>CM050420.1:16352118-17822118 GCA_027564155.1 Gymnocypris eckloni scoliostomus
ATCTTATGGAACAGGTTAGATATGCTATATTTAATTTTATGTGAATATAAACACGGCTGTGATTGCTAGACAGTCTGATCAATGGTTTACTGTTGTACTGATTTTTTGGGGGGGCTTTCCCCAAATCGTAATCGTAAATTAGATGTGACTTAAGACAGTACAGCCTATTGTACAAACTGTAACAGTTATGTCAGTCCTTAGCCACGTTGTGTAGCAATTGTTTCAAATTAAATATGGCGCACACCCTGACTAAGGTCTATTAGATTATGGGAATTTGTGAATTTAGGATGTAATTATGGACAGATTGCTTATTTTACGCTTGAAAATGAGAGTTGTCTACTGCCACGAGGCCGATGCAAATTCCTCCAGCTCATCAGTTTCTGATTCTGAGGAATTGGAGCCGAGAAAAATACTTGACACCAAATTATTTTCAACCGTTAAAAAAGTTTGAAATGGCCTGTGAGGTATTTGTTGGGTGTGAATGCTTCCATTTTATGCTTCCATCTAGTGGACAATGTGTGTAGTTACAGGAGCACAATGTTCCGTCTGTCTGGCAGCAGCCAAATTCACTCTCACATATCAACAAGACCACACAGAACATGTACATTTCTTAAAGACTGAGGGTAGCTATGAATTTAATAAGAGCACATGTAAAGAAAATTGTGTAGGTTCATTCCTCTTATTTATTACATTTTAATGTCTACAGACTGTAACTTAAAATATTTAATATAAAGTCCATATGGTGAACATATGGGTGAATTTGAAATGTGTTCCCTTTCTCCAGTGAAAATTGTTTTAATTGATTAAACTAATTTAACAGGGTTTTCTGTGTCCTTAATATCACTTTCCTAATTTTCTAATCGTTTGTACTGTCCCTTTAACAAACAAAAAGATTCTTCCTTAATGACAGGAAGGGGCAGGAAGTGACATAATTCTGGTGGGGAAACAGCTGCACATGCATTAGCAGTGGATTTGATGAATTCTTCGATATTTTGTGGTATTAGTTGGTGCCACTGTGAAGCATTCCATCATTTTAGATAAAACTACATACATTTGTATGGTAATATTCCCATTCTGCAAGTAACTCTTATGCTAAACACTTAGTATGTGGTTCCAAGCCCAGCATTAATCTCTCTTAGAAAGTTCAAAAGGTACCGCATAACAGGAATGAATCTTAAGTATTTGAAAGACATTGTTTAAAGACATTCTTTTAACTCATTCATATAGCTTCACCTCATCAAAATTTAAAAGACCAAAGAAGAGAGACCATAGGATACACACATCACACAAAAGATCCCAGGAGGAGGTATCTTAAGTAAGAGGAAAGTTAAAATCAGTTTAGGTTGGAATTAGAGGCAGAAGGGTCACTTAAAGGAAATACTCTTACACACACACACACACACACACTCACAGGGGCAGTGATCTTAGATGCTTGCAGTATTGCCTGTTCTCCTTTTTCTTACAGTAAAAAAAGAAAGAGGAAGCAAGAATGAAAGAGTGAAAAGGGTGGAGGGGATATGAATAATAGCAGAACAGAAACCAGTTATATCAAGAGTATATAATCATATTTAATAACACACACACACACACGCATGCACGCAAGCTCGCACACACACACACACACACACACACACACACACACACACACACACACACACACACACACACACACACACACACACACTCATAGAGCCACACTCAGGATGGCAGATGCTCCACAAGTCTCTGTCAGGTGAAGGGAACTCAAATACAGTGGACAGAAGACAGTGAGTATCTGTTTTCTTCTGCCTCTGCAAAATGAAATTCATTTCATGTATTGTAGTGCACTTCTTACCTGCGAAGTTTATCAAATAAATCAGTAATAATTCAACCTTATTCTATGATAATCTTTATTATTTTCATTCAAACATTTGTAGAGATGACAAAAACATCCGTCTGTTCTGTTGTACATTTTTTTACTGTAATTATGTTGCTTTATTCATATATTTGGTCTAATTTATACTTATTTTTTATTTGATGGTACTGTAATTCTATAAATTCAATTTCATATTGTTTATTTATTGTTACTTGATAAATAGCAATACATTATTATACCAGGTATTATACTGCATCTTTATTTTACTTTTTATACTTTTTTTTACATTAGTTATAAAAATTAGAGAGCATGAACATATAATAAATAACGTAATAGTCTTGTTTATTATTACATTTAAAATATATTATTGTTTTCATATTTTAATTCACAATGGTCAAGTTGTTGGATTTATTCTCCAATTGAGATGCTGTTCGGACATGAGGATTTTTACTTTAGAGCATGACCTTAAGCCTTCAAGGATACTGTCAAACTAGCCTGAGAAAAAGAAAGAAATAGAAAAAGAAACAGGGTCAGAAACAGAGAGAGAGAGAGAGAGAGAGAGAGGCTGTTTTATTAGATTGCTTGTGTGTGAGGCAAAAGAAAAACTGCAGAATGTTAATTTTTCACCTTTTTCAGCTTTTCTGTAGACTTCTTCGACTTTTGTGATTTCAAATGATGAGGCAGATGATTCCACACACACACACACACACACACACACACACACACACACACACACACACACACACACACACACACACACACACTGTCTTTCCGAGGCTGCGGTTTCTGTTCTTTCTGTAGATGTTAGATGTCAGCACACTCATTCGCCTGGCTACATTCGCTCCGCTCGTTTACCCTGTGGGCTTTTACCCCTGAGCGCTGTAGGAACACTTCAGCAGAAACCACTTGGATACATTTTTTGCTGCAATGACAGGGCCTTCTGTCCAGATGTACTCGAGCACCCAGCAGCGTAGTGACCAAAGGGCAGCAGTTAAACATGACGTATCGCAAGGACCCTCACTTCACTTCAGATCATTTAAATGCAACACAACAGGACGTTTTGACATCTCTGCAGTGGATTATTTGTGAATCTCCAAAGAACAGAGAGATAGATGCTTCAGTTCTCTGACCTTTCGTGTCAGCTCTCATTATATCAAAAGCTTTATTTAGTCTGCCGCCTGACACCTTTGTGTTACTATCTTACACACACTCACACACATAAGCACAGAAAGATTTATTGTAATTTTACCAAGAAAAGGATGGTATCAAATACTGCAAAACACAATTTCTTAATCTGTTTTATAATATGATTTCTGCTGGTGCAAACTAGTGTATATTTTTTATTACAGCAATATTTGTTTTTAAATATATTTTCGTTTTTTTAATCCCAGTCTGGATGCTAAATTAAAACAGTTCACCTATGAAAATGAAAATTTGCTGAATATTTACTCACCCTCAGGGCACCCAAGAGTTTGGTTCTTCATCAGAATTAATTTGGATAAATATTGCATTACATCACTTGCACATCAATGTATTGTCAATGGGTGCCATCAGAATGAAAGTTCAGAAGTTTTCAGCAAATGTTTGTTAACATTAACATCAGGTTTCCTCCTTAAACCTTAAACCAGCTAAAAGTAGCAAACCAGTAAGGTTAAGGAACCTGACAAATTTATGTTTACAGGGAACTATTATTAGACTCAAAGCATCTGTGTTGTGTGAGAAGTCTATCACTAGTCTTTCTAATTGTTCAGAGCGTCTTGTACATCTCTTCACAGCTGTTTGGAATCCCACAGAATACTGAATACAAATCTTTCTAGAAACTAGTGGTGAGTGTTAAATGATGATATTTCTGCAGGAATTGAATGTGAGAGAAAAAAACACTTTTTTTATTTTATTTGTTTAGCTTTACAACATCATATTTTAAATTCAGGTTTCAAGATGCCAATATAAAAAGATGTTTTGAAATAGAGTAGGCTATCTTTTCTTCAGAAATATATTTTCTGTATGGTTCCTTATTTCGTTTTACATGACTGCCTCATGATTACCATAAATGCTAGATAATTAATTGTTATGGACGATATATTAGTAGGATGTATATTGAGGAATCCTGTATGATCTTTTTTGTTGCTCTTTGCTCGTCTCGCTCTTGTTTAGTTATATGATCATTAGAGGGCGACATAGATCCTCAGTGTAACACACAGACACATGAGACGCCAATCTTTTTTCACTGAAGAACATTGCAAACACATTTCCATGTGAAAATGTATTGGTCATTTCGTTTCATAATACTTATAAAGCTTACTTCATTCAAAGCATTTCTGCACTATCCCAAGATCTACTTTCCCTCATCAGCTAATTTAGTTGTTGTTTTATGTACTAAACAAAGAGTGTATCATGACTCAGAAGCTGTATTTGATCTGTTTTTCAGTGATGGTGAAGTACGCACACATTCATGTTCTTGCAGCTGAAAATGAGAGATGTGCTTCGAGATTAGGACTGACAGCAGAAGTCATTCTTGGCTCTCAAACATGCCTATTTCAGCAGAGTCACACATCTGATGTTAGAAATATTAAGAAACTCTGCTCTGAACCAATGTTCTTCTTGTTTGTAGTCTCTTTGACAGAGCATTGACATTTATGTCGTCCTCCTCGCTGTCAGCATTGTTTAGATTAATTAACATGCATCTATTAAAGCTCTCTAAAAGATAAGTGGTATAATTTCACTCAAGCATCTGCCATCAGCTAATGAAATGTCTAGTGCTGTAGTGGTTTGTAACCCTCATATAGACACGAGAGAAAAATGTAGATGTTGCTTTAAAAAATATATTTTAAATTAGTCTACAACGAGAAAAATATTCTCCCCGTTTGTCTTTATGAGTGTGTGTTCGGGTTTGTCCAGGTTCAGATCCAATTTGAGACTATATAAAAAACAGTGAGAGGATGAATATGAAGGGTTGTGGTAGAGAAAGATGACACACACACACACACACACACACACACACACACACACACACACACACACACACACATGTTGGTTTATGGTTTCTGAGGGACTTTCCATAGGCGTAATGGTTTTATACTGTACAAGCTGTATGTGCTATTGCCCTACACCTACCCTACACCTAAACTTAGCCCTCACAGGAGATGGTGCATTTCTATTTTCCTTCAAAAACTCACTCTGTATGATTTATAAGCCTTTTAAATTATGGGGACACTGAAAATGTCCTCATAAATCACCTTCTTGTAATACCTATGTTATACCCATGTCATTATACAAATTTGTGTCCTCATAAACCACATAAACATGCCCACACACACACACACACACACACACACACACACACACACACACACACACTCATACTCATACACACACACACAGCAGCATTATGTCACAAAGTCTGTTTTAGTATATATTTAAAAAAAAATTAATTCAGAAACATTGTCCTTATTATTATTATTATTATTATTATTATATGTTTAAATCTATTCCAAAACATTCTGATATTTGAATCATGAATCAGAATCATATACTTTCATTATATATATATATAAATGCACACTCTTTTACACACATACAATATATACACATTTTGTGATCCACTTAAAGTCTTAAGCATTTGGAAGAAGATGAGACTCAGAATAATGACAGAATTTTATTTTTGGGCTGAACTGTCCCTTTAAGAATTCACAATCTCCTTGTGACAAGGAGATTCTGCTACATTTACATTTATGCATTTAGCAGACGCTTTTATCCAAAGCGACTTACAGTGCATTCAGGCTATACATTTTCTTTATCAGTATGTGTTCTCTGGGAAAGGAACCCACAACCTTTTGTATTGTTAACACAATGCTCTACCACTGAACCACAGGAACACAAATTCCTGGCCTAGATGTGCGGCTCATTAAAGCATAACTTAATTTAAAACTCAACTCAGTCTAAATGGAAAACAGTGATCACTCAGGGACTGTCAGTGTAAATACTGTCATTCATTATATTGTGGCTTCTCTTTATCAGCTTTGACTGTGTATGAATATACGTGTATGCTTGTGCTCCTGCAAAGGGTCAGCTTCCTTTTTATGAATGGAGAAAGAATCTAGAAGATGAAGAGCAGGCATCACTGCTTATCAAAAGAGAAGCACTTCAGAGAGCCATGAGACTCTTGACACACCTGCAACTCAGTGCACACGTACAGCAAATCATGTTCCTTTATGCCAATTTCAAAAGCAATATTACTATATACACACTGCTGTCTTTTAATCAGAAGCAATCAAATGTGACAATAGAAATGTATTATTTATAGTGCAGTCAAACGATTAATCGTGATTAATCACATCCAAAGTAAATGTTTTTGTTTACATAGTATTTGTGAGTGTACTGTGTATATTTATAGTGCTCCTGTGTGGCTCAGTGGTAGAGCATTGCGTCAGTGGCGCAAACGGTTGTGGGTTTGATTCCCAGGGAACACGCATACTAATGAAAATGTATAACCTGGATGCAATTGTAAGTCGCTTTGGATAAAAGCGTCTGCTAAATGCATAATTGTAAATGTAAATGTATTATGTATATATAAATACAACCACATGCATGTATATATTTAAGAAAATATGTTACCTTTATATATTAAATATATTTATATATCATATAAATTAAATGAATATAAATATATACATGTAAATGCTTGTTAATATTTTCAAAACATATGCTGTATTTGTGTCTTTATATATACATTATATATATATATATATATATATATAATGTACAATTTTTGTACATTTTGTATACTACATTTATTATGTACAATCTTTTTTGGGGGGATGTGATTAATCATGATTAAACGTTTGACAGCACTAATAATTTACAAATATTACAAAAGAATTACATTTCAAATAAAATTCAAAGAAAAAGTTGTTTATATATTTTATTTACATATAATATTCTCAAAAAAAGCAGAGGAGAATGTTGTTGTGGTGTTCCAGTGTGAGTATGTGTGTGGTTAGACAATGTCCCTATCCCATCTGCTCCTCCTGGCCGAATCAAACCCTGATGAGCTGAAACCTCCCCCCTATCCCAGACCAGAGATCCATCAGCCAACCTGCCACTCAAGGCCTGGGGGGGCGGCTAGAAATGATAATGTTGCTGCCGTCTTCCTGTTTTCCTCCTGCAATTTTTAATAACCCGAAGCACACACTCACATCTCACGCCATTCCCTCACAGATAAACACATTTATTTTGAGTGAGATTTTAATGGGGTTACAAGGTTTATCGTAACTTGTTGATTAAAAACCTTGTCGATTCAAACCTTGCGCTACACATTAATGATCCTCGGTATATATCAAGGCTAGACGGGACCTAGCAGGGACCAGACTAATCTCACCAGTGAGTCCCCAGGGGACAGAGAAGGTCTGCAAGAGTCAATTTGCTATTCCTCATCAAGCCTAACTCATCACACACACACACACACTGTGGTCAGTTTGCTCAGACCCAGCTGGTTCTCAGAGGGCACTTGTCACAAATGACTAACGATCCCATAATGCCATCTGCTTCCGATATCCCAGTAGGCCTCCAACCAATCAGAAACACATGGTCACCAAAGAAACACCTTACTGACATTAGAGGGCCGGGCCAGGCTGTTACCATGGTGATGAGCCCAGCTCGGATGAGTGCTTTAAACTCCACAACAAATTGTTTTAGTGGTTGCATGCATATGTGTGAGGTTTGTGTTTAAGAGCCAGTTTGGGATCATACGATGCTTAGTAAGTGTCTCGATAGGTGTGTGCGTGAGGGTCTGGTTGGGATATTGTGTCTGGATGTGCAAGAGCTACATTAATTGTCTCTCCTCTCCTCATTTTCCTGCTCAGCAGAGCGGAGAGAGAGAGATGGAGAGAAAGGGAGAGGGCAAAGGACAAGGGAGAGGAAGATTCAGAGGGGCATAAAGAGAAGAAGACAAAGAAAACCAGAGGAGATTAGACAAAAATTGCAAATAAGAAAAATGGGATCTCATTCTTTCTCTTAAATCTCATTACAGCAAAGCCGGAAAGTAGTAATTAAAATTAGCATGATGAAAAACTCAGTTTCTCAAATCTGAGGATCCTTCATATCTATAAAATAGCTGCTGGATGAGAGATCCTGGAGGTCTGGCAGTGGGATTTGGTAGTATTTAAAGGGATAGTTTCCTCAAAAATGAAAATTTTGTCATCATTTACCCACTCTCATGTAGTACCAAACCTGACTTTCTGTGGAACACAAATATTATTTAGAAAATGTAAAAAGCATTCTTCAAAATATCTTGTTTTGTGTTCCTCAGAAAGCCTTACAGGTTTGGAATGACATGAGGGTGAGTAAATGATGACCGAATGTTCATTATTTGGTGAACTGTTCCTTTAAGTGTTGCAGTTGTTGAAGTACTGAAGAGGTCAATGGAACGTTCCTCAACAAGGGATTTCCGGTGCTGTTTGTGACTGACAATAAACACATTGAGGGAGACAGCTGAATGTCACCCTCACACACCACTCTGACAGCAGCCTGTAAACCTGGAGGAAGTGATGTCATAAACCGAGGGAGGTGTTGTCATCCGCTCTAGAATACAAGCTGAATGCATGTGCTATGTTTCACACAGTATGTTGCTCAACTGCAGTTACATGTTACTGTCTTTCTCTTTAATGCTGGTGTTTTTCTGCTTGATTTATGAATTCATCCATGTGAGCAGCAGTTACTTACAGTTGGTGGTCAGCATCATGCATCCTGAGAGGGGTGTGGTCAGTGAGGGTCAGGAACGTGGGATTAAATTAACCCAGAGAAAAATGTACTTGGAATTAAATATTGTCTCGTTGCCTATAATGAATATCACACAGTACTTACTACAATTTTTTTGTTCAATGGAACACAAGATGCAGCCACATTAGCAAAATGTATGCAAAATTGTGTTGGCAAAAACGGTCCATTGTCTATTGTCAGTAGAGTAGTGATGCATGAAGCACAGCTCACATAGAAGTCACTATCAAAGGAAAGCTTTTGTAAATTAGTAAGAATGGCATGCAGACATTCTATATTGAACTTAGTCAAGGTCACAAGAACAAAGCCAATTCCATGGCAGCTATGTTTAAAAGTCAGCCTTTCACTAAAAGAAGGTAATATTGAACAGGCTGTAAATGTCTGTAAGTGAAATAGCTGTAAGAGAGTGATGTATGTTAAGAGACGATGTTTTTTGTCTTTGGGTGTGGTCAATAATCTTTTAAGCCAAGTCTCACAGAGTTTAACATTACAACATACACGATTCACATAAAAGAGAGAATGAGCAGATGATCTATTGTGATTCCGCCCAGATTTGACAGGACTGACCGCAGTCAGGAAACTCACATTGAAGTGGAATCAGTTTTGTTTATATGGAGGAATGAAGAAGTCTTTTCTGTTTAGCAGAAAGTAGTGTAAAGGGGATTTTTGAAATGAGTCCTTGGTCCTGGTTCACAATAAAAGCTATTGAATGTTCTTACACACACACACACACACACACACACACACACACACACACACACACACACACATTCATAACATTCTCCCAAAACCACACTATTCTGCCAACTCAGAGGTGATTGAGGTGAAGAATTTGAGTGGGTACATCGGAACAACACATATGCTTTTTCTTTTCCTTTCACATGCGTACTTTCTAAAGTTTCTAAATTATTTGTAGTAGCTCATCAGTGGCGACTGTCAAGTTGATGTCCATATGACATAAATGTACAGTAAAAATCATGCAGATAGTTAATGACGTAATCAAACAAACGGGGAACACTATTAACAGCAATGTTGTGATCAAGCGTATAGCAACATTTGTTAGTTTTGTATGTTTTTCAGGGTTGGCATCATCTGAGGTCATCTGAGGGGTCGGCATCATCTCTTCTCGGGTGTTCGGTCATCTCAGGTCTTTGTAAGAGTTGGATCCTAACTGAAGCTTTGTTACCTCGGGATGCCAATCCCGTAGCAGAAACCGAAAAGCAAATACGAGACAACATTAGCGTAGCTGCTGTTCCAACCAAGAATTGCTATTCTAGAGTGTGGCAGCCAAATGTGAAAAAGCTCTACCTCCTTTAGTGGACTTTGCTATCCTAAGTAAGTACTACCAAGAGTCCAGAGTTGCACGACCTCAGGGAGCGTAATAGAAGACTAGTAAGGTGTGCAGAAGCTAAACCATTAAGGGCCTTAAAAGTATGTATTCATATTTTATAACTGATGCAGAACTTAATATGTCTCACAAAAACTTTGACTGTGTAACATTATTTCTTCTTCTTCATAGATGCAGTCTATTAATTCATACATTAATAATAATAATAAAATAAAAATAAATGTTTGTGGGAGAAGTATGAAGTTAAGAGATGGATGAGTGAGGATGAGTGTCACACAAGACATATACAAACCTTAGAAACTATATTACGGTGTCAACACTTCGAATGTCATCACAAATAGATTTTTTAAATGTTTTAAGATATTTAAGAGGACATTTTCAAAATGTGGCTTTCAGAAGTGTAGACAAACCTGGACATGCACACAGAAAAAATGCACATCATGCAGTCGAATAGACCGTTAAAATAAATGATGTATACATTTAATACAATTAATATAGGCCTATCAAAGATGATATTGAAATTTGTTTTATTTGTGAACTGAAAAAAAGTATGAAAAAGCAAATCATTGGTAAAAAGTAAAAACGATTAAGAGAGTCTTTTTTAAATTTGTATATTTACTTATTAATTCATTCATTTTAAAATAAAGTTGTTTTAAATAAATACGTGTAATATGCAAATGAAACGTTCCTTTCGATAGGTGCCCTCCTCTTTTCATTCTCAGATGGTACAGTCCGTTTAAAGAGCCGCTCGGAGTCTCGTGCGTTGAACTCTAGTCTCCACGAGAGCGCGCGGCACAACGAATCGTTTAGTGAAGCACGCTGTTTTATTCTCTCTTTACAGACTCTCTTTCTTTCTGACAGCCACCTCCGAACGTTAGACAGTATGGGACTCTAAATATATTTTCTCTCCTTGTGGAATTTGGGGGATTTCTGCGCTTATAAAATAGAGGACACTTACAGAATGGGATTTTAGTGCGCTTATGATGCAGCAGGCGATATGACTCGCTCCGTGGGTTCCGTGGATTCTACCCGCAGGCGAAGATCCGGAGAATGATGGACGAGAACAAGCAGCTCGCGCAGCGGATCGATGGCGCGATCCAGTGCGCGAAGCAGGAGGTGGCGAACCTGCGCGCGGAGCTGACAGCCACCGGCCACAGACTGGCGGAACTCGGCGAGCTGGAAGAACCGGGAGAACCGCAGGAACACCAGCAGCAACAACAGAACCATCACGGTAAGGAACCGCACCTGTGAGTCTGTGACCGCTCATATCGCTTACCTGTGTGACCTTCGAGTGAATGGCAGAACAGATACAAACTCTCACTCTTCCTCCAATTCATTCTAGTGGGTTAGTTCGGCGACTTTTTGTTTTGTTTTTCAGTTTCCACAGCTGCTGTTCCAGAACAGTTTTTGTGTGGACATATCAGAATGATTGTGTTACGAAAGAGAGTGTTTGTATTCATCAGCATGCTTTAGATCAGTATCAGAGATCAACTTTTTGTTATTGTAAGACATATTTCCCCCACTGAAATGTTGTACCTTTTTGATGCCATTTCTTTCTAACAACAATTAATTCAGTTAATTGGAATGGTACAGTGCCAAAACCCATTTGTAGGTAATATTATGAAATGTTACATAACCAATACCAAAAATTCACTGCAGTGCAAATCTAGCCTCAATGTTGTGAACATCTCTGCATTTATATATACTCTCTACTTATATATATCTCTTACTTTTATATATATATATATATTCCCTTGCTTAAGCAAGACTATATCAGCAAGAGCAACTGTTTTACTGACAACCCAAGTAATGTAATAATGGAGCACAGCTCGTGTTTCAGGAAATGGCCCTTCATTTTATTTTCCATTAATGCCATCAGACTAAGTGTACCACACTATAGAAAGGCTCTCCTGCTGTTCTGTGTGCTGTTGTAGTCACCATTGATTGGTCATTCTAGTGATTGTCTCTAAGCTGTGTGGTGTAGCTTGGGATGGCTTCTGTTTGAGTCTCTTGGGTAATCAGAGTGAATCTCAGTTTCTGATCCACCTGCGCTCACTGGGTGGAGTGGACACCCTGGGCAGGTTTGGGTCATAACTTTTAACAGATGCTTTTTATCCAAAGCAACCTACTGTATGCCAGACGCCCTGGGGCTGTGTGCCTTGCTTAAGGGCACGATGTTGAATCACGATTGTGATTTCCATAATTACTGAACAATCTCAGATAATTACTGATGAACTAGATGTGCCCTGAAGTGACAGTGAAGCTTTGCTTAACCTTAGAAACATGCTGCCATCAATTTACACTTCTATTCTTAGATAATCAAGGTGAGTCTATATGTGTTTTTGATTAGCACAAATTCAACTTGCAATGTAAAAAAATTATGCAGTCAAAACCTGTTAATTGACTAACTGTACATTGCTGTAAAACTGTAAATGATTTGATATCACATGTCATTTTACTGTAAAATACTGTTAAATATGTGATTTTTGCAAGTAAAAACTATATTTAACTATATTTTATGATGCAAATCAGTGTATTCCCAGTGCATGACACATATAGGATTATATTATATTTAAAGAGTAATTAAAATGGTTATTAGTTGTGGAATATACTGGCACCATTATGCCATCATGTACCATCAGAAACATTTTACATTTACATTTACATTTTCATTTATACATTTTAGCATTTTAGCATTTATGCATTTATCCAAAGCGACTTACAGTGCATTCAGGCTATACATGTATTGTCACTATGTGTGTTCCCTGGGAATAACGGAATGCTCTACCACTGAGCCACAGGAATATTTTTACTTACATTGAATGTCTGGCAACCACAGCTGCTGTTTTTTGCCTAAAGGATTACTCCACCCCAAAATGAAAAATTTGTCATTATTCACTTACCCCCATGTTGTTTCAACTATTACTCCATAAAAGCTTTGTTCGTCTTCAAAACACAAATTAAGATATTTTAGATAAAAACTGGGAGGCTTGTGACTGTCCCATTGACTGCCAAGTAAATAACACTGTCGAGGTTCAGAAAAGTATGAAAAGCATCGCCAGAGTAATCCATCTGCCATCAGTGGTTCAATCTGAATTTTATGAAGCAGCGAGAATGCCTTTTGTACGCAAAGTAAAAATAACACCTTTTTTCAACAATTCGTCTGCATAGCGCCATTTTGGATTTTACCCATCGAACGCAAGCAGCGTATGCTTTTCTGTATCCGCCTCAATGTAAGGATGCTGATTCTACGCATATTTATGCTTTGATTTGAGTGAATATAGCGTATCCTTGTGTTGAGGCGGATACAGAAAAGTGTACGCTGCTTGCGTTTTTATGGGTAATATCCAAAATGGCGCTGCGCTGAAGAGGAGAGACCGAGAGGAGACGAATTGTTGAAAAGTCATTTTATTTTCTTTGCATACAAAAATTATTCTCGCTTCAAAAATTCAGATTGAACCACTGATGGCAGATGGAATACCCCTGGCGATGCTTTTCATACTTTTCTAAACCTCGACAGTGTTATTTACGTGACAGACAATGGGACAGCCACAAGCCTCCCGGTTTTTATCAAAATATCTTCTTTTTATAAATTGTGTTACGAAGACGAACACAGCTTTTATGGAGTTTTTTTTGTGCGATGTAAGTGAATAATGACCATTTTCATTTTGGGGTGGAGTAACCCTTTAAATTTAACAGGATGTTGTTTACAGTTTTCTCTTATTATAGGGCTTCTTGATTGGTCATTTGTGGTGTTTATTTTGTATATTGATTTCTAAACTTTAGATTTGACCCTTATGTATGCCAAGAAATGTTTTTAAATCTGTTTATTTATTTATTTGGTAAGTGGTCATATAACAAGTGGGATAATGCAAAGTCAGCCAGTAGTTATTACAAAACAAACCCCTTCAGAATAAATATTAAAAGGATGTTTAATTTGTGATGATGCCGGCTAACTGTACATTATGCGTTACATACATTGCTGCTATATAATAACTTATAAAAGCATATAACAAGAACAGTAATCTTTCCATTCCTCATAATTTCTCAGTAGAAATCCATCTTATAACTGCAGATGAATCCTGACACTCAAAGGATCACTGTGAGGCTCTTACCCGCAGCTCTCTCTGATTTCATTCAGCACTTCATTGAAAGCTCAGCAGATTGCGATCTTGTGTCTAATGTCCCACATCCACTCCAGGCATGGCAATTTTCGGCCTTGAGTTTGGCTTGCCAAATCACTTGATGCAATTTATTTATGTGTTAATTTATGCATTTGGCAGGCACTTTTATCCAAAGCGGTTTAAAAAGCATTCAGGCTATATATTTTATCATTACATGTATTCCCAGGGAATCAAACCTATGACCTTGACGTTGCTAGCGCCAGTTAAGCTACAGTATTTCAGTCTGGCCAAGCTGTTTTCAGCTAATCGGGGACATTGTTGTTGCATTTTGCCACATGTCAGAATGCAGGATGTGTGTATTGACAAAATAATGACTTACCAAGATGGAATATCACACAGACACATGCACCCAGACATGGGCCTGTCGGTGTAAATGAGAACAGTGCTCATTTATCTTTTGGAAGAGAGAGTAGCAGTGCAGATGGCCCTACAAAGACCTGCTACTAATGAATGAGACACTAAACGCATACAAATAAACACGCGCACACACACAGTCTTGTCTGCTTGTAGTTAATTTCCCAATTATGGCATTGTATCTAGATTAACTATGGGTTTTTGTGGGATTCTGAGTAATTTTATTTGCTTAAAGATGATGTTTATGTAGTGTTTCCACACTATAGCCAGAAGAGAATGGGTCTAAGTGCACTTGGCCATGTATCTGACTTATGTGATATTGATGTTTCTAAATTGCCTTAATGGCTTGGCTGCATAATTGTTTTGATGTAACAGCTGTCGGCTGCCACGCATGTAATCTGGCTATTTCTGTTTATGGGATTTACACTTGCTTATATATGTTTGAGAATGAGCTAATTAGTTATGATAAATCACTAACCAAGTAATTGTTCTTCTTTAGTAAATCTTGAGAGACGATGCCAACAGAAGGTTGGCTCCATACAGGTGAGCTTGTATTCATCTTATATTATGTCATAGGGGCTGTTCAAGTTCCAATTCCCTGCCTATCTGTCTCTAGGCAGCAGTGTGGGTTGCTAGGCAATCTTCTCTCATTATGACATCACAAAGGGGAGGACTGATAATGCAGCTAAAAGCTTTTCTCCTTTCTCTCCATATACACTCAGACACACTCCAGCTGATCAATGCTTTTAGCTTATCCTACTGACGTTAATGAGCTATTAAGCGAGTCATTACCTCTTCAGGTTTCGATTGTTGCGTTGTTTAAAAGTGATTTTCATAAGGGTGTTTGTCCACGTGCTTGTCTATCTATTATTAAAATGCTAAATAAATCCAGTTGTTTGTATCTCAGCAATAGACAGGTGTTATGTATGTGAGCGCGCTTGTGATGGGAGCTGGCTGAAAGCAGTCCTGATCCTGATACCTCAGACGTGTGAACTGCCTAATTTAAATGCAAGGAAAAAGATGAAACATCTCGACAAAGATCCACATCAAGCCTCTGGACTGAAGGAGTCAAGAGCTCAGCTCGCTCATAAAGACCATTTCCACACTCGGATCAAAAGGAATCACCATAATTTAAGATGTAAGGCTTTAAATGGCACTAAAGCAGCATTAAAGGTCAGGCTAAATCACCACCATCAAGATAGAGACAGTTCCGGGCTCAGTTTTAATCTAATATTATTAGACATATGAGTAGGATGTGTTCTCGACTAATCCATGATACCTAATTCACTCTCTTTATTTGATCCCGCTCGAATTCCTGATGGTGCTGACGGATGTTTCACCTGGCCTGTGATTCTGGCTCCTTTCTTGGAAATGATGGTAATTTAAAGTGAAGATCAAACGAAAGTATCAATCTTTTCTTCCATTTTATGAGGTACATCCGAATGTAAACGGATTATTGGAAAATAAATAATGTAGCATTAAGTCTGGTTCTATGCCTCGTTTGCTGCTTGGGTTTTGAGATGGGGGCGTTGCACCCAAAATTGTATGAATACAACCTTGCAGAGGTGGGTTTTAACTGCTCGAAATGATTAGAAATGATAGAAACATATGAAGAGATGAATTGTTCACAATATATCTATAACATGCATTTAGAAAATAGAAAGAGTGGAATTTTTTTTCATTCCGACTTTAACCTTTATTCTCTTGAATAATGCAGCTTCATTATTTCTTTTTTTAACTGATAATGGTGCCTTACTCTATCTTCTGATGATGTGGTGTCAGTCTCGTTGATGTTCACTCCCTCTTACCTCACCGATGATTGTGATTCGCTTATTTTCACACCATAAAGCAACAAAATACAGTCTGTTATTGTGCGTATGACAACATGACTGACTCTGGTTCACTTGTTTTTTGTTACAGTCATTATTAAATAATCAGCCAAAAAATTGGTACTGCCCTCCCACTATTGACCAGAACAGTGAGTGCTTTGTATTGCTTTTTGCTGTAGCTAGCTGTTTTGCTGATTTGCCACTCGAGACACAGGATAGTCTATAGACCTTTGTGACGTTTCAGGCTGTTTCATGATTTCAAAGGGCAGAATTGATAGTGATGTCATAATTAGTGGAAAAAAAATTGGCCAGGCAGATGAATCGACTGGTATTTGGCCATTTTGAGGTGGCTGATCAAAATTGACAGTAAATATTTATATTTATAATGTCATAAAATATTTATATTTCAAATAAATGCTCTTCTTTTGGAATTTCTATTTATCAAAGAATTCTGAAATGTATATGTTATGGTTTCCAAAAAATCAGCTCAACGTTTTTCATCATTGATAATAATGAGACATGTTTGTGAATGAAACTTGTGAATGATGCATAATCATGATTTTCAGTTATCATCATATTCATTATTATTATCAGTAAATAATTTCCCTAGATATCGGCGATTTCAAGAAATCATTTCGGGCAATAGCTACCTAGAATATTGTTGCTGGTTTAAAATGAAGATTTTAAATGTATCCACACTGCATTTACAGAATGCTTAGAATCTGTTGTTTTTGAAGATCAGTTTTGTGGAAGCTACTGTCTGTCATGAGACCACAAATTGAGAAAATTTGATCTTTTGGTGCAACGCACTCTGCCGTAGGCATCCATTGAGCAATAAGAATATCAGACATGCGGGTCCAATACAATTTCTTTCCCCTCCATCCTTTTCTTTCTTTTCTTTCTCACTCTATCCCTCTGTTTTCTCCCTTTCTTTCTTTTTTTACAGGTACCCCCGCGCATGCTGAACTGATGAATGCTGTACTCATGAATCTTTACTGTTTTACAGCTGTGTTGGTGATATGTTTGGCTATCACCGTTCTGAAGGTGTTCAGGTCACCTGACAGCTGCACGTACTGCTGCTGCTCCAATGCCCTTGATTATTTACTCCTCAAGAGCATTACAGTTCGTCTGATCTCTGTATGAGTCACTTTGCATGAACGTGTGTGGCTGTATTTAAACATAATAAATCCTAAATGTACTAAAAATCCCAAAATAGTTAGTTTTTTTCCACACCTGCCAAGGATAAATTAAGAACTTTCCAGTCATGAATGTTTTTTTTATGTGCCATGAATCTATATGTGGCATTACATCAACAGATTATTTTTTTGTGGGGGACAAAACAGATAGTTATACTGTTAACATGCCATATCACCTATTTATATCACGTTATCACGTTAAACCCTAAACATAACCAATAGTGTTAACAAAAGCAAACATGAAATAAAAATGCATTTGGTGTGCCAGCATGCCATTTTAGTTTGTGCTCTTTTATTGTGAGTCATTTATCATGACATGTGCCCTACATCACAAGTGTTGTACCAGGTGAGCTGCTGAGCAAATTTACTATGTCAAAAAAAGCCATGCATATGTGATGCAAATATCAAAATGAATTAGTTTACAAATCATGCACTACACTCTAAGGGCTGGTTTTACTAAACCGGGCAAATTAGTGCAAGAGCTGAATTCCAAAATGGCGCCAATGGTCATGGAAATTTCTGCGGGTGATTTACTAATATCGACCAACGCAATATACCAAGCGCTGCACAAAATAGCGTAGTTGTGAATAAATAATAAATAAATAAATAAGCCACATTACATTGAATAGCACCGGAGGCCAAACAATTGAAGGGTTGAAACAGTTTTGATAGACCTGGTATTGCGTGACTCCTAGATAAGGGTTCCCAAGCCGTCTTTTATTTCCTGAAGCAAATTAAAAATAACATAGCTTGGCAAACGATATATTTGGATAATGTGTACTTTTTAAATAAATTAATAAGCTACGTGTGGAAAAATCCTCTCCCTTCTACCACATGCTATCTGTTCTCTTCGGTGCCTCTCCTAGCAACAAATTGTATCCATTTCAAGTGCAAAATAGTTTAAGACGTGTTTTTTTTTTTTAGCATTAAATAATGGCGCAAATTCCAGTCATTTGACCGGTGCAAACATTAGTAAATCTCGTTGCGTGATTCATTTGAATACTCTCCTCTCGTAAATTTAGCATCTGAGAGGTAAACTCCTAGAAATACATATTCATTAAGGTCAGATGCAAAAATAACCGTGTCCACGCATTTTCAGCGCTAATCCGTCCCTGCAAGTCTTTAGTAAAAACTGACAGTACTATTTTAACAGCAAAAGACAGTTTGCGCTGGCGTAAGCTGATAGTAAAACTGGCCCTAAAAATGCTGGGTTGATTCAACCTGACTTTTGGTCAAATATGGGCTAACCCAACTGTTGGGTACATTTTTGTTGGGTTTGTCCATAATCAAGCCCAAGTTGTGTTGGAACAACCCAGCATTTTTCAGAATGTATGGTAGGTGTTTTAAGGTCTTAATGTTGTGCAAGAAACCAAGTAAAAATAAGATGTTATTAATTGATAATCTGCGCAGATACACCTGTAAGCATAATTTGTTAAGATAAATAAGCTGTTTGTGTTTTACTGCCACTAGCGTCCATTTTAAATGGAAACTGCAGTGAATAGGTTTTTGGAGTTTAGAAAAACATGTTGTATATTTTACCAATGAACCGGTGCTGGTCGAAATTGTTTCTCTTTTGATTTAATTAAGAGAATAGATCCAAGAAAGGCAAACTAACAATCTAACACTTCGATATTTATGTGTAGCTCCTAGTAGATGTACTATTCAGCTGGACTCATTGTTTTTCTTTTCCACTTGCATTCATTGCTTGTCGAGTGTTAATTCCCTTATGTTGAATCCCTTATGCAGCACATCCATAAGCTGACTTCTCATTTATCACAATTACACTATAACACATTGGGTTGAATCTCGGTGAAAGTGTGTGTGTGTGGGAGAGGGTGTAAAGGGGCAGTCTGCGTAACCTTTGCACAGCTTAGCTTTAAACTTCTCAATGAACTCACTTCACTCTTATGCGCTCACACACACAGACACTTCAGAGAGTGTCATATTCCACCTGCTCTGTTAGTATGGAAGATCTACAGGAGCTGACAGGACAGTTTTGCCTCTCGCTCTCTCTCTCTTACTTCTGTAGGGCTACAAAACAGAGGAAAAAAGTGAGTAGCTTCTTTGTCTGTGAGAAAGAGCAAATGCATTTGTTGTCATTCACACTGTGACAGTCATTAACCCATGGAGCGTTTGAGTTTTGCTCTTTGGTATGTAATCGGATCAGCCAAATTTAAATGTGTAGCCATATTTAAAGGATTTATGTGACTTGTGGTCGGGTTTCAGTAACATGATTTGCTTTGTTGTAAAAGAATGCAATTGTGTTTGTTTTATAGTATGTGGCATAGTACTTTGGGTTACAGTTTTTAGCATCTATGTGTGATTATATATAGTTTTGAATTTTACATTTGTGGATTATTTTTAAAAGAGTATCATCACAGTATGTTAAGGAATAAATTAATCATACACGTTTTGTGTTAATGTTTGAGTTGTGAGGGTGCAGTTTTTATGTGTTGGTGTTTGCCAGTGTTCACTATAATGTTAAACACAGATGTCAAGAGCAAGCTTATATCTGCTTACTGTTTGGCATCAGAACGACTGGATGGAGTTACCAGCTAGAGAGAGAGAGAAAGTGAGTGCGTGTATTTGCTATTTGCAGCACTCAAAGATGATATGCTTCTGAAATAACCCTGTACCCTGCCTACCAATGAGGTTTGGGAGGTTACAGCTAGATGTCAAATTCTGTTTGGACAAACTGGAATTTTTTAGTAAAGGTTTTATGTGCATTTTGGATCACATATATTATACTCTGCAGCTACAGACTTTAAATAAACCCAACTTCTTATTTGATGTCCTGGACCAAAATCAATTTTCCACTCTTTAGGCTGTTAAACCAGAGGTGTTTATCATTGCTGTGCCATCTGGACATTATTTTACTTGGATTCATGATGGAAAAAGCTCTGCACATGCATATGTAATGATCAAGGAGAAGATTTGGGCTGGCAGAGTTGTGGCATTAAAGGGATAGTTCACCCAAAAATGAAAAATCTATCATTTACTCACCCGCAAGTAGTTCCAAACCTGTATGAATGTCTTTGTTCTGCTGAACACAAAGCAAGATATTCTGAATCTGAAGAATGTGGGAAACAGAGCAGTTCTGGGGCACCATTGACTTCCATAGTATTTTGTTTTCCTACTATGGAAGTCAATGTTGCCACAAAACAGCCTGGTTACAAACTTTCTTCAAAATATCTTCTTTTGTGTTCGGCAGAACAAAGACATTCATACAGGTTTGGATCTACTTGAGGGTGAGTAAATGATAACAGAATTTTCATTTTTGGGTGAACTATCCCTTTAAAGCTAGGATGTAAAAAATGCTAAAGGCTTTATTAAAAGCACTGACAGTTTTCACGGTGGTCTCTACACTTTAAAATCAGCAGCGCATTCAAATTCAGCACATAGGAGCTTGATGAAGGCCTGAAGAGATGCCTGTGAGAGCAACATTGATCGCTTGTCATTCAGGGAATGTACAAGGCCATCAGCACAGCTTCAGCTGATCGCTTTAAACAGATCTCTCTTTCAGTGTTATTAACTTGTTTGTTTCCCATGAAAATCTCATTCACTGCATGAATTTAATTCGGCGCTGCCAAGTTTTTTCATTTATTATAATTTGTATTAATAATCTCTCAGAGTCTCGAGTCTCATAAGTGGTCCTGTGAGGCACAACGTTTCGTTCCACTGTATGTACCCGCATGGAGCGGAATGACAATAAAGCTCAACTTCACTTGACGTGACTTAACTTGGTGCACTCAAATTTAACCGGAATGAATAACGTCATGGTTAAAACTGAATGGAATAGTGTCATGGTTTGTCATTTATTGTAGATACTCAAGTTCTGCTAAATCCCATTCTGAGGCCAAACTTATTTCATTCAAGTGCCTCTTAACTTTAAGCCTTTGTTGTTGTTTTGAACAAGAAAATAGCCTAGAGCAAGCAAGGTTTTTATAGATATATATTTTTTATTTAAGAATTCATGTATTTTCTTGGAAAAAAGTAGGAGCTCAATGTTTCTACATTTGTTATCTTGCTTTATATGGTGAAAAACTGTAAATGGTTTAACATTTAATTCTATGTAAGCTTACTTTAAATACTGACAAATTTATGGTCTTGGTATGTAAAAACGTACTCGGTTACTATCGTAACCTCGGTTCCCTGAGATATGGAACGAGTACTGCGTCTTGTAAAGACGGATATGGGAAAATGCCTTTTTTTTCTCCTGAACTGAAGTCTTATTTAATCACGCATTGAAACTGCACGACTATTGGTTCGTGCAGGTGTAGAAAAACGAACCAATGGGTCGGCAGCGGAGCTGCACGAACCTATGGCGACGATACCCGCCAATATTCCCGCCGAAACAGGCGGGGCATCTGGCTATATAAGCGGTCGTTTCGCCATAGGATCCTCAGGTTTACTTCGACTGAAGCGACGACTGAGTCGTGCAGCTACCTGGAATGGCAAGTATGCAGTACTCGTTCCGTATCTCAGGGAACCGAGGTTACGATAGTAACCGAGTACGTTCCCTATCGATACTCCACTCGTACTGCGTCTTGTAAAGACGCATATGGGAACTGAATTTAATCACGCCGTGCTAGGGTAGATGAACGACTGTATATACTTCCATAAACATAAATGCCCATAGGGAAGTAAGTAGTATACTTCAGGCTAAAGCGAGCTAAACTCATAGAGGTCATGCTCGGCCTGGATAATCATTCCACTTCTGTATACTCAGTTAACCGGAGTATGCAGGGTGCCAATCAGAGAGCCTGAGCGCATTGCGGTCAAGAAATCTCTGACAGGATTGTTCCCACAGCGTATGTGTACAAGCTCATCTAAGCAGAGAGGACTCTGGCCTGTAAGGCGGTATGTCCAGGTTATAAAACCTAGCAAATGTGGACGGAGTGGCCCAGCCAGCCAGCCGCCGTACAAATCTCTGTAATGGATACACCGCTAGACCACGCCCATGACGAGGCGATGTCTCTAGTCGAATGGGCTCGTACTCCAATTGCAGGCCCAAAGAAGAGTATGCCAGCATGACAGCATCCACTATCCACTTAGAGAGTCTCTGCTTCGTGACCGGATGTCCTTTGGTGCGGTTACCGAAGCTAACAAAGAGCTGTTCCGTATGCCTAAAAGGGGCGGAACGCTCAAAGTAGATTCTCAGAGCTCTGACAGGGCATAACAAAGATGACTCCCGGTCCTCCTCAGACGGAGGAAGCGCGGAGAGCGTGATGACCTGAGCTCTGAATGGGGTTGAAAGTACCTTAGGTACGTAACCATGCCTTGGTTTCAGGACGACCTTGGAGTCGTTAGGCCCGAATTCCAGGCAGGCAGGGCTAGTAGAGAGCGCCTGCAGGTCTCCAACTCGCTTACCAGACGCTAGTGCTAGTAGCAGAGCAGTTTTCAGCGAAAGTGACCGGAGGTCCGTAGACTGTAGCGGCTCAAAGGGAGGGCCTTTCAAGGCCCTCAGTACAGTGGGCAGATCCCATGTAGGGACAGTAAGGGGCCGAGGTGGATTCAACCTCCTGGCTCCCTTCAGAAAACGGACAACTGAGTTGTCTCTGCCTACCGACTGGCCCGCTATAAGGGCATGAAAGGCCGCTATAGCTGCTACGAACACCTTGAGTGTAGAGTGAGAACGTCCTTTATCTAGCAGTTCCTGCAGAAAGGACAGAACCACCGCTAACTCAGAGGTAGAGGGGTTTTCACCACGGTTGAGGCACCAAGTGGAGAAAACAGACCACTTAAGGGCATAGAGGCGTCTCGTAGACGGGGCTCTAGCCTCAGAAATGGTGTTTAACACTCGCTCTGGGAGGTCAGTAGGCTCCCATTGAGCAGCCAAATGTAGAGAGGAGATCCCGTCTCAGGGGCACGGGTCAGGGGGCTACTGTCAGTAGCTGAGTCAGCTCTGACAACCAAGGTTGGTTCCTCCACAAGGGGGCCACCAATAGCACCTTGATGTTCCCTGATGTTCCCTGATACGCCTGACGACCTGTGGAAGCAGGGTGATCGGGGGGGAATGCATGAAGACATGTTGTCTGAGCGAATCAGCACATGGCGTCCTATTAGGTCCGGCAGGAAAAACTGGCAAGCTCGACAAACTGCTAGCATTTCCAAGCAGTTGATGTGGAAGCCGCTCTCCGTCTTCGACCAATGGCGAAGGTCGGTTTGCCGCTGGCGCCCCAACCTGTGTTGCAGGCGTCTGTCGTGACAAATTTCCTGGTGTGGACCAACCCCATGGCCACGCCCTTCTCCATCCACCGTGGGTTCTTCCAGGGGGTCAGGGCTGTTACACAGGCCTGATTCACCCTGATATGCAAGCGTCCGTGACGCCATGAAACCCGTGGTTTCAACCAGCGTTGAAGGGGGCGCATGCGGAGCAGGCCCAGCTGTAACACTGGCGATGCTGCGGCCATAAGGCCCAGCATTCTCTGAAACACTTTGAGTGGGCGAGCGGTGTCGCTCTTGAAGGTGGCCGCGAGTTTCTGAATGGCCAGAGGCCGCCATCCTTTTTGGGGACGAGGAAGTAACGGCTGTAAAAGCCTGACTCGCTCAAAGCTGGAGAAACCATTTCTATGGCTCCTTTTTCCAGCAGCTCCTTAATTATCCCCATAACCCACTCTGACACTCCGGGGATGGCCTGCCAGGCCTCGGCCCGCATGGCAAGGGGTTGGATAAACTCGAGTGGCCGGCTGCAGGGAGGCAGGGCACTCGTGAGGGACGGAAGAGGAAAATTGCTCTCTTTTTGCATGGACAGTTGCATGGTCGCTTGTACGGACCCTGTAGCAACAGACACAATTCCCTCTGCACCCGGAAAAGAACGGGGTGCCAAGAGGTTTCTCATGAGAGGCCTTTTGGTGGGCGGTCCGGCCGTGGCAGGACTCGACCCTCTCCTCTTCCTGTCCTGCAGATCAGGAGGACGCCGGGGGCACAGGGTCCAACGCTATCTTGAGTCGGGGGCCCTGGCGCTTCGGAGGGGGGTGGCATCTGGCTGAGCGTGAACGCCCTCGCGGCTGCTGAGTTCTAGCAGGCTGAGGGGCGTAAACGGCAGGTGCAGGTTTCGCGGGCTGCTGAGTCGGCGCAGTCCTGGGGCGACTCTGAGCAGCTGCTGGGCTGGAGCGCTTGGGCAGGAAGTGTCGCATAGCCTGTGACGCCTTCTGTGCATCTGTGAAGCGCTCAGCGAATCCTTTCACCGCAGGTTCAAAGAGGCCGCTGGGGGAAATTGGAGCATCAAGGAAGGAGACCCTGTCCGCGTCCTTGATCTCCGTCAGCGTGAGCCACAGGTGGCGCTCGAGCACTACCAGGCTGGCCATAGACCTTCCTATGGCTTGGGCGGTAGTCTTGGTGGCTCGCAAAGCTAGGTCCGTTGCGCTTCTCAGCTCCCTGAGAGTCGCAGGATCAGGCTCAGACTCGTCTACGGCAGAGAGGAGCTTGGCCTGATAGACCTGAAGAACCGCCATAGAGTGGAGCACCGAAGCCGCCTGTCCAGCTGAAGCGTAGGAGCGTCCAGCGAGCGCTGAAGTGGTCCAGCATGGCTTGGACGGGTGACTGGCTTTCGCCTTCCAGCCGATGGCAGTGGGTGGGCAGAGATGTGCAGCCACTGACTCATCCAGTTGAGGCATCCTCTCATATCCCTTTTCTTCAGCGCCGTCAACCGTAGTGAGGGCAGATGAAGCGGAAGTACGGAGGCGGGCAGAGTAAGGGGAGCGCCAAGATCTCGCGCGGGCAAACCTGAGGGGGCGGGGTCAGTCACTGAGCCCGACAGCTCCTCAGCATCTGAAGCTACCAGTGACATGCTGTCATCGGCCAGCTCATCGTCACTTCCCCCGAACGAGACCAGATCGCTCACGCTTGCAGAGGGACGCTGGTCAGGTTGGATAAAAAGGACGGGAGACATCTCTCTGTGTGGCGAAAGCGAGGCACGCGTGATCTGAGCCGGCATGAGCTCGCTCTCAACCGGGCGCTGAGAACCTCTGCCCCGCTGTTTTTTCCTCACAGGTCTCTGGGAAACGACCGCTTATATAGCCAGATGCCCCGTCCGTTTCGGCGGGAATATTGGCGGGTATCGTCGCCATAGGTTCGTGCAGCTCCGCTGCCGACCCATTGGTTCGTTTTTCTACACCTGCACGAACCAATAGTCGTGCAGTTTCACTGCGTGATTAAATAAGACTTCAGTTCAGGAGAAAAAAAGGCATTTTCCCATATGCGTTTACAAGAGGCAGTACGAGTGGAGTATCGATAGGCAACTTAATACTTACTGTAAAATTTTTAGTGAAAACAGGGCAAAAGGGAATTCTCAAAAGTCCCGGTAGACCAAATTTTGTTTTCAAGTCTTTGTCAATAATGTACATTAGGGTGTCTTGTTACATATTGCATTATTTTAGTGCCATGTGTTGGTGTTTAGTCTTTAGCCCTATTCAGATGGTAATTTTTTCTCATGTGGACATCTGTAAAAATACATTTACAGTGAAAACTCGTAGAATCGGATGGCAGTTTATTCACAGTGGAGAAGCAAGTTCTGCCAGTTGCATGATTGTCTGCTGAAAATTTAATTAATTGTATTTACAATATAATGATATAGTTATGTATATTACTGTATATAACAAATAATAAATAATAAAGACCAATTTTGAATGTTTACATGCTTTTCTTTTCTTTCTGCTCCCATTCGATGTGGTGGAGCAGTTATGAAATCATTTTCTTGTAAATACGTTCCAGAATTTCAGAAATAAATATACATGCAAATTACAGCAAAGTACATCAGTTACCATACAGTGTTTGGCAGTTGAATTTTGAAACTATTTCTTCTTGTAAACTCAGAAATGTGGATTCAGACACCAATTAAATTACCACACGAACTTGGTGTTTGTCAAAAAAATTGTAGGTAATTTGGCTCAGCTGGGGATTTTTACACAGGTGGTTAGAGATAAACACCGACATTCTGGATTTGGACAGCAATAAAATCACAGACTACCCCTGTAAATGTTGAAAATAACTTGCGTCCCCATGAGAAACAATTACCGTCTGAATAGGGCTTTTGTGTGTATTACCCTGTCCACCATATAAGAGTATTAGCCATGTTTTAGGCCAATTGCTGTGACCTCTAATTCGTTATATTATGGCCTTTTATTTTACTACATGTATTTGGTGGTTATTAGTACATTTTGAGGTAAAAAGCACATTTTAGTAGTTCAAGTAGACTGGTATTTATATAAACATTGTAAATGATGTTTGTAAAATATACATTAATCAACATTATATACATTCACTTACATAAAATATACAATACCTGAAACATTGTCAACATATTGATGGTGAATTTCTAGAATACACACAACAGGACATTTTTTAAATTGTGAATCAGTTGCTTTTTCAATTGATGTAACCTGGAAAAGTATTTTGCACCACTAGTGTCTCCTATTTCCAAATGTAGGCCCCTCTGACGACCTTCTGCCTGAAATGGTTATATGAGTTTTGGGCGCTTTTACCTTGGAATCAGTTGCTTAGCAACCCCTGGTCATGTCCTGACTTGGCTCCAGACGTTCTGTCAGAGAGACAGAGGAGTTCTGACCCCTGAATGAGACATTTCAAACTTAATATCCTCACAGAGCACACAAAAGCAATGTCATATCTGGTTGGTGAACCGATTGTATAAATTGAACCTCTCTCTAGTCATCCCAATTGGTTCTCATGATTTACCATGTGAATTCATGTGCTTTAGAGGATGTCTTTTCAAGGATTTACATGATTTTTGACAAAGACATTTTCCTTCTGTTGCATTTTGTTCTTAGTTAGAAATGTCATTCCTCCCCTCACTCCCTTTTATCTTGTTTTTGTCTCTCTGTCTGGGAAACAACACATTTCATCCATTCAACATCGATCTGTTAAACTCAGCATGCAAGAGAGAGCCAGAGACAGGACACATTTGTCACTCGAATTGCATTGCTGAGAACATAATTTGTACCAAAAACATTGTATTAAATTATAAAGAAGCATTTTTTCCCCCTAGTGGTCTTAGACTTTGACCCCACTCGGTCTGCTATAATACAGCTAAAGGCTTTTAGAAAACCTGAAGAGAGAATGATATCAAAAGGAAACTAGACATATTAGCACTTAGCACTTTAGTGATTTTATGTCGCTCTCAATCACAAAATCAATATTTTTCAAGTACATGTGTACATGCGTGTAAGTGTTTTAAGAAGGATTTTATCACGCTCATCTGAAGGATGTTGATCTTTGACGCTGTGGCACCTGCAGAACAGGTTCTCCGTCGGTGCTGAAATAAAAATTTAGTGATGGGTGATTAGAAGACACAAGTGAAAACATCTTCAGAGAGAGAGAGAATAAAGCCGGTGATTTAGTTTTATAAGATTACACTCACTTTAATTAGGTAAAGAAGCTTTCTAAGCATTGAAATCCATCCTGAAGGCGTTATAAGAAGCATCCAGTGGCTGAGCCTCTATTATGGCATTGATTTGTGTGTTAAATGCTTCCAGCTCCTTCTGCAGTGAGTGGTGTGATATTTCAGCCGGATCAGAGGTGAGATATACTGCTGCTGCTACCAGAGGTCGTTCAAGCTGAACTCTAGACATTTATTTCACTAAAATGCGAATTTCCAACCATATGGAGTGATCGTGATGAAACCAGAAAAGTGAAAACTGCTCAAACACATAAATTCATAAATTCTAAATAATGTTATCTGTCTGTGTGTTTCTCTTTCAGATGCACCGGTGCAAAGACAGAAAGCTTTGACTGAGCTTGGTCAAAAAGGTGACGTTGTTCTTCAGGAGACTTCATTAGATAAAGGTAAGAATAGTGTACATGCTGAAAAGCATGTACGGAAGTCCAGATGAGCACAAATACCCTAAAATGCACCACTGACTAGTGGAATGAAAATGTGTGTGTGTGTGTGTGTCTGTGTCAGATTGAAAATCAGAGAGATCAATGAGGTTTCGCCTGAGCGATAGAGAGTGGAGAACTTTCCTGAGCCGGAAGATGAACGAACACACACACAACATCAGGCTGCACATTTAAAGGGACAGAGGTTTTTGCAAAATCATAAGCTCCAATCTGATTGCGTGGCTTTGTCTGGGAATTGGGATACACATTTTTTACAATGCTGTCAAGTAAGATTTGTTTTTAGAACACCAAGGCTGCATTTGTTTGATCAAAAACAAAGTAAAAACAGTAATATTGTGAAATATTATTTTGATTTAAAATAACTGTTCTATTTTACTATATTTTAAAATGTTATTTATTCCTGTAATGATGAAGCGGATTATTCAGCAGCCATAAGGGTCTTCAGTGATCCTTCAGAAATCATTCTAATATGATGATTTGGCACATTTCTTAATATTATTATTATTATTATTATTATTATTAAGTTTGGAAACAGGTGTGCTGATTTAAGGTTAAAACTGTTAGATTTTCTCAGAATTATTTGATAAATAGTAAGTTCAGAAAGTTTAAAAGAACAGCATTTCTTTAAAATAAAAAACCCAAACTTTTGAAAGGTAGTGCATATTTACCAGGAAAACTCTTTACTTGTAATCTCTTCGTAGTAATGTGTGCTTCTGCAAAATAACTGGTTTCTGGAATTGTGAGCTATGACATTTTCTAGTAATTTCCTCATTGTCTATACAACTTTTATGAGAACTGTGAGAACTGCTGTGCATTTGAATGAGCTTGAAGTGTCTTTTCTTGGGAGCTTGTTGTTTTATTTGTTTTTGAAGGGATTGGAGGGACTTTTTCCTTTATTTTTACATGACGGTGGAAAGTATATGACATGACCCAGATTGAACATGGTTCTCTGTGGGCTGACAACCCTTCTATATCCACAGCTCTGATGCCTTGTTGTTGTGGTTTTTCAGCTTTACAGCATGTAAAATCAACTAAAAAGTGTGCCTATTTATGGCTTATTTAAATGGTTCTTGGCCAGAATAAGATGCAATGTGAACCAGGCATTATGCTAGTGGTCCAGTCTGGCTATGCAAGACTGCATACGTTCACTCTCTACTGAACATGTCAGCAGCCCTTCATCCTCTTTGCCGTTAGTTATTTTTCTTTGTCTATCATAGAGGGAGAATAAAGAGAGATGGAGTGGTAGAGAGACTATACCGTATTATCTTACAGTGTTTTCTTGGCCTGACTGCAGGTTGACTCTTGGAGGCTCATTTGAGTCAGGTTCTCTGATCACTGGCTTTTATGAATCAAGGGTTATAAATTATGAATCAGTTGATTTATTATCTCCACGGAGGGAATGACTGTGGCTGCAGTTCTTAGACAAACCTTTCCTCTTTTATCACTCGTTTATTCTCTTCGGGTTTTTTCATTTGGTTCATGTCATCAGCTTATGATGACATTTGTGAGTTTGTTTATTATACTTCATATAGTGTAAATGCTGCTGTTTCTGTGACTCAAAGACTAGAATAATCAACTGTCAGAACTCAGAAGGTGATGCACGCCTGCATTTGTTTGTCTTTGGCTACGGTGTGCTTGGCATAGCAGTTAGCCACACTTTACATTCCTTTGTGCAAGTGGGATTGTATGTTTGTATGTGTGTATACTCTGTTGACAGGTGTAGTGTGTGTGTGTGTGTGTGTGTGTGTGTGTGTGTGTGTGTGTGTGTGTGTGTGTGTTGAGTGTTTGTGTGTGTTTTGACAAACCATCCTGAGGGATCTGTAAAATTTAGCCTCGTGTTGAAAAGCAGCACAGCTGCAATCAGGCACACATATTTTGTGTGTTTATCAGTTTTGGTTTGTGAATACCTGAGTGAATGGGAGTCTGTATGTGACCAAGTGAGCTTTACAGAATTTGGGGTATTTCATGGCCAAAAATGCAGTTTGGGTCTGGGTCCCTTGCACACTTTTGAGAGACTATTGTAGCTCAACTGATACAGCATGATGCTGCCAACACCAAAGTCATGGGTTCGATTCCCTGTGAAGTTAAAAACTGAAAATAAAATGTCATACATTTAAAATTGGCCAGCAAATTTTGGTAGTTTTTTTGTTTTGTTTTTCATAATTCACAGACTACTACAAATCTCCCTTCCTTTTTTGGAAAGATACATTTATAAACTAACTGAGTTCAGTAATATTTTTAAAGAAATGTTTTATTCAGCAAGAATACATTAAATGGTCAACTGTTTTTATAATTCATAATAAAAAATGTATTGTATCAATTTTTCGCAATATTGCCGTATTGTTCATTAAAAAAATGTAGCTGTGGTGAGCCTAGGAGACTTCTTTGAAACACACACACACACACACACTTACAGACCCTTAACTGTAGTGTGTGCAAAAAAGCAACTGTACAATTATTAGGCTTATGATGTTAAGTATAATAATACTGAATTTATTAAAAAAATTATAAAAAAATTCATTACAGGGGTGATTGTAACACGTGTAAAACATATATGAACCCACTGTATCTCCATTAAGAACACGCATTAAATAAAAAAATGTATAGCTTTGATAATTTAATATTACTCATTAGACACCTAGTTGTTTCAGCTGTTGGGCATATATGTGTTTACATCATAATTATTTGATGTGTGATAAATCTGTTTTTACTATAATATAGAGCAGGGGTGCCAAACTAATTTTCACTGAGGGCCACTTCAACATTATGGCTGCCATCTAAGGGTCGGTTGTGACTGTAAGAGTGTACAAACGTTACCACTCCTTAACATATTGTTAAATAACTGCCTCTTTATTTTATTATCAGCTACTTATTTAAGTTACAAATATTGTATATGCATTTGCATAGATGTAAAAAATATATGTTATTACTCTGTGTTATTTTAACAAATACTTTTAGTTTATCAGGTAAAGAAATCCACATTACTCCATAAATCAAAGTAAATAACAAAGACAAATATCATCAAACACAAGTCATTACATAAACTTTGTTAAAAACGTTTTTGTTACATTTTTGCTACAATACATAATTGTGCGCTGCTAAAAACGTGTGACAGATATGGCATTTAAGATAAAACAAATAAGCCCGGTCTCATGAAAATGCATATCAATAGCACAATTTTCTATTTGGCATGCATGATATGCAATCAATGCTTAAAGTAGAAAAAAGAAGTGGCTGTACTTAACCCACTCCCCCACCCATAAATAAATGCAAACTAAATTACTAAAAAAGTATGTTTTAATTTTCATAATTCACAGTTGAGGTGTACCTACGATGAAAATTACAGATCTCTCCATTATTTGTAAGTGGGAAAACTTGGAAAAATCGGCAGTGTATCAAATATTTATTTGCCCCACTGTATGTGCGTTCAAAAAAAGCCTTCTTATAACATCCTCTGCCATATTCGACAAAGGCCTTCTGATGAAAATTGTAATTTTGAAACAACCATTGTACATTTCTGCTATAGAAATCCATTTCAGTTAAAGATGGAAGGATAACGAAAACTCAAATAACTAATAATGCGATTTGTGTGTGTGTGTGTGTGTGTGTGTTTGAGAGAGAGAGAGAATGTTTGAAAAGAGAGTCATTACCTGCTTGAAATTCTGCACCTTGACCCTAGATCCTGCCTTTCCTTTGTGTGTGTGGTGTCAGTTGTAGCTCCTCCTTTTTAAGCGTTAAAAAGAGGGAGGTCTGAGGACAGTTAATATCTGTAAACCAGTGGGAGTCTCTCCTGGCAGGGGGCGAGGGAGATTGAGCGTTTGAATTTGGCGTGCTGTTGGATTCAGTGCAGAAGATGATAGCTGAGGTTCTTTTAGTCTGGAGCATTTGACTTGGTGTAGACGACAGTGAAGGATGAGCGGTGAATGCGGGTAAGTAAACGACTGATCGTGAGCGTTTCCCCTCAGGCTAGAGAGAAACAGAGAGCAGCAAAACTTTCTTTGTAGCTGCATGACTGGTTTCACTGGGAGAGGGTTCATGTGTGTTCAGATGGTGTATAGGCTGATGTGATTCAAGTGGTTTTCAAAGTTTGTTGTTGCAAATGCAATGAAGCATCAGAACGGACCATTGCATCATCAAGCGTGTTTACATTCAAACAGACACACACACACACACACACACACACACACACACTTGCTCGCTCACTCTTGAGCAGTTAACAAATAGAAAAGAACTTTAGGCTAGACACATTTCTTAATTAATAGTTGGAGGTAACCTTGAAAATGCCTTATTTACTTCCTGAAATATTTTAGTGAGTTATTCCACAGGATGGGATTGATGACATAATTGTGAAGTCTTTTTTGTTTTTTTTTGGTCCAGTTAAATGAAGGAAATGGCTTTATTTACTTGTACTAATCATTCTGTTTAATGTAAAATTAATTTGTAAAAGCTGAAAAAATCTGCAGTGATGCAATGTCTTGCACCAGAGTTGTTTGCATTAAAATACCCGATAATAAGAAGATGGATAAAACAGAGTGTGGTGGTGGAACTGTGGGATATTTATCACACTAGACAGGCCTGGCACCACTTCATCCCACTGTAAATAAACTGAAGCATGATCTTTCCAGGACAGACAGACGCGCATACATCACAAGCCAGCAGTCTCTTTACTATCAAGTCCAAACTTCATGTGTATGATGCAAACGTTCATCAGATAAAAGAAAGGCAACTTTTACTGCGGATAATCACTGTTATTTTTTGAAATGCTGTTTATGGTGCTGTGCGATATCAATGTCAATGATCATTCCTTCTCTAGTCTTCTCCCTAAAGCTCACAGTTTAATTTTGTGGTTGACTACTCTAATAGAATTAAACTCTATTTAGGCTATCACATCGCTGCCCTTTTCTGTAATGTCCTCAAAGGCCAAAACACTCAAGACTCTTTAAATTAAATGAAAACATAACATAGAAGCGCTCACATGCCTCTTTCTGTTTCTCTCACTATGCTTTCCTTTTTTATTTCTTTGTCACACTTGTCAAAGAATGTTGTAATGTCATTGCCTTTGTTAACAAATAATTAAACCAAGTGGAATTTATTTTAAAGACCTTAAGTGGAACTGACAGTAAAAATGATTCTGAATAAAGGTCTAGTCTCCCAAATGGTTTGATATGTTTGTTTTCCTCTAATGGAATGAACATGGTTTGAGTGTTTGTATTTTTAGACCACTATGCTGAGCTTGCATTATCTGGCCTGGTTTCCGCTTGTTTAAATTAGCCCTGATATCCTGTTTTTAAAGGCACAAAAATAGCTTGCACACAGAGTCCAGGTGAAAACAATACACTTATATAATATTGAACAATAAAAGTGTCCTGTCTGGACAAGAAAACTTCAGGCTAGAGTCAACCGTAACCCTTCACTGAACCCAGCTAATCTAGAGTCGCATCTGCATTCTAGAGGCTCATTTTTGGATTAGTTGATGCAGAGGTCTTACAGCTCTAATCCGTATAATACAGCCTGCCAGATCTGCTGTGTTGTCTTGTATTTGCTGTCTGAAAGTAAACTAAAGCAGATTTTAGAGCTGCATTAGATGCCTGTGTCAAGACTTCAGCCTGTTCTGACAAGGAGGAACACCAGGTGTTCAGGATTCTTCGCCTGTTTCGAATCCCACATTCAGAGCTTACCGTGATGTGAATATTTATTAGATTGTTGTACTTTTTAGACTCATGTGATCATCACATTGCTGAGAGAATAGAAAACGAATCAGACTTTAAATGAAGAGCTCAGGTGACTGAACTGAACTCTTAAGAATTTGGCAACAAACCAAAACGCATCAAATAAATGGCCATGAGCCAGACAGACTCTGGTCAAAGCTCATTATGAATGCCACGCATACGCGCACACACACACACACACACACACACACACATAAACACCTCACCGCTGCTGTTTTTTGCTTTTTGATTTTATTCACACCTATCTCTGTGTAAATCCAGAAGTGCTGTTTAAAAAGTTAAAGCACAGAGATAAGGGCGGTTTATGTTTGTGTGATTCTGCTACATATGTGCAGAATCATGTGTATATTTATATATGTATGTGGTTTTGTTATCACTGAAGCCTCTAAACAATTGACTTGACATTCCATCTCACCCTTTACCTACGCTGAGTTTCTATAGCGTCACTCTGCAGACATGACAGGAATGCTCTCATGCTTGTGTCCCAACACCTGTTGAGATGATCTACTTGTTTCACACGTAGGAGTTATATTTGCATACTGTTCATGAAGTTGAACTGATAGAATACTTTGAAGAATTTTCTTCTCATACTTCAAATTATATACAATAGTTCTGGTCCTGGATGCCGATTGGCATTTCAGTAAAGCACTTTAAGCATATTGTGCTTTACTGTGTGTGTGTGTGTGTGTGTGTGTGTGTGTGTGTGTGTGTGTGTGTCTGTGTGTGATACACTGTCGTTCAAAAGTTTGGGATCAGTAAGATTTTTTTAGTGGAGTCTCTTATGCTCTTCAAGGCTGTATTTATTTGATCAAAAATAGAGAAAAAAACTGTAATATTGTGAAATTTTTTGGGAATTTCTAATATTAGTTTCCTATTTTATTTTAAAATATAACTTTTTTCTGTGACGCAGTGCTGAATTTTCATCAGCCACTACTCTAGCTCTCTATGTATGTATGTAGCCTATATATACACAGTATAGCAATTTTTTATAACATTATTATATGTATAAATAAAATATAATAATAAAGCTACAAGTTTTGTAACATTAAATGTCTTTACTGTCACAAATTAATTTAATGCATCCTTGCTGTATTTTTTTTAAAAGCTCTGAACCTAAACTTTAGAACAGTATGTTTATTTATTTTGTAGTTGTGTTTAAAATCCACTTGGCTCTTGCCACTTCTGATAACGATAATAAATAATTTAATAATAAGAGACATTCAGCTGTTCAATAGCAAAATAAATCAGGAAAACGTCACAGTGATGCATTCTGATGTTAAATGATTCTCTCTCTTTGTCCCTGTCTCTGTAGTGCTGTTGCATGAGGAGGTGGTGCGTCTGCAGGAGGAGGTGTCAGTGCTGAAGCAGGTCAGGGAGATGTTGAATCGTGAGCTGGAGGAGACAGGAGGCTGCTCTGTGGAGCTGCTGTCTGTCTCACAGATCCGCGTGCAGCTAACACAGAAAGAGCAGGAGCTGGGCAGAGCAAAGGAGGCATTGCAAGGTAGGACATTAATGAATACTATGAGCCTGACCTTTCACCCTCAGCTCTCAGCCAGCGCTAGACCTGTCATTTTGAAATAAACAACAGACTCACAAGCCCAAACCTCTTGCTCAGTGAAAACAAATAGAGTTTTAAATAAATATTATGGGAAGATTGCTTAATTTATTGATTTCATTCATTTATTAATGATACATTTATTTTTGGCACATTTTAGTGTCCTTTACAATTGACTTGCTATATTATATACCTTGTGTGTTTAAATGAGTTTGAGAAAAGTCATTTGATCCAGTATCGTGAACACGTTTGAGGACTTGAAGGTCTTTTGACGGCACCATTTTAAATCTGCCGAGACTGAGATTCCTCAAAACGATTTGGACCTCGCCTCTCTTCCTTAGCTTTGTCCTGTGGCTCATTTTTCAGCTCTGGAGCTGTGAAATGCAGAAGTAATCAGAACAGCACTGACCACAAAACTGGCATAATATTCTCCACGTTTACGTGTCGAGGAATTCTGCTTTCCTTGGTCTGACTTTGTCTTGAAATATACTTTCTCCTGTGAACCTCAATACCCAGTGTTAGAGTAACGCTGGAATAGATGTTCTTGTGTTTCACTTGCTAGATCGGGGAGAGCTAAACTGTTATCCTGAACAAAATTTGCACCTAAAGAGCCTTGCATTGTGGGTGCTTTCTTCTGTGCTCATTTGAACAGTAACTTTACCCCAGTGCTGACTTTGTGCATATACAGTATATGTGCGTTCAAAAAAAGCCTTTTTATTACATCCTCTGCTGTATTCGAACAAAGGCCTTCTGATGAAAATTGTAATTTTGAAACAACCATTGTACATTTCTGCTATAGAAATCCATTTCGGTAAAAGATGGAAGGATAACGAAAACTCAAATAACTAATAATGTGATTTGTGTGTGAAAATATAATGGAAAAGGAACATCCAATATTTAATTAAACACAGTTCCGTCGGGTGGGGGGATTGAAGAGCTCTTGATCTTCCAGGATTTACTGATCTGAATGTTCACTGCTATTCACAATCTCGCTCCACCTCCTACCAGGTGTGTGTGTGTATGTGTGTGAAAGGCTTTTTGTGTGTGCCGTTTGGCTCCTGTATAATGAGTCTTTAAGTGGTGGGTGAATGGACTCAATGTCCTTGGAAAAGACGAGCTGCAATTTGCAAGTCAGAGGATACATACAACCTAAAACAGTCAATTACTGCCTCCGTTATCACAGTATTAACCACCGCCAGCTGGAGAGAGAGACACCCTGAAAGAGGAAAAAGATGGAGAGAGAGAGAGAGGGATTGGTGTGTGAAAATGGACATATTGAACATCAAGAGAATGATAGTAATGTGTAAATGGGAATGGTTACATGCAAATTATACACCATATTATGTATTTAAATTGATTGAGACCACAATCCGAATAGCACATGAAAATAATTTCAAATGCAGAAAATTTTGAAGGTGTAATATTACTACTACACTGCAGGTGACAGGTGAATCTCTGTAAGGTCTTTATGATTATGATTTTAATTCTTACTATTTAAAGCAGAGCAGAAGGTTGATTGTCAAGGTTGTGAAGCACTTCTGATTTGTCAGGGCAAGCAGAGGAGCACAGGAACTTATAAAACAGCATTTTGGACTGTAAAACACATTGCAAAGTTAAAATAAGTATTTTCATTTTCCGTAGAGAGGATAATTATAATTATTTTTTTTTTGGTATGTTTTCTTTAATTACTGGTGCTTGCTAAGTATCAGCTAAGGATTTGTATTGCTTATACTCAAGGTTATGGTTTGTTATAAACCCATATTATGTATTAACTATGTATTTTGTGCTATGGACATAAATGGTACCTATAATCATGTGACTTGAGGAAGTACACTACCCTTTGGGTTGGTTTTATGTTTTAATGTTTTCGAAAGACGTCTCTTTGCTCACCAAGGTTGCATTTATTTGATTAAAAATAGAGTAATATTGTGAAATATTATTACAATTTAAAGTAAATAACTTCTGTTTTAATATATTTTAATGTTTATTCCTGTGACAGTAAACCTGAATTTTCATTACTCTAGTCTTTAGTGTCACGTGAACCTTCAGAAAGCATTCTAATATGTTGATTTCATGCTCAATAATTATATATATTTGTATATGTTTCTTTGTCTCTCTTTTTCCCCTAGCAATGAAGGCAGACAGGAAGCGTTTGAGGTTGGAGAGAACTGATCTGGTGAATCAGATGCAGCAGCTCTACACAACACTGGAGAGCCGTGAGGAGCAGCTACGAGATTTCATACGCAACTATGAGCAACACCGAAAAGTATTTTACATGCATATCTCATGCATTCATACTAGCACAACAGCTTTAAATATACATCAATTCCCACTTACACACATGCTTCAGCATTCAAACACACAATTGTTATTTATGTTGCAGGAGAGTGAGGATGCAGTGAGAGTCCTGGCAAGGGAAAAAGACTTATTAGAACGGGAGAAGTGGGACCTACGCCGACAAACCAAAGAGGCCTCAGAACATGCATGTGCGCTCCGATCTGCACTGGACCTGAAAGAGAACAGGATCAAGGAGCTGGAGGCTGAACTGACTATGGTGAGATACATAGAGTTTAGAAAATCAGGGTATCCTACTTTTTGTCTTGAGTGAATCTAGAGATATTTGTCTTTATTAAGTGTTTGTCTTATTTAGAATGTCTTCAAACGATCTGTCAACTGAGTAGCTAAAAAATGTCAGTGTTGAGTTGTTTGTGTGTGTGTTTCTTTAACAGATGAGTAGCTTTATGGCTCAGAAACTAGAGAGTCGCGTGTTTGTTCGATCTCCAGAAAGACCAGCCTCACCCAAAACCGTGTCGGTAAGATCAGCCAGGCCTGTCACTCAAACCCAAGTCCCTCTTTGATTGGCCTGCAATGTTGACTCCCCATCTGATATGCACAATTTGATTGGTTGCACGTATATTTTGATTTGGTTCTGTTCCTTCACTTTGAGCGTGAATGTTCTTCTCTGCATGCTCGTTTTGTAGAATGTTTAGGAGTTTGTGAGCCATTCTAAACCAATGAAAATGAATAATGTGGTGGTGGTGGTGGTGGTGGTTCGTTTTGGTTTATTTTCTGGCATGACTGGGGCTTGAAATGATTTTGAACTAGGCCCAACATGGAATCTGCCGTTTTTCAGCATTTTCTGCATCGATTATAAACACTGCTGTTCAAAAGTTTGGGATCAGTAAGATGTTTAATGTTTTTTTAAGAAGTTTCTTATGCTTATCAAGGCTGTTTCTATTTGATCAAAAACACAGAAAAAAAATATTTTGTGAAATATTATTGCAATTTAAAATAACTTTTCTATTTTTATTCACTTAAAAATATTTGATAAATAAAAAGGTAAAAAGAACAGTGTTTATTAAAAATTGAAAATGTGTGCTACAATATACACTACTATTCAAAAGTGTGGGGTAAGTAATTGTTTTCTTTTTTTTAAAGAAATCAATACTTTTATTGAGCAAGAATGTATTAAATGCGTAAAAAGTGATAGTAAATACTTACATTGCTAGAAAAGATTTCTATTTTGAATAAATGTTATTTTTATACATCAAAGAATCAAAGAAAAAGTATCACAGGTTCCAAAAAAAATATTAAGCAGTACAACAGATTCCAACATAGAATGATTTCTGAAGGATCATGTGACACAGAGGCCTGGAGTAATGGCTGCTGAAATGTCAGCGCAGCATCAAATAAATTATATTTTAAAGTATATTAAAATAGGAAATACAAATTTCACAATTATATTGTTTTTTCTGTAATTTTGATCAAATAAATACAGCCTTGATGATCATAAAAGACTCTGTTAACTTAAAACATAAAAAAATGTACTGATCCCAAACTTTTGAATGGCAGTGTTGTGTATAGACTCTTATGCTCATATATAGAAAATATACTAATAGAAAAGTAAGGAACACTGAGAATGAACACATACGGGGGGAACAAGGCAGGTAAAATGTTGATGGTTCAAATGAAGACATGTAATATTTTCCACCGAATCCTCTGAGAGCAGATTCTGTGTGGGCCTATTAATAACTTGACTTTAGCTCCAGACTGGCTCTACTGTGAAGCGTTTGGAGCGGTTTTCTGGGCAGTACTACACTTTCATTTTCACACGTTTTACATTTGTTTACAACACTCTCTCTGGACAAGGAAGTGGACCGTATTGAATTAAATCTGTTTGTGTGTTCCAGGCAAAACAGTCTTTGGCTTCTCTCACTAAGGATGTTCCTAAGCGACACTCGCTGGCCATGCCCACAGAAACTGTCGTCAACGGCAACCAAGAGTGGGCGATGTATGCAGAGCTTCCTCTGACTGCAGCGATAAGACAGAGTCAACAAAACCTTTACCACTCAATGGACAGACAGGGTACACACACATACACACTACACTTACACCAATGACCTGTCAATTTAAATATCTCAACCAGAAAGCTGAGAATTACTTATGCTAAATTAGTTAAAATCAGCCTCCTAATTCTCCTAATGTTTGTGTCTGTTAGTACTGAAAGCATCACCGTGCGTTTGCGATGCTGACGGCTTCAGCATGATGTCATCAGCTGCAGCCAGGATCAGTCCATGTCACTCTAAACAACCGTCAGTCATCTCCGATGCCTCGGTGATGGAGGGAGAGAGATCCTCCACACCATCAGATTCACCACAACACAGAACACACTCCCTCTGCAATGTAAGACACACACACACAGCATTCAACTCAGTGTGGCATCGCTAAACACAAGTGCACAAGTGTAGTGCAGTACTGTGGCGTGCTACTGTTTACCTGACAGCTAAAACTCTGCACATTTGCATGTACTCATTTAGCAGACTCTGTTATCCATAGTGACTTACAAATGAGAAACATAACTAACAATGTCACAGAGTCAACAATATATATAGTATACTATATTAAACAATATTCATAAGATTTTCAAATGGCTAAATTAGGAAACATGCTAGAGCAGATGTAAAATACTCAGTGTTTTTGTAGTACATGCCTTGGTTGTGGTAACGTTGTGACATGCTTTGTAGAAGAGGTGCACAAAATACTTGAGATTTAGGTTAGATTTATTATTTAAAATATTTATATGTATATAATATTTATACACAAGTATAAATATATATGCATATCAATTTGTGAGTATTTATATATACATAAGTATACACAGGACACACATATAGTATATAAATATAAACTTATATTTTTAATGTGATTAATTGTTTTGCAGCCCTAATTGTGTTACACACATGGTTTCTAATATTATTTCCTTTTTTTATTAAGTGAAAAGATGTATCTGCAGTGACACAATAACAAAAGGGATTTGTATTATTATCATTATGGTTATTATTATTATCATTTAACTTGTAATCATTTTGTAATAATTCAGCATTGTAATTGATACAAATCTAAAATTCTAGAAATAGTATTATTGTTACTATTATTCAAAATGTGTTGCATTACATGATCTCTAATATTATTTTGTTAGTAAAATTTAAGTTAAGAAAATGTATCTGAAATAAAATATAGGGACTCGTAACAATAATAATTATAATGATGATGATAATAATAATAATAATCTATTTAAACTATAAATTAAAGATTTCAAACCACAGCAGAGCATTCAATACATTTAACATCTTAGTGCTTTTCACACTTGAAATAGTTAACCCTGGGTCATCTAAACCCCGGATAAGCGGAATCCTGGGTTATCTGTAATCACGTTTCACACTGCTTATACTATACCTGGGCTAACTGTTAACAGACCTTTCACACTGTACATTCCTAAATCCCGAGTTAACGTTCTTATTTGCATATTTGCGGTGTCACTGTCACTGATTGGACGAACAGCGGGCAACCGGTTTACACGGCTTTTCACGTGTCTTGCCAGTTATTAAAAACAACGTCACTGCATATGACTTTAGATCAGTGAAGATTGAGGAACAGCTGATCATAGCTATACAGGCAGGGATAGCCATTTCAAAATACAATTTAGTAGCAGACAGTCACGGTGGCTCGTGGGTTTTAAAATAGGGGAGGCACACTAATTGGTCTGGGGATCCCTGCCGATTAATATTAGTATTTGCTTAACCATGTTAAAATGACTTTTTGTCTGCTTTTAGTCAGAAAACGTAAAGAAAAGGACTCATACAGCAAGATAATATAATTTCACTTACCTGGCCTATCACTTGAAGCAACATCCATCCCTTAAGAGTCTGTGTTGTGCCATTTAATTAATCCAACTGCTGTATCCTATAGCCAGTTTAGGCGTGTTGCGCTTTATTTTTAATTTGTATACACTGTTTGAATGACCGATTGGTAAATCTGTTGGTGATCAAATATTCAATACTCATCATAAGTAACTTAATTTGTACATTATCAGCTCAGCGGGAGACGTTCAAACTTATATCACGTAATTTAGGTCTCTATGATTGGTTGATATACTAGAAGGGAGGCTAGCCTCCCTTGCGATGGTTTTGTTTCGCAACACTCCTCAGCGCTGAAAGTGAATGCTCGATGCTGATTGGCTATTGTTTTTTACCAACGGAGGCACGGGAGCTCAGAATGCGAGGTAAAATACGATACTAACACCGCTTTCAAATTACAGGTGTGAAACGTGTCTTTACCTGGGTTTAAAATCAGTGTTTAGAACGATGATAAACCTGGGTTAAGCACAGTGTGAAAAGCCCTCTTGAGTGGTGTTCTGATTCTTTAGCTGTTATTGTACTTTGAGATTAAGATATTATGACAACCTTCATATGCATTGTGTCAAGATACATAATAGTTTCTCTGCTCATTTGTAATGCATCACCTTTGCTTCTATTGCTTATTTATTTCTTTATCCCAGTCTCTAGAGGATCTAGAGGAGCAGAGACGCAGAAAGAAGAAAGAGAGGATGGGTCTGGGCTCTCTGTCGAGGGTGTTCGGTCGAGGAAAGCAAAGGAAGTCTCTGGACCCTACTTTGTTTGATGGTACTAACACACCTGACTACTACATAGAGGAGGATGCTGACTGGTGATGCTGCTGAGAGCCCCCCCTACTCGTTTCTGTGTGTGTGTGTCTCTATCGCTGCCATCTTTATGAGCACAAACTGACTGTACAATGATTCCAAACCCAGAGTTTGTTTGTGTGTTTGTGTGTGTGTGTGTGTGTGTGTGTGTGTGTGTGTGTTCATTTTATACCCACTTTAGCATCTCACTGGAAACTTGAAGGCCTGCTGAATGTGTAAATAACAGTCATTGTGCACTCTGTGCTTGTGTTTCCAGATGCCTTTTATATAATTTAACACTCATTGTCTCAGCTGTTTTTAAATCTGTGTGTTAAACATATTGATTGAGCTCTCCTGTCGGAAGCCAGCAGGACCCTCAGCGTGTATGAAACCCCCCAAAAAAGGATATTTGCTTTTTTCTCACTGATCCAAAAAATATATATGAATCTATCTGCAGCATATTCTGGTATTTGGACATTTGATGTAGTCTGTGACTTTTAGTGAGCAGTGGTTCGTCCTGCCTTTCCCACAGGAGAGTTTATAACCACCGTTACACACACTAACTCTGACAACTGCCTTCACAACATCATTAACCAGGAGGCAAAAACTGATCTGAGAACAGTGTGAAAATACAAAACCCAGATGACTGGTTATACAAAACTTAGGATAGTTGTCATGGAAATGATTACTGTACCTTTAATAAAGCAGGGTATTACATAGAGATCCACAGTTTCCCATGTTGCTTTGCAAGTGGGCACTGGATACCTTTACTCTACAGGGCCTTTCACCATTAAACTTTGTATTTATAGTCTATTATTTTTATGAAATCAATGCTAGCTATCATTCAGTGGCAGATTCTTACCATTGTGTACATTTCAATATTGCACTGACATGAAATGAAGAATAAATGAGTTTTCAGAGCATGTAGTGTGTTCTTCATCAGCTGGAGATGGAGAGACAGCTCTAGTTTTCCTTGCTGCGTTTGGCTCAGGCTGGTGCTGAATAGCATGGAACTCTAAATGGCATGGAAATGAAAATGGTAATAAGTTATATAACTATTTTGAAATAAAATCAGAAACACTGAACAGTGTGTGGCTGAGTTTTTCGCTCTTTGTAATTGTGTTTTGGAACTTCGCCTCCCTGGGCTTGTCTTTGGCTACTTCATCGACTGCCTGATGGCGCGCCGGTAGTACAGAGCATAATTAACCAACTCATAACTAAACATCTTTAACCAAATGGGGCATTTATCTGTATTTGTGTGTGGTTGTTTAATCCATTTGTACTTTTTTATCTCACGTTTAAGTCTTTACGGGGCTCTCAAAGTCATTTTGGCGCTGGGTGAATTCTGTGTATATTGTTTTTCTCTGCAGTGGCTCATTAGTTCCTGGTGATGTGCAAACTCCACAATCCTGATATTGAAGCTCTATTAGTGAAGGAAGTGAAAAATGGTTTAATACAGGTACATCTAAACAAAAATGTATATGGTGAAAAAGTTTTTCTTGTTACTTATTTCAAAAAGTGATACTTTTCTATATTTTAGATCCATTACATGTAAAGTAAAACACTTCAAAACAATTTTTTTTTAAATTTTGATGATTAGAGCTTACAGCTAATGAAAGTCAAAAATCAGTATCTCAAAATATTGGAATATTTACATTTGAGTTTGAATAAATGACCATCCATACAGTATGAATTGTGTTCTTTGAAACCACAATAATGGGGAACACTGCTGACTTGGCAATGGTCCAGAAGACAATGGTCATTGACACCCTCCACAAAGAGTTCACTACTGAAAGGAGTGGCTGTTCAATGAGTGCTGTATCAAAGCATATTACATGCAAAGTTGACTGGAAGGAAGAAATTGGGTAGGAAAATGTGCACAAGCAACAGGAATGACAGCAAGCTTGAGAATACTGTCAAGCAAAGCCGATTCAAACACTTGGGAGAGCATCACAAGGAGTGAACTGAAGCTGGAGTCAGTGCATCAAGAGTCACCACGCTCAGACATCTTCAGGAAAAGGGCTACCAAGCCACCTCTGAAACAGAAACATCGTCAGAAGCATCTTACCTGGGCTAAGGAGAAAAAGAACTGAACTGTTGCTCACTGGTCCAAAGCCCTCTTTTTAGATGAAAGTAAATTTTGCATTTAATTTGGAAATCAAGGTCCGAGTCTGGAGGAAGATTCGAGAGGCACAGAATCCATGTTTCTTGAAGTCCAGTGTGAAGTTTCCACAGTCAGTGATGATTTGGGCTGCCATGTCATCTGCTGGTGTTGGTCCACTGTGTTTTCTGAAGTCCACAGTCAATGCAGCCATCTACCAGGACATTTTAGAGTACTCCATGTGTCCTTCTGCTGACAAGCATTATGGAGATGCTGATTTCATTTTCCAGCTGGACTTGGCACCTGCCTACACTGCCAAAGGTACCAAAAGCTGGTTCAATGACCATAGTGTTACTGTGCATGATTGTTGCATCCATGCCACGCCGCATTGATGCAGTAATTCATGCAAAAGGAGGCCCAACCAAGTATTGAGTGCATCGAAATGTACATACTTTTCAGAAGCCTGGCATTTCTCTTTAAAATATCCTTTTTATTGATCTTATGTAATATTCTAATTTTCTGAGACTCTGAATTTTGGGTTTTCATTATCTGTAAGACAATCATCAACATTTCAAGAAATAAAGGCTTGAAATATTTAACTCTGTGTAATGAATCTGTGTAATATATGGGTTTCACTTTCTGAAATGAGTAACAAAAAATATTGAGCTTTTTCATGATATTCTAATTTTTTTAGATTTACCTGTATGTGAATAGTTTGTGTAGATAAGATAAAATCGGTATCTTAACAGGCAAAACCAGACAAGCTGTTCTTTTCCAACAACATTTACTCTTTACAAGCATTAGCAGATAGCTGTAGCCATCTGTTTTATCAGTCATTGTTTTACAACCTCTGGACCCAAATACTTAAGATCGATTGTGAGAAAGGAGTGCTTTGTTTTTCGAAACAACTTTATTATTAACCAATTATGGGCGCTTGGGTTGATTGCAGTTTTTGAAGGCGGTTTAGTGCTGCCGTCTACTGGTGAAATTATTGGTTCGCCCACAGAAGAGGCTTTAACAGACGCTTCAGTGGCTGCTGTTCAACTATGATGTAAATGGGGGAAATGTTTGTTCCAGCACATTTATCTAACTTCTTATCTTTGAATTTTTTTATGTTTATGGAACCGTACACATATTTGTATTCACTTGAGAAAACACGTTTTTTTTTCTTTGTTTTTTATTAACACGGTGGTAAAAATTATAGAAAACAAACTCGTATTAAGTCCCGCCCCTCTCCCGTCATCCACCAATCTAGACTCCGACAGTTTATCAAGCCCCGCCCGCCTCAGTGTGAGCCTATCAGAATGCGAGGAGCATCTGGATCGGCTTCAGCAGGTGGAGCTCGCGCGGTCGGCCCCCATGTCCCGTTGGCGTGCAGGAACCGTGCAGGCGTGGCTGGAGGTGATCATGGCCATGCCGATGTACATACGGGCCTGCGCAGACAACGTTAAAAGTGGGAAGGTAGACGTGACCTTGTCAGTATGATGCAATAAAATTATACCCTAAAATACTGATCCTATCAAGTCTGAATGCTTTGGACTATATAAACAAGCAGTGTTTTTGAATGGTCAAACATTATCTGTGTGTGTTTTGTTAGGTCTTGTTAGTTCTCACGGATGAAGACCTGGAGTTTGTTTTAGGTATCAGTAATTCAATGCACCGCAGGAAACTCCGTCTGGCCATTGAAGACTACAAGGATGCGGATTCGGGACATGGGTAGGAAACACATCTTAAGACATTTAAAAAAGAATAGAACAGGACAATCATTATTTCATAGCGAGGACCCCTGCAAAAATAAATTAATTACTCTCGTGGTGTTCCAAACCCATAGGGCTTTGAATAATATTCAAAACATAATTTATTTTTAAGATATATTCAGAACACAATATATTTTTAATGAAACCTTGTTTCTGTCTCTCCATTAAAAGTCCAGGTAACCAAAGTATGGAAGTGCATCATAAAATCAATCCTTACTGTGTGAATCAAATGCTTTAAATCAAGTCTTGTGAGATGAGATATGATTGCTTTTTTATGATGCCGACTTTAAGATGAGTAAATTATTAAATACATTTTTATTTTTGGGTGAACAATCTCTTTAAGTTCAAGTGGTGTGTGACCCTCCAAAAAAATTAATTCTACTTATGTTATTAATCCCAATGTTATTTTATTAATAATACTTAAAATATATTTAAAAACATACAAATATATATATTTCAAAATAATATTCCAGGTTCAATTTAAACTCAGTCTGCAACATTTGTGGCAATAATGTTGATTACCACAAAATATATATATATAATAATTATAATAATGTTGGCTCATCACTTGCTTTTTAGAGTAAATAGCAACTTCTCTTAGTAAGACGGTATACAAAACTAGCTTGAATACAAAGAGTGCATTTCTAGTTTTATAAAATATTTGTCCTTATGTTGTTTCAGCCTTTCTAAAGCAGCTGATCTGGATCACCACTGGGTGGCTCAGGCCTGGCTGACTGATGTAGGTCTCCCTCAGTATTCCCAGTTCTTCCACACTCACCTTGTGGACGGACGTCTCCTAAGTACACTCACATGCACCGACCTTGAAAAGCATCTGCACGTGTCTAAAAAAGCCCACAAGAACAGCCTGCTGCTGGGAATACAGCTGCTACACACACTCAACTTTGACAAAGAGGTAACACACACATACCCATAAACCAGAAGAAGAGCATGACGGGAATTCCCACAGGCACTAACCCTTAGCAAAAAGGAACAACAACAATCACAAACACACACATCAGAATAGCCCAGTTTCTAAAAACATACCCTTATAGTAAAAAGGTCTCTATAGTAAGTATATGAAGCTAAACAAATACCCAAATACTGTTTTGCTGCAGATTTTGCAGTCCAGGCGATCAGAGTGTGAGAATCAGAACACAGACCCTGTAGTGTGGACCTGTCGTCGCATCATCAAATGGATCAAAGATATTGATCTGAAGGTACCATTGAGAGAGAACAGCAGCGCTAACGGAGAAAGTGTAGGTGTTGGTATATGGGAAAACATATCTTTTCATTTAGGAGTTTGCTGACAATCTTCAGAACAGCGGGGTTCATGGTGCCATCATGGTGATGGATCCCTCCTTCAACTCTGACACCATGGCGGCAGCTTTGTGTATTTCGAGCAACAAGCACATGGTCCGTCATCACTTGAATGAAGAGGTGAAGGCACTTGTCAGTGCAGCCAGGTAAGACTGTCTGTTAGTGTTGTTGTACTGTATGTGTCTGTGTCTAACTACAAATGTATATGCCTCAATGAATCAATGTCTCTTTGAATATATTGTCAAACATGTTTAAGAGACAGTTCTCTGATGTCTGTGTCTGCAGGGCAGGGTTTGATCAGGAAGTCGAACCTTTGGGGACTCCGCCCACACTTCACCGGCAAAGTTCTCTAAGCAGCTCATCACCCAGCTGTCATGACGATCAGCAGTCTTTAACGAAAGTGAAGGTAGAACGCTAAAGCTGAATCATAAATTCTTAAATCTCATAAAAATGCCACATTTAGACATGTGCCGGTATTTGCTAATACAATATAACACTATTATGAACATGCATGATGTTGTTATCATGGCCACTTTAAAAATTGTGAACTATTTATTACAAATTGCGTTAAAATTAATGTGAAAACTTTTCCCAACTTGTTAAATTGCACAGCACCGCTGTATGCTGTGTCATAAACGCATGCGCACTCTGATGTAAACAAGCCCAACATGGATGAGAGGCAGAGGGCGGAACGTATTTTGTATGCGTAAAGTGTATGCGCTGAAAATTATGACCAAGGACCAAGAAATGTTCGTCCAATCAAAATGTTCACTTCGAACATTTTAAGAGGCTTTCCTACCTATACCCGGATCGCGCAGACAGGATACGTCATCAGCGTGTTCACGTGCGCTGTGCAGACAGAGCGAGAATGCCAGGCAAACATCAACAACTTGACCTTCCTTACTGGTATTTTAGTACTTTTACTAACTGTACTATAACGTTTTCTCACAGGTGAATGGCACATGATTGTAGTAATGTTGTGTCTGGTCTGTGCATGTATATGCCTTCAGGGGGCGTGGCTTTGGACGTGGATTTGCAGGAAGTGCGGGATGTATGATTCTAGTGCTGTCTGGCTAAAGTTAGCATTTTCCAAGATGTCCAACTGCACCTTTAAATGTTTCAAACAGCCATTCAGATTTTCCTATTTGCGATGTTTATCGCAGCACTGAATACTGAATATTTACTTTTACATTTTAATCTGGATTAAAATGTGCCCTATGTGTTTGTTTGGTCAAACTTTGCATTAAGTCTCCATTAGTTAACTTTAATCAATTCATTAATTAACACAAACTGCCAAAGAAAAATTCTTTAAAGCATGTATTATCCTGTAATTTCAATTTCAATTGTATCGCTTTATCATATTTAAATGTTCATTCTTATATATATATATATATGCAACAATATATCACTTTATTTATTGTTATTTCAATTAAAAGAAGGATTGTTGTATTTGTATTCTCTCATTATTTATTTACTCTTGTGTCATTCCAAACCTAAATGACTGTCTTTATTCTTTCTAACATAAATTAAGATATTTTGAAATAATGTCATTTGTTCATACAATGGAAGTCAGCGGGCTTCGGTGTTGTTCGGTTCCCAGCATTCAGAATATCATCTTGTGTGTTCCATAGCTTGAAAGGACACAAGGTAAACGATGGCAGATTTTTTATTTTTGGGTGAAAAACTACTTTAAATGTAGTAAGTTAACACTTTATCCTTTGCATAAATCTTTTGCACAACCAGTGTTTGCTGTCTTTTCAAGGATCTTGTTCTTTAGTTCCTTCAAGTGTAGATCTCAGTAACAATGCATCCTCAGGAAGTGAAGATCTGCATTACTGCTTGAATAAGTCTTAAAAGTCAAATGTTTGTTGCACCAGTGAATCAGAAATCTGACAGATCCATTTTCTTTTTATACAGCAGCAGCTTGGTCTCAGCCCAAAGAATTTCACTGGACGAAAGATCAGTCACCAGAACCGATCCGGGTCATTTCCAAGGAATGGACTTCAGGAGGTCTCGCTACAACAAGAGCGTTGCCCAAGTCGACATTTTTCTGCTGCTGAGCTCACCAATGTCTGAGTCTTTCTCCTGTCGAGATCACTGATGAAAAACATGACACTTTCTTAAAGCTCCCAAATGGGGGAATTTATTTTATTTTTCAAGGTGAATGTTGATGAAATCTCAATGAAAGTTCACATATTCAGTCTCTGGACTCTTGGTTTGCCAGTAGCAGTTGCCTTTGCTTTGTAGACCGTATGTTGTTGTTTGTGACTGTAGACTCATTTGTCTCAAAGTGAGACAATGTTAATAATCCATTTGAAAGGGCACATACACTAAACATTTATTTATCTGTTTAGATTTTGATGAAATTATTGTCATGTGCGGGTAAGGAATGTGTGAGGAAGCAGGGTGAAGTATCCTGACAATTCTAACGGATTTGTGAGAACTCCACAAAGAAAAATGTGTTAAAGTTAAATGTATTCCCCAATAAAATGAATATTTTCACATTTAAGGTGTACATTTTAGAAAACGGACTCTGAGAACATTAGATTTAGTACCACAAAATATTGTAAAATGTTTTGTTAAACGGTACATCATTATTTAAATAAAGTATTATTGGAATTTCATGAATTTACCTAAATTAACTTAATATCCAATGTGTTTCACTTAGTTGTGGTTAAAATCCAGATGTATAGTTGAATAACAGCTCCATAACTATTCATGATTACACAATTTTGTATAACATGAGCCCAATTTCAAATTTGCCTCTACTCGTACTTGGTTCCAATGGTTCAAACCTGCTGTGTGTGTGTGTGTGTGTGTACCAACTGTAAATCAATCTCAATATCATGCAAACATAGCTATGCTACCAACTCGGCAACTCCAAGGTCATGCACATTACTAAGCTATAGCAGGGGTTGGACTAATCATCATAGTAAATGTGCAAAGATCAAAGATATGACTGTTGTACATTTATTAACCTACTTTCTGAAGCAGTGTATAAGGAGGTGCGTATTTTTTATAAAGAAAGACAGGACAACATGTTCTCCATATAAAACTGGTCTTACATTCTAGTTAAATCTCTGTTACTTCCCTATTTTATTTCAGGACATTAAGACAAGAAACCATTTTAAGGGGGTTGAAAATGTTTGAAAAAATAATGATCAGCTAATTTTTATCTCCTTTGACATTGTTGTGTTCTTGTAATTTATTTATTCCTCATATTTCTAGTATCTGAAACACATCATACCTGCAATTCCCACAGTTTCCCACATAGGATTAATAAAGTACTCCATTATACTGAGAAAAATACGTAATACATGTCAGAGCACTCCTTGTTCCATTCACTGTAAAAGTCACATAACATTCCTTAAAGTAATGAGGAAGCACCTTGCCTATGTGGTCAACCTTTGTCCAACATTATTAACACTGCCAGAATCACAACTGCCCATAAAGAAGTTAAATATTGTTGAGCTTTTGTGTCTCTCTGGGAATTTCTGCTTGAACCCTGTTTGATATATTTATATAGGTGATGCTGGTGATCTGATGTGCACCACCCTGACTGTAGAATGATGTGATAAATAATGCTAGTATCTTGAAAAATGTATAAAGCAAACTCAATGTCATAAATAAACTCTATGTCAGCTTCTCCACAGTCTTCTTAAAGGTTATCAATTGTTTTTATTCAGAACAAAAGGAGTATAAGGGCGTTTTTTTCAATTAGGGGCACTTTTAGCCTTGTTAAGTTGAATAAAAAAAACTTCAAAAAGTCACTTAACACAGTCTCATAATTTTTAATAATGTGTCTAGTTTTAAGGTCTGTAAGAGGACAAATTTAGATTACAAGATAAATTGTTAATATTTAAAAAAAAATCAGACCTGCTATGAACAAATGTCATTTCCACCACATCTCAATATACAGCTCTTATTTATAAATAGAATAACTTATGCCACTCAAGAATTGTCTAAGATCTTTTTCTAACTAGGTTTACCAGTTTTTTCAAAAGGTTCAATAATTATACATTTGTCAATGAGATAAATTAACTGCCCTAAGGACCAAATGCTGAACTGTGCACCTGTCACACTATAACAATGTATATATCAATATAACTTAAATAACTTTAATTTTTATATTAAGTAGAGCATGATCTCGTAAATTGTGGATTCGTTTTTAATGTGTGATGATAACTTTTTAAATATTTTAAAAAAAATTGTGTGGTGGTGGAAATGACAGGGTGTTATGGAAATGACAATGAATTAACGTGAATGTAGAGAAACAGTAGAGATATTTATTCGAAAAATCCTTAAACTCGTCACATTTATTAAACTCAATTCACCAAGTCATTTACATATCAATTGAACTTTGTAACCATAAATGTAATTTACACCACAGAGGCAGGAAATGACTGTGGTGGAAATGACATATCTGTAGTTTTTTGGAAAACTGTAGTTTTCCAAAAAAAAATGGAAGATAGCTTCACTGATTTGCTTTGAATTAATACTTAGCATTTCATGTATGCAAAATACTCTTATTTAACTTACATTTTTTTAGCTTTTAAAAAACACCATTCAAGGTACAGCGTGTTTGGAAATTACATAGAATAAATATATGAACCGATCAAACAATATTTACCTTGATTGTTCTTCATTTGCTACTGATTAAAATTTGAATTGCCTCCATGTCCAACATGTGCTCTGATGTCACTGAACATTTCTGTAGAAACCACCTAAACAATCTTTCACACAAACCTTTTAAAGGGACATTACAGTGTTGTGGTGGAAATGACACCAATTGTGCGACAGCTATATTTTGTATAAAAAGTAATATTGATAGTGGTCTCACATTAAATACTATAATGTATTTTAATTATTTTACTGGTGCTTAATTCAGGTACATTAATAGTTACCAGATAAGTCATATTTTTAAACTGTATTTTCATTTTTGAAGTTTAAAGATCTGGGTGTGCGACATGGATTAAACAATGATTTTGACACCTATAAGGAGGGTGAAAAGTATGAAAAAAATCATAATAGAAAGGTAGTACAAAGTTTTTAAGGTGGTTTTATTGTTAGTTTGGCAAAGAAAGAGGAATTTGTCTAAAAGTATATGTATTTTACAAATATGACCAAAGAACATAAAAGTGCCCGTCTAAGAATCACCCATAAATAAAACTTACAAAATAAGAAATATACAAAATGAATGAATATTAGATTAAGACTTGGCTTTTTAATCAGTTATGAAACTGGAAACCCTGATAGGCTAGTTTACGATGTTATTGTAAAAATACAGTTTAGATTTTTTGATATGGAGTTCGTATATTCATCACGGTCTGTTTCACTGAAAGTCTATGGACCATCTGCGTCAGAGGATGGGGAAGTTTTGCCCCTCAGAACACATGGGCGGGGCAGGAGCACGAACAGGTCTGTTAAAGGGTTAATTCTGGACTGCAGGGACAGGAAGATGTTCGTCTGTGAAAGTCAAGGCCAAACCGCTTTATGAAATGTAAGTTGAGCTTCTTAAGGAATGTAACAAATGCTCCGGTGTACGTGTGCATCATTGGATTAAAAGTGGGTTCATCCATTGGTCTCCTAAACACAAGGAAGGTACTTTTTCTCTCGGTAAGATTTGTTACGTTCCCAGTGAACTTGAAGTTTGACTCGTTTTCCTTGAACTTTTGTTTCTGTTTACACGACTTTGCATAGCGCATGTCATGCGGAGCGTAATTTGGGGTTTTAAATGTGTCTTTATATATTTAATCATATATTTACAGTGTGATGATACAGGATCGCTGTTGCTATCTCTTAGTGTTTATCGGGACGTCTGTTCATGTAAAGTTGCGTTAATCTAATGTTTGCGTTAAAGATATTTAACTCTATAAAGATCGATATATGTTTTATGTTTCAGTCGACACGTGTACACGTTCAAAATATACTCAGATTAGTTGTTCAAACGTTAATGCTTAAAGGAACACCAAGAAAGAAAACTTTGCTTGCACTTGCCTTCATACTTTTCCAAACTTGTATGACTTTCTTTCTTGCGTGCAGCTCAAACTATTTTTGGTAGAATGTTAAACATCTGACAGCCTTACGGCCATTTACGCATTTTTGTAATGATTTTGCATAAAAGAAGAAAAAAAAAGTCCGAAACACATGGAGACATTTTGTCCATTCCTCTTGCATTTAATCCTAAAAGTGTATTCTGTGTGAACTCTCCCTTGGGTGTCGTTGACTACTGTAAATTATGATATATTTTTTGGGTGAACTCTCTAAGTTCACTGATGCTGGAATGTGAGTGTACTTTTCCCTCTTAAATACAGCTACCATCTGAAATGCTGTCTAATAAGTAGGCTGTCACCAGAGTTTCTGGGACCCCAGTTGCCTTGAGCTTCCTCAGCTGAACCCTTTCTCCTTGTTACGGTGCCCTTTGTAATGTGAATTTATGTGGCACTATTTTCACCCTTTTCCAATCTGACTACAGTGGCTTCTTTGTGAGAGAAGGAAATTCCTTACATTCCCCAGTCAGGATTCACTATCATAATTTTATCTGTCTGCATGTTTAGACGTGCTAGGTCAATTCTATGGGATGGATCTATTTCATGCATATACACTTACTAAAACTTGTTTATGTGCCGGGATGAAATTATGTCTGCCCATCGAGATTTTAAATACTCTGCCGGAATACAAAGACAAAGCTCGTGAGCAACTTCCCACATTTTTCCATACACACAAGTTAACTGATGAGTCACAACTCAAGGAAATAGATTCCATTATAAACTACCTGGCTCTACATGTACAAGATTTACACTGATATGAGAGCATGATTTAATGTTGCTACCATGCTGAAAAAATATTAAGGGTGCGGTAAAAGCGCTTATCCTAGACCTGCCTGTACAGATAACCAATACAAGGAGCTGTATAGGCATGACACAGCAGAGTTATGATGAGCTTTCTTTAGTGTGTGTATGTCTATTTAACAATAACACATTGTTAGTAAAGACATTTTTGGAGCTTGGAGCTGCCTGGTTTTCACTCTAACATACACCTTCCAGAGCAGAGATGAAATTTCACCAAAGTCTGTGAACTCTCTGACTTCACTCTTGAATCAAACTCTTTCTTCAATTTGTATGCACCTGTAACTAAAGCTGAGTTGAAGGGACACACACCTGCTTAATCTCATGGAAGGAAGTTAGGCAAGCCTAACATCATGTCTACTGAAGTGTGTGCACAATAAATATGCTTTGATAAAACCTTATCACTGTTGAGGCACAGACTGTTACGCTATTTTCACACAGGCTTTATCAAGGGACTGGGCCTGGATCTTGGATGTTGATTGATATAACATTCTTTCATGATTAATCAATCACTTTTTTGCTGATTCACCTTTGTTTGATTTTCTGTTCACAGAGCGGGTCAGTGCTCCAGAAAAGACAGGGAAAATGAGATAAGGGTTTAAGACATTTCAACAGGCACAGGACGACCACATATTCAGAGAAGATTTCAGTCCATTGTAAGGTTTGTAAGCATGTCCTACAGCGACCAGACTCCACCCAGCCCCAGCAGGACCAGCGGCAGTTACTCTGGGGCGCATTATGCTACAGCTGCGCTGGGCGTGGGCCTCATCTCTCTGGGGATAGTCATGATTGTGTGGAGCGTGGTGCCAGCAGCGTCCGAAGGGAACAGCTCCAGACCCGGCCTGAATCAAGGTCAAGTTCGGGAGACCTCATCCGTGGCGTTCGTCCTAGTAGGAGGAGGAGTGGCGCTTCTGCTACTGTCTGTGTGTCTGAGTGTACGGAACAAACAGCGGGCAGCCAGGGGACAGGAAGCCGGCAGTACACCCGCTAACACACACGGGGAGGGGGCTACGTGAGTAAATGCTATTAAACGTAAATGCTATTAAACATACACCCAGGTGCAGCCACATTCTTACACTTTATGGTGGTAAATAGGCCAGTGACGTAGCTGATTGTTTTTTTTTTTTAATGTTTTCAAAAACACATAAAAATATAATTCACACATACAGTGACTTGAATGCACTTCATTTTTTGGAAGATTCTAAAAAAAAATAAAAACATATGATGTCGTATAGACCAATTTGGAGTAGCGTCACAGTTATGTCACCTGCTGCTATGTGCGGTAACAAGTGGAGGGAAAATAGATATAATTTATGGAATAAGAGACATCCTTTGGATGTCAGAATCGGAATGCAAATAATTTTTATAGAATACTGTCATCAAAGATGCCATTTGAAGCTAAACGCAGACATTTAAATGGACAGACTATGGATGAAAACGATGTCTACATAATATTCACGTGCAGTTCATAGGGGACATATTGTTTTATCCCTATAGTTACAGCATTAAATATTATTTAATCCTTTTACTATTTACATTTTACATAACATTTATTTCTCATAGTTCTGACTTTTCTTTCACAAATGCAAGTTTATATCTCCTAGTTCAGATTTTATAACTCGATTTATCTCTGCATGGATGAAAGAACACCACCTACAGCTCAACCTGGCAAAGACTGAGCTTCTTGTCTTCCCTGCCACTCCAACTCTACAGCATGATTTCACCATCCAGCTAGGTTCTTCTACAATTACCCCATCAAGTTCAGTCATAAATCTTGGTGTAATCTTTGACGACCAGCTGACTTTCAAAGACCACATTGCAAAAACTGCTCGATCTTGCAGGTTTGCACTACACAACATCAGAAACATCAGGCCCTTTCTGACAGAGCATGCTGCACAACTTCTTGTCCAGGCCCTTGTCATTTCTAGACTGGACTACTGCAATGCTCTTCTGGCTGGACTTCCATCAAACACAATCAAACCTCTACAAATGATTCAGAATGCAGCGGCACGACTGGTCTTCAACGAGCCAAAAAGAGCCCATGTTACACCTCTCTTTATTTCCTTGCACTGGCTACCAGTTGCAGCTCGCATCCAGTTCAAGACACTGATGCTTGCATATAGAACAACCACAGGCTCAGCACCCACCTACCTCCACTCACTATTACGAATCTACATCCCCTCCAGAAGTCTAAGATCTGCTAGTGAGCGACGCCTCGTGGTACCATCACAGAGAGTCTCAAAGAACTCTCCAGTACATTCTCGTTCACCGTTCCTGGCTGGTGGAATGATCTTCCCACCCGCATCCGGAATGCTGGATCCCTGTCAATCTTCAAGCAACATCTGAAAAGTCATCTCTTTCGACTCTACTTGACTTCATCCTAAATTTCCCCCCCCACAAAAAAACTGTCTTTTTAAGTAGTTTGGCATTATCAGGTATCACAATGTCTTAAAAAAGGTTTTAACAAAACTGCTTTGCTGCTGATTAATATTTGAAAACTTTGTCTGCCAAATCCATGCAGGAAAAAAAGAAACAGGACATGATATTATAAAGAGGACCCCTGCAGACCCTCATGACTGTCTCTGTGTTTCATTTTGAAAGCTGCGCCCTCCAGAGCTCACATCTGTCGGCTGTATGTATCATCAAGAATGTTTCATTTTTAGAAAAGTAACCATTATAAAGTTGTCTTAGTCATCTTGAGGCATACATTATTGCATTTAATTTCTGTCTTTGGAATGAAATGGTTACTTTTCTAAAATGAGGCAACCTCAATGACACATACAGCTGACAAATAACCTCCAGAGGACGCAAACTTTGTAATCCGAGACAGATTGTGTGTCAAGGTCAAGAAGTCTCATCAAAGGTTTTATTATTTGACATGGCTGGTTCAGGTTGTAAAATGTTGTGTCCCAAAGAATTACTAGGATTTTGTGAATTAATAAAAAAATTATATTTAGGTGTGTACATTAACATGTTTAAGGTACATACAAAATACTCTTACACCACATGGCATTTTAGTTTTTGAAAGAAGCCTCCTATTGCTCACCAAGGCTGCATTTATTTGATCACAAACACAGTAAAGAGTAATATGGTGTAATATTGCAAAAATGTTCTATTTTGTTTTCTTTTTGCATATTTTTTTTAATATAATTTATTCCTGTGACGGTGAAGCTGAATTTTCAGCATCATTATTGATTGAAATTATTCTAATATGATTTTTTTATATTTTTTTGGTCCAGAAAGATTTCTTATAATGTTGAAAACCGTTGTGCTGCTTTGTATTTTTGTGGATACCATATGTTTTTTTAAGGATTATTTTTGTAACAATGTTTGTCACTTTTAATCAATTTAATGCATCCTTGCTGAATAAAAGTTAAGCATTGTCTTATTGACCTCAAATGTTTTGAATGATAGTTTGAATAATAATGAGCTGAATATGCTGTGCATGGTTGTAAATGTGCATTTATTTTTTGCTTCTAGGATGGAACAACTTGCTCAAAACTACACCGTTCCCACTTACGAGGAGGTGGTAATGAGTGGCCAGTATCCCATCAGTCAGTCCTCGGAGCGACACAGCAGCATCACCCAGCTGCCAGCCTATGAGGAGCTAGGGGAAGATCAGCACACTGTGGAAGATGGATTCAGCCCAGCACGCAGACCTTCATCCCAAATCGACCCCAGCACTGGAGCGGCCGGCCGAAGAAACAGCCGTCCCGGGCGCAGGTTGATTCCTCTTAAAATTAGGCGAATAAAATCTGATAACCTAAGAAGAAAAAGCTTAAGCGATATCCAGCAGACTAACGTGCTCACCATCGAACCCCTCACACCACCTCCACAGTATGACGAAAAGCTCCCTCCAGTTCCTACAAATGCACAACAGTGAGGCGTGCTGGAGGTTTACACTAACACTGTGATGAAGTGCCTTAAACTTCATATTACTCCTGGAACAGATGTGCCACTATCAGCAGCTCAGAGGAGGCAGTAGTATGGAAAGGCGGAGAGCCTTCGTTGTGTCTTCCTGTGTTGGCTGAATATTTCCTGTGTAGCAAAAAAAAAAATAAACTTAAATAAAATAGTTCAACTGACTGGATTAAAACTGAACTGGATTTGTTTTTAAGATGTTTACTGAACCACTGTTGTTCTTTATATAGGATGGTCTTGTTTTTGCTGTCGGACTTAAAATTCAGCATCCAAGCTGTCCAGACCTGTATTTCATAGGATGCCCATTAGAATTTCAGAAACGATGTGAAGCTGTGAGTCACATCAGCACACTTGCATTGTTTTTTTTTTTGCACTGAGCTGTGTTTGTGTTGGGTGTGAGTGCATGTGATGTTTTTTTGTAAAATGTCCATGAACTTTGCTTTGGTTCTTGTGTTGGCTTTAACGTTTTGTGTTTGTGTGTAAGTATGGTTGTTCTTAGTGACCTTGTTGCCAGAGTGACAAACCGTGAGGTCATCAGTATGTGTCTGTCCTCATGGATTACGACACAGAGAAGTTCTTTGACCTTGCAGCTGTCTTATATCACTCTCTCACCAACACACCACCAGACAGAGAATTTCTTGTCTCCCTTTTTCACTAACTTGGATACACAAACACTCAGTCTTTTCATCCCTTTATTTTTAACTTTTAATGTTGATTTTGTATGAAGACAACTGTGTTTCTCGTAGGGCAGCTCCATGCTGTGAGATTCAAGCTCCCAGTCATCTGTCTGCACTTGCGTTATTACTTCTCTAAACAATCCAGGATTTTCATATTAAGACACCTGTATATGTTATTAATGAAATCAGTGTTTCTTTTTCTGGAAATGTTGCTTATGTCTCTGCAGTTTAAAACAGACATGGATGGAAAAATGTTGCGGAATCATGTGCTATTTAATGATATATTTTATGCTGCTTCTGTATTTTTTGTTTATCTATTTTGTTATATTCAGTTTATAATTGTAAGCTAGTATGGAATGAGAAATAAAAACAGTTTGACTTGTAAATAAAGTATGTGTGAAAGAGAATCAGAATAAATGTTATCCTCTTGAGCACTTCCTTTATTTTAGAGGAAGAAATATGAGTCATTTCAGAAATGTAATTGTTTGATTTGTTTTGTATCTCTATTTATGAAGTTTGTTACTACAAAATGAAAAAATAAAGATGTGACACAAGGAATGATTTCATTTTGGATTCTAAATCTTCTAAAAATTATACATTTCCACCCTGAACCAATGTATTCAATTCACACCTAATAACCTTTAGTGGACTGTGATTCATCCAGTAACCGAGTCAGTTCACTACAAAGATTTATTCATTCTTGTTCACTAATTTGTTCAATGATCCTATCTGTAGAATGAGTGAGTCCTTGAAGTATTCACTCAACCGATTCGGGCAGAGAAGGGCGTATCCCTTCTGTAGGTCCAACCAATCAAACGTTCCTTCAGAACTGTACTGGAATGCTATTGGTTGAGCTGTATCCAGTCGGAAAGGAGCAAGGCATTCAGGTGAGTGAGAACAGAGCGTTCAGTGAACAGGAAACAAGTCAGGTTATAAGTAAGTTTGATTTTGGATTCAATAACTTAAATGCGTAATTTGTAGGTAGATTGGTATACATTTACTATAGATGTGCTGTTTATCCATAAAAACCTACTGCTATCGTGTAAGACCTCGTGAGTAAGTGAATTACACACTTTCTGAACTGTCAGCAAACTACCATGCTAATCACGCACATTTTACAATGTTGGTATTTATTTGATTTAATATCAGTATTAACTAACTTTTATTTTACAGGGATTGTGCATTTATTCAATAACAAAGTAATTTAAAGTAGTAATCTGATTTTATACATAGTCCCAGACTGTAAAGGGTTGAAATGCTGAACACACATGCTACTATTAATAATAGATGTGAGAATAGAAGTAATTCAACGGTGACTCTCACCCGCACTACTGTTTCATACAGATCTTATCTTATGATGCTGGTATTGTAGTGAGGGAGGGGTTATTTTACCCTACACATGAAACAACTATTGTTATTGTCAAGGAAGGGCCCTTTTTCGACATTTTCCAAATGTTAAAGCAATAGGATCTGTCAGTCATGTCACTCAAATAAGAGTTGGTCAGTTTGAACACACCTGGAAGCATTGACTTCTTGACCTTTGACTGGGGTAAAGGCAGATGTTGTTAGGAGGAAGGAAGAGGAGCCTAGTCTTGTCAAGATTAAAGTGATATGTCCTTGGGGCAGGCAGAGATCCTTTCAAGAGTTGAATGTCATCAGTATAGCAGAGGTGTGAGAATGCAATCATGATGTAAATTTCCTATAATTAGTAACATGACGGTTATAGCTTATGCTAAAAAACATTTACACCCTGAACTGAGTGTCCATAAGCAAAGTTGGCAAATTAAATACTTTCAGGAGGTTTTTTTCAGAAAATTTTCTTTTTTTCAGAACGATCCCATTAAAAACGTTTTGCAATATTTTGATATTCAAACTTTATACGTATTTTGATTAAATAATTGGGCTTTGCAGTACAGAGTCGAGCTGCTACATTGTTTACAAATTATAAAATACATTTCCTATAGTTTCCTACAGTGGATTTTATATATTTTTGTTTTGCCTCATTACTATTTCGATTGAAAAGTGCATGAGTTAAAATGAGTGTGTGAGAGAACTGAATGAATTAAACTAAATTGTGAACAAATTCAGACCTTTTCACAAATGTTCACCAAATCAAAATACTGATTTATTTGCCAATCTGGAATTCTAAACAGCATATATAAAACACACACACAGTATGCTTGCTGAAATATTGTCAGGTACAATTATTCTCATATTGGTATATGGTAATCTCCATTACCAGACAATTACATTACTTTTTTCCGTCATTTAGCAGATTTATTATTATTATTATCTATTATTATTCATTTTTAGCAGCACAATTATTCATCAGTAATATTTTACTGGGGTTCATGCCCAAGCAAAAAGGATCAAGTGACACCCCTGATGTTACAGCTAAAGTTCAGAAAATGAAAGTAAGTCCATTCAAGAAAGCTGCTGTCATCTGTAATATGCTATTCATCCAGTAGGTGGCAGTGCATTCACACCAGATAAATACACTCAAGTGAATCTTTTCCTGTGAGAAACAAATGGCATTGTGTATCTCTGTCTCCCAGCCCCAGCAAAAACCCCGTTAAATGACAAAAAGAACAGAGAGGAACGGGGGAGGAAATGGAAGACAGTACTGCACTGTGGCATATTCAACGCTGTGGGTAGAATGTTTTGTCCTCTTTACGTACTGTGTCCCATTCTTTAGCGTTAGCTCACTTGTTTAAGTGTGTGTGTGTGTAGGATGGTGTGAGGTCATACTGTGTGAGATATGAGCTGCTGTGGGGAATTCAGACACGACACGCTGACCAACACTGTGGGCAGTGGAAGACACAATCTCTCTCTTCCTAGTCTCTCTCTTTCTGTAAGTCTCAGAGGAGCATAAAGAGCTGTTGTAAGTACTTTAATGTGCTCAGCGTGATTGCTAGTGAGGAAAACCACACATGCTCAGAGAGAAGTTACAGCTTTGATTTAATCTGAGGAAACATCAAGACACTGGTTATAGAAGTAAATGTTCACACACATTTTATGTTTATTACTGTATTCACACCTGCATATAGAAAACAGTACACTATTAATTTGGGTTTTATATTAAAATGTACATTAAATGTGTTTATTAAATATCGAGTGTGCTTTGGGATGGACAATACAGATTGGGAGCATTCATATATTTGTGTGTGTGTGTGTGTGTGTAGCAAAGGAGCTTGTAATCTTACAAAACAATATGTAGCTATTTTAAATAAATGCTTATGCTTTTATTCTGTGAATAAAATACTAAGCAGCACAATTGTTTTCAACATACTGTATCTTTGATCAAATACATGCAGCTTTGGAGAGCATGAGATGGCATACAAATATACTAAATTGTATATTAAAAACATTCACTCTCAAAAATAAAGGTTATTTTATTGCCATTGATGGTTCCATGAAGAATCGTTGACATCCATAGAACCGTTCTATTCATTATTTTTAGTGGAAATAGGTTCTTGAGATTTTTTTTAATGTTCTTCACACTAATAAAACAATGGTTCTTTTTAAGAACTGTTCGCTGAAAGATTCTTTAAGGAATCTGAAATGATTATTCTATGGCATCACTTTGATTAAACCCTTTTGGAAACTATATTTTTCAGTTTATATTTTCCTCTAGCTCATCTCAGTACATCGGCATATTTATTGTGAGCTGTTTTGTTCATTGTAACCTTTGGAACAACTTTGCAAGTAACACTCCTCAAACATGCAGACAGTCAGTGAACTCCGTCTCGATTCAGCCTTCATTTCACTCGTCTATGAGCTGCTCTCCGTCCTCTCTCTTTGTCTCCCGAGCTTGAGAACAGAAAGACCAAACATTCACACAGGCCTGAAGAGCAGTTTAGAGGGGAGGGCAGCTTTAAAAAGCTCTTTTCAGTTTGGACAACATCCTCTGCTTTATTTTGCTCATTTTGTGTGCACACCACTTCTCCCGTTCTTGCCATCCCTTTTCATCCTTTTATTTCGTTCTGCCTTTCTTCTCTCCATCCACAGGCTCTTTATCCTTTCTTTTTTCCACCAGGTGACGTACTGCAAACACAATACAGCTGAAGAGGAATAAATACAGATGACTTTTGACTGCCGCCTCCTCTCTCTCTTCCTCCCTCTGTTAAAGGGCAGACATTCAGTGTGTTGCGAAGTGAGCGAGCTGGTGGGTGTTACTAAAGTGTGTGTGTGTGTGTGTGTTAGTGGAGTTACGGATTATGCGTGTTTGACTGTAGCTCTTCTGAAAAGAGTCAGTAGAAACAGGTGCACCTGTGTTCCTTCACTGAATAATGAAAGAATGCCTGAAAGAGAAACATGAAGAACTGAGACATAAGAGGAAAAAGCGGGTTTTGTGAGGGCTTGGTGTGTGAATGTTGCATGAACTGCAAGAAATACTTTTAAGCAGTGTCTTGTTTTCCAATAAAAATATATCCAGACATCATTAAAATACATTACATTTGCTGATAAATATGAGTAAATAAGTATATATCATGACATTTCTCATGAAAATCAGACAAAAAAAATAATAATTAAGAAAACTATTTTTTGCAGTGTGTGTGTGTTGTGTGTCTTTATCCTGATCACCGTGTGAACCTTGTCCCGTGTCCCCTGTTTATATTCTTTCTCACGCTTGCCACATTCTGCCAATTTGATATGGTGTTTTTATTCCTTTCGTATGCTCATCTCTCTCGCTCTTTCTCTCTGAGAGTATGTGTCAGAGTGTGTATTTGGCAGTAAAGTAAAGATATGCTGGATTGTGCCTGTGGTTACCATGCCTGCTGTGTTATTGTTCTGTTTGGCACAAACACTAGGTTTTGTTTTCATACTGTTTATGGTTTATTGACCTTTCATAATTACCTTTTTGAGTTTATAGGATTAAATTTCATATAATAATATTAATTAAAACTGAGAAGATAAATACAGAAGGGTCAATTTTGAGACCACAAGATAAAATTCTTATACTTTGCGTACATATAATTTGTAATGAAAAACATTTCTTGGATTGTAGTATATCAATTTGTGTGAAAAGTTACATTGAAAAACATACACCGCTGTTTAAAATAGACATGTGCAAGTATTCTTTAATACAGTATATCACATAATAAAAGTGCACTGTATTGTCAGCATGGGCAGTTAATATACCATGAATAATTCTATATAGCTTGTCCGAATTAGATTTTTAGCTTTTCAACACTGCATGTATGCTTGATAAAATTCGCCCAATTTTCACATTGAAAATCGCAGGTTGTGTGAACAAAAATGACAGACAGGCTGAATGAAAATGCAAATGAACCCTCTGACAGTAGGTGGCGCTTATAGAACAGCAGAAATACAGAAGTTAACCGGGTTACTCCTCTACACAAGACAGAGCTTTACAACTCTCTGTTTCTGACACCAGCTTGTCACAGAGAAGAAAATAAGTCACACAGTATTTACATGTTTTCAAACAGCCTGAGTTATGTGTTCGCTTTGATGTTTATCAAAGACTTTATTTTTGTATCATTTGTTTATACTTATACGGTAATTTTTACATTTTAATCTGTATTAGAAAATTCCAGACTATAAAAAGATATACATTAATAGTTGTTCTTTTGTACTTTAATCTGCTTGAAACATTTGTTTACTTTAATATATTTGTATTGTATTTTTTTTATTCTTTTTGTTATATGAAAAAAGTATATGAACAACAGCAATATTCTTTTTAACCTGTGTTTGCAATGTAATTCAGTACTACAGTAATGACTTTTTTACTACAGAAAAGTGACAGTAAGAACTTACATTGTTACAAAAATATTGTATTTAAAATACTGTTCTTTTAAATCGTCTATTCATCAAAGAATCGGTAAAAATGTATCACTATTTCCACAAAATGCAGCACAATATATTTCAACATTAATAATAATAATTAGAGTAAGTCAGCATATTAGAATGATTTCTGAAGGATCGTGAGACACTGAAGACTAGAAAATTGAGGTTTGCCATCAAGGGAATAAAGTACACTTTAGACTTGTTGAGCATAAGAGGGGAAAATAAAAAGTCTTGCAACCCCCAAACTATTTTTGTATTCTAATTTAATTCTAAAAGTGGGTAACTACTGCATGATAAAATTGTCATTCAAAGAGTTTGTTTTGTTTACACTGTATAGTGTGTTACACTATGGAAGCATCTAGTTGTAAATTTCTAGAGCTGTGTTTTGCTGGAATGCCAGAGGTCATTTCCATGGAGATGTTAATGTGTAAGTGTGTGGTGCGGTGATGTCAGAGGCATGTGTCTTTACCCCGCTCACCTCAGTGACCTCAGCATTCACCTGCCAACCTGGCCAGTCGCCATAGTTGCTTGCAGCCCATAATAAAGTGTGAGATGATTGAGTAGCAGGTGGCAGGATGGGTGGGATTTTGGTATGTCACTGACAACAGCTCCGAGTGCTCTGCGTGTTTGTTTTGAATACAGACAGATACAGGAAGAATTGTGAGAGAAACGGACAGACAATTTTGTCATTTTTCCAGTGTTTTGGATGGGTAAGATTACTATGCTATCCCATCAGCCTGTAGAATGGCCCATAGATTATACAAAATCACCTTACTTCATTTCCATTTATGCATAGCAGACACTTTTATCCAAAGCGACTTAGTATATTCAGGATATACTATTTTTTTTTTACTTCACACACTCACACTTCATGCCACATTGAATTTGCCAGTGTCTGCTGCGCTTGGTATTTGTGTAGGTGGGTGTGGGTACAGGTATTTGGTGTGTCCACATTGTATGTGTGAGTGAAGGCGCATTTGGTAATTTGCTATGCACCATCTGCCTTTGTCTATTTTGGCTGCTGGAATGGATGAAGCTCCACGCACTGAACTGAAAGTAAATGGTGTGACTTTATCTGTTTGGCGTATGGTCAAGGTCTGTAACTCTTTTTAGTGTTACCTAGTATGACCCATGCTGTAAAATCCTAATAACTAAATCTCAGAATGACCTTAGTCCATTCAACCCCCTCAGTTAAGACTTAAAGGGATGAAAATTATGTCACTAATTACCTCCATGTCGTTCCTAACCCGTAAAAGCTTTGTTCATCTTCGGAACACAATTTAGCATATTTTGGATGAAAACTGGGGGCTAACAGTGTCAAGGCCCAGAAAAGTATGAAAGACATCGTCAAAATAGTCCATCTGCCATCAGTGGTTCAATCTGAATGTTACGAAGCGACGAGAACATTTTAATTACATCTTTATTCAACAATGAGTTGTGGGTTAAATTTCCAGGGAACACACATACTGACAAAAAATGTATAGCCTAAATGCACTGTAAGTCGCTTTGGATAAACGCGTCTGATAAATGCATAAATATAAATGTAATGTAAAAATAAACAATCAAGCCCTGCTCATATTTAAAAAGTAATGCAAAAGTAACGCAACGCATTACTTTCCATTAAAAAGTAACGTAATTAGTTACTTGTTAAGGGAGTAACGCAATATTGTAATGCATTACTTTTAAAAAACTTTCCCCAACACTGTATATCATTGTTACTTGCATTGTAGAAGTTTGCTCATATATTTCCATGTTATGTTTTAGAACAGCTACTGTATTACAGACAACTTAATTCTTGACGTTAGATTTGAACAAGTTTGCTAATGCTGGGTACACACTAAAAGATTTTTAAAATCGTATAAGATCTTCAAAATGTGAGAGACCGCACACATGAGGACAAAAAAATCCTAGATTTAACTGTTTTGCTCCTATAGTGTGTGGTGTGCTTCGATATGACAAAGACAGCACACCACACACTGACAGATTTTCAACCAAGAGTCCTGACTGTGAACACGGAGAAACCTCGCAGAATCTCTAGAAACTTGAGAATAAGAAAGATTTATTTTTTATTGCAATTTTAGAACAAAGAACATACAAGAGCAATAACATAAATTACATCAAATACAATAATAAAAAAAACAATAATAAAATTACATTTCCGTAAGCAAGTATAAATGATTACAAAATATTCAATGAATAGTTTTAAGGCTTTAAAGTAATGGCAAAGTCCCAGTCTTTGGAAATGGCTGTAAGAAATTGCGATGATAGTGTATTTTTTTTTTTTATTGAACATAAACCCAAAATAAACAGCTACAGCTCAAAACAGATTATAACAACAAAACTAAATATATCTTTGATATAAACAATATACAAAGATCTTGAAAAATAACCCCCAAAAAAAACCATTAAGCCAGGGGAAATATATAAATTACAATAAATTAAATTTGAGAAAACAACAACTAAATCCCACCCTCCCGCAATAATAGTGTCCAAATACATATGTGCTGTGCCATGACTACGGCTGTATCTGAAATTGCCCCCTATACCCTCATTCACTATTACCCTACATACATACCCTACATTAGTTCACTTGAAGGAGTGAATGAAAAGGAGTGCGTGAACTCAGACACTGAGTGTACTGGAAGGACTGCCGCTTTTACATAGTTTGCTTGCTGTTTACTTATCATTTGAAAAGGGCAGCTCCAGTATTTGTGCACTATTTGAGGGTATAGGGGGCGATTTTGGATACAGCCTATGTTTGTTATGCTTCCGTCCTTGTCAGCTCGCTTTCTGATTTGATATTGTTTTGTTTCACGTGATAATCTGCAGATCAAACACGCGTTTTTCCTCGGTATTCCCCCCCACACACAGCAGGATTTCAGATTTGTGATCGGGGAGCTCTACTAAAGCATTCGACGTGTTACAAAAATTTAGACAAGTTTTTGAGACCATCATTTTCACATCTCAGGTCAAACCATGAAAACTTTTCCAAAACAGGAACTCCTCGGATCACTGTCAGATCAGATCAGCCACCTTCATCAGTGTTACAGATTCATGATTCTGATTCATCAGCAGCACAGATTAGAAAGGTTTCCTTCATTGATGCATTTTTTTTCTGCAGAAACTCATTGGGTGTCAGAGTCGGCTGCTCTCTTACCTGTTTCTCCTTGTCACCATCCATATATCTTCTCATCCATCAATCACAGTTCCCAGTCATCCTCAGGGTATGCGTAAAGACCTATCGCAAAAAAGGTCAGGGTTATGCAAACAGACACACTGTGCTCTACTTCCTGTGATATAAGTCATTATAAAATATGAATATGCAGTATAGTAGCATGTTATGTGATGATATAGAAGAAAACATATGATGCCATTATATTAGTTTGCATAGTTTTCTAAAACACTGACTTAAAACTCGATGGTCACTAGTGTGTTTTTGTGTTAAGTGTGTGCTCACATATACACACAGTGTGCAGGTCAAAACGTGTTACCTCTAGGCCTTCGGTTGGCCATTAGGTTGCTCAAGGTGTGGTTAACCCTGAGCGAAAAGGGTTGTCAGAAACAGTAAAAGGAGCAGTGTAGTTTTACTCCAGAGACTTGCATCCATTACTGCAAATCTGAAGTATTCAAAACTAACAGTCTTTGATTTCTTTTGGCCTAGATATTTGATTGTTGTATTACAACATTTTAAATTCTTCAGACAAGCTCTCAGTACAATCTTAAAACATCAATAAATCATAAAATAAGTTTTATTTTTGTTATTTGCCTATGAGAAAAATGGCTATACCCACACTTCGAATAAGCATGTTTGTGTGAAAGTGGAAAAAAGTTTGTCCATTGAATATATCTGATCTGTAGAGTGTGCGCACACACAAACAAACAAACACACACACACACATAACTACACATACTGATTTATATCTCAGAGAGGTACTGCAGGTCCTCTGGGCCTCAGATACAGCCTGCTCCTGCAAGTGTAATGCGCCACGCTGGCTTTCTCTCTCTTTCTTTCTCTCTCTCTCTCAAACACACACACACATTGTACCACATACTCCTCACAGCTCAGAGGCCACCGTCTTGGACTGAAAGAAAGTCAAGACTTTGACCCACTTAAACTCATAATTTTTGTTCTCTTACTCTTTTTCTTGATTCATCTTCCTATCGGTCATATTGAAGTAATTATATTAATTTAAAGGGGACCTATTATGCAAAAATCACTTTTATAGGGTGTTTGACACAGTTGTGTGGCCGCAGTGTGTGAAAACAACCAGCCTATAATGGTAAAAATCCACCCACTCATTTTGTTTATAATCCCAATAAATCATCGAACAAGCATTGTGTGCGCTCAAAAAGAACAATGAGTTCTCAGGTGCATAGAACAAAAAGAAGAAAGCTTTAATCCAACAGGTAAATTTGGAAAAGAAACGCATGATACTTATGTCTGGAGCTGAGGTTCGCACTCATGAGCACTGAAGAAAGCATGGGCTGAAGCGTCTGCTCTTTGGTCTGTTTTTAAGACAATGTGCACTTTTTTCACTTTTGCATATGGACAATTAAAACATATTTTTGATAGACATTTTTGGTCTGATTGGATTTTTACTGAGTGTGAACAATTTCAGCTACCTGTTGTTTATACATACATATTTTTCCCTATGTCCACATCATCAGAGGGAAAAAGTCCTGCCCATTCATGACGATCTCTGCCCTACTGGCATAGGCACAGCCCTGAGTGAGAAGCAGCATCCCAACAAGTGTTGTGTTTTGGAATGCATCAACGATCATTCTCCATAGACTCCCTCCATCTGAGCCACTGAGGACACTGTGGTTGAATTGAATTTTCAAAGGAAATGTCCTGGAAAAAATTGGCAAAGTCCCCTTTATGTTTAGGGATCCAAGCCAATGCTTACTGTGCAAACATCAGCTCCAGACAAAGTACTTATCATGCATTTGTTTTCCAAAGTGCCTTTATGAAAGAGATTATTGGCACTTTATGAGGCTAATGTTGCTTAAGCTACCATTGTCTCTGCCTGTTCTCACTGATGCTGCCTTCAGGTGCTACCAGATCGTGAATGTGTTAGTGAAAAATTGCAATGTGAGGTCAACCACTTGAATTTTTCAAGCTCATAATCACAAATGGGACTTATAAAGTTTGTGATTACACACGATGACATGTTGAGACCAACTTCTCGTTATTTTTAGCGCTCCGTGCTCCCGTATGCAAAGTACAATCAGATGGCTACTGAGAGTTTCTGATATTTTCAGTGCTTGAAATTGCCCTGTTTTGTTTTTACTGGCTCTTGAAGCTACGCCCTCTTCTGAAAAGGGGGGCTGGGAGCACCAGCTCACTTGCATTTAAAGGGACAAACACAAAAACAGCGCGTATAGGCTCATACCCTAAAAGTAGCTATAAATTTGAACAAGCTATAAAAATTATCTGTTGGGTATTTTGAGCTAAAATTTTATATTTCTTTTCTTTTTGATGAAGCAGATATTATACACTTCAGAATTGTTATTTTTAGTTGAAAAACAGATGTGTACAAACTCTGTTTTTAAGATTGTTCCAGGAAAAAAAAACATTCAAGTGAGCAGACCATGGTCTATTTTACAAGCTCCTCCTTTGCTTTTCTTTTTCTGTTCACTATTTGTGGAATTTTAGATTTGGCCTCTCTGTGATACCCAAGAGATAAAACAGTAACACACACACACACATACTCCGGAAATATTGTTTGCAAGATATGCAACAGGTACTGAACATAATGCAGACAGAGCAGCTATTAGCGCAGCCTTCGGGTGTTCACACAATAAGTCTACCCCAACAACAAACCTTATGTTACAAAGTAAGTGAAGGACTGTATCAATAGGAAGCATCGGGCATTTAAGAACAAGGATCACTTACAACTTAAAATTGTACAAAAGGAGTTGAACCAGAGGCTCAAAGAGGCAAAAGAACATCATAGGAGTCTGATGGAGAAAAACTTTCAGACTATGAACTCTAAAAGATTATGGGACTCAATGAAAATAGCAACTAATATGAAATTAACAGAGAAGTCCTTGCATGTCACAGATGAACTGGCAAAAGCAAATGAATTGAACTATTTTTATAAGAGGTTTGACAACTATGATTTCTCTGCTGAATGTGATATGGTGCTTGATAGTATTGCTACTGATGATGCTGATAGGTTGGAGATTGACCTTAAAACCATCACTAAGGTCTTTAAGCAAGTTAATGCAACTAAGGCCACAGGTCCTGGTGGAATTTCTCCATTTCTAATAAGAACATGTGCAGACGAACTGACATCAGCTTGGTGGCCTATTTTCCAGTGGTCCCTGTACTCGCACACTGTGCCAACTCTATGGAAAAAGGCAATTATTACCCCTGAAATAACTCACCTACATCACACTCCCACTCACACAACATGCCATGCACTGCACTTTAACACAGTTCTACCGGACTACACGCACACACTGCACTAACACAACCTATCTGCTATCACTGGACACCATACAATGCACATCCACAACACTGCATATGAATAATCTGTTGCACCTTTGCACATCTATCTGCTGCTCAACCAATCTGCTGTTAATTTATAATCTGTTGCACCTCACATTATTACTATGTATAGACTACATAATGTATAGATAGTGTACATAATGTAGATGTGCCCATACGGTGTATAATGTGTCGCTGATCATTAAGTATGTCTTTATAGTACACTATGTGTACTGAGTATATGTATGTGTATTTTGCACATTGTCTTCTGTACAGTCTGTAAATATGTACTGTCCATATGTAAATTGTTGTTGTTTTTTTTGCACTGTCTGGAGCACTGTAAATGCTCCAGTGCAGTTTTTTTGCACTCTCTGTCCATATGTAAATTGTTTGTTGTTTTGTTGCACTGCCTGTCCATATGTAAATTGTTTGTTGTTTTTTTGCACTGTCTGTCCATATGTAAATTGTTGTTGTTGTTTTTTTGCACTGTCTGGAGCACTGTAAATGCTCCAGTGCAGTTTTTTTGCACTCTCTGTCCATATGTAAATTGTTTGTTGTTTTTTTGCACTGCCTGTCCATATGTAAATTGTTTGTTGTTTTTTTTGCACTGTCTGGAGCACGCTCATAAGAATTTCACTCACCAAGGCACTTGTGCTGTGGTGATGTGACAATAAAAGTGATTTGATTTGATTTGATTTGTTCCCAAAAAATCTTGTCCACAGGAGAATAATGATTTTAGACCCATTGCTTTAACTTCGGTTGTGATGAAGTGTATGGAGAAGCTCATTGTGAGCCAATACAACTGGAAGTATGTCCACAGTTAGATCCCTATCAGTTCGCATATAAACGTCAAAGAGGCACTGATGATGTTATCAACAGTTTAGTGCACCTAGTGATTAAACACCTTGAGAATCCTAGGGCATATGCTAAACTGTTGTTTGTAGATTTTAGTTCGGCCTTTAACACCTTGCAGCCTCATATTCTTTTGAAAACTATGCAGCGGATGAATGTCAATCCCTTTATTATTAAGTGGTTCTACTCATTTCTGACCAATCGTAGCCAGCAGGTTAGGGTGAATAGGACGTTGTCTGAATCTACGATTATCAACACTGGCGCCCCACAGGGGTGTGTCAGTTCTCCAGTCCTGTTCACATTATATACTAATGAATGTACATGTACTGTTAATAATTACATGATTAAGTTCTCTGATGATACAGCTATTTTAGGTCTCATATCTGGAACATCAGATGTTACTACTTACAAACATGAGGTTCAGAACTTTGTCCAGTGGTGTGATAAACATTTTCTTAGCATTAACACAAAAAAACAGTGGAGCTGATGTTTGACCCCAAATCCATTGGTGACCACTTACCAGTGGTCATTAATGGTCAGAATACAGTGTCCTCCACTAATATTGGCACCCTTGGTAAATATGACCAAAGGCGGCTGTGAAAATAAATCTGCATTGTTTATCCTTTTCATCTTTCATTCAAAAAATTCACAAAATTCCAACCTATCATTGAAGTAAAACAATTGAAAGTGGGGAGAAAATCTCATGATGAAATAAATGCTTTCACTATTTCATGTTGGCCACAATTATTGGCACCCAATTATTGCAACGTCCTTTTCCCAGGGTAACAGCTCTGAGTTTTCTCCTATAATGCCTGAAGAGTTTGGAGAACACCTGACAAGAGATCAGAGACCATTTTCTTCATACATAATCTCTCCAGATCCTTTAGATTCACAGCTCCATGACGGTGCTTCTTCTCTTCAGTTCACCTCACTCATTTTCTGTAGGGTTCAGGTCAGAGGACAGAGACAGCAATGGTAAAAGATTCATTTTGTGCTCAGTGACCCATTTTTGTGTTTATTTTGATGTTTGTTTTGGATTGTTGTCCTGCTGGAAGATCAAAACATGGCCCATTATAAGATTTCTAACAGAGGCAGTCAGATTTAGATTTTTTATCTGTTGGTATTTGATAGAATCCATGATGCCATGCATCTGAACAAGATGTCCAGGACCTCCAGCAGAAAAACAGGCCCACAACATTAAAGATCCAGCAGTATATTTAACCGTGGACATGGGGTAATTTTTTTATCCCTGTTTGTACTAAACTCATCTGGTGGGGTTGCTGCCAAAAGCTATTTTTCAGTTTCATCTGACAATAGAAGCCAGTGCCATTTGAAGTTCCAGTCGTGTCTGACAACTGAATTTGCTGGAGTTTGTTTTTGGATGAGTGAGGAGAATTTTTCTTGAAACCCTCCCGAACAACATGTGGTGATTTAGGGGATGTTTGATGTTTTTTTTTTTTAGGTTTCTGACCCCAAGACTCAACTAATCTCTGCAATTCTCCAGCTGTGATCGTTGGAGAGTCTTTGGCTACTCAAACTCTCCTCCTCAGCATTCATTAGGACGATATAGACACACGTCCTCTTTCAGGCAGATTTTTTAAAATTGTTAGTTGATTGGAACCTCTTAATTATTACCCTGATGGTGGGAATGGAGATTTTCAATGTTTTAACTCTTTTCTTACAGCCACTTTCTATTTTGTGATGCCCAACAATCTTGTTCTTCACATCAGAAATATGTTTTTAGTTTCTTCTCATTGTGATGGATGATAAATGGAATTTGACCATTGTGTTCCTCATATTTATAATCCTGTGGAACAGAAAGTCATGGCTGGACAATTTCATGCTCCTAGTCACCCTGGTGTGTTAAAAAATGTAAATATGAATGGGAATATAGATATTTTACTCATAAGAATTTCTAGGGGTGCCAATAATTGTGGCCAACATTCATTGGAGAAAAACATTTATTTCATCATGAGATTTTCTCCCCACTTTCAATTGTTTTACTTCAATGATAGGTTAGAATTTTGTGAATTTATTGAGTGAAAGATCAAAAGGATAAACATTGCAGATTTATTTTCACAGCCGCCTTTGCTCATATTTATCAAGGGTGCCAATATTAGTGGAGGGCACTGTATAGTCTAGGTGGACTCTTGCAGATATCTGGGCATTCACATTGATAATAAACTGACATGGAGTGTTCAGGTTGAAAATGTCTGCATTAGGGTCCAACAGCGATTGTATTTTCTTCGTAGGTTGAGGGTATTTGGTGTTAACCAAAAAGTGTTGCTTCTCTTTTATCATGCTGTAATCGAGAGCATTTTTCGATACGGCATCTCAGCCTGGTTTGGCAATCTTAGTGTACACTTGAAAGCCCAGATTACACGGCTAACACAGAGAGCCATAAAAATGATGGGAGTTAAGCAGCATCCCACACCTCAGGCTCTTTTTGAAGAAACAGTTACTAGACAGGCTCAAAAAATTATTTCAGATCCCACTCATGTCCTTCCCTTCGCTTCAGAGTTCCTAAGTGCAGGCTTAACCGTTTTAAGAACTCCTTTGTCCCACTGTCCATTAAAGCATTGAATGATAAGTTAGCTAGAGGTCAACAATTATAATGTGTATGTGTATATATACATGTGTATGTATGTATATATATGTATATAAATATGTATTTTTCCCATCTGGTGTGCAAATATATATAGACATGATGATTAAAGGGGTGTTGCACAAAAGGTAGGGCGCAGTTTAGTTGTTCACTGTATATTGTGGGGAGGGCAGAGAGGGGTCGCTGTGTCATATGTATGTAGTATGTTATTTGTGTAGAACAGCAGATTACGTATTGTATGTGTCCAACACAAATTTCCTTCGGGACAATAAAGTTTATCTTATCTTTATCTTATCTTAAGTGTGAACCCTGCAGACAAAGAGTACCTTTAGATTCACACATGAGTACACTTACAAACAAACACATTAATATACAACATAAATACATTCACACACAGACTTTGTCATATTGCATTTGTCATCGGCCCAGTGAGTGCAAACACTCAGAGAGGGACAAGACCAAACACAGCCTACCACACACTTGCTCCACGAGCACACACTTGGATACTTGTGCTCATGGTACATGCTAAGGGTGAATCACATGAGTTATGAGGAAACTATAATGTCAGGGTGAATTTAGAAATGGATTGAATGGGTCCTTCTGCATTAAAGTGCTATAGAGAGAGGAGAGATGGAAACCAGAATATCACAGAAACTTGGGGGACACTTTTGGAAACATCGAACACTCTAGCAACTTCATAACAACCACTCAAAACACCTTAGCAACACAATGGCGAGCACCACAAAATTAAATTTTCCCAGGCACATGGTAATTACAAACCTAATTTGAGTATACAATACGCTTGTGAAATGCAGAAATATGCTTAAGGATAATTTCTCTAGACCTGCCAGCAAAACAGCTACATTTGTCCAACAGCGGCTAAACCACCAGACATTTAATACATCCTAATGCTCTAATACTGCCCGAAACAAGCCGCTTATCCCATTATGTGAAATAAACCTCACTCTCTTTTTCTTATTGGATCAGCTGATGTTAACACCACCCCATTGCCTCAGTTATTTGGGTAACCTTCTAATGTAACAATCTGACTGTATTCCAGAACTTAGTGGAGCTTTATTTTTCTTGCATAGGTAGTAGACTTCTAAGACAATTTAACTGTCATGGAACCTCAAAAGAGAATCCGCATGCCACACAAATGAGACCGCTATTGATTTAATTAGACTTTAGTGCTAAGATAATGGCTCAGTGTTCTAATAAGCATACAAATGCATCACACAGAGAAATATTAAGCAAAACAAACTTTTCCTAACAATTTTATCAATACTTCCCTTACTTTTTAAACTGACATTTATCTTGCTTCATCTGCTGCTTTGTATTTATATTCTTCATTGCAGTGAGTGCTCTCTGGAATTCTTCATGAATGTGGCCTTAGGATTGAACCAAAATTAGGATGTCTTATGAGATGAAATAATCAAGAAGCCTACCTTATGGAACAACCTTTGGCTGTCGGAAAGCACATTTTCTGAGTAGGTACAGTCTTTGAATTACTTCACAACCATTAAAAGAGTATGTTTTTATATACATTTTAAAAATAAAAGTTTGCCATACAAGAACCGTTTTTGGTTTCCCAAAAACTTTCAGTGAACAGTTTTTTAAAGGGATCGTTCACACAAAAATTTTAATGGCTCACCCTCAAGCCATCCTAGGACTTTCTTCTTCCAGACAAATACAGTTGGGGTTAAATAAAAAAAATGCCCTGGCTCTTCCAGACCTGATAATACCAGGAAATGGCTGTTGATATTCTATAGTCCAATAGAAGTACAAATAAAGTGCATCCGTCCATCCATCATAAAAAGTGCTCCACATAGCACCAGGGGTTTAATGAAGGCCCTGTGAAGTGAATCGATGCATTTATGTAAGGAAAAATGCCATATTTAAAACATTATAAACCTTAATCCCTAGCTCTTGCTAACTGATGCACACACATTCACGAGAGTGTTGTACCAACAGAAACAGAACCAGGGATGCTAATAAAGAACCTTATATTTTAAGAGTGTAGTATGAATGTGTGTAGCATGTGTATATAATCTGGATGTACTACATTCATTATGTTATCATTGTCATGTGACCTAAGAATCTCAGCGGAAGCTGTATTTTATCTAGGAAGTTTTTGCCTAACTATGAATTTGGATATACCACTTTTTCACATACCGTTTTTCGCCTACTGTAATGGGGAGTATATGTTTTAGTTGCAGCCTTTCCTAAGCTCACTAGGATTTGGAACAGAGCATCCGTCTTCCTCTTTTTCTCCACCTCTTCCTCTTTGACACCCCATTATGGTGTGATTTCCACCATCGTTTCATTTTGCTCTTCCCGGTCTAGTTTAACTCTCACATGAGGGGGGAAGTGGGTGTTAAAAGTGTTACAGTATACAGTATAAACAGTAATAAAGCTAGCTTGTAGTATATACTAGAAAAAGGGTAAAATGTACCTTAGGCCCTTGTGTATGTCTATGTGTGAGTTGGGGAGGCAGGCCCAAACAACATGGCACCCTGAGGGTGCATTCTCTCCATATCCTCTTTCTCTCTGTCCTCTTTCTGTATTTCTCTTTCTTGCACTGATACTATTGAGTCATAGATTAGGAATGGAGAGGCAGAATAATAGAGAGAGAAAATGTAAGAGCGAGGTGGAAAGGAATGAATGAACGTGAATGTTTGAGAATGTGTTTACCTGTTCATATTACCACTTAATTACATGTTTACAGTTGTGTCCTTTATGCCTTTGGCTGTCTGTAGTACAGTTCAGAAGAAATTCACTCGTAAGACCAAGGATACGGAAATAAATATTTGTGTATGGGGCGACCAAACTGGAAGAGTTTAAGAGCTGACCATTATAAAAACCCATATTTATTATTATAATACATACTCCGACGGACCTGCTGTTTTAGTCATATCTTCCTTGAACGATCTCATGGAAATAACTGCGAACTAAAGGACACTATTCTGTTATGTGAGACCATGTAAACACCATTCCCAGTACTTGTCCTTCAGAACAAGCCCACACCTGTCCAGGTGAACAGAGAGTGATAAAGTGAGATGCCGAGGGTTTATGCTGATATACGTGCTAATATATTGCACATCCACATGTGCTGCAAATGTTTCCATCAATCTTTCTTCCCTTCGGAGTGCACATTTTATCAATCTCTTTTCTCCCCTGAGGATGGTTTATTGTTGACGTGTTTTCCTCAGCATGTTCTGTGATAAGGACAGATGGGAACAGGGGTCAGGTGTGTGTGACTTCTGAATGAACCTATTTTGATACCTGCATTGTAAAAAAAAGTTTATTGACTGCTATATGTTTAGTGAGGTTATTCCAAATACTTGTGACTGACTCTTGTTTTGTGGGCACTATAGGGATGTCAATTTGGTTACCAACATTTAAAAAAAATCTTCTTTGTGTTCCACAGAAGAAAGTTATATATTTTTGGAACCACGAGAGAGAGTTTTCATTTTTGGGTGAATAATCCATTGACTCCCCTGTTTTGTAAATTTAGAAATTTGAGCACAGTAATTTTAATGAGCTGTAGAATTTATTAGGGAGGAAATCATAAATAATTCCAGTTATTTAATGTTTTCAGTCATTAATATTTTATATAGTAGTGCCAAATGCTTATTTAATTAATTGATTTTCATTTTGATTCATTCATTTGTTCAGGAATCAGACTTCACTAGTCGTGCTGTATGATTTTGATTCACTAAAAATAACTGCCCTGTACCCTTAGCACAAGAATCAGACTAAAATACTCAATGCAAAACAATGCAACCAGTATGTTTTATGCAAAATAATGCAGGGAATATTTTCTGAGTATTTTAGTACAGTGTTCCATGTTCTTGTATTTATCAAAAAAAAGTACAACAGTTAGGAAAAATAGCAGTTTATCGATTCCCATGCCTGTGTATACTTGCATACTGATTGATAAAACCCATCCTCTTTATTTTCTACATTTTATTATGTATGCCTTATTTTTCTGAACATTAATCTATTACTGTCTGACCTCCCTATTTCATTCCTTATTGCTTTCTCCCTCCTTCTGTAGAGACATCTGCCAAGTTATCTTCAACCAATCTCATGCCCACTGTGCTCTGTGGTTGTGTGTGTGTGTGTGTCTGTTACATGCTATGAACTAACAATTAATCACAAACCACATTTTAATTTCCTCCTTCCCCGTTGAGCAACACACACACACACACACACACACACACACACAGAGTTAAGCACATGCCTGCTCAAACACTATTGCTTCCGCATAAACACAATCTCAGTGCACGCTCTCAGAGATTTAGAACGGGCCGTTGACTCTGTTCAGGGCCATGTAGCTTGAAGGATATTTTCCATCTCTCTTTCTCACTGTTACTGACAGGTGTGTTGTGGCAGTGAGATCTGGGTATGCCTGAGTGTGTGTGTGGTGTGTCTTTTTACTAATTTGGCACATTGTGTGTTCTCTGTGGTTCACCGCTCAGGCAGGTAATGCCAGACAAGAGCAAGCATTAGCAACAAAGAGTGAAAATGAAAAAATAAAAGCCTGTGAATGACAGGATTGTGTATGCCACATACTTGAAAGTCTGGTGAAGTCTTGGTATCAGATGCTAATACTGTAGAATTTGTGAATTATGACTAAAAGATGATAATTTTCATGTTCATTTTTGTATTTACATTAGGGGTGTCCTCGACTACGTATTTTCATAGTCGAATCGGAATTTTCCGTAAAATTTAAAGTAAAATTACGCTTATGAGAGCTCCTTTTTTAATGAATGGGATTTAACTTTACAGGCTATCTGCACAAAATGCCCCTAGTGCACAAGTGAACATGTCTGCGCGGCTCTGAATGAACTCCTTTTGTGGACATGTTTTTCATGCAACAACTTGCAGAAACATGGCAGCTAAACTCAAAATTAACAGCGTTTTATTATAATAGTGTTCTCATTATAATGTTATGTATATGACAGTTCGAGTCCTAGTCATTAATATTATTGTTGTTTGTCCTGCTCGCGATGTGTGCTGAAGATATAATCACCATACTACTACAATGAAGTGCTTTTACTGCAGCGCAACTCAACCAAATGCATCTCATACGAAATAAATAATAGTAGGCCTATATACACTATAAATAAAGTGGCCAAAATATTTCGAAATAACTCATACCCCACCTGATCGAAAAAAACCTGTCTTTCATTCTGCCTGTCAATTTGTGTCTTTTTAAAGATTTAAATCTCTGCCACATGCTCCTCTCTCGGTCTCGGATAATGAAAAGTGAAACTTAAAACTATAGGGGTGGTTGAATTTATTCATTCACATTAAAATATTTATTTATACCTTCTTTCTTTTCAGATTCTTATCTACAGGATTATCATAATAGTCTATATTAACTTATTGGGAGAAAGCCGGTAGTTCTCTGTGAAATCAGACATTGAGCACCCCCATATAGCCAAAATGGCATGATCATAACACCCCACGAATATTCGACTGTGAGATTGGGAGTCGAATCAGGCTCCTCCTATCGAAGCATCAAATCGTCGATTATTCGGGGTCACCCCTGTCATTTACATGTTACCCCAAGGGTTATAAACTGCTCCATAAAATCAGAGGAAAGTAAAAGGATGATTAGTTGAAGCCCCACCCTCACCTTTAAACCTGATCCTGAAATCTGATTGGCTGACAGGACCAAAAATTATGGTGATTCAATTACTGGGCTTTTGTTAATTTGTAGATTACTGATCTTTAGTTTTTCTTTTCTATACTCTCTGTAGCACTATGTATAAATTAATATTTTTCAAATTCTTTAGTCCAGGGAATTACACCTTGGGGGAAAAACTCACATTTATAGCAGGTTTTTTATTAGTTCATATATATTTTTTTTTTTTATATTATGTTTAATTTTGGTTTGATTAATTATTAACTATTATACTATATTATTCATGGTAAAATGCCATTTAAATGTCTTCAGTGTTTCTTTCTATCACCATGTAGTTGAGTTCTCAGTGTTTCATTCTATCCTCATGTAATTCAATTCAAGCTTTGTTGGATTCAGAGTGAATCTGAACTGTGTCAAATTAATTGTGAATCAAATGAATCTGATTCAGTGTCAAGCAGTTCAAAGGCAGGTTAAATGGACAATCCATCATTGTGAACTCCCCAGAGTCTCTCAACACTTCTTTTCTTCTTCTCCTTTTCTTTCAGTGTCTCTTTCTCTCCAGTGACTCAGTCTGTCTCTTTGTGTTAACTCCTAGAGACACAACATGAGCGTGTGTGGCCAAGGACAGTTCAGATGGAGCTCTTTGTTTTCATCTGTGTGGCCACTTGGTCCTTGCACACCTCATTAGCTGTAACCACCGCTGGTTGCCACAGAAAATGTGTGTCAGTGTTGTTCCATTCCCTGATCCTCTGAAATGAGCGGTTTTTGAGGGACCCAGAAAGGATGGTTAAAAAATAGAGGCGAAAAAAACTCTTCAAGAGCTCTGTGCCATTCTTTTCAAGTTCAAACCACAAAATAACATTGTCATGCACACTGTAGATATTTGGCAGAGTGTGTGCGCATGTGTGTTTGTATGAGCAGTTCCTTGAGGCCTTACCAATTCTTTAGCCACATGGCATTCACGGAAATGTAATATCCTGATGGTGCCTGATGCTGATGTGTCCTGAATTCTGCAATGTGTAGTTGCTTAAACTTTTATTAAAATATGAACTTGAGTGTGTGTAACTTTGTAGTCACACAATATGAATCACATACCTTGTATGTACAATATGAACTGCATGTACAAAGTACATTTATTCATCAAATTATACAAATCATAATTAATAAAACCATAATAAATTATATAATATTTTATATAGATTAAATACAATTGAATATTTTAATAAATGTAATATAAGCTTTTACTATAAATAGACACTGATGTTGCTGTGATATAATGTTTCCATTGTGTACTTTTTTGGTATGCAGTGGTCACTTTATTTTTATGTCCTCAGAATAAAGACTTTTAAATATTTTTTCTCGTGGCTTTTGTGTTTTTTCCTATAATTTAAGCTTGTAATAATGCTGTGATTTGAGACACATACCATGATTTTGATTCTGCTGGGTCTGTCTTTGGGGCCTTTTTGCAGGCCACAGATCTCTTAGTGAATCAAGAGATGGTGTCCTGTAAATATTGTGTCAAATTAAGTACATGCTTGACCTATAATAACATATGCTAAGTACCATAGTTTTGTATATACTCTATATGTTGCTTATTACATTTTAATATTAGTTCATAGTTTCTTCCAAATGAGTACCTGCAGAAGTACTGTAGACTACCCCTGAAGACCCCTGATCTACCAAATCTCATACCTAATTACATAGACCTGTTAATAATCCACTTACAGTCACCTGCAGCTGGAATCTATGGCAGCGCTCATTCCATTACCCAGAGTTCATTGCTGTCCCACATGTTCAATATTAAATACTCAGTCATTTTTGTTTCCTCATTCACACACACACACACACACACACACACACACACACACACAGCAGCTCCTACTAATGGAAGAGCCAGGCAAACATCTGTTTTAACAATGAACTTGAACTGTAGGAAAGATAGGGGAGAATAAAGAAAAGGGAAAGAAAGAGAATGAGGAAATAAAGTGAATTTGGTGTCAGTGGGCAAACCGTTTGGAAAATAAATGTGTTTCACTGTTTAGCAGACAGTGGGGGATTTGTATCGGTAAAAGAGGCGGGTGAAATAGGGAAACACTTTAACTAAATTACCTTCCATCTTGTGTGTGTGTGTGTGCGTGATCAGGACTACACTGAAGAGCAGCTGGCATCTGTCTAATGGGCAGCATTTTATAGCTAATATGAACCTCCGTGTGTGTGTGTGTGTGTGTGTGTGTGTGTGTGTAAACTTGAGAGTGTGTCTTCAAGAATGATGGTGTGCTTACACTTCATTTTTATAAATGATATGGCACAGCACATCAAAGGGTTTGGGAACAGATCAAACAAAAGCAAGAGAGAGTTATTTCAGAGCGGATGAAAAATGAGATGAATGATGAAAGAGAAGTTTCTTCTCTCGGTCACTTCATTTCTGAGTAGTTTTAGGGGCTTTACCAAAAAAAAGATTTGGATGTTTTGAACACTGTTCACCAAACCAGCCGCGTAATTGTTAAATAATGGTTTGCAACAGCGGTTTTGCTTCAAAACCCAGATTGGACATCAAGTGGCGATCCTGCGTAGGCCCGGCAGTAAGCAAAAATGAACAACTTTGTAAACACGTAAAAGAATGCAGGTGTGTAATTTGCTGTTTTTATAGTTTACTGTTTGGTTTGTCTCTTGAACTTCGATGGTTTCATGCTCTGAGCAGCCAACAAATTATGGTCAAAAAGTTTATTTATCGTAATTGAAAATGAAACAATATTTGATGTAATCTTGGTCATATTTACTTTTCTTTTTTCATAGTTTCGAGAATAACGGTATCTGGCTAATTAAGCTCGTTTGTACCAATTGGCAAATGTATTTGTACCAAAATATCTTTTTGATCCAATACGTGACCTTTGATGTCAAGAACGTATTAGAAATATTTAATTGTCCTAGGTTACTTATACGGTTAGTTACATTGTAGTTACATTATATCACATTTTTGAATGTATCACTATTGACTGTGATCTTATGCTGTTTACTGGTTGCCAGTACTGTATGTCATGATGGTCTTTGATAATAACTGAACAATTCACAAGTATTTCGCAAAATGTAACTTGTCTGAAGTTTTACAGTTTGGTCATTTTGATGCAGCATATTAAATACAAATGTGGCAAGGATCATCTTGGTGAATGGTAATGATCTCAAAAATCATGTGCAGATGAAATTGTATTATTTTCATTTTATTATTTACCCACCAATTAAGAGCCACTGGTTTAGCAGACATGGAAAAAATTCCCGAAAAGAGAAGGCAATTTGAGCTATAAAAATCAGAAAGGGTAAATCCGCAGATGAAAGGAAGAAAAAACTGATTGAGAACAGATTGTATGCAATTCCTTTCATAGCTGTGAATGAACTGTTTGTCTGTTGCATTATTGTAACTGATCTGATACAGCTGTATGTGTGGTAAGAGAACAATCAACAGTTCAGTAGAAGACAATATGTGTGACGATGTCACTGTGATGTAAAAGGTCAGACACTGCTAGTCACACAAATGATATCACACACAGATTTCACTTCCTCCGCTCTGTCCTCTAATAAACTGGATTCCCCCTTTTCCACAATCCACATTCCACTCTCCATGTCTTTAGCTCCTAAACCTTAATGTGCACTCACTTTTAGCAATTGTAGACATTTCTCTTCTTAAAAAATACAAAAATATCGATGACTCGTCTTGCACTGATCCAAAACAAATTTGTTTAAATATTTGTTACATTTCATACACTTGTATGCAGTACATAATATATAAATATATGTTTGTAAATGTTGAACATCAGTGTGTATGTTGAATGAGTTTATCAGAATGTACTCTTACTGATTCAATATGTCAGAATATACCTTTGTTTCATTATTTCATATGTCCACTGCCTGATTCAGTGAGTATCAGGAATATGTGCTCATAAGTTTACCTTGATAATCAATAAAAGCCCTAACAGAGTTCAGCTGCAATTACCAAGGCCCTCACACGTGGCTTAAGCATGTGTGTGTGTGTGTGTGCGTGCGTGTGTGTGTGTCGGGAAAAGCCCAATGCTTTAAAGTCTCTCGATCACAGTGTCTGAAAAGCAGAGGGAAGTCCCGATCTTTGAGCAAACTTCTGTAAAACAGCAAATGTGTGTCTTTATAACTGCCATAAAATATGAGTAGAAATCACAGACAGACATCTGTACAATTATGTTGCATGAATATATGAAATTATTTCCTGAAAATGATTTTTTCTTTCCGTTTCATTCTTACTGAACTTTCCTCTCTGTTCTCATTCCACATCTCACTATTTTCTCTGTAAATGACCTTTTCCTAGCATGGATTTTTAGTTTTTTATATAGTTCCAAACGACCAGCTGTAACAGGAAATAGGTCTGTGGCTTTAAACAGACAATTAAGGGCATAAACCACTGGGTAGTGTTAATGTGGCTGGTAAATGAAGAAATGGGCTTCAGACCCACTGAAAACACATAAATTAGCAAACTTGGAACTGAATAATGTAACTCAGTTTGATTAAATGTATTTTAATTGCCACTTCACATTTACCAACTAAAATACTCCACTAGGTTAGTTTGTTTAGATTTGCATATTTTTGTGCAAATGGCACAATTTATGTTTTAACATTTTTAAATCTCCAAATTATAAAAATGTGTATTGTATTGGTCTCTATACATAGTGATGTAAGACTTTCTGAAATGAAATGTGAATTTTAAGATTTGTTCTCCAAAGGGATATATATATACATACACACAAACATTTTGGGTCTGTAATATTTTTTTAAATGTTTTTAAGGTCATTGTGATGGTCTTTTGTGCTGCCGTTTCACTTCTTCTCCACATTTCACTTCTCACATACACACTCTTTCACTATACACACTATACACAGTTTCACTGTAGACTACTCTTCAAAAATGTGGAATGTTTTTGAAGTCTCTTATGCTCACAAAGGTTGCATTTATTTAATCCAAAAATACAGTAAAAGCACTAATATTGTGAAATATTATAATTTAATATAACTGTTTTGTATTTTATTATACATTAAAATATAATTTCTTGATGGCAAAGCTGAATTTTCTGCAGCAATTTTCAAGTTTTCATTATCAAATGATCCTTCAGAAATCATTCTAATATGCTGATTTTAAAGTTGCTTAATAATCATCCCTGTTGAAAACACTCTTGACATTTTGGTGGAAATGGTGATACTGTATATTTTTCAGGATTATTTGTAGAATATACATTTCCAAGGAAGGACCATTTATTTGAAATAGAAATCTTGAAACATTATAAATGTCTTTACTGTCACTTTTAATCAATTTAGTGCAACCTTGCTGAGTAAAAGTCATTTCTGTCAAAAATAAAAATCTTACTGACCCCAAACTATTGAATGTTAGTGTACCTGACTGTTCTGTTTTTTGTAGTTTAATAGCTAACACATGTTTTTGAGTCTAATTATTTCGTTCTTTCAAGCTATGTGTTGTGGTGGTAGTGGTTATGGATGCTGACTTTAAGGCCTGACCTCACGGCATGATAAATAACAGCAGACTTATACGTTAAAACTGAGTTATGCATACACACGCATAGATACACTGTTTCCAAAACACACGCACACACTCCAGCATACTACAGTATAACCTGCTTTTGCCAGAAACCGCTGTGTCCCTCTTCCAATGTTTTTTCACATTCTGATCTCTTCCTCTTCTTCCATCACAATCTTCTCTCTCTCTCTCTCTCTCTCTCTCTCTCTCTCTCTCTCTCTCTCTCTCTCTCTCTCCAGTAGCGATTGATAAACTGTTTTCAAGGACTCAGCCACTGATAGCAAATGTACCACAATGCTTGCAAAGACCTTGAGTCGTGTATATGTGTGTGTGAACACATTCATCAACTTGCTAATGCACCATGAAACATCCCGTTGTTGTACCTTGTTGGCAGGTAACAAGTCAAGTTCTTGCCCCGCATCAACACACACTCAACTTGTGCCCTGGCTGAGACTGTAGGGTCAAAACAGGCCAAGCTACATGTCAAAGGTCATCCGGTGGGAACAATACTGACCAGACAGTTGGCAGTAAAGCAATACACACACAATATAATAATGCATTCGCTATCTGAAGTGAGAGAGGCTCAGCTCCTCATTTTGAAACAACATCAGAATTCCACTGCGCTTTGTGTGTGTGGAAGACTTTGGCCGGAATGCCTGAATTCCACTCAGTCCATCAGGAATGCTGGCTGAAGCGAATAACAGAGAGAGACAGAGGGATCAAGTAGGGAACATTTTGATTTGATTCAGCTCTCTGACCGGAGAACGGGGTATTAAGTATCATTAATTATCATAATAATAAGGGATCTGCAGAAATTACAAAATATACTACGTCTCTAGTCTAGCCTATGGCTCCCTGTTCCCCACTTCAACTACAGTTGAGTAGTTTACATTTTAAATCATACAAGTGCATAAGGGAAGGAAGTAGATGGCCTGTTCTTATGATTTAGTTGCAACAGTAAAAGCCATTACAACTATAAAAGCTCTTTAATACTTAATAATTAGAGTCTTCAAGTGATTTATGATGCCATTAAATGTACTATGTGATCTTACTGGGATTTGTACAAGAGCATGGCATTTCTCCACATCAATTTTTCTTCAAATATCAATTTAATAAATTACAGTAGCAAGACTATGTAAACTTCTGTTGTATAAGAGATCAGTGACATAAAGGGCTGACTTTGAGACTGAGTCATTCTATTATAAGCTATAGCCAAACTTACCCTTTAGTTCACAAACATCTGAGCGGAAAGCCTTCACATGAGACATTTACAAATGTTTATAAAATGAATAAATGGATTTCATAATCTATTTATTCCCGTAATGCAATGATGCAAATGAACACAAATTACAACACTTGTGAGAATGATGTTCTATTTAATTTAGTGCCGTATATATTATTTATGAATAGGAAACATTTAAATTAAATTAAATCGGTTACCCACACATGGTTTAGTTGATAAAGACATAACATTATATATTAGGATTTGGTTACAGAAATGTACGTACTACATACTGTAGTTGTATTGTGTAATATAAAATGCATAAATGTGTAAATGAGGAAATTATTCTTGGTGTTATTCATTAAAATCAAAGCTATAGCATTAATTATTGTTTTATGTTGCCTTAAATGACAGTGAATTGGGGAAAACAAAGTAATTTCTGGCTGGTTCAGCTATACCCACTATGTTGTAGAAAAATATACTAACAATTTTTTTTTAAAATTAATTTCACATAAAATATCCACGCATTTGGATTATTCTAACCACAGTTTTAACATAAACTAATAAACATAAAAGTATTGCCTATTTATCAGTCAAACCGAAATGAAGTGGGTAAGATTTATAATACTAATAAAACTGAATCTGATTTAAATACACAATAAGTGTATTTACAATAATGGTTTATATATGTATTATCAATAAATCCTCAAATTTGTTTCAATTTTATACATTTTAGCTATTGAATTTTGCATGTTGATATCCATATTTTATGCTGCATTTAAAAAAAAAAAGATAATTTAAATAAAATCAAATAGATGCTAATATTTATTTGATTGTATTATTTGTATTGATTTATTTTTTTGTCTAATGCACATTTGGATTCATGAATAGGCAATGACTATTAAGAGACAAGTGACTCTTAAATAAAATATGGGACTGCTATTCATTACATTTACAGCATTATGAGTCCATACATTAATTTTCTTCCAGTGTTATATCTCCTCTTTAGACTGTCTCTGAGGTTAGATGAAGATGAGGAGTAATGGCGGTGTGGAGTAACAGCGTTGATGTGGTAGCAGAGGTCACAGGTTTAATCTCCAGTTGGGGCAACCCATGAAATGAACAGTTACCAAGATGCCCATCATGTTCTGTCACCGCAGTGCCCTTGAGCGAGCCTCTTAACGCATGGTTGTACAGGAATATTTGCGTAATTACAGGAACCTGTCCTTATTGTGGGCCTTCTGTAAGATAAAAGGAAACAATCTTGACTTGAGGATTTAATGCAAGGTTGAATCTCTCAGATATGAGCAAGGTTAAACGAACACACATTATTTTGTGACTGTGTAATTTTGTGTGTGTTTAGTTTATTTAGGGTGGTCCTGGCCTTTATGGCTCTCGCAGCACTAGTCCTATTTCTGGATTTGTTTCTCTACCTGGACCATTCAGACCTTCAGTACACGCGCACACACATGAATTAATGTAGCCTGGAGGGATCATGTCTGTGTATATGTATGTGTTCTCCATCATCCTTCAGCTGAGAGGAAAAGAAACAGAAAAGTGGGATAGTAGCAGATGCCATAGAAGAACAATTTTGGATTCCCCAAAGAAACTTTCAGTGAGCAAATTTTGAAAATAATATTTTGTGTGAAAAATATTTTAATAATCTGCTTAACCTTTTTCCACTATAAAGAACCTTTTGTGGAATGGAAAAGTTCTGGATGTTAAATGTTCTTCACAAAATCAGTCTACACGGAATCAGATTTGACCCAATTTACTATTTCCTGATCTATTGTGAATGATTAATCAGTGCTTGTTCTTCCAAATCTAAAAAATGTAATATTTCATCCAAATATTGAAAAATTAGTCCTTTTTTCTCGTTTCCCTTTTTCTTTTTGCTATATGAACTAATGGATCATTTTTGTCAATAGCCAAATAGTTTCAGTAAACTCTCATTCAGTCCTGATAAAAGAATGTCCTGTCTGCTCTTTTTTGTTTTATTGAATTTCCTGTTTCATTCTGAAATATGTCAAGTTAAATAGGTTGTGACTGAGTATTCACGTTGAGTTTAATCATTTCTGTAACTTTATTCATTATTTTTCTTGCTTAAAATATCCAGTTACATTTAAAAATTATTCTTACACCTGTGCATGTGTGCTATTGTCTGTTTCTGTTCCTGTGTGTGTGAAGGAAATGGAAAACAAAGGTTTACATTATATGCCGCTGACGACACCAGGTCTCCATGACAGCTTATGTTAAGTGTCATATAACACGAAACAGCTCTCTCACTTCCTCTATCTCCCTCTCACAGTCAAACTTGTTACAGAATCTCTGATTATTGTGATTTCAGGTACCAAACACCTAGAAATAGATGGTCCTGTGTGTTTGCAAAACAGAAGGAGATAAAGAGGAAAGTGTGTTTTAGAGCTTGGTGAAATCATATTTGCTGACTGTTGCCCTCTAGAGTGTCTCATTGGTGCCATAATGACGCCTCTCAGTCGAAACTGTGTAGTGCAGCTCAGATTGAGCTTGTAATGATTGTTAGACTAGATTTCTTTCATGGATACACTGTTTTAAATATAGAGGTAAAGGGATAGTTCACCTAAAAATGAAAAACCTTATTTTTGGAACAAAATGAGCGATATAATGAAAATTTCAAGTTGTTATTTTTCTTCCAGTTGAAATTGAATGGGAACTAGATTTTCAAGCTTTAAAAAAGGTGGCAAAAGCAATATAAAACATCACTAAAATGATTCATAGGATGTGTACACTATACTTCACGTCATCTAAAGTAATGCTATAGCTTTTTTTGACAAACCACAAATTGAATTTTTATTCACTGACTTTTTTTCCACCAGTGAGCTGTTAACCACTGTGACCAGATCATTGAATTTGAGAACCGCATCGGTCCGCTTGTGTGGACGAATATTTTAGGATGGTTTTGTGAACTGGATAATCTGACTCATTCATGAATCACACATTGATCATTTCTTATGACTCTGATAAAAGATGTTCAGTGAATAATAACTTTTCAGTCAGTTCCTCAAACAAACCTTTCAGAAGACTTGAAAAACTAGAATATTGTTCTAAATTTGTCTTTGTTCCACAGAAGAAAGAAAGTCATCCGGGTTTGGAAACGATTAAGGGACAGTTCATTTTTGGGTGAACTATCTCTTTAGTACTTTACATCATTACTAAGGTGAGCTAAAGGTGCACCGGAGTCCATAGGAACTCATCCAAAACTAATTAAAACATTCCACCATAACAAAACACTCATTTGATAGTGTACATCCCTGTATTCACGAGAGAGAGACTTTTACCTCTGACCAGTCTCCACCCATAATAGCCTGCTATCCAGGAGGGAGTGGCTGACCGAGGGAGGGGAAAGAGAGAGAGAGAGAGAGGGGAAAACTGGAGAGCTCTGCGGTAGCAGTCAGCGCAAGAACCAAAGCAGAGAAAGACTGGAAAAAAGAAGGTAGATAGAAAAAGAAACAGTGGAATTAGGAGCTAAGAATAAAATAAAGAAGAAAAAGAGAGAGAGGTCGGGAAAATCATTTCAGAGCAGGACAGAAGAGACTGGGAGAGAGAGGGAAAAAAGACAGACGCATGAATTAAAAGAAGTCTTGGACTTCACATTGAGTCACATGTCCATGTGTGGACTCTTGCTGCTGCTGTGATCTGTCATTCCTCCTCACCGCATGTGTGTGTATGTTCTGGAGAGACTGAAGAGAGTGTGTGTGTGAGCCTGTCGTTCCTCTGGAGTCTACGGGACCATGGCACCTGTCAGGAACGGATGAACTTGAGGCTTAAAGGACTCGTGGGGTAAAAAGAAAGAAAAAAGCTGAAAGAGTGAAAGGTAAGTTAGTTTCTCTTCTAGCAATTTTATAGCAATGCTGTGTGTTTGTATGAAGCAGTGTGTGTGAATGGTTCTCCCTTTTTAATTTGTGATTAGTGTGGATTCCTTTGTATTAACCAGTATTAAATATTTTGATATTTACTTGAATACTTTGAATAAAGGCTGTACAAATAGTTGAAAAAGTGAGAGTGATGTGTACATGAGGTTGAGAGCCCTCCAATGGGACAAGCTGTTCGACCTCTTTGTGCATGTGTGTATTGAACATATTGTGCAGTATATGGATGAACCCTGGTATTGTGTTTCTTGGGCGAATACTATAGTTGACTCTGAGATCTTGTGTAATATGGATAAAGAGTGGGGTGTTGTGTTGGTACAGTTATGAACACTAATTTAGATTGCATGTCTCTCTCTATGAGTGTGGACTGATCTGTCTGGACTGCGTTTTCTTAATATAGGATGATATTAAAAGATGAAATGGTCTGTGAATAAGGGAGGGAGACGGTGACAGATAAAGAATGGAAGAGTGATAGGGAAAGACGTGTTCATTCTGTAAGTGTGTTTCTGCTGAAATATTTACCCTGGTGCAACTCTGACTCTTCCTGTGTTGCTCATGGGATGATGTTCTATGGTTCACACAAAGAGCAAAAGATTGTTATCATCACTCTATCATCAACATTTAATGATTTTTATATGTTCAACCCCAAAACATCACAGATTAATGAAAAGATGACAAGATGAGAGTGTAAAGTCACATTAAGTTCTTAAGTGGAAATGTGATATGCTTATAATCTTTTTTAAAGCTATTTCCATAGACTTTTTAAAACAAATGAAACAAATGTATAAACAAATGTAATATTTCCTCTCTATATATACATACATTACATTTATATTTATTAATATCTCTCTGTATATTTATTTATGCCTAAGGGTTATAGATTAACCGTAACTGAAAACAAGCTTCTTCTTTTATAATACAAATACATTATTTGTCAATCAGTGAGTTTTCAAACTGAGAACATCCCAGATGTCCCAAAAGAGTGGGTTTGTCAGAATTTTCCCCAAAACTATAGAGAATTATGTATACACACATAATCCATACCATGCACTACCCAAAATAGTAATTAGACAAACACTCTCCATACATGTGTTCACACAGTAACACATTGTGTTATTGGTCAGCTGTGTTTTTGGTGAAGAGAAGAATTATGTTGTGTTATTTAGTGGCGACTCTGGGCGAAGTGTGTGTGTGTGTGTGTGTGTGTGTGTGTGTGTGTGTGTGTGTGTGTGTGTGTGTGTGTGTGTGTTTTGATGAAATTGCACGCAGCGACTCACACGACTGAAAGGTCCCAGACTCTCCTTTAATGTGCATCTCCAAGTGACTTTCTTTATTTCTCTCTGGCTCCTTGATTCCTGCTCTCAGGATTAGGGGGTGGGTAGAGAGACCGAGAGTAAGTAAGAGAGATTGAGAGTGAGATGGCTTTTAGCCCGGTGGCTCAGCCGGTTTGGATCGTTAATTGAGCTGCTCCCATAGGGGGGTATCAGACCCCAGATTAATTTGGCTCCCCCTCCTCACGCACACACACACACTCGTGCTTTCACCCTCTCACAAACTCACACTCTCTTTCAGGGTTCTTTGTATCCATCTATTAGACCACAGTTGTCAGATGTCCTGTCACTGCTGGAGTTTCTATTCTGATAGGAGATTGCGAGTGGGTGTGGGCGGGTGTCTCTAAGGTGGGGTTATTGATTATTTTGTGGAGTGTAGTACTATTTAACTGTGCTGGGACCTGTAGGCCAGGACTCATTAGCTTATCTTATAACCAAAAATACATTTTGTACATCACTGAATGTTTCTGGGTTCCCAAGTAAAGGAAAGCCATGTAAAGTATATCAAAATCTTACAGTTCTGTTCTCCAGGCCTGAACAAGTCATCTACATTTAATAAAATCATAAAAATAATGAAAAAGTCTGTTGTATATTTAACTTTAAAATATAGATATTGCTTTTGTTTAGAATTAAACTTGATAACAAGCCATTGTAATGTCAAATTTGTAGGTGAATCACTTCAGTTGGATCAGTTCACTGAATGATTCATTAATGAATCATTCTGAATCAATAAGACTTTGATGTAATCACACATGCCTGAAAAGGATGTGGAAGAGTTGGTCAAAACACGTGGGAGCCCTAAAATCTCACTTAAGCGTCAAACTTCAGATGGTAGATGAAGCAACCACACAAAATAATTTCAAACTTCCTTTAAATACAGTGTTACATAATTTGTTCTCCATTGTTGCGCTATTATGAAAGTTACAGGCAGATGAAGACATTTTAAACACTCTGCGTTTCTTTACTTGTGGTTGAGGAGACGGTGTTTGTGCCTGCAGCATTGTCTCTAGAACAGCAATGTGACTCAGGGTCTCTTAATATATCATTTTGCGATGTTCAGTCCTAATGAAGATGTGAAGGGTGATTAGATCCTCACATACCTCACATGTTCAGATACTGAATAGGATGCTATTGAAAGAATGAACAACTGTCTTGTGGCCTAAAACCAGATAACAACTATCATGTAAAGTGGCACATGGTGTAGTGGAGGGATAGATGATCAGTTTAACTGCTCGTGTTTCTGAGATGTGCAGGATTATGTGAACTTCGTCCTCTTGAGCGTTTGCTAGAAACATCATGCAGATAACTGCAGCCGCTCTCCAGAACTATGTTCCAAATATATAAATCTAACATGGTCACTCTTGTCTCCTCCTGGGCTTGATGAGCTTTCACTTTCAGACATGCCGTTCTGAAATCTATCGGAAAGTTATTACTCAATAACAAAATTGACTGTTCTGCCGATGTTTATTTTCGAATGTTCTAATTTTTTTTACATTTCATATACTACAAACCAACAAGCTGCTTTATATATTGTATAATTTCAAGCATAGTTCAGTTGATCAATGGATCTATAAATATCCATTTTGCATGCAGTGTTGTATTAGAATGTTGTAATGCTTAAATGTATTTTTAGCATTTAAAATTATTTGTTTTATTTTTTGGTGTTATATTTTTACTTAAAAATTTAGACACAATAGTGTCAAATGTAATATTGGCAATTTATTATTTATTGCTAATTAACAGCTTGTCTTCCAGAATGTTAATATTTATACATGAAAACGTTTTACACAGAAATGACTAATACTGTTCTCAGACTCTTGAATGGTAGTGTATCTCTCATAGATTGTGGCTTCTGTATGGTGATGATGATATTTGCTAAACCAAGTCTAATCATACACAGACCTGTTGATATCAGTAGAACTAAAGTAGATTTATCAGCCTTTTTTAACATGTTTCACTATATTTGTATATTTCACTATATTTTCAAACATTTAACCTGCAAATGTACATTCGAACCTGTGCACACACACACAAATGTACATAGATTATATAGATAGCACACTGAGCTTGATAAACCCCTCTCAGATAATTTTGTTTTTTGATAAAGTATTTTTCCATCACTTTGTTTATTTTTAAGTAAGGGCTATAGAGGTATGATGTCATTAGACAGTGCCCGCAGAAGTGTGTGTGTGTGTGTGTGTGTGTGTGTGTGTGTGTGTGTGTGTGTGTGTGTGTGTGTGTTCACATGGGTCTGAAAGATGACAAAACATTGCTGCTTGATTAAAAAGAGGGAGGCATTCCTGAACACATGCTTTTAAAACAGGGAGTGTGTTTGTTTGTGTTGTGCCTGTGAGTGTGTATGTATGTTGTTACGTGGCCATGATTTAAAGAGTGATCAGATAAATCATGAGGACCTACAAGTCGTAGGATGTGTTGGAAAGATACACATATGAGTTACGTCAGTGGTATTTTATAAAAATGAATGAAATATGTGACCACCTCGTTTCATTAATTGTTTAAAAAGCCCAGCATTTGGTAACAGAATTGTATTTCTGTTATAGTTATCCCACAAATTCAAAAGAATTGCTAATGGAAGCGTTAGGGAATGGGAATTGTTAAGAGGCATCGAAACTAAATATGAAACATTCCTCAGTCTCCTTCTCTACTTACTTTCCAAACTGTTTGTCATTCACGTTCGACCACACTAGAGCTCTAGGAACTGATTGTAATGGGGGATGAAATACAGCGTGACACCTTTGTAAAAAGGTGTGAATGACTGTGTGACACTAATATATTTCCCCTTTAATAGAAGTGGATTGAGTGTAACTGGACACACAGACAGGTTCAAATCCATCGGCTAACGATGCCACTATATATAGAGAAAGAGAGAGAGCAACAGAGAGAAAAAGAACGATACATTAAAAAGGCATTAAGGATTATGGGTAATGGAGCAGGCCCGTCAGTGTGGATTAGCTAATGCTCATCGGAGAGTAGAAGTGTGTGTGTGTGTGTGTGCATGAAAGGGGGAGAATGTGTCCCTACATACACCCCTCAGTAGTATGCTGCTCATGTCTGTGTGTGTGTGTGTGTGTGTGTGTGTGTGGTTAGGTTGCATCCTAGCTCATTACCCCGTAGTGGTCGACTAAAGTGTGTGTTCAGCAGCAGCTTTTAAATAATGAAAGAAGATAGAAGATATCGGACGTGCACGGATAGGAGTCTGTGTGTTTCTGAAAAATGGAGTCCCAGGATGAGGAGAGATGGGGGTGGGTTGCAGATTTGGATTTGATGCCCACAAACCCCTAACAAGCTACCTGCTTGAGTGTGTGTGTGTGCATGTATGTGTATGTGTGTGTGTGTGAATAAGAGAGAAAATAATCCTCTCTTAGCAAACTTATTTGATTTCATAAGTGGAACAGCACTCTTCTGCAGTGGACATATTTACATACTGCAGAAGCGCCACAGGAGAAACTACTGATCAGGTGAAATATAATGACTGTGTGTGTGTGTGTGTGTGTGTGTGTAGTGTTGAAGGTCCATTCCCTTTGAGATTCTACCCACTAACACTCTCAGCCGTGGTAAATCAATACCTGTCAATCACATACGCACTCACACACACACACACACCTGGCGGCTGTACACACCCTCAATGGTTATCTGCCCTAGGGCACCTCAGAGCAGATAGTGAGGTAGTTTTGTCTTTGTATGTGTGTGGAGATGAGAAATGTGGATTTTTTTGGTTTCATTATTGCTGTGTGGTTCATTAGCGGTCAGATTGTTTCTCTAATTACTCAAATAGTGATTAGCACTAGCAATTCCCCCACTTTTCCATTAACTCGGACACCTTCTGGACTGGATGTCAGCTGATATTGACCTTTCTTGAACATGCAGCAAATTGTGTGTGTGTGTGCGTGCGTGCGTGTGCATGTGTGGGAGACGAGAGCTCAGAGACCATGACAAGAATTCCTGCTTGCATTTCTTTAGAAACTACACTCACAAAATGTATTTCAGGATTGATCAGCATATTTATTATTATTATTTTTCTCCTTATATCCTTATATCCTGAATTATTAGAAATAGAGGAGAATATAAATAAGTCTTAATAAAGGATAGACAGTTTCTGTGTCATTTTAATTATAATAGTTTTTTTTTACATTTATATAGCGCTTTTCTAGGCTCTCAAGGCGCTTTACATAGAAAGGGGTTATCTCCTCATCCACCACCAGTGTGCAGCATCCACCTGGATGATGCAACGGCAGCCATATTGTAACAGAACGCCCACCACACACCAGCTTATAGGGTGAAGTAGAGACAGAGTGATGAAGCCAATCGGTGCATGGGGATGATTAGGAGGCCGTGATGGTCAGAGGCCAATGGGGAAATTTGGCCAGAATGCCGGGGTTACACCCCTACTCTTTTTCGAAGGACATCCTGGGATTTTTTATGACCACAGAGAGCATGGACCTCATTGTAACATCTCATCCGAAGGACATCACATTGTATAATATATCAATTTATTTTTAACTAACTTAATAGTTAATAGTTCATCATTTACGCAACTTCATGTCATTCCTTACCCCATATAGAAGAGATATGGGGACCAGTCATGGTCACCATTCACTTTCATTCTCTGGAAAATAGTGACTTGGTCTATGCAAGAAAGAAATTCACACACGTTTGGAACAACGTGAGGGTGAGTAAACAGTGACGGAATTTTCATTTTTGGGGGGGTGAGCTATACAGTCAGGATCCATAAATATTTCTTACTGGCCTTGTACTGAGTGATGTATTAATTTTGTTTTTACGACAATGGAAAATGGAATAACTTTTTTTGCTTGTATATTTTGTACTTGTCTTACAACATCATAAATGAGATGAGCCGGTCTCTGTGTGAAACTGCACCTGCTACAGAAACATGATTCTGTTTTTAATATTTTCATTTTCGTGGTTTTACATCTGGAATATTTCCCATGTGTCATCACCTGGAATTCTAGAGGAAGAATGTCCAAGATAAACCCCTAATGGTACATTTTCCACTGGGGTAAAGTCTCTTTTCTTCCATATGGCGATGCACATCCAAATGATTAGTATTCTTTGATGGTTGTTGATAGGATGGAGACATATCTGAATGAGAGTGTGCAGGATTTAAGTGGACTTAATGATTGGAGAGCTCCTGCTTAAGTGTCATTTCTCTGGAATGTCCAGTAATGACATTTTGATTGAAATTACAAGGTCACATGGATGAACTGTTCGCTATACGATTATTAAGATGCATTTAGAAAATCGATTTAATGTCATTGTTTGATAGATTGAATGTCTTTGAGTCACTTGCATTACTTAAGTTAGTGTCATACTGTCATTCTTATAATTCAATTTTAATAACATATTAGTTTATGTCTTAGTACAGAATAACACTTTATTTATTCACTAAAGCTGTTTCTTCCTTTCTTTATAGGCAATTTGTTCCATGTAAAATCACTTTTGTTCAGTTCTCCTGCAGCTGCGCTCATTACTGAATTAAATTAAACATTCACCAAACTAAACACAAAGTCTTGAGTGTTTTCACACACACACACACACACACACACACACACACACACACACACACACACACACAAGTCTGGAGTCTGTGCTGTCTACTCCTAGCTGTACAGATCTGCTTGTCCATGTTTACAGTAGTTACTTGACATTTGTCTTGCCATTTGTCTTTAAAGTCGGCTGTTCAGTGTTCATAGTGTTTATGTTTGCATATGAGCTTCTTTGTGTGTGTGTTATTTAATTGTGTGTGGGTGAACAAGGTAAAGATGGAGTATATGAATGCATATTCCCTCTGGTTTGTGATAGAGCGTGCTTTATGAAGTTACTCTGTGGATTTTGCATCTGTAAATCTAATAAAGAGTTTATTTATAGGGCATTTTTTATTGTTTGCAGGCCATTACATAATTTGTTCCACTACATATAACCAATTCAGGTTTCCTAGGCTTCATTTAGAGGTGATTTAAAAGTTTTATCTCTTTCTCAGTCTGTTTGCCTGACTTATAATAGATGCGTTTTTGGCTTCAGTTGAGGAGAAATTGTCTTTTTGTTTGATCAAAAATGAATTGCAGAGGAGTAGATGCGTTTTAATGCTGTGCGTGTGAGATTTTTCCCTTGACCTGTTAAGTACATCTTGCTCTGTTTCTTTCTAAGGGTGATTTCCCAGATGGGTGGTTCTTTGGAAACCATAAATGGCCCACCTGCATGGTCCAATCACAGTTTTAACTGACACCTGAGAAACAAGGTGTGTGTGTAAAACCCATCTATCATCTTTTACTGCTGCCCCTGCCTTTCAATTACACTCTAATAGAGGGGATTTCTGCCTCTTTTGAGACAGCTCATCCAGAGGAAGTGTGTGTGTGTGTGTGTGTGTGTGTGTGTGTGTGTGTGTGTGTGTGTGTGTGTGTGTGTGTGTGGCATGTTTATGTGGTTTATGAGGACACAAATTTGTATAATGACATGGGTATAACATAGGTATTACAAGGAGAAGGTGATTTATGAGGACATTTTCAGTGTCCCCATAATTTAAAATGCTTATAAATCATACAGAGTGAGTTTTTTTGAGGGAAAATATAAATGCACCGTCTCCTGTGAGGGCTAAGTTTAGGTGTAGGGCAATAGCACATACAGCTTGTACAGTATAAAAACCATTACGCCTATGGAAAGTCCCCGTAAACCATAAAAACCAACGTGTGTGTGTGTGTGTGTGTGTGTGTGTGTGTGTGTGTGTGTGTGTGTGTGTGTGTGTGTGTGTGTGTGTGTGTGTGTGTGTGTGTGTGTGTGTGTGTGTGTGACAAGGGTTTAAATGTAAAGGGAAAAAGGTATTATACAGTGGAGAAAAGCTACAGTGTGTGTGTGTGTGTGTGTGTGTGTGTGTGTGTGTGTGTGTGTGTGTGTGTGTGTGTGTGTGTGTGACACTTAACCAAGACAAGTACACACATAAAGTGAGAGTCAAACTTTAAATTTAGCAAAACTGCAGTAAAACTGACAAGGGTTTAAATGTAAACTAAAAAAGTTTTTATACAGTGGAAAAATGTAAAAGTCTCCTGTGTGTGTGTAGGTGTGTGTGTGTGTGTATGTTGTGTGTGTGTGTGTGTGTGTGTGTGTGTGTGTGTGTGTGTGTGTGTGTGTGTGTGTGTGTGTGTGTGTGTGTGTGTGTGTGTGTGTGATGGTCCCATTGGGTTAGTCTGGAACTGACACCCAGAGACTCATGAGTCGAAGGCTCTAAACTCCAGCAGTGATCCGCCACTCTCATCCCATCACATTCCCAGTAGAATCAGTCAAGCTGCTGATAATCTCTTACCATCCCCATGAATAATGTCACCGCTGTCTGTGTGTGTGTGTGTGTGTGTGTGTGTGTGTGATCATTAGTATCATACCAGAGGCCTTGACAGCTTCCTGACGGTGTGCTGTGGCACACTCACACACACTGTCTCTTCATCCAGTCTCCAGAATCTCATCTGACAGCTCTTACTGGGAACAGATCTTCAGCCGCTGCAGGGAATCAGGCGCTGTGAAGGCAGGGAGAGGAGCGGGAGGGAGAGAAGAAGACTTGTCAAAGTGTTTTCCAAATCCACTTCCACTTCCATCCAAATAAGTGTGACCTACACTTCTCCTAGACAAAACAGAGAAGGAAGGAAAAAAGATTGGGGAACAAAAAGAAAAGGTTGAAGTCATATTAAGCAGTGTCATTTTACTTATAAAGCACCTGTCAGTCATCTATAATCCTACCTGGAGGTGGGGCCAGGGATTGACCCCATCAGAGTGTGTGTGTGTGTGTGTGTGTGTGTGTGTGTGTGTGTGTGTGTGTGTGTGTGTGTGTGTGTGTGTGTGTGTGTGTGTGTGTGTGTGTGTGTGTGTGTGTGTGTGTGTGTGTGTGTGTGTGTTATGTAGGATTATATAGAAAAAATAAAAATAGCCTGATGGAAGTGGCCTGGGACTAGCGCTAAATCAGTCTCATGAGAAAAGGCTGTGAGGTGCAAAAGAACTGTAACAGATATGTATAAAACTTATGATGATGGATTTTGTTTTTAGGTCTGTGTTCTAGAAGTAAGTGTGTTTTGTATGCATTTAGCTACATTGATCAGGGGTCTTGAACCTTTTTCAGGCAAGGACCCCTTAGTGGATAAAGAAACAGAGCAGAAACCCACGATAATTATTTTATAAAACGGTTTAAAAAAAACTGGCTAACACTTTAGTATACGGACTAATTATGACTGTTAACGAGTTGCTTATTAGCATGCCTATTATTAACATATTGGCTGTTTATCAGTACATACAAAGCACATATTCTGCATGATCATATTCTACATCCCTAGTCCTTCCCAATACCTAAACTTAACAATACCTTACTATTAACTACTAAATATATTGAGGCAAGAGTCATAGTTATGGGTTTATTAATAGTGTGAATTTGACCTTAAAATAAAGTGTAGCCAAAAATGTTGCCCTTTAGACCTGGACCTATCATAACAAACATTAATTATGTTAATGTATTGTACAATAAATAATAGCCATATAATGTTAGCTTCTTTATCTTATTTTTAGCTTCTTTAGCTGTAGTTGAAGTTAACTTTTTTAACATATATTTTCTCATTTTCAACGCATATTTCCTTTTTTAAACAAAATTTTGGATAATTATAACAATTTTTCTTAAGTCAATTGACTTGTTAATTGATAATCCGTGAATGTACTTTTCATGCTCTGTGTGCTATGATCTAGAGTTACTTATAGTCTTTAATTAGATTTAAATAAACATAAGTTTATGAAAAGTTGTTGATGGCTAAGTAAGCATGTATATGTGTGTGATTGTGTGTGAATTGTGTTACCTTGTTGCCCACTTCAAAGACAGAGGATTATGGGTGAAAGGATTTAACTTCATAGTGGTTTGACCCTGAGGGAGAGATAAAGGGAGAGAGTAAAATAGAGAGACTATGGATAATATTCAGTTTGAGAGGAATGTGGAATGTGTGCAGACCCAAATCACAGGTTCAGAGGGGAAGTTTTGTGAAGAAAACAGAACCATGAGAAACAAAACACTTAAACCAAGGCTGCGATTAGGAGCATGTAATTTTCACCTTCTGAATGTTGGTGAGCCTTTAGCCTAAATTAGCACATTTAACTGTCAGCTGGGGGAGTTATGACGTCCTCAGTCGCAAAACTTTCAGCCAATTGCAGTGGTTTGCATCTACTGGCCAATCAGATTTGAGTATTATGGTCGGAGCGGAGTATGTGACACTGCGATGTCGCCGTGGTGATAATCACCCTCTTAGTTGTGGAATTTGTTTTATGTCATGTTGCTGTGTCGACCTCGGTCATGGTGATTAGCTACGGGTCTTACAACTCGAGGAATACTGACCCAGAATCCAACACTGGCACAGGGACAGCAGCCCGTTTCAGCCCGACACACACATACACAGCGCCATCCCGACCTCGCACGCTTATTGTCCACAGACCGGACAGCTATCATTCTGATGCTCTTTTCAAGTGTATGGGTCTTTCTTCGAGTTGTAGCACTTTTTTTGTCATTTACATTTAGATATTTAGCAGATACTTTTATCCAAAGCGACTCACAAATGAGGACAATGGAAGCAATCAAAAACAACAAAAGAGCAATAATAAAATCTCGATAGATAGATAGATAGATAGATAGATAGATAGATAGATAGATAGATAGATAGATAGATAGATAGATGTGTGTGTGTATATATATATGAAGAGCTCTTTTCCAAAACGCTATAAATCCATTGTAATAGTTTTCATGAAAATGACATTTTTTTACCTAGACCCATACATTTAGTTAATATTCAATTTATCCTGTTAAAATGGTCTGTTGGCTCAGTCTGAACATGTTAAACAATGATTGGTAAATGAAACAACAATATTGTCGATTATAAATTCAAAGTTTTTTAGTTTTTTTTTCAAAACGCTACAAATCCATCCTTTTTTTTTTAATGTTGGTTTGTCTAAAAAAAAAAAAAAAGAACATATGATATCAGGGACTCATACTATAAACCGGTCTCACCAGCCTTGTGTTGATGTAACCCCCCCGGGTCCGCACCATCACACCGAGCGGGTCTCGAACCCAAGTTTCCGGTAGCGGAGGCGGGCGCTCTAACAAGGAACGCCAGGCTACAGCCTCTAGCGTCAATCGCTAGAGCGCCTCTTTTGAGGTCAGGAGAGTGAGGTTTACACCGCCTTTACTGGCATACACGTCTGTTACATTGACATCCCACAGTGGGTATTAACGCCACCTGAGTGACGAACCACCTGAGTGAGGACATATCGCATTTAGGCTAAAAACAGGTTCGGGCGCTTATAGCGGTTTGGAAAAGAACTGCATCTTGCAGTACATTTTAAACAAGGAAATATAGCGATTTGGCATGAAACATTGATGGAGCAGTGAATGGGTTCAGTACACAGCAAAATGGCATGACGAACTCATTTTTTTTCAATTTGGCGTTTATCGTGTTTTGGAAAAGAGCTCTTCATATATATATATATATATATATATATATATTTATTTATTTATTTATAAAGTTAGTGTGCTATTTTAGCCAAGCAGACAGTTAAAGCTTGAGTTATAAAGACGTATTGCGTGAAACAAAAAATAAAGAAAATTCACAGTAAATATCACTAAATAAACCAAATATTTTATTGTGTGCAATTTCCAAAATGATTGAAATACTGTTAAAACGTTATTTAATTGTTTTAATTTTGGACATAAAAAGCTAGCTGTGAAAATAAAATAATCTGTAATTTTTCCCAAAAAATATTATAATTGTCCTTGATTTTACTTTTATTTGCTTCACGAAATGTGATTAAACTCATTATTTGAGATGTGAGGAAAAGGACAATGGTTGGCATTTTCAGAAAAACAGTGCAAATTCCCAGTGACGCAGAAGTTGGACACGTTCAGTAGATAAATTAAATTAAGTAGTGAAAATATGAAAAGTGTGCTTTAAGAGATTTTATTTTATAGTCCACAGAGACAAAAGTGCCTGTACACTGGAGCTGAAATTACACCACGTTCTGCATTACATAAGAGAAAAGTGCTCACAGAAAGAACTAGTCCCATAACAAGCAATAAATCTAATGTGATGCATCAGCTGTTATTGACATCAGCTGCTCGTGCTGACGTAATGCTCATTTGTTGAAGTCGTAGGATGTTACGGTAAGGGACAAGAGTTTACAGCTTTCTGAACTCCAGTGTGTCTGTGTCCACTATTCAACATTTATTAGAGAAACACCCCTCATTCATTGCCAAACGTATTGAAATGACATCATCTGATGTTTTACAGGGGTACTTTCTGATTAAACCACAGTAAAAGCTCACCACTCTATTGCCTTTTTACACAGCTGATCCTACAAATTCTACCCCAGAAACAACACATTAACAGTACATTGACTGTGTCCACACACACCTATTCTAACACACATCTGCAGTCTTTGAGTACAGTATCGGAGTGCCTCTTGAACTCAAGGGGTGTAAAGTGTTTAATAGACTTTAAAGATTATACAGCAACACACACATCAAATACCCAGCGTTGCCATGGTAATCAGGAAACCAGACTGGGGTTAAGGAGCACTATTATCTGGGACACAGAGAAAGAGAGAATACCTCTTTTTGTCCTTTAAGTCCTCAACCCTTCAGAAGTGTTTGCACAGAGCCCCGCAACCATGGATCCTTGCCAAGAACAAAATATACACACACAAAATGTGTGTGTGTGTGTGTGTGTGTGGGTGGGGTGGGGTGTTTGGCATTGGTATTATGATACATACCAAACATTATAATTATCATTTGAAGAGTGAGGCTCTATATGTGGTTTATAAAAGTAATCCTAAATAGATTTAGGATAGGTGGTTGCTAGAGTGTTGCTGGTGGTTTTTATACAATTGCAAGGAAGTTTCCTTTAGATGGTTTTCTATAGTTTCTGGGAGGCTGCCTGGGTGTTGCTATGCAGTTACAGTACTAAAGTGTTTGGAGTGTTATACAGTTTTAGAGGTTCTCTCAATAAGGTATTGTGACTCTGTGTAGTTGATAAGGTGTCACAATGGGTGCACAAGCTTTTCTAGGTGGTTTATACAGCAAAGTTGCGTGCCAAATTATAATACTCATGGTTACTATTTTGTTCAAATCTAACCAATTCTAAGTGTAACCAATGCTAATAGTGATGGTATTCTGACAGCTGGTACAATACATTCCACCATATAAACCCCTTTCTCTCCTAAACTCTCTATCTGTATCCAGATTTTCTCTTTTTTCATCTAATTTAAAGTTCATTCTATCTATCATTCTGACAGAAGTGCCTGTGTGAGAGAGCTTTGTGCGTGTGTGTATTATTCTAAATGGACTGAGGGCTTGTGGCTGACCTGTGAGATCACTGCAGTCACACACACACACACACACACAGACACACATGCTGAAACATGCTGTTTCACTTCTGACAGGGCTAAGAACCGCCAAATTTATTCTCTGAACTCCATTTGAAGGGATTTGTGTCTGTCTTTGTTATGTGTATACAAAGTTTTATCTCAAAGAGTGTAGTAGTTGATCTAAAGAGTTTGGAGCCGTTTTATGTTCACATCTATGTACCTGAGAGAGAGAAAGAGAGAGAGAGAAAGAGAATGAGAGAGACACGTAGAGAGACTACAGAGAAGAGAGGAACTCATGTTAGTGTGCCAGCTTGCCCTTGTTGGACCTACAAAGCCTGAAACGCAGAAGAAAAGTCAGTCAGGTGGGTTGTTTTTTTCAGTACAAAGACTGAAAATGCTTAACAAAGAATGACATTTCTCTTTGGTCTCTCCTAAAATAGAACAACTTTTGGTTACCTGTAGTTTAAGGAAAAGTTCACCTGAAAACAAATAGTCTGTTATTGTTTACTCATGCTGTCATTACAAAAAGCATTGCTTTCTTTCTTTCTCAAAAACTTGGCTATACCTTTTTTTCCAAACAACTAATCTACAACACTGGAGCTTTTAAGCTAAGGACTTAGAATTTAGAAGCACCGTGTCATCATTTCCTGTTGGCACTGCAAAGCTGCTTGGACACAATCAGTATTGTATAAAGCGCTATACAAATAATGATGACTGTCATGAAAGTAGTTCATACAACTTGTGCACTGTATTCCAAGTCACCTGAGGCCATACAATAACTTAGTGAGAGCAGACCAAAATGTATTTTCCGTCGTTCACTGATTATTTGAATAATTCAGTCATTTAGTATATATTTAGATCTATATTTGTATATAGATCAAATGACTCATTGAAAAGATCCAGAAAAACAGTAAATGAATCAGGCATCTCAACTTTTCTCATGAACTCATGAGGTCGTACAGGTTTTGAAAACACGAGGGTGAGATATTGTTAGCAGAATGTATTTTTTGTGTGAACTACCCCTTTATTTCCCCCTGCATGTGAGCAAAGGCCTTTCCTCACGCGTTTCAATCTTTCTTTTTCTTTCGCTCCCTTACTGGAGGTTCTGACAGTTGGTCTCAGTCCAGAGGAGCCGCTCAGCAGAACAATCGACTCCTTTCTCCTCTGCTCTTTCACTCTTTCTCTCTCACTTGTTCTCTCTCTTCAGGATCTTGCTCACACCGAGAGGCTTATGACACAGTTACCTCCTTCTCTCTTCTTTCTCTCTCTCTCTCTCGTTTGGTTTGTTTTGTCTGGTGTTGTCATTGTGGTATTAAGGTCTTAAGGTTAATTATTGTTTATTTATTTGGGACTCAGCAGCATTTAGTTTGGTTTTAAGGCCTGTGGAGGAGTATTCCTCTCTCTCTGTGTGTGTGTGTGTGTGTGTGTGTGTGTGTGTGTGTGTGTGTGTGCGCGAACATGTCCTGCTCCAGCTTTGGCTGTAATGATGATGTACGATTTGCTGCGTTGGCACAGCCTCTTTGCTTAAAGAGATGTGAAGGGCGCTGGGATGCACTTTTCTGCTCTACCCTTATATAAATCTCCTAGGATGGGGGGTGTGAACCTTGGTGGATGTACTTGAATGCGTGTGTGTCTCTCGCTCACACACAGGGTCCTGCAGTAGCTCATATTAACTGTGTTTATAGTAAATTAGCACAGCTAATCAGTGTGACCGCTCTACAGACAGAGGGTGTGTGTGTGTGTGTGTGTGTGTGTGTGTGTGTGTGTGTGTGTGTGTGTGTGTGTGTGTGTGTGTGTGTGTGTGTGTGTGTGTGTGTGTGTGTGTGTGTGTTATGAGACTTCTGCCAGTGTGAATAGTTCCATTATTCACAGCAATAGAAACAGAAAGAAAGGAAGAACGAACAAAGCACTTTTTATATTTGGTTTAGGATGCGGCTATGTTTGTTACTCTGTGTAAAATAAATACAAACATAAAGACGCTGGGGGATAGTCTAGTTTTTCAGGATTCTGTACATTTTAGCAGTGCTGTAAAACTGTGCATGCGTGTGTGGGTAAAATCTATATTCAGTGGAGTCAGTAGGTCTCCTCTCATCTTACTGGCGATGCTCACTAACACTTATTAAAATGCAACACTGCAGCAAATGGGTATGTAAAGTATCGGTGTGTGTTGCTAAAAGGCTTTTGAGATGTAACAAATGTAAAAAAAAAATGAATTCATCCCCCTCTGTTTTATCTTCCTCTTAAAACACTTATCATTCTCTTTCTTTTCATTTCTAACACGCACATTGTTTTGTCATAATGGGACTTTACTTTAGCTTAATTTGTTTTTACACCAAGCCAATGATATTTTCTGGTGTCTAACTCTAAACATAAGCCTAACACAAACCTTTCTGTACGTTTCCATTTTCATTGACGTTCTTTAGGAAGTTAGGCCATTTTCATTGTGAGAACTATTGGCTTGTCCCCACAATGCCAGACAAAAAGAAAATCACACACGCTTACTTAAATACAGGTGCATCTCAATAAATTAGAATGTCGTGGAAAAGTATTATAAAGTATTCTAATTTGTTAACATAGTGAATTGGTGGGTTTTGTTCAATGTGAGCCAAAATCATCACAATTAAAAGAACCAAAGACTTAAACTTTACTTCAGTCTGTGTGCATTGAATTTATTTAATACATGAGTTTCACAATTTGAGTTGAATTACTGAATTAAATGAACTTTTCCATGACATTCTAATTTATTGAGATGCACCTGTATCTAAAAGATTTCTGTTGTTTTAAAATAACCAATGTTTTGTCAGATTGTTTTGTTCTGAGGACTTACTAAGTAAACTCACACTCTTGTAGAGCTGTAATCATAAGTTTGTGAATATTTAAAAGTAATTCCCTGAATTAGTTATTTCACATAATTGGTTTGCATATGGCCCACAAAACAAAATAATGATTTTACACAAATTAAACTATTAAAAATGTAAATGCGTACTGATATGGTTTGGAATCCTGTGTGTTGTTACTTGGGATGTATAAAGGCCTGTTATGTGAAAACTTATTTAGGGAAGTACTAAGCTAAAACAAAATGCTATTTTTATGATCCCTCTTATTTTTACGAATTTGCAGAACAATATGTACATAAATACAGCAATATCTGTCTTTTACACCTAAACATCAGAAAGACATAGAAAGACAGAAAGTTGCTATGTTTTATTTTGGATGAAGGAGAGGTTGAATTGAAAAAGAGCAGTATAATATGAACATAGTGTCTGACATACTGAACTCATACACACACACAGTCTTACACCCAAAAGATGAGATAAAGTGAGAAAATTAAAACCAAGAAGTGTGTAAATACGTCAAAGTGTGTTCAGTTATCTGACTGTTTGGACTAAGAGGTTGCTGTTTTAGCTTGTGAATCTCAGACGTTTATCTCAATGGAAGTCTGAATGATATGTTTTAACATGACACAGTACTGAGTCAGACAGCTCCTCTCCTGTTCTCTCCTCTAATTTATAATTTATTTACCCTCCACATGCTGAATATGACCTAGTGCAGTACGCAAGCACACACACGCATACACACGGCAGCAATTAGATGTTGGTCTGAAATGAGAGCTGGACAGTGTTCTGACGGAGTGGATCTTGGCTTCCACTTTGGGCATTCAGTGAACCTGGACCAGAACCGTAAAAAGACCAGATGAAAGACTCAACAAGACCGAATGCTTTTACATCCAGTTTTACGTGTGTGTGTGTGTGTGTGTGTGTGTGTGTGTGTGTGTGTGTGTGTGTGTGTGTGTGTGTGTGTGTCGTATGAGATCTGATTTCTCCCTTCTCATCTTAGACAGGACAGTAGCTTTAGACCATCTGCTCCTGAAATAAAGCATGAGTGTGCGGCATATCTGAAATATCATGGCTGTTATCAGACTGTGTGTTGTAGGAGTGGGTGAGCAAGGGGTCAGTAAAGACTGAATAGTGGCTATGAAAAGGAGATTAAAAGTCTAACACTTTGTTGTTGTTCTGGTGTCCAGCTTTCAGTGTAGCACTGTAACAACAAGCAGAACGACTGAGATCCGTCACTGCCACGAAAACCAGCATCCCATCCAACCATCTGTGTGGCAGCTGTCTGCGGTTTATAGCTGATAAGAAGTTCTGGTCCTTCTCAGAAGATGATGATGATGATGATGATGATGTTGATGTTGCAGCTCGCTGGTCCTGCTTGGGCTGATTGGCATCAGTGCTTCATCCAGCGGAAGTTCATCTTCCTCACCCCGGATGAAGCTGTCTTATAAAGGTGATGGAACTGGCTTGTGTCACATACATGTGTTTAGGTTTCAGTTTTTAATTCTTGTTTTCATGTTTCTTCCAGATCTCCAGCAGTTTAACGGCATTAAGCGGTTTGACTTGGAGCATTCGTGTTGTTTCGGAGCTCTCCTATTGGACGAGGAGAGGGGGCGGCTGTTTGTTGGAGCACGAAACTTTCTGTTATCTCTCAGTCTCGACAACATCAGCAAACAGGAACAGAAGGTACAGCACACTCTTTCTTTACTCCTTACTTTATCCGTAATGGAAGTGTGAAAGGAAACACTTCCCTACTGTACTGTATGTCTCTCATCAGCTAATAAAGTATTAAACAAAGGTGTCACCCTGTCAATCAAATCTCGCTGATATACCTGGGGACAGATTCACAAAAATCTTCTTCAGAAAAGTTTTAGGAATTGTCTAAAAATTGCTAAATTAAATTGTTAGAAAATTCTTCAGGTGTTCCCAAATATTTTAGAATAAAATGACGTATTGTAGGTACTTCTCATTACAAACACCCTACAATAAAATTAAGTATATAATAACATAATAGTAATAATAATCATCATAATCCCATAACTATATTTAAAATATATATTTTATATACCAAAATAAAAGACAACACAGTAAATTCATTAAAAAAAATACTTTTTGTAATGTATTCTAAATTTTAGAGGTAATTTACCGTGATTTCTTTTTGTCTTCATTTCTTTTTTGTTATTTTCTTTTTGGCTTTTGTGGAATACTAAATATTTTAGCTTGATTCTTAAGTTAGAATAAGAAGAAAACACTAGTAATTGTATTCTTATGAATGTTTGCTTATTTAACTCATGTGTTTTAATATCTCTGTCATACACTTTAAGGAAGCAGTCCAGTGTTTATAGCTGATATTAACAAATGAAGTGATTACATGATTGGATTTGTTAAAGCCCATTCAGACTTGTATTTTGTGCTGCCCACACATGATTAGATTGTGTGTGCGTTTGTGCTACAGATCCAGTGAGGAAGATTTAGCATTAATTTTGTGTAAAGTTAATCAGCCTTTAAAGTCATGCCAGATGATTTATGGTGGTCCAAGCCAACATGCCGGATGACAGAATGATGGATATTTTTATTTCTTTAGGAAGGAAAAAGAAGGAATGATTAGTGAGAGTTGTCGGTCACTGTGTACTGCTCTAGACTCACGCAAGCACGCACAGGTGTGTTTAAGGGAGGATATGTCCTGATGTGTGTACATGTATGCATTGCCCCTGGACGTGTTTTAACTGTATCTCTGGTTGGGTTCAGAGAGAATGTCCCTCAAGCTACTGAACACGTCTAACCCTGCAAAGGTCCTAACCTTTAGCCAAAACTCTTCATCACCTCTGGACTCTCTCTCTCTGTCTCTCTCAGATCTACTGGCCAGCGCCTGTTGACTGGAGAGAAGAGTGCAACTGGGCCGGGAAAGACATCAATGTGAGTGTCTGCCATAATCAGATCTTGTGCTCACCAACACATCTATCATTACCATCTCTCCTATGAGCTGTTTACACACAAACACACACACTCGGGCAATTAGCAGTGTTATCACAAACATCTCTTCCAAACGGCTCGAACATTAACAGACATAAATCAGTGTAGAGACAAAGATTTCAATCAAGGGTCTGTGGGGTTATTGACAATACTATTAAAATTTTATATTTTCAAATAAATGCCATGGGAAAAACATTATCATGGTTTTCACAAAACTATTAAGCAGTTGTTTTCAACATTGATGATAATAATAAGAATATTTCTTGATCACCAAATCGGAATGATTTCTGAAGGGTCATGTGACACTAAAGACTGGAGTAGTAGCTGCTGAATATTTAGCTTTAACATCACAGGAATAAATTGTATTTTAGAATAAATTCAAATAGAAACAGTTATTTTAAATTGTAATAGTATTTCACAATATTCCTATATTCCTATTTTTACTGTATTTTTTATTAAATGAATGCAGCATTGATGTGCATAAGAGACTTCTTTCAGTGTCCAAAACCATGCTAATACCATGGTAATTTTTGTAAGTGGAGTTTATTGTTTTATAGTGTGCCTTTAAAACATGTGTACTGTAACACGTTTAACATGTTTATGAAAAGGTCATTGTTCATGTTTTTAGTGTGTATTTATTATATCTGGTGTGTTAAGTGGATATGTGTGGGATGTTTTTGGGACTGTGTCTGTCTGAATGTTCTCTTTATTGTGAAAGGCGTGTAAGGTTGTGTAACTTTAAAATGTGTGTGTGTGTTGGGGTTCATTCTCATGGGGTAACTGACTGAGGTCAGCTGACAGTGAGAACTGACACACACACACACACAGACTTTGTTCAGTGCGCTGACCTGTGAGTTGACCCTCATTACATGTAGGTGTGTACAGGACGACAGGGACAAAACCAGACCTCCATGTAAAAAGACTTAAGATTTTCCCTGGGATTCTCCCCCTGACCTTTCACTTTCTTATGCTGTCTCTCTTTTGTTCAGTCTCTCAGTCTGAAGTCCTGATTTCTCACATGCATTGCTTTCAATTTACTCACTTCTCTGCATCTCACTCTTTGTCTTTTAGTGACTTTATGTCCTATACTTCTTTCTCACTCCTTGTCTTTCAGTCTCTGTCATACAACCATAGTTCATAGTGCCTACATCTCCAAAAGTAGGGAAAATAATACAAGAAGCATCATAAAAGTATCAAAAAATGGTCCATGTGACTTTTGTGCAATTTACAAGTCTTCTGAAGCCAAACAACAGATTGTTCAGTAGTCAACATTTGAAATGGATCAAAAAAAAGTTAATCAAAGTTGTCCTAAGACAAGAACGCATTTTGGTTTTGTTTTAGGACTACTTTGATGAAAGGTTTTGATTCACTTGAAATGTTGACTAGTATATTTTAAGTGAGCTCTACAGTGAAATCAGTCCGAATCGTGAACACATCACTTGGTCAGACACTTTATGAATCATACAATTTGATTCTCAAGTTCAATAAAGTGAACAGACTCAATGATCCCATGGCAGTTCTCGAGCCAACAGCTGGAGGGGAAGATTATTTGTTAATAATTCAATTCCAATAAAATAATTTCTGAGTCATTATCATTATATTAATTTGAATTTTAACAATGTCTCACAAAAAAAATTGAGGTGTATTTTTAAATGTGATGCTAGACTGCATGTGGACAATCATTCAGGGATCCAATGATCAGGCTAATAAAAGGTCAAAGTTGAAAGTTCACCACACGTGTCTCAGCAGGAAATCCACACACATACGGCTTATTCCTCCTGAGACATTATTCATTTTAAAGCTCTTTTCTTTTGTTGTGTGCTCTCTCTTTCTTTCCCTCTCAGTGTTTCTTTCTTTCTTTTTTCTTTGTCTCGTGGACTCACTTCAAAGAGTCCATCAGCACACACACACACACACACACACACACACACACACATGCTCACACACACCACTAACACATCCTTCCCTTATTGAGGGCTGTAGAGCTCTCGAAACAGAAGCCCTAGTGTGTGTGTACGAGAGGTAGAGAGAAAGCCGAGAGACCCCTTCCTGTATAAACACAGTTTGTCAGCAACTTAATTGGTCTTCGATGATTCTATTCCGCCACCCCCACCGTACAACACACACACACACACACACACACTCTTCATAGGGTGCGTTAAGCTCAAAGAGATGCCTTTGTTCTCTACAAGCCATGAATGTGTGTGTATGTGCGTGTCTGTGTGTGTTTGTGTGCAGGGTTTAAGGATGGCAGGAGGGCACATGTCAATCTTTCTGTAAAGGTAGTGGAGAGGTTACACAAACCACACACACACCTTTTAATCTAGCATGATTATGCTGCCTACTAAGATACCTTGTTTTGGCCATACTCCAGCATCCATTCATGCATTATGATGATGCGTAAAATCCAATTTGTTGGATGAAATCAGATTAGAAATATATTGCTTTCAATAACAATACAATTATAGACAGAAATGTCTAGTTTTACTTATATTTCTGTCTATACTGTTTGGTATTGTTACAGATTCATTGAGTGAAGATCTAATCAAATTATATGTTAACTTATTTGCTTTGGGGCAGTCCTTCATTGGACAATAGGTCAGTGCCACACTGTCCCCTGGGACCCAAAGGAGAGTGCCTAATATTTGAAGTTCGGTGTGTGTTTCTTGTGCACAGATGTTCAGTTCAGGGTTCATTCTGCTTCTGAAGGCCCACTGTTAGTCAGAGAGAAAAGATGGAGTGAGGCATAATTACAGTCCAAGCAGCAGGAACATCTGCTACTGAAACTGAAGAGACCCTGAGAGGAGACCCTCTTCTCTTCTCTTCTCTTCTCTTCTCTTCTCTTCTCTTCTCTTCTCTCATTGGGATGACTTTTGTTGTCTTTTCTCATCTCTTGTCTTGACTCTTCTTTGTTGCTGTATTTCCTTGTCTCATCTTCTCTAAAATCTTATCTGGTCTTCTTTTCTCTTCTTGTCTCAAGTCATCCCTTCTCCTCTCTTTTTGTCTTGCTTTGGTCTTATTTTCTCTATTCATCTCGTGTAGTCTCTTCTCTTGTTGTCTCTGGTTGTTTCTTCTTGACATGTCTTCTCTGGTCGTCTTTGGCATTTCTTGTTTCATCTTGTCTCTTCACTAGTTCTCTCGTCTAATTTCACCTTTGTTGCTGTTTTCTTTGTCTCAACTTCTCTGGTCATCTTTTCTCTTTGTCTCGAGTTGTCTCTTCTTCTTGTCTTGTTTTGGTCTTGTTTCTCTAGTCCTCTCATCTAGTCTCGTCTCTTCCTGTCTTCTTGACTCATCTCAGATCTTCTCTTCTCTGGTTGATATCCTCTCATCTCACCCTTGTCTCATCTCATCTATTCACCTATCATGTCATGTTGTCTCTTCTCTTCCACGTTCCTCTCTTTCACTCACTGTGCTTCATCCCTGCATCTCTCCCTCTACCCTGGAATCCGGATGTTCTGCTCCCTCATGTTGTCGTAGTGATTCCAGGCACTCTGGGAAATGTGGCATGCTCCAGTGAGCACATTCACAACGGAAAAGAGAAACAGAGAGACTATATGTGTCCATGTGTGTCAGTTGAACAGTCAACATGTCTTTGTTTTCATGTGTGAAAGAGAGAGTGCAAGAGATTACAGAGAGTTCCGGGATCACAGCGAGCAGGGAAAGGTCAGCGCTGTGTCAGGCTGTCATCAAGGATATGTAACACAATGACATTTCGTTTCTGATCTGCCCCATACGCGGTCCCTTAAGAGACAAACTGAAAAATGTGTGTGTGTGTGTGTGTGTGGGGCTCTGAGCTATTCATAGTCAATCCAGATGTTAACGTTTTCCTACCTGACTGATGAACTGGTGTAAGTATGTAAAATATGTCCTTCATAAAATAGATTTTTGTGTGTGTGTGTTGCAGACGGAATGCGTAAACTATGTAAAAGTGCTACACCAGTATAATCGGACTCACCTGTACGCCTGTGGGACAGGGGCTTTCCACCCCACCTGTGCTTATGTGGAGGTGGGACAGAAGTTAGAGGTAAGTGTGTGAGTTTGTGTGATATATGGCAGTTGGCCAAATGCACTGCTTCACTTTTCTTTTTCTCTTTAGGATCATGTGTTCAGAATCGACCCTCTATGGCAGAAGATGGAAAAGGAAAGAGCCCATACGACCCACGCCACACATCAGCATCTGTTCTAATTGGTTAGTTGCCACTGTTCCCCCTTCTGTCTTCCATTTAAATGCTGTTACATCATGTCTAACCAGTAACCATTTCTACATCATCACATAGGTGATGAGCTTTATGCAGGCGTGACCACTGATTTGATGGGACGGGACTTTACAATCTTTCGCAGCATGGGACAAAGGCCCTCCATACGAACAGAACAGCACGATTCTCGCTGGCTTAATGGTATGTATGTGTATGAGAGTATCTTAGACAGAATGAGGCATGTTTAGTTTTTTGTTTTTGCTTGAAGTCAAAAAAATTATTGTGATACAACTGTCCTGATATCAGGAAAACGTCATCATTAAATGAATACAAATCTTTTTTAAATCTGTTTTGTTGCAATATTATTAATATTTAAAGCCAAATTAACATAATGTGGTTTAACCAACATGCATAAAAAATGAAAATGGTATCATAGAAAGGATAAGCATATCCCTCATGCATTTTAAAAGTGATATTTTTTAAACGTTTTCTTTATCTTGCACACTCTTATTTGTCATTGAAACACAATGTGTTTCGATGCATCTTTGTTTTTCTGTTTTTGAATAGTGACACTGAGCCCTATGATAATGTTGTGTTTCAGAGCCCAAGTTTATTTCGGCATTTGGTGTTCCAGAGAGTGAGAATCCTGACGATGATAAAGTCTTCTTCTTCTTCAGAGAAACTGCTGTAGAAGCTCAGGGATTTGGGAAGGTTACATATTCCCGGATTGGTCAGCTCTGCAGGGTTAGGAGCAGGATTTATCAGCCCTGTTTTATATGGTTTTACTAAGCCTCGTGGCCATTGGCTGCAGTTTATCATTTTGATTTGAATTTATGTGTTTTTTGGTTTTTACAGAATGATATGGGAGGACAGCGCAGTCTAGTAAATAAGTGGACTACATTTCTCAAGGCTCGTCTTGTGTGTTCTGTACCAGGCAATGATGGCACTGAAACACATTTTGATGAACTTAGTAAGAACTTTATATCTCACACACACAGACACTAGGCTTAAATTATGCTGTTATAGCTGCCAATTGCATTTCATTGCTGTCTGACCTTTGTCCGGACCTTTAGGGGATGTATTCCTGCTGCAGACCCGTGACCGAAAGAACCCGCTGATCTACACCGTCTTTACCACTTCAAGGTCAGAGTTTCTTTAAAGGGTGTGGGTTAAAGGCTTAGCTCACCCAAAAGTAAAAGTCTGTATTAGTTTACTAATCTTAATGTTGTTACAAACCTGTTTGACTTTTTTTGTAGAACACAAAAGTAAATATTTAGCAAAAAATATATATATTTTGTTTATTTTTTCTGAAAGTAATTAAACTTTCCACGAATGGAACCTTCATGTGAAAAAAGCAATTCATCATAATTATTCAAATGATCTCCTTTTTGTTCCCCAGAACAAAGTAAGTCATAAAAACAATGGCATGATGACTGAATTGTCTTCTTTTTTTGTGATTTGTGCCTTTAAATGATTATTTATATAATGGATTGTATAGGAAGTATTTACATTTACTGTATGTCATCACTCTATTTTGAAATACTAAAACATATTTAGGTAAATTTGGCATTTTAATAAGAAAGAGTTGACCAAAGTATCTGATCTCAGCATTTGTGTAGTCATCTGTATGTCCCTGTACTGAAACGTGTGTTTGTGTCTTACAGTAGTGTATTTCACGGTTCTGCAGTGTGTCTCTACACCATGAATGACATCCGCCGGGCATTTTTAGGACCTTTTGCCCATAAAGAGGGACCCAATTATCAGTGGGTTCCATTCCAGGGTAAAGTGCCGTACCCACGGCCAGGCATGGTAAGAACAGTTTCCTTACATCTCACATTTATAAACAATATTTCAAAAGTTTAGGGTTGGTAAAATTGTAATGTTTTTGAAAGTTGTGCTGCTTTTTTCTTTTTTGAGGAATCCATGATATATTTTTTCATGAGCGGTAGTGTAAACAAACTGAAGCATCAATGCCATTTAAAAACAGTTTGTGGGAATATAAATGTGTTTTTGTAAATGTTGATGTATATGTCAAAGGTTTGGACTTGCTGACCTGCGTAGAATGTTGATAACGTGACCGGATTGGGTTTCAGTATCCTACAGATAACTCTTTCTCTCTTCCGCAGTGTCCCAGTAAAACATTTGGGAGTTTTGAGTCCACTAAAGGTTTCCCTGATAACGTAATCCAGTTTGCAAGGCACCATCCATTAATGTTTAATCCAGTCACTCCACTGGGAGGCCGGCCGCTGTTCCTGCGCACCGGAATACCATACACCTTCACTCAGATTACTGTAGACCGCGTCAACGCAGCTGATGGACACTACGATGTAATGTTCATCGGGACAGGTAAAATATTGACTGTACATTGGTGAAACCCTAAACTGTCTTTACTGGTTGTGGCTCTGGTTAAAGCCTCTCTGTGTCTCTCTGCAGATGTCGGCTCAGTGCTGAAGGTGATCTCTGTGCCCAAAGGAAGCTGGAGTAACTCAGAGCTTCTGCTAGAAGAGCTTCAGGTCTTTAAGGTGAGATGAGTGTGACATAGATAGTAATACCAGTAAATTTCGACCTTGTGGGGACATTTTTTTGGTCCCCATCATGAAGCAAGCTTATAAAACAAAGAATGGAGTGTATTAAAAATCTGAAATAGTAGAATTGTTTCCTGTGAGGTGTAGGGCAATAGAAAATATGGTTTGTACAGTATACAAACCCTTACGCCTATGGAGAGTCCCACAAAAAATAGAAGCCAGTGTATGTGTGCATGTGCTTGTGCATGTGAGAATATAATTATAACATGAATACTTATACATTTATAATTCAAATTAAACATCTATAAAACCAACTGTTGTTAATTCCAGGATTCTTCATCTATTATCAGTATGCAGATTTCCTCTAAACGGGTGAGAATGAGAGCTATTTTTAAAAAGCAATACAGAAACACATGAAAGCAGCGTGTTAGTAAATCATGTGATGCTCTCTCTCTCTCCACAGCAACAGCTGTATGTTGGCTCAGACACAGGTGTTGTCCAGGTGCCTCTGCACCGCTGCAGTATGTACGGGAAAGCTTGTGCCGAGTGCTGCCTTGCTCGAGATCCGTACTGCGCCTGGGATGGACACACCTGCACACGCTACCTGCCAAACACAAAACGGTACAGCTTCAGACATACTGGTTATTGCATGGCTTTGTTCATTCATACACATTGTATAGTGGAGTCTAAAATTCTGTGACCACATTCAAAATTCAAAATAGATACATATTTACTACTGGTCTCCAACTATTGGACACCACTGTATTGCACAGTCAGACCTGAGGAATATGTTAATGCTAAGGCTTTTTAACATGTTTGTGTGTATGTGTATTGATGTGTGTAGGAGGTTCCGGCGTCAGGATGTGAGGAATGGGGATCCTAATACACTCTGCTCAGGAGGTAATACTGCAATACCTCTGTTAGACTCCAGGAGAAGCCATTTCTCTGTTCTCAATACTGCATAGTTATTCAGTCACAATGAGAATTTAAGCAGTGGTTAACTGGTGGGTCACACGTCTGCTTAAGAGTATCAGAGATACAATTCCATCAGATAAAAAAAAATATTCAGATAAAAAATGTCACTTATCAAAAGTGACAAATATACTTTTAAATTGAAATGTTTAAGTTTGTTCTTTCACAAATTCTGTTTATCAGAGAATCCTACAAAAAGTGTCATGATTTCCACAAGCAGCAAAGCTGTTTTAACATTGGTAATAAATATTAATAGCATATTAGAATGATTTCTGAAGGAACATGTGACACTGAAGACAATTCAGCTTTTGCCGCACAGGAATACATTTATATTAAATTCTATTAAATATATTAAAAAGAAAACAGTTGAAATAATATTTCACAGCATTACACTTTTATTGTATCTTTGATCAAATACATGCATTTTTGCTGTGCACAAGTCACTTCTTTAAAAAAAATTAAGTCTTCCAAACTTTTGAGCAGTGCTCAATATAACCAAAATACCCTTTTCACACTGAATATAATGCTGTCATGTACAGTATTACTTGAAGCATTCAAAACAGTTTCATGGTGCATTCTATAGAAAAAATAAATATAACATTTTAATATTGCCAATATAACATTAAAATCATTGTCTTATTGCTATTGACCAGAATATTAATATCAGTGCATTATACACATTATTGAGCCTATGCAGTTCATACATTTCAGTGTTCAATCCATTATGAGTAACCAGATTGTCTAATCTCTATCTGAATATCTTATACATTGCGATGTTTTGCAGATCATCAGAAGCAGCGTGTCCTGGAGAAGAGGCTGTATGCTGTGGATGGAAGCAGCTCCTTCCTGGAATGCATCCCGAAATCACTACAGGCCCAGATTACATGGACCTATCAGAGACACCCGGAAAACCCACGGGAGGAGGTGAGAGAGAGGAGAGAGCAGGCTGGGGCCGATATGTGGGGTTGTTATGGGAAAGACGGATATAGACGGCTTTGATAAGAGATGATAAATGTGTCTTCATTTAAATTAAAAACTTTCATTCTCTCTCTTATCAGTGTGGATGTAACTGATAGTTGATGCAATTATTGTGTGTGTGTGTGTGTGTGTGCATATGTGTAATTGCAGGTTCGTCTAGATGACCGTGTTTTACAGACCGAGCGAGGCCTGTTGCTAAGGCGAGCCGTGCGTAGAGATGGTGGCGCGTATCAGTGTCATGCGATGGAACATGGATTTACCCAGACCCTCCTCACGATCACGCTGGAGATTTTGCCTTCGGTTGGCTCCGCCCCTTCAGCTCCTATCCCTCGCAGCCCCGCCCACTCCCACACCAATCCCGGGCAGTCCATCAATCAAAAACTATGGTACAGGGACTTCATGCAGTTGGTGGATCACCCAAACTTAAACACAGTCGACCAGATCTGCGAGCAAGTTTGGTCACGCAAGCATAGCCTATCAGGGAAGAGTGCTCCAGATCCAGCCAATGAGGCACCGGTTCATGACCCACTACACTCGAAAAAGTGGAAGCACCTGAAGGAAGTGAGGAAAGGGAGAAATCGCAGAACGCACGATGGGAGACCTGCCCCCAGAGTACCGCGGAGCGCAGGAGAGTAGCGAGGGATGAGAGATGGCGTAAAAAAGAGACTGAGAGACAGAAAGAAAGAGCAAACACCACTTGAGGTGGACAGATTCTCACACAGCATCTCATTCAGTGACTGTTTATTGCCTGTTCTGCTTCTTATTACCCCTGTGATGACACTCTACTGCCTGTTATCAGTCTCTATACACTCTATTGCCCTCATCTCCAGTCTGAAGACTCAATCTTGTGCCCCCACGACCCCAATCCCACTCCCGCCAGCATCTATTACCCCTGATGGTTATCCAGAAACCCATACTCCATCCATCTGAATACTAACACAAACTCAAGAGGCCCTAAGTCCAAATAAATTCCTTTGAATTGTAACAGGAAAAGCTTTGATCGAAAATTAAAGACACAAAGACGTGCATGCGCTGCGTAAACACAGGCTCTTGTGGACACACATTGAGTAGATCCATGCTTTGTTTTCATCTGGGTGTTTGTGCAACATGTGTTCTTTGATTAGATTCTTCTCTCACTTTGGCCCTAAAACAGAGACCCTTGACTCACCAGCACCATATGAACATCATCACGCTTCTTCCACTGCTTGAAGACTTAAAACACAACATTTCAAGCAATCAAAAGATAAAAAATTAGAAAAACTGTACATTTGTGATCTAGTAAGGTTGTATAGCTACTGTCAGAGTGTTTAAGTAAATGTTTTTTCATGTGACGGACGGTAATTATATACCTTGTAAGCGTTAAGGGTTCAATGAGCTTTATATTTCTGGCAGTTCTGCAAAGTAACAAAGGTGAATTAATTTGTTTCAGGTGTTCTGATTATGTGTATGAGAATGAGATGGACACAGCATTAATGTACAGGGGCATTATGGGTAGTATGATCTGAGACCAGGTGAGGAAAAACTATTTTAGACACTTTTAGGTCTAAACTTAAAACTAACCTGTTGAAATAAAAAAATAAGTCAGAAGAGTTACGTAAGTGTGTCTATGTAAGAGACATTTACATGCTTTTTATACAGCTCTGCCATATATATATATATATATATATTCACCGTAGAAAAAGTGTTCATATAGTGTAAGACCACAGCTAATGTAAATCAGAAAACATATCCAAGGCCCTCTCTGATGAGAAGAAACAAGAAAAATGTCTTTAGCTCTCACTGTGACATTTCAGATGAATATTTAATTTAACACATTCAAAGAGTCTAGCCAATGGTCTATTTATTTTTCTTTGACTCTTTCTGTCTTTTTAAAATAGCAGTGTTGAATTTGTCGGTAAATGCATGTTTACAAACGTTCGAAGCCAAATTTCATTTTTATTGCGTTGCAAAAGCTGTATGGGATCGAGTCAGACAAATTCTATACATTTACCGTGGTAATTTTTCTTCACAAAATACCATAGTTAGGCTATTTTAGTCATAGTCGCTAACTTCTAACTGTGGTAAGATGATATCCACCGCAACGAAATGGAAGAAACCGAAAGTATGTTCGGTGTTTTGGACTGGTAAATGGATGATCCTGGCGCAGGAGGGCCCTCTTCTGGTGTCTGTGGTATTTGTAGTTTCTGCTGTGTCGCATTGTAAAATAATCAATCCGGATTCATTTTTAAATGGATGTAAGAATGGTTTGAGCGGAACTGGTGGATTATCATGTGGTAGTATTTATATCAGTTTTCTAAAAGTTGTACTTAATGGTTATTTTTGCATGACTTAAAACGTCTTGATGAGCGTTTTTTATACAATGGAAAGACCGTGTTTTAAAACTGTCCTGCAAGATTATCTGGTGTTTTCAGCATATATTTATGACTCGATAAGCTAATGTGTTGTGGTGGTTTGTGATGAAACTGACTTATATGTGTAATGCCCATTTTGATAGAGGAGAATATGCGAACATCCTTGTGTGTATATTTTGACATCCTTTCCCTTCTTTTGAATACATATTTAAAGACCTAACATAATTCTAAAGTAATAATTTGGGTCATTTAAAAGACTATTCAAACAGAATTTCAAATTCATCTGATTTTATTTTCTCTGTGACGCTTCTCATCTTTCGAGAGTGAGTGTAGGCTATGTGTGTCTCAATGTTTGAAGAGGCTCTGTGTGTTTGTGCCATTAAATATTAGGATTTCTGTACATTGGGGAAAAGTGTGAGTTGCATTTTGTCAAGTCAAAGGTCGAAGGCCAAAGTTGACATGAACACTGTATTATTCCCTGAGTATTTTCTCTGTGGATTGTTGCATCAGACTGTAAATGATTAACACAATAAAGCATACAGTTACCTAAAAATAACTCCTCAGTTTTGTCTTTGATAGAGCGAGTAGGAATTGAAGAAAAGGAAAATTGAGAACAAATGGTATGCAGTAGTGCGATCTCACCTCTAGAGTACGCTGCTGTGTTTCACACTAGTCTCACTTCGAACAGAATATTTCACTGGGTACGATTATTTTTTAAGTAAAAAAAAATGTAGCATTCAAAAATGAAGAATGAATAAGTGAAGAAAGCGTGTTGAATATTTCTACATTGTTACCTATAAATATAAAACATAGAATAAACAAATGAATAAAAAGGTGACTTTTATGGTAGTTGTATTATTGAATATGCTATAAAGACAATATAAAACATGGCCATTTGCTACTCATTTTCCATTCTGTCTGCTTAACTGGTAACGTCTCTTTCTGACAGCTGTAATGATTAATGATGCCAATTAGTGCTAATTAACCCTTCATTAAACTCCTTAACCTCTCAGACTCTATTAGAGGTGTTGACTTAAGAAAGTGGGGTCAACAGATCATCTCACTGACTCACCTATAGATTCTTGCACTCATATTCGTTCTTCGTTTCTTTCCTGTTTCTCACAACGTCTGACCAGACAGAGCAGAGCAGGAGAGTTTAGAGAGGAGGCTGAACAACAAACCATGAGGTGGAAGAGACGAGACGAGAAAGATGAGTTTGTACAAGTGGTGTAGAAAAACACCTCCCTGGACAATGAAAAGGGGTTAATTAAGACTTAATAAGGCTTCAGAAAATATTATATTTGTGGATCTTATTATAAGGGCTGTGGGGAAAAGAAATCAAATGTGTATGTGGATTTAAACCTGCACTAAACTGTGTGAAACACCTGATAGTGATTCAGTGAACATGGTCTCTCCATTCATACCTTGGCAGTCTGCATTATTCTGTAACTGAATGTTTAATTTCACACAGCTGTGATGCTCAGTGGTATGTCAGATTGTACCTTGATGGTGTTTGTCCATGTTTCTAAACAGGAAGTGGGTTAGTGTTGACCGTTCCTGCAGCTGCTGTGTTTCATAGTTTACTGTAGTTACTTAAGCACACTTCCACTGTCTGAAAGACTGTTTATACGTCTGCTAATCTTTTTCGAGATGCACTTCAGATAAATGTGAGTAATATAAAAATTCTATAAGTTTGATTTAATGTATAATTCCTCTCTGTATCGTAGACAGTAGCCAAAGTTTGACACAAATCAGGTTTCTGTCTTTGGTCACAAATACAAATGACTAACTCATATGAACAGCATTGATGCTTGACCTAAACTAACATAGTTTAAGATCAAACTCTGATTTTTCTCTGCGAACATACTTTACACTTTCACACGCTGGCAATTAAAACACAAGACTGTGGAAAGAATGAAACAATGCATAAATATGCATTATCAGTCTAATGTAATGTAGACAACGGATGCACTTATTACTGTCCTTTACAAGCCTCTCATATTTGTTCAAATTCTGATCTATTACATCCAAAAGTGTTCTGCAGAAAGAGACATAAAGAGGTAGTTTGACTCCTTTCCTCCTAACGTTGTTAAAGAATCTTGAAAGGTTATTGTAACAATAAACTGGCTGTGATTCAAACACATGAAGGAAATCATTTTTTCACTTTATGCTATTGCCGAAGTGAAAAGGTTCCCATGCAGGGAAACACCAGTGGATCCACTCAAAATGAAGCAGAAAGTTCAAATATTTTTAGAGACACATGAACTAAATGTTTGTTTTGGAAGTAAATGTGTGTGGTGTTTGACTCTCATGATCTATGGACACTCCTACTGTTTGTAAATTAAGACAAGGCACTAAAATAATAATTCAAATCATTTCAGAATTCCAGAAGGTTTAATGCAGAATGTTCTTCATGGATCCCACAATCTTTTCCCAATTGAATTTACGCATCTTCTTTCATGATAAGGATTACAAATTATAAGATGTAATAATTTTTCAATTTCTTGCCATTAAATTATTTTAGAGCTTGGTATTATAACAAAAAGATAGGCTTCCTCGTATGTGCAGGTTTTCCAAGACTGTGGGAATCCTGTTTTTTTTTTTTCAAAGAAAAAAAGTTTGAGGGGTCTATTAAAAATATAATTAAATAGATTTGTAATTGTTTTTGTTCCTTTTAAATGCTTTTTGTTCTTATTTTAAGACATTTTAGGTCATCTTGGGCTACCTTGGAAGTTTGCTAAGGACCCTGGTCGTGGTATGTGACAAAGTTTACTAATTCAGGCCAGGGTGTAAAAACAAATAGCAGTAGAAACAGTGACGTTTGACTTGGCAATTAGTTTTTTAACACAGAGCAAAACCATGGCAGAGTTTGACAGTTATATGATGTAACCGCATCCACCTGCTAACTGCATCACATATAAACACACATTTGGGCCTCGTTTAGCTGGCGTTTCGGTTCTGGCTGGGTCTGGTTTATGAATGTCTTTACTGATTTTCATAGCTCTTTTAATGTGGTCTGTTCTCCAGCAGAGATATATATCACAGCACAGGCGCTTGTTCTTAATGTCGAGCTTCATACTGGCTAATGACACTAACGTATGACCTCACTTGAATGGAGTCATTTATAAATCAAGCACTGCCAAAGACAATCTCAGGAGAAAAACTTTTTAGTTCAGCATAAGCATGATAAACCAGCACACGTTGGAGAACATAAAAGGAACATCTGTAATGCTGAAGTCACACCCCAACCCTTGGGTCCCACTAAGAGGGGGTCGCTCTCCACAGACCCGATGTGAAACACAAACCCATAAAACTCTCTGTGAAATGTTTTTATTTATGTATCACCACTGAACCAAACACAGGTCGGAGTTTTCTGCATGCAAGAATCACTTTTAAATAACATATAAATATATCAGACACACTAGTTAAAACACTGCATTTGTCCTTTGTGTATTTTGTCTACAGATAAAATGTGCTAAAATCAACACAGCTAATTTAAAGACAGCGGAAAAAGAGAACTTGTGATGTTGATATTCTTGAAGGTACAGTTACTTTCAGATTGTTTATGTTGTGTTTCAAAAACTGATGACATCAAATCAGAGCAGTGCTGCTGTACATTCACAAAAAGCCATTTCAGTGCAACTAGTCTATGCAGTCAGTCATGTCAGGGCATTGAACAGAAAATGATAACTCCGCTTGTTTCTTTTGCTTGATTATCTCCAGCGGTTTTTAAGAATTTTCCCCTGAAGTTCTGAAAAGTCACGGGAGATAGTTTGCAGCCAAACGGTTTCGCTCTAGAAAAGATTTGTGCAGCAATGTTTTAAAAGAAAGCAGTATTTTTTTCCAGACCTTTCTAGCTATAAATAAATAAATGGTTCAAGTGACACAGGAGTTTTTTTAGTTTAGATGTACAAGTAAACTAGAGAAAATGAACAGTGAGAATAGACATGTTTATATCAAAGCTACTGCAGCTGCTGAACAGCGTTTGCTAGAATGAATAGTAAAGCATCAGCTGTCTAGTCTTACATCTATTAAAGTTTGCTATATGGTTAAAACTCAGAAATACTTTATAATAAGGTTCAGTTTGTGAGTGATCTACAGTCAGGCAGTCGTTGTGGCAAAAATACACGATTATTCACCAAAGAAATAAATAAAAGGACATGACACGGCAATTATATAGCAGTAATATGAAGTTCTCTGAGGTCATTTTCTCTACAGTTGAAAACAAACACGCAAAAGGCTAAATAAGCGTGGAAAAAGAAAGCGCAAATCTGTGATGTGGTATGTAGAGATACTTTTAGTTGCAGCATTGCAATAGTCAACAGAATGCTGTGATGGACCAGTCACATATTCCAGTCAGCCGCCTAATAACATGAACTAACCACGAACAATGCACACTTTATTTTAAGGTCCAATTCTTGCTATTAACAAACCATTAACTATGACTTTAGCCTCAATAAACTCCTAATTTGCTGCCTATTAATAGTTAGTAAGGTTGTTGTTAAGTTTAGATACTAGGTAGGATTAGGGATTTAGAATATGTTAATAACAGGCATATGCTAATAAGCAACTAGTTAATAGTGAGAATTGGTCCCTATAATAAAGTATTAACTGAACAATTTTTACAGCATTTATAAGTTTAAGTTAGTGTTAATTTATAAATATACTACTGTTCATTGATAATTCATATTCATAATACATTTGTTAATTTATACAATGATAAAAAACAAGTGTATAATTAGAAAAAAATACTATTATCAAAGATTGATAAAAGCTGTAATAATTCATTATTTCATGTTAGCTAATGCATTTACTAACAAATCGGACCTTACTATAAAGTGTTCCCAAAACATTACATTACAAAAAAATGAAAAGGAATCCTGTACAAAGTTCTGAAGCTCAAGATTGCGACGCTTTGTTTCCAAGAACAATGTCAGTTCTGTTGAAGTCTCAACAGTCGTCAAACTATGATTCAGTTACCAGAAACAGTCTAATTAGTCCAAACTTTTATTTCTTTAGAACTTAATGTACTGGCAGGCTGAGTTTTGTTGAACCCATAGTTCTCAGTTTAGGAAAAGTCTCTGAGCATTATGCCCAGTTGTATCACAGCCAGACGTATCTTAAATGTATGTTTTTTGGCACCTGTTATAGCAGAGGCAGCGCTCCAGTCAACTAGTTCCATCCTGTCTACCCTCATTTGTTCCAGTTAAAAGGTTTTGCAGCTGCTGAGTTCTTAAGTGAGATGTATAACATTAGCCACGGTCTACTGTGAGGTGATGAGGGCCGGCTTCCATGGTCACAGGACATTTTGGGGAGGACGCTCAAGAATTTCCTAATTAACAGAGATCTTGGACTGTTAGACACAAAACCTACAATATTTTACATAACCACAAACAAAAACAAGTATGTTTATGTGTGTGTGTGTAAGAGCATCTAAAATCACACCCACTTTCCATTGGAAGTCTATTTTGCTTCATGTGGGTCTGTGTTTTACTCTTGTGTGTGGAGGTCCCGTGGAGAGCGGATTCGGGATTCTCCCGTGCTCTTCTGAACTCGTGATTTCCGCGCAGAGTCCTGTGCATGCCGATATTTGTCCATCATGCTTTTGTGTTTGCGTCTCAGCTTCTCATTACACCAAACGCGTTCGCAGTACTGCTCCACCTGCGGCAGGTTTGAAGAACCAATCAGCTGCAAGAAGTCCTTGAACCACGCCCTGGCCGGGCCACGGTTGATAGAGGCAGTGTTGGCGGTGCACGGTGACCATACTTTATATTTGCTGTCACGTGACAGGAGGTCTGAAAGGGTGTCTGCGTGTAAGACGTCCAACCAGAAGCGTGAGAGGGTTTGTGTGAATCCGTGTTCCCGAGATCGACACACGTAGATGCCTTCATCCTGACGGAGCACTCGGCGGAACAACAAACCGTCATCTGTCTTCATGATACGTTCATCTAGTACCATCTAAACAAAGAGGAAATGAGAAATTACCGGAATTTGAAATAATATATCTGAAATATGATGACCCCTAAATGAGCACACTTAAAATTAATACATTTCATTCTGTTAGATATTCAAACCAAATAGGATCTGCCAACAAATACTGCTAACTTATTTTATTATTCTTATTTTTTTTTGTTGCAACAACTTTACACCAACTGGTCCCAAGATCATTTTTTGTGGATATCTGGAATTGAGAACTATGGACATGTTCCAAGTTTCCCAGACATATATATTTATATATATATAATTCATATTATAGTCTAGTTTTGTTTGAAAATGACATTTGTGCTACAGTATTTTTTTTTAAATTAGTTTTCTTTTTTATATTATGTTATTTGTCTCTCCTTTCTTTTAACAATAGTGTTTTGTAGAACAGTTTGAACTTGTGTTGCATCTTTGACTTTGAGTTTTCTAGTGTGGATTGTAAAACAATTTTCGCTCTAACATTATATTAAAACAGTCTTTTTTTGCAACAAAAATATGCAACTGAATTTAAAACCATAAAAAATTTAAACTGTTCTCTGATATAACAGTTCTCTAACAGTAAAAATAAAAAATCCAGAATTATCTTAAAGTAAAAATGTTTGAGATATTTTAAACTCATTACCTATTTTGGTTTATAAAATAAATCCAAATGAATACAATCACAATATGAGAGCCAATTATTTAATGTACCATTTTACTTCTTTTTTTTCCACAGAATATAGTCCTCATCTCACACATTATTTTTATCACTGGTAAAAAAGGGTCTTTATGAATGGAAAAATATAATTTCCTTTATAGTTTAGAAAGGGTTTTTTTCTTAAAGGGATTCTCATTTTTGTGAGTTCCTGGCATCAAAAAGTTTGAAAAACTTTCATCTAATGCAACAATAATTTTTCATCATTTTTAAGTGTCTGAATACTTTCTGGTCCTCTCAAAGACAGTATGAAGCAAAATCCATATGAACTGTATGTATCTTGCCTCCTCTAAGTAGTCATCTCTCTGAATGTGCCACGTGACAGTGGCCTGTGGCGATCGAGGGATGCACTCCAGGAAGGTGCTGTTGTTCTCAGTGCCATAAACAACCCGTTCTTCAGTCCGATCCAGATCCTCCACTACAGACAGGAATGCATGACTGTTAATACAGACACTTTACACATGGTTCAGTGTAAGGTCAGTCCGGGTTTTCCACTGCATGTGTGTTTGTATAAGTGTGCACATACATATATAATCCCTTTTCATCACCAACATCCTCAGCGTTGGCATGCAAACACTCAAGCGCTCTTCACTCACACCTCTTTTGTTCTTTCCTCTCATTCTCTCTCTCCTCTGTGATGAGAGATAGAGAGTGATCTGTCTGTTCACCTCTCACTCTATCAGTTCCTGTCTTTAACACCGAACAGAGAGTTTGTCCCAATGGAGTGAGATTGCCCTTCAAACCCTATTAATCTCCTGTTAGACAAGCTCAAATGTGTTCTGAATTTCTAACACAAATGATTAAACAATTTAACTTCAAATCTCTGAAGGATTGCTCTTCTTCTGCACTTTCACATCAGTGAGCTCTTTGACATGTAAATGCAATTGAAGTTCTCGGAGGAGGCTGCTGGTTTATTGACATTCACGCGGCATGGCTGCACTCAGTTAAGGAGGCTGTCATTTCTTACCGCTGAGGTTTTGGTCCATGCACTGCAGTGCTGGGTTTGCATGTTTGATGTCCTGTCTTCGGTAACGCCGTTTTGTGTTTGGAAGGTAGCGTGTGCAGGTGTGTCCGTCCCAGGCGCAGTATGGATCTCGAGCCAGGCAACACTCGGCACAAGCTTTACCGTACATACTGCAGCGGTGCAGAGGCACCTGGACAACACCTGTCTGTGAACCAACGAACAGCGTTTGCTGGAACAGAGAGAGAAATAACAGTTTTGATTGCATTTATCCAATGTTCACTTGAGGGGATAGTTCACCTAAAAAACTAAATTCAGTCATTATTTAGTCAAACATATTATTCCAAACACATATAACACAATAGGAGATGTTTAGGAGAATGTCCTGGCTGCCCTTTTCCATATAAAAGCGATTGAGGACTGCAGTTGTCACGTTCCAAAAAAAGCACTATAAAAGTGGTCCATATTACCAAAACTTGTCGTAATTTAATAATTGAAGAAAATAAAAATCAACCAACACTGTTTAACTCCAAATCTGGTGCAATGAGTATTGAGAAAATATGTTTGAATATGTCTAAGCACAAATCCCTTTTTTTAAATTCCAATCAAAAGCATGAGTTTGGAATGATTTGATAGTAAGTGAATTTTGGGTGAACTGACGCTTTAACTCCTGTGGCTCCAGGGCTATCTATGAAGTAAGTGAACTGTCAGTCGGTTTGGCTATATAGCACCTGCTTCATGATGAATAACAAAGTAACTGGTTGTTTTGCATGGATGTTTTATTGCTTTGGGTCCAAAATGCATGCACACAAAGGGGAGTCCCATTTCTCTACTCACAGTAAAAGCCTCTTTGGGAATTTTGTGGAAAATGAATTTACGGTGCTGCTTACGTTAATTTGCTGGAACAATATAGTGAGACTGCGTGGTGCGTGAACTTACCCTTTTCACAGATATGTCCATGGAGGTTATGGGAGTGGGTGCCTGCAGGGATAAATAGCATGAGAAACAGAACTACAGGTATGCACACATACACATATACACTACTGTTCAAAGTTTGGGGTCAGTATGAGTTTTTAAGAAAGAAATTAATACTTTTATTCAGCAAGGATGCATTAAATATGTGACAGGCTTTTTAATGTTGCAAACAAATGCTACTGCAAATAAATGTTGTTCATTTTAACTTGAATTTATCAAACAATCCAGAAAATTATTATGATTTTCACAATAATAATAATAAGCAGCACAACTGTTGTCAACATTAATAATAACAGGAAATGTTTCTTGAGCATCAAATTAGCATTTTTTTATCGTTTCTGAAGAAATCAAATTAAGCTTTGCCAACGAGATATTCTCACAAACAGACATATAAATTCACACCTCATAACTCTACACATTTTTAGGCTCACAGACCTTGAACACCTGCATTTCCTCCAGTGTGATCTCCTCATTGGCAAGAGTGTTGCCATTTCCAAGTACGATAACCTTTAGCACAGTCCCAATATCTGAAGAGGTCAAAGGTCACAGTTATTCATTCAGTGTTATAAACACACTTGAATGTTAACTAAAGTGATGACACTCTGTCTTACCAGTGCCGATGAACATGGCATCATAGTATCCGTCCTCGGCCTGAGTGCGGTCTACAGTGATGTGTGTGAGTCTGTATGGGGCGCCGGTGCGGAGCAGCAGTGGTTGCCGCTGTGATGGGTAAATGGGCCGCCACATTAGTGGATGTGTTCGTGCAAATTGCAGAACAGCGTCTGGAAACTCCAGTGTGCTACGGAAGGCATGACCAGGCTGGGCCGTGATCTTACTGGGGCACACTCCTGGTCGCGGGTAAGGGACGCGTCCTTCATAAGGTCCCCATTGATAGTCCGGTCCTTCTTTATGAGCAAACGGCCCATTAAATGCCTCACGGATATCAGCCATACTATAGACACACACTGCATAGCCCTGAAACACATTACTAGAGAGAGAAACATATTCTGTTAAACTCACATACCCCTGATTTATGCCCTTAAAGAAACAGTTCACCCAAAAATGTACAATTTACTCATGTATAGAAAGCCATTCAAGATGTAGAAGAGTTTGTTGTTTCATCGGAACAGATTTGGTTACCTACCAATGGATCATCTGCAGTGAATGGGTGCCGTCAGAATAAGAGTTGAATTAAAGCATCACAATAATCTGATTAACAAACAAACTCATCTATATCTTGAATGGCCTGAGGGTGAGTAGATTACATTTACATTAAAAATGACAAGGCAATGCAAGTTCATTACAAATTTCAAACCCAATGGCAATTTGAAGTGTTTTGAAAAAGGATATAAGTAAGGAAATGAGTAAAAATCAAAAGTAAAATAAATACAACAAATACAAAAATGCTAAGATAACAATTTAGAATGTTACAATAAATAAGAAAAGAGAAATGCATAAAAATACATAGGAAAAAAAATAATGTTTAATCTAAAATAATTTAAACAAAATAAGATATATATGTACAAAGACTTAAACTAAATGAAATAATAGAGTGCAATCAATATGGGTTGAACCACAACACGGTGCTTTACAGAGGAAATGCACAGAAAAACAGATGTGCTTTCGGCGTGGATTTGAGACAGACCTGATGGTGCTGAATATTGCATAGATCTCTGGATTGGTTTCATCTTTGGTCCTTAACAGAAACACATCCTCTGCAAGACAAACACATACAGTCAAAGATCACACAAGGGTCATTAGAGATCAAAATGATCTCAAGTTTATATAATATTGTGTGTGTTTATTGTCTCACCCAGCTGGTGAAAGTGTGTTTGGATGCCGTGAGGTCCAGGAACAGAACACACCAGTCGGGCTTTAATAAATGTGCTCCACTTATTCACAAGAACCCTCTGCCCACCCACATCATTCTGAAACCACATAAACAATAAATCATGAGGCGTTGAATTCACTTCTGGACAACAGATCGGCAAAAACTCAAATCCCAGTATCATTTACCCCCAGACCACACACAATGATCTCTGAGTAAAACAAACTATCCCTTCATCTCAGTTTGTATACTATCCATCCTCAGTAGTATGCAAGATTAGAATTAGTACATTCTAAAAAATAGTACATTCAAATTAGTATACCAAAAGCACCACAGTAAATCCATACATGCTTTTCAGCAAATATTTCCCACAATCCCTAGTGCAACAGAGTTTGTGACAGTTTCAACTTTTTCATCTGAAGTGGTTTAATTAAGGGGTCATACACCCCAAACCTCTGTAATCTGAACCCTACATATATATTCTACACATACACCTACATAAACATATACATGCAGTTGTAACTTTTCCCGTGGGAACAAGAACAGTTAAATATCGAAATATCTCAGAGAAGCGCCAGTTATGGATATTATGGCACCATAAGGGAAATACTGTTACGGATTCTCAAAAAGCAACGCAACTGGGTTTACCGTGTCGAAGACACATGGGTAGGGTAAAGGATCCTAAATCTGTGTAATCGGTATATGTGGAGATAATCACCCTCTCTGCAGTGTAAGAAAGAGAGAGAGTGTGTGTGTGTGTGTGTGTGTGTGTGTGTGTGAGAGAGAGATTTGGGAATGTGTTGAAGTGAACAATGAATAGCAGTCAAAGTGACAGTAATGTGCGATTGACCCTAGCTCTTTGAACACTGACCTCTAAATGACAGAGGGAGATTTGTACTGCTCCCATTACTCTACAGAGCCTTATGTGTTAGTGTGTATGTGTGTGTATGTGTACTGGGATAAGGGGTGAGTGTGTGTGTGTGATTCAGAGGCATGCAAACCATCCAGAAGCTGTGTACATGTGGTTGAAAAAAGGCAGGAGCATCCAGTATGCTGGCCTACTTGTGCCTGAATGCATGTATGTGGTTTGTCTCACCGCACACAATCGTCCAATATGTGTGTGTATGGCTCCTTCATCGTCTCGCTCTGCGCTCTCTGTTGCTCTCTCAGTGAAGAAGAAATACATTTTGTCATCATCTCTGTCTGCACTGTCAGGAATGAGGTGGGCCGCAATAAACCTGGGCTCTGTACATGCACAAACACACACATAGACACACTATTACAAAGCAGATCTGATTGTTTAAAGTATGCAAAACAATTCAGTTTGACTAATAATTATGAGAAATCATTACTAATTGAATGTTCCATCAATAATGAGCACTCTTGTCCCAGGATTTAAAATACAGAAAAACATTACAAAATATTATAGATTATGTTTTAAAAACTAGTATTGTTAATAAATAAAGAGTAAATAACAATTGCTAACAATTGTGTATTTTAGTATTATTTATATATGAATTGCCTTTTTTGTTAGCTTTTATTTCAATCTTAGTGCAAGTTTTAGTTATTTTGTTATGTGTTTTTGTCATTTTTATTTTTATATTTCTAATATCTAAAAAAAAAATAATTGTCTTCATCTTTTTCTACTGTAATGTTTTACTGATGTTAGTACTTGAATTTTTTATTTCAGTTTTTATTTCAGGTAGTTGCAGAGGCAACATTTCTAATTCAACACTGATTTTCAAAACAGTGTTGCTACTAATAAAATGTATTAATGTCACCATCCTTTCCAGCATAAAATGTTAAAACATATAAGAAATAAGTCTATTAATATGAAAATTAAGTGATTTTGTACCGTGTAGGATTTTCTGATCCGTCTCTGTTCTCATGGGCGAGCGAGTCCCTAAACCTCTCAAAATCACAGAGTCTCTCCCCAAAAAATCTGCAGTCAGACCAGTGTACAGCTCTCCACCTGAGAGAGAGAGAGAGAGAGAGAGAGAGAGAGAGAGAGAGAGAGACTTTTGACTTTTAACACACTTTATTAAAACATCTAAAAACAAGTGCTACATTATACCCCACACATACACACATAGAGAGAGAGAGGGAGTTGAGATAGAGTTGAGAGAGAGAGAGAGAGAGAGAGAGAGAGAGAGAGAGAGAGAGCATTGGAGGTCAGTGCAGAGAACTCAATATCTTATATGAGAGGAAGGAAATTAAACAACTTTCTGCAAGAAGCTCCATTGTAATTTTTTTCATTACATCATGTTATCAACTGAGTTATCAAATGAGATCATACCATTTTACTGTTATTTTATTAATACTTAAACCACATTTGTATCACAAAAAATTGGACACATTGCCTCTGTTATCCATCAGTTATCCAACAGAAATTCATGTGTACAGTATGTCAGTGACTGAAACTATCTCCAAGGTCACTAACATGCAATCTTAAAAATCTGTCTCGAAATGTATTGCATCTGGCACAATGTCATGCGAAGAGAGCCAAGATTGTGCAGTGCTGTAAAGACACAAACACACTGGGAGATGTGTCTGTGCCCCAGAAGACTTAACACACCCACAAGACCCCCGAAACACTAAACCTGGACTGAAGAAAACCCTCAACATTCTCCCATCAGAGCAGTCAATCTACAATGGGCCATAATCCCAGTGACAACTGACAAGAAGAAACCTCCACCCAACACATACACAGGCCAAAATACACACTCACACACACAGAAACGTGCTCTGACATACTTATAAACACAACACAAGCATGCCGTGGCATGCTGAAATGTACACACTGAAATGTACCTGTGAAAGTGCTTGCGAAGGGTAGTTTGGGGTCATGGGGACATTTCCCCCTCCCGTTCTGTACCTTGGTACGATCCAAACTGAACACATGCTGCCAAAAAGAAGTCCGAAAATTCACATCAGTTTCACAACTCAACAATAAACTTGAGCTCACAAATGTCGGAATTTATCTTGCTTGTGAAGAAATGTATTATTTATTTTTACAATACTGGGATAAGCTATTAATCATGTTCAGTTTGGGGTATTAGAGACCCCAAGCCCCACTTAATATTTCCAAAGATACATTTATTATTGTAGTTCAGTTTAATGGTTTCTGACTTTTCCACATCTTATGAGAACTGATTATAAACAAAACTAATAGCTTGAAAATGTCACAATACAAGAAATGCAAACATTTTCTGATGTACACCAATGTTCAAAGATTTGTGGTCTGTGAGAAGCTTTTGAACGCATTTATTTGACCAAAAACACAGTAAGAACATTAATATTGTGGATTATTATTACAGTTTTTATTGTAATAATATAATATGTAATTAATTCCTGTGATGGCAAAGCTGAATTTTCATCAGTCATTACTTCTGTTTTCATTATTTTAATATGTTGATTTGGTGCTAAAGAAACTTTTATTATTATCAATGTTGAAAACAGTTGTGCTGCACAATATTTTTGTGAAAACATGCTTTTTACGGTTTATTTGATTAATAAGAAGATAAAAAACTGCATTTATTTAAAAATAATGTATTATAAAAGTAAGTCTTTGCTGCCAATTCAGATCAATTTGAAGTATTGATTGCTTACCGACCCCACACTTTTGATTTGGCATTCTCTACCAGTTTATTGCGATTTGCATCAAACTGATCCCAAACAGGAACAGCAGCGTTGAGGATTCAACTAACTAAATTTAGCAACACTACTAACTTTTACTTGCTACAATTATCAGTAGCATGACTTCAGTGTACTTCAGCTGTTTTCATAATACGTAGCTCTTTAAGTAGAAACTGTGTTTTCCAACATGTACCAGAGAAGCATTGCACAACACTACTTCATTGTTTTTCTTGTCACGGTCTATTATACACAGCTTTACCGCCAGAAGAGCGGAGGCAATGACTGTGCTCTCATACACAATCCCTTTTCTCTTTGTTATACTGTAACAAACATCCAAAACTTTTAAAATAGTTTGTTCTGGTTTACATTTAACCAATTCAAATAAATGATTCACTGATACCTTTAGTTAACTACTGTCATTGGTTAGATTTATCATCAACGTTTCTTTTCAGTTCACCCAAATTGATATTTCTGTGCCAAATAAAAACAAAATTGATTACACAATTAAAGAGATTCAAAATTGTTCTTCTGTTGAATATAAATGAAAATATTTTGAAGAATGTTCAATAGAATAAAAGTTTGAAACAACATAAGGGTAAGTGTTCAAATAATTCTGGGTGAACTATCCTTTTAAATAGTATCGTCTAACTTTGAGTTTCTTGGCTGTACCATATCAGAGATCTAAAATGTAATAAAAGCAGTGCAGTAGTTTTTACTGCCATTGATGTTAGACACTGTATGGGTGTATCCGGTGGTGCCAAAGACAGCATAAACCTCTGGTGCCAGTTCAGTTACACAATGTAGTATTGTCTGTTTGTCAGACATCTCTGGTGCCCATGCATGACACAGTTAAAACACCTCAAAGAGCAGCTCTATTCAGAATACACACATACATTTTCTATCTTCTGCTCTGAATCATTGTGGATCTGTGTGTTTTTGCTTTGTATCTTCTCTCATGATCTTGTCTTGACCATAAGGGCCGGTCTGTTGGTGGGTGACCTCTGACCTTAAACAATTAGGTCTCTGATATACATAAGTAAATTAGATCCTCCTGATGTACACAAACACACGAGGTGTGAAGCAGTGGGAGGGAGTGTTTGTGTGTGTGTTACCTCTCCGCGGTGTCCGACGTTCACATACGCACACACGGGCTGGAAAGCTCCAGTTCCACAGGCCAGTAGATGAGTGCGGTTGAATGGCTGCAGCAACCGCACAAAGTTTGCACACTCCATCTGTACCAAACACACAGAAAGAGTTCATATTAAAATGTTGGGTGTTTTGGTGGCAAATTAAGGTACAAACTTGATAATTACAGCACAATTACTTACACAAGCATACAAACACATGTATTTTACACTGACAACCAGGTTAAACTCATCAAGTGCAGTTCATAATCATGAGGAATTTTAGTAAGTGCGAGTGTGACCAATATTTCCCTGGAGTGTTTGAATGGAGAGTTACAAGAATCATCAACATTTTAATGGATCAGAGAAAAAATAGCAAGAAAATGATCCCCACTTAAAATTCACTGAAGACCAATCAGAGCTTTCAACGTGGGAAAGAAGCCCTTACGGTCCAATTACTGAAGGGTTCAGAAAGAGGAAAACATCACACACACACTATCGACATGTACACACTCTAACTATGGCCACCTGTATGCAGCCTTATTGACTATGTAGGGTCAAAACCAGTGGAGCATAAATGAACGAAAGGTCAAGGGTCATTAAAGATGCAGGCAGATGCTCAAACTGCAACCAGATGTTAACCAGCAGGACTGCGAGAGTGAGAGAGATCCAAAGCAGCAATGTACAAGTCACTTTCAATAAACAGAATAAAATGGAGCCTGAAAGTTCAAATATATAAATTATAAAATATATTGTACTGATTGTCGATCCCAGGAGGTCAAACTTTATATTAAAGGAATACTCCACCCCAAAATGTTTATTTGGTCATTTATCACTTACCCCCATTCGTTCCGAACCCGTAAAAGCTTCGTTCGTCTTCAGAACACAATTTAAGATATTTTAGATAAAAACCGGCAGGCTTGTGACTGTCCCATTGACTGCCAAGTTATTAACACTGTCGAGGTCCAAAAAGTGTGAAAAGCATCGCCAGGATACTCCATCTGCCATCAGCGGTTCAATCGTAACATTATGAAGCAACGAGAATACTTTTTGTATGGAAAAAAAAAAAATCACGACTTCATTCAACAATTAGGCACCGTAACGTCTCCTCTGAGTCAGCGTAGCGCCATTTTGGAGTTTATCCCCTGGACACAAAATGCGTACGCTCTTTTGTTAGCTGACATGTAGTTGCAAAGTTACTTAATTTGAGTTAATAGAATGTCTAATGCGTACTATCAAAATAAAGTGTAACCCTAAAATATCCCCATGTAAAGTGCCACCAGTCATTTTTGAGTGAGCTCAAAGTGTGGTGCATAAAACTCAGTAACAATTTGTTTTAAGGTATACTTGTTACACACGTTACATGTACTTACCTTTTTAATAACAATAAATGATGCATAATTACATGCAAGTAACACTAAGTAAAACCCTAATCCTAATGCTAATCCTAACCATAAGTACATGTAGTTAATTAATATAACTCAGTACTTAAATGTATAATTACACTGTAACAAGGACACCTTAAAATAAAGTGTAACCTAAAACACTTCTGAGTTCATATCTGTGTGTTGTTTCACCATTACACCAACTAAAGTTTAAATGAAAAACAAATATCCTGTTCAATTCCCTAACACATACTCACACACTGAACAGAGTCATTAAAACCGCTGTGAAATCACACTCACCTGTCACATCAAACAATACTGTCGGGACAGTCACCAGAGCGTGTAACCATGGCAACACCTCACATTTCCACTTTACGAGTGAAGCATGCTAAACACTAACAGATGCAGAGTTCATCTCCATTCAAGTGTGTGTGGTAGACCATTAGGGACAGAGGACAGGAAAGATTTAACTTGGAACATAATTAAGATATTTATGGTGCTGAAAGGAAAAAGGGAGAGGCCGAACAAGAAGAAAAAGAACAAGAAACAGAAATGTAAAAGAAAAAGAGAGCAAAGGGGATTTCGAAAAATGAAAGAATAACTGCGTTCTGTGTATTGGGACGGCCTTCTACGGTCGTTAGGTTTAAGAGACTCATGAGTCACACACAAACTTGGTTGGAAGCAAGACAACAATAAGTGAGTGGATCAAATCTCATTTATGGGCGTTTGGCTTCTTCTCTCCAGTCATCAGGCCAACCGCAGCACACTCAGAGTATAGCGGAAGATGGACAGATGTTTTAGTTTCAAACTCCAGATTGAACCACATGAAATAAGGTAGAGAATCACACTAACCAAACATTCCAAAACAAACTACATTTGATGATTTCTGCTGTCATTGGCTGGATATGGGATATCTTGAAAGAACCCCCCCCCCCCAAAAAAAAATACTCTTGGAAAGCGTGACACACATCTTTTGAGTTTGTTGATGTTTTTAGTGAATTTAGAACCAGAACCAGTTTTTCACTTACCTCGGGATCTTTCCCTTTGAGAATACAGTCCTCACGATTCCCAGGCAACGAAGGCCAATGGATCTGGACATAAAGAGTAAAAGCAGATGAAATTTATCATCTCATAAATTAAACACACACTAAGCACAGCCCTGTCCAACTCACACCCAGACTCATTTACTTAAGACTAATTCAACTGCAAGATCCAAACATAACAAAATCAGATTAACAAGAACTCAAAATGGACAAATTCCCAATGATCTTTCCCAATGGACAAATCAAGTCCTGCCATAAAAAAAATATTGTTCAAAAAGCCATTTCACTTAGATATGCATCACAAAATATTATTGCAATTTCTGTTTCATGCCAAATTTAAAGCTAAAGTAAGTAATTTATGTGCCAATAAAGTGCCACCAAATGAAATTGCAAAAATAATGGCTCCTGAGCATGCCCCCTGTCTGCCACTAGTTAAACAAACAGATAGTATCGCCCCATTGTTGCTGTGTCTGTGCACTCAATTAAACAGTGCAATGTTTCAAAAGCGCCACAGTGCCAGAGTTTACGCTCTTCAGGGAAATCAAGCTACAAATGGCTTACAAATTGAGTGTGTGTCTCTGAGCGTGGGTGTGCGACAAAAATGCTTTGAGTTTTTTTCCCCCATGAATTTCAACAATAAAGATAGATTTATGAAAACAATAACTCTAGAGTGTGAAAGTCACAAAACCCTATCCTGATGTTATAAAGGATTGAGAAATAAACATAAACCCATCTGCTAGTTCCTCTATCCAAATATACAGTGGGTACGGAAAGTATTCAGACCCCCTTATATTTTTCACTCTTTGTTATATTGCAGCCATTTAAGTTCATTTTTTTTCCTCATTAATGTACACACAGCACCCCATATTGACAGAAAAACACAGAATTGTTGACATTTTTGCAGATTTATTAAAAAAGAAAAACTGAAATATCACATGGTCCTAAGTATTCAGACCCTTTGCTCAGTATTGAGTAGAAGCACCCTTTTGATTTAATACAGCCATGAGTCTTTTTGGGGAAGATGCAACAAGTTTTCCACACCTGGATTTGGGGATCCTCTGCCATTCCTCCTTGCAGATCCTCTCCAGTTCTGTCAGGTTGGATGGTAGCGTTGGTGGACAGCCATTTTAGGTCTCTCCAGAGATGCTCAATTGGGTTTAAGTCAGGGCTCTGGCTGGGCCATTCAAGAACAGTCACGGAGTTGTTGTGAAGCCACTCCTTCGTTATTTTAGCTGTGTGCTTAAGGTCATTGTCTTGTTGGAAGGTAAATCTTCGGCCCAGTCTGAGGTCCTGAGCACTCTGGAGAAGGTTTTCGTCAGGATATCCCTGTACTTGGCCACATTCATCTTTCCCTCAATTGCAACCAGTCGTCTTGACCCCGCAGCTGAAAAACACCCCCACAGCATGATGCTGCCACCACCATGCTTCACTGTTGGGACTGTATTGAACAGGTGATGAGCAGTGCCTGGTTTTCTCCACACATACCGCTTAGAATTAAGGCCAAAAAGTTCTATCTTGGTCTCATCAGACCAGAGAATCTTATTTGTCACCATCTTGGAGTCCTTCAGGTGTTTCATGTGTCTTGCACTGAGGAGAGGCTTCCGTCGGGCCACTCCGCCATAAAGCCCCGACTGGTGGAGGGCTGCAGTGATGGTTGACTTTCTACAACTTTCTCCCATCTCCCGAATGCATCTCTGGAGCTCAGCCACAGTGATCTTTGGGTTCTTCTACCTCTCTCACCAAGGCTCTTCTCCCCTGATAGCTCAGTTTGACCAGGCGGCCAGCTCTGGGAATTCTGGTCGTCCCAAGCGTCTTCCATTTAAGGATTATGGAGGCCACTGTGCTCTTAGGAACCTTAAGTGCAGCAAATTTGTAAACTTGGCCAGATCTGAGCATGCCACAATTCTGTCTCTGAGCTCTTCAGGCAGTTCCTTTGACCTCATGATTCTCATTTCCTCTGACATGCACTGTGAGCTGTAAGGTCTTATATAGACAGGTTTGTGGCTTTCCTAATCAAGTCCAATCAGTATAATCAAACACAGCTGGACTCAAATGAAGGTGTAGAACCATCTCAAGGATGATCAGAAGAAATGGACAGCACCTGAGCTAAATATATTTATGCTGTGAGTGTCACAGCAAAGGGTCTGAATACTTTGGACCATGTGATATTTCAGTTTTTCTTTTTTAATAAATCTGCAAAAATGTCAACAATTCTGTGTTTTTCTGTCAATATGGGGTGCTGTGTCTACATTAATGTGGAAAAAAAATGAACTTAAATGATTTTAGCAAATGGCCGCAATATAACAAAGAGTGAAAAATGTATGGGGGTCTGAATACTTTCCGTACCCACTGTATATACAGTGATTGCACATCCTGGCACATTCATTTCTCATGCGTCACAGAACAGTCTGGCACACAACCGCTGTCACGTTCAGACCACACAAGGACTTTTTTTTTTTTTTTTATACAGAACGTATGCAAGCTTAATTTCATAAGTTATATGGTCCTCTTCAGTAGAAAAACCTAACAGAATATAACACAATTATAATTATCAGTTTGTGTGATTAGATACATCATTGACACATTAAGATTATATTACTAACAAAAATATATTCAAATAAGATACTGTAATGTTAAATAGTGTTCCTGTAGCTCAAACCAGGAGCAATGCCAAGGTCACGGGTTCAATTCCCAGGGAAATTATGTACACTTTGAATGCAGTTTAAGTCATTGTGGATTAAAAAAGTGTCTGCCACATATGTAAAATGTAGATAGTGCCTGCACTTGTTGACTAATTGGTCTCTTTGCATCACATGACATTTACTAATCCTTCTACCGCTTGTAAACTGCCAGATTTCATTGAATTGATTGATTTATTTAATCTGTTCTAGCCTTCATATGATGAAATCATTAGTGAGTCATTTGTTTTTATTTACCCTTTCAAGCTCTTACACATTTTGACACATCTAAATCCGGAACCTGTAATCAACTACGTCACCAAGCATCCTTCCATTGAATGGAAGCATTTCCTCTTTCCTTAATTAGTCATCACCTTTATTCTTCAGGACACTTGGAATAAAAATAGTCCAAATGTGTCTGTCGTTGAGTTGTAGCGACCTAAAAGGTAATTATTAATGATGAAACACTACAGTGTGCTATAAATCCATGGTGTGAAGGAAAGGGTCCTGGCTCACTCATTCAGCTTTTTTATTTGCTCCTGATGCACCATGTTTAAGATTAACCAACCTCTATTAACCATGGGAGAAACGCTACACAGTCACCAGGCCCTGCCAGTCCTCTGAAAAGAATGAGTGAATGATTCCTCAACCTGAACTGAGATCAGCAGTGATGAAGACTGCAGGTCATGTAGATTAGCAGTAAATACATGCCCAAGAGGGAAAAGGAAGTCTGATCAGGGCTGAGTAATTTGTCCCATCATGAATCACTGCTTGATTTCTGTGGCACCTTCACCTTCGGCTGGGAAGCTTTACTGATAGCATCTGCAAAATAATCTTGCACATGTAAATTTACACATCCAAACATTTTCTAGCTAAAAAAGGTGAAAACATTTTCTGCACCTTGTTTATTGTAGCTTAATTTTTGTAATTAAATTCTCAGTAAGGTAATATACACTGTGGCCAGTGGTAAAACGGTGGCCTTACAGAATGTACAAGGGTCTAACAAGGCAGAAAACGCCTGTCCTTGAGCCAAAGGTCAAAGGGTCATAACCTCAGATGTGGCAGCCACTCCCATGTGTCTATCACCATGCCAATGCACTTCCTCTTCCTGTTCATATCCTTTAACAAGGCCACACACAATGATAAGTTCTTTGGAGACTACATACGAAAACAACCATACTTGTTGAGGCACCAGGGACTTGAGTCAAAACATATTCACATGAACAGAGGCTTTAATTAAGCTCAGACACACACATATACAAAGTTAATTGCACATGGAAAAAACTACCAAACCCTGGAGACAAGTGGTACCACAGCACTTCTGCGTTTACAGTCCATTTAGTTAAGTGCCTATTTACACACTGTGGCTCCTCTCATAACTCACAACTTTATTTTATAAACTACACCACAAAAGTGTGACAGTAATATGAAAAAGGGCAGCAAACACTGAACTTGTAAAAATCAAGCAAGACCATTTATGTGTTTATATGTCTAGGAGTGGTCTAAACAAGTCCTTGTCACACATGTGATCACTTTATATGAATTTATATGAAGTTTGTGGATAGCTGTTTTGTGTCATTTTGGTAAACATTTTTATGGATGAGAAAAGCCCACAAAGAAAGTCTGTTTTAATATGTGTATCACATTAAGATTATAGTATCAAATTGGATTATAAACTCATCAAACAAAATGTCATTAGTTTATATTTAAATTATATAATATTTTAAAGTAAAAGGTTTTAATAATCATGTTTTATTTTAAATAGTTATGTTTACATACATAAATAAGCAAACAAACAAATAAAGAAAGAAAAAAGTAAGTAAATAAATGAGTGAGTGAGTGAGTGAGTGAGTGAGTGAGTTAATTAATTAATTAATTAATTAATTACTTAATGTGGATGTTGGTGAAATGCCAACAAAATGTCCAATGGAGTGAAGTAAATGTCCTTTCATATACCCTTGTGTTATGAGTGTCTTGGCTGTGTCACTTCATCTATTTTTTAAACAAGAACGCATCATATGTGAACAGGTTTTTACATGCCCCTTATTAATCATGTGTAAAAAGTTTCAGCACATGTAAGTGTCTGTTGTTTTTATCTCTGTCTGTAGATAACAGTCGCCAGTAGAGCAGACTGAATAACATGACACCTCTCACTAACAGCACTAACATTCACCTACATCAACACTTGCACTTTTTCTGGGCTCTCACACCTGTGTTCTCCGTGGGCAGCTTATTATCTTAACCGTATCGCAATGATAGCATGTGTTACCTCTTTAGCATCATGTGTATGATCCAGTCTCAGCGAGTAGAGAACATCCTTCCCTCCCAGGAAAAGCCTGTCATGATATTCATCCAAAAACACAGCCGACAAGTGCAGATCTCCATTGAAACCACTGAAAACAGAGGTACGGTTTGTGGCCAACAGATCTGTAGGAAAGGGAGAGAGAGAGAGAAAGTGATAAGAATTATGATTGACATAATGAACACCACATTTCAACTGAAAAATGACAATAAATCTGTCTCTACAGTCAAAGCAGATTCATGAGGAGAAAATGCAGAAGAGGACACTCATCTTAAATCCAGAACTGCAGGAGAAACTTGTGGAATGTGACTGATGGGAGTTCTCTGAGAACTAAATCACTCTTTATCTGTATCTCTTGTTGTCAATTAGCTTTAATTGTGCTTTTTTGGCATGACTATTTGTTCAGTTCTGCAAGTCAAAATATTACGGATTGCAGGTTTACATCAGTTCTTTTTCCAACAGAGGCATTTCTAACCAAACTTGGCAAGACTTTGCTTTTTGTTGAAACTGTTAAAATCTCAGAATCTTAAACACTGACTAATAACTAGCTCATATATTTCTGAGTAACTTGTCCACAATGAAAGCATTGCATTGCATGAAAGCAACAATGGTGTATTGTCAAAAAAGGCAGAACATATCTGATGTTTAATATTCAGTAATGTGGAGAAGGATTTTTAACCAATAAGATTTCATGCATTTGTTGGGGCTATTCTTCTCAAAACAACACAAAGAATTAAACAATTTCCTGAAAAGAATGAGCAAATAATTTATTAAACTGAACTGAGATCAGCTGAGATGAAGACTGCAGGTCATGGAGATTAACAGTAAATACATGCCCAAGAGGGAAAATTAAGTCTGATCAGGGCTGAGCCATTTTTACAATAAAATGTGCTGTTACTCATCACTTGTCACTGTCAGTTGGGACAAAAACTGAGACTTACATGGAAGAGATGGAAGAGTTTATGTTGTACCTGATTGGTGGTCACATTGTTTGAGTTAAATTTGGTTACATGAATTCACTATATAAAAGTAATTTCTGTGTGAGCTTATTGACAGTTTATGATAATTGACCTCATTGCCTGTGCAATTTTGCTAATGTGACTGCATCTTAATGGTATGATTGCATATAACAACAACAAAGAGTGGAAGAATAGTGGAAATTAGACTTAAATCTTTGACTCTAAAATGAGTTCAAGGTCCTGTATTAGATCATTTTCAGTGTGTTATCAAGTATACATAACCCTCTTAGAACCAAATGTGTAAGACAAACCATTCTACTGTTTTTATAGAAAGCTTATTATAATTACCAAAACCCTAGAATAATTCAATAAAACATAATTGATTTTATTTTAAGTAAGTTTTCCAGAGGGGAATGCCAAATGCCCCCATTTTTGTCATATTTTGTCCGCTTTAAACTATAGATAAGTACTGAACACACACACACACACCCACAAACACATGTTCTTGTTATCTTTCTCTAGTATCCTGAAGTTCAGCTCCACACTCCCTCCACATTCCCCTCATATAAGGTGCGGTTGGACAGAAAAGAGGAGTGGAGGAGGAGGAATGAGGGCTGGTTGAGAGGGTGGCACGCGTCTAATACCGCTAATGGGGCGCCGATGAAAAGAGCACAAACAGAAGCCAAACAGCGACGCCAAATGTTAAACCACAATTATAAAAACGCACACACATGCAACAACAACATTCACAATCCACTTCTTTATATAAATCAATTAAAACGCTTTCTCAGCCATTTAAGGAGTTTACCAAAAGACTTTTGGATTTTAACAATCATTGGCAACGAGGTCAAAATATATTCTGGCATTGTGTGAGGTTTTTGATATAAACATCAAATAAACTCACAAGCTGAACAAAAGAGAAAAAGTTGTGTTCTTTCTTTATTAGAGTGATCTTGCGTGCAAGTTTCACATTGATATAAAAACTACTTTTTGTTTTCCAGAAAACAGACTCAATACTGACAGAGAAAAAACAGCACAAATATACAGTCACAGGTCACTGCTATATGTCCTTTAACGGATGCGTTTCATCCAGCGGCTACATATAGGAACTGTAATTGCAATGAACCCCTGAGGTAACCTGCGGTTTAGTGCTCTACTCAAGAGCACAATGGTGGCAGACGATCTCAATAAGTCATGAATCAACCCTGTGTCCTCCATGAACACACGCATATGAAGACAATTACCGCTGAATAAAACAGAGACATATACATCTGAAGAAATTTAGAGTTACAGCTTCACATTCTTTTACCTTTTGTTCTTCTAATATATTTTAGAAGAGATGGGGGTCATAAGGAATGTTCTCAGTTTTGATTCCCATTAATCATTTTGGCTCCTTCATGGTTTCATCAAAAATGATGTACTTTTTGTATAATTAAATAAATAAATCAATAAAAATATGAATTTAAAAAAATAAGCTGAAAACTATTCTTGAGCAACACAGCCTTTTTATATAGAAAATATTACTGCCAAACTCATAATGTGTACTTTATTAGCCTTTCATTAGGGAAACTGTTACTGTTCATACACTGTATGTTTTTGATTCTCTAATATGAATCGACTCATTAAATCATTCGCTCTGTATTTGTTTGGTCACAGGTTGACAGTAGCGCTGGAAATGCTTTCAGAGTATTTTAGCGAAGCGTTCTGTCTGTATTACAGGAGAGCAGAAAAGAAATCTTACTATATTTTATGTGCTGTAAATGCCATCTGCTCCTTGGTGAACATGTCTCACATACATACACACACTTACAGAGTATAGTGTAAATTACACAGGTAGTCTCTAGAATATTTCCCGTAGCTGTGTAAATAATCTGCTCTTTTAAAATAACACTTCACAATCACAATCACCGATTTAATGACATTAAACGTGACGAAAAGACAACCTGAGACTACACAGAGGTTTGAGTTGGCAAGGACTCCCTCTAAAACACACACACACACACACACACACAGCATCTCTTGTGGTCATCCTCCAGTGTGACAGTAAGAGGCTGTATGTGTGCCAGTAGATGTGTAATACTTTGGAAAAGTGTAAAAACTTAAACATGTAGCATTGGTGTCAGAATAAATGACGTAGTTACAAACAAGGGCTCAGGGTTTGCCTGGTTAGCACAGGCCAAGATGTCGTAACTCCACCATCTGCTGACAAATCATCTTTCAATAAGATGAATGGGAATTATATTGGATGCTTTCTCCAGGTATTATAGGCTTCAGTGGTTATGTACAACACACAGACACACCTGATAAAGATACAGATCTGTTCATCTGATGCTTGTTTTCAAGAAATCCTACAATCTTTAAATTATTTAGCTTAAAATCACATCTGTTGTGTGTGAGATCAATGAGAAAAAGAGAAGGATGAAGAGACGAGAAAGGCTAAATAAATGCAAAACAGAGTTTACTGTGTGTTGAACTGCAGTGACATTATGCTGTAGATACAGCACAGAAAATGTAAACCCTTACTCTCTTTCTTCTAAACTCTTTTTCTTACATCAGTAGGCTTTCTACACAGTGGCAACCCACCAACTTTCTAAACAACCATTAATAACACACACATGTCTGTTGGCATCTGGCCAACCTTTTAGATTTTCGCTTAGTGGTAATGAAGTGAATGTAAAAGGAAGAAGAGAGAGGTCTTGCATTAGAGCCGACTGGGCTGTTTGCCTTAAGGTTTGTGTTTAGTCTCATTTTTTGTCTAAGGGGTCGTGTGTCTGTATGTGATTAAGAGACAGATAAAGCGAGAGATAAAAAGATAGAAAGTGAGAAAGGAAGTATGAATATGTAGTAAATGAATACATAACCCTCAGGAGAAAACATGTCTACATAGGAAGTTAATCATGCTCTCCGCTCTGGTGTAGACAGTTACATTCATATATATCTTGTGTGTACTTTATCATGCATGCGTGCGTGCGTGCGTGCATGTGTGTGTGTGTGATTTCAGTATCAGGTAGATCTTTAGGGGGCTTCGGGCTGATTCTGTCATCAGTTGTGGTGGAACTAATTGATTACTGGCTGGTGCAGCGAGCAGCAGGGGAGAACGTTCACAGAGTTGAACATCGACAGGAGGATCTCATGGTGTCTTCCCCAGGCAGTGAGAAAGAATACACAACGCTACGAACCACGCACACACACACACACACACACACACACACAAATGCACTGCCAGAAACTGCCCTTCTCAGATAACAAAATTAAATTAGACTACGTCAACATTTCATAGCAGGTTAAGACTCAAACAATCCAAGACATCTAAAATTCACTGAATACCTTCAGTAACATACACAAAACACTCTTAGACCACTCTGTTTTACAATATATACACTGCTGATCAAAAGTTTGGGATTCGATTTTTTTTATATTTTTGAAAGACATCTCATGTTAAACTCAGCAAGGCTGCATTTATTGTCAAAAATACAATAAAATACACTAAAATATACTAAAGTATATTATTATTATTTATAATAATTTTAATAAGTGTTTTTAACATATAGGGAAGGGACAAAAAGGCAAAAAGTACCCAGCATAAATAAGATCTCTGCAGCATCCCAACATGCACCTCATGAAGCTGGAGTGCATCTGGAATCTAGACAAAGATTGTGACTTTTGCTTAAATTAAATCCCTCTTCTTAATCCCCAAACATCCATTTGTTTTATTTAATAATTTTGATGACTTCACTATTATTCTAAAATGTGGAGAACAGTAATAACAAGGAATGAGTACATAAGTCCAAACATTTGACTGGTAGCGCATACATCATAGTATCTATCATAGTATCTGTTCTGTTTCCCCTCATTCTCTCACTATGCTTCTACCTGTCTGTCTTCATTTGTCACACACACTCACGTTACTTCAGGGCAAATCTGGCTACACCAGCACTTACTGGTAAACTCATAAAAGCCCCACTCCCCCTCAAAACCACTTTTTGTAGCTTATTTTCTCAGCGTTCCTTTTGTCCGTCTCATTCTTTAAGTCCTGCTCCCTGGCCTCTCCCGATCCCCTCTCTCCCCAAAGCAAGTTTAGATAAACCCCTCTGGATAACAGCCATGCGAGTCAGTGCCTTGCCCTCTGTACACACACACACACACACATACACACACACACAATGAGACTCCAACAGCTAGACAAAATGCCTTGTTATGGCTACACACACAGACCTGTTTACACATTTAGCAAGAAAGAAAGAGAAAAGATTATTTTTCACACCAATAATCTATATGGCAGGGGTTGAAATTCATTCTGTCCACACTATTCCTCCTTTTATTTACCTCCATTCATTCTTTGCTTTCTCTGACACCTCTCTTCTTTCTCCTTTATTACCCTGATCGCTTTTAGCAGTCATGTTTCCATATGTTAGTGTGTGTGTGTATAGAGGGCAGCTGTATTTGTGCAGTGTGCTTGAGACCATTACAGCTGCAATTAAGTGTGTGCATGTGTTCCTGTGACGGCTCCCAGGACAGTCATCCGCTCAGGGGTTAAAAAATCAAATCATAGTTTAAGTGACCAGCAGCTATTGCGGTCATTATCAGTGTGTGATCGCGTCCAGGGCTTGTGACCTAATTGCGGTAAACTGCGGACTCCCCTCAACCCAGGAGGAAACTGCCACAATGCTGCATTGTTCTGCTACGTTACACTGCAAACTCTTGACTGACGCCACAAGGATGGAGGGAATGTGTGTTTTCATTAAAATTCCACCTGCATCCATTTTGCAGAGTACAAACAAAGTATTCTTGTCTCCTGTTTGTATGTACTGTATCAATACTGTACCTGTATGAACTGTATTTGTGCCAGACCTTCAGCCTGAAATTCATTTCCTCAATAGGTCTCTGTTTTGCCCACCTATTTTTTCCTCATTCACACACCATATATTCTCTGTACTCCACTTGGACCAGCTCACAATCTGTTTATATACATTCACATGAACTTGAAACATCTGATGAAAAATCACGTGAATGTGAATTGGTCTCACCATTGAGAGTTTACTCCAAAACATGTGTATTTAATGTTTCAAATATTCAATTACACTTTGTGAAAACTGTAGAACAACTATGCAAAACCTAATGTAGCTCATTCATATCTGTGCATGTTAATGTACTTTACCTGTATACCTGCTATCTTTAAAGGTATATCCTTGAATATGGATTTAAGGTGATCCGAGCATTTAATTTTTCTGCAATGGCAAAAAATATTCATATTACCCTCTTGAAAGTACCATATATTTGGCAACTATAGATACATAAAGAACCATGGAAACTTTTTTTTTTACACAAAAGGAATATAATAGTGGGGGGAAAAAATCTTTACATTTTTTTAATGTTCTTACATTAAGAAAAAATGGGTCTCTCAATAAACTTTCTTTGGGTGAACCAGAACTTTTTCACAAGACATCACTGTGAAAACCCCCTTTTGGACAGATTTGACTGAATTAGGTCCTGAAATATCTGTAAACGGGGGGGTCATGCAGATATTTAGTTTGAAGCACTTTCTGCCAGTCAATGTTTTTGAAAATTCATCGGCAGCCCATGTATGGATTGCAGGAAGCTGAGAACATCTGAGAAGCGGCTCGTTCAAGCTCAATGCCATATTCAGCTTCATAAGCAGCTGTTATAAGCAGTTGTTAGTTTGTGGTGCAAGAATGATATTTTGCTGCATGCCACTGCTCTGCTGCGTCGTCTCTGATTTCAGTATCTCAATGCCACAACTGTATGTTTGTAGGGTGGGATTTTGGTAAGAGAGAGCATGTCTAATTCAGTGGGAAGTCTGGCAGTTCCAGTTCTAGCATCACCTTTAAAATTTAGAGCAATTCCTAATCTAGAACTGTGATCTCATGGGAGAGTTTCACAACATCCATCTTTCAGACATGAAACTCTGTGGCATGCTCTCTCAAAGAAATGTTTCCAGGGAGCTGGGAATATTTAGGGAGTGAGAGAATGTGAACGAAACACTAGAATCATCAAACATACTTTAGTGACAGATTCTTTACCCAGACATCACAAACCATGCACAAACATCTGGGCAACGCTACAAAAATAAACTCATTAATTCATTAATGTAAACTAAAACAAACACAGATCCGCCCACCTCTGCGTCTCTGTGTATGTTCAACCATAAAATAGAAAAGTGTGCCAGTTTGTGTATATGAATGCATGCGGGTGTACGTATGTCTCCTTCTAAATCAGCACACACATTTCACAGAGCAAAGGTCAGAACTGACCCACCAAAAGACCCCACAAGATCCACACACGCTTACTGCCCAGCTGCTAGCATATACAGGCCATCCCTCAATTACCATTCAAAACATAACATGCTCCCTCCAGACCAATCCATACAGCTCTGACAGCTTGATGAGTGGGCACTTTAGCCTTTTCAGTATAGGCAGAATGACCAACATGCGTTCTGAGACCCATCAGTTTTGAAAATCTAAATATATGTAGTACAACTGAATGGGTATGCTGATCATTAGCGCGTCCACGGAGAAGAACACTGGCCGATTACATGCAATCAGAGCTCCATGCAGGGACTGCGTGAGCATTCGATGACCGCATTAAACTCTGCACAGATGTGCTCCAGTCACGCACTCAGACCGCTCGAGGGAAACCGGACACCCATCTCTTAGCTCAGCTTATAATCATTAATGAAAAGAGCTTATCAGAGGCACTGGTAAAACAATTCATACAAACTACTGCTTCACATTCCTGTCGCCACCTTAAGCCTTCTTTGAGCCCTAGAGATAAATTAGAGTTACACAAAGGGATAATTCACCCAAAAATGAAGATTCTGCCATGATATACTCACCCTCAATTTACTCTTTGTAACAATTTATCTCTGAAAACAAAAGAATGTATTTTAAAAAATACCAAACCAAATGGTCCCCTTTGACTTCTATAACAATTTATTCCCATACTAGGAAGCCAATGGGGACCAGAATAAAATGTATTTATCATTTGCTCACTCTCATGTTGTTACAAACCCATATGACTTTCTTTGTTCCATAGAACACACACAAAAATGTGTTAGGCAGAACTGTAGGAAGTTTACAAGGATTGTTAAACAAAAACGTAACCCATTTTTGTGGAATATATTCTCAGTTACAATTTGCTTTAACTGAATCTTTTAATTGAATTCACTTTAATTAAATTTTTCCATGAAATGAAAAATGAAACTGAATGAATGAATGAATGAATGAATGAATGAATGAATGATGCATTTTTATAGAGCTTTACTGTGTATTGTTGTACACCCAAAACACTTTATAATCATGTGGGGGGGGGGGGTGTCTCTCCTCAACCACCACCAGTGTGCAGCATCCACTTGCTTGGATGATGTGACGGCTGCCACAGGCCAACAGCACCAATGCGCTCACCACACACCAGCTACAGGTGGAGAGGAGAGAGAGTCATAGAGCCAATCAAGTGAATGGGGATTAGTAGGAGGCCATGATTGACAAGGGCCAGTGGTGGGAATTTGGCCAGGACACCGGGGTTACACCCCTACTCTTTAAGAGGAGTGCCATGGGATTTTTAATGACCACAGAGAGTCAGGACCTCGGTTTAACGTCTCATCCGAAAGACGGTGCTTTTTTACAGTATAGTGTCCCCGTCACTATACTGGGGCGTTAGGACCCACACACCGCAGGGTGAGCACCCCCTGCTGGCCTCACTAACACCTCTTGAATGTCATTCTAAAGGTGCCATAACACCAACTAATTTTACAGCGAAAAGGGTGACTTGTCTATTGTCGGGATATGAAACACACCTACAGCAACACACAAGTCACTTTCAAACCAAACAGCTTTCTGTTGGTCAACGCAGTGAATCCACGTGACCGAAATCTGTGTGGGGAAATATTTCGCCCTCACACAAATTCAAAAACGGATTCTACTGAAATGACTCCATATCTCACCAACAACAGTAAGCTGAACAACGGTAAATGAAACCGCAGCCAAGCATATTAAATACTGTGGGTTTGGAACAACATGAGGGTGAGTTAATGATGACAGAAGTTTAGTTTCTGGATTAACTATTGCTTTAATAATATCAAAGTAGCGTGTAACAACAGAGGTAAAACATATTAAACTACCTCGGGCCACTGCAACATTCTCCTTGCACTCTATAAACCAGGTAATAGGAGTCATAGTGCGATAAAAAGCGCTAACTGTCTCGCGCACCGCGGAGAAGTGAGCGCGCGCCAGGAGAGCTCGAGGCATGAGGGTTCCGGAGTTTTGGATAACAGCAGAAACAGTAGCCCGGGGTCCTGACGTAGCTTTTTCCCACAGCTTAAAAATGACCAGCCACAACATCTCCAGAAAAGCTCACTGCCACGCAAAAACGGAAACGGCACTGTAATCGTGTTGAACAGGGCGCTCTGATTTGACTCTGATAAGGTCACTGAGGGACTGAGGGAGCAAAGCTTTAAAAAGGTTCAGTATTCAGAGCAGGATGCGTGGAAACTTAAAGCAATATAAATGCGAAAAGCGACAAAAGGAAACCGTTTACTAGAAACATTATTCTTTCTGTCCATAAGTACACTGCAAAAAAAATAATCCTGCCTTAGTAAAGCCAAAGTGACAAACCACAGTGAATAGGTTGCACTAATCTAGTTGGCATAGCTACACATTTAAGAAAAGAAAGAAATGGTGACCTTTTTTGTGCAAATTAACAAAACAAATTAACAAAAAACAGTGCAGTATTTCTATGCTACCTACAGTAGGACTACTTTTCTGCATACTAGCCAACATAACAGCTCACGTTCTGTAAATGTCCTGAAAGCTTCTGTTAATGCAGACTCATTATGCAATTAACATTATTCAGTTTCTGATTGCCCCAAAAAATGCTATTGCATTCTGCCACCACACACACCTGTATATTGGGTAGACTCATTCACACACACGATAAACCAAGCGATGGCAACATGAACCCTCCCTGAAAGCACTGGACCGTGTTCTCTCCTCACAGTAGCGGGGTAAAGCTTAACCAGTCATTTTGCAACTGCTAATTAGATCGCTTTTGTGTTCCGTTTTAAAGATGAGCAAAAAGAAATACAATAATTACATATAATTGAAAGTTAAACTCATTCAGGTAAAGGTGATTGAGTAATTTACCTTTGTATGACAGGCGAAGGCGCGGCACGTTCAGTTTAGTGCTGGTGCTGAACGACAGGACCACCGTCACTAAAATCAGAACCGGTAATTCCATGTTGAATGCACCACTGTCAATGAACCTTTCTTTATTCTAACGGGAATAAATACTTCTCTCAGGGCTGTGTCCCCTTATACAAGTTTGAACTAAGTCCAGACGCAAAAGTTGTTGGACATCCACAGCTGGACCCGAGTGGTGAGATCCCAGATCTCAGATCTCAGGTTAAGCTTGAGTCGCTCGCCTCTGCCCCTGTGCGATATTTTCCCACACAGCTCCAGCTCAAGTGCGCACGTCTCTCTCTCTCTCTCCTCTCTCTCTCTCTCTCTTCAGTCCGGAGAAACACCCTCCTCGTCCTCTCAGCGCAGAGAGCGAAACAGGCCCCCGGTACTCGCGTTCAGTTCCTCTCTCTGCGCTCCTTAGTGCTATCAAGGGTGCGACTTACTGGTTCTCAGAAATATTTCTATGTTTATATATAAGTCTATAGGCTACTTCAAAAGCATTTCCAATCAACATTTTGGTAAAGTTAGTTAAAGTGCCAAATTGACTCCCGCGAACGTCGCTTGAGGAGGTAACCATAGCAACTGCCGGCGGCACGAGCGCTTTCCATAATGGCTTTTACAGCTCGACCCTGAAAGCTATTAAATAATTCATACACTATGCATGGCAGTTTTCCAAACGAGTTCATCAAAATTACTTCATTTGTAGAGGAACACAAAACACTGACTTTGAATTATTATGCAGCCCACTGGAAATAGTTTATATCTATTCATAAACCATACTAGCTTAAAGCGGTTTAAAGCTACCTAAATGCATAAGAAGTTAGCCTAGATGTTAGCATGAAATCATAAGTCATATAGCCTACTGAAATCATACCGTGTTACCCTGCATTGTAGCTGGTTTTACATGGTTTTTAGTTGGATTATGCTGGTCATTTATGCCATTGCATCTTTAAGATGTTACTTAAACATATTTACTAAAAACATAAAATCACTGTCCCACTTTACCTCAAAAAATTTTCAAGTAAATTACAGCGCTTAATTATTTAAAGCACTGTCACATAGAAATGACATTAAATAGTGTTTCAATATATTTACATGGAGGAGGATTGTTGCATAACTAACATTTAAAAGCTGTAAAGTATGTTTTTCTAGTATCTTGGACATTTTCACAATAAATAAAAATGCATTTCAGCTTTCTTGCAGCACTACAGATTCATTTATCTTTGGACTGTGCATACATGTTTGTGCTTGGATGTTTTGCAAGACTATTCTACTTATTTTGACTCCAGAATATATAACCTAAGACACATTAAATCTCTTCCTTGATCTGCCACTTGGCACTATTGTTGCGGCTTGCTGATTTTAATTAACTCGGGGGTTGCATTAGGGAGGTGGGTTCAAAAAGTGTCTTTTGTAAAACACGTTTATCTGCCAGGGGGGTCTAAAGAGGTCCTGATACTCTGGGAGCATTTAGACGCTGCAGGATCTTTTGATCAGGACAATCAAACAGAGAAAAAAGCAGATGTTATTAGTGCATGATGTCAGCATACCCCTTCCAAAGCTGTTCCTGTCATAGCAACGGGTGATTAGAAATGACCAAGGAAAGGGACAGAGAAATAATTTGTATTATATAGGGAAAGATTTCAGACATAGTATGACTGTTTGCCAAGTGCAAACTGTCTGGAGTACTAGAACCTGTTTTAACAGACTTTTAGTTTATTGTCTAGGACGTTTTGTAGTTAAAGTCTGCAATACTCAGTCATGCCATGTCCAAACACAGCAGCTCACGTCTAAATATACAGAAGGATTCAGGCAATGATTTAGACTGACAGCCAGTATGTTGGTGGGCTGAGAGAACAAATTTGAGACGGTGTGTGTGTTTCAATGGGTTGAGCCCCTCCGATTCTTTCTTAGCCTTATCTCTGTGTTTTAGTATGTAGTGTACTCGGGGTCGACCGATATGTTTTTAAGGGCTGATGCCGATACTGATTATTACAGATTAAGTAGACCGAAGACATTCTGTATGTATGTAATTTTCTTTATCAGTTACGCTTTCTACACACAAACTTATTTTTTTCTCAAAAAACATAACTTGATTGACATCAAATGGAAGACAGCAGCTAAATTATTCAGTGATCCTTCTATGCAGAGCTTTTCACTGTTTGGACAAATATAAGGTTAAATGGAGTAAATCAATCATATTTTACTATTTAAATCCCTAAAATTAATGCTAAATTAACGCCAAAATGTTTTTGAACCTGATAAACATGATGAACGATGTTGGTTCTCTCCAATACCTTTTTATCATTTAACTAACTTAAAAAATGATGATCTCAGACCATAGAAAGAAAAAAAACTGGAATGACAATACTAGAAAAGCAACAAGTTGTTTCATCAAAGAGCGTGTGTGAACCACCTGCTAGACATGTGAAATGTGAGGTAACCACAAATCCCTGCTGGGGTTTGACCTTTGACCCATGAAGAGGAAAGAGGTCAATTATAGAAAGTCTTGATTGTACTGTGACCTCTGACACAACACTCATTCTCCTCTCTTCCTTTGCTTTTTTCCCATTAGTCTTATTTTCCTTTTGAGGATATTCCAAGTACTTATCATCCCGCCCTTTCCTCTTTTCAAGCAATTTCTCTCAGGCCGATAGTTGTGACAATGAATACACATGGAAGCACACACATTTAGACAAACAATTCACTGCCAGCTTGCTAAAAGATATATAGAGATACTGTAATAGCGGTGCATGTATTTATAGGAAATGACTGGGTATCTCAGAGCTCAGGGGCTTTGTATATGTGTTTCTAAGTGTGGGACTTGATGACAGATAGATTATCAGAGGAAGTCTCCAGAATAGTGTGTATTTATGGCATATGGCCAGTTATACAACAACTTCAACCTTCCCAGGCCAATAGAAAGATTAATGAACAGATTCAAATCCAAAACTACAGTACAATTACACCCTAAATTGTGCACCCTGGCTTATATTTCTGAATATATTCACGCTGAAGCCTCTATGAGGAATGTATTTGTGGATTTGGGCTTGTTATGGGTCTGTTTGAGTTTTTAACTTCTCTGAATTTGAGAAGGTAATTTGATAATCTGAAATTCTGATAAGGGTTTTGTATAAATGTGATTACTCATGAAGTTCTGATAACATGCTCCAGTTTGCAGTCTGGAGAGGGCGTAATGCTTTGCAGCGATTGGTCAAGCATGTTAGGGTCATGACCCTGACAGGGATGATCATAATGACATTGTCAATGACCGTGACTCGTGATCTTTGACCTCCTGCGCATTCTGACTGCATTTATTTGTTTACCCTCAAAATCCCAGGGCACATCAATCATAACTGTCACAACAGTGTGTGTGTGTGTTGAGGTAATTTTGTGGCCCTGTCGGTCTGTATGTTTGCAGGTGTGTGAATGTGTATTTCTGATAAAAATGGTTTAGCATAAATATTTAAGTTTGTGCACATCAATGCCCCTTGTGTTTAGTCTGTTGAACCGTGATTGTATGCATGGTTTTAAAATGTGTTTTTAATGTGACTCAGCTGAATATTAGACATTTGTATTTACCGTGGTGCAATAAGCCAATTACTCACTAACAGTTGCGTATGGACACACACACACATATACACACGCTGAAAATACTTTTGAATATGCTGATTATTCTCAGGACTAAAAATGAAAGTGACATACAGCCAAGTATGGTGACCCATACTCGGAATTCGTGCTCTTCATTTACCCATCCAAGGTGCACACACACAGCAGTGAACACACACACACCGTGAACACACACCCTGAGCAGTGGGCAGTCATTTATGCTGCAGCGCCGGGGAGCATTTGGGGGTTCGGTGCCTTGCTCAAGGGCATCTCAGTCGGGGTATTGAGAGTGGAGAGAGTGCTGTACATTCACTCCCCACACGACAATCCCTGCCAGACTGAGACTTGACCTCACAACCTTTCGATTATGAGTCCGACTCTCCAACCATTAGGCCACGACTTCCAGAAAAAAAATGTCTCTCATATCCAGATTCCTAGATATAAAAAAATATATAAAAATAGACTCACGGTCTCAGTAAGCTCTAAAAAAATAAGCTCAGAACAATGAAAGATTTTTCAGTCAAATACATTATAAAATACGTATTCCTGTTACACAGCTCTGTGAAATAATTGATACAGACTGGTTAACAAATATTCTGGATTTAAATATTTTGATAATGGATAATAGTTAGTTTTACACATGATTATCATGTTAATGATTTTAACTTGTATAACATACAATAATTTATTTAATTGATTAATTAATTTATGATTTATTTTAATTTATTTAAAGTATTTATAGATACAAACTCATTTAAAGATGCAAAAAAGTTTTGGGCCTTTTTTGACTAAATAATACTTTTAATCAGCAAAGACACATTAACTTGATCAAACGTGATAGTAAAAACATATATCATGTTACAGAAGATTTCTGCTTCAAATAAATTGTGTTTTTTAAGGTCCCCCACACACACACACACACACAAAGTTCAGCAACATATCAAATTAATCACATTGATTTATAATGCTACTAAAGGCCATTGAGCATATCCAACCAGACGATTTTGTGTGTGTTTGTGGGTGTGTTCATGGGAATACCACATAAAATAGTGATATATGACTCAGTGTACGGATGTATACAGCACAGTAATTGAACAAAGCTGGGCTGTGCTATTTTAATTTGAGCACACTGAATAAACATTTGGAGATCATGAAGAGGACGTTTGTGTATGTGTTTGTGTGTGTCCATCTATGTGTGAGGAAATGAGGGTGTTAGAATGGTTTTATAAGGCTCTGCTACTCTGTCTGAACCCAATGAAGACCAGACCTCACCTTAATCCCGCTTTTATTTAATTCAAATACCTTTCTCTCTGCTTCCCTCCATTTAAAACACTGAGATTTATTTAAGATAAGTTTTTGACTCCCAAACCTCCACTAAATGAGCCAATTTGCCCCCAATGAACCTCTAAACAGCCCCAAAACTCCACGAGACCCTTGATAATGATCCAAACTTTGGATCTGCCCCACCTACTGTATCAGCTGCCAAACCCACTCACCAGAGCCCCAGTCCTTCTTCATTTACTTTTATATTTTATTCACTTTGATTATTGTACAAATGTGTTTGACTTAAAGAGAGCAATACAATACCGCAAAGCCAATACGCTTTTTCATTGACAGAAAATGCGTTTTGTGATAATCTTCGCAAATGAACAAAACTTGTATGAATTCTGAAGCCTGAATATTATCACCAGAAGTAAAAAGCTAGACAATAAACAAGCTACACTACTGTCACACAAATGTCACAATCAAGTTAACAAATCTATTCATCTTTATTGAAAATCTGCAAGTTGGAAAGTTTGAGTTAGAATAGTTTAGAAGGACACCAGTATACTATATATAAGTCTATGAAAGCAGTCTAGTGAATAGATGAGTTTTCCTTGAGTTTTTCTTGTTTCATTTCCCTGACACTCTTAAAAATTGACATCCTTCACGATGCCAAGAAGAACCTTTCTGACTGAATGGTTCCATAAAGTATCTTTAACATCTGAAGAACCTTTCTGTTCCACAAAAGGTTCTTTGTTGGAAAGAAGGTTCTTCAGATTATAAAAAGGTAAGAAAGAGATAAAATGACTAAAAAAATTGACTAAATGGTTCTTTGTAGAACCAAAAATGGTTCTTATATGGCATCGCTGTGAAGAACCTTTTAAGCACCTTTATTTTTAAGAGAGTAAATATACACAATCGCTCCCTAACCTGCATGCACAGGTCCGCTATAAGTCTGTTTCCTGTCAAGAATCTGGGCGCTTTGCCTTAACGTCTCAATGGAAATACCAGTGCACTTTCTACAAAATTTAAATGAAACTTGATAATGATCAAACTGTGAATCTGACCTACTGTATCAGCTGCTTCCCAGCCTGTTTCCTGCCTTTATTTCCTCACATCTTTCCCTGGCTTTATTTCAGTGCTGTTTTGTGGTCGATCTGGTTGCTGTGTTTTGGCTTTTTGGGAGCCTCTGGAGTCTGTATCAGCATCAGCGATTCTGCGGTCTTAACTGTTAACACAGCTAAAGTTTGTGTGGAAAAGGTTTAGTAGCAGTTTAACAGAATAGCTCCCTCATGACAACCCTCTAAACCCATATGACTTCCATCAACAGAATACAAAAGAAGAACATTTGAAGACTGATTACCATGCAGTTACAGTAAATGAGGACTGAAGTTTTCTAAGCGGACACAAAAGCACCATAAACGTGGTCTATACCAGTCATGCAGTATATTCAAAGTCTTCTGAAGTCATTTGATAGCTCTGGGTAACAAACAGACCGACATCAAGGGACAGTTCATCCACAAATGAAAATTGTCATCATGCATTGTTCCAAACCTATATGATGTTCTTTCTTCTGTGGAAAATAAAAGAGGATATTTTTAGTAATTGGAAATAAATGGTCACCTAAATTGTTTGGTTACAAATATTCTTCTAAATAGTTTTGTGTTTCAAAAAAGAAAGTAGGTTTGATATGACGAGGCTGAGAAAATGATGACAATTTTAATTTTTGAGGTTAAATATCCTTTTAACAATTTAATAAAGTAAAGAAACGGAAAAAAAATAAGATCCGTGTGTGTGCATGTGTCTGTGGGTGGTAAGTCAGTGTGTACGTTTCCATATGTGTTTAGGGTGTGTCTAATTAATTTACTAAATTACCCCCACACACACACACAAAGTTCAGCAACATATCGAATTAATCACATTAATTTATAATGCTACTAAAACCCATTGAGCATATCCAACCAGATGATTTTGTGTGTGTTTGTGGGTGTGTTCATGGGAATACCACATAAAATAGTGATATATGACTCAGTGTACGGATGTTTACAGCACAGTAATTGAACAAAGCTCGGCTGTGCTATTTTAATTTGAGCACACTGAATAAACATTTGGAGATCATGAAGAGGACGTTTGTGTATGTGTTTGTGTGTGTCCATCTATGTGTGAGGAAATGAGGGTGTTAGAATGGTTTCATAAGGCTCTGCTACTCTGTCTGAACCACATGAGAACCAGACCTCACCTTAATCCCGCTTTTATTTCATACAAATACCTTTCTCTCTGCTTCCCTCCATTTAAAACACTGAGATTTATTTTAGATAAGTTTTTGACTCCCAAACCTCCACTAAAGGAGCCAATTTGCCCCCAATGAACCTCTAATCAGCCCCAAAACTCCACGAGACCCTTGATAATGATCCAAACTTTGAATCTGCCCCACCTACTGTATCAGCTGCCAAACCCACTCACCAGAGCCCCAGACCACCTCCTTCTTCATTTACTTTTATATTTTATTCACTTTGATTATTGTAAAAATGTGTTTGACTTAAAGAGAGCAATACAATACCGCAAAGCCAATACGATTTTTATTGACAGAAAATGTGTTTTGTGATAATCTTTGCAAATTAACAAAACTTTTATGAATTCTGAAGCCTGAATATAAATCACCAGAAGTAAAAAGCTAGACAATAAACAAGCTACACCGTCACACAAATGTCACAATCAAGTTAACAAATGTATTGATCTTTATTGAAAATCTGCAAGTTGGAAAGTTTGAGTTAGAATAGTTTAGAAGGACACCATTATAAACACAAGTCTATGAAAGCAGTCTAGTGAATAGATGAGTTTTCCTTGTTTAATGTCCCTGACACTCTTAAAATTTGACATGCTTCACGATGCCATAGAAGAACCTTTCTGACTGAATGGTTCCATAAAGTTCCTTTAACATCTGAAGAACCTTTCTGTTTCACAAAAGGTTCTTTGTGGCGAAAGAAGGTTCTTCAGATTATAAAAAGGTAAGAACGAGATGGTTCTTTAAATAACCTTTGACTGAATGGTTCTTTATGGAACCAAAAATGGTTATTATATGGCATCGCTGTGAAGAACCTTTTAAGCACCTTTATTTTTAAGAGAGTAAATATACACAATCACTCCCTAACCTACATGCACAGGTCCGCTATAAGTCTGTTTCCTGTCAAGAATCTGGGCGCTTTGCCTTAACGTCTCAATGGAAATACCAGTGCACTTTCTACAAAGCCTTCTGGACACACACACGCAGCCTCGGGCTAATTTCCCATTTCCATGTGGCGCCTGGTCCTAATCCTTCAGTGTGACTTTAAGGCAATAGGTCCCATAGGCAAAGACACACATATACACACACATGCAAAACCACGCCATATACACCCCCAGTCATCCACCAACACAAAGAGGTAATTTATAAGCTGGATACACACAGTTTAAGTATTGGCAGTTTTGTTTAGAGATCACAGTTGAAATGGTCTTTGTGCCTCCTGGACATTTATTACCAATTACCACCAATTACCCTCTCAAACCAGCCACAGCAGGGACTGTATAGTCAGACGCATAAACACACACTGCGTCTATTACATGCATTCACACATGCATTAGTCTATGGTTGCTATATAAAAATACAGGCTTCTTAATATCAGCAAGATATTAATAAGTATTACTAAAATGTATTAACATTTCTAAACCTATATGACCATACAAATCTCAACAGTATGGACAAATGAACCACACACTTTTATTTGCGCACACACACTCATAACAGGCAAAAATGGACATGCACACTCTCTGGACACAGTCAAGAGTCCAGACTCCCCAGAGATGAGCAGATTAGCCAGAGCACTAATCCACACATACACAAAATACACCTAATACACTAGTGCTGCTTGACAAGCAAAACACTCTGATTGGTTCTGTTGCTGAACGACAATCACCACCGAAATCCACAGAACCACAAACAGCCAATCGTTTCACAACTTACCAAGCACCCACTAACAAGGGTCATGGGGTCAAAGGTTAAAACCACATAACCTCCTCAAGGATAATTGTGTTACCTGTGGACAAAGAGCGAGTGAAAATGAAAAAGAGGGATGTGGAAGAGAGAAAGACAAAACCTGTGCTATCATAGTGTGATATATTGAAGCAGATGGTTTGTGCATTTTTCAAATGCAAAGTTAATCCATTAAACTGTAAAAAAGTTGACAATTTATCATTGCAAGCAACATTCTGTACTGTATATTTCAATAAAAAGCAATTTATCCTGCTACGTACAACACATATGGCCTGTCCACATTCACTCACGCTTCAACTTTTGGCGTGGACCCAGTCAAAATCTGGCATTTCCATCGGCAGCCATTGATCAAATCAATCTTTTACATGGCAATGGCCCAGCAATCAATATGTGACGATGACCCAGCAACATTCCAGCAATCCTCTGGCAGCCGACCAGTTATCATCAGGAGGTTGGCATAGCATCACTGGCAGCCAGTGACCTTTAGACTTACAGATATTTTTCCTCATGCACCACTTCCCAGACTCATACTGAGTGAAGGAGACAGACTGACACACTCACACATGTACAATATTAATCTTACACACTAATCTAACACACTGCATTAATCTTCAAGTGTGTGTATTTTGACTTTTCCTCATGAAGATCATTCTTCATATGCACAGCTGTGTGGATATTAAATCCTTATTGTTCACACACACACACAAGTCAGTGCACATGAGGTCTTTCATCTGTTTAAACAGCTCACTCCTTCGTGAAGACAAATCTATCTGTCAGCTCTACAAAGACACAAATTTCAGGACATCGTTCACCTCGAGCCATTACATCAAGACTTCCCTAGAGTCCAAGCAAAATCCAGAGAAACAACTTCGCTTAGCTTATACAATTATGAAGGCTGCTATCATAATCTATGTAGTCTATATGTTTACCTTTCTAGATCGTCTGATTGCTGCATTATTCTTCTTGTCAGATTTAGAAATATTATCAAGGATATTTACTGCTGACAGAAGATTTTCTTTGTCAAAAAGTTTTTTACTTTATCGGCCTTAATTTATCTTCACTTGATATTTTTAGTTTTGTGAAAATAACAAAATTCTTCAGAAAGGTTTGTTCATGGGAGTCTTTTTTTATCTGCTTTTTGTTTCCGTATTCATTTTCTGCTAAGGTAAGACAGAAATAAAAAGATGGAGAAAGGGATTTATATAAACCATTTTACACAGCTGCACTAGAATAAATTAACAATTAAAGAAAAACAATAAATCAATGAATACATTTCTATTGTCTTTTTTCCACTAATATATCTATGCATATTTGGCAAATGGCAGAAGAGTTGTTTTAAAAGAATATTGTATGTATTGAGTTACGTATTTTTCTTACCCCACTTCCGAGTTTTAAGCATAAACCTCACTTAAACAAGAAAAAATAAGCATTCATTTTGGCAATGTGGTAAGAAAAAAAAATCAGATAAAGATTTTCACTGAAAACACATCTTACCATCTTACACACTTTTGCTTCTTGGTCTTGTTTTAATGACTTTTCAATATTTTTACTGGACAACAAGACAAAATCATGTATGAAGAAAAGGCAGTGTAGGCTGCAAGTATGTTTTTGAGTGGTTCCTCAGTCCACAAAACAAGATAATCTAGGAAAAATCATGTGGGAACATTCAAACACACACACACACACACACACACACACAACACACACACATTTTCTGCAGTTGCAAAGCGAGGTAATTTACTGAACACTGTTTCCACATCCATAATCAGCACAAATCACCACCATGATAACAGCCTCATTCCCACAGCGGAATGAGTGAGAAAGAGAGAGAGTATGTGAACAGAGGGAAGGTGAGGTACTCTGTCCTCTAAATTTAAGACAATCTAGATTCCAAAACAGCAGCATCAACCTATCAGCACTGACACTCAGCAATCCCACCAAGAGACAAGAAACTAGATGCTTTATGGAGGAACGTTTTCTTGTTAGACACATACGTACATTCCTTATAAATCACACTAGCAGGATGGATTGATATGCATGAGGATGAATAAAAAGATCTATAGTTAACACACATACTTTATAACCAAGAGTGTCATGGATCTTTCTGTGTGGCATCGATGACAGCTTCTTTCCACCACAGAGTATAAAATACAAAATAAATGATATAACTCACAATTCTGAAATTCTTTCTTGCTGTTGCGAGTTTATATCTCAAATGTTGACATTTTATCTCAAAATTGCGAGAGAGTTTTGACATATAATATCAGAATTGCAAGTAAAAAAAAGTCTGAATTGTGAACAAAACAAAAGTGACTATTACCATTTTCATAAAAATAAATGATGTAGCCCACATAAACTTCTTTAGATCCCTTTCTACTATACAAAATTGCAAGATAAGAAATAAAATAAAAGGAGTAGTTTTTTCAGGGATTCAAAACCTGTCCTAATAATAACAACAACAATTTATTTAAAATGGCAAGAAACCTTAGTCAATTGAACTTTATAAATTAAAATGTTAACAAAAATAATAGTAGTAAAGTTAAAGTAAAGTTACTTTATTTTAAAGTAACATTTTAAACTGAAATTATTGTTATAGATTTAAAATACAGCACATCTATGACACAAATGTATTATTATGTATATTATATGTGACATTGTATATATGACTGATTTCTTCCACAGGGTTTTAGATCTTTTGACCTACAATAATAATGCAATGTTTTCTTTTTAGGGTTGCTTTTAAAATTCATTTGCCTGAAAAATCTGTTTGAATGGTCGTGACACTTCTGTGTAGAGCTATAAATGATTGAGACAGTATGTCATATTAATATATTTGAGTACAAATGTAAGATATACAGGTCACAAGTGACTGGGCAGTACATCGCTCCCTTCCTCTTTTAGTCCACTGACTGTATAAAAGTCAAAGGTCAAGCTTGTATTGCCAATTGCCTATGTTGGTGGAGAGCAGCGATTTCCTGATCACGTAAACTTGTATTGTTCAACTAAAGAGGGCCACACCTCTGCTGGTAAACACACACACACACACACACACACACTTACTGGTGGGACTGATAGAGACATCATACAGAAAGCAGCGAAACAGACAACAAAAGAGCAAAAAGACACAATCGAGTTTCATAAGTTTCACATTATAAACGTCACATACAGACCACCTCAGAGACACAGACTCAGAGAGGGAAACAGAATGGACAAAGGAAAGTGGTTGAGGTGGATCAAAAACGTGTCTCTTAGCTCTCAAAGTATACAGCATTCACAAAGCAGCAAATATGAGGATTAATCTGCCTTTGCAGTATTGAACTGCCAGTAGTCAAGATGATCTGGGTTCTTGAGTACATCACACACACACACACACACACACAGGAAAACACGCATGATGTTGTGATTTGACATCCCTTCAGCCCTTAGAGACTGAAGCTCAGAACTCACTGCAGTTTCTGTCAGTCTTTTAGCCAGGATTAAGATTTTTCTCCTGACTGAAAATAAATCAATAATTTCTTATTTTTCTATTTAAAGAAATAAAACACAATATTGTGAAATAGTGTTACAATTTAAAATAGCAGTTTTCAATTTGAATATATTTTAAAACATAATTTATTCCTATGATGGCAAACCTGATTTTTTTTCAACAGCCATTACTCCCGTCTTCAGTGTCAAATGATCCTTCAACAAGCATTCTACTCTGCAGATTTGGTGATTTTATGATTTGAAAAAAAAAAAAAGAAAAAAGAAATGAATGGATGATGCATCTAAATATGTGTTTGTACTTTTACTGGCTTTGTACTGTAATTATGAACATCTTGTGCAATGTTTGCACAGTTTTGCAGAAGCGTTTGGCAGGCAGATGTATGAGTTTATACAACCGCACACTCACAGTAGGAGAGAGAGAGGTGGGGTGGAAGATGCAGAAAAGGTCCATGTGCGTGTGTACTTTGCGATTGTGTTTCTGTTTTTGTTAATGGTCAAGTTCCGGATGAGTAGGCATACTCACATACACACAATTCCCAAACTGAACCCCTGCAGGAGTCGCTGCATGTGCTCAAACATCTCACACACACATACACACACTCCTACTCTCTGGTCTCAGTGTGTCACTCAGCCACATGCTGTTCTCCAGTAAAGGAGAGACGGAGCCTCCATCGTAGAGGGAGGGATTTACACAAGAAAAGGAGGAGGAGAACATTACTGAGGATGGAGGGATGAGGGAGAGAAGGACAGGCTGTAATTAAACAAATCTTGATGACAAACGAGCACTTTCACTCACTCAACACTCCCTTCTCAAAGCCGACAAACACACCATCATCACACATCCTCCCTTCAGCAATCACATCTGAAAGAATGTAGAACCCGCATTCTTACAAACACCATAGTTCATAAAAAATTAAGTACTGTAACCCATAATATCTTACAGCCTCATAATTCTGTCTCTTTTGTGCTTGAGGAACATCTAATCTCACCCTGGGCCTGTACCTCTGCACACAGCTTTATTTAAGATAGAACCATTCATCTCACAGCTAGTTGAATAACACGTGCACTCCTTTTCTCAATGTCTCTGAATAAACCAGTGCTTGAATTAGACACCTCAGTTCTGGGTTATTTCACTTCTTTGGAACATGATGAAATTTCTATGAAACCTTGTCAAATTCTAATTTCAGTTTTAGATTACATAACAGTTGTTTATCTTTCTAAGGCTGATTTATATATCTTTCTTTATGATTTCTAATGGTCTCTTAATAAACATACTTTTATAACACTTTTTGCATACTTTTGTAATATTTGAGTTCATAACTTGAAATTTGCCTTGATTTCTTTTTGTCATCCCTAGTAAAAAGAAATATAAAATACATTTATTTCATACCAAGTATAATTCAAAACTATTAAAATATTTACTGACAAATCGCTCTAGACTTACTGATGCAATTATAATTCAACTTTATTTGGAGTTTTACTTGTGCACGATGCACATTTCTTAATATTAAGACTGTGTTTTAATGTCAATATTGCTGAGGATTGTATGATCTTTAAATAATATTGATCTATAAATGCAAGATATTAAAGGTGCACCTGAATTATACTCACAATAGTTCCACTTTAGCATAATCAAATATACTTCTGCATAATTAAAGTGCCTTAAGAACAAAATTATTTGTTTCAATTTAGCTAATTTAAGTATAACAGTTTAGTATACTAAAACTACAATTGCAGGGTATTTTTATTTAAATATATAAATATGTAAATGTATTTGTAGTACTTAGCATGAAATAAATGTATTTCAAATACATTTTAGTATATTTATTTTTCACGAGGGATCTCCTTGATAACTGTATGTGCAGTTGAATGGAAACTGTGCCACAAGTGTGGGACAGTTGTAATTAAATAAATGAATAAAAGAAAACATCAATGTGCATGTTAGTCATCTAGTCGTAATGGATGGATGGTCTGCCTGATGGATGGACAGATCTTATTGCAAAATAGGCTATTGGAACAGTTTAAAGAAGAGAAATATGCTGATTGTATATCATTAGTATGGTTTGGGTTATAGAGCTCATGTATCTTGTGATTTAAGCTTTGGCCGCTGTGAGGACTTCCATCTGCACAACTCTGTCCAAACACCGCCAGATCACATCAGACCGGAACAAACACACACAATGAGAATTGTGAACATCAACAATCTGTCAGTCAAAATCCTTTGACCAAACACTCACACGCCCATGTGCACGTACACACACATGAACAAACAAGAACGTAAGACATTTGTGGAGGGGAGAACAAATAATCAACAACATAAACACTTCCATGAACTCGCCAACATGGATTTATCAGTGCTGTAAACAATGAGCTTACTCCAACCTATCAAAATCCAAGCCAACAGATGTCACTTATGTTAAACATTCTACTTTTACAGATGAAACATGCTCGGCCCAAATGAAAAAAACTAATATCTTTAGACATTTATGTCATCATCACCTTTATTGGAGTTGCAGAGATTATTATGTTTATTATATAGGAATATAGAGAGTATAGAAGTGAGGTGAGAAGAAGAGAGTGAGAATGCAGGTGAAGTGAGGTCTCTGATGTGTAAAGGTTCTGGCCTCTCTCAGGACCTTCTAAAAACTCCCACAGGCCTGTCAGAAGCCTGGGGCTGTAGTAGAAGATGCCCCAGGAGAGTCTGACCCTAGGCTGCCCTCTAAGCCTGAGCGCGGGGGGCTTTTGTGTCTTCTGGCTCAACCCACTGTGTGCCCTCCGCACCTTTGCTTTATCACTTCCAAAACTTCCTTTATTACCTTCCTTTATTCATTATACTCCCTCATGAGTATTTAATTTCATCCCTCTGATACTCCATTCATTTCTGCCCAGTTTGCAAATTCATTGTGCTTCTCTCTCCTTCAAACTTTCCTTTCCATTCAAAATGATTATAAACATTCCACATTAATTTTAAACTCTACAGGAATACCATGGTAATGCCATACAGAACAGTGTTGTTGTTAACTAAAACTACTTAAAATAAGTTTAAGTAGTAAAATGAATAAACATAAATAAAAAAATAAAGCCATACAAATATTAAAAACAAAATTACTAAAATGTTATGTCAAATTAAATTAAAAACTGGAAATATAAAACTGAAAGCGCATTCAAAATATAAACAAATGTATTGTATATAAATAATAATAAAAATAACACTAATACAGACATGCATGATACTGCAAGGAATTTCAAATATAAAACTGTATAAGTGTTATTTTTTTATTTAAACTATTATCATTTACATGTTTTATTGATACTGTATATGTGCTCTATTTAGAGCAGTGCAGTATCGGGTTCTCAAAGACATAAAGAGCTCAATCAAACCACTGACCATCTAACAGAGCGCACATACAATCAGAGCCAGACTACACCCTTGACTGGTGTAGTAATTTAATAATAATTTAAGACCTTCATTATATTGTAATAAAAGAATGCATGCATAATTGCTCACAGAAAGGAGAGAAAATATGCTAAGAAAGCAATTTCACTGTTTCCTTGTGGGGTGAAATGTCTGCCAACACCCACCCACACTTCACATAACACATTCCACAACACTATATCAAATTATGGTGCAATAACACATACTCATACCCATGAAATTCAAACCCTTTCAAAAGCTCACATCAAACATTCAGCACATTTTTTGCTAGTGAACTTTCTATGGAAGCAACATTTTAAGGCATTGATAGGCGCACTCTTGATATGTTTAGTCAAATTCTCGTGTCCCTGTATCCATGTATCCCTGTGTTTCTGTGGTGAATTCAGTGAAAAATAAATCTAAATAAATAAAGTTTATAAATAACTGATGCCAAGATATGAATGAGGTGACATACATAACATAAATAACAAACGTGCTCCATAATTGAAAAAAATTGTAAAAATTATTTCTGTGTAATTAAAACATACTCAATACTTGTGTGTGCTACACAATTCTTATTAAAAGGTCTTGTTTTTAGCTTAGCTACATGTTAATACTAAAGTTGCAATAAAACAGAATTAACGACAGATCTTTTCATCAGCACTCAGTGATGTAACAAAGTGTAACGAATTATCCAAAAATATATAGGACAAGTACTTGGTTCAACACATCGGTTGTTGATTTGAATTTGAGATTAAAACTGAAGACAGACTTTAACCTCAACTGCAAACTGAAGAGTGTTTTAAATCAGTCATTTAAGAGGTTTCATGAAGGTTAGATGCTGCCTTAGAAGGCAGCAGACTATGAGTAGTAGACAGTGAAGCAGCACACTAGGTTTTGAAACAGAGTTCTTGGGTAATCACTGGAGCCTTTGTGGTTAAGTGTAGATTTATGTCGATTTGGTGTGGCTTGGCAGCTCGCTTTCACCACAGTCAATCAGTCACACACACACAATCACGCTGGGACAGGAACACATGGTGGGCACATGCACTTGAAAGAAGGGCATTTCAGCTCAATTCATCTTGATGATGGGGAAACAAAGAGAATGAAAGAGAGAGCGCAAGAGACCAAAGGGACAGATGACATTGTTAAATGATAGGTTTCATTTCCATGTAATTATTACTCGTCCTGTGTGACGGCACTGGAGTCTTGCTGAGGCTGAACTGTGAATTATAGAGTGAGTGTGTGTTTGTAAGAGTTGTAATTCAGTCTGGCATGAGTTTATCTCTGTGGTTTCCTTACATGGGGTGCCCTATTAGTCTGACCCCTCCAATCACAATCTAGCCCAGGATAATTATTGGGGTTGGGGGGTGGGGTCAACAGCACAGCCATTGTCGTGGTGACAGGAGGGCTGATGGTATCGTGACATCACACAAAGAACAGGAGTGCATTCTGGGAGAGGGCACCTGCAATGACAGTGCAGCACATTCCACAGCCATCCTGTCTCCAATCTCGTTCACACATCACTCACTCGACCAAAACCAACCTGAAAAAATGAACAGAGTTTCATATAAACACATTAGGGAGCATTCCATCATACCGTACCCCTTTACCGCTTCACATCTCTCTCACACACACACACACACACACACACACACACACACACCCACGTACACCCACACACATGCACACACATGCACACATGCACACACACACACACACAATGATTCAGTGATATACCACTCTTACTAATTTTTTATTTTACTCTCTTTTGAAAAGCATTTTTACGGATATTAAAGCACATACTAAAGCAAATAAATGTATTAATTTACAATAAAGCGATTAAAAACAAATGTGTTTATTACAGTGTCAGTCCTTAGTTACATGTTAACATTAAAGTTGAGATTAAACAGAAGTAGTGACAGATCTCTTCCGCTGAACTGTAATGTAACAAAGTGTAACAGTTTATTGAAAAAGAGAAATGTAGGGCAAGGACTTGGTTCTACACATCGGTTGTTGATTTGATTTTGAATGGTACTCAAAAGAGAAAGCAGATGAACACAAGCTTGCCAGGGTGGATTTAAGTGGAAAGTCCCTGCATATGTTACTAGAGAGAAATCTGACATTTTCACTGGACAAATATAACAAAATATGTAATAGATCTAATAATAATAATACAAATGAAACATGGAAAAAAACATTTAATAAAAAACGAATGATGATGAAGTACAGTTATTATATGCATGTGTTAACATTAATGTTGGCAGCTTTTTGATAAATATTATTTATCAGATAAAGATCAGTGTTTTTAAGAAGCTCATTTATTCGGCTCATGGCCAGTCTGTTCTCACTTTCAGGAGACAGAACAGACTAAGAAGTAAAGATGATTAATGAAGTTGATAAATATAACAGATTTGAAAGAAAAAACTATGTTATAACAAATAACTAGTGCCTCTTACTTGAAGTTAAATATTTAATTTCATATTGACTTATTTCATATTCACATTTTATATTGACTGAATCCAAAATGAAAATTTGCCGAAAATATATTTACTCGTATAAATTTAGCATTACATCATTTGCTCACATGTGTTTAACTTTAAACAATCACTTCTGGCCAACCTATGGGTCCATAAAAATGCTCTCATATTAAAATCCATCATCAACATATGTGTTTAGAATGGTTTTGAACTGTTTTTGCTTGTAAACAGTGCTTAATCTGTGCATATTTCTCTTCTGATTCAAACTAGATTCACTTCATAAGACGTTAATTGATGACTAGTCATGTGGATTATTGTGGGTTTTTTAACTCATTCAGACTCATTCTGACAGCACCCAGCATGCACTCCATTGGTGACTAAGTGATGTAAAGCTTAATTTCTCCAAATTTGTTTTGATGAAAACAACAACAACAAACTCATTAACATCTTGGATGGCCTGAAAAGTGAATAAGTTTTCAGCTAATGTTTTATTTTGGGTGAACTATTCCTTCGAAAGCACACAAAGCAACACTTCTTTCATGTGAGGACTTTCTCATGTTTTTCCTCACACATGGCAAACATATGAGTGACCCCAAGCATCCCTTTCTCTTCTCCTTCTCAACCTTTAGTCCTGTTTTTTCCCCACTCGGGCTCTAAATTAACTAGCTCTCATTCCCTGAGCATTTCACTGTTTCCACAGCAGGTTGCCTATCAGACAGCGTGTGCTCAATGGCCTGTCAGTTTGACCACGTGACCCGCTCTCTGTAAGCCCAAACCACCAAGCACAGCTTTCTTGTTACTTCTCTGTGAATCTGTCATCATATTCTCTATTCCCCCTGTTGTCCTGATGATGACACCTTCAGCAGAGGTGTGGTGACCTCTGCTGACCTGAATTGTTTTGAGCTCATCTTTGATTTGAAGTACTTCATGAAAACTTTTAAAATGTTGAATATTATTTATATTTCAAATAAATGTTGTTCTTTTCTTTGATTAAGTTTCTATTCATCAATGAATCCTAAAAAAACATGTATCAGTTCCTACAAAAATATTAAGCAGCACAAATGTTTTAACATTGAAATGTTGAGAAATGTTTCTTGAGCACCAAATAAACCTTAGAATATTAGAATAAAATAATGGCTGCTAAAAAAATCCTTCTCTGCATCAAAGGAATAAATTACATTTTAAATTATATTAATAGAAAACAATATTTCACAATAGTGCAGTTTCGCTGTATTTTTGATCAAATAAATGCAGCTTTTGTGAGACCTACTTCAAAAATTGTGAAAACTCTTACTGACCCCAAACGTTTGAAAAAAACAACATAAAATAGAGCAAAGCATTTCGGGCCTGGTTACACTGGATTGAAACCCCACCCACAAAATGGCCTGACTATTTAGTAAATTCACCCTAAGTAATCTAAGAAACTATTGTGTTAGTCATAGAAATAAAAGGCCTGTAATAGGGCATATTTTGGCTGTCTCTTGGAAATGTTTGACTTTCAGTTAAACACAATGAAACGCAATGTGGGAAAGAACTCTGTAGAGCACAGAAAAACATCAAAAGAGAAAAAGCATCCTAGTGCCACACAGACCCAGAACTGTTTGTGTTTCAAGGAAAAAAACTTACTTGATAAGAGAAGGAAAAACAATGTGCTCCTTTCAAACAGAACCTTTTAAAATATAATCTTTTATCAGCATTCCAAACACTTTCACATGTTATTTGTGGCCGACTGTTTTCAAATAACAGCCAAATCTCTTTCCCTTAAGCAACTCTATTGTATGAACGGATATTGACTTTACACAATCTCTCTAATGCACAAAGTTGGTCACAATACAGAGTAAAAGAAAGATAGAGAAAATACAAACCAGAGAAAGACAAATTAGATAAAACAGATAACAGGCCAAATCCAAACTATTAAATCCACATTAAGCCCAATCCCCTTTCACTAGATGTAAATATTAGAATGCATACTATTACAAACAGGTGTTTAGGAGTCAGGAAGACTGTGTGCTTGTGTGTGTGTAGGTCTGGGGCGCTCTGAAAGCTCAGTGGACCCTGAAACACTCAGTGGCCCCAAAGCAATCATCATAGAGATAAAGACCCCCAACATTACAAACTCCTGAGCCCAGTAACCCTGAGGAGAGCCACGGGCTGCAAGACCTCCATGAAGGAACTGGGCGTCTCCTTCCATCTCGCCTGAACAGAAAGCAGAGAGAGGGAGAGCGAAGAAAAGTCAAGGAAAAACAGAATGGATCCAAAAATAATGGTGAGGGAAATGAGGGGATGAGAGATGAAGAGATGAAAGGAAAGACGGAAGGTGTGCTGAGTGAAGCTGTGAGCCATGGGATGTGCTTTCAAATGTCTGAATCAAAGAAAGTAAGAGAAAGCAATGTTAACCACGCAAGAAGGAAGGACATCTCTAGAAAGCAGTAATACAGTCCTGCTTTACCTCTCTTCCTAACACCTTCCATCTGGCCATATTTCCACTCTCAGTGTAACTGGATTCATCATGACAGTATATCCTTCTTAAAGTGAAAGTTCACCTAAAAATGAAACTTCTGTCATCATAGCCTCACACTCATGTTATTACAAAACTTACTTTCTTATCTGGGACACAAAAGGAGAAAAGATGTTCACCACAGAAGCAGCAGCGAAATCCAATTAATAAGTGAATTATTTGTTCGAAATCTAATTTACTTTGATGAATCAGTTTGTCCAGTTCATAAAACTGGCCTGAATGATTCATTCACACAATGCACTGTTGACTCGATGATTCGTTCGCAGAAGTTACATCTCACTGGAAGTCTGTCTCTCACACAGAGCTATCACATATCTTCAGAAGACTTAAAACAGTACACACTAGTCAAGTAGATCGCTTTCATGGTGTTTTGCCTCTTTTTTGAAGCTTAAACTCTTCAGTCCCCATTCATTGTAATTGCATGGAAAAGCTCAACCAGCTAAGTCTAGAAGAAAGAAAATCAAACAGATTTCCAGCAACCTGTGGGTAAAGTAAATCATGACAATGTTTACGTCATTGACATTCTGGAGTTAACTATCCCTTTAATAAAAGTAGTGCTATATTTCTCTCTCATAGACTCTGACTAGCACTAGAATTTGCCGTCAAGTTCAGATGGCACGCATGGATTGTGGTGCAGCAGGGCTGTGGAGTACTGCCAAGCGGTATGTCTGTGATGTGGTCATGCACTGCTTATCCGAAAGTCCTAACAAAAACAAGCACGTAACTCATATTTCTCCGAAACGGGTGCTATGGTAACCCTGCTAATTAGCAGCATTCAAAGCTAATCTACAGAAATGCTTTAAAACTAACAAGCATAAAATAGAGAACGGCGCAAATTCACCCATGATTTCCTTTCCAACATAAACACATTTTCAAATATGCCATCTTTTATTTTCCATTACAAACTCCACAATCAGTCCAGCATTATCGTCAGCTGTTTCACCTCAAGACTGTACATTTGAAAAGTTAATATGAGGTGTGAATTACATAAAAATGGATATTCTGTGACATTAAACAAGAAAAAACATCCTGGAAAAGTAAGATCTTGGTTTTCAGGCTCATATAATTTCTTTTTGAAGTAGCCATATGCACTTTCACAACAATTTACTTGCAATGTCTACACTCTTAAAAATGTTGGGTTAAAAACAACCCAACTTGGGTTATTTGGCAACCCAGCTCTGGGTAAATATTGGACAGAACACATGCTGGGTTATTTTGACCCAGCTGGTTGGGTTAAAAAAAAAATTTACCCACCATGCTGGGTTGTTTAATTTAGGTCATCTATTGTTTAAAATATTATATTGCTGGCTTAAAATGGGCACAAATAAATAAATCACACACAGAATTACCATAGTCAACAGCAATAATCAAAAGATGAACATTTATTATTGAGGAAGAACACCCACGGACAAAATACAAGACAAACTTTATTTGGGTGAATACAGCATAGTTTACAATATCACATAAACATATAATCTCGTTTAACAAGTATTTTAGAAATAAAAAGGCATATTTAGAAGTAGCATTTTAATTTAAGTGTATTCAACCGTTCTCTGTAATTGCTTTTTAGCAAGCTGTCACTAGTTGAGGTACTCTTTCAAACAGTACTAATATGTTGATTTTAGGTAATAATATGTACATTTATTGTACTAATATGGACTCTTTAGGGGTAAATAAGGTACAAAAGTATAGCTTTTGAAAATGTATTGTACAGTCTCCGTACATTTTTCTGTGAGTGTAGTATCAAATGGGTTTCCTGCGCTGTTTTTCTACATGTCACCTTTAAAGGGGTAGTTTACCCAAAAATGAAAAATCTGTCTTAAATTACTCACCCTCATGTTGATCCAAACCCTTAAGACCTTCGTTCATCTTCAGAAAACAAATTAAGATTTTTTGATGAAATCCGACGTGTGTGTCATGGTGCGGTCTTGAATGTACATCGAAGACTGATAATGAAGAGATCGTTGAATTAATTTATTTTGTTTGTTTTTTACGCACAAAAAGTATTCTCGTGGTTGAACCGCTGATGTCACATGGACTATTTTAGAGATGTCCTTACTACATTTCTGGGCCTTGAATATGGTTGGTGCGTTGCTGTCTATGCAGGGCTCAGAAAGCTGTCGAATTTCATCAAAAATATATGTTCTGAAGTTGAACTAAGGTCTTACGGGATCGGAATGACATGAGGGTGAGTATTAATGACAGAATTTTAGTTTTTGGGTGAACTATCCCTTTACGATCCTCTGTCTGTTAGAATATCTACACGGTTGCAGTGTTGAGAGAGAGTTTCTCTCTTTGTACAAGGCTGGTTTGTGCTCTACTTTTTGTGTCTGGGGAGGAGACGACAACTTGGATAATTTTAAGGTCAAGGATCATGATTTTAAAGACTCTCTGGCCCTCACATTCTCTGTGTGGACAAGTGTTTCTCTCACACACACACAATTAACCTGAACCCGACATGTTCACTGCTGACAGAAAGACAAACCAGAGATGCATGAATCATGAGGATGTCAGCACTGATGATGCCCGAGTATGCACTGGAATGTATGTGTGCGTGCAATGAAATGATGGAGAAATGCTGTGATATCTGAAATTGATTTCACAATGCATAAATGCTCAAACTAATATGTTATCATCATGGAATGCACACAGTCTGTACGCAAATCATAAGATTCCTTAAAACTCAGGTTTAAAGGTATAGTTCAAACAAAAGTGAACATTGTTATCATTTACACACCCTCGTGTTGTTCCAAACTTGACTTTCTTTTTTCTGTGGAACATAAAAAAAGAGATTTACTGAATATGTAGTTAGGTGAATGCAATACATCATGACTCACTTTGATGCTTAATAAAGCACCCCAGAGTCTCGCGCTTCATTTTCCAAGTGCTTTGATCAGTTTTGGTGTAAAACCTCTTCTATATTTAATCAGTTTTAACAACAACAACAAAAAGTCCTCCTGTGCGCACACATACTCATACTCTAGTTTGCAGATGAACTAGAAATGAATCCTTTCTTTTGTTGTTTTAATGCTAGTTGGCAAACAAATGAAAAGGAGCATTTCTTAACACATTAAAATTATTTTCCTAATTTTTCTTCTAAATGAACACATTATTAATTTAGCAGGGTAATGAGAGAAATCACAAGAAAATCATGCTATTGTTTAAATGTTTTGAGGTTGGAAATATATTCTTTAAAGAAGTGTATGCTCAAGGCTGCATTTATATAGTATTACAGTTCAAAAAAATTATTATATTTTAGTATATTTTAAAATGTAATGTATTCCTATGATGGCAAAGCTGAATTCACTTGATCACATGATCCTTCATAAATCATTCTAATAGGCTAATCTGATGCTTAAGAAACATTTATTATTATCTGTGTTGAAAACAATTGTGCCGTTTAATATTTTTGTGGAAATAATTTGTTTTTCAAAACTCTCTCTAAAATATCAGTACATAAGTCTTTCCTCCAAACCCATGGCCCCCGTGAATCTCTGCTATCGTTAAAGACCACAAATAGCTGCCTAAGTAATGTTTGCCCTCAGTTTTTATTCAAAAGACAGAACACACACATACACAAAAGAATTTCACTCCTTTGAACCCACACCAAACAAACCGAATGGTGATGTGAGAAGCCGAGGCATTTCTTTCAAAGCTGAATCCCATAGAGGTGTGCAGTGTGTGTCCTTGGGGGCCATGATCGCAATGGCTTCTGGGGCCTATGATGTGTTTGTGTGAATGTATTCACAAGCATGCAGCTTCTGTTTGTGCTGGCACATGTGTTAATGAGAACGCAGTGTGTGTGTCTGTGTATCCATGACCGTGCAGTGTGGGATTTCAGTTTGAATGAAGCGGTGAATAGTGGATTATGCTGAAAGAAGAGAATTGATAAAGAGAAAGAAGCAAGACAGCGGGTGAGAGCGACAGACAATATAGCCAACAGCCCACTTCCTGTTTTTAACTGATCAACCAAGCAGACAATTGCACAGCGAGATACTGAAAGAAAGAGATCAGCTTGTCAGATGTCCTGTCTCGCTTTTCTCTAGCTGGGATGAGCATTTAGTTCCAGACGGTCTTTGTTAAGCTTCAAAAGCAGATAATTAAACCATTAACCATCTGGGGCAAAGCATCACCTCTACATCCCCTCGTTCCACATTTATCTTTTCAGGACGTCCCTTTTCTCACCCATCACGATTTTCCTTCCCTCTCTCTTGCTCCTCTGGAGGTGGCTAATTGAGAACACATTGGTTTGTCTTTGCGGTGGTTCTTCATTCTGCCTACTGATTTATTAGAGCGAGGGTTGCTTGACAGGGTGGTAAGTGAATCAACGGGTGTTAGCTGGTCACGGAAGGGGTGCTTCTTTTTATGGTTGACCTTTTTTATGTTCCGTTCAGTTTTAATCCTCCCTGGCTTTCTCACTCTCTGCCGTTCTCGTCTCTTTTTTGGGTATCTGAACTGTTGAAAGAAATGTGTTTTTGGGGGACAGCAGTGAGACATGATTGAGAGATGGGAACCCACTAAACAGGTACCAAGCCAAATTCAGATCTCTGTATTGTATTATAGTTTTATCATAGCTGACACCCAGGGGTGTAGTCTAGATTTTTGTAGTGAGCATACTGTGATTTTTTCCCCTCCCCTCACCCATCGCGAGAACTCATTTGAGTTTTTCCGTGTCCTGTGTTTGAATGCTTATGAACTCTTTTGAATGTTTAAATGGACAAATGAAAAGCTTTTGTGGCGACGCGCAGCAGTGGTGCATTTTTAGGATGGCCTCAGCCAGTCAGTTGAAATGAAAGAGTTGCGTAATTGTACAGGTCATCAAATTTATGAATGAACGTGTGAAAGTTCTGTCACAAAAGATGTTGTTACGGATCCTCAAGCTTTTTTAAGTGGGTATACAGAAATCCTTGATCTTTGCTAGTGGGTATATACCATATACCTGCGTATCACGTAGACTACACAACTGCTGACACCACACTGCAAACAAACCCTGCCTGCAGGCTTTAACTTCACCCAGACACCCTGAAAGAGATTGTGTCTTACCGTTTGTGCTGCCAAATAAAACTCCTTCAATAAGTTCTTTTGCAAAGCCTGTGACAAAACTACTAACATTTCACACTAAAATTCATATTGAGCTGTTGTTGCAGACTAACTTCAATAAATGGTCTTGATAGACTCGGAAGACCTTTTGAGTTCTGTAATGCATTTTTCATAGTACAATAAATATAGATAATCTGATATTAAAATTCTAGCCAATACAAGTCGGTCATCATTTTCATGTTATGACTCTTAACCGCTAAACCGCAGATATTACAATTCTTTAATATTTTGTCTAAATAAATTTAAAATAATACTACAAGGTATTAATTTTAAACTTAGGCATCACAACATTGTAATGCACATTATTAGAAATGTATATTTATTTTGAGATTTACAAAAGATTATATTTAACAGTGTTTTTAAGATTAAACTAAGGCAAGACACTACAGGCAAAACCATTGTTTTTTTCATGCACTAGTCGATTTTGAATTGATGTTTTTGACTAGCAGAAGGAAAACATCCAAAGTATATATTTAAGTTTAATACACATATTTAAGTTATTTTTACAGGACAAATAACAATTAAATATCCAATATCAACCAATGGCAATACAAAATATATATATATATACAGGGTCATCTCATATTAGTCGTAGAAAAGTTTTTTTCACAATTTGAGTTGAATTACTGAAATAAATGAACTTTTCCATGACATTCTAATTTATTGAGATGCACCTGTATATATACAACAATAAACAATATATCATGCATCCCTACTGTCACAGTAATGTTTAGTTAATTCTTAATGGACTTTTAGTTTGTTCATGATCAGTTTCATTTTTCCTTTGTCTTAGTTTCCCGCCACTAATCTGTTGCCATAGACACTAATTCGATCATCACACCTGTTCATTATTAGCTCTTCATTACTGTGTATTTACGTTCCTCCTTGTGTACTCTTCATTTGTCTAGTATTATTTGTGTAAGCCACACTATTTCGCTGGCTTTTTGGATCTATTTGTCAGATTTAATAAAGAATTTTGTTATTTTGAACTCCATCGTCTTCATCTAACCTTAAGCGTGACACCTACAAGCAGAACACCATTTTACTATTACATATTCTAATCTAGATGATGAAAGAAACTCTTGAAATGCAACCAAAAATAGAATGCATTATTTCTTACATGACATTCTCAGTTAGAGGAAGACCTGAGATTATAAAGATACTATTCAGACAGTAACATTCCAGAACCCACTTCAAGATTTTAGTCTCCTGGGAAACTATAGTTTAATGACAAAACACCTCAAATTAGAGCGAGAGAGAGCGATAGGCCCCTCACTGATCAGAGTAAAGCAGCACTACACGAGCTGATCGAGTAGGAGTGATGAAGGGCTGGAGAGGGAAGAATAATCAGGGCTATTTTTGGTATTGAAAAACTGGCAGATGAGGAGGGATTGAGTGAATGAGAGAGAAAGGCTATACATTCAGTTGAGAACCTCTTGACTACTGATGAAGTGTGTATATTAGGTGGGTAGAATCAGGCTATAGAAACATACAGCACATGTGCAGTCTGACACTGACCGATAGCATTTAAAGAAAAAACAACTTCAGAAACCTTTGAGACCCTCAAACACAGTCTTCCAGTGAGCACTCTTCTGAATCATGCAGACATTCCAACACTTATATTTATACTCCTCCTACTAAAACAACAGAGCTGCTACCGTTAAGCTTTACAAAACCGTTAGAATAACCAATCACCAACTTCAACCCAAACTCCCATCTATCACAGAGCTGCCCTGCAGAGAGAGAGCAGCAGTGAAATCTGGGAAATTGTATCCTAAAAGACACTAGGAAACATGCTTGCAATAGCTACTCATGCCATGTGTGCTGTATGCAGCATGTAGCTCTCTCTCTCTCTCTATATATATATATTCCAACTAACTATTTTATATTTCAAATTGGATTTAAATTACAGAATAATACTCATACCTGAAATGCTGCTTCACTATTTATTTATTTATTATCTTTTTTAAAGTATGTTCTGTGCAGAATGCAGCATACTAGTATCTGTCAGGATAATAGGATATTAACAAGCTAGGATACATATTACATATCTTAACACAGAGCATTATGTGCATTGTAAATGAGGGCTGAAGTAAGTTAAAAGTGCTGTAAGCAGTGCTTCGACTTCACCAGCCATTCATTCTGAGAGCTGTGACCATTTACATTGGGATTATAGTGTAATTCCTGCAGATCTGTGATCAGGAACATGTGGCAAACATTACAGCCGGTCCGTCTCTGTTTGTTACTGTGATTATAGTCAGGCCTCTGAATGAAGGGAGATTACGTTTACACTCATCAGGAATGTTTATCAGCCTAAAAACTTTTAAAATTGTACAAAGGACTTGAACTTGAATGGTCTTTAAATATATGCAGAGAACTATGGGAGAGAATGAGCCATAACACAGGCTGTGGGTGTCAAGAGCTTAGAAAATTCTGGATTAATTTACACATGAATATGGAGCTTTGGTCAAAATCAGTAATGAATACCAAAAAGCACTACCATTGTTGTTTGTTTAGATAATGGTGGTAAGACGTCTGTAAATACGATGGGACATGAATATGGTAATAATTCACTGCAATGGTATTTATCAACTATTGGTGTTGCCATATCATACCATAGTAACCATCCCTTAGTTTTTTCTCTAATGGTCATGTGAGGATAATAGGGGGGACGTAATCAATACAAATGTAACTGCATCATGGTTTATTAGATTCAGGGAGTTTGCTAAATGTTAAACAGTGCATCAGCTCTGTCTTTGCTGTAGTCAAAATATTTAACTCCAAAACAACACACACAAATACACATAGGACAGGGTTGGTGCCAGGGTGAGGATTACAAATCTGGGCTGACAACCAAAGTCTTTGGTTTGAGTTGCTGAATTCCTCCATCTCCCTCAAGAACTCATTTTATAACTAGAAACGGACATTATCCTACCTTCCGGCTGTGTCAATATAAAGAGAAACCCTGTCATGTATAGCCAAAAAACCTCTAATATTGGATAAGCAGCATCCTCTGGACTGAGAAAGAGAAATGGGAGGGAAAACAACCCACCACAATAACCGCTCAGCCTGCGGGGGCTCACCATGAAGCCAAGGGCAGAAAAATAAGTGATCTACTGACTCAGTTTAAACAAACAGAACAAAAGAATGGCTATTAATTCAATCATAATTACACAAACACAGAAAATTTAATTTGTATAACAATTCAGGGTTTTTAATAGTCCGGGATGTGGCTGGTCATAAAGTGGATTAATTACAGAACTAAAAATCAAAGACTCTTGTTCATTCAGAAACCTGATAGGAACCTGTGTGTAGGTCATTTAGAGCAATTAAGTTTGAAAGTGAGCAAATGTGATCGAGTCTTAATAATCAAGTGATTACATATTAATTTACTCCATATCTCTTACAATAAACCTGCATACAAATACAGAATACCATATAATGACAGATCATGGCTATGATCTACTGGTACTGTTTATACAGTATACATTACTGTGCACAGGTATATATTACATGGAATACCCAGACGACCAACTACATTTCCCAAAAATATGCAAATAAAACAAAACACAATGCACCAACTCAATTATGAAATGTGCTTGTACAGTCACAAATATAAATCCATCCCCATTGTACACAGTTTTCTTCTCGTACAACTGTCGATATTCTATTTACCTCACCCAATTTATATTCTGTATTGCATATTTCATTACTTTTTTGCAATATTGTAAATCAGATCTTGCTAAATTTCTAAATCCCTGGTAGCCCTTTGGGGGTAAGGCATTCTTCAGATTTTGGGAGCCAAAAGGGAACAGAAATATCCCTAATAAAAAAAAGACCTCAACTGAACTGAGTTTTGTTTGTCTGTTTGTTTAGAGATTCTGTTGTCACTGGTATGCAATGGATCTGATAGTTTGGGCAACGAAGGATCCATTTGTTGTATCCTTTATGGCCTGGGAAGCAATGTATGCATTTCAAGGCTGCATTTGAAGAAGGCTTTGAAATGGGTCAGCCTTAATTGCTCCACCGTGATGCATTCGGTCTTCAAATTCAAACGGTCTTCAGCCTCTGAATTGGGACACAGCCAAATAATGAAAAAACAATACATGCTATGTACCATAGCATAATATTTGAAATCTTTATGGTCTAATCCATGTTTACATGCTATTTTTCCATAATAGCCAGGATTTATTGTACTTTATAATATCCAATTCTAAGTGAGCATATACAAAATCAGACTGTTTTGGATTTGTTTCTTTGCTCGCTGGAGAACGTCAAACTGGTGAATAGCTGGATTTGTTGTTGTATGCAGAACACACACAGTTTCCGCACCCGTTTCACCCTAATGCCCAGTCATAACACTCAAACGCTGACAGGAAATGTCAGTTCTTTAAACGTGACCAAATATTCTCCAGCTCCATCACTCCCAAGAAACAACAGTTACATGGCAAAACGGTGGAAGGGAGGGAGCGATGGAATAAGAAATGACAGAGGATGGCCGAGAGGAGAGTAAATAGGTGCTGGCCATGTGTGTTTATCTGAGGAATGGAGGGAGACAAGTGAAGCATAAGAGAGCGTGTTAAACACATTTCATCAAGTAAAGTGGCGATGCTATTAGCTTAAGTTGTTTGGTGACAGTTTTGCCCTTTTTACCCAGTTTACTCTCTGACCGATCACCTCCCCTGCCAGGGGCAGCTAATGGACTCATCCATTACAGTGACAACTAAGCAGAGCGCTCCGGACCGGCTCAAGAATGGAAGCATGGAGGAGGAAAGCTGAGATTAATTAATGATTTTCAGCAGCATGCTAATTACCTCAAAAGTCTATTAGCCTCTGGCCCCTGAACACATAAACACAAACACACTCTTCACACCCTAGGAGCCTGTAGTAATGTTTTCAGGCTTGCACAAACTCACAACATATTACTCACATCCCTCACACTAAGTAGTATCGCATTTCCTATCAAACACTCTAAATCACAAGCAGGTGGAAATGCTCTTGTTTAATGTTCTCTACTCTTATCCCATCCAGAGCCTTCTGTCTAAACACACTGATAACCAAACACGAGCAGCCCCACTTCTTGTATACTCTTTCATTAATGGGTATGACTGATCAGTTCTGGCCCTCCTCATGCACCCTTACCACTATCTATTAAACAATCTTTCTCTGGATTGGACTTTTCTTTACAGTCTTTATACCATTTTGCTCAATTTTCCACATTGTTATGTCAACAGAGACCTGGGGACTTCATGTGAGTCTGCAGGCAATTTAATGAGACGAAAGAAAAATAGGTATTTTTAAATATTGTACTGATAATCCAAAACCACTACAAATTGTTTCCGGTAACTGAAATGAAATATAAATATAACAACACTTGAGTTAACAACTTTTAAACAGTGTCATTGTTCCCTATGACTATAACAATTTAAAAATGATATTCATTAATTAAAATAAAACACAATTAAAAATGCAACAAACACTATAACAATATATAAATAATACTACAATAACACTGCTTTTATATAGCTCATTGATTAATATTTCAGACTTCAGAAAAAAGTCTTTTGGCACTGGTGCCATTGAAATGACCTAGAAACTAGTTTATGTGTGATGGACAATGACAGACATCCTATTGAAACAAAGCAGAGGCAAGCACATATTATAGTCCAATAAATCAATAAAAAGACATGTGAAAATCTATGCTAAAAATGTACATTTGATTTGTTTTCTTTTGGGTGGGCACTGAACACTTCTCACAGCAGCACCTGGTTTAGCACACCTTTACTTTGGGCCTGTGGTAAGGTGAGCCAGTTTGTGTTGTTTCCTTTTTCTAATTAATAGGTGAAACAGAACAGAGCTGTTTATCAGTTTGAAGATATAATTTAAGATCAAAGAAAACAACTTATACAAGACTTGTAATGTCCAAATGCAACTGAAGCAACATGAACCATAGTATAACAAAGATGTCTGAAGGATTTAATTTATGCTGTATTACTTTGCCAACTCAAATAGATTCACTGCTTCAAGCTGTGTCTTATTTATGACCGTTGTTTCAACGTACCCCAGGCCTACTGGATCTTAACCAACTCCCAGCATTCTGGGGGAAAAAAGCTTAAGCCATCAGATAACTTTCATGTTTTCGTTTAGTTGTCACATCATAGCTTATGAGAGCACCAACTAAGCTGTGGCTCACTTTACTCCAGAGTGACCTTAAACCTACTCAGATTTTTCTCCCTACTTCCTCTAATCTGCTTCTGCTTTTCATCTGCTATTCACCCCCTGGCAATGATTTTCTGCTTTTTGGGTGTTTGTGTTTATTCTCAAATTCTGCCTTGCTCTTTAATCTTCCTTTATGAGCTTGTCGTTCAGCATCTAGACAGACTGAGACAGAGAGTAAAGACTTTTAATGATATTTGACCTGCCTAAGACCCAGACACCTACACCAAACCCGATCAAAGGGGGAATAATACAGACCTTTCTTTCTTTCTTTCTTTCTCTCAAACACACACATACACACACACACACACACACACACACAGTGGCAATGGTCTCAGGTGAACAATTGTTTCTACTTCTTTCTCTGCGGGTCATTAGCAATGCAAGCTTAACAGGGTATAAAGCAATCTGCCCCTGACACCGCCAGAATATTGAAAATCCACATGCTACAATTGACCATAAAACACTGTAACATAAAACTGTCTGGTGCTCAACAGGCCACAAATGGCAAACCAGAATACCTAATAATAAAATAAAATGCATTATAAACAAAGTGCATGATAGAAACGCAAGAGCTAAATGAATCTGTCAAAGCGGATTTGGAGATTAAGTGTTCAAAGGACAAACATGTTGCAAAACTATTAAACAAAGAAATCTTTGACGGAAATACCTTTCTTAAGCGGCTGCAAGTGAAATGGACACGAGTCTTAGACATGTGAGCCGGTACAGCTTCCACTAAAGCAGTGTATAGGCATTGGCCAAAATAAATATCACACATTTCTGTCTCGTATCATGTTTATAAATATGGAATGTTGAAGATCTCTATAGATACATTTCAGAAACTAGAAAATAGCTTTTTGTTCTTCTCTTCTGCTTTCCATCCTAAATGTACTTTTTAATAATCAAACTAATTTAAATCTACAAATGATCACCATGCATTTGTATTTAAAGTCAAACAGATTTGATCTAAAAATATTGGCAAGAGCATTACTGTCCGTTAAAAACATAGTGAAGAGTAAACTTCTCACAAAAGAGGGTGAATGTTCAGATATTGACTCTAAAAAGAGAAGTTCAGTATCACAGTACATGAGCTCTGATTTCTAAACATAATGACTTCATCCTTTGGCATTTGACCCCTTATTTTAGCAGTGCTAATTTAACATGGACTGGTCTGTCCCCTAGTGGACAGTGACCTGTATAACCTTTAACTTAAGCTTCAGCGCAACATTCATAGACATCTACAGTTTTGGCAAGAATGTCAAACACAATATGTGCAGGCCAAAAAAAAGGCATCAGATTAATGTTTTCATATGTGTTCCTGAGAAATGCTGTGTCAGTTTAAATGTTCTTTAAACCACAGAACGATGTTGAGGAAGCAGTCAGACTGAGTGTTGACTTTAGACAGCGAATGACCCTCATCGCTGTACCACAATAACCTGAGGGACAGACAAAGAGAGAGAAAAAGAGAATGTGTGTGATAAAGACAGGAAAAAAGAAAGATGGCTGAACACTTCAAAATACTGATTAGTGGTTGACTGCAGTGGCTTTTTCAGAAGCCAAGAGCAAACATTGCCAAATGAAACCAATATGTTTTTAACTTAAAACTTAATAAAACAACATACAGTTTCATAGATTTGGGATCAGATAGATTTTATTTATTAAAGTAATACCTTTATTAATCAATGATGCATTCAATTGATAAAAAGTTTCCATTTCAAATAAATGCTGTTCTTTTAAACTTTCTATTCATCAAAAAGTCCTATAAATTCTAAAATATTTTAGAATATATTAAAATAGAACAGTTATTTTAATTTGTACAAATATTTGTAAAATGTTACTGTTTTAACAATATTTGTGATCAAATAAATGTAGCCTTGGTGAGCACAGTCGACTTAAAAAAAAACAACATTAAACCCAAACTGTATGTTTGTTTGTTACTCTGCGAAAGGAAAAATGTAATATCCATTGACAAGGTTGTTGTAGATGCCATTATTGGTCAATACCAACAATCCCAAAATGTCCAAATTGATTCAGCCTAGTCTATCACAATAAGTAATATCAGTATATTATGGGTGTTTATTAAATGCAGTTGTTTGTTTGTGTGTACCTGACAGGTGTATTCCTGCTCTTGAGTGCTCTGTAGAGCTCCAGACCCTGGTGAGGTGACACTCTCCTGTCTTTCCCACCCAACATCAACAACACAGGAGCACGGATCTAAACACACATGTACACAAACCATATTAAGATTCACTATTTAGATATTAAGCTTATGCTACCCAAAGAAATACTATATACTAATCACTATTCCTGTGTCCAGAGTGAGTGTCTCTCTGACCGTATTATGCGGATCAATTTGTACCCAGAAGTGAGTTATACCTAACAAAGCCTCCCCAAAACAGCTTGTGGGGATGTTCTCATTTGTAAAACAAGAGTATAAAATAATAGTTTTTTTTAATGTAGACATTTTTTTTTAGAGTTAGGGTTCAGTATTTATAACTAGCTGTGTATAGAAATAGAAGTCTATGTGATGTACACATTTAGATTAGGTTAGTAAACGTGTGTGTGTATACCTGTGCAGCATGTATTATGGGTGACTTCTCCAGCATGGAAATGAGAGACTGTGATGTGGGCAGCCGGTCAAAAGCGTACTGAATCCCCACAGAGGAATATCTCCTGTAGGGACAGCATAAGCACATAACAGCATTACAGTCACCTTCAGCCACTGGAAACACTTTTTCATCTTTAACAGCAGGGTTATTAACGAATGTAACGAGTGTGTTACCAGTCTACAATGTCACTGGTTCCAAGCAGTGTGGCTGCGTTGATCACAGGGTTCCTTGCTGCACAAGCTCTATAGAAATCTGGATACTGACCAACCAGGTGGCAGGCCAGAAAACCACCATGAGAGCCACCCATCACTGCCACCCTATCAGGATCAAGGGTCGTCTCATTCTGCAAAGTGCACAACACTGCCCTCTGGACACAAAATATGACAAATGAGCTCATTTTTCCTCAATATGCATACATTATTTGTGCATATACACACATGAACATCTTTGACGTCCTGACTGCCAACATTTCCAAGTAGAGACTCTATGCCATCTTGACCAAAACCAGTGGAGCCCCTGTAGTTCACTGTGACACACAAAGTCATACTTTAAATCAGTGCTCACTCTCTATTTTTAGTTGTGACAGGAACTAGAATGCCACATATAAACCCTACCCATCAGAACAGCAAATCCCAGTTTGGTTAAAGCAGCAGCTGTGGCATTCCAGTCAGCAGCAAAATGAGCATGAGGACCACCTGCACAGACAAAAACTTTACTGATCAATTATGTCTGAGAAATAATGACGGCATGAACAAAACAATTGACAGTCTTACCATGTATATTCACCACTAGAGGACTTTTCCTTCTCTCAGGAAGATTGTACGGCTTCAACAAAATTGCTCCAAAATTCAGTCCAGCTATATAAAGTAGAGAGGAGGAAAGAGTAAAATCACAAATAAATATTGCTGTTTGCAGCTGTAAATCTGATGATACATCCATCTTACTCACAGAACTGATGGTTCTCCTCTTGAGAAGGGGGTGTGATCAACATGGGCTGCCAATCAAATCCCTCGTACACATCTGCTCCGCCCACATTACAGAGTTGCATGTCCTCAGCCTGATCCACTGATGAGAGGAAGCCAACTTTCTACAGAAAACAAACAGTGTTACATGTAACGCAGTTTCTTCAGTGAAAGATGACTATTATAGAAAAGTGTGTGTATGGTTGTACCAGGCAGGGAGGTTGATTTGGAGACGAGCAGCTCATCATCACCAGGTCTTTTTGTATCGTCAACAGCTGCACACTCCCGAAATCATCTACCAAACACACACACAGAGAATCAATGACGGTCACAATTGGTAAGAAACATAGTAACGACACTGACAGTAAAGTGACCAAATGGCCTTAGAATATCTTTCCGACTTACTGAGAAGTCATGACATCACTCCATATTTACACTACCTAGTCTTAGCGCATCCAGTCCGCACACTTGTGTGACTCTTCCTGTGTTTCTGTCAACTGAGAACACTGCCTAGAAGAACAGATGGTGCAAATCACAAAATCATAACAGTATGGCCCGGTTTCACAGACAGGGCTTAGACTAAGCCAGGATTAGGCCACAGTTCAATAAGTATTTTTTATAAATGTGCTTAGAAAAAACATTACTGGGACGCATCGACCAAACAAAGGCACTGATATATTTTAAGATCAGTCAGTGCAAGTTTATTTCAGTTGGAACAGCTTAGACTTACATTTTAGTCTAGGACTATAGGCTTAAGCCTTGTCTGTGAAACCGGGTGTAAGAATCAGATATTTAGAATCCACACAGTGCACAAATGGGAGACATGCAAGTTTTCTATGCAAGATATTTAAGTGTCCAATTTTATTTCTTCACTATTTTGGTCAAGCACTGGTATTTTTTGTGTATGTGTATTTATGTTTTGTTTACCTTATTGTTTTCACAAGCACTGCTAAAGAAGATTCTCTCATTGTCTGCAGACCAGCATTGAGATGGCAATGATTCGTATATACCAGCAAACTGACCTGTGAAGGGATATGACATCACACCTATGTCCACTGTGAAAAGCGCTATACAAATAAAACTGACTTCACGTCACTCTTCATTGTGTATGCATGTGTGTTTTCATCCAAGTACCTTTTTCTGCTCTCCTGACCACATCTACTAAGACCGAAGTGCTTCTGTTCTTCATGTCATACTACAAAACATAAAAAGAGCCAAAAGAGACAAAAAAGAGAAAGTAGTCTAATAAACAGCCTGATTTTGGGTCAGTAAGATTAATCTTATTCAAATACGTCTCTTATGCTCACCAAGGCTGCAATTGTTTAATTGAAAATACAGTAAGATTGTGAAATATTATTCATTTTTATTTTAATATTGTTTTCCTGTGATGGCAAAGCTGAACTTTCAGTAGCCATCTGCAGTGTCACATGGTCCATCAGAAAGCATTCTAAAATGCTGATTTGGTGCTCAAGAAACATTTCTTATTACGATCCATTTTGAAAAAGTTGTGCTTCTCAATATTCTTGTGGAAACCATGATACATTTTTTCAAGGTTCTTAATAAATAAATAATTCAAAAGAACAGCATTTATTATAAAGCAATTTGTGTATGATATATTGAACTGTATTTTCTCACCAGCATCATTCTCAGGCACTGACGATGTGGTCCAAACACCTGTCCCTGCAAGAATACGATCCAGCATGAGTCTGGACTCATTCGAGGGCTTGAAACAGACACACCTTCAGCTGACAAGCACTCTGGTCAAGAAAGGTCATATTGAGCAAAGATAGGTTACAGGACCAACTGTTCTAGTTTCACAAAACTGTGTACAAGTCAAAGCCAAAAGAGTGAAGAAAAGGTGCTTACACATAGACCCTCATATAAAGATACTTACCATAGTTTCCTTTCATATCCATGTAGTAGAGAGCTGATCTGGAAAAGAAAGAAAAATCTGAATTAATTCTCTAACATAAGCATCTTATTAAATACTAGCACTTTATGGGATTATTACTGGATCAATATTTCTAAGGAAGAATTATAGTTGTTGAAGCTCTTTAACTCCGTCCCTCACCTACGATTAGAGCAGAATTTCAGGCCCAGTCTGAACGGCTCATTCCATTGGCCCACAAACACCACGCCCCTTCCATTAGGTGCCCACAGACCCTTAAGAAAGATCAAGGAGTATTTTAAGAATTCAGTTAACATTACAACAATTGAATTTGAGATACATTTCCCATGTATGGTATAACATAATTGATTATCCATTAGACAAATGAGAATTGTAATATACATCTGACTCACCTGTCCTGGTGATATATGCGGAGGACACCAGCATACACAATAACTGCCCCTTTGTTGAGATCAGCCACACACAAGACAGGACAGCTCTTACCCACCAGACCTTCACCCCAGTCTTCAACATATATGTTCTTATCCTGAGAAATGCACACATGATTTCTTAAAAAAACCTTGAACACATATCTTCAAATGTCTAGCCATAATGGCTACTGTATAAATGGGTGAAGACATTTCACCTGTTCTTCAAGCAACACTAGGCCACCGTCCTCATTGGCTGTTGCAACCGATGAATGCGCTGATGTCTCCACTCTCTTTTTTTCAGCCACATAGAGCAACTTTTTTTCACATGGTGACCAAGGCAGACATGCAAACTGAGCTAAAGATACACAAAGAAACAAAGTACACACAATCAGAGATATATCCTTAAACAATGATCTGTGCTCCAGACCGAAAAAAGAACAGAGAGCCACTGGCTACTAAAAAGAATATCAACATAAATGTGTATCTTGAACTACACAACCATTTAAAAGTTTGGTGTCAGTAACATTTGTAAATATATTTTTTAAATAAGTCTCATGTTTAACAGCGCTGCATTTATTTGATCAAATATACAGTAAAGCGGTAATATTGTGAAACATTATTTCCATTTAAAATAACTGTTTTCAATTTAAAAATCTAAGTAATATTGTGATGGCAAACCAATGCTTCAGTCACCAGTCATCTGATACTGTATGCTGATTTGGTGCACAAGAAACATTTCTTATTGTTATCTATTTTGAAAACAATTGCTCTGCTTAATATTTTTGTGTAAACTGTGATAATGTTTTTCAAGATTTGGTGAATATAAAGTTCTAAAGAAAACAATTTATTTATATAAATTATATATGCTTTCTTGTCCATTTTGATCAATTTGCTGCATCCTTGTTTCCTGATCCCCAATTGTAAGTAGCTTTGGATAAAAGCGTCTGCAAAATGACTAAATGTAAATGTAAATAACATGGACAACAAAAATTGTTTCTTACCATCTTCATACACTTTTCCATGTTTACTTAGAGCTGTAAGGTCCAAACTTTTCTCAAGACCATTTTGGCCCCAAACCTACCAAAAAAAAAAAAAAGAGGATTAAGAATCATACTTTAATAATTCAATATTTAAATATCAAAGATAGCCATTACCTCCAGGTACTGATGTCCTGCGTCCTCCCGGATGACAGCTTGAAGAGTCCCAGAAGGAGAATGGCTGCTGAGCAACCTGAAAGTGAGAGATGCATTTTGATGACAGGTGTGTTGTTTACTTGTAGACTTACTTTTTATATCTTGAGATACATGATAATCTGCATATTATGTATATATCTCCTACTCCTTCTCTATGTGTGAGCTTGTTCCAGATGGCAGAACATGCTCGATTGTGTCGTGTTTACACAGAAGAGTCCATCTCTGAGAGAAACACCGTTTCACCCCTCTCTCCAAATCACACTGACTCCAACCTGCAGAGAAAGACAGTTGAAAAGCAAGCACCGTGAAGTCATATAACTAATTAAATAGAGAACACACCATGAAACCACATGACAGAACTATCCAATATACTTACGTGCCAATATGGTGATACAACGCTTTTCATTGGCAGTGTCCACCAGCTCATCAGAGACCACAGAGGCAGAAATGGGCACTGGAAAGCTGATACAGTGTCTCAACACATCTCTGATTTCACTCTCCATTGCAATCTGAGACCACAAACATATACACCATGAGTCAACATAAACAGAAAACAAGCAAGAACCTGCCTTTCTTGTGGGCTCACACTGTAAAACAGCCATTTTTGACACTTTAGAGAGCACCACTGACTCATATGAACTCATACGAATCATAGAAACTACTTAAGTACATACTATCTCACGTACTGTAGTGCTCAGCAGAAATCAATCTTTCCATTTTTTGTAACGCAACTAATAAACAAATAGCTAGAGTTACATATTGTCAACATTTTGCGATATTAAAAAACAGTTTTTATTTCACGGGAGTTTATAACGCTTTGATATTTATAACGCAAGGATATTACGCTTCCAGTGAGCTCATTAAAAATATGTTTTCTGTCAATAAAGCAACACGTTAGTAAAAGAAAGTGACCAGACGTTAAATAGTAGCACCGTTTACGTTTGCACCTTAAAATAGATATGGGTCAGCTGGGCGCAAATGAAATCTGGCTAAAACAACAACAACACAGACGCCACCGCGACGCATGTCACCAACAATAATCCACACCGGTCCAGTGAATTGAAGCGGACCGTCGTGACAGAAAAAAAGCGCTAGAGTGTCGGTGAGAGCAGATCTCAACCGCGGACAAAGCACTTTCGGTGCGGACGCATCCATTCTGCGGCCTCTGGGGGTTCGATTTATTCATCACACTTTCGACACTATGATCTTTATTTACCTGCACCAGTATAGAAGAACTCTTGTGTTTACGCATAATATAATCCATAGTATCATGTACAAAGTTTTGCTGCATGTAAAATCACGTAAATGTATTTTCGTTTCCCGTCAGTTTTAAGATATTGTGATTCCCTTTTTGGATGTATGAAGAATGTCTGCAACGTTTGTTACTATTTATCTTGAGATTGAAATTATTCAGGATGTTTCTGATACTATGACGCATGGTCATGGTCACATGACATGTAGGTAAACAAATAAATGACTTACTCTTTTTTTTAAGTAAGTGTTTTTATTTATATGTATTGTTTTATTTAATTAACTCACAAACTCAATGCAGTTCCTTCATAAACCCTGTTCTAAAGAGTAAAAAAATCTGCGAAACCTCCCAAAGGATGAACTTCTCTCACCTTCTGTTGGTGTCGCAAAGGGAGTCTCTGTTGTTTTGGGTTTTTCACCTGAGCAAAGGCAGGTTTCTCCTGGTTTGACACTTGATCTGGGTGCTTCCTTCTTAAATGCACCTGCAGATTCTTCCTGTGCAGCATTAAACCACAGAACGGACACAGATCTTTTGCATCGGATCCGGATTTTTGTGGGAGGGTGCTTTCAACAGATGTGTGTCCAGAGAACATCTCATTTACTAAAGTCTGTATGGAGACATCAGCCTCTATAGGATAAGGATTGGCAGCAGAATTTGAGACGGTGGTCTCTGTATCATTATGATCCACTAGAGAGAGATCTACCACTGAAGGATCTCCTTCATCCACTGGGGATATAGTTGGGTCAGCTGTTCTCACCTGCTCCTCCATAATCCCTCCTTCACCTGAGATTAAAGAGTAAGAATATCAAACACTCTGATCAGAGGACATAGATATGCACAAAACTCACTGCATTTCATAGTCTTGTTGTCAGCCAGACTGACAGAGAATCAGACTTTTGGCTGGAACACACTGCACAACTTTTAGAATTCTGAACAGATTATAAAACAATAGGCTTTGTATTCGTTTACATAGAATAAATGGAAAATCATACAATAAACGACTAAGGGTCACAAATGACCAGACTTTCATGCCGGTCTGAATGCAACAACGAAACATGCATGACAATATAAAACAATGCGCTCTAAAATCGACTCAAATTATCAAACATGACTGAAATCCTGTGACTGGGTGGAATAAAATAAGTCTAAAATCATTTTGACTAAAATTTGACTATCATTTTTCATGATCAAATAATGACTGAATAAATATGTTTAAATCTGTGCCTGATAGTACTTAGGTCATTTGTTACACTGGAAATGAAAGTTCAAGTCAAGCAAATTGCATTATGCAGAATATTTTCTGTTTGATGAGACTCGCCTGTGGAGTTTTGGTCTGCAGTCTCTGAATCACTGGGCCCCTGGCTCACTGTCTCCTCACTTACAGCCTGTTTATAATATACATTTCCAAAGCTTGTCACAAATTTTGACACAAGGCCCCAAAGTTTCTTCCAGTCTTCAGTGTCACATGATCCTTCAGAAATCATTCTAATATGCTGATTTGGTGCTCAAGAAATATTTATTATCATTGTTAAAAATCAATTATGCTGCTTAATTTTTTTTGTGGAAGCTGTTATACATTTTTTTCAGGATTATTTAATTAATATAATTTTTCAAAAGAACAGCATTTGTATGAAATACAAAACTTTTTGTAACATTATAAATGTATTAATGTCATCCATGCTAAATATAAGCATTATTTTAATTAAAAACACTTTTTACTGACCTCAAACTTTTGAATAGTAGTGTATATGTATATATACTTAAAAAAGCGAAAAAAATAAACATACTTTTTTAGAGCACAAGTGTTGCTCAAAGTTTGCTTTTCTTCTCCTGAATTTCTGAGCATCTTCAGAGATCAGATTCTTGTGTCCTTCACCGACGGGCATCTCATCAGGACTGCCAGCCTCCGATGTAGTCAGATGAAGATCTGGTGCAGGTAAACTCTCTCCTGATTTCAACTCCACAACTGTTACTTTGGGTTTTTTGCTCTCACACATTGCTAGGTGTTTCAGAAAACCATCTTTCCTCATAAAAGTGGATGTGCAGCTAATGCAGTGAAAGTGTGGAGCAGTTCGGCACTTTAAATGACATTTAAAAATGAAGAAATCTAGTGAAAAAAATGTGTAAAAAGGTTAGAGTCCTCCGTTAGATATCCATTTAATACTAAGATTTACTTATGCTTCTATATATGTCAATACTTGAAGGAAAAGAGCAATAATTTATTCCTGTGACTTCATTACCTGGGACACTTTCAAGTAAAATATATATATTTAGTACTTGCCCTTGTGCCGTATCGCTCTTCTTCTGTGACCTTGCAAATGTTTTAAACATTTGCTTTTGATGGTGGGTTTGAACATGTCAGGCCCACAGAAAGGGCAGTGGTACAAGGAACAGCAGTCCTCACATCTCTGGAGAGTTGGCTGATCCTCTCCTTGCAAAATAGTTTTGTGTAGCTATGATATACAGAGGAAAAAATATCAACACTGTGAAACACCTTGTGTGTCTCCCGATGATAGGCATTCCAGACAAGTGCTTTGTACATGAAAATCTTATTTCTTGCCTCATGTGGTTTAAAAAAAATAAAGAATGACAAAATTGTTTTTGCCTAACGTTACACCAAATCTATCTGAACCTGCATTTAAATGTCAAAATCTTGTAATAATTTTGAGTCTTGTAATGTAATTTAAAGCAAAATTAATGTCATTATGTGGCCAGGCCTAAAATATAGGCTGATTAATATTTTACAACACAAACACTCTGAAATAACAGCTGATCCATTGACGGACTCCTCCAGCCACGGGCCGATTAGCAGGTCTGCAGCTGGTCACGTCTTGGCGCCGCATCAAACAGTCAATCACCTATAGCGTTATAAGCTCTGCATTTTGATAACCTTGCTTGTTCATTCATGACACAATACGAGTTGTTAAATCTGCCATTATTGTTAAGTATGCAGAAATTGTATAATTTACCTCTGTATGTTGACTAGCATGGCTGAACATTTTAGCCAAACTTGTTATCAGTCCGTTTGATTTAAAATCTCGCGAGAGTACCCATGAAAGGAGACGTGTTGATATGCGTTTCAAAATAAGAGTTACCAAACATGTGCAATGACAGTTACCTAAAATTAAATATAATAGCAAACGAACAAAAAATGTATATGTTTTAACTGACTGTATCAAATTAATCACATGTAATTGCCAGGTTGGGATTTGCAGCGCAGTTCTAGTCACCACACACTCCTAAAAATGTAGTTTTTAATGAAGCCATGTCTTACTACAAATACATTTGTCTGTCAAAAAGACTTCCAACTCTGTGAAGGATAAGTACATAATTTATTTTCTCTTCCAAAATCCTTCTGTTGCATACAGTACATTTGCTTCAAAGAAAATTTGACATGTTTTTTTGATATTTTGAAAGAAATTAAAACGAAATGTTGAAAGCATGATCTAAATGGGCAGACATGAGCTTGGGGTGAAGGTATAATGATGTAAGATACTTGCATCACACAGAGTCCAAAAACAAACAAATAAAATAAACCTTTTCAGAAGATGAGTAGAACTAAGATGTAAATCATGGTTGATTTAGAGTTTAACAAAACGGTCTACACTAACTCTGGCAACCTGTAGTTAAAGATGTATTTTCATTTGTTTGCATCATCAGATCATAGGTGCATCAGCGTAGTCAACTTCATAAAATGCATATAGAAAAACTACAAAGAACTATTTTTTCTGGGCCTCATTATTTGTTACAGATCTGTAAAAAGTTGATGTTTCAATAAAAATTCTCTTTTTTTTCAAAAAACACTTGAGGAGGTAAAACAGGTTTCAACAGAAAAGCTGAATTCAAACCTTACAAGAGGTTGTTATATTTTAAGAGGTTGGTTTAATTGTAGGATTCCTAGCTTTCACACTGTGATGTTAAATAAAAACACACAGCATACACGTGTGCACACACCCAGCCTTTCACACTCACACACACAGACAGTCACGCATGTCCTTCGTCAAGTCTCTGGCTTGGCAGTATGTCAAACTATAAATTCAAGTGTGCCGTGGGGATTTTAAGGATGTAGTGTTTCTCTCTGTCGCCTTCATCCTCACATCACATCGGCACGTTTGTCCCTCACTTTGTTCCTTAATTTAGTCCGGGCTTTGAATGCAGCAGAGTTAAACAGATGCTGTAAAGACACAAACCAAAGTTAGATAAATATGCACACAAAACCTTCAATGAATGAAACAGTGCTGATTTAATTAGCATTTTTGGGGCATTGTTTTGCAGTTCACAAAATCAACAGAATCTTACTTTACGCTGCAAACTAAGACTTTGTGGTGTCAGTGTCACTTTGTGCTATTTATTACATTTATAGGCGACAAAGATTCAAGATTACCCTCTCTGTGCGGGAGATCTTGCTGGCTTTGACAGATGCATCCAGGATGAGAGGAGGTCCAAGTCCAAAAATATCTCTCAACAAAGGATTAAACTACACAGACAGACACAAAATCTCATTGTAACAAACTACAGAACAGTGGTTCTCAAACATGGGCCCGGGGCCTGTGCAGGGTGCTCAAAAACCTCAAAGGGTGCCTCAAGGTGACAACATTATTTAAAACAAGTCAAAAAAAGCAGTGAAATATGGAACAATAACTACAAATGGTCTACAAAAACCTCAAAATGTGGAGGCAGCCTAATTATTAAAAAATGTGATTTCTATCACTGGAAAGGTCAAATAAATTAACACAATCTTAAATTTGTGTTCTGAATATACATTTTTCTAGTAATGATTAGCTCTAAAATGTATTACAGTGGAAATTGAGAGCATTAATAGTTTTAAAATCTTTATCCAGTAAATCACTAACATCAAAATCTTGTGCATAGATTCAAATATCAATTATTTAAATGACTTAATATGCTGGTAAAATAAAATCTGCATTTTCATAGTACTACTACATTGTTATTTATGTCAACCATGAAGCCAACTGTGAGCTACAATTGGTCCTCCTCACCTGTAAGTGGTGTCTGACTCCAGACTCGAGCACTTCCTTAAAGGCATCATACATCTTGCGGCGCATCCAGCCATCAATATAGATGGCCTCAATCCCAAACTGAATCTTCTCGTCTGTGAAATCTTCATTCTGAAAATAGGAGGGAATGTTTGGACTGATACTGTTAAATTTAAAACCGTCATCATTTAAGTCCTGGATCAACTCCGCTTATTAGCCCTGCATGCAAAGTCGCTATAAAATATTTGGATGTAATTAACTGATATGTTATTTAAAAACAAAAAGGCATGAGTTGTGGTTCTCCTTTCACCTCAATGTAGTGCAGCACCTCTCTGAAGATTGAGCGCTGTTTCCTGCGGTCATTTTTAGCACGATGTTTGTTTCCATCAGTGGCCAGGTTCTTTAGACTGTCACACAATGCCTCGGAGTCCTCATACTTAAACTCCTGAAACACCACAAACATTACATACACTGCCATCATCCTGACACTCAAACCTATTCTGCATTACACAACACACACCTGATGGATGTCCCGTCCCAGTTCGTATAACAGTGCGATGGTCTCTCCCACAGCAATCCTGAAGTTCACCTCACTGCTTTCTAAACAAGCGTGTAGACGTGGCAAGTGGCTAAAAGACAGACAAAGAGATAGATCATATTACAATACAGACAAATAAGTCAATTTAATCTGGGTGTTGTCACATGGCTTTTTTCTCATCCTGATCAAAGCATTACATAAAAAATATGTCTTTTGTATTCAATGTGATTTAGATATCAAAACCGTTTTGAATTGTGGCTTTGTAACAACAAAAAAGGTCCATACACTATAAAGGTGAAAATACATGAACAAAATAAAATATAAAATAATAACCACAGCTTCACAGAGGAATGGCAAACATTTCGGTCATAACAAGACCACCTTCAATTACTAATTACTAAAGGGAAGATCATATTTACATTTATTAATTTAGCAGACAATCATCCACAGTGGCTTACAAACGAGGAACACAAAAAGCTATTAATCTTAAGGAAGCAATTACATGAGAGATGCTAGAAATACAACGTTACAGTTTTAAAGTTACAGTATAATAGTACAAGCTAGAACAAGGAGGGATATAAGAAATAGTGAAAGCATAGAAAAAGTAGTGTATGGGTAGATTTGTGGGTCCAAACATTATCGAAACATGTATTGTAGATAAAATGTTTGCCGTTCCTCAGTAAAATCTCGCATTTGTTTTCCCTTGACTTTTTTCACCTTTGAGCGCATGCCATTATCTGTTGCAATTTGGACAATGGATAATTTGTGAAAAGACAAAATTTGTGTTTTTTTGCAATTCAAACTCACTGGTTCAGAATGGTGTTGATGCGTGTTGCAGGGCAAAGGGTGCAGAGCAGAGCCCAAGACTGAAGGGCGGCGCTGTGGAGCGCAGGAATCCCAGCTTTGACAGAGGGCAGAGTGCCATCACCCAGGGGATATGCACCCACAAACACACTCTCCAAATAACCAAGAGATTTTAGCAGGTCCTGAAAAAGACAGGAGGAAAAATCTAAATGATACTACTATTAACATGCAGATTCATATACATTTTACAAGATCTGATCATACCTCTGCATCATCTGAGGCAGACACGTAGCAGCACATTCCCAGAGCTCGAGCGCACTGACAAAAGGTGAGATACACGTAAACAAATCTCATATTAAGTGTTGATGAAATCAAACAAATTAAAGTTAATAGTCTTCTATTGAGGCACAAACTCACACTCTGTCGAGCGGACAAGCTGGCACAGCTGTCAATCAAAATGGAACTGAGGATGGGGCAGAGCATCTTAAAGCTCTCCGCACCTTCAGCTCCACCCCCGAGCTGCACGCACAAGAGAGCGCTCACTGTAGCAGCAGCGGCCTGCTCCTCTCCTCCACCTAAAGAGAAAGTCATTTTATCAAGTATTACAAATTTGAAAAGTAAGAGAAACCAGTCTTGAATTTTTATAAAAATAAATAAATTCATACTTGTAAGAAACAAAGTAAAAGCTTTTTTAAGGATACAAAATAATTATATTAAGTTTAGGTCATTGTATATATATTTTGTTTCCTGTAGTGCTTGTACTTGGTTTCGGACAAGTTAAAAATTGCCAACTCTTTCCCCTCTCTCCCTCTTTACAAACATATACATACAGCCAGAAGATCCACTTCAGTGCTCAGAAAAAAACTAACACACATGTAAGATTGCAAAACCAGTTTCTGTGCTCTTAGTTATAATAATCTAAAAGTGTCCCATTGACTAACTTGAACTTTGACATGTGTGAACACAAAAAATAAGTCCTAATTTCCACCTTTCTTCAAGCTCCTTTCCAGACAGTCACTGATGGTGAAACGTCTCTCTAACAAAAACTCATACAGGACTCTGGAAGAAAACGCCAAACGCAGACTTTCCAGTGCAGCCAGACGGGTCTTGGCACTGAAAACATAAAAGATAATGAAACAGCTGCTAGCTCATTTAGGTTTCAGTAACTGTGTGTGCTTGCATTGCTCACCTTTTGTCCATCAGATTGTCGATGCATTGCTTCAGTTTGTCTTCTGTTTCTTCCTGAGCAGTTTGTTCATCTACCACCTCCCCTGCACAGTGTGTGGATGTTTTTTTGAACTTGTATGCTATTTATATTTGTGATAGTTTGTGCATGTTTTTAATTGTCTGTGTACCTGTGCCCTCCTCTATGACTGATGCGCTCTCACTGGCGCTGCTGTAGTGACTGAGAACATCCGATGCCAAATCATCATCACTGACACCAGACTCACCTCTCACCCCGTTTTTTCCTAAAATAAAGAGAGAGATACTTGATGGAGAGACACACAGTAAACATTAGTTTAATGGTTTAATTAAATAAAGGATGGGAATGATCATAGGTTAGGTAGATGAATGTGTCATATAGAGTGATCATGTGTGTTTTAACTGTCCACAAAGTTCATGTACCTGAACCTAAACCCTTTGCTTGTACAAAGCCAGAAGATTCACTTCAGTGCTCAGAGTAAACAAAAACATATGTAGGATTGCAAAACCAGTCTGTATCCTTAGTTTTAGTAATTTGAAGAGTCTCCCATTGACTTTAACTTCAACTTAAAGTTTGACTATACAGAAAACCAAATGAAAACCTCTTTCACGCTCACATATTCACTTCTCAGCAAACCTACAACTCAGAAACCCAGAGCTCTGAATTGGGTCAAAGTTCATTGTGGCCTCTCTCAAACGCATACATATATATATAAACACACACACAATGGCCCACCTGCTTCCCCCCGAGGTAACAACAGACCTTTAATTTAACATTAAAGTATCAGTAATAGAAAGAGGAGGATTTGTAAATGGCATGTTTAAAAATTAAAAGGTAGTGAATAAAACTATTTTGATTATTAAAACCAGAAGACAGATTAAGGTGGAGAAACATCCTCTGAGACATTATCCTGTCTGCACTGATCCACTCATCATGAATCTACTGAATCAGATCTTTTCAGTGATCAGGTTAATCAGTGAAAGAGAGGTTCATACATTTGAAAAGATTTAAATCAAACCTTTTGAATATATTAGAGCCTGAGACTTGGTGTTATTGGCACTTCCTCTGTATGTTTGCCTCTTCAAGATCATGATTTAACTTGATTAGTCTGCAAGGATGAGACTCATTTGTAAGTTGGTCTGCTTAATGTATCTAATATACTACTGCTCAGAAGTTTGAGGTCAGTTGGATTTTGTTTTTAAATAACTCTTATTTATTTTCTACATTTATTTGATCTCAAATACAGGTATATCTAAAAAATAGAATATGGTAAAAAGTTTTTTTTTGTAACTTATTTCAAAAAGTGAAACTTATATATTTTAGATTCCTTGCATGTAAAGTAAAACACTTCAAAAGTTTTTGTTTTCATTTTGATGCTTAGAGCTTACAGCTAATGAAAGTCAAAAATCAGTATCTCAAAACATTTACATTTGAGTTTCAATAAATGACCATCCATACAGTATAAATGGTGGGTATTAGGGCTGCACGATATATTGCATGCGATAGTCATGCGTATCTCTTCAGTGAAGACGGTTCTGTGATTAGCCGTAAATCTCCTTCAGTTGTTTTCAAATGGAGCGGCATTTAATACACAGAGATGTAGTTCACTGACAAGCTATGCAATCTCACGTTCACGATCGCATGCATCTGCGATTCGGAGCACGAACTCTGTAGCTTGTCAGCGATCTGCGGCTATAAAAAAAATGTGTCTTCACTGTCAATTTTGATCAATTTAATGTATCTTTGATAAATAAAATAATACTGACTCCAAACTTTTCAAAAGCAGTACTAGTAAGTATAAATAAATGACTTGACTTAAATTTTTAACAAAAGATTCAATTAATTGGTTCACTAATTTGCAGATTTAAGCAAAACCCAATTCAGAATAAAGTTAGAAGACCATTAGAACTAAAAAGAACTCATCAATATGAATGCTCCATCCCAATAGACTTTACTATGGCAGTACCAATACATCTACCAGCATAACAACACATATCAGCAGGAATAAGATGGGAAGCAGCAATGCATTCAGTAGAGGATGAATACCATGTGGAGGAAAGATCTGGAATGGTCACGAATTAATGAAAAACAAATCTGAGATATTCAACAGAAGCTTCAGACTTTGCAGAGTTAAAATGTGGATAAAAACAGTCTAAATGTTTTGACTTGAGTTTCAGAACTTTCCAGAAGCCTCATCACTCAGTAGAGCTGAACCTGCAAAAGACTGGACACATGTGATTCCCAAGCAGCAGGGGGACTTTAGCATTTAAATTGCACTATGAATAGGTCAAATGACTACTTTTGTTAAACATCCCAGTTTCTCTGATTGCTCAAAGAACAATGAAAGACAACTTTAGCAGCCTTAGTGAAAAAGCTACTTGTTGAGACAATAAGAGCCTCTAATCATGATAATGATTTCCAATATAATAGGAGTTAAAAGGAACACATTTATGGTTTGGCACCAATAAAGAGGTAGTTGACCTTTAATGATGGCCAAGTAGATGTACTTTTGACCCCCCCAAAAAAACTTCTGATCTAGAAGTCTGCTTTCACAAGAAAGCAGAAGTGATAGACACTTCTGGGGCATTTTGTTTTTCTTTGGTCATGATAGGTATTAGACAAATGTGAGAAAATGTAAACAAATACACATGAATGGATATTCACATGAAGTTCATTAAACATTAATGGGGTCAGAGGTCACAATCAAAATCAGGTCACGCTACCTGCATGTGACAGGGCAGTCTTTGACAACTGCAGCTGAAGCACTTCCTGTCGAAGTGAGCCTGCTCACAGTGAACAGCAGGAAAAGACAGATTAAATCAGATCTTATATCAGATCAGTTTAACATTTCAAACATTTAACTTTAGAAAAAAATGCTACTCGTCCACTCAGAAATGGCCTCAAATGATTGTCAAAATTGCTACCCTGTTAAAACAAATATTTGGAGTTTGGTCTCCTAATCAGGGGTTCGGTTCCCAAAAGCAACTATGGTCGCAAGTTCCATTGTTACCAATAGAGTTCAATAGAACTAACTAGTTAGCTAACGAGGCTTTTGGGAAACACCCCTGGTCACAATGGTCCACTTTTAGTCAGGACCAGTCCATTATTCAACTTGTCAGAATGAGAATTCACCATGTCCAAAAGTGCAGTTGTGAAACCACCTGAAACCAGTTAAGACCGGCAAACCATCATAGGCCGGTTTAAACTTTTTGTTTTGTTTTGTTCCTGACAGTCATTCAGAGAAATAACTCTTCAGCTGCAGTCATTCCTTTCACAAAAGTGACACGCTTTTGCCATGTTTGCATTAGGAATGTGTGCTAATGCTGCACGTGAGTGACACAACTCTGCACGTGAACTTATCAAAAACTTTTCTCTTTTAAACGAAAATCCAGTCTTCGTATTGAGACAAATAGTTGAAAGTTTAATAAATAAATTATCTAATCTTGCAGCACGTGTGAGTGGTTCAGGAAGGCCCGGTTTTCGCGACTCCAAGACACTTGGACTAAATATACACGAGCAGGCATGAGCTTCACCTGTCATGCTGCAGACTGAATAACCCTGACAGTCAATCACTTTACTTCTATCCTTACTGCTTATGTAAAGGGGAAACACAGTTTCTAAGCCAGTCATTGTTAAATATTTTGCTTATTATGCGTTTTTAGAAGGCTGGCACTTGAAATTAGACAAACTGTAAATGGTGCCGAAATGGTTGCAGCCACATCAGCAAGACCAAATCAAAGCTACAATGCATAATTTATATCTTGAAATCATAAAGTAAATAAATAGAGGGGGCAAACTTAGTTTACAGCTGAGTTCCAGGTCTAAAATTTGTCACCCAAATTTATAGTGCAGGTCTAAAATTTGCCACCATTTATAGAAAATACTAGTGTTATTGAACCACTATATAAAGGTGTATTATACTTATATATTTTAGTATTTACAACACTGCTAATGAAGGCTACAGCATACTGTAGTATTAACTATATCGAACTGATACACTGTAATAAATATACTGTAGTATACTTTAGTTTTTACTACAGTAAACTGTCGTGTATTGTAGTATAATATGCCCTATAGTTCTAGTAAAACTTATTACAGTATTGGATCATTTGTTTATATTACTATAATTGTTATATTACCACAGAAACTATAGAATTAACAACAAATTAATTCAACTTTACTATAGTATGGTTTAAAAACATAGTATTTACTATGAACTACTATAGTATGTTTTAATCTGGGAAGCATGGCATGTAGTCGTATTTTTAAATCTTACTTTATTTTATTGTTTAAACATAAACATGCCATAACATAGTGAGGTTTATGCTTACAATAAAAACACTTTACAGATGGTTTAAAAACAACCAATTATATGAACACAAGTATTTGCAATTATACAAGTAACGTTACGCCGATCTTGTTTTAAGGATATGTCGCTGGAAGAAAAGACAAAACTATTGCTTGGTGATATTTTGTCGTGTGACCATGTTTGTATAGTCTGTAACAAGGAGGTGTTAAACTTACCCTTACTCGAACTGTTCCCACCGCGTTTGCCCTTTTTGCTTCGTGGCATTCTGACAGCCGCTCCAAAACACCGATACCCAAAATAAACAGATTATACAGAACAAGAAGCTGTAGACAGTCAACGATTTATCAACAATACCAGCCGAGAGATCCTTCCCAGAGTAACGTTATCAAAAACACTGTGATCTGTGCAGTTTAGCCCCACGCTTTAGGAACCACCAATGAAAGGTGCGCCTCGCACCGAAAATACTTAGAATTCGGTCTTAGTTTTAGTATATATTATCTATGGTTGTCCCCAGGTAACCGATATCTAATGCCAGGTTGTGATGGTAAATGTTTTAGGAAATGTTTGGGACGGAGTATCGTGCACGTTGCTGCTCCAGATTCCACCATCTTCCCCCATTGGTAATGGCTTGCACACACCCGGCACACTCCTCCTCTACAGTTCACAAAGCAGCAGATAACTATGGGTAATGTAGTTCGCTGTATGATTCTGACTGAGGGCGTCTGCGAGAGACGTAAAATGGAGAACTACAATTTCCACAATGATCAGCAATTCAGAAATGTTTGGATTGCAGAGTTTGCAACAACAACAAAAAAGTTACAGGTTTATAAACGTTTCTGTATGAAAACAATAAGGACGCTATACAGAGCTGTCAGTATACCGCGACTTTTATAGTTTTATGTTTCTAGTATTTCTCATTTTGAGTGAGATGGTGATATTTAACGAGTAACTCACTCGTCAGGTTTACCAACACCGGTGTTCTGTCGATTTGTCCTACCCTGTCAGATTTTGCTACCTCCCATTAAAACAGTGGTAGTACAATTCGACAACGAAAAATGCTACCTGTTAAATTATGTTTTATTAATGTATACTCCTACCACAACTCTGCAATTGCCCTTACAGTAATGCACATACAGTAATTACGTGTTATATTCGCGGTTGTGGATAGAAGGGATACATCTAATAGCGGAAACCAACAATACATATTTTTTTCTACCTATTAGATTGTGTTTTATTAAAGTTTACACCTACCCCAACCCTAAACCTTACAGTAGTACAGATACATTAAATATTGTTGTTTAGCGTAAGAAAAAGGATAAAATATTGTTTCGCGCATGCGCAGTAAGCCGATGTAGGACAATGACGGGTAGGATAAAATGCCAGGACACCGGTCATAAAACCAATTCACTCTTTAAAAAGTATATTATTCACTATAACAATACTTACCTTATTATTTATTAACTAACCAACTATTACTACTCATCATAAAACGTCACACGCAAACTGCAAGGCTTATTAATAATAGCCAAATTCACTCTGCAAATATAGTCAAAATACAAAATGTTATACTTAAGTTAAAGACTTTATTTCAAATCACAACCCACAGTACAGACACAAACTATACCAAATTGGTGACCACAAATGTAAAAGTGTATATACTTTAAGGCTTATTTTGGGGAACAAGCAATCAAGTAAAAGTTTATAAAATTAAATAGAATACATTTAATTTAATCACATTCCAAAAAGAAACATAAATGGAAATGTTCTTTAGGACAACGTCTTCACATTGATGTGGTCTAAAGTTAATGACATTAACAATACTAATCCTGAGAAATTAGGCACTTTTCTAAAGCAGGTTATTTCATTCAGATTAGCTTTGTTAATTATTTTATCATCGTACATCAAAGTTATGACACTAAAGCAGTACACTGGCTTAAAATGAACAAGATATGTGGCAAACTTATTAAAGGAATCCTAGTCAGTAGTCTTTAAAACAGATGTTACCTTCCCACACTGAAACTAACATTTTAAGTGCTCCATGTTAGACACACAGAGACGGAGAGAGAGAAACAGCAAGTGGTCCTTTCCCACATCCTGAAATTCCATTTGATTTGAATTTCTAGTGAAGTGGCCAAAATGTTTTGCAAAAAACAGAATACACTGGAATGTAATTTAAATGGAAGTAAATTATGTTTGTGTTTATAGTTTGCATTTGTATTTGCATTATGGAATGCTCAATGTTGACGTGTCTCTTAGGCTTTACATAATCTCTAATGTTGGTCTCCATTCCAGCGGAAATCCATTGGCAGTGACCTCCACTGCTAAGTACTACCAGACAGATCTACGACAGACCTTTTCATAAACACAGACAATGTTATGATCAGTAGGTCTACTGGCCCATGTAGTACTTGGTGGGCACGAATGGCATCTTGCTGACCACTGCTGGCACTGCTTTCTTTCTCACTTCCACCTGGATAGATGTGCCCACTTTACTGAAGCCAGCTTCCACGTAGCCCATGGCAACATTTTGTTTGAGGCAGGGGGAGGGGCATCCACTGGTGACCTCACCTTAAATAAAGTAGAGTTTGGAATGACATGAGAGTGAATAATCAATGATTTTGAACTATTCTGTAAAACACATACCTATAACCCTGCCGTCAGATGACAGGATTGGTGTGTGCTGTCTAACAGGTGGTCCAGTGGAGATCAGTCCCACTCTCTTTCTCAGAGTCTTTGCCTTTATTTGTGGAACAATGATGTCAGCACCAGGGAAATCTCGTGACTGTCGACGACGCTTACCTTAAAACACACACAAATACATTAACATTCAATATACATGCATTGGAAGTGATAATACACTATATACATTCTCTCGGAACATGCAACAACTCCTTGTTCAAGCTCTTGTTCTGTCCAGACTGGTCTATTGCAATGCTCTCTTGGCAGGTCTTCCAGCCAGTTCCATCAAACCTCTACAATTAATCCAAAACGCTGCTGCAAGATTAATCTTTAATGAGCCTAAAAGAACGCACGTCACACCTCTGTTCATCAATTTGTACTGGCTACCAATAGCTGCTCACATTAAATTCAAGGCATTAATGTTTGCCTACAGAACCACCTCTGGCTCTGCACCCCTTTACCTAAATTCATTACTTCAGACTTATATGTCCTCTAGAAGCTTGCGTTCTGCAAGTGAACGACGCATTACTGTACCATCCCAAAGAGGCACAAAATCACTTTCACAGACTTTTTCATTAACTGTTCCCATCTGGTGGAATGACCTGCCCAACTCAATCCGAGCAGCTGAATCCTTACCCATCTTCAAGAAACGGCTAAAAACACATCTCTTCCATCTTTATTTGACCCTCTAACTCTAGCACCCTCTATTCTAAATGTATTTTATCCAATCTGTCTTCTTTTTATTTAAAAAACCACACAAACATTTGACCCTCTATCAATTGCATATTTAATTTCTAACTGCTAGCTTTTCTTGTAAAAATAACACTAGGTTTCTTTTTTCTATATTCTATATACTTGTTTTCTTAAAAAAAATCATTTCTACGCGTACTGTGTTAGGCTAACCAGGACTTGTAATAGCACTAGCATGTTGTTGCTCTTTTGTTGGTTTTGATTGCTTCTATAATGTCCTCATTTGTAAGTCGGTTTGGATAAAAGCGTCTGCTAAATGACTAAATAAATAAATAAAATGAATAATAAAAGTCTTGACGCACCTATAGTCCAAACAAGACTTGCTTCCACAGGTGTGGTGGTCTCATCAATGTCATTGCCGTAGAGACAAAGTCCCGCCTCCAGCCTCAGACTGTCTCTGGCACCGAGACCAGCGAGTTTCACCTCACTATCGGCTAACAACTTTTCAGTCAGGAGACAACATCTCCACTTGGTACTGAGATCTGAATAAAATCATATGTAAATACAAGAGCATAAATGTTACAGACATGCCAAAAACTAAAACACACAAACCAACCTCCCAAAAAGAAAGTTAAAAAAACTAGCTAGTTATTTAATTGCATTATTAGATAATAGACTCATCTATCATACATATCTAGCAGTTATTACACTGTAAACAAATATGAGATTTGTGCCTATAATGATTTATAGTCACAAGAGACAAAAGTTTGTAGTCTGTAAGATTTGTAATGGTTTTAAAATAAGTCTCATAATCACCAAGGCTGCATTTATTCTTTAAAATAACAATTTAAAATAACAAGTTTCTTCCTGTGAATGCAAAGCTGAATTTGTATTAGCCCTTACTTAGTCTTCAGTGTCACATTATAATTAAGAAATCATTCTAATATGCTGATTTGGGGGCTCAAGAAACATTTACTTTTATTATCAATGTGGACAGTTTGTTATCAACAGTTGAGCTGCTTAATATTTTCGTTGAAACCATGATATATTGTTTTCTTTGATGAATAGAAACTTTAAACAAACAGCATTCATTTGAAATAGAAATATTTTGTAACATTATGTCTTTACTGACACTTTTGACCAATCAAGTGCATCTTTGTTAAATAAAAGTATTAAGTTAAAAACCTCAAACTTTTGAATAATAGTAAATAGTTTCAGTATAGCTGTCATACATTCAGATGGAGATCACACACCTCAACTCCATCCTCCCCTGTATATCCGCAGCGTGTGACCCTGCAGCCCTGGATGCCAAACACTGGGGTCAAAACACTGGTCATGAAGGTCAACCTCCTGAGGTCATCACCCACACCTTTCTGCAGAACCTGGGCCATTGATGGACCTGCATACACATTAATAAACATAATCATTGCCGAAATGAATGCTCCAAAAATGTACATAATGCATTTAAATAACACACACACCAATGTATTCTAAAAACATAAAGCAGGAATGTGGAACAGTATAACCATGCAAGTATACCACAGACCCATGACTTACCCTGCAGAGCAATGAGACTTTCTTCCATGAACTCTAAATCTACATCATGACCTGCTGCTTTAAACTCCTGCAGTCTGGCCTACAAACAAACACACATGTAAGCAAATAAATATATACAAATACAAATTATTAACAGGACAGACTGAATTAAACCAATCTGATTTTCACACAATAGTATTATTAAAAACAACTGGAAATTAAAAATGTTTTGACGCCCCTTGTGGTGTTTAATGGGGTTCATATTTTCAGTCATTATACACAAGTATTTGAATGCCTGATCAATCAGAATCAATTAAATGAATATATGTTTAACAATCATGAACTGTTACTGGCCTGCATATGAGCAGAGTCTTTGTCCGCACAACCAGCATTAGAGACAACATACAGGTAACCCTGATCTGTCTTGTTCACGATCAGATCGTCCATGATTCCTCCTTTAGTGTTTGTGAAGAGGGAGAGAGTGCCCTAGAAAAAGAAATGTGATTTTTGATGACTAAAGCATGTTTGTTTTTACTAAAGTTGACAGTAATTAGAACTCTCTCTGTGTGGGTGTGTCTAACCTGGTTGTCTTTTAGTTCAGCGATGTCTCCAACAACCAGAGACTCTATAAACTTCACTCTGTCTCTACCAAAGACTTTAGTCTATGAGGAGAAAACAGAGAATATATATTAGACACACTAATCTCAAAATAATAAACAGCCAATATTGTATTTCAAATGTGGCATTTTAAGCTGATGTTTAACTTCATTTTTAAAATACGTTTTGGATCAATACAAACCATATGAATGAGTCTACATGCAGTACATTAAATGTCTACACACTGACCTGCAGCATGTGACTGACGTCAAAGATGGAGCAGTGCTGGCGTGTGTGCATGTGTGAGTTAATATGACTGTCTTTGTACTGCACAGGCATACTCCATCCTGCAAACTCCACCATCTTACCACCCTGAGCCCTGTGGAAGTCATACAGCAGGGTCTTCTTGTGCGCCACCTAGATACAGAGAAAATCATATTCAAATAAAACCTTTTGGATAAAGTTTATATTTATATAATACAGTCAATAATATATTTAATAATAATAACAATTATAGTAACACAGTATAGTGCACATTTATAGTTTTCTTTATGGTATCTTGTTGTTCAGAATCATTGGGGGTTTAATGATTAGATTCTGCAATAAATAAGATCCTGTGTGTGTTATTAAATCAGCTTAAGGTGCTGTGACCTTTGACTGGCTCCTACATGAGTCCGCCCACTTTTACCTCACATTATGCCACATTAGCTATTTACAGTTTATGAAACCAGTCCAAAGTCAACTAAGTAGTCTGAATGAGAGACTAGAACACTATCTCGTCTACAAAGAGTCCACTGTGTTTGAGGCTTTATCTTTATAACATCATGTTTCACACAATCAGACTGGTGTGTTTAAGAATTCAAGAGAATTCAGTGCCTTGTGACTACCAGTGATTGACTACCAGTGATAATCATTGTATCACTATCATTTACATTACGCATGTAGTTTTTATAAGATCATATTTGGTGAGAGATTACAATGATGAATGGCAATAATAAATTTGTCACACCATAGGAGAACCACCATTGAAAATGAACAACAAAGAAGAAAAGACTTTAAAAAATCAGAGCAGTTGCAGTAGTATTTACAATTGTGCTTACAGATTCAAGAAACTCAATCTGCGCAACTCGAATGATGACGTTACAGGGTGTTCATGAACAAGTTTTGTTTTGCCAGGTGAAGTGAACTTTTACAAACAATGTTTAGGGAGTAGTGAACACTGCGTAGGAACAACATTCAATTCAAGATTATTTGTATAGCGCTTTTTACGATACAATCGTTCCAAAGCAACTTCACAGGAAATTAATTTTCTAAAATAGATTTATATTGTAGAAACTCAATATAATTAACTTATGGCAAAATTTGGTTAATTCAGTATAATCGCTGAAGGTTGGCTTCCTCTGAGGTCCTCCGAGGGGTTGGCATCATCTCTTCTCAGGTGTTCGGTCATCTCAGATCATTTAAGGGTTAACATGAATCAGACCGTCTTGTGTGTTTCAGTGATTCACCAGTGTTTGGGAAAGTTACTTTTAAAAGTAATGCATTACAATATTGCATTACTCCCCAAAAAGAAACTAATTACGTTACTTAGTTACTTTTTATTGAAAAGACATGCCTTCCGTTACTTTTTAAATATGAGAAGAGCTTGATTGTTTGTTTTTAATATAAGAAGTTCTATTTATAGAAAATGTAAAAGCATTTCACAAAAAGTTTAATGAATAAACCTCCGGCTGTAGGAAAAGTAAATAAATGTATGTACAGTAGAACACTCTTCAGCAATAAAAAAACAATAAAGCAAAATTGTTAGTTTATCTAAAGTTTTTTGCGTATTAGTATGGTTGAACTGGATCATCAAATGTCAGCAGCTAAGACATTGGCTAATAAAATGGGATTTGATACAGTTGTGTTATTTAACATTTTAAAGTATAAAACTACAGTAACGTCATGTTCACAACGCCTCTGTTCTTCTGATTTCTCTCAATATGGGGACAGGAGAGCTGTCAGTAAATAAATGGGAAAACAATGTAACTGGCGTTACTTTTTTTAAAGTAACTCAGATATTTTCTTGTAAAATAAAAAGTAACGCGTTACTTTACTAGTTACTTGAAAAGGTAATCTGATTGCGTAACTCGCGTTACTTGTAATGCGTTACCCCCAACACTGGTGATCACACACACAGTCAAAGCTGCGAGGACTGTACGGATGGGCGCTCTCGTGCTCTTAATTAGCGCAGTAGCTCGAGCGGACAGCGCAGCAGATGCCCGTGTTTCTCTTGCATGAACGACACGCTGAGCCATAGCAGAGCCAAAATCATCTCAGCAGTCAAGGCATTAAACCGAAATGTACCAAGTGAAAACTTTACTTTAAAATTATATTTAGCTTGTTGCCAAGATTTTGCAAAGACTTCGTTTATTTTAAGTTGTTTAACGTTTGCATAGCTTGATGTTTTAATTATCCCAGTTCCGTGCATACCTCTGTGGAAGCTTGCCTATCCTGCCACCCCGTTGCGCCCAGACCGACAGTCCGCGTGGTTTCCCTTGGAAGTCGGTTACAGAGTCCGTTTGCCAAAGCCCGAGCAAGCATGTTGCCCTTCATTCAGTGTCACACCAGCTGTTCAAAAACACAGCGCAGGCACTGGCAGCTCGGTTGGACTCGACTCTCACTCTCACTGCTTTCCCTGCAAAACAAGGAGCGTTAATTCAGGGAATCATGGGAAATGTAGTTGAAATTCCTAAGGTACACGTGCTGTTGAGCAACTCCCTGTACAGCCACTTCAAATAAATCTTCCGATAAACGATGGCGCATAAGACTTTCCTTTTAGACACGCAGCACAAAAATAAGGATGTGTTTTGTTAGGAATATAACAATTATTTTAGTACTTTCGAGGAATAAGTATTTGGGGAAAATGATTTTCCATTTCATACATTTAACAGATGCTGTTATTCAAATAAATTCACACTTAAATTCATAATACATTTAGATTTATATCAGTTCGTGCATTTACATGAACAGATACAATGTTTATTTTGAATGCTGTGTAATCAATAAAAGCTATACAAATCCAACTTTATCATTTACTGCCTCCAGTAGTCTTGTCTGTTTACAAATGTATGATTTGAAAAGAGGAAACACACAAAAAGTGTGTTTACAGGATAAATTTTAATATATAGAATTGGCCCCTATGTTATATAGCACTTTTGTTCAAATTAAAAAATTATTTATATAAACAAAACTAATCTCAACAACTAAACTCATAATGAGAATCTTTAACTAGTCATTTATAACAAGTCAGTATATACTAATTTAATTTGCATTAACATATAGTAACGCTTTGTTAATTTTTCTTTGTGGATCGTCATAAATATTCGAGTTCAGTATGAGGCCTTCATTCGTTCGAGAATCGGATAACTCTGGTCGCACTGTGCAAGGTTTTGATCCACCAAAGGAACCGACTCATACGAGTCATTCGCTCGAGAATCGGTTTACTCTGGTCGCACTGTGTGCAAGTTTTGATCCAACAAAAGGAACCGACTCATACGAGTCATTCGTTCAGGAATCGATCAAACATAACCTGAAAAAGAAAAAGCACTCAGTTCCCAACGCTAGCTAGCTTCTAAACAATTCCACTTAGTCTGTAAGGAAAAGTTTGTTTTATTAGCCCGCCAATACAAGTTAAGCAATAATGGTTATAAGAACACAAGCCATTTCTTCCAATGTCAAAGTTTGAATGCCTATAAATATACACCGTCTGCATGTAACTGAATGATTGTTTGGCACCAAATCTATAAATACCCGTTCTTCTCGTCCATGAGGCAGCAGCTATTTTGAGTCTGGGGATTTTGAGCTGTTTAGGGGTAGAGGTGTCAGGCGGACGAGACGGACACAGATCGCTTCAGACCGTCCGAGAAGACCACTCGAATCACATTCACAGCGGTTTCTCTAGTGTTTGTCAACAACACAACGACGCACAGACGTCCACTAGCGTTTGATGAAAACACAATCTGAGGGTAAGTGCACAGGCATCAACAGTTAGACACGAAGAAATCAGTTTCAGTTAAGTTAATGTGTATTTGGGCCACCGTTGAGACATCAAACTGTTCATATGAGATAACCTGCTTCTGATTTTATTTCAAACTATTCAGCCAAGATTCATCTCAGACTAATCACATGTTTGCAGTGTGTTGTGTGTGTGTGTGTGTGTTTTTTTAATGGGATGAGATGTTTGATGCAGGAAATGCACTGTTTACTGTCTTCATCTGAAATATGTAAGAGGCTGAAGGGGGTTTTCTTTTTGGTGGTGAACAGTACCAAACAAAAAATGCATGTTAATTTAACATCAAACATTGGACATTTAACATCACTGCTGCTTCCAGACTTCCACTGGTTGTCATTCATGCATCAAAGTTGGCAAAATGTTTGAGATTTTGTTTGGGATTTGAAGTACAAGGAATATAGCCTCACACTTATACGCATGTGACACATTTGATTTAACATCAACAAAGCTGTGCTTTAACTGTAAAATGTAATGGTTCTGTCCTTAATTTAGCGTCCTGCAATTAAGGGATGTGAATAGTTATTCACATATAAATGTCTTTGCTCTTTTTTTTGAGGAATAGTTCACTCAAACTTATAATATTGGCACAATTCTAACCCTGAACCACAAAACCAGTCTTAAGGCTCAATTTTTCACAATTTAGATTTATACATTATCTGAAAGCTGAATAAATAAGCTTTCCATTGATGTATGGTTTGTTATGATAGGACAATATTATGCCAAGATACAACTATTTAAAAATCTGGAATCTGAGGGTGCAAAAAATCTAAATGTTGAGAAAATTGCCTTTAAATCTGCCCAAATTAAGTTCTTAGCAATGCATATTACTAATCAAAAAATAAGTTTTATATATTTACAGTAGACATTGACAAAATATCTTCATAGAACATGATCTTTACTTAATATCCTAATGATTTTTGGCATAAAAGAAAAATCTATAATTTTGACACATACAATGTATTGTTGTGTATGTTCAGTATAGAATGTATTGTGTAATGTATATACACCAGTGAACTAGGACTGCTTTTCTGAATAATTTATTCACAATCATTTAATCTAAAAACCTTAGGACTGACTTTCTTGGAGACACAAAATGTGAAAATCTGAAGACTTGTTTTCCTTGCTCTGTCCCATGGACTAACAGTTACTGGATGACTTAAATTTCAGTCTTATTCACATGAAGTTATCATATGACTTTAAAAGCTTTGCAATATAGTGCAGAAGCTGTATGGACATTCATGCTGCATTTGATCCTTTTGAAGCTTAAAAGCTCTGGTCACCATTCATTACAATTGCATGGAAAATTGAGATCAGTGCTAAATTTATTTTGTATTTCATGGAAGACAGAGGGTCATAAGGATTTAAAACAACTTGAGGACAAGTAAATATTGATTTTCTTTTTAATATTTGACTCCGGTTTGCATTCTCTGTCTGTTTGTCAGTGGTGGAAGTGATCATGAAGTCCACTCCTTCTCCTCCTCCAGTGTTTGTTCGTATCAGCGAGCGTGACCTGACAGAGATTGAGCTCCATTCCGTCGACTCCATCAATGACCTGCACCGCACGCACTCGGAACAGCACAGCAAAGGTATTTCATCATGTCATGTACATCATGTCTGACTTTAAAATCCTCATTGATTTCTATAGCACTCAAAGCCACTTCTCACTGGCAGGTGTTCAGCCCCCCCGTCCACCACCTCCTACCTCCAATGGGAATCTTCAGATGCAAGATCAGGGAGTTTTCTATCAAACAGGTCATCCAGTGAGAAGACCCTGTGTGAGCAGACTGAATGACATATGCACTTCCACTAGGCGGCACTATTTTTTAGCATGTGCAGCCATTATTGCGTTCCTCCTTTCTCTCATTCTTATCTTCAGTTTTTTAGGTGAGACAATTTGTTTGTTAAAGCTGAAATTATGAAATGAATGTTTTAAGGCTAAACTGAAACAAATGTTTTGGCTTCAATACAAGTCAAGGTCCATTGACAGCTTTTGTGGCATAATCTTGTTTCAATGCATTTGTGTTCTCTTGCAAAGTATCACATTCCCAGTTGTTCTCTCGCAAATGTATTGCAGTCCCCCAACAAAATTTAGTGTTCCCTTGTAAAAGTGTCCTGCCGAGAAACTTGCATGCTTTTCGCAAAAGTAGCATAGGGCTAATTTGTCTAAATTGTTGTTTTTGAAGCTATAATACATTTCTGTGCCTTACTTTAACTGCAGTGTTTGATGTCATTATTGTTTCCACTTGCTGTGGTAATCATCATTATTCCTCTGATGCTATCGACTGTGCTTTTTTAACATATTGATTCCAAAACATTCATAGCGGGCCTGCTGAATTGTTTTATCAAATAACGTGTTTTCTGTTATTAACCCTCCAGTCCAGCAGAGCAGTGTTCTCCACACACTTTTGGAGATGGTGAAACAGAAAAAGGAAACTGCTGAAGAAATCTCCCAACTCTTACAAGAGCTGCAAAAGCTGCACATCGACCTCACAGAGCAGCGACCATAACAAAAAATCATTCTACACCGACCCACAGGAGAAACATTACTGCTCTGTGACAACACTGAGAGAAGAGCACCGATTACTTCACATCAACGTGTGATGCTATGTCTTAAAGGCTTCTATTACTTTGGTGGAATCTATTATCTTGCTCAAAAACATTCACTTAGCCTCCTGATTTTTGTGCCGTGTAACTGGAAAATAATGTATTAATTAATGGACTTTTCACCAGCATTGCTTTGTATGCTTATGTGGTTACACACTATTTTGGCAATTTGCTATATTAGTTTCCCTAAAGCAAATGATAATACAAAACAACACTAAGAAATTTGGAAAGAATGTGAATAATCATAACTGTTGTTATTGTATTTTAATTCATTATCACTCCTACTAACATTAAATTGTGCTAAAAATATTGTGAATGAGCAAGAACATTCACAATGGTGAGTTTTTTTTGAGTGATTGCTGAATTATTGTAAATAATTATATAGACTAACATTCTATTTTAAAATAAGAATAAAAATATAAATGAAAATGTTATTACATTTTGTGGGGTCCTGGTTTTATTGTGAAGGATATACATGTGCACATTATAACAAATTTAACAAAAACTAAATGTCTTTGTAATCTTTCATCAAAAAGTGCAACAACTAGCTTCCTGAAATTATTTAGTCTTTTCCATTGTGGGGTTATATTGCAACAATCTGGTTCTGGAAGTGAAAATCCTAGTCATTTTCTCAACAATAAATCTTCACCAATCAGAGAATCAAAACCCAATCATGATAAAGGACTTCCTTGGTGCTCATCCACTCACATAAAGCAGTGCGAATAAAATAACAGTCTCCATACGCTTACACTACTTTATTATTTAGATACACTCTTGAGCTCTGGTCTTTGTACGATTTTCAAATGCTTATTTGCTTTAAACCAAAATGTGTAATGTGATAAACCAAATCAACTCGGTGAGTAGCTGGTTGGTTAGCTAATAACTTTTTCAACAAAGATGTTTTAAAAATCCCCACAGTGAAAATGAATGGAAATCAGAAAAGCATATCTGTTCTTAGGAAATTCTTTGCTCGCAGTGTTCTCCTCTCCATCCTTCATAACAGACACACTTGAACTTTGATCTCATATCATTGAGAGGAAGAGCTTCCTGGAGACCATTTAGAGGGATCATGTAACCTGAGTGAGGGTCCCGTCGAGAGCAGCGTCCCTGGTTGTTACACATTCTCTTACTGCAGTTCCTCACACCGGCCTGCAGGGCGGCGACATACTCTCCTAATTCTGAGCTGATGTAATCACGCAGGAGAGCGCACTGCCGCTAAAGAAGGGACAGAGATATATATATTATAGCTGCAGCAATGAGTAACAAGATGTGCTAAATCTAATATTGAATATTATGCATTTTCAGTTTGTGTACTGACAGCGTTTAGATGTATCGAGCGCATTAGGTTATCGCACAAAGGTAAATCCAGACTATATAAATCCTCACACATTCAGTTAGGCCTACTGACCTTAGACTTCGCAAAACTCAGCTCGCCCCATAACACGACTCCAGCGGCCCCTAAAGCAGCACTCTCACCTAGTGTGTGCTCCAAATCCGTCTGAAAAGATACACATGTTTTAAAAGTCAGATCACTCTAAGCTTGATTCATGTATCTGAATGTTTCCGAAGGTAAAAGCCTACTGTTGTTATTGTCAGATAAAATTAAAACATTTCTGTTAATTGAATATATTAGATTTTTGTTCAAATCAAATGAAAATATTAGATGAAGAACTTAAACTAAAAGAACATTAGAAATGTTGCCATGGCAACTAAGTGAAAAGTTTATGCTAAAATTACAGAAATAAAACTATTTAAAAAAATATATATATTTTTAGAAACTTCAATTCAATTCAATTTAACAGTGATATTTCAATAAATATTAAATAATATGTATTATTAAAATATGTTTAAAAATGAACTTTAATTGACTCTATTGCCCCCTTGAGAAAGGAGGTTAGTTACCTCTACCCCAATAACAAAAAATAATATTTGCTAAGTACAGCAATGCATTGACCTATAATTTGCTAACTTGCATTGAGCATGATTCTGAACTAAAGGAGAACTATCTGCTTAAATATGAAGATGAGGTGACTGTACTGGGCACACGCACAGAACTAACCCCCTCCTCTTTCAGGATCTATTCTGGGTGGAGGTGAAGAGCCCTAATGCATGATAAGCCTGGAGCTCAGAACATACACGATGTAAAAACACCATGTGGAAATTGTCAAGAGGTACCTGATTAAGAAATGCCAATGTGTGTGTAAACGCCACTCTGGCATAGGGAAAAACAGGAAGTGCTTCAGTGCCAGGTGAATGCTGGGATGCCACTCGGAGGGCCTCAAGCACACGGTGTCTCACCATGAGTTGAGCGTGTACATGTCCGGCCAGCTTACACCACAAATAAATGCTGGGATACAAGGCGGTAGAGTGTTTCCATAGAAACGCCAGTCTGTCATTTAGAATATCTGTTCCATTGTGGCACTGCCCCGTGTATCCACTCTGTCCTTGGCCATGATTGTTATAGCAACTGGGAAACCCATAAAACCCCCATAATCCCTCTGGGCAGAGGCGAACACCAAGGCGCAGGGTCTCTTCCATAAACAATCTTGCTCCTAATTCAAACTCCGCCTTCGCCTCGGATTTTACTTCTTCCTCTGACATATCTGGATGTTTCCACCTAACCAGCTTTTTGGACATTTCCTTATATATAATCCTTGTCCCGAAGTTCCACATCCATATGGGCTGCCATGCTTCCCAATCTAGCACGGCTAATCCACTGAACGTCTGTCTCAACACTTCATTGATCTGCGCCTCAGCCAATGAGAGGTGTGCCTTCAGGAATCCTTGTTGAGGCAGGCCACCGTTGACCTTTGAGCTTTGACGGTCGATGTAGGGGTAAAGGCCCAGACGGCGCTGATAAAATATGCTCATATTTTGACCCTGAAATCTCTGCTGTGAGTTATGAATGATGTTGAATTGGCGCAGCGGCAGGGAGACTCCATATCTACGCTGACACCGAGCTGTAGGTATATTCCAGATCACTGAAAAGCCATGCCTCCCGATGACAGACTCCACCCCCTCAACCGTATTCTGAACAGGGTTGATGGGAGACAAAAGGACTGACAGAGCTAAGGTGAGGATGGGATGGGGAACAGATGATCTCAGAAGCATGCCTATGAAACACACACACAAATTAGTGACATACATATTTGATTTTAAAACTAATTCATGTAGAAATAAGTGTACTTTTTAGCTTCATGTACATTTCTATTATTCGGGTTATACTGGGGGAGTTGAGGGGATGTTCTAAAACAGATTGGTCAGAGCTGGGTTGTAACTGATTACTTGTAATCTGGATTACGTAATCAGATTCCAAAAATGAAAATTAGATTTGAAAATACTCTTAATCAGACTATAGTTACATTTTTATGGATTACATGATAACATGTTATTCACACAATAGCAATAAATTATTTATAATTAATTGATTTTCCCTCATTTTTATTTTTCATCTTTTAAAGTTTCCTTTCTAAAATATTCTACAGATTATATACATATTATATTTGTATGTATAGTCCAGTTGTGTGGTCATTCACACAAAGATCAGTCATTAGTCAGGCAGAGTTTGACCACTGGATTTACAAAAATCATTTCAGGTTTAGGAAGGGTTTCAACATTGCATCCACTACTGATGAACACATTCATTTTTATTTGAATTATTACACTATAGTTTTTTAATCATGCATTATTAATTATAACTAATTAAAATGCACATACTCATGTTATTTTTAGTTACATGTAATTCAGTCATTCAAATTTTTTGTCATTTAAACCTTATTCACCAAATATATTTGCTTTAAATAGCCCTGAGATTTTAAATAAATATTTCAATAATTAAGTATCACATTTGCATGTTCACAGTTTCTTTGATGTTGATTAACGATCACATAGCATGCAGGTAAATACAAATATTTCATCTTTTTTAGTAAGTGTTTTATTTAAAACAATGAGTAGAAATACAAAGATAGTTCACTCCTATATTTATGAATGGCAGAAACTGTAACGCAATATGGAGAAATAGTCCCTCTAATGAAAGAGCGTCAGAAACCTGACTAGACCAGTCAGTGCACATGCGCAGTATAAGCACGTTATGACTCCGCATCCGCATTGGCTGGTCTAGCCTGAAAAATAAGCTTTGTAAACATTATTTGAGCACAAGAAACAACATGTATGGGGTAATTCATTTCAGATTTTTGTTATTGATTTGACAGATGTAATTGAATTGTGAGTTCAGCAATTTTTGAGGTTTCAGGATTCCCCCATTCATTAAGATAGGTCTTGTGCGACCTACTGGGATGTTGCAAATATGACCGCCGAGTGAAGAGACTTTCCTCGAAAGGGAGTTTGTTTTTAACTGATTTATTTTCATTTAAAAAGTGAATGATTTAATTAATTGTAAGCTTTTCATTAAACTCACAACCCACTGCAGTTCCTTTACGAACCCTAGTTTGGGAAACCTTGATGTAATATAATGTTTAATGCCCTGCATGTTGTACATTACGATGAATGGAACAGGTTTTCTTACTCTTTGCATTTTTTACATCATTATGGTTCAAGATAATGCAATTTAAATCAATGTGATAAACGAGTTAAATCAAAAGTAATCTAAAAGTAATCCAAAAGATCTGATTACATTACCTAAAATGGGTAATGTAACGGATTACGTTACTGACTACAATTTTTGGCATGTAATCTGGAATCAGTAATGGATTAATATTTGTCAGTAATCTACCCAGCTCTGCCTATGGTTGCCTGATCACTAGGGGTAGGCGATATACCATTAGCCATAATTCATTTTGGACAATAGTCTCTATCGCGGTTACACACTCACGTGAAGTTTGTGCTACGTGGTCACGAAAACATTGTTTGCACACGTTTTTAAGCATTGTGGTTTAAAAACAAGTGATTTGAAGTAATTGGAAGGCAATCAGTAGTGAAAGAGAACTTATTTCTCTATATGAATGTGCTTTCTGAGAGACTGTTTCTGAGTGCTGTCATAGAGGCACGCGAAGTGAAGACAGTATTGAAGGGTGTTACTTTTCCTGCTTTATAGGCCTTGAACGGTTTATACACACTTGTGTGTCAAAATACCCGTCTTTGCAAGCAGCCTTGTAAACAGTAATTTAGGTCTTAAGTGAAATCAAACAGCTGAGAACAGTATATATGAGGAGTTCTTAAAGTGACAGCAGTCTAAAATCCTTGCTGTGTGTAATTTGTTAATCAAAAAACAAAACAGAGAAAATCGCTCACCGCTATTTAATAAATCACTTTTGTATCATTTTAATAAGCAATATACATTTAATGTACAAAAAAAAGATATAAGGACCTTATTTAAAGTGAAAATAACTGTATTGTATAAGTATATACTATAATGAAATATCGTTTCTGCAAAATAAAATTACTCATATCAGAGTTTGGTCATATCGCCCACCCCTAAAAAAACCTGTTGTGGACCTACAAAAATTATTTGTGAGATAGATTGCAGGGCCATATACAAAAGATTTATATTATTTACAACACATAAACTCTTGAACTCTCTACTCATCAAAGAATCCTGAAAAAAATGTTATCATGATTTTGGAAGTATCGTGTGACACTGAAGACTGAAGTAAACTCAGCTTTGCATCACAGGAATAAATTACATTTTAAAGTACAAAACTGTTAAATTAATTTGTAAAACGTATTTGACTAAATCAGTTTTACTAAGTGTTTATTTAAATGCCTTGTGACCACAATATTTATTTCCACAAGCATTAAACATATTGACCCCAAACTTTTGAACAGTAGTGTATATTTAAAAATCAAAAGTTGATACAAAGAAAAAGTCCATGGAAACTGTATACATCAACTACAACTATCTCAAATCTGATCCTAAGAAATGACAAGCACAATACTTGAGTGATAGAGTTTTTTATTTTGATAAAACCCTTTAAAGTATCAGATATAATATCAGCAGTGACAATTATTTTATAGGGGTGTGACAAAGATATACCTTTCAATTATAAAAGCAAAAGTAAGTAAATAGTAGTTAAAACACAAGGTAAACTTTGGTATTACGGCACATTTAGATTGTCACAGTATTTGAGTCAATACAGTTCAGGTTTAAGAGATCCTTCTTGTTCCGTAAACACTGTTTGTGTATCCCTGAATAATTACAGACAGAAGGAGTGTAGCATGAGTCTCAGATGTCTTTATGCATCCAGAAGATGGGCAGCCCTCTGTTGTCAGTGTACGGCGTTTGCTCCAGAGTCTGATTAACTGGAGCCAAGGATGACAGAGGACAAGGAGGAGGTGGAGGAGCAGAAACAGGGGGAGGAGGTGGAGGTGGTGGTAACATAGAAGGTGTAGATAGTGCAGGATTGTTAAACTTGGCATCACTGTTCCTCTCTTCCTCCTCGTTCTCTGCGCTTCTACAGAACTTGTGCAGCAACTCCATGGGCATGAAGGAGGCTAGCGTCCCGACACTTTGGACAGGTTTGGACAGAACAAACCCCAGATGGGCGTAAAAGTGTTGCTTATCATGAGTGGTTAGGCACAATCGGGTGCAGCCCCGTCCTTTGGTATACCGTTCAACACCCTCCATAAGGATACGGCCGTAACCCTTCCCTCGTAATGTGCTGCACACCACGACTGATTCCACAAACAGACTACGGCTCCCCAGAACACTGGACAAGCGGGCGTGGCCTATTAGCTTCTCGTCTTGACTCCGCCTCTCTCCACTCAGCAGCAGGAGACACACCGGATAGCTGTGGCTCGACTGACGGAGCGAGTGGATTCGTGCCCCCATGCTGCGCTGCCATTGGACATTGAGTAATTCCGCACACACTTCCACGAGGTCCCAGCGCTCATGAAGAGGTTCGATTCGAATGACTGCGCAGCTGATGTCGCCATCGCACCTGCACACACGCCAAGGGTACGGGGTCAACAGGGGCCAAGGTTGTCTTGGACCCCATTGACTATCATTGCATTGAAAAACAAAAGTTGAATTTTTTTCAAGTTACTTCTTTTGTATTCCACAGAATAAACTTTACAGGTTTAGAGCAATGTGTGAGTGAGTAAATCAAAAATGTTCTTTTTAAATGATTTTTCTCTAAAATTTCCTCCGTTAAGAGCCATGCAGAACAGAAGTGGAGAATCCAGTTGATTTCTTTAAAAATAAAAACCTTCTGAAACATGCTGCAACAGCTGTCAGTTGTTTTCAACACCCAACAGTTCGTCACAATCACTTCCTCATGTCAGTCAATGAGGTGCTCCTGTGGCTCAGTGGTAGAGCATTGCGTTAGCAGCGCAAAAGGTTGTGGGTTCCGTTCCCAGGGAACACACATACTGACAAAAATGTATAGCCTGAATGCAATTGTAAATCGCTTTGGATTAAAGTGTCTGCTAAATGCATAAATGTCATTTTCACAGGCAAAAGCTAGATTAATAAAAATAAACTGACATTGTAAGTAATTCACACAACTGAAGCAACAAACACATGCAAAAAAATAACAGCCTATTTTGTGAGTAGTTTTTCTTCTCATACTATTTTTTAATCTGTTGAATTTAAAATAGCAGAGGAAGCTCTTGTGTGAATGTGTGATTCATACTATACCACACAGACTTCATGCTAATATGAAATGTAGTTTAGAAAATAAGATGACCGAAGGCACAGATATAAAATAAAACATTCACAAGTTCAGTTTAGACATGCTTAGTCACCTACTAGCTTACAACATCTTTGCATTTACTTCGCATTTCCTGTGTACGTGTTAATGCAAGTGAATGAGAACCTTAAAGAGATAGTTTGAACAAAAATAAACAAAATCCATCAAATAATTACCCTCATGTTGCTTCAAACCAATACCTTTTTCTTCTATAAAACTTCAAGGAACATATTTTGTATGGAATGTATACATTGTATGGGAAACAACTTAAATATTTTGCAAAATATCTTCTATGTCCCACAGGAGAAAAAGTAACACAGGTTTGGAATCACATGAGGGTAAGTAGTTGATGACAGAATTGTAATTTTTGGTTGAAATATCCCTTTAAGTCTAGTAGTCATCTGCATTTTGTATTTCAATGCACCTATAGAGCAGGATGGGCGATGGTCAGTATGCTAAAATAAATATAATACAATACAGGTGTTAAAGGCTGCAAATGAGATCTACAGAAAATTGCTGAAACAAAACATTTTACAGGATACTTGACATTTAATTTTGCAATTCACAAGAATGTCGACAGATTAGTACACACTAAAGGAAGCAATGGTAGCTGACCAAGTGGACAAGGTTTCCAGTATAGTGATGTATCACTGGTTAAGACACTTTAATTATGAACAGAACACCACATGTAAAAATAACATTCATTTCTACACTTCTCTAGCTTGCTTCCTATTAGTTTTGTAATAAACCCCGGAACTGAATATTGTTTGCTTCCTCTTTTGTAAATTACTTTAAATAAAATTATTTTCTAAATGCATAAACGTAAATAAATTACAGTTTCTTTGATAAACTCAAACACAGAACCATGACTGGACTAAAGGATGCAAACCCAGATTTAATGTGCCAACATAAACCATAATAACTATAATCCGCATTAACTCGTAATAACTATAATAAAACACAAATCAACCAAACTGTGAATACAAAAAAATGTGCAGAATTGCAAATGAAATAAGCAGCCTCACCTGCAGCGCTCATAGAGACAGAACTGCCAGTTAATGTTTCAGAACTGTGTCATGCAACTGAGGGTCAAAATCAGGAAACAAGAGACTTTAAAGTGTTCCTTAACACTGGCCTGGGTTCAGTTTAGTCCATTCCCTTGTATTAAGTACTGTTATTTTGGTGTGACGAGGCTGGTTTTCTATCAGTCATGAGAGGAAACAGCTTTCATGACTGTACCAAGTGTGAAATGCTGATGAGAAGTGTGTGGGTTCTTCAGAAGGTTGCGATAGAATTGTTTGCAGGCCCTAATATTGAGAGACACATTAAAGCTATTCAGAGCCCTGTCAACTAACTTCTTCATGAAATAATTGGATTTAACGGCCATTTTGTTTTTCAGATCAATTGAGCTCTGGGTTCAAGCTGAATTTTGTGATGAATTTGTTTCGTTCAGGCTGATCCCAGAAATACGTATTTTCTCTGGCTCAAGTAAAACTCAAATGTTTGAGTCATTCATTCACTAAAGGACACGACACTCTCTAACGGGTACTGAGCAGAGTCCGATTCAACATTTATAAATATAGTAATAGCTCGAGATCATATCGTGTTTATAAAACGAATTTCTAAAGACTTGTATCTATAACACCACATTAACAGCATGCCGCAACACTCGAGTACAACACGACACACCGCAAGTCAGAGAAGTGATCAGAAAAACCGAACAAACACATCGCTTACGGTTCCCGTTCAAACACGTGTAAGACACACGTGCAGTTTATATGAGATTATCTGTGATACCTACATGCTGATAACTTTATCGCTGTCACAGCAGCTGTCTTTTGAATCTCCCTCTTCTTCTAGTAGAGCAGATGGAACAGCACGAGTCTATTTACTGCCACCTAAAGGATATAATCAGTTCTTACACTACACGAGCACACAATCTTGTACATTCTGGAAATACTGTAAAGCCTGCTATGCTCCGCTGCCTAAATGTGACCCTGGACCCCAAAAGCAGTCATAGGTAACACGGGTATATTTGTAGCAATAGCCAACAATACATTGTATGGGTCAAAATGATCGATTTTTCTTTTATGCCAAAAATCATTAGGCTATTAAGTAAAGATGTTCCATGAAGATATTGTGTTCCTAGATATTTCTTCTCTTACCGTAAATATATATCAAACTTAATGTTGTATTAGTTATATACATTTCTAGGGACCACACTTAGCCAACTTTAAAGGCGAATTTCTCCATTTGTAAAAATGTGTTTTGCACCCTCAGATTCCAGATATTCAAATAGTTGTATCTCGGCCAAATATCGTCCCATCATAACAAACTATACATCAACGGAAAACGTATTTATTCAGCTATCAGATTATGTATACATCTATTTTTTGTTTTTAAAAAGAACTCTTATGGCCCTGGTCTTGTGGTCTAAAACAATTGAAGTCGGTTTAATAAACAGATTTAGCTTTTTTCACTGAATAGCTCAAAAACGTTGGACACGCAACCCCTACTTTACAACAGGGAAACAATTATTTATTTCACATTTTAGATAAATATTTTAAACCCTTTAAATACTTTTGTAACGTATTCAATTTCAAAGATTCAATTACGTATTACGCAGACATTAAAAATCCTAGAAATATGCAAAAAGATCCCTGAATATTTGCCTTCCGTAATGTCGTCATGGTGTGAAAAAATGTTAATGGTATAGCATCCCCACCCGACCCTGCCCTTCGCAATTAATGATTGTTAATCACTGTTAACACCTTCTATGAACCTTATACGATACATCATATAACAGAAATCAAGTACATATTTAAAGTAAAGAACATATTATGACATGATGGTTTGATTTAAACATTTCATACTCACGGTGTGAGATGCTGAAAAAAACATTAAGATGTGATGTAACAAAGAATACATAAGCTTACAATTAAAAACATCACTCACACCAAATAAATCTTCCTCTGGTATGCTGACATATTATGAAAATAACTATTTGTTCCAGAAGTTTTAGAAATGTTATAATTTAGCAGTGGCTTGTGCGACTTTAGCAAGTTGTGATATTTAATATACAATACACAGCATAGATAAGTAGGCCTACAACCCATCTAAAACAAATTCAGTAATTTTTCCTTATATAGAACACATATTAGGCTTCCTTGTAGATATGTTCAGGCAAGGTTGATCAATTACCAAAAAATCATGTCAAGATTAATTAGGACAATAAGACTTTCACATAAGTGTTGAGCCAAGTGTTAACTATAAGTTACATAAAATATCGAAAGGCATTTTTGATCCCCCAAAAAGCAGACACCCTGATTTATCCAAAGTTTATTAAAAGTACAATCTGTAAATGCTGAAACTAGCCAACCCTCAATGATGATAACCAACTAACAGTAGCCAACTAACGCCCTAAAGGAAAAAATAACACTCTTCCAAAACACTGGTGTCTCCATTCAAAAATTACAAACACAAAACTGATTCCTGACATTTAAATGGCACTGTTCTCCTGTAATTACAGACCGCGCCTTCTTTCTCTCTCGCGCACACACACGCACGCACGCACACACACACACACACAGGATGACCCATTCAAAAAGACTAAAGGGAAAAATCTGCACTGGATTCAGCCTAGCATCCTCCAATTAGGGGGTGGTGTAACCAAGTTAAACTTCAAAAAAAATATATAATAATAATAATAATGATAATACATTAATCAATACAACATGTGGAGTTTAAGTGAGAAAAATCAGTCACTGTGGATACCACCAAAAACTTTTATGCACCAACAGCAGGGAAAGAATACAGGTCATATTTAAACAAGTTTATCAAAGCTTTGCATTATCATAAAATGCTCTAAAATGTTAAATTTATGCAATTTTTTTATTTTTTTTATTGAAAGATATCAACTTTTTTCTTGTTTAAACATAGAATCTTTTATCTGGTCTCCTTTTCTCTCTTTGTTGTGACTGCAAGTGACCATGAGAAAGGATGGGTCCTTGGCTGGGAATTTTTGGTGTAAGTGAATGTGTGTGTTTGTGTGTGTGTGTATGTCCTCTCCAGGCTCACAGCAGTTGAGCTGGTAATGTTTCTATTTCGTACTGAGCAGCTGACGCAATGACATCAGGCATGTGTGTGTGTGTGTGTGGGAAGTATGATTTGAAAGAGTGAGTGTGTTGGCTGAAGAATGAGTGCACATAAAAAGGAATGTGTGCCTACAAAATGTTTTGGGAGTGTATAATCCATGTGTCGTGTTGTATAGTGTGTGTGTGTGTGTGTATATGTAAGGCACGGCCAGTCTGTCTCAGCCCCTCAGGTCCACACTGGATCCAAACAGAGCCACCAGCTGCTCCTCATAGTGGGCAATATTCCTCTTCATGATCTCTTTGCAGGGCCCCAGTAAACGCTCGAAGGCTTGTATGTCGATCACTAAAACACAAACATCAGTCAGGTGACATTGTTGGAGCACACGGTGCACATTTCAATGCAAAAATGTAAGTCAGATGGACTCAGAGAAACTTACCCAAGCATTTGACGCCACCTATAGCATAAGCTGAGGCAGCACGTGGTTTATTAGTAACGAGAGCAAGTTCTCCGAAATAATGCCCTCTACTGCAGCGAGCGATCTCCACCTCAGTGTTATCCTGTCTGTCTGCTTTTGTCTGAGAGAACATATGAATTTGAGGCAAATTAAAAAATATTACTTTAAGCAAAAATAATTGGATGCCAAACATACAGTTCCATCCTAAACAAACAAAACTCTATTTGTGATTAACAGATTTTTAAAGAAAAACAGTCTATGTATGGCTGTATCTACATTTTAATCTGGGACTGATAGTATTTCATTTTTTTATAAAAAATTTAAATCTGAAAAGTAACATCTGAACTTTTTTTAGCACATTAAATTAGTTTAAAAGGTGTAATTTAACACAATGCAAGAGAACAAGAAAGATAAAGGAACTCACTTTACTCTTCATCATAATCTTCACCTCTCCAGACTCCACAATGTAGAAGCAATCAGCCATATCGCCCTGGTAATAGAGCAGCCCATGATAGTAATGATTAGTGATACAATAGCATCAGTCAGAGTCCTGATCTTCAGTTCTGCTCTATTATTGCAGGGCTATAATTGCACCTGCTGTGTGTGTGTTGGTTCTTTCAGACACGCTGTAGTTGCTCAAGTGTGTGTGAGCTAAACAGAGGATAGCAAGATTCTCAATGGTACCATTCACTGACTCAAACTAAATGTGTCTTATGTGTATAGAGATAAATTGCACTGTGGCATTAGAATACATTTATTACAGATAATATAATTTCTGGTGATTTTTAGAAGATGAGATATGAAATCATCTTTATTTTGCTAAGCACCTTTTCTTTATTTTAGTTTCAAAGCAGCTTTACAGAAAATGATATGTTAATATTAATGCTTAAATCCACATTTACTAGTTCAGGACTGGGGGATAATTTACACACACACATATATATATATATACATATATATATATATAACATCTCTGAAACAACCTGAGATGGCTTATGGTAGAGAAATGAACATTCAATTCAAGAGCAACAGCTCTGGTGCACATTCCTGCAGTCAGCATGCCAATTGCACACTTCCTCAAAACTTGTAACATCTGTGGCATTGTGCTGTGTGATAAAACTGCACATTTTAGAGTGGCCTTTTATTGCGGCCAGCATGACATTTATACACTTTCAAGAACTACTTTTTATGGCAACTGTAAAGTTCACCTGCATAATGATCCGCTCTCCATCCTGAAATGATTTTGCACCCAGCACATCAACAATCTTCATCCTCTCAGAAATCTATGAGATAGAAAGATGGGTAAGTATGTGATCATTTCGTTAGTGGTATAGTATGCATCTCTCCTCAGTGTTACCTGACACTCTTTCACAGAACCACTAAAAACATGTCTGGCAATTGAATAAATGTACAATCATTTTCTCACCTCCAGTGATTTGAGTAGTGGGACAGACTCGATAAAGCATTCATACATCCTTCTCTTCTTCGCATTATTCTTCACTACGAGTCTTCGGAATGTTGCCCGATCCTGAAGCACACATACTGAAATTATTCTTGTGTCACACTTTCAGTCTTCATATTTGTTGCATGTACAATTAAATTGCTGCTTTGTGAAACTGAAGCTGCAGTCATTCAGTGTTTCAACCACATGTCCACAAGGTGGTGCTGTTACAGAACACTACATCAACAGGGTTTGCTGTCAGCTCACTTGCTCTCTCAGCACTCACCAGTCCCCAGAGGGCTCCCTCCTCTTTAGCAATGATGGTTGCAGCACGTGGAGTGTTGTACATGAGGGCCAGTTCTCCAAAACTGCCCTTATTATCATACTGACCCACACAGCAGCCCACACCATCCTTCTGTACCTCAATATCATACACACCCCTGTAAAAACACAACAAACACATAATTAGTAACGGTTGTAGTAGTGATTATATAGTTGCTACACTTCTTTCGGATATCCTGACCTATAGGTATTGACAATCAATACGAGGAATGTTGTTACAGTTTGTGATAAACAATGAATGGGAATTCACTTAAATTGCTTCCTGAAACCTTTCAGTTCCTTTATTGAATCCAAATTGAGTCACGTCACGATTACGGCTGCTATATTCAATAAAATCACCAATGCAAATAATTGAATGGCAATATCAAATAACTGTGTCTGTGCACAATAAACATTCACCACTTTACAGTAGTGAAAAAGGCCCACTTCAAAGAAGGTTATAACCATCTATAGTTTTGCATGGCCAGGGTGCCAGGTGAAGTGCAGCTCCATGCGGTTAAGAGGTTCTTTTCATCTGGACAGAGGATATTATATTACTGATATAATATAAGATTAGCATAATACTATTGTTAAATTCAAATACGCAGGTATTATAAATTCTAAATAATATAAATGTTGCCAATTAGAAAAACACACTCTCATAACAGCAAGCAACTAAACAGCTATAGTTACTGTAGCTTGTAATTTAAACAAAAACATTACATGTTCTTACAGTATGTAGTACAACAACTTTTTTTATTAAAAAAACAGTAACAAAGTATCCAGTGGTAGTAAATGCATTGGAGAGCATTGGGCAAACTGTGCATACTTTTGACATAAAATGCAGAAATTAAAAAGCAGGATTTTCTAAATCTGAATCAAGAAACAACAGAGATTAATCAGTTTTCAAAATAATCAAAGATATAAGCAAAATTGTTCAACTATAATACACCAGCCCTTCTGTACAAGAGCATCACAGACACACACTGGCAGAACGGTTTATAAAAATACATACCTCTCGATAACATAAAAGTTATCTCCATCCTCTCCCTGATCAATGACGTGATCTTGTGTTTGCAGAAGAACCTCAAACATGGCGTCCAGCACCTCTGAAAACTGCTCCTATACCAGAAAGAGACAAAGAGTCTGATGAAGGAAATCCATTTCTGATCATACAGTACATATTTAGAATCCACTGTAGGGGCACACAAAACCACAGGACATATCTTTAAAAACAGGCACGTTTCTTAAGGTTCACATGACTGCTAGATAGAGAGCAGCAGAACGGAACGGAGTGCTTTCAACATTCTTTTAATCTCGACACGCCATCTTAAAAACTTAACACTCATGGTGCAAAATGCTAAATGAGGAAGAGGGGGAAAAAATTAGCATTGATGTTCACATGCATGTGAACATAGACTATCATTTAATAAAATAGTGCAGAATGAATGTGAGAAAGTTCTTTGACAGACAGAAAAATAAGTACTTTCACAAAAATACCAAGGTCATTTTCCAAATATTTGTGGCTGAAGATTGTGAATTTATTACAGAAGAAGAAAGTCAAATTATCGAAACATTGATGGTTACATGATTTTTAGCATGTTGAATCTTCTCTCTGCTATAAGCTAAATCTTTTAATTATCTCTATTGAAAGCACCAAACATCAATTTTTTTAGATATATATATAAACGTAAGACTAGTCATGATCACTAATTGATCAGTTTAGTTTTTCTGGGTGACAAGCCAACCAGGATATAACTTATAGTTATTATATATAAATATTGCAATCATAGCATCATTAATTTAATAACATTATCATAATATTACATAACTTTCTTATCTGCAAGTCTTACAAATTCAAAGTAATGCAAATATTCCCATTTTGGAAACCCAATTAAATGCTCCGGTGCACCTTCAAATATTTCATAGAACATTTATATCCACTGACTTAGACGTGCTACATGACATCAGCAGAAAATAAACAATGCAAATCAGTTCAAGTAACAACACGTTAAATAAACAATATGTTCCTGTAACGTGATGAATTGACAGTGGCTGTTTAAGTAAGGCACGGGTGATAAGTCGTACATGCAAACCCAACCCGACTGACTGGCCAGGAGTGATACAACCTGGATGGCGTCTGTTTACAGTTTTACAACCCTCATATCTGTGTGTGAGTGTGTGTGTGAGTGTGCGTACCTGATCAAGAGCCTTGAACAGCAGAATGTCCTTGCACGCCTCCTGTAATCTAGAACGCTGTTCATCTGTTTTTGGATGGACAACTCTCGGCTCAGAGTCTTCCTCATCATCATCAGGGTTAAAGGCCTCCGCGCACACTATAAAAATAAATGACTTTTACTTGAAAAAAATCATTAACAAAGCCACATGCAAGTGAGAAACTCTTGATGTTGGTTTAGTTTTAATGATAGAGACTCCCAAATATGATGGTACCCATTTATATTGTTCAAGGAACATAGAAAGCATCGTGTAATAAAACATTTTATAAATTTGATCAAACAAATGCAGCCTTGGTGAGGATAAGAGACGTCTTTCAAAAAATCTTTGCAACCCCAAACTTTTAATGGTAGTGTAAGTACTTTGCAGAAAAGGAAAAACAACTTTAATTTGTTAAAAACAAATAAATAGATATTTTAACTAAAAACAAGAAGCAGGAAGTTCACTTATGAAAAAGAGTATTCTTCTCACTGCATTAAACATGTCTTTACAGGTAGCATATGTAGATTCCTTCATATGATGACGTGGGACTCTAAAAATCCCACATTAAAAGGAATGTGTATGTTGAAAGGGGATTTTTTTTACTGGAACAAAGTTGAAAGGGGCAGAATGAGTGGGCATACCGGCAACGTAATTACTATAAAACAAACACGAGGGGAATGACGGAGAGGCAGGGCACTTATCTAACACTCACACTCACTTTAAACCACATGATTAGTGCAATGACGTCAAACAGAACTTACCCGACACTCTCCGGTTAAATCGGCTGGGGGGAGGAGCTACGGAGAGAGAGAAAGACAGAGAGAGTTAAATGACTGTTCAAATTCTGAGAGCCGCAGACTCACAGACAACGTTAATGATCAAATTCAGTCTCCAAATCTCACATGTGCCCTTCAGTAACTGTGTGGGCGTGTTAAATATTCGGTAAGGTCAGTCAAAGACCTGTCCTACAGGCTGTACCAGTTTCAGGAGATTGCAATTATGTGTGTACGATCACAGCTGAGTGCACTAGCACGACTCTCAGGAGCCCTGCAGGTCTGCATACACTCCTCCTCCTCTTTTCTCATGGGGCTGTTACAATCCACCAGTCCATTAACTCTTTGGTGTAAAGCTAGCAATAACCTCTCTCACATACACACTCCCTTTTTAGTATCTTAAGAAGTTCTGCTCATAACCAATAAACACGCATATTTTCACATTTTTGAACACATTCTTGCAATAACTAACCTGCAACACAATACACATTATGTAATGCATGGCATGCACGCTCATGTTAAATACCATCAAATTGTGTGTATTTCACACATAAGCTTTCAGATTTGCACCTCTTTGCAAATTACTTAACACTGTGTGTGCGCATGTTGCCCAGACAAGGCAGCTTAATACATGGTTGTGTTGTGAGAGCACTCAAAGAAATTAGTGCGTGCATGCGCACGTGAAGTATCAGGAGATGGGGTGCTTCAACCTCACGTGTAAGGGATATCAAGTGGCCAAAGTTGCCATGACAACAAAATACAAGGAAGACCTCCTCATTGCTCTAACAACTATCCCACCAAATACACACCCACTCACTCTCTTGGCAACCAGAGAGAGGAAAAAGGAAAAGAAACAGTGACACAGGAAGGAAGAAAGGGAAAATAAAAATGGGTGAGAGAAATATTTCTAAGAATAGTCAATTCATTTTTAATCATTAAAGGGGTAGTTCACATGGCAACCTAAGTTCTGTCATCATTTACTCGCCCTCATGTCAGTTTGAGCCCGTATTGTTGTTGTTTTTTCACATACACACACAAAAGGGTAAAAAAAAGCTGAATTAGAATATCATAGAAGGCCACATGACTTGTCTAAGTCTACTGAAGTCATATGATAGCCATGTGTGGGGAACGGACATGTAATTGAAAATCTTTCCCTCCACCATGCTTCTCAGATTTCTTTAGCAGTTACATTTTTAAACTTCCCCAAATTTTCAAGCTCACAAATATAGAGTATATGACTTCAAAAGAGAACGATACTTGCATTCACTTTTCTTGTTTTGGACAACAATGGCTTAGCAAATGTTTAAATGTTCTGTTCTATAAATGATATGCTTTTGAACGCTTTCTATTCAATTCTATTAAATGACTTCCAATGTGCAGAAACTGAGAAACTGAGAAAAACTGGTCTTCACCAATACCAGATTTTAAAGGCCTCCCCAATCACAAATAACTCACAATGAAGTGCATATTGTTTCTAGAAGACAAATGACAAATGAAAGCAATATGTTTGGCTTAAAAAATCTAAAATTTTTGATATTCGACAACTGGACAGATTCATAGTCTGACCCTAAAAAAACCCATCTGACAATTATACACTACATGAATTTTATGAAATAAGTCAACTCAAATCTACAGACTGGCTCGGATTTTCAGCAACTAGCATCAACGTATCCAAACTGTAAATCAGGGGAAAATCGGTGCAAAATTCATGTGTATTCCAGCCTTTAGAATGATTTCTGAAACCTGGAATGATGACTCCTGAAAATGCAGCTTTGCCATCACAGGAATAAATTACATTGTAAAATGTATTCAAAAGTATTATTTTGTTATTGTAATATATCATGATTCACTGTTTTTACTGTATTTTTGACCAAATATTTGGGGAGCATAAGACTTTAAAAACATTAAAATGAATGTTTTCAATCATTAAAAAAAATGAAAAACCCTTTTAGCATGTCATTTGCCTAACTATAAGAGTAACCCAGCTAACACATAACATCAATATTCATTTAACTTTAATGGTTAATAATTTAGGCTCTTTTGTCCATGTTCAGTCTTTCAGTCAGCATTTATGTCCAAAGTACAAACATGCCAGAGTTTAATAGTTTAACTTTAAGAGTTTGTTCAAATCACTTTTAAGTATGACGTAGTAACTACAAACACCACTGCAAAGAATGTTGCAAAGAATTGCAAAACTTAAGTGTTGTTCTATCGGTCTTCTTATCTCTCTCTCCACGTCTTTCTAGATATCCTCATGCACCAGAAGCCTAATCATTCTCTCTCACTGCTGGCAAATATTAGCCAGAGGAAAAGAGAGAGACTAGTCATTTTAAAAGTTAACAGCATATGTGTGATCTCTGTGATAGAACGGCTAAAATCACTTATCATGTGAGAGTCAGCATCTAAACTACAAACACTTGTGTGCTTTCTCGCACACAACATGCATAAACAACCATACTAAAATGTTAATAGCCAAATGCATATACTAATACGCATACAGGTACTCAAACCAGTCAACCATTATAGGTTGTATATAAATGTTTATAACAATATCTAGAGAACAACATGGTCAAAACAAAACAAACAAACAAAAAGCCATTTAATAATATCAAACAAAATGTACACTAATCTGTAAAAGTTTTTTTTGATTTCTTAAAGTAGTCTCTAATGTTCACCAAGGCGGCATTTATTTGATCAAAAATACAGTTTTACAACTTTTTTTATTTGACTATTTTAAAATGTGATGTGATGGTAAACATTTCTGTGATGGTAAAAAGCTGAATTTTCAGCAATTTACAGTAAAGTCCAGTCCTCGATGTCACATGATCTCTGTGAAAAAATTATAAAATGTTGATTTGGCATTCTCTATTATTATCAATGTTGAAAACAGTTGACTGCTTAATATTTTTGTGTAAACCATGCTACATTTTTGTATGATTCTTTTGATGAATCATATATGACATCATGAATGTATTCAGTGTTCAGTTATCGATTTCATGCATCCTTGACTAATAGAAGTGTTACATTTCCTTAAAAAAACTCACCCCAAGCTTTTAAAGAGTAGTGTACATGACATTAATTAACATTTATTTTGCATTTACTTCTTTTTCACAAACAAAACAAAAAGAATATATATTATATGAATATACAAATGTATTAGTAACAATAGCAAATTAATATTTACTTAATTGTATTGCAAATATTTCACACAATACTTACAAAAAATTCTGCACAAAATATTTGAAAACTACATGGGTTATACGCTGACAAAAAAGTTTGTACATTTCAGAGCCCACAAAATGTAGGCACACTTCCCAATCAATCCTACAATCTCAAATGAATTGTTCTAACTCATACGCATTTGCAAAAGCACAAAACATACTGCAGTGCACTGTGTAACATTACCATACCAATTCAAGCAGCCCAGTTTATAACTCAACAAAACAACTTGTTTGAGGCTGTGTGTTTTCATGAATAGTTCTTGCTCGTCAGGGGTTTAAGGAGGTTTGGATAAAATCAAAATCCCAATAATATGCTACAGAGCTGGCTGTATTTTCTCTCTCCCTTCCTGCTGTAAGCAATCAATCTTGATGTCTCCATATCCCTCTTTTCCCTGCACTCTCTAAAAACTTTGTCTTGCTTTCTGCAGTTCTCCATTTCTCCCTCTCTCTTGCTCCCTTTAGCCCTTATAAGGCAGTGTGGATAGTGTGGATTTGTCTAGATCTGTGCCTGTGGATTTAACCCCTTACTGGCAGCCAGAGCGTTACTAATGGCTCATTTCTACAGAGCGGTACAGGTCAGTACAGTACGGTATGGTTCGGGACCGAACACTGATCCAGTTTGCAGTTCCACTGCCAACAGCACTCTTACTTGATAGATGTGGTGTATGCCGGAAAGTAGTGATCGACAAAATCAGCGCTGTACTACGGTAAAGTTAAAAACAAATATGAAGTTAAACTTTGTGCGCAGTCAAAACGATATGACCAGAAACAAATAATAGATTCATGAGACCACGAATGCCTGTTAAATATACACACAACGAATTGCATCTCATGTTTAATCATTACAGAGGCATCAGAGCCAGAGGCAAAAGTCGGATGGACTAGCTGAGTGTAAGGCTGCTCTCGGTGGATACACGAGCACAGAGCGCCCGGTGATCGCCTGGAGCTCTGAAATCGGCATAGCAAATTTTCAAAGAGGCACTATATCTTTATAAATATACCGCAGATTTGAGTTTTAAACAACTACATTCTCACCTGAAAAGCTCTTAAAACAACATTTCATGACACAATAACAAGTAATATTTTGAAAATTTACAAAAATGTACAAATGCATGTGACCATTCAGTGTTACAAATTAATCTACAAAAGTGTGTTTGTGTGTGCATGATATGAACATTAGAGGCGAGGTCAGCACTGGCTCTGATTAGACAAGGCCATCCATCTGCTTAATCTGCACCCTGACTGGACAAGGTCCCTGTCTGTTCTTTCAACTCCTCTCTGATTGGCTGATACGGTATTATGTGGTGGTAGCTGAAGGTCAAATCATGCCCAATCAAAGTGTACACGCTGCAATTGGAGTCCTCCAGTTGGTTAAACCAATGACCTCCTCTCTTTGAGCCACCACCACTAATCAGACTGACCTGCAAACATCTTACAAAGAAAAATTGTGTGTGGTGTTGCCTATTAAAGTCATGCAAAACAGGGGATAAGAACAATGCTTCCATCTCTGCTGAGTGGGAAAAAGAGAGGACATTAGACTAAAATAGTGTAGGCAACAATGAAAATGCGCAGGGTTTCCACATCCTGCTTAACCTTTGGCCTTACCCATGATGCCTTGAGAAGGAACAGCTCTTGTGCACTGTTCTAAACACGGGTGGATTATGCCATAAGCATGATATAGAACTGAACTCTTAAAGCAATAATTCCATCTTAACTTATTTTCTACCAGTGAGTGAAGCACTCAAAATGCTGAAATAATGTTATAGCCTAAAGTCTATGACCGACTACTGAGACAATAACACTTCATAAGCTCTTACAACCACACTATAATGCTGCCTCTGAAATCAATGACCAGGGTCGGAAGAACAAACAGGTCCAGGGTAGTCCATCACCCTCTAGCTGATAGATATATATAGAGGAAGTGCTAAAGTCCAGATTTTTATCGAAACCCCAAACAAAAGAATAACACGTATACACTCACCCAGGCATTCAAAACACACAAATACACGGACAAAAAAAATAAACATAAACAGGTACTGAAGCACTATGAAACATAAAAAGCATGTTCATTCCTAATAAGTGATAATAGGTCCTGTAATAAAGATAAAAACAGGTATTATTCAATGTTTTCTTTCTGTAATCTAAATAAAGATTAAGATGGAGTATGAAAAACATACAAGAGTGCAAATGCTCTAAATACTATTTTTCACATTATTATAGTTTAAACAGTGAACAGCAAAAAGTACAGTGAATCGAAACAAGACCAACCAGTTAAGTACTTGCATACATGTAGCTACTTGATATAGATATAAGAAGTAAAACAGGTGACTTAACTGGTTGGTCTTGTTGTGATTCACTGGATTATATCATTTTAGTTACACTATATATTTCTTTAGGTATATTCAATTCAAGTTTATTTGTATAGCGCTTTTTATACGTATGTGTGTGCACCAAAATATAGTGCAACAATTCTTAATGTTACTTTAATTGTAGCCATTTTACCACTAATTATTTAGGCTGCAGTATTTTTAGTTAATTCTTGACAAACCGCAAAAACACTGTTTTGACTCAGTAAAGGTCAAAAAAAACTTTTGAGCTATGGTTGTGACGACATGCTAACTGCCTGAAAAAATTACAGTTCCCTTTTTCAAGATTTAGTTCTGTATATTACTGTAATGTGAAAAAGGATCACACACACTAATGAGTTTCAGATTATGCAATAACAATATTACAGCTTGTATCTTTACAATTCTCAATGACAACAGGCAACCCAGCAGTAGTGAGGAGCACAAACAGGTTCTTTCACTCACTGTTAGAGTATCTGCAGGTGGCTGTGTTGTGCGAGTAGAGACTGAGTCCATAAAACAGCAGACTTCTCTGTTCCACTCTATTTATCAGCTTAAAACAAAGAGTGCCCTCTCCTCCACACAGAGAACATAAAACACACAAGCTATGCACTTGCCCTTTACACATTAATTATATTCTAATTCATTTCACTTTAATTTTCAATATATCTTTTCTAAAAATAACTACATTTAAGTTTTAATTCAACATTATTTGTTTTAGAGACATCAGACATAAATTGTCTGAAACAAATATAGGCCAATCAGAAATGCTTACTGCTTGTCAATAATTTCATGTATTCAGGTTTGGGGTTTTGTAGAGAGGCCATGTGGTTGAAGGGTGGTGGCGTTCTAATTCAGTTCTAAGTCTGGCGGAAGTTAGCAAAACATCTGAAACTACTTACAGCAATTACAGCAATTCTTCGATCCTACTCTTCACCCAATCATGCATCTAAATTCTCAAAGAAAGCAACAATACTTGCACATGCAAGCCTGGAAGAGCAAGTCAAATTTATCCAAACTTCCAGCATGATACATTGCTAGGCCAATAGTGATGATGTGCAGATGTTTTTTTGACAGCATGACGCAAAGAATGAAGGATCAAGGTGGGATGTCCTTAAGGCTTCAACCATGCCCCAGCATGCTTTGAATTCCTTAGTTCACTGAAGCTCAGCTGTGGAACAACATCTCTCACAAAGAACCTGTCCTCTTTCCTCCATTTTCTTCTGCATGCTGTTCAGTCCAAGCCTACTATACTGATTGGATATGCTGACAAGCAAATTAATTTATGTACATTAGTAGGCCTAGTTAAATTTCCTTTTATTTTTATGTCAGAATATAAGGCTCCCATCATGGCAAAGGCTGAGTTGGAATAATACAAGAGTTACAAACACAAAATAAAACCAAACAAACACAAAAATACAGCAGATAAAACTATATTTGATATGATTTAAAATAAAATCTAAAATATTTTCTGGTAAAACCTTACTAAACAAATCCCTGAGGGGTGTGTACTTCATAAATAAATAAATATATATATATATATATATATATATATATATATATATATATATATATATATATATATATATATATATATCAGGACTGTCAAAAATGTATTATAATTTCAAATATTCGTCAAATTTAAAATAAAAATCCACAAGGAAACCACATCGTCATCGCATCTTGTGTGCCACATAAGGCTGCCTGACGCACATCTAAAATTGGAATGCAAGTTTTTAAGCTTTTTATTTTTGCCTATCCAGTCGAACTTATTGAATGCGGCGCTGCTCATTCAAAATATTGCGGAAAAAGAGAACATCAATGCGGACGTTGTTTAACTCAAAACTGAAACCAAGCCATTCACACAGAACGCATATCTCATTTTCTATAGGGACATCTATCACGTTGCACTCACGTCTCGCACAAGAGAGTATGCTTGGGTATCGTTTGTTTGTTTTGATACCGATACCAAATCAATACTTTTAAATGCTATGGCCATTAGCACTAAACACATGGGCCTGGTTTCACAGACAGGGCTTAGACTAAGCCAGGATTAGGCCATAGTTAAATTATGGTTGTGGTGGATGAGGAGATACCCCTGACAATGTAGAGTGCTTTGAGTGCTTGGAAAAGCACTAAATAAATGTAATTAATTATTATTATTATTAATTAGGACATTTAAGTAATTTTTATAAACATGCTTAGAAAAAAACATTACATTGAATGTTGAGACACAACAAAGGCACTGATATATTTTAGGATCAGTCAGTGCAAGTTTATTTCAGTTAAAACAGCTAAGAGTCTAGGACTAGGCTCAAGCCTCATCTGTGAAACTGGGGGTGATGTCTTTTTCATTCATACTCGACGCCAGAGGGTGCCCTTGCACAGAAAATCCACATATCGAGTCATAGAAGTAGCAGAACTCATGAAGCTCCAGGGATATGGATTAAGGCATTGCTATAGAGTGGGGGAAATATGACATCACTCTGTATGCGGATCAGCTGTTAGCATGAAACTTGTTCCCTTGACAAAAACAATGGGATTTTTCCATAGGCTTTTGGATAATCGCAAAAAATAAGCTCTGTGTTCAATCATAGTTCATGAAACTGAAAAGCTAAACTTGGGCTATAAACAAACTACTGCACCACGGTCGCTCGCCTTCAACAGCACCACCGTGCTCCTGACAACTTTCTCAAACTTATTTTTAACACGTTCAGTGAAACGTATTTACTCTGTATATGAATTTTAATCCACGCTACATGAACCGTTTCATATAAACTGGAATAAATACAAAACTAGAGCCAAACTAAAACTAAAATGAGACATTAGTAATAAATAGTTGGGCTACAACTAACGATTATTTTGATAATCGATTAGTTGGCCGACTATTCTTTTGATTAATCGGATTAAATACAACTATTTTATTGATAACATTATATTTTAATTCATGAAAATTAAACATTTACATTTTTGGCAAATATAGGGGATTTACTATTACATTTTTTATCTTTTGTGATTATTTCTTTAAAAAAAAATTACGTTTTATTATTTTTCAACAGTAGTAGTCAGTAGTAGTTGTAGTAGTACCAACATTCTACTAAATAATAGAAATATAGCCTATTTCTGGCCTAATATCTTTAAAAAGTTAAACCAAACTTTTATTTTGACGGGTTGCCATGAATGAATACCTTTAAAGTTCTGTGTGTATATTAGGGGTCGACCTATATGTGTTTTTCAGGCCCGATACCGATTATTACAGATCAAGTAGACCGATAACCGATTTACGTGTCTGGTGTAAAAATGAAAATGAATGCCAAAATTAATAATAACAAGAGCTCTGACAAAAAAACGTTCTTTAAATGCTTTTAAACATGTCTTTAATTCTGAAAACTGTTAATAACAACAACATTAAATAAACAGTAATATTAATAATATTGATAATAACATAAGTGCAGGGATCACCCAGAAGCATTCTGTAAACATTTTGTAAAACTTAAAGTAAACGTATTTAGCGTATTGTGTGATTATTCTCAACAAAAGTTGTAGTTGTATTACGTATATTCTACTGCACCACAGTAATATATTTGGCTAAACCGAACTTATATTTTGACAGGTTGCCATGAGGACCTTTTAAGTTTCTGTAGCCTATGTATATATGATATGATGATCGTTTTACTCAAATGAAACGGTCAAATGCTCATGAAGTGACTCTCCGAGCAGTTCTGGGGATGTTGTTCATATATTTATGTCCTCATTTAGTGAGACGGCAGATGCTGAAAACACCGCGAGCATCACACGCGCTTCAGTATGTGTGCAGTAAATGAAACCGCACGTCTGTGTCATTCATTAACAGAGATGCAGAACATGCAGGATTCATATTTAAATAGTGTTTTTGCGGCTTAATATTTATAGATACTAGTCCATAGCGCGAGTCGATTTAAGTGTACTGACTTACTTTTGATTAATTCATCCAAACTTCGACAAATTCCATGACATTCCGCGTTATATGGTAAATTCCATTATATGACTGCATTCCGCGATTCCGCCCACATTTTCCGCATCGCGGACATCATAGGTTATATTGAGGTGTTTTGCAACTTCAGTGTAGTGGATTGTGATTTATTGCAACTTCAGCAACGTCTGCTGCTGCCTTTGAGAGACAACGGATGCGTGATCACTGACGCAGCTCCAGTTAGCAAGTGCTTTCGGTGTGAGACTGCCTTCAGTTTTCCGCGTTGATTGGTCGGACTCGTGACTCCCTACATATCAGATGAGCGGTGGGCGGAGATTGCTCTAGGCCACAGAGTGTTGAACTCAGACAGGCTGCATCGGAGCCAAATAGTGCATTTAAAAATTAAATAATTTCACCTGTATTATTTATTCACTAATAAATAATGTCACCTGTAAATAGTATGTTTGTTTGCATAATAATAAAAAATAAAAATAAAAAATTATCGGCAAATCTGTTTTGAAAATGGCCGATATCGATAATCATAAAAATGCTTAATATCGGTGCCGATAATCGGCCAGGCCGATAATCGGTCGACCCCTAGTGTATATGATATGATGCTAGTTTTACTCAAATTAAATGGTAAAATGCTCGTGAAGTGACTCTCAGAACAGTTTTGTTCATATATTCATGTCCTCATTGAGACTGCAAACGAGCGCCACCCACGCGCGCTGTGTATGTAACGTTAGTAAACAAAATCGTGCGTCTGCTCCATTCATACAGAGACGCGCAGAAGATGCAGGATTCATATTTAAATCGACTTTTGTGGCTTAATATTTACAAATACCAGTCCATATCGCGATTTGATTTAAGTGTAATGACCTACTTTTGATTAATTCATCCAAACTTTGACACATTCCGCGACATTCTGCGTTAAACTGTAAATTAAGTTATGACTGGTTTCCGTGATTCAGTCCGCGTTTTCTGCATCGCAGAAATCACAGGGCCCTACTCACAAAAGAAGCCGTCGTGTTTACAAATGTGACGGCGAACGGCCGGAATTGTGGCGACATTTCCATGCCCTGAAACGTGACGCTGAACGAAACGAACTGTGATTGGTTGTTTGCCATGTCGGTCAAACGGCCTCATGGGTGGGCCTTGGCCAATAAATGCGGCCATATATTCCAGACCTTCAGCTCTCAGTCTGAAGGTCTGGCTAAGCTAGACTATGTATACTTGGACAAAGCTGCCTGAATATAACCGTGCATGTAAATGTACTTACTGTTGCTTATTCAGACATTATAATACTGCTTTTTGCATACTATATAGTAGTGAAGCATGCATATTAGAACGTGAGAAAATACTGATGTATCTGCTGGAATCTAAACCACTGAAAGTGCACATAATCTAAATGATCTAAGATCAGATTTAGTACACAGATAGGCATGGACTTCCCCATTCTGTTTAGTAAAAGGTTGTGAAAACAATTACAGAATTAAATATTAAAAACAATCATTGTAAACAAGTCATAATCCATTCAGTCATGTGCAGGCATTGCATATTATGCGGCTTGATGAAATATGATTAAGCGATTTGGGAAGGTGTTATTATCCCTGTATCCATTTCTGCACCACTTCCTAACTGTTCTCCACAGCCCAGAATTCTCTCAATGGATAAATTCATAACTGCTGACTTAAGAAATGTCTGCCAGTGAAATCAGCTTGGTTTCCACTAGGAAAGCGCAGCTGCTCGCTCTGCTCTACATGAAAGGAAAGAGGCGCTTCTTTGATGTGCGCGAGCGTACCTCTCTCCATTATGAAAATCCCTGTTAGCATTCTCAATGGCCAGCCTGCATCCATTCATACAAGCAATTCATACAACACGAATGGGCTAACATCGCCAGCCCGATCTCACACACACACACAAATCACAATCCGTCTCTATTCAAAAACGAAAGTGCATCAATATTAATGCAAATCCATTAAGCGTGCCGTCTAGCCCTTCTTAATTCTGCATGCATCGCGGGTAACTGGGGATGCCACTTGTCACTCTGTCAATCAAGCGCATGGATGAGAGCTCGAGCGAGTGCCATGGAAACAGCCTAGATGAGGCTATTCCACACGTTACCCATCACAAGAAAAACCTGACACCATTGTTAGCCGTGCAAACACACTATCCACTAAAACAAACGCAAACAGCAATATCATCTCTTTTACAGGTGGTGTAATAAAGCGCTTTTAATAAAGAGGCACTCACGCTCAAAATCTGAGTCATCGTCCTCGTCATCCTCGTCGCCGTTCGACTCGGTCTGCATCGGCTCTCCATCAAACATCACCCCCTTCCCCCCGGGTTTGGCGGCGGAGGCGGCTCCGGACCCATCCTGGCTCCTGGTGTCCCGCAGGCGGGTAAAATACTGCACGGCAAACTCCACCAGGTCCGGCGGCCTCTGGCGCAGCACCTCCACGGTGTAGCCTTGAAGCAGCTCCGTCAGACCGACTGGAATCTCAATACTCATGTCTAAACAGTAGCAAGGGGTTGTGCAGATATCTGACCCTGTTCTAAATGGCTCCTAAACTATGGTACAAAAATATAAATCAAGTCTTTCCCGTATCAGTGCATGCAGCGGGGTTGCAGCGCAAGGAATCTCGCGAGGGACTTAGTTAATTTTGGTAGCAAAGGTCAGCTGAAACCAGAACAACACATAAGATTCTTCGGTTTTTGTTTCCCAAGGTGGGAATTAATCAGGCCGAGTGGTGGATTATAAAGGCTGACCGCGCTGTTTCCTCCTCCTGCTCAACAGATCTCTTGGCAAGGATACTGTACTGTACTGTGCGTTGAACCAGTGACTTCAAATTAAAATTGCTCCTCTATTGTGTCGTGTGGTACAAAGGACGCGATGAATAGGAGTCAAAAAGTGCAGTTAATAAGATTATAAGATGATTAAACCCAGACTGAGAGTTAGCGATGCAGCTAACGTTATCGGAGTTGGCAAACGAGGCCTTGCCTTTGCACAAAGCGTGTTTAGTTTCTATATACGACGTTTTGTTGTCTAATACCTTAATAACGCATATGCACGAGAGAATAAGCCAGTCCAGTAAAATAATGAACTTAATATAACGTTGTGTAAATTCAGAGAACTGCTTATATGTTGTATGACAGCTCCGTCTGTTTATATCACCAGCGTACGGGTCCCGTCTATTTTCTCAGTTTTTCTCCTAGGATTCCCTGTTTTGTTGGTCGTTGTAAACACAGCAGGTGTTTTAGAGGAGTGTGGGTAACGGGCTCTACCGGTGAGGTTGCTGTGTCGTCGCCGGAGCTCGAGAAGGTGCGAGGCCGCGTCGGGGTGAGTGTGCAGGCGGCCCGGCGCTGACAGGGACACCGGGTGAACCAGACAGAGAGAGACAGAACAGGCTTCTGGTCTTCGGAAACAGGGACAAGTGTCAACTGTCACCGCAAAGCACGAAACGGCACCCACGGAGACGAAGAAACCGGCGCGCCTCCAAACACGAAACTGCTACGAAAACCCTCTATAAACTCCAACCTCTGAGAGCTGCAGATATTCGCGTCGCCTGTCGTTGTCAGAGCCGCGGTCCGGAATGGATATGTTTCTGGACGTCGAGTAAAACAAATTTCGCCATGTATGAGCTGAAATATTCTCGTTTTTTTCCTGTGAGAACAGACAGTCGGTGTCTCCTCACCAGGCGCGCACTCACTCCTTCTCCGCCGCTGAGCCTCGGGGACGCGGTCAGAGTTCGAGAGCGAGCCAGAACGTCAACACCTGATGGACGTCAAAATCGACCAATCGTAGAGCAGCATGAGACAGTACCCCCGCCCCTTTAAAGAGAGCGTGCGACATTTAAGAAGTGGGTGAAGACGAGTTATCGCCGGGGCTGTAGTAGGGTGTTCAGGGCCAAATTCTGACCTCAAGCAGAGCTGGGCGTTGAGAAATACAGAAACACTCTCTCAAAAATACAAGTGAAAGAATAAGGTGGAGCTGTCTTCGAAACCTCTATATGAGACGTGTAGAGTCATGAATTGCGTTGTATATGCAACCTTAAAACGTAAATTATTAACTTGATCAAAACGAAAAGCTTATTAATTGATTTGTGTTGCTTTGAAAGCAAGCAAGTATACAATGTAATTGTCGATTCCTGGAAAGGCAGATGGACAACTCACGAAACACATTCACGCCAAAAGAGAAGGAGTTCCCTGTCAGTAAATTTAGAGCAGTCGATCTATTCTCGTTTCTTCATTCAGGTCGCAGGTAAAGCCGTTGCCATAGCCACACAGAACCTACCTTCAAATCCCCCAGTTATTTTCCTCGCGGTGCCCCCCCGGGTAACATAAAGTTCATCTTGACATGAGGATTTCCTATCATCTTAAAGGTATAGCTCATCCCAAAATGAGAATTAACATTTAATCACCAACATGTTGCTTCAAACCTTTATTTTTCACCTTTTCCTTCTCTGAAACACAAAGGGAGATGTTAGTCTCAGTCACCATTCACATTTATTGTACAGAGGGAAGGTGTTAGTGGTGAGTTTCCTTTTATTATAATACTCTTCATAATATGATTAAAGAATATTAAGGAAATATTAGGAAACAGTATTGTGTTAGGGCAGAACTCAAGTTCACAGATTTTTTTGTATGTTGGATGACCAACGTACATCTTTTAAATACAGTACAAAATATCTACACATTTTATATGCATGGTTATTGTTAGATGGTTATTGGTTATTCAATATTTAGTCAAATTTGATCATGTTTTCAGGTATCAATAAACGTTAAGGACTTTCACTGTTTGAATTTGTATTTATGTTTAATTATTATATATATTATACATATAATTTGAGTGAATATGTCAGTTACCTCTAGCGGGCCTCCATGACAGTTTAATCACTCAAAATAAAAGCACAAGCCTGTTGCCTTGGAGAAACTGGGACAGAGGTGCACCAAGGGAAACATGCCCATTGGTATAATGTGACTTCAGAGGACAGTTTTCTAGAACAAATCAGAGTGTCATTTAGTTTTTCACTATCTGGTTACTAAAAAAAGATCCTTATAAGGAATTCTCACTGGAGACTATATCAACTATTTTCCAGGCATAATTAATTCTGGCACTTATATCAAGACTAAACCACAAATCTCTGTCGCATTGGATGTTTTTTTTTTACATGCTAGGGGATTTTTGTTGCTTAATCAGAACTTATGACCATATGATCCAAATCATCATCCGGTTAATATCTACGAGACATTAAAGGCACAAAATCACTCGCTGACTCACTCATTCACTCAATAAAATACAAAAAAAATGTCATTCAAAATTACAATATTCTGATAAAAGGAATTTCTTTAGACAGAGGAGCAAAGCTAAAATCAATTGTGTTGGGATAAGTCTGAAGAATAAAAAAATCCACAGAAAATACTTATCATTTAGCATTTCAGATTTATTATTTTACATACTTTACAATTCAGAGACTATTAACTGGCCATACTGAGAATTATTTAAATCACATTATAGCTTTAATTTCTCTGTTTAATATATTACAGTATTTATGCAAGAATTCAGAACACTTTTAATATTAAATGCACCATTTACTAGGACAGTGCAACAGAAGGAGAGGATTTTAGATGCCATAGTAAAGGCAAGCAACTCAGATGGACAATTCTAATCCAAATGAGTCATGCATTATTGCCCAATGTAAAGATAATGTCCTTGAGAATATTAGCCTCTCCTCCAATCACAGTGCTCCTAGTACTTCCACCTTAAGAAAATGTTATATCATTTAGAAACAGTCAAAGTCACAGAGGATTATCACTTATAAAGATTTAGTAATTCTACAAATCCCCATAAGAAGTGTTACATACATTTCTTGTACAAGTGATCCAATAAAATGCTATACGTGTGTAACAAACATCCAAACTATAGTTTCTCTCTACATAATCTCTTAACAAACATGCACACTATTCACAATCTTTTGCTGGACATTTCCTTTCTGCTAACACCACAGATAGCAGTATTATTACTAACTGATCTAAATCAATCAAAAAAAAAAAGCTAGTTATAGTTGTTGTTGTTGTTCCATTAAAAATGTGGCACATTCAATAAAACCTTCATTGATCTACATTCATTAGATGGAATGCCTTTGAGGATTACAGACGAATCTCTGTAACAAAACCTTCCTTTGTCTGAATCAAAACAGTCGTGTTAAATGTTAAGCTGGTGTGAACGACTGACCTTTTACAATGTCATGTTATTTTAGAGCTACAAACCCCATGCGCACCCTGATGTCTACAATGAGGTCAAAAGCTAATGTGAACATCTTATAATTTCAACAGTAACATATTTATTAATAATAAAGTAGTCAAAGTAACGAAATGCTTGTAAAAAATAAAGGAATACATTATTACAATTCCAAAGCCCATAAGAAAGAATCAGCTGTAAATAGGTTTCATATGAAGTAAATCCAGCTGCAGAACATCTACTTCCCCACTTACTTCAAGGAATGGAACAGTCTGAGGTGTTTGAAACAGTCAAACCACAAAAAGACATTTAGAACAGACAAAACAATTGTGGGTATAGTTTATCGGAATCTGTGGGATCTCCTGCATAGATGTGTCTGTAGAGATCGTCTTATTGATCTCTTCGAGTGCAATGTTACATTTGCCCTGCAGGCAGACATTTTGCTCTCTGAATGTCTCAATGCATTACCATATTCTCATTCTGTCAGTTCAGTGTGTTTTTCTGCCAAGCCATATGCAATATAATGTTGAGTTGCCTTGGTAACTGGGCTCACAGCAGTATGCAGTACTGCTGTAATCCAGTGGGGCAGCACTGCATCTCTTATGAGCAGTGGACATCATAAAGAGCAAATTGCAGCTGTGTTCTATTACTGTGGCAACACCAAAGAGAGCTCAGCACTGAGGGCAACCGGTGCATTACATTCCTCATGCTGATTGCTATGGTAATGCACAAGCCATGCCTCGCTGTGCTGATACCTTTGAAGTTTAACATGGAATATAAACTCCTACACAGAACCCTTACTGGCTATATTAGAGCTTAATTGGATCTCTAGGTCAAAGGTAATTTACTAATGACCTATTATTACTCATAGATATGTAAAGGTGGATGCCACATTCGACCGCTCAAAGCACGTAGACGCCTCCGCCATCTTGGAACAGTGAAGCCACAACATTGAGCAGCCTCTGTATATAAAAACCGACAAAAATTTAAATCCTAAAAAAATTTGATAAACTTTCACAGGTAAGAAATGTTCACAGCCAACATTTAAAAGGTACTATAGTTTGAAAACCTGTAATGTTGAGTTAATACAAACACAAATCAACACGGTTTGTGTTTGTATTAACTCAACATTACAGGTTTTTAAACTATAGTACCTTTTAAATGTTGGCTTTGTCTTGTTGTGTTGTGTTAGTTTAGCAAAACCGTCTGCTGAAGTCTATTGCAGATAGACTACTGTTGTAGACATACAGATTTATGAATACGGCGGACGGCTTATGTATAGTGGCCCTAGAAACAGCCGCTACTGGTGCATCTACCTAGACATATCTATGTTATCACTTGGTAGATTAGAATGTGAGTAGTTTTGTTGGCATGTACTGCAATCAGACATCTCTTTGTCAGTAGAGATGAAAGATTAAGTCGAGGGGGGACTTAGGCAAGTGTGCATGCGGTGATTGACAGCTAAGACCCATGAGGGCTGGGGAGTCTCTCCAGGATCCAGGTGCTCACTTCCTTTAAGACAGACTCAATTGTTTCAGGTAAGTCATGATGTAGGGCATGGTAGGCTTCTTCATATACCTGTTGGTCACAAAAACACAGAGATCTGTGTGTTAGGAAGGCATAAACTGTACAACATTATTGTCATTTTAACTCTAAAAGACTGTAAAAATACCACAGTAAATAACAGTAAATACTTTCCATTACTATATACAAGGAAAAACTGTAATATAGATGTAACCTTACATTTCATGTAATTTTACAGTAAACGTTAATACATTTTGGAAGTAAAAAAGGTGTTTGTCGGTATATGTTAAAGGTACAAATTAGGTATTAGCATGGCTAATAATCTAATTCAACAGAAAGGGGCTGTAGGATTTTCTATTTAATTTTTTTTATAATTTATGGTTTTAAACTTCAGTTTGTCCCATAAATATGTTTACATTTTCACTGTATTTTTACAGAATCACCAACCACAGCTGTGTTTTTCCTGTATAAATGACATGATTTTGTTTACAGTGTGTGCATGAATATTGGTGGAGGTCTATGATATGTGTTTTTATTCAGAGTACTGTATGGATGTGCATCTGGATCAGGTTATCCTGTGATATCCAAAACATCTACTGGCACAACAACAGCTCAGATCATATTCACAAGTCAAACCTTGAGTTCTGGAGTTTAAATGTATAGCTCACCCCAAAATAAAAATTATGTCATCATTTACTCTCCCTCATATTTGTCCAACCTGTATGATATTCTTTCATTTGCAAAACACAAAATAAGGCATTTTGAAAAATGTTTCAAATATTTTTGTTAATATATTGAAAGTCAGCAGGGTCCAAAACAACGTTGGACCCCAATTCCTTCTATTGCATGGACCTGAAAAAATAAACACTGAAACAGTTTCCACAGTGTTCCACAAATATTGAGCAACTGATGACAGATGCTTAATTTTAGCATTTTTGGTCCATGTTTATGCACATTTGATTCACCTTCAGTCTTTTATCAGTGCTCTTGGCCTCATTGTACATCAGATGAGAGCCTTTGATATCACAAAGCTTGTCGGCATCGCCATGGAGAATGAAGAAGGGCCATGTGATTTTGGGTAATTCTCTCTCAATACGAGCTGCTGCTTCCATCAGCTGCATTCCGAATGAGACGCGCAGCCCTCCGTGATAATTTAGCTGATCTGTGTCATATAACTCCACCTAACAGACAAGTGGAGATTATGTAGGATTACATACATTATCCTAATATAACAGTAACTCGTTGCTTAAGACTATACTCTGTAAACAGAGTAAAATAAATTTGAATTAGAATGAGGATTTGAATTATTAAAATGAAATCTATTTGACTGTATGGTGTATTATGGCTGAATAAATGGAACAGCTGTTTCTGTGGACGTAACAGTATTCCAGACCCAAGCTATGAAGAAAATGGCATTCATATGTTATCTCTACGTATATGCTTCAGTCTGAAAGAGTAGGTTTACTGTGTAAATACGGTTTTAACAGCAAACTTTCTAACAACGCTGCCAGATTGTCTACTTAGCCCTTTACTAGCACTACATGTGTGAAATTTACGCACATATACATTGCCCTACTTCTACAGAAGACCTTTGACATAGATTTCCTGTACCTGTTTGGGATCCCGTGAGACCCATTTTGACTCAATCGAACCAAGAGAGAGTTTGGGAGTCAAGCGGTTTAGAATTTTTGCCATAAAAACCTGCAAAGAATACAAAAATTCACAGATACTGACGATTTACTACAGAGAACTGAACATTTCTGTCACACCAAACACTGAATTGCAGAATTGATATATTTACATATTATAAAAACGTATTAGAAACATTCTACAATTTACAAATTAAACAGATAACAAAAATGTAAATGTTCACATATTGAATAAGCAGACATTGGCCCAGGACTTAATCAACACCAAAAATGTATGAATGGTATTGCTTTAGATAAAATACTGATCCAAAAATGGCATTATGTAGCCTATTATTTAAAAAAAGCTAAATAATACACAAAAATCTGTGTGTTTGAAATGATTAAACAATAGATACTAAATACTTCCAAATGAACACAAAGGCTATTTGGATGCTTTCTAGTTGTTAAATTCAATTGGAACATGTTCATAGTTGACATGTGAGGAGAGGCAAAGATTGACTGAATAGAGAAATCACCACACCGCTGCGAGCTCTACTGCTGTTATTTGACAGCTGACTTTTGAAAGCTATTGTTATTTGATTGCATTTAACAGTCTGACTGCAGGGGGCAGAAGATCTTATTTACAGCCCTGTGTTTTAGTTGTGGTGGGTATTAAATGCAATCAATTGGGAGAAAGAAGAATATAAGCGTGTTCATTGACTTTTTACCTTGAAGGGTGTAGCAGATTCAGCATTCATTTGAACCATGGGGCCTATGAGAACCACTCCTGCAAAATCCTGCGGCCTCTCACAGGTGGTCAGAATGGAAATGGCCCCTCCCTGTAGTAGAACAAACAGACCCAGTCATGTTACTGAAAACAGCAATATATGGTAGTTTAGTTAAAGAGCAGTAAATACTTGCATATACATGTATATGTATCCCTTGTTTTTTTGTATTTATGTGATGGTTTTATAATCCATTAATCATTTGTCTTTTTCAAGAGGTTTGTTATCATACAATGATACATATTATATAGTCTGAGGCTTATTCGATCAGATTGTTTTAATTGAAGCAAAACACAGATACAGAGGTAAAATATAAACAGAAAACATACTCTGTAAATATAGCAAGTTCAAAAGTAACGTTATACATAAGGCTTTTTCCTTCGGCGTCGTATTCATCAAGCTTTCGCTGGATCCGCTCTCGGCTATCAACGAGAAGAACATCTGTATTCCTCAACAGACAACGACACTGCTATTTTGCGGTTGATGCAAAATGTGCGTTTGTTTAAACAGAAGTTGCGTCCGATCCTTCGCTGGCTGTGCTGATTTAAATCTAGCGGGTCGAGCTGTAGAGGAGGGTCTCGTGTCGCAAGTTCAGTGACGCAGTAATGACGATTATCTCAGGCCAATCAGTGATCAGCAGAGTTTATACGTCACGTTTTGGTAACGGTACGGTTTGCATGGAACCTCGACCGAAGTGGTACTAAAAAAGTATCAGGTACCAGGTACAGTACCCAGTGGAAAACCCCAAAAGTGAACCGCTGCACTCAGCATCATCGCATTTAAAGAACAGTTCCCACCACATTTCTAAGAGACTCCAATAATGGGCCGTTTTAAGTTACTCACTCACACACAAACGCTTTTAGTCTAGACATACAAACCCAAACACACACTCAGTTTAGACACACCACAAATGCACACTAACACTAAAAGTTCCATCAAGAAAATAGGTGGTCTGCTTTGGTTTGATTATATAAGGTAATTGCTTTTTAATTTGGAATTTTGCATCCTTGGGAGTAAAGTTTCCAACGCACGCACGCACGCACGCACACACACACACACACACACACACACACACACACACAGATAATTACACTCACAACAGCTAGCATCTGTGCGTGCCCTTCCTCTACACACGCACACACGTTATTATATGACACTGATCATTTTCATCTGTAAACATGTGATAGGAAAGCAAATGTTTATTCAGCCAGTAGCTCCAGTTCCTCGGGTCTCAGGAAGTGAAAAGTACAAAGAAACATTTCTAACCAAGACACACCTTATTGCACATTTCCTTTCAGGAGCATGTTTAAAATCATTTCATTTTCCATATTTTTATTAAAGACTGTGATTATATAAGGACCAAACAGCCTGGTATTACATAAGATACTAGATTAGAGAGTAAATGAGGGGGAAGTTAAATTACAGTTAAGGAAAAGGAAGAGAGAAGGAGAGCAGCAGAAAGATGATTTATTATTTAAAGTTAGAATCTGCACTAAAGGAACAGGAGAGTGGTGCATTGTGGATACTAAATTCAGATGAAGGATTTCTTTACCAGAACACTCATGCAGTGGGATATTTATATCCTATAACTTATCCCACAAATATTATGATTTTGTGATGGTGATGTTCCACAGATATACAGTGCAGATACGTACAACCAGAAACATTTCTAGTCTATAGGGCTCATGAAGCTTCTTGAGTATGCAGCTGGTCTGTTTATTAATAAGAACTGTTGAGCAAAAACAAATGTAAAGAGCTTCCAGCTGGATTTTTTGTTCACATTCAGTCATGCACAGTTTGGGTTTATCACATACTGAACATGGGAAATGCATCTAAGTAAAAGCAAACGTCTTCCTGTGGCCTCCACCCCATGAGTCACAGACAGATCAAAATAGTTTACTTTATATTTTTCAACAGTTGTCGTTGGCTTTGATTAGTTTTATTATGTTAGCATAGAAATTCCCCCTCCAAAAATAGTTACATTTTTTTTGACATGTTTGCTTCTCAGAAAGGATTTTAATATAAATGTAGAAAACATATAAATATGAATGAGACATTTTCACACTTGTTGGTAGCTGCCAAAATTGGAGCTGAATGAAAGCATGAATACAATGCAATACAAATCAAATATGTAAAATAAAATATTAAAATGCTCCAAAATTTCAATAACATGTCTATATGCAAAAAGTTCATGCTGGCTAGGGAAACGCAAGTGCAGTCTGCTCTCTTTCTCTTACATTAATATATCTATTCACTCTCACTCACAGCCATAGCTTTGACAGTGAAACAACAATACAACAATAACAATACTATAAAGTAAACACTGGCAGCCTTTAAGAAAACTGCAGCATGTGCTTTTAATAAACAGACCATTATCATTGGTGTGGACACTAATGTTTCCATTACAAATATAGTTATCTTTACAGTTATCGTTCTAGGTGTGTACACAAAGAACAGAAAGGTCTATAGAAAGTATGTGACCTCTGTTCGCTTATTTACATTTATGCATTTAGCAGACGCTTTTATCCAAAGCGACTTACCCTTATTCAGGCTATACATTTTGCTTATGTAAAAACATGGGGAAAAGTTTCAAAATATCTCCTACCATTGAGTGTCCAATGATGAAGACCGGCAGCTTATAACGGCCCTTCATGATGTCAATGTGCTGGAGGACGTCTCTGATGTAAATCTGGAAGTTATGGATATCCATTCTCTCACCTTCACTCTGGCCATGACCAACTGACAGTAAAAGAAAGAGAATTAAGCATGCAACATATGTTTCCATTCACCCGTGTCTTTGTATATCAGCTCTCCTTTGAAACAGGAGATAAAAGAGGGCTGTCACTCACAGCGCAATGCTATTGGCTCATAAAGAAGAGCTCAGGAAAATTTGGCATATAACTGACATGACATTTTGTCAAGCAAATTAACATAATATGAATAATGGGACAATAGAATAGAAATTCCAAAAAGCATGTGGTATACAGACATACTGAGACGTGAGACTGCATGTTAGAGGAGGAGAGAGACAGAAAGAGAGTAAGAAACAAACAGAGAGAGGCTGACTGTAATGGTTTCTGTTTGTTGTATTTCAATAGAACCAATTACTCACACTGAGACACCAGACAGTCAAATCACACACTCACACAACCCCAACTGCTCATCACAAGGTGGCTTGCTGTCTCTCTGTGGGAATCATTAGTTACCATGACACTGCCACAAAATGGCTTTAACATTCTGTACACATAGCATCTGCTTTTTTCTGTATTCTCTACTTGTTTCATGTCATTTTTTAACTCCATCCCCCACTCTAAAGCCAGGATGTCCATGCCCGCAACATCTGTTGTAAATGACAGGAAAACTGGGTGGATGAATTACAAGGAATTAAATGTGGGCGTAAAAGATTTGTCACCCCACGCTCTCACAGTCTCATAACACGCCCTCCTACATCACCCAAAACACTGCTGCATTGTTGCTAACCAACAAATCTGTGTGTTGGGGATTTTAGCCATTTGATTAGGAGTCTGCCACTCACCGTGATCGTGGGCGAACACCAGAATGCCATGCTGGGTGAGGCTGTGAGCAATGTCAGCATATCCCCCACAGTGCTCTCCTGCTCCATGTGCAACAAACGCCAGCGCCCTGAAGGAGGAAAACAAACATTAATTATTTGGGAAGGGAATTCTAAAAGAATTTAACAAAGCTGGTTTCATAACATTGTTTATTCTTGTAAGGAAATAATTTCAGTAATACATTCATTGACAACAATTTTGTTTTAAAAGTGTATTTACACAAACTTTTCACAGTCATATAGACATAAATGGAATCCAATAACTGACCTAAAACTTATATTTATTCCGGTAACACTTTAGAACAGGGACCAATTCTCACTGTTAACTAGTTGCTTATTAGCATGCCTATTAGCATATAGTCTCTTTATTAATACTTATAAAGCACATATTCTGCATGACCATTTTTTACATCCCTAATCCTACCCAATACCTAAACTTAACAACTATTTTACTAACTATTAATAAGCAGCAAATTAGTGGTTGAGGCAAAAATCATAGTTAATAGTTTGTTAATAGCAAGCACTGGACCTTAAACTGTGACCCTTATGCCTTCTGTAATTGGTCCAAAAGTATCAGGCTAATCTGGTATCTGCTATGCTTGGACATAAGCTGACTAAAACATACAATAATGGTCACTGTAAGTGAAGTGAAGTGATGTGGCCAAGTATGGTGTCCCATACTCAGAATTTATTCTCTGCATTTAACCCATCCAAGTGTACACACACAGTAGTGAACACACACACACACACACACACACACACACCATGAACACACACCCAGAGAAGTGGGCAGCCAATGCTGCGGCGCCCGGGGAGGAGTTGGGGGTTCGGTGCCTCGCTCAAGGGTCTCACCTCAGTTGTGATATTGAAGGTGGAGAGAGCGTTGGATATTCACTCCCCCACCGACAATTCCTGCCAGACATGAGACTCAAAGCCAAATTAAATTGTAATGTAGTTTAAATGACATTCTATAATACGATGTAGGAATTGTAATCAGGCACTAAAGAGAGTACCTTTAAAAGTTATTTGAGCCAGTGGGATTGCCTGACGTCCTAATAGGGGACCTGATTTCTCATGACAACTAGTGCAGGAAACTTGGTCAGAAGTTTTTCAGTATGCATTGGAAACTGCACGTGCGATAAACGTTAACAGAAGCGAAAGTCATTCGGTTCTGGTATATTTATACCTGTATTATTCAGAACCTTTTCTCAGTTTCCCAAAGCATGAGAAATACAGACACATCCTACTAACAGTCTCCCACCAGAATAACAAGATATGCTCATTAGCAGCATACACACTAAAACCCAGAAAAAATAAGGCAGAAAGAGAGGAAGGAAAGAGAGAGTGAGAATGGGAATAGCTTTATTAGGTCCAAACTTGTGCAGATTTGCTATGACCTCAATGCAGCCTCTAATCAGTAACAAAAAGAGTCTTTGTAAATGTATAATGGACCCACATGGTCTCAGAGGACTGAGAGGGGGCATCTTTACTTCTATTTGGAGAGTCTGCTTTTCTTTCTATCCATTCCTCTGTCATACTCAGAAATAAAATTAAATTAAATAAAGCATCTCAGTCTCTATCTACGAGCTGGTAACTTGGTGCAAGATTAAATGGAAGTGTTTGTGATTCTGATCATCCTTAGATCAAAACGCTTTTGTTCTTGAGCCCTGGGAATGCAGTTTGCAAGGCAGACAGAGAGACTACTGTGTGTGTGTGTGTGTGTGTGTGTGTGTGTGTGTGTGTGTGCGTGCATGTGCGCGCGTGCGTTTTTGGAATTCCAAAATAGATCTAAAGTAGTTAAACTACAAAGTAACAATCATCAAGGGCAGAGCAGAGATTAACATATAATGAAATTCCTGTGCGCCTGTACAGTTTTGGCTATACTTATGAGGGCCAAATTTGTGTGTGTAATTTGGCACTGCTTTAACAGCTGTATAAATATCCATGTTTGGTAGAGGAATTCTTCTCCAAATGACATTAGACAGCCACACTGACCGGCATGACCTAATTTGTCAGACTGTGTATGAGTGTGTTTCAATTCACATTGCAAGGGTTCAATGCCCAGCTCATCTATTGAGTGATCTGTCAATCATTACTGGGATCATACAATGGGCTACTGTGGTCTTTTTAACTTTCACCCACTTCCTGTTTCTCTAGCTGCATCTGGTGGCATCAGCACTGGACATGTCCATGTAAGCGACTGTACAGGGACATTGTGACACGATGTCTGGGCTGTAAACAGAGTAGTTCTGTTAAATGTTAAACCAAGCAGTGAAGTGGTGAACTCAGTGTAAACGGTTTGCCACTTCAGCTGTTCATGTCTGTCATAACAGTTCTTTTAAGTGGAAGTTCAACTTCCAACAGACCACCTTACTACGTTCATGTTTACTTTCAAAGGTTGGTTTGGTGTAGATGTCACCTGTGTGAGAGTGAGTGCTAGGAGGTTCACAATTACTTTGAGAGGAAAAAAGAGTTTACAAAGTGTAATAACATGGTAAAATGTTCACTTAAGATATTAATGAAATATGTTATGTTTTTGTACAATCACATTTACCAAATTTGCTTGCATTACTATGTCATTCTGAAGATTAATTGTATTATATTGACGTAAGTCAGAAAACCATCCCAGAACCACTGTTAACATAACAAAATATGATCTATAATACAAATAATATTTGCAATGGTAATATTACATTCAGTAAATGGCAAGAAAAACCAACAACGGTTTTTACTTTTTGTAACTATTGTTTCATTTTGTATATCACATTTATTAGAAATAATACTTTTGGATTATATTCATATTTTCAGCTTGTTATACATCAAATATATAAATGCCGTTGTATTTTAGGAAAAAAGATAATATTTGGGGGCTTTTGACATCAAGAAGTTTTAAAAACCCAGATTTAGCCTACACTACAGTATATAACATGTCTACACTAAACGTGTAAAAAGGTGGGATTGGAAATTGGGTTATTTTGCCTCATTCAGATGATGTTACATACTACAAAAAAAACATAAATATTGGATCCGTTTATTAGCATGATGCGAAGCATCCAGTAATATCCATGTCCTACCGCCCTAAGCTGAGATGTTTCTAAACAGCTAGTAAATAGACACAGAACCTTCAAGCGATCAAACACAGGCTAGATATTTCACCATAAACAGCATGACAGAGTGCAGCAGAGGGGATCCTGGTAGCATTCCTTCAGATGTCTGATTTAAACATGTCTGATGCCTGCATTAGCTTCACATTAGCTGCTCTGAATCTTTCCCATTCAGTCACATGGGAAAAACTTCATCTTACAAATCCCAAAATAAATATTTGTGGTTTTATAACATTTCACATCACATAGTTTTGTGGTTTATTATTACTCTTATTATATATGCCAATAAGCACGTACAGATACAAACACACTTGTCATATACACTGTTGCTGACAAACATTAGAGTTCAAATTAGTCTGAGAGAGGGGAAGAGGTGGTAACTATGGCAACGGCATGTTCCCCTGGGCCACACCACGGCCACTTCAGGGTGAATAGCTGATGGCAAAACAACAGCTCTGTAACAGTAGCCATAGAGAGCTTGACCTGTTTGACATAATCGTGACACCCACACAAACACTGCCTATCTGAATGTGTGCAGTTCGGTTTATCGAAGCATCTGACAAACCCACATGCTCAAAAATATGACCGTTTTTTTATAATTATTCAGAAGAACCACCACAGATGACACTAGAAAAGTAGCAGATCTGTACTGTGAGAGTGTGTGTCTATAATGGTCATAAAGGGGCTATGAGCAGGGGCGTCCGACTCATGGAAACCAAGGCATTCCCTTCAGCATAAACTGAGTGGGCCTCTTTCTCATTTACTATAACCAGATGAGTAATTCAGAATGGTATAGTCATTTAACAAGATAGTGTTTATACGTTAAACTGGATTTATATTACTTAATAAACATTGTGAGTGAAAGCAGGCACTGCCTATTATTATTAATAAGTCAGTTAATTTGCATGGCATATGATGTCAACAGGACGACACCCATGAGGAGCTGACCAAATCCCTGTAAAATAATACAGCTTTTCTAGAAGATATGCCTGGAGTCTTCATTTCACATCTGTTTGCATCAATTTAATGTTGTTTCTCCAATGTGTTGTTAATTTTTTCAGTGCTTCCAGTATAACATATCAGCAGTAGGCTATACAGTCTGTCCAGTGTTATTCATGAACAAAAAGACATCCAAATATGCTATACGATAGGACGAAAATACAGTAGGCCTCTACATTAAAAGAGTATGCCATAATTATTCTTTAAAAAGTAGGCAAAAAGTGCCGGGATGACCCACTACTTCGGAAAAGATCCCAAGATGGACACTTTACTATCATGAGGCCACAGGAGAGAAGTTTTGAATAGCAGTGAAGCGATTTCAGATACAGCTTCAGCAGCTGAGTTAGCCTTTCAGTTCGAATCCTTCGTTCAATTCACTTAATGATACCCAATTACAAGACTAGTTATCATTACTTTCAAGTTAATTGTTCATGAAACTTAACTTAGAAACATTACTCACTTGTTCATATGACAGTTGATACCATGGTTAAAATGCATGTAGCTGCCATCAGAGGCAACTCTTATATATTGCAGTTCATAATATGCACTTTACAGTTAAAAGGTCAATACATAGTTAAAATGTTCAGAGTAATCATTAGAATAAATAAGTAATATATCTTTTTTATTAATACATGTCAATTCATGTCATATTATTCAACTAAAACCATAGGAAAAGGGGGAACCTATTTCTCTTTTGTTTAGCTTGGGAATTATTTAATTGTTGCTATCAGGATATTTGTTCCGGTGCACTACAAGTAGAATAGCCTCACGAGGCGCTGCACTAGTAACATGTCTGTAAGAGTTACGCCTGTAAGAAGTGCTAAGAAGTTATATTGGTTTTGTTTAAGAAGAAACTGTAACCCTTCAAGTTTATTCCTCTTGAGTTAGAGCGGCCAATGAGGTATGTGTTTTATCGTGTTAATTGCTTTGCCATATCTGAACATGTGTAAGTAACGTGATCGTGTGTTAATGTATAATTAGCCAATTAAGTGTATTTTCTTACGTGTTGAATGTGCACTTTATTTATTCGTTTTGCATGTATTTTTCGTTTATTATTATGTGTAAACACCACTTTTAGAGGGTTAATTTAAGTTTATGTATTTCCTTTCGTAGTTCTGACGGCATTGTTGGGACATAAAAGAGATGCAAGTGTAGAATGCACAAGACATACTACAGACTCGTGTCCAAATAAATGTCTGTTAAAACCAAGAACGACCTGAGCCTTTGATTCAACTCGAGGGGAGTAACAGTCAGAACTCAGCCTGTTTCGTGCTGGAAGAGAGGAGAGCGGTGCCGTGAACGAGCAGCTCGTTAAGTGGTGACGTCACTCTCAAGCATCAAAGGAAAGACGGACTGCATGCACGTAAAGCCCAAACCAGCGGCAACCGGGGTCCAATAGTGCAGCGTGGTTAAGCTAAGAAGAAGTAACGCATTTAAAACAAGTTAAATGTGAAGAAATAGATTAACCTTGCTACTTTAAGGGACACTATTAAGTGCTTAAAGGGGTAAAGTGCAGTGGTAAAATTAAGTCCAAGCTTAAGTTATTGCTTGTTTTTAATATAAGGTGACTGTTACTAAGCTTATTTCAAGTTAACTACAAGTATTTTGCTAATTTAAGGGTACATCAAGATATTTAAAGGTGAAGTCTTTATTATTTCATTTTTTATATTGAAGGTTATTTGTCTTTCATTTTATAACAAGTGAAAAGTGTATTTCTAATTTGGCTTAAGGTGTTAATGACACACATTTTAGTTTATCTTTAAAGAGTGAAGCAATTTAAGTTCATAAGCACATTTAAGAGCGTGGTATTACTTAGTTGAGTTAAAGTCATAAGTAACAAAGTTTAAAGCACACTAAAATAGTGGCATGGCTGATCAAGAAGACTGTGACACTGAAGCAGTGGAGTTCCAGTTACAAGTAGGTTCTGATGATGAAACTTCGAACACAAGCCCAAAAGAGCCAAGCACAAGTCAAGCTGCTAAAAAGGAGAGCTTGAGGAAAAGCCAAAGAGTTAGGAAACTCACTGTAAAGGGACAAGCACTGCATGAAGAAAAAGTGAATAATCTTCAAACTCGCTTTAAGGCAAGCTATGATGAATGGAAAGCTGCTGCTAAACAAATTAAAGGGGCACTTGAAGCACCTGTTAGTGCAAGATTACATGATCGCATTGTCCAGATTCAATATACCTCGGCAGAAGTAAAACAAGCTTATGACAAGCTGCGCGGTCATGTAACTCCTGACGGAGACACTCGTCGAAGAGTGGACACATGTGATGCTGTTTCTCAAAGGCTTATACAACAAGCTCAAGAATGTCTTGCAGAAGAAGGAAATGTAAAAGATCCAGCAAAGAGATCAACTCGCTGGAGTGAAGCTGGTTCAGTGTTTAGCTCAGCAGCCTCCCAAAAATCCAAAGGTTCAAGAAGCACATGCTCAAGTTCAAGCAGGTTGTCTGTAAAGAGACAAGAAGCAGCAGCTGAACTAGCGGCAACTGAAGCCACTCTGAAAGTTATGGAGGAAATGGATCGCGAAAGAAACGAGCTTGAAAACCTCGAAGTAGAAAACAGACAAAGGTTAGCAATACAAGAAGTAGAAAATGCTGAAAAACTAAAAGCATTAGAACAGAAGCGAAGAGAGCTAGAACGTCTAGAAACTATAAAGAAAATGAATGCTGCCAAAGCACGACTGAAAGTGTATGAGCAAGGAATCAACTCCGATGAAGAAATCTCAGACCTCCTACACGACAATGTTGAACAAAGAAAGGCTGCTCCTAAGCCAGGAAGTCTGCCTGAACTTCAGCTCACACCATCACAACCTATTGCAAAACTGCGACAGTTTTCTGCTTCACAACAGACCACAAGAAATGCCACACAAGAAGATAGCACCACAGCACTGGCTAGAGCGTTAGCAGAGTCCATTAACATAAGCCGTTTACCAGTACCAGAGCCTGCTGTTTTCAATGGAGACCCTCTCAGGTACAAAGATTGGAAAATGTCCTTTCAGACACTAATAGACAGGAAAACCATTCCAGTGAATGAAAAGATTTACTATCTCCGCAAGTATGTTGGCGGACCAGCCAGAAGAGCTGTCGAGAGTTACTTCTTGCTGGGTACGGAGGCAGCGTACTATGCAGCATGGGACACTCTTGAGGAAAGATATGGAAGTTCATTTGTAATCGCCAAAGCCTTCAGAGATAAGCTAACATCATGGCCAAAGATCGGAACAAAGGACAGTGCTGAGTTACAAGAGTTCTCTGACTTTCTCAGAGGCTGTGAAGCTGCTATGTTACAAATCAAGAGTCTTGAAGTCCTAAATGATTGTAGCGAAAATCAGAAAATACTAAGCAAGCTTCCTGATTGGCTAACAGCAAGATGGAATAGAAAGGTCATTGAGGTTGAAGAGCAGCACGGTTCCTTTCCAACATTCAGTAACTTTGTCGACTTCGTCACAAGAGAAGCCAAGATAGCGTGTAACCCAGTAACGTCACTCCATGCACTCAAGGGAAGTGACTCAGAGAAGGTTAAGCTTATAAAGACTCGAAGTGTCGGAACTAAGGTGCTGGCAAGTGCTGCAGAAGAGATACCAAATACAAGGAAATGTGTCTTCTGTGAAAGATTATACCATAGCATTCACACATGTCGACAGTTCATGAACAAGTCAATAACGGAACGAGTCAAGTTCGTACAAACAAAAGGACTATGTTTTGGATGCCTTAACTCTGGACACCATTCAAAGAAATGTGGAAAGAGAAGTGTTTGTGACACATGCAAAGGAAAACATCCAACCTGTTTACATGAAGAACGGGACAAAGAAAGCGGAAAGAACAAAGAAAGTGACAAGGAACAAAAGGAAAGCAAAAGCATAAAAGACACAAAGGAAATCAAACAAAGTAAAGAAGCACCAAACGAGACAATAGCACACCGTGTAGTCCAAACCAACAGCAGTGAACTCACATCCACAATCAGTCCAGTTTGGTTATCCACAATAAATGACCCAGAACACGAAATCCTGCTGTACGCCCTTTTAGACAGTCAGAGCGACACCACATTCATTCTACAAGAAAAGGCAGATGCTCTGGTCACTGACAAGAGACATGTACAGTTAAAGCTTTCTACGCTGTCAACCAGAGATACACTCATTCCAAGTGAAAGGCTGTCTGGGCTGCAAGTCAGAGGATTCTATTCCTCAAAGAGAATCCCTCTTCCTGTAACCTATACAAGAGAGTTTATTCCTGCCAATCTAAATCACATCTCCACTCCTAAGACAGCAAGATCATGGCCCCACCTAGAGCACCTTGCCGAAGAGATCGCCCCTCTCATAGAATGCGATGTTGGTCTGCTCATAGGTTACAACTGCTCACAAGCACTGTTACCCAGAGAAGTTGTGTCAGGAAAAGACAATGAGCCATTCGCACAAAGAACAGACTTGGGCTGGACAATAGTCGGTAGTGCCGACCCTTGTGTTGACTATGGTGATGCTATGGGAAGCAGCCACAGGATTATTGTCAAGGAAGTGACACACAGTCAGTCATCAGATCAGTTATCAAATGAAGTTCATTACATTTGTCGCACACAAGTCAAAGAAGTAATCACACTACCAGATGTGATTAAGGTCCTTGAGTCTGATTTCAACGAAAGAAAGGTGAAAGATTCTTACTTCTCCCAAGAGGATCTGCGCTTTATTTCTATAATGGAAGAAGGAGTGAAATTAAATGCAGACGGACATTGTGAGCTACCTTTGCCATTTAAAGAGGACAGGCCAGGTCTGGCAAACAATAAGAGCTGCGCAGAACACAGACTCAAATGTCTCAAGAAAAGACTTGAAAGAGACAAACAATATCGCAACGACTATACAACATTCATGAACGAAACAATAGAGCGTGGAGACGCAGAAAGGGTCCCACTTGAAGAACTGAACAAAAGTCCTGCCTGGTACATTCCGCACCATGGGGTGTACCACCCCCAAAAACCTGGGAAAATAAGAGTAGTGTTTGATTGCTCAGCAAAGTATAAGGGTGTGTCATTAAATGATCACCTGCTTACAGGGCCAGAGCTAACCAACACCCTGATAGGTGTCTTGTGCCGGTTTCGCAAGGGTCCAGTGGCAGTGATGTGCGACATAGAACGTATGTTTCACCAGTTCAGAGTCAGAGCCGAAGATCAAGACTACCTCCGTTTCCTGTGGTGGGACAATGGAGATTTTTACTCAAGTCCATCAGTCTACCGAATGCGAGTTCATTTGTTCGGAGCCGCCTCTTCTCCGGCCTGCGCAAACTTTGGTCTCAAGTACATCGCAGCACAAGGTCAAGGCCAGTTTAGTGAAGCAACTATAAGATTCATCGAAAGAAACTTTTACGTGGATGATGGCCTTATTAGTTTCCACTCAGAAGAAGAGGCTATCAGTCTAGTCCATGAAGCAAAACAACTCTGCAGTACTGGAAAATTGCGACTTCACAAGTTTGTTTCCAATAGCCCACAAGTTCTTGAATCTCTCTCTAAAGAAGATTGTGTAGAGACAGTAAGAAACCAAGACCTAGCACTGGGCGAGCAACCGATTGAAAGGGCTCTAGGTGTTAAATGGAGGGTCGCTTCAGACCATCTCCAGTTTCGAGTAGTTGTGAGTGAGCGTCCACTCTCCAGACGAGGAGTCTTGTCAACTGTAGCCTCCGTTTATGATCCACTTGGCTTTATGGCGCCTTTCGTTCTACTTGGCAAGCAAATACTACAGCGAATGTGTCGTGACAAGACAGACTGGGACACACCACTCTCAAATGAGCTCAAGCCACAGTGGGAGTCCTGGCTTCTAGATCTAAAGAACCTTGCTCATGTCAAGATTGATCGCTGCTATCTTCCAGCAGATTTTCAAGAAGTTCAGAGATATGAACTTCACAATTTTTCAGATGCAAGTGTTGCAGGATATGGTGTCTGTACCTATCTAAGAGCAATCAGTAAATCAGGACAAATCCACTGTTCACTTGTCATTGCCAAGTCCAGAGTAGCACCCACCAAGATAACTACTGTGCCAAGACTGGAGTTGTCCGCAGCAGTAGTAGCGGTGCGCATAAGTGACATGCTCAAAGGAGAACTAGAGTTGGAAAATATTCAAGAATTCTTCTGGACGGATTCGCAAGTCGTCTTAGGATATATAAACAATGAAGCGAGGCGTTTTCATGTTTTCGTAGCGAACCGCATCCAGCGCATCAAGGAAAGTACTAAACCAACACAATGGAAGTATGTCACATCAGAAGACAACCCCGCCGACCATGCGTCTCGAGGACTCAAATCTAAAGAACTCATTGCTTCCAACTGGTTTAGTGGTCCAAGTTTTCTCTGGCAAGATCAACTACCCACTGGAGAGATTAAGGTGGGAGAACTTAACACAGAGGACCCAGAAATGCGCAAAGTTCTTGTACACCACACCTTAACAACAGTGAATTCTCTGGCAGAACGTTTCCTTAAATTCTCCAGCTGGACAAAATTAGTTAAAGCTATTGCAAGACTTACCAGATTTGTAAAGGAGTTTAAAGGTTCAATAAAAAGAACCAACAAAGCTACAAGTCTCGAAGAAAGGCAAGAAGCTGAACACACAGTTATTGCCATTGTACAAACGTTAGTCTTCTCCAAAGAAATCAAAGAACTTCAGTCCGGAAAGGAGTTAATTACTAAAGACAAGGCAAGCAGATTGTATCGACTCAATCCCTTCCTGGACCACAAGGGCATCCTCCGAGTGGGAGGTAGATTAGAGCATGCAACTTTACATCCACACGTCAAGCATCCAGTTATCTTAACAAAGACCAGCCATATCACCAAGTTGCTGATTGACCACTATCATCAGCAAGTGAGACATCAAGGGCGTGGCATGACCATAAACGAACTGAGATCTAATGGCATATGGATTCTCGGCTGTAGTCAAGCAGTATCATCGTTTATCTACAACTGTGTCAAATGCAGGAAATTCAGACGTCAAACAGAAGAACAAAAGATGGCAAATCTGCCTAGCGAAAGAATGGAAACAACTCCTCCCTTTACATACTGTGGGATGGATTGTTTCGGGCCGTTCTATATTAAGGAGGGAAGAAAGGAACTAAAACGCTATGGACTGCTGTTCACATGTTTGTGCTCTCGTGCAGTACATATAGAGTTACTTGATGATTTATCTACTGACGCATTCCTCAACTCACTTCGTGCTTTCATTGCTCTACGCGGAAATGTCCGTCAACTGCAATCAGATCAAGGCACCAATTTTGTTGGAGCAAGACGTGAGTTCTTGGAAGCAGTAAAAGAAATGGACCAAGAATGCCTGAAACAACTAGGCTGCGAGTTTGTCATGAACCCACCTTCTGCCAGCCATATGGGTGGAGTCTGGGAAAGGCAGATCCGAACAATCAGAAGTGTGTTAACGTCTATCTTGAATCAGTCATCTCGAACACTTGACAGTTCATCCTTAAGAACCTATCTATATGAAGTGATGGCAATCGTAAACAGCCGACCCATAACAACACACCTACTCAATGATCCTACTGGACCTCAACCACTTACACCCAACCTTCTTTTGACGATGAAATCGTCAATAATACTGCCTCCACCAGGAGATTTTGTAAAGGAAGACCTTTACCTTCGTAGAAGATGGCGAAGAGTGCAGTACCTAGCTAATGAATTTTGGCAAAGATGGAAGAAAGAATATCTGTTGGGCCTACAACAAAGACAAAGGTGGCACAAGACAAACAGAAATGCGAAGGTCAATGACATAGTGATCTTACAAGACGATACAACACCCAGAAACGATTGGAAGCTGGCTAAAGTTACTGCCGTGTACCCAAGTCAAGATGGATGCGTACGAAAGGTGCAGCTGCTAATCAGCGACTCCACATTAGATGACCATGGCAAGAAGCTGAGTAAACCAGTTCATCTAATACGACCAATCCACAAAACTGTCACTTTGCTGGAAGCTGATTAGTACAGTTCATAAGTTCATTTTGGAAATCACAAGTGATTTGGTGGGAGTGTAGCTGCCATCAGAGGCAACTCTTATATATTGCAGTTCATAATATGCACTTTACAGTTAAAAGGTCAATACATAGTTAAAATGTTCAGAGTAATCATTAGAATAAATAAGTAATATATCTTTTTTATTAATACATGTCAATTCATGTCATATTATTCAACTAAAACCATAGGAAAAGGGGGAACCTATTTCTCTTTTGTTTAGCTTGGGAATTATTTAATTGTTGCTATCAGGATATTTGTTCCGGTGCACTACAAGTAGAATAGCCTCACGAGGCGCTGCACTAGTAACATGTCTGTAAGAGTTACGCCTGTAAGAAGTGCTAAGAAGTTATATTGGTTTTGTTTAAGAAGAAACTGTAACCCTTCAAGTTTATTCCTCTTGAGTTAGAGCGGCCAATGAGGTATGTGTTTTATCGTGTTAATTGCTTTGCCATATCTGAACATGTGTAAGTAACGTGATCGTGTTAATGTATAATTAGCCAATTAAGTGTATTTTCTTACGTGTTGAATGTGCACTTTATTTATTCGTTTTGCATGTATTTTTCGTTTATTATTATGTGTAAACACCACTTTTAGAGGGTTAATTTAAGTTTATGTATTTCCTTTCGTAGTTCTGACGGCATTGTTGGGACATAAAAGAGATGCAAGTGTAGAATGCACAAGACATACTACAGACTCGTGTCCAAATAAATGTCTGTTAAAACCAAGAACGACCTGAGCCTTTGATTCAACTCGAGGGGAGTAACAATGCATTTGAAACAGCATTTGTTTATATATAAATGATTTTTATTGTAATGAAACAATTCTTTAGTTCTTTCTTGAATCCTTGAATTCTTTAGTGAGTTTATGTGCGAAATATTTTTATTAATATATATATTTCTAACTGCACTATTAAATACATGATTTTACAAGAAACTTCCCTTGTCTATTTCCTCACTCACCAGTAGACATGTGACGGGCCAGCAGTTTGCAAAAGTGAACCTCGCGGAAAACCGCAGATCAACCCACAGTTAACGTACAGCCTATGAACCTTCACTGTTACAACCTGTCTGTAGTTTTGAATGCGTGTCGCGTTTTAAAGAAACCTTTGAGGAGCTGGAAAGTAAAGGGCAGGCTCTTGAAAGGGGGAAGGAAACATCCGTACACGTTTATCAGCCTCTCGTCCTGCTCTACCGGAGGCTGTAATGGGAGGATCTTTTGCTTTATCCCAAGAGGCCTGACCTAATCTGTTTCTGTTTTGCATATGCCTGTCTCGCACTTACTTCGGAGGACTGTCAGGCTCCCAGTAACGGCAGAACAAGTGCAGTCCGTCGGCGTTGACGATGTGTGGCAGGTCGGTGTAAGGGACACCTTGCGGTGACCGACGATTCCCCTCGGGTTCCGGCATGTCCCAGACGAGAGCTGGGTCTGAAATAAACAGACGGAACGCTGTCAGAAGCTCGCTGCTGTACCAGTATGAAACAGCGGCGACTAACAGGCAGGTGGCTAGCGTATGCATTCCGGGAATTTCATTCATCTGCTTCAGCGACCGGCAGAATGTTTTCACTTGACAGTCGCTTACGTCAGGTGCACCGGAGAGATAACACGGACCGTCCTGACCCCTCAGCACACAAGCGCGCGCGCGCTTTCAAATGGATCGACGATTCAAAAAGAGACTATTGTCACCGCATCGAGCAGTTTCCTGTAGACAGGAACAAAACTAGCGCGTGCACTGCGGGACTGTTTGTGACTGACAGCATGCCAAGAGGGAGACAGTGAGAGAAGCTTCCAATGCATCGACCTGCCAAATTAATTTCAGCCCAATTGATTTATTTGGGTCGATAGAGAATCGAGGCCAGCACAGACTGATTTATTTAGTAAGCGATATATTCTCTCAACCAGGAGAAACACTGAATGACAGTCACTGGACACACGTTTGTTTTCATGCATTAGCCTACATCTTACATAGGCTAGTTCTCGACCAATACTGTTTTACGACAGATAGCCTACAGAGTAGCCTATTATTTTTGTATTACCAGTATGCATAATTTATTATTAATTGTACACAATAATAACAACAAATGATACACTACACTATAGCAACAATAAAAGCTTCTTAATTTGTAGCCTAATACTTTATTAATAATAATGAAATAGACTAATAAATTATAAAATTAATTTACACAACGTCGTTTTGCCATCTAAATGGCCATTTTTTTTATTTCACAGTCTGTTTGTCTACTAAGTTCAAAATTAAAGTTAACAGTCTATTAATGATATTCATAATGACTATTAATTGCATTGTATTTATTCAACGAGAATACAAGGTATTTTTATTTGTATATTTTTATTTATTTATATATATGTTAAATCTATTCTTAAAAATGCCAGTATCCATAAAAAAAAGTAATTAAACTGATTGTCCTCTATGGTCGTTGTCTACTTTTTAAGTGCCCAATTCTTTCTAGTTTTGATTATATTTGTATGCATACCAAAGATAAATGGTCATACCTTAAAGCTTGGTGAACTATTTAATGATATAAAGCAAATCTGTTTTCTATCCCTGACATGTAAACACGCAGGAATGTGAATTCCCGTGACTCGGTGCGCGCGCGTGTCTGGCTTGGATTATGTCTGTATTAAATAGTGCTTCGCAAACGTGACTCCCCAATATACAAAATCATATTTACTACATATTAAACAACAATAAATCCAACCAACCACATACCTGAACCTGCTGCAGACTGAATACTGGAGACAGAAATCAAGTCCAAATTTGGAGTTAGATCCGGTACTGCGCCGGTCGTTGACAGCGGCGCTCACCCTGCTGCTGTTTCCCGCAATGGGTTCAACTCTGATCCGCTCACACACAGATGCTGAGCGGCCGCCTGATGGGTGGAGAAAGAATGAAAGAGGAGCTGTGTGAGAAACCGCCAAACCCACTCACTCACTCACTCACTCACACGCACACACACACACACGAAACTCTCTCTCTCGCGCGCGGTGTTTTCACATTCGTTACAGCTGAATGGGATTGATTAAACTCATTCATCTTAGTATATCAACTGTCGTTCAATAAGACTAAGAGCTAAGCATGACACTAATGCTGGTCTCCTGCATTACTTGAGTTGTTTGCTAGTCGTTGTGTAATATACAGGTGATTAAATATCTTTAATATATTATGTATTCACCTCTTATGGCACAGTAAGTCAATTGCACACCACTTGTGCTTTTGTCACTGGATAGCTATCTTCTGTTCTGAAACAATAGCTGGTTGGACAGGTTTAGATGATCTTTCCTGTTGGGATATGCTCGAATGGCCAGTTTCTCTGAAACTTGTTACAGCAAGATAATTTACATAAAGTCATAATTTTTGTGTCTTCATATGGTGAAGTCAGCTAAAATGGGCCACGTTTTGGTAAATTACTTATAAGCTATGCATGAGATCTAATGATATTCTTATACATTAGCATGGGTCTCTTAAATATGTTTATATTTTTTTTAAATGTGAAAAAGTATACAAATTTACAATTATGAGAGCTAGAGTATCAGCAGGTACCTTCTTGAGCCACGGAATACATTCAGGTAAAATGGGCCAATATAAAAAGAGAACAACACAGGTTATTTCAGTTTAAATTAGTGGTGGGTTATCGGCGTTAACGTGCTGCGTTAACGTGAGACTCTTATCGGCGATAAAAATATCGCCGTTAATCTATTCTCAAAGTTGGGTTGGGAGCTGGGTCTATACTACGCAAGCTATGATGACTTTCACCCTGATATTTTAGCGGATGTATACCTGGCCGAATTGCACTGTAGGGGCGAGAACGAGTCTTGAACTAGAGGCTCGCAGTCCGTGATGGACAGATTGTTAACGGCTGGTCTGTGTGGTAATACACTCGAGCAGGACATCCAAACGCTCACCTATCATTCATCAACCTCAAATATGCCTTTTCATCTGAAAGATGTATGTAGTAGCAACGTTACATGGCCGCTCAATATGATGTTAACCTTGAGAAATGTGCGCTATTGAAGTGTTTGTGTGGAAAGTGGAATTGCGTTTGCTGCAGGACAGGCTCCGATGCGCTCACTTGCTCTTAAAATCTCCGTAATTCTTGGTCATACAGATAAAAGTAGCCTAATACATATTTCGAATCTGTAAAGACTCTACGTTTATTTGTGTGCACTCAGAATAACAACGAAACGTTGCGCTTTTAAGCAAACAGGATGCGCTTTAGGTTGAGCGAGAAACTTCGAAACTCCGTCTTTGAAAAATATATCTATAGAGAGTGAAATGTCTAAAAAATAAAAATAGAAGACGTGTGTGTTAGCATGGATGATTTACATGAAATTTAATCTGTGCAACACTGTGCATAAGATGGCTTTCAGTTCAATATAATAACAAAAACGACATTTTGGGTTTTTATTCAACTAATAAGGTGGGCACGCCTGTGATCTGTACTATATTTTTACTGTAATTGACAGTTATCGGCAAAAAAAAAAAAAAAAACACGGGAGTGGGAGGAATGGGAGTCATTCTTCCGGGAGTGGAACAGGATTTTCCTCAGTTTTTCGTGGGATTGGGACGGGAAGAGATTAAAGTTTGTGATGCATTTTGGAAACAGGAGATGAGCCCTGGTCTAATCGCCACCTGGCTTGAGAAACCCGTTCTCAAAGACTTACTTTTAGTCATTATTTGGGTAGCACACATATTCTGAATGTCTTCGGCAGTTTTCAAATGAGCCATTTTAATCTAGATCAATCTAGATTAATTCCAAGATTACAGTGAGATTAATCTAGATTAAAAAAATTAATCTATGCCCACCACTAGTTTAAATCATTTTATTTTTAACAGTAAATTGACTCTATTGTCTTTAGTGTGCCATGGCAACACCATGAATGTATTTCAAATAGAAAGTTGAATTAATCTTTAATTAAACAATGCAATTTAAAATGAACTGATCATGTTGTGTAGATGTGTGTTGCTGTCCATTGGTGTCTTTTGTGTGCATGTGTGTGTATGCTTGTATTTTTTTTAAAGACTGTTAAGATTTTGTATGGATACATAGCTACAGTATGTATCACCCTCAATTTCTGTCTAAAAGTCTGTGTATGCAGCCCATCTTAGCTGAAAATTGTGGCTAATTTTAGCTTAACCAGCCATTTCTACCTAAAATGACCTTTTCTCACAAAAAACGTTTATTTTATAAATTGTACTTTTTATTTTAAAGAGCATGTCAAAACATTGTTCATAAACCTTTGCTTTGCTGGTAAGCTTACTTATAATTGCTTTAATAGGCTACCCTTGTTAGTGATTAATGACATTTTCTATGTCAGGCTCAATTACTTACAATTACTCTGACAAGCTTCATGCCCTTCCCTGCCCACTTAAAAAAACTTCAATAAAAGACCAATACAAATGATTGTTACATGTCAACAAGTGTTGAAGCAACAGTGCAAGATAAGTTATTGTAATTTTCTGTAAACATTTAAAGAGATGTGATGGTACAACCTTATTCGGCCCATTTTAGCTGACTTCACCCTACAGGAAAACAGCACCCATCAAACGAAAAAGAACTAGTTCATTTATTTTTAAACATCACAAAGATGCTTAGCATTTCAGACTGAAAATAAATAAAGAGAAATATGAGAACTCCAAACCTGTTTGTTCAGGGTTGAATATTTTCACAGATAAAGGTAACTTATCATGGAAGATACTAACAATTCCACCACAATAATAAGAAAATGACTGTTTATTTAAGTTATAATGATACACATATAAAGTTTATAAACAGCATGCATAGCTTCATAGTAAAATACATACACAGATTTAGATTTTTAATGGTAATTACACTACTATTCAAAAGTTTGGGGTCACAAATATTTTTTCATGTTTTTAAAATTAGTCTCTTATGTTTGCCAATTGCATTTTTTGATGATAAAATCCAGTAATATTGTGAAATATTACATTTTAAAATACCTGTTTCCATTTCCCCCGTAATTAATTCCAATGAATGTATTCATGTTATGCCAAGCTGAATTCTCATCAACCATTACTCCAGTGTCACATAATCCTTTAAGAATCATTCTAATATGCTGATTTGATGCTAAAAAACATATTATTAATGTTGAGAAAGTTGTGCAGCTTAATATTTGGGTAAAACATGATACATATTTTTAAGAGTCTTTGAAGATTATACATTTTAAAACAACAGCTTTTATTTGACAGAAATCTTTTGTAACTTTTTAATTGTCTTTACTGACCCTTTTGATCAATTAAACAAATAAATACTGACCCCACACTTTTGAACAGTATTGTACGTTGCTAAAATGGGAACTTTCCAGGAGTCTGATTATATTGTAAAAACTGAGTTTACATTCATGTGTAAAATTCATTTATGTATCTGGAACTCTACAGTTTCACAACCTGTAATAACCGGTTTCTTAGAGATTTCTCATTCAAAAGAGTCTCTGTTTATTATTTAAACAAACACACCCAAATTATTCATCTAAACACCCCCTTAACTTATTCTTCCCTATGATGAAATACACAATAAATAACAATCCAGCTCTGTGTTCTGTATCACGTTTGGTGTTTGGATTTACAAATGTGTTCCCTGCATAACCTGTAAAAGTAGAAAGGCATGAGATTAGGTGTATTCAGTCATGTTTGTTTTGAAATACTGTCTTGGCCACCAACACTCAACATGTCTAATTAAGATTAGGAAACCTCTGATATGCGTGTATGTGTGTATGAGATAAGAATGTACTCTACCTCCTCACTGTTTCCTTGTTGACAGTAAAGAACGGCATCATGTACCGATGAGAAGAGAATCGATTTAGTTACTTTCTCGTTGAAGAAATCGCCCTTCTCCATACTCTCAACAACACATCCTGAAAGAGAGATTACAAATAATGACGACAAACAGGTCCGTCTTGACTGCATGCGTAAATGGAATTTCAAATGTCATCATTCTAGACAACAAAAGGAACACGTGACATGGAAGAATGCTCTTAAAAATAAAGGTTCTTGGCATTGATGGTTCCATGAAGAAGCTTTAGCATCCATGCAACCTTTCCATTACATTACATTCTTTATAGTGGAAAAAGTTTCTTTAGATCATTAAAATGTTTTTCACATGAGGAAATACAGGTTATTTTAAAAACTATTCATAGAGGGATTATTTAGGGAACCCAGAATGGTTCTTCTATACTAGAATCACTGCAAAAACACCCTATTGAAACTACTGGTTTGTATTGGTCACTTACTCTGGCAGCCACATAAGTACACCTCTACACCAGCTTCTCCATAATCTTTATAGATCTGCCATTAAACAAAGGGTTTTAACAAGGTTAAAACATGTTACATATTTAATAAGTAGCTAATGTACAGTATGGATTGTGTCTCACATTGCGTAGAGTCTTCACACCAACTGTATCCAGGAAGTTGACAGGGTTCAGGTCAAGAATGATTGCCCGTGGCAGCGGCGTGTCCGTGTCAGGGTCAGGCCCCGCCTCCACAGCAGCCACATCCTTTGGATTTTCGATTGACAACTTATGCACATCCCCATTTGCCTCTGCTTCTTCCCCACTTTCATCTGTGTCTGAAAGCTGTGGTTCCTCCCCCTGGTTAAAAGCAGAGACCGCTGACTCAATCAGAAAACACTAACACTTATTTTCTCACTTATTTCCATGCATACGCACAGTGTCTTCCTTAGCAGCTTTAACGGCTTCTTTAGCTCTTTTCTTGGCTTCTTTCTTTGCTTTCTTTGCAGCTTTCTTTTCTTTTCTGAGTCTCTTTGCTTCCAGTTTTTTCTTGTGCGAGAAGTTTAGCCACGTCTACCCCAGTCTGCACACAAACATTTATTTTTACTGCATGAATGTCCTGACCCATGTAGCTTGTTTGGGCTAATCACACAGTGAATGTTTATGTTAGAGCTATGTTTGGGATAATAGCTTGTTGTGAGTAGTGTCTTGTAATTGCTCTTTATGTAGATGTGTGTGAATGAATATGCTTGTGAGTATATGTGTGTATTGTGTTTGTGTGTGTATACCTTCTCATAGAGTGCATCAATGTACATTTCAGCGTTGGCAAAGTACAATGTTGCAGATGAACGGAAAATCATTATACCGGGAATCTCCTGCACCTGTAAGTGTGTCAAAAACAAAATAACAGAAAATAATAATAATTAAAAAAAATTATTCACAAATGCAAAAACTAATGAACCAAATTAAATGTAATGTATTCTGACTGAGGCTCTAGAAGACAAATCATGAAAATAGTATCCAAACTTCAAATTTATCAGAATAAAGTTGTGAATAGATGTTTATTAACTGAATGTTCATCATTTAAGTAATTTTGTATACATATTGAACAAGTGTTACTAAAATATTTTGTTAAAGGTCAAATATTGTATTGTGGCAAATTATATTTTTCAGAGATTCAGTACACTAGTTTCAACAGCACAAACTACAAACTTAAACAAACTACAATTTTTGCCTGATCACTTGCACACATATTAGATACTTCATAAATATAATTTACAACTAGGTCTCGCTTATAGCACAATTACACTCTGTGTAATTCAATGTGAATGAAACTACTACGACCTCATTCAAACAAACCCTGGACTGTAAAACAAATAGTAACAACACAATAACACCAAAACAAGTAAAACACACGCCGTGATTCATCAGATAATCTAAGAAAAGTTTGCATGAAGGTGTTTCTGGAACAATGCTGTAATTCAGGTTTTAAACCATGGGCCGACAGGCTGTTTCAACAGAAATGTACAGATATGCCTTTCAATCAAACTCGCTCATTTGATTTGGTCAATTGTGTAACACCTCTGATGTGTGAAATATAACTAGACCAAGAAAACTAAAGAATCATTTAAGTAAAGTGAACATGGTTGCATAAATTGCTATAATGGTGTCATGGTCACCTGATTGTAGTCCTCTACTGGTTTGTAGATGTCAGTGCCAGGAACCTGGCCAAGAATGGAGTATTTTGGTCTGTTGTAAAGAGCAAAACACAAGTAGAGAAGAAGAAAGGAGTCAACACATGGAGGCACAGATGGTGAATTCTTATGCAAACTGATTGTGATGCTGTCAAAAGCAGGAATTTCAGCCACTAAGCCAATGGTACATATATGGCCAATCTAAGGGAGCTCAGATCTGATGTTCATCAGCAGGGGAAGTTAAACAGGAGACCACATGCAGAACCAGTTTTACATTCCCATTTAAGTATGTTAACGGTGCACATGAATGTGGTAATCATTTAGGGCTCAAGACTATTGAAAAATGGTGCATGTGCCACATTTGCTTTTGTGGATTATTTAGCCTTGTGTATGTGGTTTCTGTCACTCACAGCTGAGTTCTGAAGACGACAGTGAGGATGGAGAAGGCAATAGATGCAGCAAGTCCCATGTCAGGATTAAACAACACTGTCAAGATCAAAGTCATCACCCACACTACCTAAACACACAAACAACAGAGAATAACAGCTGAACTATGTATTCAGATCTTTCCTTTTTATATTTTTTCTGTCGCTCTATTCACTCCCCTCATTCTCAGTCATATTTAGTTTATGTATAGGTCTATTTTGAATGTGTTACATAAGCTTTGCTTTCTCATGAAATCCCTCCGCCTCGTTCTCTCTCACCATATCCACTTTGTTGGTCCTCCAGAGAGAGCAGATGTCTCTAAACTGCTTCATCATGCCTTGCAGGTTTACATAGATTATAGCAGCCAGCACAGCCTAAAGAAACCAGCATACACACATACAATATGTCTATATATATCTTTGTAAATTGACACATTATCATATTCATGAAGCACAGATACTTATGAATATTAATGCAAGGCCCACACAAGGGTTGATTCAGGGTACTAACCTTTGGGAGCTCCTCAAAGAGTTCTCCAATCTTTAACAAGATCACCAGAATCACCACAGCAGAAATTGCTCCAGCCACCTGAGAGAATGACCGAGAGAGAGCTTTCAATTTGACCTTTCACCCCAAAAACAATAATTTAAGCAACTCACCATCCATCTCTCCAGAACTAGCTAGTGAAAGAATGGTGGAAAAGGAAGTCATGTCAGATTGCAGTTTGCTGAAGTTCTCACCTGTGACTTCCCCCCTGTGCTGACCTGCACCATGCTGCGAGACATAGAGCAGCTGATAGCAAAGCAGTTGAATAAGCCGCCAATGGAGTTAGACAGACCCAACGCTATGAGCTCCTGATCAAGAGAATAGACAATAGGAGAAAAACACAAGATGTTCAGACAAAGTTGGTCTTTTCCAAATTTTTGGGAATTAAAACTTTTTTGGACTTGGATCAATGACTTTCAGCAACTTCACAAAATAACAGAAAACACAAACTGCCAGTTTTTCAGATGTGCCTCGGTGGTAAAATTGGGTTTAACTGGCAACTGGATTTAAATGTAAGAACTAATATTAACTAAAATAACATTTTGTGAACTTAAAACCATATTTTCCATTCTTGCAGTTTTACTATGCTGTTTGTTCTATGTTGACACTAAATTTGACATATGTTAGCCATTACTCCTCTCTTTTGTTTTGCACGAACCTTTAGAAATCATTCTAACATGGAAACACTAGTGGGTTTTGGCACCGCACAAAACACGCAATTGCGTGGGGCCCCCAGGGACTCTGAACATACTGCGTGGGGCCCACCAGGGACTCTGAACATGCCCTTCCTGGTACATTTGTGCTGCTTACTATATTTTGTGGAAACCATGGCATTTTTTTCAGAATTCTTTGATCAATATAGAGTATGCTATTCATTTGAAATATATTATTTTTGTAACAATGTGAATTTTTTTCTAATCCTTACTGTCACTGTTGATCATTTTAATGTGTGTGTATATACACTGTAGATTAGTGTGTATATAAAGATATACATTCAATGAAAATAATCTTTTACAGACATTTAAAGTCTCTTACCTGGTTACTGTCGACTTTGTAGGCATATTTGAGGGCGAAAATTCTACCCAGTGAGATGGCAATACCATAACCAACAACAGCCAGTGCAAAAGCATCACCGACTATTGAACTCAACAATGAGACAGCGGGCGCCACAGGAGCCTGCAGACTAAAATGTCAAGAAGAGATGCAGATGTGTATTTGAGTTTGAAGATGTACTATGATGCTGCGGTTGTTTTGTAGCTGTAACCATTACCATGTCATACACATACTATGTCGAACAATTGTATTTGTGTTGCATAGTTGTGTGTTGGACTCACCCTGATGGGATTTTTCCAACCACTTGAACACCATATTCAGTCTTCAAATCCATCTGCCACGACACCACAGTAGCGATAACAATCTGTACACACAAACATAGATGACAGCTTTAAGAAGCAATATGTTGGATTACATCTACACAGAAAGAGCAAGTAAAAATGATGACATTTTGATTTAGTACAAAATATAATTACATTTTATTGTAAACAAATAAAAAAATATGAATACGTTTATGTATGTCCACAGTTAGCTAAGTAAACATGTATGTGCATGTGTGTGTTTCACTGTATGATGTAACTCACGGTGATCAGCTCAACCGGAATTGGAATAGGGATTTTGCGTGCCGCCAAGGCACTAAGTTCCTTTGCAGCAATCAGACCTATGAGGGTTACAATGCTAACTACCAGAGTACCGATATTAGTCTGTCCAAGCAATGCACAAATCTCTATGACTGTCTGGAGAGAGAAAGAAAAATAAATAGAGAAAACAGCATTAAATCATCTGTAGTTTGCCAAGTGCAAGTCATAATCCAAACCACTAGGGGGAACTAAAAACAAGTTACACATAGGTGTGTTTATTTGTCCTTGCCTGTGGCCTTTCGAATACCAGATATGGATAGTCCTTAATTAAGAGTTTGGGACTGTGTGTGCGTTCATACTCACATATATAAGAGACAAAGGTCCACTATATCGATGTGGATTGATGCCAAAGGAATATTTGAGCTGGGAGACGATAACGTGAATGGCGGCTGCTGTTGTATAAGCTCTCACCAATGGCTCTGAGAGATACGTTACCACAAAACCAAACCGAACCAAGCCGAGGAGCAACTACACACACAGACACCACACAAAGACTCAGTCACATACACAACTTCAAAGCCACATACACTTACAACTGAGACTACCTGGAAAATGCCAGACAAGAAAGTCACAGTGGCCGCTATCTTGACCCTCTCTGCATCACGGCTGACAATGTCCACGATGGTGCTGTTGGTGTCATTGCCTGGCATCGCGAAGTCTGAGTCTGGAGCCAAACGCTCTGTCACGCTGCCAATCATAACGCTCATAACTGCATATGTGCCTGTAGACAGAGAGATTAGAAAATAAGACTATTTTTTGATACAGTATGTTTGAAGGGGTCAAAAGTCAAGATGGATTTAATTTGATAGTTTACTCAAAAAAAAAAAAGTAATATTGTTTTCTCATTCATCCTGTAACAAGGTGAGTTTTACAGCTCTCAAATAAAATATGGCTCCTAAAGCACTGGTTTGAAGCATCGAAATGTCATTAAACTTACCAAACCATACCGTACCTTACCGTACCATAAGTGCAATATTTGATTCATATTGAAAGTCCACTGATCTGTCATCATTTACTCATCTACATGTCATTCCAAACCTGTATGCATTTCTTTCTTATATAACTCAAGGGGCATGAGACTATTTTGATGGTGCTTTTGAACATGAACACTTTTTGACCATGATCTGCTGTTGTATAGAAAAGTTTGATGTGAATATATTTTTTGTGTTCCATGGAAACAGCATTTCAGTTTAGAATGAAATGAAGGTGAGTAAATGATGACATAATTTTCAATTTGCAGTGAACTATGCTTACAGGAAAAACAGAAATCAAAGGAAGGTGTGTGAACTTACCCACAGAGATGTGTTTGGATGTTCCAAATATGAAGTAGATGAGAATGGGGTAGAAGGAGGAATACAGACCAAACACTGGAGGCACCGCAGCCAGCAAAGCATATGCCATACCTAGACACACAAAACACACTGCATGTTACAGGTGTGTGTTTGTTTGTGTTTGTCTTCAGTAAAAAATGTGCTTTGGTAATACAGGTGTGTGTGTGTGTTTGTGTTGGACCTTGCGGCAGGTGCATGATTCCCACACTGATTCCTGATATTAGATCTCCAAGAGCGTTTTCTCGAAATGGGTATCGTGGCAGCCAAGTCAGGAGAGGAACAAATGATAGGAAACAGCTCTTAAACCTTGGGCCTGTACACCTGATGAACAAAGAAAAAGAGAAAATTATGAAACACAGAGAAGAACAAGATAACTTCCTTAATTAATGCTTCAGTTTTTATAAAGACTGAGATTTATCTGAGATGTTGTTGCATCCATTAAAGCACAAGATGCTATTTGAATCTTTCTCAATTCATGCTGGACAACATGATCATTAGGTTTGACACAAAATTGTGGAGTTCATGTTGTTAAGTTCAAGATAATTGGGGTATGTTTTACAAGAAAATTCTGTTTCATTATTTCTAATTAAAATGTCACATTGAGGCCTAGTTTCATAGACAGGGCTCAGCCTGAACAAGGATTAGGCCATAGTACAATTAGGACATTTAAGTAATTTTCATAAACATGCCTTAGAAAAAAAACATTATTGGTGTGCATCTTAAGACAAAAGGCACGAACATGTTTTAAGATCAGTCAGTGCAAGTTTCTTTCAGTTGAAACAGCTCAGATTTACATTTTAGTCTAGGACTAGGCTTAAGCCTTGTCTGTGAAACCGGGGGTTAGTGTTATTTGCCATTTCTTTGTAATAATTAGTCAAATTTACAAGCCAAAAACAAGTGAAATTTGTTTCTTAGTAATTCCTTCACCATTTTCAGCTATAGCAACAGTACTGCTTCAATTAAAGCAAAATTAGATTTTTATAAAATACATTTTATAAAATTAGATTTTTAGCAAAATACTGAGATTTTTTTCAATTAACTCTTCTCTTAAACTATGACGCTCAAACAAATTGTAAAACAAAAGTTCTCACACAGTGAATAAATTCAAATCAAATAAAGGCCACACACCTGACAGCATCTCGGAGCTTATCTTTTGCTGAAATTTTGAAATTTGATTTCTCAGCAACTTGGTCAACACCGAGCTCATCCAGTACATCTCTCTGAATGTAATATGGCACCCTTTTCCTGAGATCTCTGTCCGTTATCTCTTCTTCCATTTTGAATCCTCTCTCTTTCTTAAATGTGATCCTTCAAACTTTTTTCTCACATCCGCTGATCAGATCACATCCAGTGCATAGATCCCAAAATATATGTCCTCACAATGAAACTTCAATCTTTAATGTCCATGCAAACAGACCCAGAACAGTTCTGAAGGATGTTCTCTGGTGATTTAAGTGAGAGGCACAGGTCTGCTGCTCGTGCAGTGAAGCTCTGGATAGCAATGGATTGTAACGGCCCTGGCCCTTCTCTTCTATCAGTTTGTGTTAATGTGTATCCCGCCCTTTCTGATACCCGTCTGATCTATTCACACACTCACTGATAGAATTCTAATGTGTCCAAATGGGGAGCAAAGTCCCAAAAAGAGAGAGATAGGAGGGGTCGGGGTTCTACAGAGTCAATGTTGGAAACCTAAACACTAGAGACCTACACCACCTTATCTTGGCCTGATTAGATGATTAGAAAACCTGTTAATTTTGCAAAACCATGTGCTTATATATGAGTGAATTGTGATCTTTGAAATCACATCTCTGCTATAAGAGGCATTTGTTTTGATTCAGTGAAGTATAGACATCTTCATCTGAGAATAGACTTGTATGTGAAATTGCAATTATGTCACAATGTTTGTATCATTTTATTTAACCAAAGATACCAAAAATGCTTCTGTTTCTGTAGAGTTAGGGTTAGTCTGTCATTATGATCAGCTTTATAAAATAGAGGCTTATAGTATGTCTTCAGTAAATGTGTAAGGGAAATGAGCTTATTAAATATTAATGTGGCCTCTCCTCTGGCCTGACCTGCCCAGAGAACAAAGTCTCCTCTAATAACATTTATGGTTCAATTCACTGCAGGAACAAGAACATTCCAGCAATGAACATGTCTGGACTTCATGTAAACTAACTGAATTGTAATGAGCTGGTGCAGATATACATTTTACATTTACATTTATGCATTTAACAGACGCTTTTATCCAAAGCAACTTACAGTGCATTCAGGCTATACATGTTTTTGTCAGTACATGTGTTCTCTGGGAATCGAACCCACAACCTTTGCGCTGCTAACGCAATGCTCTACCACTGAGCCACAGGAACACTATATAATTGTGATTCTGTTCAATTCTGTTATTTGTGTTGACCAGTGTTAATAATTATTTTCCAAACATGTTTCTATGTTGTTATTTGTACATACTTTATTTTACAGTCTTATTTATTTTACTACATATTTTATTTTACAATATCACCAAATCAAACTGGTCTGTAACGAAATATATGTTAAGAATCTAGGAGCAGACCTTCAGTCCAGCACAGGAATACGTACAGACCTGCGTTACAATGTTTTGAAGACACTTTATATTTGAGCTTTTTTTTACTATTTCAAACATCCATCTATTCTAAAAGTAGAATAATGATGAACATTTTGATTTAAATGCAGAACAAATCAACAAGCAAAAAAAAGAAGCAAAATACAGAGGTAAAAGCTGTCAAGTCATTGCCATAAGAAAATTCTGATCATGGTGTCAGTTTTTATGTTAACATTCAATAGCCGATAAACAAGCATCTGTTGACTTCACCTTAAATGATCAACATCATCGTCACCTGATTTACATCACCTTAAATCCAGATAAAGCACAGTTGCTCCAAATCATTAAATCAAAATCAGAAGTTCTTGTATTCCTTTTCCAATCTTTCTAGAAGTGTCACTTTTAAAGCTCGGTAGTGATGGATTCTTTGAGGTTTGCAGGTTTGTGTATTTGCTGATCTCATCGTTCAGGAAGGAAGGTCATTAAAGGTCACATCTCTGTAACATATATGCCTGTGTTCTGTAAATAGATGCATAATTGAATCAGAACAGAAAAGGCTATTGAATTGCAGTGAATTCAACACCACACAAACACAAAGCAAAAATAACAAATAGCACACACACACACACACACCTGTAGCCCCTGGTAGTGCAGGATTGCATGATGAACTGAAGGAAAAAATGAAGAAAGAGACAGAAAATCTGGAACAAAACCATGATTCTTCATCTGAGATAGTAAACCATCTAGAGGCAAACACACACAAAAAAAATCCAGTAAATAAATGAATGCATTAAATGTATTAAATACCAGTTATTGAGGATGAACTCTCCCTTTAAATGTCACGTTACATATTAATATAAAATGCCCCAGATCATGACACTATATTTGAAGCTGTGGCTGTACGTGTGAGACGCGTAACCTGGACATGAAGCACAGAAAAACAAGGTCTGCATGTTCTCAAAATCCTGAAGCACCTGTGACCAAGAGAGAGTGGTAAGACACGCAAGTTTGCTTTTAAACACGATCACAGTGACAAACAGAATTTAAACAGAGATTTATTGGCTAGGAGTTAATGAGAGCTAGAAACAAGTAATCTATTTCTGTTCGTCCCTGGTAAAATATCAACACTTCAACGCGTGGGTACATGTGTTACGTGTGTTCTGTGCCACTGACTGATTTGAATGAGCCTATGGCCACTGAGTCCATGAAGGTGACTCCACTGAGCTCCAGAATAACGCAGTGCTGTGCGCTCTGAGCCCCCTGCTGGTCTGGAGGTCTTACTGCAGGATTCTCATTAATGTCATTTCTAATTGTCTGCATATACAAAAATAATAATTACATTTTACTCAATGAATGGAAAGCAGAGAGCTATAATATAGACTGTACCTGTTTGAGTGATGTGAAGGTCTGGTCTGCATTGGCGTAGTAAAGTGGATTACAACAGGAAAACACAGTCACTCCAGGGATGTGGTGTGCCTGAACCAACAAACTCAGGGATTTATATTTATATTATATATGTACTAGGAACACATCTACTATCTATGTAAAATTTATAAATAATACAATTATCTATAAAATATATAATTGTTAAATATAATTGATATTGATTAATATATCACAGGAATAAATTACATTTCAAAATATATTAAAATAGACAACAGTTCTTTTAAATTATCATCATATTTCACAATAACTGTATTTTGGATCAAATAAATGCAGCCTTGGTGAGCATAAGAAACTTTGGTTAAGCTGCGGAACTGCTTAAGATGATTAACCACATAGCTTAGGCTGGTTTCTAGCTGGATTGTGTGTAAATATTACCTTTGAGTATTTCTCCAAATCCCTGTAACAGTCTGTGCCAGAAATATGCCCAAGAACAGCAGATCTGGGCCTGAAACATTTAGAAAGAGGAAGAATAAGAGTTAGTATGAGAAAGATGAAAAATCGAAAGAGAAATAGAGAGAGACGCTGTAGATAAATATCAGAAAATGCAGATGACTCACTGCTGTGTCCTGAAGACGATGGTAAACAGAGAGAAAACAATGCAATGCCAAGCCCCAGGTCCAGATTAAACACCAGGGCACTGAGCAGTGTCACTACCCACACTACCTGCAGTCTCAGTGGAAAACACACACAGGAAACACCCTGGATGAGAGGCCTACATGGAAGTGGATTTTAGGTCAGTTGTGTTTGGAGGAATGGACTGGTTGCCCTTACCAGGTCCAAGCGGTCTGTATTCCAAAGTTTAGGCACATCTTTGACTTGTGCAAAAACCCCTTTGAGATTCACTAAAATAATGACAGCCAGAACTGTCTGAAATACAAAAATACACTTTATAAAACCACATTATTATGCTATATCCATATAAACTATACTTTGTTATTGAAGATATTATAGGGACCTTTGGTAACTTCTGAAAAAGGGGGCCAAACTTTAACAAGATGAGAAGGATTATCAGAGCAGACACCAGAGAAGAAACCTGAGAGAAAGAGAGGTCATGTTTATAGAGTAAAAACATCAGTGCTTCCACACCGAAACATACATTATTTTACATTTTATCAGTTTGCTTTATCACTTTTATGATATGAATGACAAAGATGTTAATGACCTTTGCCTTAATAATAGTCACATGTGACATGTTCTTACAGGGCAATTCAGTTTCAATTAAACCATAACAGCTGTTTTATTTGAAATAATTAATACAAATAGTTTATATATATATATACACACACACACACACACACACACACACACACACACACATATATATATATATATATATATATGTATATATATATATATTTACTGTATATAGGCTGTTTTGAATTTCAGTATATACATGTACTTTAAATGTATTGTGTGAAAATATTTGAGTTAAATGTCTTTTCTTCTTGTGGCCACTGCCTGAATAACTGTCTGAATAACTATCTTCTGAGAAAACATTCCCTGTAATCCTCCCAGTGATTCACATGTAAACAGGGAGTTAATTGTTATGAATGTACCATATGTTGTTCATGTACATGTAACTGTAACATGAGATTGTTTTATTAACAAAACAAATAGCAGGTGTTCACACCTGAGTTTGTCCGCCTGTACTCTCCTGCACTGTGCTGCGAGATATGGATCCGCTCACTGGAAAGCACTGGAACATCCCGCCGATGGAGTTACACAGACCCATAGCCAACAGCTCCTACAGGAAAGAGAGCCCTTTTATGTTCAGATTACGGCTGTCATACGATTAATCGTGATTAATCGCATCCAAAATAAAAGTTTTTGTTTACATATTATAAGTGTGTTTACTGTGTATATTTATTATGTATATAAATACAAACACATGCATGTATATATATTAAAGAAAAATATGTATATATATAAACATACACAGTACACACACATATATTGTGCAAACAAATGTTTTTATTTTAGACGCGATTAATCATTTGACATCACTAGATCAGATGAAGGGAGTGCTGAAAAATGAGTACCTATTTTTAAAGTTACAGAAATTGCTTGTTACCTGGTTGCTGTTAAAGGGGTACCCATGTTTATGAGCAAACATCATGCCCAGTGATGCTTGGAAACCATAGCCCACCACTGCCAATGCAAGAGCTGTCAATAGCAGCTCCTGAGAAACAGAAAACGATGGAAGGGAAGGAGGTGAGAGACTTGGAGGTAAACGAAGAGAGAGAAATTGGGACAAAAGGAGAGAGAAAATTAGTTTTAGCACCTAAATACCTCCTGCTAATTGGTTTTGTAAAGAAAATCCAACACTCTGCTGACCCGGTTGGTATGGGTCCAACAATCTGTATTCCATACTGACCGGACAGATCAAACTGCACTGACGACACAGTGGCAAAGACAATCTACAAACATTAAGAATGTATCACTGTTGCACAGAAATATCTTCAAAAACTGAAACCATGCTTTATAATTCATCTAACACAACAGGCAAAAACAAACTAAATAAAATTTGCAAACTACAAAATTGAAATTAAAATTGCTTTAAATAAAATGAAATACAAACACAACAAATGTTAGTTTTTGACCTGTATTCAATGTAATGTGTTAAACTCTAATACACATAAATAAAAGCTAAATAACAAATAAAAACCCTTTGCACACCAGTACCAACTCCCATGGAATAGGAAATCGAGTGCTCCAGCGTGAATTCACCATCTTTCCACCAACAAGTATCACCAGGGAGACAAGGGACACTACCAGTGTCGCCAGTAACACTCTCCTGATTCCAGTCACAATGTTTGAAAACATCTGGTGGACACAGATATGTACATTTAACATCTGAGATGAACACAGAGATAAAATAGACAGTGCTTATTCTTACCCAGAACACAGCAAAGACACCTCTGTGTCTGACTATAGAGATTCCCATCAGTAAGGCAGCTGGTGAACAGTCACATGGACAGCAGCTGCCATAGTGTATCCACTGATCAACGGCTGAGACAACCACCGACACACAACTCCACAACGCAACACATACAGCACAATCTATAGGGAGAGAGATTTATACACACACACAAGTACAGAATTAAGCTTGTGTGTGTATTACCTGTATCAGTCCACACAGAATGGTCAACTGAGCTGCAAAGGCAACTCTAGCAGTTTCAGCCTCAATCTCATCACTCTCTGCTCCGCTGCCTGCCAACACAACATCACCAGCCACCGTACCGACCATGATGGAAAGGACAGAGAAAGTACCTGTGAGTCAGAAAGATCATCAGCCAATCAGATTGAACTCAGTCAAATAAAGACAAAGCCATTATCATATATTAAATAATGTTTAATTTATGTTTTAAGTTTTTATTGTTTTTGTATTATACATTTTTACTGTATATTATTTTATTATATATTTTATAATTCATTTTATTTTAATGATTTTTTTTCATTTATTGTTATATATATATATATATATATATATATATAATTGTATTATATGTTTATTATTTATTATATATTTTATACTTTATTTTATATACAATTTTTGTAGATTTGTAGATTTTATTTTATATATAATTCCATTTATTTTATTTTTATTTTAATGATTTATTTAATTTGATATGCATTTCATTTTATTACATTATTTTATTTTAGATTTACTGTATAATTGTGTATACTATATTGCCAAAAGTATTGGATCACCCACTTTTAATGAAAGGTTTGACTACTTTAGTAATTTCCATGAGTACAAATCTTAATGTTTAAACATATAATGATATTCTAGGGAATTGTGTGCTTCTCATTTTATTGCAACAGTTTGGACAGGACCCTATTCTATTCTAACATGAAATATGTACAAGTCATTGGTGTTTGGAGATGAGTTTCTCAAGGGAGACTCAAGGTCTGCATTTAAAGTCACACCAGAGCTGTTCAGCTGGGATTAGGACTTGGCTTTCTGCAGACCAGTCAAGTTCTTCCACACTGACTGAATCATCATTTCTCTTTGATCCTTGCCTTATACACAGAGGCACTGTCATGTTAGAATAGAAAAGGGTCCTGTTCAAACTGTTGCTATAAAATTAGAAGAGAGAGAGTTTGTGTGTGTACTTACCCACAGAGATGTGTTTGGATGTTCCAAACATGAAGTAGACGAGAACAGGGTAGAAGGATGAATACAGACCAAACACTGGAGGCACCGCAGCCAACAAAGCATTAGCCATCCCTATGGGAAGCAAAAATTAGAAAATTAGTAATTAGTCAGAAAATGAGTAATTTGTGTGCAGAAGAGTGTGTGCAGTTCTGTACAATACAATTAGTCATTACATCCACTTTATCTGTCTGGTTTGAATCACAGTGCATTGTGAAGAAAATTATAAGCTGCCAGCTGATAATACAGATCTGTAGGTGTCCAAGATGAGAAACAGTATGATGAAAATCATAACCGACCCCGCACATCAAAGACACTTCAAGTGTCTACTCTCTCAGAGAACCCTAAAAATCTATTTAGATCGATGTTGACACCTGCATCAACATAAATTCTTTATACTTTATAATACAGTTGTCATATAGCAGTTTGTAGCTCAAATAACACAGAAAAGTGTGTGCAAGTCTTCAACCTTGTGGCAGATGCATGATTCCCACACTGATTCCTGATATCAAATCTCCAATAGCATTTTTCTGAGCGAGTACTGTGGCAGCCATGACAAGAGAGGTGCAATAGACAGGAAGCAGCTCTTCAGCCTTGGACCTGAACACCTGAAGCACAACAACAGAGATATATGGGGGTCAGCATGTATATCTAGCGTGGACAGTGTTTATTTTACGATCACAATTATGCTTCTTAAATAAGCTCCCACACTCACCAGCGCTTCTCCTTCAGCTTTTCCCAAATTGTCCGATGTGCCTTCCACCTGCGCTGTCCCAGGATATCTAGCTGTGCTTCATTCAAACCATAAACGGGATTGGGATTGAAATTCTCACTCTCTGAACATCTTTGATTGTCCATCTGTAAAAAAAAAAAGAGAAAATTTGGCTAAAACAGGAACAAGTGTATGATATTACATTTATGCATTTAGCAGACGCTTTTATCCAAAGCGACTTAGAATTCAGGCTATTCATTTTTATTGTCAGTATGTGTGTTCCCTGGGAAATGAACCCACAACCTTTGCACTGCTAACGCAATGCTCTACCACTGAGCCACAGGAACACAAGCTCTTTTAATAAAATAAAATAAAGTAGCAGCAAACACAGAATAAATAGACATTCTAACAACAAAGCCAAGAAAACCAGTCCGTTCTTGGTCCTCGGTATGCAGGCATGAGTTTTCAAGTCAAAGGGTATCAAAAGTCAATTTTCAAATGCGTTTAATGCAGCACAATTGACAAGCACACTGTCTTTTCTCACAGAAGACACTCAGATCAGCAGACAAACTTTTTCATTTAAACTGAAGCAGGTACTTTATTTTCTATTTGCATTCAAGTTGACTCATGAACAACATTCTAGTTAGTGCCACTTCCTCATTACATTCGTTCAGGGTTTATCTGGCGATGATTATGTTTCCCAAATGTGAGGTTGTTGTGACTTGGCTTTGAACTCGGAACTAACCTTATATTATCTTCTCACAGTAGCTAAACCAATTAAGCTGGAAATTTATAATTGAATAGAGACGAAATCGTTATTTACTTTTCCTCCTACAGGCTACTAAAGAGTTATTAACAACATTTATCATCAGATCAGTACAGGAAGTCTGTCATTGCTCTGACCAAAGGTTAGAAGACTTTAATCTACCACTCCTGAGAACAGAGAACATATTACACAACATCACATGTGTGACGGCTTATACCGAACAGACCTGTGTCTATTTTTACTCTAGCACTTAAATAATGTTAAAAATAAATAATGTTCTCCAGATAATGATTATGCGACTTTCTTGTAGGAGGCAAGGCTGTTTTATCCAATGAGAAGATGCACTGCTTTATAACAAATAATACTAGAAACTGACCTTTGACCCTATATAGTACAAACTGAAGCTACAGAAGACATACATCAGTCTATATGCAATGTTTTATTTACATATTTATCGGTACATGAATAGAACTCCACACAAGCAGATGGTAAAACACCACAATGTCTTCTCCACTACTTTTGAAGCCACATTTAAATATAAACGACATACATTTTCTAACACACAATAGTACACAGGTTAAAAAACCATATACCAATTACAACATTTGGTAGGAATGCACTAAATAAAGCATGTAAAACATCTGTTCAAGACTAAAGGATTCAGTTTCTTAACTGTGAAAAGATGTCAGCAGCCAAAACTGATAACACATCAAAGCTAATCTGCGTCGTCAGAACGCTTTGATAGGAGCACGTGTGAGGACAGGTGACTGCACAGGTGAGTGTGCAATAAAACAACAAAAATTACAGCTTATTGGAAATAAGCTTATCATCAATTAGTTATCTTACCTTGTGTAGAGAATTCACCTAAATCTGTTACGTGTGTCCAGAGGAAACCACTTCACTATCCCTGTGCACATGACATAAATAGCTCAATAAAACCACAGGCCACCTGTGTGTCATGTGACACTGAAGACTGGAGTAATGATGTTGAAAATTCAACAATCACAGAAATAAAGTACATTTTAAAATCTATTTCTCTACATATTTATCTATCTATCTATCTATCTATCTATCTATCTAATTTAATCTATTAATAAAACAAAAATTAAATTAAACATATACATGAAACACTGATGTGAAGCCAAAGACGATCTTTTGTACATGTGCTTACATTGTTTTTCCACATGATATATTTCTGCCCTAGATGTGAACTCACTGTACCATGTTTTTCCTCAGTACTGAAACTGCCTCAGCAACACAGTGAGATCTCTGAGGCGCTCTGCTCTGCTCCGTGCAGACTGGTGAACCGGCAGCTCAAAAAACGAAAATGTGAAACTACGAGAAAAGCTAAGATTTGTGACTTGCCTTAGAGGGGGTAAGCGGGGAGGTCTAGGGGGCTGTCTTGGTGGGAGCGGCTTGCGTTTTACCCTGGCACTCTGGCTATTCTCAGGTTCAGTTTTTGCGATTTGAGGAGGGGGTGGAGGATCTGGTGCTGTGATTGGTTTCGAGTGGGCAAGGGGAAGGGGTGAAAGCTGGAGGGGGAAAACTGGTAAAGGAAGACTCGGAGTGGGAGGAGCCTTCCCAGGGTGCCATGCTGTCAGGGGCCACAGATGAGATGGGAGGATGGCCGCGTTTCCTCATGTCAGCCTGAGGAGTGGATAGAGAGGGCCTCGCTAAAAACAGAAGAGATGAAAAATATAAGAATCTGAATTATTGAAGCCTGTTTCTGCTATTGATTTAAAAAAAACTTTAATTCTCATTAAAATTAAAGTAATTTTTACTACATATCTAAACTGTGTCTATTTCTCGTAATTACAAAGCGAATTTTATTACTGTGATTTTATTTCTGTAACTGGAACTTTATATCATATAAATGCAACTATTTCTTATCATTTTGAATTTATATCTAACAACTATATCTTCATTTTGTATCTGCGATTTTATATCTCATAATTGCAGCTATTAGATACAACAGTGATTCTATATCTTGTATTTGCAAATATTTCTCACAATTGCAACTTTCTCAGATTTGTGACTTTATATCTTCTATCTTTAGAAACATAATCAGTTACCTGTTTTGTTTTAGGAAACAGGGTCTCATAAATGTCTAAATCCCCCTGTAATTATCTCACACACACACATTCAGTTCCCATTATCCTCTCGCCACATTAAGTCACATTACAAAGACGAATGTTTGGATAATAGCAGTTCATTAATTTAGCACCTCCTAAATTTCTATTGTCTATTGATGAGCTCAGGTAACATTGTGTAGACAGGAGGAACAAAGATCAATGTAAACACACAGTTTATATGTCACACATCACATTACTTCACATATAATGAGCCCTTAAGTCCGGTTTATGAAAACATCTGATTTCCAGTTAAATCAGCTAATATCTGATAATATCTTGTCATATAACAATGCACTATTGATTCCATATAGACTACTATAAAAGCACCTGCAGATTTCTTTCTTGATGAACCAATCAGAGGGAGCCTATCCTTCGATATCACTGCATCGTCCTGTGTAGTGAAACCACACACAAAATTATGACTGTTTAAACAATATATTCTATATTTTCTGTATATTCACTTGTTTATTCAATCCATTTACTGTAGGTATTTTTTGCGGAACAGCCATACCTTATTTTCAGCCTCCTTTTTCTTTTGTTTTTGAGGCATCTTAGAATTCTTCTTTCCTGTGTCATCCTCTTTAAGGGCTTCCCTGAATCGTGACATCTTTCCCAAGAACAGGAGTCACAGGACACACACGCTGTGCCTCCTTTCAAACAAAATGACACATCAGCCTCACAACAAACAAATTCACACTTTTACTATTGCAGAAAAGTTTTTTATACTCACATTCATTTTTCATCCTCTTCTTTTCACATTTTGTCTCCTCTTTAAATCACATAATAAGATTTTAAAAATAATATATTCTCATTCCCTTCTTTGACATTCTGCAAACCTTAATGGGGCTTTTATATCTGTCTCTCCTTCACGTGCTCTTCCTTTCCTCTCTCGCATTCATTCGTTCAGCTGTGGATTAAAGGGGTTGGCCATCAAGCCACTGATGATGATGAACAAAAGGGAACTGGAGAAGGGGGTGAAATATTTATACTTAGTTGCACAGCCAAAGCCCCTCCCAACACACTATGTACCCGCTCTCTCTCTCTCTCTCTCTCTCACTCACCCACATACACCTGCTGGACTGTAGCCCAGGAAAACACTGATACATTATACACTCATGACTCTATCTCAAGCCATGAGCCACTAGCACACATGCACGCATTAATAGCAGCAAAACAATTATATTTGCTACCATTTAAAAGTTTGGAAACACCTCCTGATTCAATACTATTAGTATTTTTCACATTATAGAATAATAGTAAAACATATTAAAATATAAACTAACAAATTTAACTGTGCATCTTGTACAAAATATAAAATAATAATGATATACATATACAATATCGGCACCCTTGCAATTCTGTCAGAAAATGCCACACTTCTCTCAGAAAATTGTTCCAATTGCAAATGTTGTGGTATTCACATGCTTATTGTTTTTATTTGCACTGCAACAACAACAACAAAAAAACTGAGAACAAAAGTCAAACTTGATCAAATTTCACACAGAACTCAAAAATGGACTGGACAAAATTATTGGCACCATGTCAAAACTTTTCAAGCATGTGATCAGAGCTGATCCTCCCTATACGCAGAATACACAAGCTGCGTAGGGCCACCAAAACACCAGGGAGCCCGCCTTTGCTCTCAAAGAGGTTTTCATTTAGTTTCGTTTTTGAAGTTGGCCAGTGGTTATGAAAACATGAATGATCAATATTTTAATGCGGTGAGCTGTCACCCCTCTACGTAAAAAATCATTCAAATCATGTAACGTGAACGTCGTACAGTCTCTTGCATGAGACACAAAAAAAACGAACCGCGGAAGAGATGCTGTTTCTCGAGTGCTCGTGAGCGCGATTCGAGATGGAGTGAAATGCGGACAAATGTGTTTCATCCATTCTTTCATCCAATCCTTCTGGGAGAACGTACTGTGGACAGATGAGACAAAAGTAGAGCTTTTTGGTAAAGGATATCATGGCACTGTTTACAGAAAATAAATGAGGCCTTCAAAGAAAAGAAGAACAGTCCCTACAGTCAAAAATCGTGGAGGTTCAAAAATGTTTTGGGGTTGCTTTGCTGCTTCTGGCACTGGATGCCTTGACTGTGTGAACGGTATCATGAACTCTGATGATTACCAAAACATTTTGGGCGCAACGTAGTGTGGCCAGTGTCAGAAAGCTGCGTCTCCACCAGAGGGCATGGGTCTTCCAGTTCCAGCATTCATGCATTTGCATTCATGCATTTAGCAGACGCTTTTATCCAAAGCGACTTACAGTGCAATCAGGTTATACATAGTTTTGTCAGTACATGTGTTCCTGGGAATCGAACCCACAACCTTTGCGCTAACGCAATGCTCTAACCACTGAGCCACAGGAACTTATATCTCATTTCATTGTCCAGCAGGACAATGAAATGAGATTATATATATTTGTGTTGTTTAACATATTTAATTATTGCAGGCTTGCATCATATTTTGAGTTTGCATTTCACCGTTTTAATTCATTTTGATGAATACTGAATCTGTATTTTGCGAGGGGGATTAATTAATACACATTCACATTTAGTCTCTAGAACTACAGTAAGATCATGTTCACACAGCACACTGTCAGTCAATAAATGGAAAAAAAGTAACTCAGATATTTTCTTGTAAATTAAAAAGTAATGCGTTACTGTACAAGTTACTTGAAAAAAGTAATATTATTACATAACTCGCGTTACTTGTAATGCGTTAACCCAACACTGGTTACAGGTAACGATTAATTGCAGTTATTTTCTCCAAAGGGGGTGCTACCAAATATTAAGGTGCCAATAATTTTGTCCAGAACATTTTTGGGTTCTGTGTGGATTTGGATCAGATTGGACTTTTCTTATCTTTTTTTTGTGTTGTTCCAATGCAAAAAAAAAATAAACATGTGATTACTAAAACATTTGCAACAGCAACAATTTTCTGAGAGAAGGGTTTGCAATTGCAAAATTTCAAGGGTGCCGATATTTTTGGCCATGACTGTAGTATATATACATACATAAATATTGAAGTTTACATCTATGCTGTCTTCATTATTTGACCCAACTAATTAATTTTATGATTTATTACATTTGTTTTGTTTTGTTAAGAAATGTTAAGAACTTTATTCTAAATGTTACTTTATTCTAAATTATATATATCAAATATAAAATATCTACAGTATGTACATATTTTATATTTGATATATAATTTAGATTATTTTTAGCATTTCAAGCACAAGCCTCAGAGTTATTTTATTATTATTATATTTACGATTCTCATAATTACTAATATTTTGAATGGGCTTTTATTATATTTTATGATTATATTATTATATAAGTATATTATATAAAACAATTTTTTTATTTTATTAAGTCCTTTTATCATTTTATTAGTTTTTTATATTTCTATAGTTTTACGCTATTTTTTATTTCAGTTTTAGTTTAAATCCTTTTAGTACTTCAGTACTGAAGTACTTCCGTTTTTTCAGAGCAACATTTACATTTTTCATTGAAGATCTCATCTAATTAAATACATATTTTTTTTCAATTACCTTAAATTATTTTTCATTGTTTTAATTTTAGTGAATAATAACAACACTGGTCTTTATATCAAAAAGTCTGTAGGGTCATGAGAAACAAACAAGGTATGTCCTCACAAGGTACACTTTACAAGACAAAGAAAAATGGTTATATATTTAAAAGATCTTTATTTGAAAATCTCAAAGTTTACAACTAAATATCTTTCACATCCTAATTTATAAATCACAAATTAAAGTCAGTGTTTTGTCCTTGAAACATGATGTGGAAATATCACTTTCTTTCTCTCCATTTACTGTCCTGTTAACAGTTTCATGCAGTTCATCCATCTTTCTTTCCGATAACTGAAACAACTGTAAGCCCTGCCCACAAACAACCACCCAGGCTCCTCCCTCTTGTCCAAACCACGCCCACAACCCTGCTGCATCTGCAGTGTGTGAGAACAGCACCTTCAGTGGGCGGAGTCCGTCACTGTTCACACTCCACAACACAAGCGCTGGTCTGGTGAGGTGGACACCAATAGTGTAGGGCTTAGTAAACATAAGCCTGTGAGAGGGGAAGAGTGTGCCAAGGGCACTGACCAATGAGCAAGCACCTGTAGAGACACATCTCCATTTTCTTGCTTTTTCTGGTCTATCTTAATATGCAGCAGAGACAGCTGTCCATCATCTCCACCACTGGCCAATGATATAACATTTTCCTCCATTTGCCTCATTTCTCTCCTTGGTGATATGGTGAGCGCATTGACCCCACTTTGATGGACAGGTATGGAAAAGAACGGGGCTGATGGACCTGAAGCACAGACAGGGTAAATTATTATTAGCATATACACATTTTAGAGTTCTATAACCAGATTAGAGCCTGATGACATCCAAAACTGTGGGATCTAGCCACAGTTAGTGGGATCTAGTGGGATTCAGTCAGTTTTTTAATGCTCTTGGGCTTGTAATAAATGAAAGATTCTTTTATAAGTTTTATACAGACACACATACTCCACCTTTGAGTAATTTTTAGACCTTAATAACTGTGGTCTCAACGAGATGTTGTATGAAAAATACAATTAAATAAAATATTAATAACAATAATAAGTAAGTTTTATGGGTACAGGTCTGGAACAATGTAAGTACATAAGACAGATTTTTTCTGATTGAACATTCCTTTTAACATATATGAAAAATGCAAACAAATAACAGAAATAATTCAAGTTCTTCTTAACTACAGCATAACAAGCACACAGTTATTCAAACATACAAAAATCAACACGTTATTAAGTGTTTATGTTCTGGTGTATGTATGACTCACCCTGCCAGCTGACACTAGCCTTACTGCTCAAAACTGCTGTTAAATCCCACACAGATATACAACCATCTGTAGTGGCACTGAACAGCAACAAAAGCCTGAGACAGAAAGAGGACAAAGGAAAATTAGTTTAAGAAATGTTTAAATATGGAATAATTGTTTGATAAATGTGCATCATGTCCTTACTTTCTGTCCTGGGAGTCCTCCAAGCTGTAGGTGGCGCGCTGAGCACACACCTCTGATGGTAAAAACACTCCCAAAGCATGTCAACACTCCTACTGCTCTCAGTCACACTGAAAAGCCTACACAAATGTAACATTAATCATAGAATGTTAAAACATATTGCATGAAACTCAAAAAACTTAAATTCATATTTTCATAATTTTTAACCAAGTCACCTTACTGCACCATCGCTACAGCCCAGGGCCAGTAGGACACATTCAGTCCCATTATGCACAACAGCCATAGACATATACCTGCAAACGTGAGAAATAATTTGCACAATAAAATCATATTGTAATTTCTCACAATTACCCCCAGTACATTGTATTGTCTGCCCTCTGGTGGTTAGAAATCTTTAGCTGCAACCAACCATCGAACAACATTGGACCCAATTGATTTTCATCGTATAGCCAAGAAAAACAACACTGAAACATTTTCCAAATTATCTTCTTCTGTGTTCTACAGAAGTCATACATATTTGGAACATCATCAAGGTGAGTAAATGATATAATTTTAATTTTTGGTGAACGATCCATTTAAGCTAATAGTTGTAGTAGTATATTTTTATTTAATGCCATGTCAGCATCTTAAACTATTTTCATGGCAAAACCCCTTTAAACTAATAAAAATTACTTGAAGTCTAAATCCAAACTTGGACAGGAGAGAGTGTTTTAACATGTACATTCACAAACATACACACACGCACCTTGTCTCTGGGTCCATTTTGACAGTCTTGTGTCGGTTTCCGCTTCCGTTCCCACTGTTCATCCAATCGATGGCCAGCTATCTGAGTGATCTGACAGATTGGCTGACCTTGCTGCTCATCAAAACTAATCAAGAGCCGGCAACACTGCAGCTGGGCCCGGCCACCCGCAGAAAACACCAAAGAAGAGACAGAGGAGGTATCCGTCTCATCATCTCCCCTTTTTTCATTAGTTTCTCTTCTTCTGATTGCAGCCAGTGCACGAACATTTGAGATATGGTCCGTTAGAACTGAAAGCATTTTAACAGTTCCACTCTCTGAATTGATGGCGAGTACACCTACTGTGGTATCCTCCCCTCCGGTAACAAAAACTTCCCAAAGTTCTGACAACTGTCCAGTCTTGGTCAGACTACCAAGGTGACAAACACAGCTGATGCCTCGTCCATGTAACCCCTCTTTCAGTGTGTGTCCATTCACATCGGTTTCTGTGAATGCTAATGAACGTGATGCCATGACAGCTCCGTGCTTGATGAACACAAGGGTACCTTGTCCAAGTGTATGTGCTTGAGGAACTGTGTCAGTGTATATCGGGCGTTTATAGGCCCAGGATCGATGGCCGCCTCCACAGGCAACTGATAAAAGCTTCTCTTGTCTGTGAGGGTCCCATATAATGAAGTGGACCGAGTGAAATCCAACCATTACAAACCGAGTTTCGGCTATGCTTGCACTCTCTCGATCTATCGTCCTCTTCTCGATTCCCTCATTCAGCAACTTTTCCTGTACCTCAGGTCCATCCGAGCCCAGAAACAGAACTTTCTCTATCCACTCCATGCCTCTACAGGCCCGTTGAACTCTTCGCACCTTAAGGATGTTTTCTTCAACAGTTAGTATTCTTACAGATCCATCTCGACCTGTAGTGTAACATAAGTCTTGATACTCACACACAGAAGTCACACCTTGCTTTCCATGCACTCCATAAAGGGTACTTATGGGAGACTGTGGACCACCAGGGTCTGTTTGCTTGTTTTCAGTTTCTTGATCTTCTAAGTCCATTCTTCCTTCATTTCTTCTGTCATTCTCTTCTCTTTCAGTGTAGAGCAGTAGTGATCCTCTTCGATCACCACACAGGTACAATCCCTTTCTCTGGGACAAGGTAACTGCAGCAGTCAGCCAGCGTTTGGCACAGGGTGGCAGCAGGAACGGAAGAAGAGTTTCCTCTTGCATATGAAAGCCTGATTCATCCTCTGTCACTTTTATTGTCCATCGGTAAACCAGTCCCTCAGAACCCGATGCAAGAAGACACCAACTCCAGGACCCTTCAAACAGTCCTTTGACCCAAAGTACAGAGTGAACTTTACCCTCGCCAGCTCTTAGCAAGACTCCACACCTGGCTGCCCTACAAGAAACACCTGTACACCTCCGTTCAGATTACCCACGGCACACACCCACACAATACAATCTGAATTCTGGACTTGGATGCTAGTGATCTCCATCACACAATAGGACTGGGATTCTGCTCCCCCTCGCCAAATGACATCCCAGGTGTCACCCGACTAAGGCACACCTCTCCTTGATCAGTACAGACCAGAACTGTATTCGATTCACCCTCACCCACTAATCGGACCACTTTAGGACAACCCTGTCCTTTAAACCCCAGATCCAACTGAGTCTCTACCTGAGTTTCCTCGCAGTCTTTCTGCTCCTCGGCCACCCTCCATACTCTTACCTCTCCATCTGCACCTCCAGTAGCCATCCATCCCTCCTTACAGCCTATACTTCCCTCGCTGACTGCCAGAGCCCTCACTCCACCTGACCTATGCCTTCTAAATGTACGTCCTACCTTTCCTTCACCTCCCCAATTCCAGAGCAGGCACGCTCCATCTTCTCCTGCACTGAACACACGGTTTGATGCAAGCCTGACACAGAATACCCGTGCCTGGTGCCCAAAAAGCACACGAAGACATGTTGGTGATTCCTCTCCACAGCCTGCATCTCCACCCAACATGCCGACGCTCCACAAACGAACACTGCGGTCATCTGAGGCAGATGCCAGCCACCCAGATTTCTGAAGGTAGCAAAGGCTGAAAATTACTCCAGTGTGGCCCAACAGGCGTCTCTCTATCTGGGACTGGCCATCAGATTTGGTCCCTGTGGGCCTCCACAGCACAAGTTGATTGAAAACAGTCCCACCAACCAGCACTAAAGAATCCCAATTTGGACCAATCATAAGTGCTGAGTAGAGAAGACATGTCTCTACGCAGGAGTAGAAGGAAAGAACGTTACCAGATTCTGCATCTAAAAGCAACACAGCATTGTGAGCCAAGGATATTCCTAACAGTGGGTGTGGTTGTCTTTTCAGCCAATGAATGTCCAGAACCCAGTCTTGAAGCTCCAAGAGAGGACCAATGAGCTTTAGGCACCGTCCTCCAGTATTGAAGCAGATGAGACGAACTCCTTTTCCTCCAAAAACAATTATGTCCTCCTTGTCATTGTCCGAAACAGAACTTTCAGATGAGATTACATTGTTAAACTGTCTCTCTCCAAACTGATGTGTTCTACTTGGTCGTATCCCATGGATACGGTAATTATGAAGAACATTTAAGGATGCACATTCTTTCATAGGAGATGCCTGAAGACTGTACACAGAGAGGACTGGTCCCTCACCTACAGAATGACACAATTAACAGGAAAGAATTTATCAAATGAATATGAATATTTTCATAAAGATAAATACACAAATGCACATTATGGATATTGAGAGACATTTGAGCATTTCCCAAGCACAATTTCCTTTTAGTACAAGAGGAAGGGAATTTTTAGCAGAGGAAGTAAACTCAGATCATCTTTGTCACGATACAGAACTCAGCACAAAAAAACACCTAAAAAATGACCCATGAGTCATTGTCTGCATGCATACTTTAATCCAATGTGGATTTTTGTGATGTTTTGCTACCTGTTCATTAAATGAATGAATGTCAGTCACCTGTCAGCAGGAAATCCTCCCCCAGGAATTCTAGTGCAGTCACTGGAGCAACAAGCACAGTGCTTTTCATCACAGCAGACTCTACAGGAAAGGAGATGCCATCTCAAGCAGTCTGAACAGCAGGCTGAAGACTTCTGGAGCACAACAGAAACATTACAGTATTATTCACTATTGCCAAGTAAATGAAACTGAATTAAATGCATACTGTTTGCAATGGCTTGTACTATCCACCATTTTCCTAATAAGCCTACTAGGGATAAGATCCACTCAAAAAGACTGAAATTAATAATAAAGTTAAAAATAATTTAAATCGTTTGACTGAATGAGCTGTAAATATTTATTCATGTTTTATTTTCAGACTTCAGGAGAATACAATAACACTAGGTATTTTAATGTTACATAGTATAACAACAATATATATGGATTCTCCTCCATCTGACTATTTTATTGTTTTCCTTTCCATTCTGCTGTAACAGTATTACTACAAAAAATACTGCAAATTTGTGATCTGGTCTCCCAATTTAATTTACTGTAAATACCATGAATAATTCACTGGAATGCACTAAAGATTTACTTTTCTCTACAAATCTCAACATCTCTTCCCAGGTTTGTTTTCACACGGATGGTTTAAAATGTAATTGTTTCCCCATTTTACTTCTAATTCCAATTAACAGTGTTTCCTATAATGTTACTAAAGAAGGTAAATACAATATTTGTTAGCTATCAAAAATATAAAAATCACTTTGAAATATTAACATTCAATGTTAATGTGAATGAACATTTTTGAATGTTGCATATAATATATACAGATATTACCACGGTAATTAATATCTCTGTAGTATTGAGGCAGAAATAATTTATTTGAATTGTTGAAAGTAATTTATTAATGCTTTTGCACTTTTAAATATCCTCCTAATTTTCGATGTTGGGATTCACAAAGGAACAGTTTAGGGGCTTTTTATTAGTTAAACATTACAATTTAAAATTAAAATTCATAATTTTAAAAGCATCCTAATAAATATATAAAATGCTGTGCACACCTGAAACATTCATATTTCTGTGAAAAAAAAATACAATATAAACTAGAAAAAAATATTGTAGAAAAAGAATCTCACACACTACTTAAACTTGAATACATTAGTACTGCATTTGATTAAAAATTATATTTGAAAATTATATACATTACATTTTTATTATATAAAATATAATAATAAAATATAAATATTTAGTGATGAAGTGCTGTGGATTAAAAACAACAATAAAAACAACAATAATTAAACCTTGACTAAAAAAAGATGACATTTTCTTATGGTTACCTCATTTAATTTAACTTTTATCCTAGAACCATAAACATGTGAATGTATGGCTAAAAAAATCTCAAAGGAATTTCAAATAAATACTTTTAGGTCAAGCAACCTTAATTGTATCATTTAGCCCAGGACTAACCTCACCCAGTTGGAAAATTCACATTAAGCTGGTTGTTGTGTTTTGGAACATAACTTTGGTTCCTAACTTTTCTGACCCAATTATAAAATGCCCCAATCTGGTCATTACCTGCTCTAAATACTATTGAAATGACCAGCTTTCCAAAGGGCAACTACTATAAAGTGTGTTTTTCTACAAAGAATCGACCGAGGATCCACCCATTTACTGAAAGAATGAACCTCAGTCATCATCTGTCAACAGGACAGTTAACCATAAAATTAATTTCTTAGCAGGGATCTGTCTGCATGTTTGTCATCGCAACAACAACCCTGTCAAGTTCAGTTTGACTTACGCTTCCCCTGTAGAGATCGTATCTTTATTTTACGAGGAGGTGAAATGGAAAAGTGAGGTATTTTCTTTCATACTAGTTCCATGATGTTTTGCGCTGCGTGCATGTGTTCTCGCTTCCTCGTTGACATCGCGCAGCGTCCAATCGCGCTCTTCAATACTGCACAGACCGCTCCACGCTCGCCGTCAATTGGATGAAACGAGTACTGCGTGTTCTACCGTTAAAAACGCGTAGATTTGTGCATTTTGCCGGATGCATAAACCATATGTATTGAGCGGATCTCATGAGAATGGTATACAAATCATATAAAATGCACAAACCAGTGAACTGTCTTTTTTACACCCGGAGCGTCATTTTGCGGATGTGTCTCCAGTCTGTTGTTTAAATTTATCACGGACCGCTTAAACCCAGGGGGTGGGGACAAAGTGTAATATTTTCGGGATAAAATCGTCAGACTGATGATTGCATGTAAGTAGTGTCTGTTAATATAAATAATATAGTATCAGTTTGTCATAAACTGTTGTGTGAATGCATGAGAGATGAATTAAGAACAATGAGCTCTAGACGTAGTCTTAAATCGCAGCTCAGGTTCACTTCTGTAGTGCGATGCTCGGGTTTAGCGCTGTGGCTAACGAGACCAGTGGATCCATAATTATAGTGATAATAAAACGCAGCCTCTTCCACCTGCACCTGAATCATATGGCGAATCGGAGATTTTGAAGGCTTGTGTCTTCTTTGTTCATTCTTGCATTTAATAGCGATACGATTCCTAAACGAATTGTTGAGTCTGACCGTGACAATGAATCGGTTGAACTAGTTCACAAAAATGGACTGAACGATTCGTTTTCGAAACAACCTGAATGAGCCGACAATGCATGGGTGAGTTGAACAATTTTGGATAAATTACTTCAACAACCAAATAGCTGGATTTTTACAAATAAAATTAAGTTGAAATGTATTTTAACGTTTTTTTCAAACAAACATACAAAATATTTCAAAACTTTTCACCAAGATATATAAACGATTGTTATAACAATGTAAATACACATTATATCTAGCCTACATAATAAATACTTAAAAATATTAGCTGCATGGCTGTAAAACCTGAGACAAATGAAATACAATAATCCCTTTTATCAACAAAACGACGACGTCAGTAGAATAATTGCTGAACTGTTTTTATCAACAGGTTTACCGACGAAACATGCAACCTATCAGATTGTGCTACCAATGATATATTTTTATTGTTTTAAGGGTAAGTTTAGGGTAAGGGTATGTGTGGACGGGTAGGTTTAGGGTAGGGGTAGGCATGGACTTTAAAAAAGCTTCAAACCTCATGAATAGGATGCTAGTAGCACAATCTGACAGGTAGCATTTTTCGCTATCGATTTGTGCTAACGTTACCCAACGTTATCTTTTTAATGGAAGGTAACGTAGCACAATCTGAGCGGGTAGCACAAATCGTCAGAACACCGGCTCTTTGAAACGAACTGTTCAAAAGAACCGATTCGCAGAAATCAATTCGTGGAGCACATAAGATATTTTGACCCGAAGACCAAATGTTTCATTATTTCTTCCAAGAGGAGGAGCAGATATTAAGATTGAAAAACAGTAATTGTTCCTTTTCAATTTGTTTTTGCTGAATTACAGACTCCACATGTGTACCTGGTGACCCCTTGCGCATCAGGTGGATCCCGGATGCATTCCCGTTGAACACTGAAGCAGTTTACCTGTGGCATCCAGAGTTTAACATATCACTGCAACGGAAACTCTGGAAGTGTACTGCACATGACGACACCAAACCAACCTCATCTTCCAGTGATGCTGGAGTGTAAACCTCAAAAACTAACACTGTGATGCTGCCAATGTTACCATGTAAATGTTTTTAAACTAGACTGTTCTGTTGAAAATAAAACTACGCACAGTACCTCAATATAAGCCTTCTTACCCAGTTACACACAAATACACTCATGCTGACCACCATGACGTACCGTATGCCAAACTTCACTCTGGAGCAGAAGCTTTTCCTGCTTCGGAGAATCCATGCAGTGGTGGACACAGTCCAGGACTTTCGGAAAGACACCAACGCTACTGTGCACCGGAACGCTGTATGGGCAGAGCTGGCTCAGGCCTTCAATGCGGCGTTCCCAAGTCGACCCCCCTGCAGCATCGGCTCTCTGAAGACGCTGTGGAAACGGCTGAAGGTTGAATGTCGTGTTGCACTGCAGAAGCGACAGGAATCGCAGGCAGCTGGGCTTCCTGTGTCTGCCCTCAGGTAAATTGAAGTCTTATGTTTCTATAATTGAGTTACATGCTTTGGAAATTCTAGTAACACACAGTGTGGTTCTTGTCAGGTGCAGAGAGAAGTGATTGGCCTGGTACCGAACCTCATCTCCAGTCTGGAGGAGGTAGACGGAGATGGCAGCTATGCCTCAGTTAGGGGTAGCTCACCTGGAGCAGGTAATTAATAGTCATGTCATCTCTATTACAGGATGAAATACTACCACTCTTCCCAGCTGTCAGCGCTGTAATATACAAGGAAGGAGATTAATTGAGTCATTCTCTCTCTTGTAGTGATGGGGCTTTCAGGCACTAATGGGAGCGAGCATGAAGATGCTGACCACAGTCAAAATGATGTAAGACTGAAATCAGCCTTGAAAGGATTACTAAAGTACCTCTTAAGCTAAATGTTTTCTTTTATATTGCAGATTTTATTATAAAAATATTATTATCTCTTATGGCATGGAAAGCGTACTTGCTTGCCCCATTAGTTTATAATGTGAATTGTTAACATTTTACATGCAGTAAACACAGGAAATGTGGTGAAAATGTAATATTAATGTACTTATTAATTGATAAATATTATAAATATAAATGTATAATTATGTACTGCATACACTACCATTCAGAGGTTTTGTATAAGATTTTTTTTAAAGAAATTGACAGTAAATACATGCGGTTTTGTTGAACTTTCTCTTCACAAAAAATATTAAGCTGCACATCTGTTTATAACATTGATACTAATAAGAAATGTTTCTTGAGCATCAAATCAGCATATTAAATGATTTATGAAAGATCACGTGACACTGAAAACTGAAGTAATACTGTTGCTGCTAAAAATTCAGATTTGCCATCACAGTAATAAATGACATTGTAAACTATATTAAAAAATAAAAATGTATTTGAAATTGTAATGATATTTCACAATATAACTTTTAATGCTGATATATACAAATAATTGTATATTATATATATAAATATACCATTTTTAAAAGGGTAATTTTTGTAATATTCTGTGTTCTATACACTAGGCCTATACATTTTCACCAGTGTTGCATTCATTGCAAATTTCCTGTTTACTGCATGTAATGCATGCATGTTATACTCTCAATACAGCATGCCATTTTGAGCCTTATTACATAAATGTACAGCAATTATGATGCTATTAAACTTACTTTTTTTACAGGAAGTAGATAGCAAGGAGAACTTAGCCATTGAACTTGGATTGGTCTTGCCAACTTACCCACCTTTTAACTCTAGGATTCCTCCTGGCACTGCCTCCTCTCCTCTCCACTCACATTCAGTCTCTTCCAGGTCCAGCCGTCCCTCCCTCGTCTACCCAACCCATGCAGGAAGCACCTCAGGGCTGGGAGCAGGGACTAGGGGTTCAAACTTTGATACCCCACACAGAGAGTCTGTGGTGCCACGTGCTCCTGCTGGAGGAGCAGTTGAGAATTCAGTACCTCCAATGGACTCTTATACCTCAAACTCGAAATGGGAGGCACGTCGACAGGAACTGTTTGAGCTGGAGCATCAGCAGACGATGAGTCTGTTATTGCTGCAGCAGTGTGTGTGGGAGGAGAAGAGGAAAGCAGTGAGACAAAAAGAGAAGGCGGCACGGGCCAAGAAGAGATATTATCAAGCCAAACTACGGAAGATCGGCACAGATCCTCCACTTCCAGCAGTGACAGTGAGGATAACGAATATCTACAGACTTGAACTCAGATGTTTATGACGTCTTAGCTATGTTTGCTTTCTTTTTGAAAGTCATTTTTTATTCTAGCAATGCTGTTTATTTACAAAACAATATATTTTTTATTGTGGACTAAACTTAATTGGTGTTTAGGAATGTACCATGTGTATCATGGAGGAATTCACTCGCGCAGGCTTTGTTCCAATAGCCGATACAAATCTGATTTCCTTTTCTTACTCTCTCTCATCAACACTGATGCTGCACTCCATTCAATCAGAAGTGGGATAGTTAAAGGGATAATTCGCCTCAAAATTGAAATGAATAATTTACTCGCCCTCATATCGCTCCAAAGTGTGTGACTTTAAGTATCTGTGTGAAGTATTTTAAGTATTCCAAATGGGAAATTGGAGTCTTGAAATGGAAAAGTCAGTGCAGTGGAATGCAAAAACACATTCTTTGTGAACGGCCCACACCCCTCGCACAGTCAGGCCAGCACTGAGCAGTGAGGAGATGTGTAGTCCTGATACTTGTGCTTGATGACAAGAGGAAATGAACTGAGATGTCTAATGTTACTGTATAGCATTTTAATTTAATGCTTGTGGATCAAACCAAGGATTGATTAAGGTTCTCCAAGGCCTCTGTTTGATGCTCTATACATTACATTTACAAACAATAGAAATTACTGTGGTAAGAAATTGCACTGCAAATATGAGGTGAGAACACATAATTTGAAGATACAACATTGCAACATCCATGTGTGGAAAACATTTCAGGGGTCATTGCCAGTCCATAATCTATCCTTGGATACAACTCATCTGACTGTTTTAGGACAGCGTCTTCAGGACCAACCTATAGATTCAGTTCACTGTAGCTCATTTATACTATGCAGGTTTTTCAGGTAAATAAGTGCTTCTCTTAAAGTGACTTCCTTCTCACTGAGTGCTTGAAGTTAGTTGAGTGTTGTTGATTTACTTGTTTTAGTATACAGTGTTTGGGAACAGAGCCCTTTGTTCTTTTTTAAAATTATGAAAACCTTAAAGGTCTAAAATGGAAATTCTGTCATCATTTTCTTACCCACATTATGTTCCAAACCGTTATGTTCTATGTTGTATGAAACAAAGTCATACAGGTTTGGAACAGCATGAGGGTGAGTAAATGATACTTTCATTTTAGATGATCTGTCTTTCAAGAAATGTTACAACAGTCAGTGTGTAAACCAGTGAAACAATGTTAGACTGAATTAAACTAGTGAGAACCTTCCACTGTAAAAGCAGATTTAAAATTTACATGTAGATGTAATTTCTTTTGATTTGACTGAAATCCAGAAAAAAATGTGTAATGTGATAAACAAGTTACATTTTTAACCATAGAAGTATTTGTCTCGAATATAAAAAATAAATAAAAAGAAACATACAGAAGCATGGTAGCAATAACTCTTTTATTGACGCCCAACAGGTCTCACTTCATCTCCCATTGGTAGCAGATTTTTTTTCTGAAAACCCCCAAAAGTAAAAGGGATACAACATGTCCCAAAATGAACATGTTGAGCCATATACATTCCCCTTTTCTCTCTCCCATCCAGTCCTCTACCACGCTCTCTCTCTCTGATGGACAAAGGACATTTCTTTTCCCAGAAAGCATTGTGAACAGAAGAGAAGGGGGAGATATCAGATGATACATGTACAACAGATTCACACATAAAACATTTGAAACAGATGAAATCTCAATCTTATAAAAAACAAAACTCCCATACGCACTTCTTTAGAAACACTCCAGCAACGATTATGGTAGATAAATAAATATTAATAAATAAAATAAATTAATTTAATGTCTGTACAAGATAAAGTTATGCAGTAATACATAAAATATAAAACCAAGAATAGAAAAAGTACTGGAGCACTTTTTGACAGGTAAGAGGTATAAAAGGGATGACATAGGGCACTCTTTTTGGCAAAACTCGTAATACTGCAAATGACTAAAGAGATAAAGTCATATGATGAAGCGCGATTTCCCTTTTAAACAGGAGCTTGATATTTTGAAATCATCTCACCGTAATGAGCTCAGTTTACAATGTTCCTTCCTCTGAAGCACTAAGATTATTCAATACTTCACAGAGACAATAATGACTGATATTTAGATATGCTCTCTTCGTTAGAAAAGAAATCAAAGATGGATTAAATATCTTCCTGACTAGCTGATTTGGGATCGTTGAGTAACATTTCTTTAAGCAATGTTTGAATTATGATAATTCTGGATTTGAAAGACGTCTTAATTATGCTACAAAGTCTTGTAGGCTAGTTACATGAATGATTAAAAGGTCTCTTCACACAGCTGCAACAAACTTACACACAAGCTTCAATATTATTTCAGAGCATTTTGGCCAAATATATTCCAGAAACTGGACAGGCATTTCTTACAAGCATGAGTTTGTTGGGGTTTGTTGAAGGAATGTGTTTAGATCAAGCTAAAATATTCCAATTAAGTCACCAGTCTGAAAACAATCCATCGATTGACAATCATTACGGTCCAAACATATCTTCTGTTTCATAATTCTTTATAATTACAATCACTGTCTCTGGAGTTTCCCACCAATCCCATGTTTGGGCCAATAATTTCTGCATTTACACGGGCCGATCCTTCTCCGGTCTATCAGTGGGCATGCTTGTTGCATAAACACATGTTGGAGAGGAAAGATTGGAGTGGGAATGTTTGGGACACTTTTGGCTCGGAATGGGTTTGAAAATGTTTTTTTTTTCGATCCTACCCAATTAAACACATATCCACGCAACCTTCAAAAACATCACTAGAGATTTTTCTTCTTTGATCTTTGATGAAAAAGATACAAAAAGTATAAAAATGTTCTGTACAGTTTTTTCTCTCTCTCTCTCTCTCTCTTTGTCTCTGATCAGTCCTCTCAGCTGTTGGTCTGAAATCTGAGGTTTGTAGTTTGGATTCATTGAAAATCATAGAAATCATCACCTTCTCTGGTCTGATTTCCTGTCTGTTCTCAGGAGGGTGACATCTCAAGCCCTTGATGTACAACTTCACTCTCAAGTCCTACGCTTTTCCCAGGGTGAAGTAGGAGTCCTGAATGCTCCGGACTGCTATGATCTGTGATTCTTGAGCCCATCTGCAAAGGTGCATTATGGGACTGCGAAGGAATCATCAAGATTGTCCATCACTTCTGTTAACTCTACAAAGAGAAAAAAGCAAAAGACAGAATGAGACAAATGTCAATAATGTCATCCTGTTCATTTTTTTTCAGACTAAATCCAGAAGAACTGTGGCAACATCTCCAAGATGCTCCAAGTAAAATGTAAATAATATAAAATATCATTTACATTACAAACAATATATATATATAAGCAATTAATCATGATTAATCTCATCCAAAATAAAAGTTTTTTTTACATAATATATATGTATGTGTACTGTATATATTTATGTAAATATAAATACACACACATGTATATATATATATATATATATTTCAGAAAAATATGTCATGTTTATTTATTAGATCCATGTAAATATTTTCAAAATATATACTTATATGTGTGTGTATTTATATGTACATAATAAATATACATAGAACACACACATATATTATGCAAACAAAAACATTTATTTTGGATGCGATTAATCGTTTGACAGCACTAATATATATATATATATATATATATATACAATTAATATTTTATAATGTTATGCCCACACACACATTAATATTTTCTAATTCATATATTTATATTGTTTTATTTTTAATAGCAATTTTCGTGTTTCATGTTTTTTACAAAAAGAAAATAATAATTTTAATAAAAAATAATAATAAAGAGCTAAAGAGAAAACCACACAAAATTTGCAACGGATCACCATGCATTTATTCTGTATGGAAAAGAGCAGCTTTGACATTTTGTAACTGAACAGAACCAAGGATGACCATGAAACAAATGAGGAATACAAAAGGAGACAAAACAGGGGCTGGACTTACTCAGAGTCAGGTGACACTTCAGAGACGCTCTGAGAGGTTACAGAGAGAGGAGGCGGGGAAGGGGAGGGGCCTGCCGAGGCAGCAACAGGGTTAGGGGGCGGGGTTAAGACAGAGGAGCTGAAAGAGGCGAGTATGGAGGAGAGGATATCCAGGTGTTCACTAGAGGGCGGTCGACTGGTCGGAGCTCCGGGTGCAGCTGCAGATGGTGGGTACCTACATGGGGGAGCGGAGTCTAGGCGACCGCGGCGAGAGGGCAGGGTTTCCTGGGGTTCCTCTGTGATTGGTGGAGGGGGTGAGGAGGGTGGGTGTGGCTCAGGGTGTGAGAGCTGTCGGGGTGGCAGGGTTCTCAGCCACTCCCTGCAGGGCTGCGCTCCGCCGTTAGATTCCAACTGCTCCCGGGACCGACTGCTCATAAGAGCCCCTCCGAGGTGCTCCCGAGAGGCCTGTTGCCTTGTTAGAGTATTTAGCTGCGTTCTCGAACCACTTAACGAACCTTCCGCCCCCATTAAACCCAGCATACCACCCCTGCCCACCAGATCCTCCCTGGAGGCATGGATACTGTGAACGGGGCCCAGCCTCTCTCTGGACCCACCCAGATGTTCAGCACCAAGCTCGCGTCGTCTCGGCAACAGGTCGAGGTTGTCACGAGAACGCTGGCGTCGCGCAAGCGAATCCAGGTGTTCACGGGAAGAGTATCGGGAAGCAGGTTGGGACAGTGAGCCAGTGCCGGAGTACATAGGACCGTAGGAGGTGGCTGGGACGCCTCTGTGACCCAGCGTGGAGGTCCTGTACCAAGACATCTCGCTGGGAGCGCGACCCATGGCAGACAGGCCCTGCAGAGCAGGAGGGCAGCCCAGACGATTCTTCAGGATTCCTGAGAAATGGATGCAGAGGGGTTTAGTATGGCTTTCAATGCACCGATATTAAAATTCTGCCAATACATGAAAACAGCCATAAGCCAATAACTATCTTTCATGTAAAAGCAGATAACCAATAAATTAAGAATGATAATTATACTATTTTACTAATATAAATATTTTATATTAATAAATAATATAAATACTTTTTTTATTAAATTAAAAGAAAATACAATAATTTTATTTCAAATGTTTAAAAAGTACTTTAAAATGCTCCAAGTGAATTTAGACATCACAGCATTATAATGTACAGTATGAAAAATTGATATTGAGATTTGCTACATATTTAAATGTTATTACATTTTAAATACTAACTTCAAGTAAGTGTTAAATGATGGAAAGGTAATCTAAAAATAGAAATAGGGGAAATAAGTCAATAAATTACAAAATAATAATATTTAGTATCGGCCAGTGTTATTTTAGTATCATTGAACTACTGTTATAGCTTTCATTGATATTCTGAATCAGGATTTGTTTTATATTTCCTGTTTTTATTTTAATTTTAATTAAAGTTTTAGTAATTGAGTTGTTTAACATGACAGCATAGTTTATTAACAGTTTTAGTTATTTTAGTACATAAACCAATGAAAATGAGAAACATAGCCTTGGCAACTAACTGAACAATAAGTTAGTTGAAAATAAATGTAAAATTTATTTTATTTTATTTCTGTTAATTTTAAGTTAATTATGTACAATTCATATTTTATTTTATTTCAGTTAATTACTTGCTATGACTTCAGTTTTAGTTACCTATAATAATCAATAGCAACCCAGACAACAGCCAGTAGCCAGTATAGTGTTGTGTTGTTAAATTAGTTTTTAAGCTTCTAAAAGATTAGCTTTACGTAAGAATTTGATGATGGCAGAAATGATCTAAATTCAACAAAAAAAGAAGAAAAAAGAAGAAGGAATAAGTATCATTACTGGCCAACATTGGATCATATTTTAAATGACTGAGCCTCACCCTTGCGGTGTCTGTGTGTGAGTCCGTTCTCATCTCCACTGGTCAGCGCTGCGTCTGGCTGGTTGTTATTAGCTGCGTCCTTGCTGTAGTCGCCCCCTAGACGGCGCTCTGAGCCCCATTTCTGCAGTGAGTGTGCCTCACAGCCTTCCAGCGCTGGCCAATAGGAGAGCAGGTCATTGCCATCCAGATCTGACACATGAACAATTCCATACACTAACAGTTATCACAAATCTAAGAATGAAACTAACTTCTGCACTCCTCTGGCTTCAATAATAAACTGCAACAATAATTTTGGTACCTTTTCCACTGTTGTGGGCGGGCTCTGTGAGTAAACGTTTGCTGTGACCAGTCCGTTTGAAGCGCCGCTGGATGCGTCCACGCAGGCGCACATTGTCCTCGCTCTCTGATGATGGGATGGACAAACTCCGCTCCTCTTCCAGTGAGAGATCAGAATCTGAGTCTGAGTCCTCACCTGACAGACAACCAGAAGAATAGATAAACTAAATGACACTAATTCTGACATGACATGGTCACAAACACTAGAATTTGACAAGTCAAGAATGACCAGCGAGCAGTTAAGGAGTGTGTGTAAGTGTGAATACGTACATGCATGCAGATTATCGTGTGTTAGTGTACCTCCGTTGCGGTGAAACATTGCCACATCCAGGTCAGTGGCCCCCGTGTGACCAAGACCAAGAGTGTGTTCTAGAGTCTGCCGTGCCAAGAGATTCTCCCTGAGAAAAACATATACGCCAACTTTACTCAGGCTTTCAGCTTGATACAGACAGACACATACAGTAGATAGTCAACAAAAATGCCTATTTTTACATGTTTTCACTTCAGCTTACAAGTGATGTATAATATTCACTATTAAAATAAGAAAGTGACATACAATCTATTTTAATACAAAAAAACACTGCTCAAAAGTATGTGGTCTCTAGTTGTTTATTTATTTAATGTTGTTGAACGAACTCTTATGCTCATCAGGGCTGCATTTATTTGGTAAAATATATAGTAAATACAGTACTATTGTAAAATATTATTACAATTTATATAACGGTTTTCTATTTGAACATATTTTAAATGTAATTTTTTTCTTGTGACGGCAAAGCTGAATTTTCAGCAGCCATTGCTCCAGTCTGCAGTGTCACATGATCCTTCAAAGTCATTCTAATCTGCTGATTTTGTGATCAAAAACAGTTATTTTGGTGTAACAACATTTATTTGAAACAGATTTCTTGTGAAAGTCTTTACTGACACTTTTGATCAATTTAAATGCATAAATAATAAAAGAATGTATAAATGTAAAATAAATAAATAAATAAACTAATCTCACTAACCCCAAACAGTGTATATTAAAAGCACAAGAATTTGAGTGAATAGTACAATAGTATAATACAGCTATAAAACTTTACATTAATTTAAATGACATGATTTTTATGAATTAACAATGAACATATTCATAACATTTATTAACAATTAATATATATTTATAATTACATAGCATAGTAAAAAATACAGTTAAATACGTAGTTCATTGTTTGTTCATCACACCTTATTTTAAATTATCATCAATACGTTTTCCTATATTATTATACCTTACATTTACATTTATGCATTTAGCAGATGCTTTTATCCAAAGCGACTTATTCAGGCTATACATTTTTTGTCAGTATGTGTGTTCCCTGGGAATCGAACCCACAACCTTTGCGCTGCTAACGCAATGCTCTACCACTGAGCCACAGGAACACTTTGTGTATATTTTTAGGTATACGTCATTCTAAGAATTGTGAATCTGAAATGGAGGTGTTGATGTGTTGACAGACCTAGCACTGCTGACTGATGAGATGGTTGAATTTCCGAGAGTGATCCGGTGTAATCCGCTCTGCTCCAGCAGGGAGGCGCTGTTGTACGGATTTTGGCCCTGCACACATACAGCAGGTTACAAATCCACATGCTTATTTTCATTTCATGAGGTAAAATACGGGTTTGTGTTAAAGATGAGTGTGTAAAACTGTGCATGTGTTGGGGGTCATATGATAATATATATGTTTGTGTTCACTAACTGTAATCTGTGGAGGTCTGGAAGGTTCTTCACTGGGGCTTTTCTTGCCCAGACAGGCCAGTTTCCAGGCCTCCTGCACCTCAGAGTTCAGGACAGTAAAGACCAACAGCACAGCCAATCCCTGAGACACACGAGTAGGAGAATACCATTAGACTACATTATTTACTTACTTTACTTTACTTTACTTACTTTTTAGTCATTTAGCAGACGCTTTTATCCAAAGCGACTTACAAATAAGAAAAAGTAACTACAACTATAAGTTAAAAGTCTATAAATACTATATATACACATTTAAGAAAATTGAGAAATTAAATAAAATGACAAATGCATACAACAACATTTCAAAACGAAACATTTAAATGAAAACAAAAAATAAAGCTAAAAACATTTCAAAATATTAAAACAACAAAAGGTATGAGTATAAAAATTATTCTAACATGACACTAAGCCAAACACCCATATATATATATGTTATTTCATTTCTATGTAGTTTATGTATTTAGAACACAACTGTCAAAGTGTGCAGGGTAAAAAATGCAAAAATGACAATGACGAACTCAAGCACACACACACACAAAAGAGGCGATGAGTAAGAGCCAGTGCACACTTACCTGTACGCAACAGAGGACAATGAACAGGTAGTGGAACGCCAGGACGCTGTTATTAACAGCCATAAGACCAAACAACCAAACACATGAACTCAATAATAACAGGAGGAAGGCACTGCGGATAGTAGAACTGAGAGATGGAGAGAGAGAAATAGAATAAAAGGAATTAATGCAGAATAAAGAGGAGAAAAGTCATTAATTCTGTGCTGAAAATTTGACACAATTTAATGCTAGCAACACATGCAGGGAAAAAGCACCATTATAACCAGTATAACGTTCACAATCTTAACATAACATAGCAGAATATAATATAATATCATTTTGGTCGGGGTTAAGGAAAAAATGCTAACTTTTTTGCATGATGATAAATGTATATGTTTCCCCTTTCTATATTGATTTTTCCTGAATACATGCATGTTGTACTCACATCACTGGCAGCTTCTTTATCTCCTTCTGAGTGGGGTTACATGTCATACGCAGGACCATTAAAAACATCCCACCATTCATCTGTAAACAGAGAGATTTGTCAATTTAGACAATCGTTACAGTACTTCACACACACATCCAGAGAGAGAATTACAAAGACACATAAAAACCCTTAAATTGTGCAAACAACACAAACACACTGAAGAGCACAGTACCAGGATGACGACGCTAACTGGTCCTGCAAAGCTCCACATGAGCTTATCGTACATGGAAATCCAGCAGAAATCTGGGTTGCCATACCCTTCTGGATCCAACCCGACCGCCAGCCCTGCAGCACACATACATGTCACAGAGCACAGTGTCTGTGTGCGTGTGTGTGTGTGCGTGAGTGTGTTTACACACCTGTAATGATAGCAGGGACTCCCCAGCCAATAGCATAGTAGAATCTCATGGCTCCATAGTTGATGTTTCTCGCTTCTGTTTGCATACGGTAAATATGAAGAGCTTCCACGAACAGCCACGCAAATGCCGACATAAAGAAATAATGGAGCAGAATCGCAACCACCGTACACAGGAACTGCACCAATCAGAGAAAATCAGACAGAATGAACCAATTAGACCAGAGAAAAAGACAATAACCGCATATTGCACGTGTAAAAAACGTTTGCTACTACATTAAAAGAATATTTCTTTCTATTGTGTTCTTGATGCTTCTGATAAAAGTGTTCAGCACTTCTGATAAAAGTGGGAGACACTGTGGCTTTGTTGTTTGCACATGTTCTGACTTATTGAGATGTGGTGCACAGTTGGGTGTTGTGAGTTCAATCAAGCTTAAATCATTTCCAGATCTCATTCCATCACTTCCTGAATGCTCTCTGCAATACATGTCCAAAAAACAGAATCTAAGGTGAAAATCAATACATGCCAGCAAAGTCAATGTTCGAGAAAGAAGATGAATTATGAATGAACACATACTCTATCACATACACACACACATCCCAGTACAGCGGTTGAAATTAATCAACTCAGCAGTAACAGGCTTTTAGTGTAGGTGGTTTGCACTCTGAGAATAATGTCTGTTAAAAATGGTGTTAACCTGCTTTAGAAAGAGAACTAATGTGTGAGTGTCTGTCTGACTCTGAGGACGAGAGAGATCCAGAGAGAGCAGAGCGTCTGTGTCAAGAAAAGTGTTTAATAACGTCTGGTTCCCAGCTCACTGTAGTGTAAGAGGCGTTTGTACTATATTGCTAATGGCTGAAATGTCAGTTTCTGAATGACAAATCATATTCAAGCTGCCAAGTGCTTTATCCTGACAATCAGCTCGCTTTCTGCTGAACTATTCATGATCTTTAATACCTGCTGTTACACTTGCCTTTATACAAGCTTTAAAATATAAAGTGGCTCTAAACGTCTGAGACCACTATAAAAATATTTTTATTCAAAATGGAAAATAAACAAAGCTGAAGGTTCTAAAACAAAGAAAATAACTGATCATACAATTCATTTTATTTACTATATATGTGTGTGTGTGTGTGTGTGTGTGTGTGTGTGTGTGTGTGTGTGTGTGTGTGTGTGTGTGTGTGTGTGTGTGTGTGTGTGTGTGTGTGTTATTTAAATATAAAATGCAATTTATATATTGTTTGAATCAACACTGTATTGTATCAACAAAATATTGTGAAATATTATTACAATTTAAAATAAATGTTTTCTATTACAATATAATTAAAATATAATTTATTTCTGATGGCAAAGCTGAATTTTCAACAGTCATTTCTCCAGTCTTCAGTGTCACATATCATTCTAATATGCTAAATTGCTGCTCAAGAAACTTAGATTTATCATTATTATTATTATTATTATCAGTGTTGATTATTAACAGTTGTGCTGCTTAATATTTTTTTGGAAGCCATGATATATTTTCTTTCAAAATTGTTAATTAATAAACAGAAAATTCAAAAGAACAGAATTTATTTAAAATAGAAATACCTCAAAATGTATTTTCAAAGTGTCTTTTCATGTTACTTTTAAACAATTTAACGCATATTTATTTATTATTAAATAATTAATATGCTGTATCTATTTATTCTATTTTGGACAGATTGTGTTTGTCTCTAACAGTGTTTTTTGTCTTCGAGCCCACCCAAACTTTCTTTGTCTGTCTCACTAACCCACATTTAGATTCAGACACACACAGACATCTCTCTTCTCTGACCTGTTGTTCCGTCTGGTTGATGCCCAGCAGGTATGTGAGGTGGGAGAGGAGAGTAGCTGCAGCCATGTTGGAATGAATGCTGCGTGTGTTTGATTTCAGTCCCCTCAGGCATGATAAAACCACCACTGTTAGCAACAACGCCGCCATGGAAACTGAGAGCGAGGAGTACGTTACTATGGCGAGGGTCTCCAGGTCACCCTCTAACTGCTGCTTAGCAAACAGAGAGAGAGAGAGAAGGGAAAAGATATCAGCAACGGTGCTTATGCTGAAGGAGAAGTCACTGTGGAACATCCTGTTACTATGTAGTATTAGATTCTTGAAAAATGTGAATATTTCTTATAAAGAATAGCTTTTCAGTGATGTGGCAATCAATGTTTTCTTGATCGTTCTTTGTTCTGTGTGTGTGTGTGTGTGTGTGTGTGTGTGCGCATGTACATCACCTCTCTCTGTGAGCTGTCCATAAGGACTCCAAACGTTCCCAGTCTGTGGCACTGACAGCGAACATGTGACGTGTTCCTATAGACCACACTACAGTCCCTCACGGTCCAGCAGCCTCCTGATACACTGAACACAAACATTCAGAGTATTTACTGGTTATTCTTACAAAAAGAATACGGACTACCACTCAAAGGTCTGCCGATTGTAAGATTTTTTCATGTTTTTGAAAGAAGTCAAATACACTCAACAAAGCTGCATTAATTTGATCAAATATAAAACAGTAATATTGTTAAAAAAACTGTTCTCTAATTTAATATATTTTGAACTATAATTTATTTCTGTGACGACAGCCATTACTGCAGGCTTTAGTGTCACAAAATATGCAACCCCCGAATTTCGGAAATGTTAGGACGTTGTTTTAAATTTAGGTGTCTTAGAGAGGCAAAGTCTCTCAGAAGTAAAGATGGGCAGAGGCTGTCCAATCGTAAATGCGTAAAAAGATTGTGGAATACTTTAAAAACAATGTTCGTCAATGTTAAATTGCAAATGCTTTGCAAATCTCGTCATCTACGGTGCATAACATCATCAAAAGATTCAGGGAAACTGGAGAAATCTCTGTGCGTAAGGGACAAGGTCGAAGACCATTGTTAGATGCCCGTGGTCTTCAGGACCTCAGATGACACTGCATCACTCATCGGCATGATTCTGCTATTGACTTTACTAAATGGGCCCAGGAGTACTTCCAGAAACCACTGTCAGTAAACACAATCCACTGTGCCATCTGCAGATGCCAACTAAAGCTCTATCGTTCAAAAAGGAAGCCATATGTGAACATGGTCCAAATGCGCTGTTGTGTCCTGTGGGCCAAGGCTCATTTAAAATGGACTATTTCAAAGTGGAAAAGTGTTCTATGGTCAGACGAGTCCAAATTTGACATTCTTGTTGGAAATCACGGATGGTTTTGGAAGGCACTATGAATGCTGAAAGGTATTATAAAAGTTTTAGAGCAACATATGCTCCCCTCCAGACGATGTGTATTTCAGCAGGACGATGCAAAACCACATACTGCAGCTATAACAAGAGCATGGTTTCGTAGTAGAAGAGTCCAGGTGCTGAATTGGCCTGCTTGCAGTCCAGATATTTCACCTATAGAGAATATTTGGCGCATCATTAAAATACGTCAAAGATGATCACAAACTGTTCAGCAGCTGGAAACCTATATCAGGCAAGAATGGGACCAAATTCCAACACCAAAACTCCAGAAAATCATAACCTCGATGCCCGGACGTCTTCAAAATGTTTTGAAAAGAAGAGATGCTACACTATGGTAAACATGCACCCGCCCCAACTAATTTTGAAACCTGTATCAGGCATAAAATTTGAAATGAACTCATTTTGTGCATTTTTTTACATTTCTCAGTTTAAACATTTGTTATACTATCTATGTTCTATTGTGAATAAGATATTGGCTCATGTGATTTGAAAGTCTTTTAGTTTTCATTTTATTCAGACAAAAAAAGTCCCAACATTTCTGGAATTCAGGTCGAATTATTTTAAAGGGATCATGACCTGAGAAATCAAAATTCCCTTGATATTTTGATATATAAGAGGTCACTGTACCATAAAACATCCTGTAAGTCTCAAAACTGAAAATGTTGTTATTAGTCTAAAAACAGCTTATATTGAAGGCAATGTGGCAAAACAACAGATTGTGGAAATGTTCTACTCTATTGATGTAATAGTGTGGACAAACCCCACCTCCACAGAAGATCAATGCCTGCTTCTACATCACTGTCTGTTTAGCCCCGCCCACCAATTCGTGCATGTAGTGTAAAAAAGGAGAAGCAAAAACAGGTCTACGCAGAAACTAAGAACTTGGTCATTTGTTCCCTTTATTTTACTGCAGATTCATTTACAAACAGGGTACAATTCTTTTAAGAAAGACTGATTTTATGCAACTATAATGGATCCGACAGTAATGTCTCACCACACAAGAGAAAGTAATAGTTTTTGTTATGTGGTCACTATTGCTTTGTCTGTTATTACAGATCTTTTGATGTAGACTGTCTACTGTCATCTAAGGATGTAGACTTTCAAACGTACTCAAGTGTTAGCCAATCACAGCAGTGATTAAACATTATAAGTAGACCCCAGAGAACAGTGCACAACCAAAAACAAAAACAAAGAAGTTCTCCTTTAAAATGCTGATTTATTGCTCAATATTTATTTTTTATTATAAATGTTGAAAACAGGTTTTACTGTTTAATATTTTATCGAAAACTTGATAGATTATAATAACTGTATCAATATATCTTCTGAGTTCAACATAACAAAGAAACGTTTGCAGGTTTGGAACAACATGAGAGTGAGTAAGTGATGGCAGAATTTTTATTTTTTTAAGGTGAACTATTCCTTTAATAGTGGTTTTGTTTGTCCTTGAGACATGAAAGTGAGTAAACAAAGAGAGTGCACACAGACTTACGGGCTGCTGTGATTCCACTGCACGCACAGTGGTTTGCTGCGGTTGCTGGTCTCCAGAAGACGAAACTCCAGCAGGACCGGAGTGTCCAGAAAACCCTCAACGAATGTCTGGTTATTGTACACAGAAACACTCACTACAGGCGAGTTCAACACAGGGTGTCTGGGTAACCTGCAGAGATGCACATACATTGTTAGAAAGACAATCACACTCCCAGATCACAGTGATTCATGTGTTGTTTATTTCTTTCTAACCTGACGCCACGACGGTCTGTGTGGTATTTAGGGGGAAGAGCGGCCCCTAGGCTTTGATAAATGAGGAGGATGACTATGGAGACTGGTGCCTCTTGCAGTGACAAAGAACGCCGCGCTGCTGTTGCTTCTAACGTCTGGTTGGCCAACAGGTTCACAGGGCCAGCAGGAGATGGAGCTGAAACTAAATAGATTTATTGCTCAATGCTTTTAAGCCTGTAAATGGGTTTAAAGAGTGTGTATATGTGATACATACAGATGTTGCGCTGTGACACTAGTGCAGAAGGGGGCAGCACAACATGTGTGTGAGCGTCCCAAAGCACTTGACCTCGGAACAGAGTACTGTGATACCGTGGAAAACGTCGCCGCACGTGTGTGTGGTTGTCAACGCGATCCAGAGTCATGACTGCAAAATACAAACACACACACAATGTGTGAACTACAGGATACTTTATATAGATCTGCTCTCTGTAGTGCTGCAGTTTTTCTGCTAATCCTACCCGAGGTGTACACTGCAGGTGTTAGTCTCACATTGATCTTTCTCAACTTCACATGACAGATTATTTCCAATATTTACTTTTTCCCTAAGACGCTCTCTCCTCCAGAGTGAAAGTGCTATGCTTGTCACAAACAAAATTAATATTTACTGGATTGAAGCAACTTAATATGCCACACATTATTTTATAAAAATATAAAAAATAAAATATATTAATTATTTTCATTTTATAATTCATTAATCATATAAAATATTTAAATGATTCAATTAAATTAATTAAATATATCATTTACTAAGATTTGTTTAAAGTGAGGATTGATATTTAAATATCCTTCATAACCAAAATATAAATAAATTAACAGAAATGCTTCAAAGAATGTTGCAATGAAAAGCATTTATCTGAAATCAATCAGAGGTCAGTCAAGTTAATTTGAGACTGACATGGCTTTTTTCACTTCCTCAAAACCCACCAGAAGTCATTCTAATATGCTGAACACTTCCTATTATGATCTGTATTTTCTTTGATAAAGAACAGCATTTATTTGAAACAGGTTTTTTTTATATATGAAAATAAGAATCTAAAAATCAATTGAATGCATCCTTGCTGAATAAAAGTAATTGTTTGTTGTGTATTGATGCTGACCGATGTTTGGGGCGACGAGTGCCACAGGATTGAGGTAGGTCTGTTTCATGTTCTGGGCGAGTATGCGGACGTACTGCTCCAACAGATCGGCCAATCCCGCTGCTCCAGTCTGACCTGAACTTTGACCCCTCCACAACGCAGCGCTGCCCGGACCCAACAAAACACTACAGCCTCGCAACACATTCTACAGAGAGAGAGAGACCAAAGCAAGACGTTAATCAACTAGTCTTGTCAAGCTCAATCAAATTTGAATGTCATATTTCAAGCTATTCATCAGTTCCCTAAGGTAATACACACCTCATTGAAATGTGCATCCTGAGTAGCTGTCAAACCGAAGCCTGACTGGAGGCTCTCAAAGGTCAGGAGGCGAGACAGCAGCCGCTCGGCTATCTGAAGATCATTGCCATAGAGACGGGTGGTTGCCTCTGTGACATCACGAAGCTGATGGGCCAGTTTTTTCTCAATGATGGTGTTGAGTTCTGTCTCATTTCTTTCTAAAGCCTCCAGCTACACACACATATTGAAAAAATGATTATGTAATACAGACAAGCAGCTCCAAAACTGTGTGAAATTATGGATCTTAGGCCTGTTTCACAAATCCTGTGTCAACATGAATTATGCATAATGCATATTCAATTTATGAAAATAAAATGTTTGGTTCAGTTTTGTGTAGAATAATGATTTTTGGATGTTATATAAATATAATGAAGACAGGAGTTGTGTAATAATTTGCAAAGTCCAAATCCTAAGAATCCTTACTTCAATGTATGGGCTTTATTCAAATAAATATTATGGATGTTGAATTATATTGGATTTTTTTAAGCTGTATATGTCAATTTTGAATATTAACAATGTGCTTTCACATTTCTGCTATATTTACATTTTAAAATAAGCTTTGACAACACGTCATACATACAAAAAAAAACTAATAATTGAGTAAGATTAAATCAATCCAAAATCAAATCAAAATGAATATGCATTTTAATACAGCACATTTTAATGTTGAAATGCCAAAATCCATTTTAAAATCTAATTTTAATTTTATTTTAATAATATTAAAATATCAAATACACACACACACACACACACACACACACATTATATCCTATTGAGCTCTAACAGGAAAATAATTTTTTGCCAGTTGTACAGAATTTTAATATCCATCCATGTAAAATCTTCAGTGTAGGAACCCAGAAAAAGTGTCTGCCAAAAATGAATGCAATAGGCCTCATAGTAAATGTGGAGGTATAGTTTCTCACAGCTGTGTTTAGGTCCACAAAAGGAGGAGAGGTGCAGTTGTACAGATCAGGGTTGAGCCATGCTCTCTCTCCATCACAGTGCCGAATCGCAGTTCCTTGGAAAAGAGATGAACGAATGCATTAGATGGACTTCAAAAAAGACACAGATGTGAATCTACAGACTCACTCACCTACTGATCCTTTGGGACAGGGGACAGCAGCAGGCAGGTTGAATTTCGTTCTAGGCCACCAGATTGCTGATGTTATGGTCTTCGGACAGCCATCATAGATTACTAAGAAAAGCAGGTGAGGAAATGATTAACAAATGTGGAGAGAACATGAAAGGATTAATGGTTGGATGAATGGGTATTTACTGTACCTTCACATCCTGTTTGTGTGACCTCAGCAAATGGATTGTCACACATGTTACATTGTCTACCAATCACTCCAGGTCGGCACTGGCACTGGCCGCTCTCGGGGTCACATGACCTTGAGAAGGAGCCCACTGGATAGCAGTCACATGGCAGGCAGACATCACTGCCCCGCTGTCGGTAATGAAACTCCTGACACACACAAAAACATCCATATTAACACATGCATTTACAACACAAACGGATGAAAATCACAAAGCATAGTGATTATGATATAATAGCTAGTATAATAAACAAAATTCCTATATCTCAAAAGCCTGATAAGATTGTGTGTGTTCATGTTTTCCTTTAGGATCGGAGTGTAATATACAGATAATCAAAAGCCTGATGTACAGCGTGAGGGTGAGTAAAGCTTTATTATAGCACCTCAGAGTGAGGAACACATTTCTCTAATCTCTTAGTTACACTTAAACACACACAAACCAATAAACACTTCCCCGACCAGCTATACAGTATGAACAATTATATGTGAACATGTGGGCATTCACTTTATACATTTTACCAAATCAAAAGAACATGTGTGAACTGGCAAAATGCCCACAGTTTACAGGAAGGTGAAATATAACATGCTACTATTAAGAGAAAATTGTGCAACTTTATAACCTAAAATACTTATAGTTGTACAAATAATGATTTCAATTTAAAGCTGTGGTGCTTTGGCAGCAAATCTTCAATTCCTATTCTCACTAGTTTCTACATTATTTTGTATACGCTATATACCATTTCAATAATAAAATTGAAAATAAAGTAAAGCTGGAATGAGCCTATTAAATGTAAAATGTGTGTCTAAAAAGCTCTAACTGCTAAAAATGCATTGTCGATTCACCACAGCCGGATCCTGAGAAACTCTGTTTTTACTCTCCTGAAACTCTGAGAAGGTCAGGGACAAGACGTTTTCTCTGAGGAGCGTAATGCTCTGCATGTTTATGAAGCAGCTGGTTGTTGGAACAGCTTTTACTGTGACTGCTGATCCTTACTGTAACAGTATGTTTGTGTTCTTATGGTATAGAGTGTATAGAGTAGACTTCTGCTTGTCTTATGTTACAGGAACTTTAAGAGGGTTTAGGAATCAAAACCAGCAGACAAATCAGTTAAAATGCAGATTCAACATTAAAAATAAGAAATGTTCTTGAGCACCAAGTCAACATTAGAATGATTTCGGAAGGATCATGTGACACTGAAGACTGGAGTATTGCATAACAAAAAATCAGCTTTGTTATCATTAAAAAAGAAAACGGTTTTAAATTGTAGTAATATTTCACAAGATTACAATTTTTTTATCAAATTAATGCAGCCTTGCTGAGCATAAGAGATCCCAAACTTTTAAACAAGTGAACATGTATAATGTGAATCTGTGTTTTATTTATTAATTTCATTTTTCTGGATGTCCTTCTCATTTAACATACAGTATAACAGTATGCGTGCACCTTGCAGTGGCAGTGTCCAGTGGTCTTATTGCAGTCAGTGTCAAAGCCTTTACTGGCTTCACAGTGGCAGGGTCCACATGTCGGGCTGCCCCACCAACCACGAGGACATTGCTGCTCGACCCTGCAAACACACACACACACACACACACACACACACACACACACACACACACACACACACACACACACAGTTAGATTTGATCAAATACCTATGTATCTAGGGCAGATCTGACATGGAGAGCGAGACAGCGTGACACGGAGAGAGAGAGAGATGGAGCCAACAGATAAAAGAGAGCAGATTAGATTGCCGCTGTTGTGAAGGATTTGGCTGAGCGTGTGTGAGTTTGAGGTAGGGGTTGAATTATGATCACATGAGTCAGACACAGTCTGTCGGTAAACTTAAGTCAACTTTCATCCTTTCAAAGCCACCAAACCTTAAGCACACACACATACATGCTGCTAAGCAGAACAAATGCATCATTAACATGAACACAAACTTATTCGCCATACACATCCAGTCTTTCAGATAAGCTTTGAACACTGGATTAGTGAGACAGGAAACTCTCACAAATGCACACAAATTTAGCCATAAATCTGAATGCATCAATAAATTCTTTGTCCATCTCTCACTGATTGTCCTACTGGTAAATTTTGCTTGTAGAAATTATAGGCAGAATAAAAGCAACTGGGCTACAGGACAGATAACAGCGGAAATCCTTTTTCAGTATTTTTGTCTTGTTTCCCAGCAAACAATTTTTTTTTAAAGCAAAATTGTGTAAGATAAAAAAACAAGTTCTGAGAATATAACTTCAAGTAAATTATTTTTCTACCATATTATATTTTTTGTCAGATATAATGCTGACTAAATTTAGATGGATTTCTGATTAAAACAAGGGGAAAAATATTGGAAAATATATAAAGAAAAATATATATTTTCCCTACATTTGTCTTCTTTTAACTGTTCAGATATTGCTACTGAGAAGGGAAAACAATATATACTATACTATATATAATTAAGAAAACATATTTTTTTCAGCACATGTAATGATTCAGTAGTGATGTGTGTGTGTTCATTCATGCTCATGTAATGCATGTGGTGTGTATTAATGTGTACCTGTGTTGGCAGTACTGTCCATAGTGATTGTCCTCACAATCACAAATATATCCATGTGAGGAGCTGGGTTTCCTGTGACACTTTGCTTGATTTTCACATGGGTTCAGCTGGCATGCATCCATACAGCTTTTACCATAGAATCCTGTAAATGAAAAACGCAACAGTGATTTCAGTGAAAAGTATAAACATCAATTCACTTTGATTTACATCACATCACATCAATTTAACTTTCTTTAATCAATTTTAACTTTGTTTTTTAACAGTCTGAGTGACATGTTTCAGTGTGAACTGTTTTGCAAACCTAAAACAATGTAATGCTGCATGAGGCAGTGCCAAATTTATTGGATATGACAGCAACCTTTCAGCTTTTAGTTTTTTAATTTTTTTTAAATTTTGTTCCAACCCCCATGAACACTACAAAATATCAAATGATATAACATTACAGAGTATACTTTCCCACCCATACATTTATCAAACAGAAAATAACATTAAAAATAATAAGTTATAAAATAAAGTAATAAATAAAAATACAAAAATTAAATTTAATTTAAATAAGGATAATTAAATAACATTCACCGACGTATAAAAAAATTATAGCACATTGGATTTCAAATTACAGTCATCCTTACATAACATTCCACTTTATCTATTTACAAATTGACTAAAAGGGGACCAACCCTTTTTTAAAACCTCTGCTTTACCTCTTATTGCATATGTTAATTTTTCAAGAGCAAGGTTGTCATTTCTTTAATCCACTGTGAAAGAACAGGTCTTTGGATGTTTTTCCATACTAAAGCAATTACACGTTTAGCTTGTATTAAACCGAAATCTATGAGCTTATTTTTGCTTGCATTTACTGACATATTTTCAGGATATATATGCAATAAACAAAGCTTTGATTCCAAAGGAATATTTTCTCCGGTCATTTCACAGACCACACAAAGAACCTCCTTCCAGAAAATGTGCAGCTCCCTACACTTCCACATACAATGGAACAATGTACCGATTTCATCTACATTTTGCACAATTATTCGGAATGTTAGGATTAATCCTATGTAATTTAACATGGGTAATGTTTAAACAGCCAAAAGGCAAAATAAAACATTACTAACTTTATAGATGGATCTCAGGGGGAAAATATTGCAATATAAATGTATTATACAAATAAATTAATCCTAGATTATAAAGTTAAAGATACACACACCCCAATTAAATCTACAACAATCAAATTCAATTGAGGGAAAAATATCACACACCACAAATACATATTTATTGAATTAAAGGCATGAATCACACAGGAAATGAATGAACTGAAAGTATTTCACTCTCTACACAACACAGTTTAGCCTTGATCTTTCCTTCACCAGAGTCATATAAAAGCCTCCATCTGCACGACGAGTATCAAAAGACACAATAACCTCCTTTCTCTCTCTCTCCTTCAGCAGGGAGGTGTTTGAACTACTGTGCAAAAGTGTGTGCAAACCCTATTAAGACGAATGAAGAAAATCAGAAATGGAATGCAGTAATACAGTAATACATTCCACTGCTTTGAATGCTATAGACGTCACTACAGGTCAGGACAATAAAGTCATCAGAAAAAGCTATTTTATTCAGTACAGATTCAACTAGCATGCTGCAGTATGAGACTTATTAAAACTGTTAAATTATGTATGGGAATCTGACAAACAACAGAGCAAGAAGGAGAGATATTTCTGTTCTCAAATTTAGGCACTTTTATAGCACTTTTATATATGTGTGTGTGTGTGTGTGTGTGTGTGTGTGTGTGTGTGTGTGTGTGTGTGTGTGTGTGAGAGAGAGAGAGAGAGAGAGAGAGAGAGAGAGAGAGTTGTTGTACGTGTGGGTTTACTCTACCAGGAGGAGGTCTGAGAAATTAATTCAGAGTTTATGAGGGGAGGCTTTGATTTCTCTTTCTGCACAGCACTATTAATAACACTGGGCTGATGCAACTTTAACGGCATGATAATGAAGTTAACGAGTCTGTATCTTCATTTAGACGTGATGGGAGCTCATACCAACACAAGCACTTGTAAATGTATATCATGTACTCTGTGTGGGTGAACTGTTAGGCTGTTAACAGAAACCGCTGACATGCTTTATGTATTATTAATAAACATATAGACTGTACAGACGTCTAACACCACACTGAAAACTGAAAAAATATATGTTGGATTCAATAACTTATTTAGAAATAAGTACAATTTTAGTATACTGAATATTCTAAAACAAAAAGAAAGAAGAAAGTACAATTTTGTGCTTCTGTCTAATCTAAAAAGGACATTTGTGATTGATCATGTGAACTTCTTTGTGCTAATGGTGAGACGGTTCTTCTACTGAAGCACAAGCTGCTGCTTTGGTTCTTTCTCAAATCATGCTAGAGAACATGATTATCAATTATATCAAGTTCATGCAGCTCGAGTAGTGATGCCGTTAAAGCACATCTAACACTGAAATGTTCAATTCAACTCTTCATTCAAATTCTTATCAATTGTGATGAAAAAATGCATGAAATAAAAAAAGCTACATAGATCTTCACGTAGACTATTGGACCCCATTTTATGTAGGTGTACAAAACATTTAGATTTTGTAAATTTTGTATCCAGCAATCATAATTGACATCTTACCTGGTTCACAAACACAGGTGTGCCGATCCCATTCATCGGTGCATTGGCTGTGGGTGGGACAAGGGGAGGAGTTACACGGGTTGCCAACATTACAGCCAGTTTCCACCTTGATGGTTCTGGAAGGGCGTGGCAACGCAGGGGAATCAGGACGCACCCCCAGACGCACGCCCTGAGGACACATACCGGAACATAGAGGATATAGATATAAGTATGCACACATCAAAAAATAAAATAATAATTGATCAAAAGACTTGCTGAGCATCATAGACTTTTATATTATGTCGGTTCTCTAAGTTCTCATTAATTATTCAACTGTCTGCTTGTTAAAAACTAATGACACCATTAGGAATTCAAAACGACCAATAATACATACATTACAGAAGGCTGCAGAAGCAGAAGTGTGGTGAGCACAGTTGAGATCATATCAGGTTATTATAGAAAGAGAACACAAGAAAAGACTGAAAGTTACGAAGACGTACCTGAATGCAGCCACGTATCCCATTTTGCACCTCTCCTGACCCTAAAACTCCACCTACATGTAGGTGCTTCACCTTTACACCATTAATCTCATTCCCAACAATGACTGTTCCCTGTGACAGAGAGAGATTTGAAGAGAGGCAGAGAAAGAAAGGGAGGGAAAGTGAGGTTTGATTAGTTGATTTAAGTTATATTGCATGTAAGTCAGTGTTTAATCACTAAATCAGTGTCTGATTTATAGTTTAATCCAGAAAGATTAGGATATGATATTCCAATATTCCAGATTAAGGATTACAACATGGGATTATAACAGTCAGTCAGCGACATAATATGGGTTGGAGGACCACTTATGTGTGGGTGTATGTGTTTGTGTGTACCTGATATAGTCCAAAGTCCAGTCGGACTGTAGCAATATATCGAGTCTCTCTGCCACTCCTGACATCGCGGAGCTCGAGCTGTAGGTCATGCCAGCGTCCATCACACACCTGAACCTGATCCAGTCTCAACCTGACCGGCCGAGTCGAACCCCGTGCCACAGAAAACACCAGCTGACCCGAAACCACCTGGAATTAGAAACATACACACCAGGCATTTTAATAATTAACCATTTCTCAATTTCAATTAATGTTTGTATGGATATGAATGAGTGAATAAATGATGTATTTTTATTAGTGGTGGGCCGTTATCGGCGTTAACGTGCTGCGTTAACGTGAGACTCTTATCGGGCGATAAAAAAAATATCGCCGTTAATCTATTCTCAAAGTTGGGTTGGGAGCTGGGTCTATACTACGCAAGCTATGATGACTTTCACCCTGATATTTTAGCGCGGATGTATACCTAGCCGAATTGCACTGTAGGGGGCGAGCGAGTCTTGAACTAGAGGCTCTTGATCCGATGGACAGATTGTTAACGGCTGGTCTGTGTGGTAATACAATCGGGCAGGCCATCCAAACGCTCACCTATCATTCATCAACCTCAAATATGGCTTTTCATCTGAAAGATGTATGTAGTAGCAACTTTACATGGCCGCTCAATATGATGTTAACCTAGAGAAATGTGCGCTATTGAAGTGTTTGTGTGGAAGTGCGTTTGCTGATAGACAGGCTCCGGTGCGCTCACTTGCTCTTAAAATCTCCGTCATTTTTGGTCATACAGATAAAAGTAGCCTAATACATCTTTCGAATCTGTAAAGACTCTGTTTATTTGTGTGCACTCAGAATAACAACGAAACGTTGCGCTTTTAAGCAAACAGGATGCGCTTTAGGTCTCATGTGAACTTGAGCGAGAAACTTAGAAACTCCGTCTTTGAAAAATATATCTATAGAGAGTGAAATGTCTAAAAAATAAAAATAGAAGACGTGTGTGTTAGCATGGATGATTTACATGAAATTTAATCTGTGCAACACTGCATAAGATGGCTTTCAGTTCAATATAATAACAAAAAACGACATTTTGGGTTTTTATTCAACTAATAAGGTGGGCACGCTGTGATCTGTACTATATTTTTACTGTAATTGACAGTTATCGGCAAAAAAAAAAAAAAAACCCAACACGGGAGTGGGAGGGAATGGGAGTCATTCTTCCGGGAGTGGAGCGGATTTTCCCCAGTTTTTCGTGGGATTGGGACGGGAAGAGATTAAAGTTTGTGATGCATTTTGGAAACAGGAGATGAGCCCCTGGTCTAATGCGCCACCTGGCTTGAGAAACCCGTTCTCAAAGACTTACTTTTAGTCATTATTTGGGTAGCACACATATTCTGAATGCCTTCGGCAGAATTCAAATGAGCCATTTTAATCTAGATTAAAAAAATTAATCTATGCCCACCACTAATTTTTATATAGCACTTTATCGTGTTTTGCTGTACACCCAAAGTGCTTTACAATTATATGGAGGGCTCTCCTCAACCACCACTTGGATGATGCGACGGCTCACAGGACAACGGCGCCAGGGCGGTCACCACACACCAGCTACAGGTGGAGAGGAGAGAGTCATTGAGCCAATCAAGTGGATGGGGATTATTAGGAAGCCATAATTGACAAGGGCCAGTAGCGGGAATTTGACCAGGACACCGGGGTTACACCCCTACTCTTCTCTTTACGAGAAGTCCCATGCGATTTTTAATGACCACAGAGAGTCAGGACCTCGGTTTAACGTCTCATCCGAAAGACGGTGCTTTTTGCCAGTATAGTGTCCCTTCACTATACTGGGGCGTTATGACCCACACAGACTGCAGGGTGAGCACCACCTGCTGGTCTCGCTAACACCTCTTCCAACAGCAACCTAGTTTTCCCAGGAGGTCTCCCATCCAGGTACTGACCAGCTCGACCCTGCTTAGCTTCAGTGGGCAACCAGTCTTGGGCTGCAGGGTGATATGGCTGTGGCTGTGGATATGAGAGTTATACTTGATCATCTAAGCATCTGGAGCCTTTGGAGTTTTGTCTACTTCAAAGTGTTATGGGAAGTCAAGCTGGTTTTATTTAATTTACACTGTGCTTCTAGTGAAAAGTGATCATGTTTTCCTTTCACCAGGCTCTTAATGATTTAAAACTTTTCTTGGAATATTTGAAGGCAAACAAGCCCAGGTTTTCCCTTAATGCCAGAGAGCATTACAACAGTACAGCTTTTACGGGTTTCAGGTTTCAGTCCTTTGATTCTACTTGCCTTTAATGAAAATTTCTGTCATTTTGTTTAAATTAAAATAAAAAAATTATGAAAAATAGTAATACATTTAGAAACTACAACTGAAACAATTGTAATTAAAATTAAAATTGAAATAACTTCCTCTTTCCACCAATTAGATTAATTTTTTTAAGTTAGAAATAAATATCTGTAAATCTTGATATTAAATTAAATTAAAATGTAAATAAAATTCAATCAAATTGAAAACGTATGTAAATGTAAACATAAATTATCTTAATTAATTTTGCTTTGCTGGCCAAATATTTTACCTTATTGACTACAGAAAATAAATTAATAAACAAACAAACAAAAAATAAAAATAAATCAGTACAAGAAATAGTAAAATAATTCAAAATGTCAATTGAAATGAATTGTTATTAGTAATCAGATGAAACATAGACTACATATTTGAAAGGGCTGAACTTTTCCTAGTGATTTATTTTTCTTTCTGTGTGTAACATGCTACTCAGTGTGTTTGTAAGTGTGTATACCTGAAAGATCAAGTTGGTGTACTGTCCAGCTTGAGCCTGCAGGAGAACCCCCTCTTTTGATCTGGTGCGGAACACCAGTCCCATGTACCAGGGTGTAGTGATGGTGACTTCATTCTTCAGGTCCCACCACAGTGCACTGTTTCCAAGGAAACGATGGGGGTGGGACATCACTGTGAAAGAATCATTCCAACAATACCGTCATCAGTGATGTCATCACGACATTAACATTTAGTAATAGTTCCTGTCTGATACTGGCATTCTGATTTAATATTCACTTAAAGATCAAAAGAGAAATATTTGATGCATTAATGAGTTTTGTATTTGTATGTGGGTCTCACCTAAGTTGCAGTCCTTTCCTCCAAATCCAACAGGGCAGTCACAGGAGTACGTTTCCCAGCTCACCCTACATGTGCCGCCATTCTGGCACGGGTTTGATTTACAGAAAGGCAGTTTGGCACTGCAACCTAATACAGACACAGAGCATTACCTCACAACTGCTGCAGCCAATCACAGAAACATCACGATCCCCATAATAGCCAATAATAGGCCGAGAATAACCACAAACGCTCTCAAAATTAGTATACAATACACTACCATTCAAATGTTTAGAGTCGGCAAGACTTATAAATATACTTATAATAACTTATAAATAAGTTATTTACTCTTGCGATGGCAAAGCTGAATTTTTAGCAGCCATTTCTCAAGTCTTCAGTGTCACATGATCCTTCAGAAATCATTCTAATATGCTGATTTGGTGCTCAATAAATATTTCTTATTGTTATAAATGTTGAAAACTTTTTTTGTTTTGAAATTGTTCCGCTTAATATTTTTTTAGGAAACTGTGATTCTTGGATTAATATAAAGTTTAAAAGATCATAATTTCATCATTTAAATATCTTTTTAAACCGAAAATTCTTACTCCAAACTTTTGAATGGTAGTGTATGTGACAATCTCACACACCGGGTAAAGTGCCATTATTAGCGATGAATCCTGCCATGTCCACTGGTCTGTTATCAATATGCAGGTCTTTCATGCAGCCAATAAATTCTCTTGTAGTAAACGGGAAGTTCTCAGGCAGGTTAGGAACTCCACCCAAAAACAACGGGCCAGTCAGATCTAAAGACCTGTGAGAACAAAAAAATACAGAAGGAAAGAATAAGAAAGTGGCTAAATGTGTTCACCTGAGCAAAACCAACACTTTTCATGTGTACGTGAACATATATAGATGTATATATTAGGTTATGGATGCTCACTTTTTGCTGCTGGTCTGTCTTCCCTGTGCAGCACAGCTGTAGTTACCGAGCTGAATGCCAAACCTCAGAGAAACAGCTGTGTCACAGTCATCCACACTCAAGACTGCGACCTTCTCATCAGACGGACCCTGAACGTCACCGCTCACACTGCGCTTTGGCTAGATACGAGCACAAATCAGTTCCTCATAAGTACACAAATGCAAACCGCACTACTACATTCAGAATACATAAAAACAGCTGTTATCAAATTAGGATGTAAACTGCTTCTTTGAGGACTTGCTCACCTTGTTGTAGTAATGGATGTGAACGGTGTGCCAGTTGCCGTCACTCACTCCGCCAGGCAGGTATGGACTCACCTGTGTAGAAGACTCACCTGTGTAAAAGTCACACAGTCGACATTACAGAGACAGAAGTTACACCACAACATAGACTGAATTATCAGAATTACCCATTACATTGTAGAACCATAGGTTTGTCCAGGATTTATTTCAACTTTCTAAACAAACAAATTCACGCTTATTTACCTGTGGAGTATTTAAGAACCATTTGTCCGTCCAGTATCTCCAAAGCAAGGAAGTCATGCTTCTCATTAAACCGACCGTTGTAGAAGAGCAAACCATTCCTTTCCAATGTGGCAAACCTTAAAAACACATTTAATTCTCATCAAAGATCTGGAATGACTCACAACAGAGCCATTTAGAGTTAGAGTATAATGTGATGCCCGCAAACTGAGAAGAAGAGTACACTCAGCATAAAATGATCTCTAAAGTAATTCCACTCGATTTCCAGTCAACCTGGGAAGAGTTCAGCAAACAGTATCCATTAAAACTTTCAAAGTAAAAAAGCATGCACACTTATAGTAACATCAATGGATTATTTTATGTGTACTCCACCTTTTTGTAGAGAAAGTTATTATTCATGTAAATATTTCATTAAATTATGAACTTTCCACATTTCAGCAGCAAAACACCCTCTTAAGATGCATATAAGATGAAAGCCAGAATAACAATCTTTCTTTTCGTAACAAAAATGTATAGCTGGCATGCCTCTGCATGTCCTCTCTGAAGACTCACTGTAAAGCAGCTTTTAGTTTGGTCCAGACAAAACACTGACAAAAGGCCTGAGCCGTGAGAGAGATGGACCTTGTTTATGCTCCACTGAGCAAAGACTTTTAGAGTTAAAAGAGTTTTTTATAGAACATGGTCAGTCGGTAATTTGCACGCTGTAGCACAATGGTTATCTTTCGGTTCAGAGAGGCATGACTTTAACCGAGAGAAAGAGAAGGATTTAATATTCTACCGTGTCTAGGGAGATGAGAGAAGGTTGTGCTCTTTCTGGATGTGCTGATATTTGACCGTGTTAATAAATAAAATAGCTCTGTTTTAGTCCCTGGAGATTACAACAAACAACCATTATATTACCTCTGTGCCACAGCAACCAAACCCAGACCAATCGCATCAAACACATGACCAGAGAATAGCACTCACAAGGGGAAGTGGAAAAAACTAAACCGGATGAAAAAAGAGAAAGAGAGTGCTAAGGAGCTTTTCTTATGAGAGAGCACGAAGGAGAAAATAAGATTTATGTTATTTGCACATTATAAATAAGAGAAGATGGTATTTTATATTATTACTATTTCAAAATAATTTCTAATATCTTAGAGAGAATAATCCTAAATCTAATCCTAAATGGTTGTCTCTGCCATCATTTTGGCTTGACATGACCTAAGAATAAGATCAAATAACTGGTGTGTGTCCTTGTGTACTCACGAGAGAGAGATGGAGAGGTGGAATCGTTGACGGAGCCCCCTGAACATCATGAATGATTTTGGCGGGAAGGATCTGGTGGTGACAGAACAATAGGGCTTCTCATAAGCTCCTGCAGGACACTCACACCTGAATCCCCTCCGGAGAGCTCACGACATGTACCGCCGTTACGACAAACGCCTGCCACACACCGGCCACCACGCCAGTCGAACTCACACCGCTCGCCTGAGACAGACCGAGAAAACAGCACATTTAAAATACAGAAAAATCACAACACAAATACACATGCACAGGTCGATATACACTTCAATTCAATTGTACTCCATTACACTATTTAAAGATGAAAATTGTACTGCATTGCAAAAATTAGGTGCTGGTATTTGTAAAGATAATAAAAACACTAATTAACAACAGTGTTACATATAATCTTCAGCAAAGCTCAAAATAAATATAAAATTCATAATGTACATTAAAACTTTTTAGTTTTAATTTTTTGTGTTTTTTTAAATCAAAAAAACGTTTATCAGTTATCAGCATATCGTGAAAATAATTAATGGCTTCTTGGTATTGGCCATAATTTTAATATCAGTTTGAGTCTGTATTTTTCATTTCTGAGTAACATTCTTGACTGAACCTAAAATGTCATGCTGTCAGCCTCAAAATCTGTCACATTTTTTACAATTTCCTATTTTGATTGCATTTAAAATGATTTATAGAGTTAAGCTTTTAAAGTCGGCATGAAATTGAAATCAATGGAATATTCTAATCTTGAAGTGAAAACGGAAATAATTTCCTTTGTTTGAACCCCTTTCTCAAAATGCAAGCTTACAATCAAATATTATTTAGTTACCAAATGTGACAACAAAACCAGCAACAAATATTTAAATAAAACTGGCAAACATTCCAAAATGCAAACCCAATAATTATTCATGCCCTAGTGCATGCTGGGAATAGGGAGTGAACGGGACCAAACCACATAACAATGTTTTCTAAGTTCTATTTTTACTTGATACAAAAATCATTTCACACTGCTTTAAGTAGAATATGAAGAGCTGAACATTCATGACTCGCATTTGGATAAAAAATCTATAAATTGTACCATCACTGTATCAGCAGGGGTCTAGCTAACACACACATTCTTTGTTAGCAATGTGTAGAAGCTCTGTAAAAACCAGTAGACGGGAATGTCCCAGTGGACCAATAAAATACACACACACACTACATAGAGCAGCTTGTTGTTTGGGTTTTGAAACATCAGCAGACCTGCCCTTCGGCTTTGTGATGCTGAGCCAAATGTGAGCCAGATTTTGGCGCTGTGATGTTCCAGCATTATGTTGGTGAGCCTCTGGCAACGGTTAAATAAAGCACATTAATGTGCATGCGTGTACAAACCTCTGGCACAGACACACATGCAGACATCTCTCTCTCGCTTTAGTGGGAGTATGAAAATACTGCCTTTAAAAGCACTTCAAACTTTGACCCACCACCACAGAAATACATGTACATGCAACCAAATGCCTTAGGACACATATGGACAAACACACACCACAGGCAAACAAACCATTAATGTTTACACTATAGTAACTGCTCACTGCAAACCAGCCACACACACACACACACACGCATGCACCACACACACACACACACACACACACACACAAAACTCTCAAGACACATGGATTCCAGCCTTTATCCTACTGGCTACTTAGACTGAGAATTATTTGCATATTCAACGAGAGGTATTAGCATATTCATCATAGCTTACAAACATGTCACCTGCAAAGGGATTTTAGCACACATTCCTCTTGACAGCACAAGATTGAATATTCAAAAGCCATATAAAATAAGCTGCTGTGCCCAGAATAAAAATATATATAAGCAGGTCACAGGCCTCTGAATACCAAGTGAACCACATTTTTCTAACTAAAATCATAAATTAAATAGGACTTTCTTCATAAGAAGGACTTTCTTTATAAGGAATAGCTAATTCCTTTGATAAATTATTTTACTAAAATATCTACGGAGGCATCAAACTATCTGACCAACGCCCACTTGGGCTAAAGACAGATATTACTGAATTATAATTAAAGTTAAAATGCAAAGTTATATCTACAATCTAATGGGTTTATTTAAATTTTGTGTAGTTAAATTTAAATAAATCCATTCAATTGTAGATCTACTGTAGATTTCTCTAAATAGATTTTTTAGATAGATTTTTAAATAAACGTTTTAGATTTCTCTAAAAAATCAGATTACATTTAGTCAACTAAAACTAAACTACAACAATTCAGATTACTAAAATATTACAAACTAAATTGCATTTAAGTCTAAATCAAAATTTGCTGTCAAAATGAACACTGCTAACAACCATCCAACATTCAACTGAATATTCTCTTGACACTGTAGAGCTAAAACTATTTTTGTGGGGCCAAAATATCTGAATTTATGTATATTCTGCGTAATTACATGGTTTCTTGTCAGTAGTGGTGCTGACTGTATAATAGTGTTCCAGTTTTGCAAGATGCATCATTTGAGTTTAATTAAATGGCTTTTAGGATGTTTTATTATTATTTAGCATGTCACACAACCCTCTTTTCAAAGTGTATGCCCCTGGCCCTTGTTAAACCATATGAACTGTCTGACACGACCACAAGCAATCCTGAGAAACATTTCACACTGACTGCTCCTGCTCTCAGTGCACTTACTGACACACATTCAGAGACATACAGCAATTTCTTTAAACTCCTCGACCAGAACTGCCAGAAACACACACACACACACACACACAAACATAAACATAGCATGCTAAAACTCAAAAATACAAACAGCCCCTCTGTGTTCAATGAGGTATAACAGTTTTCATTTTAATGTCCAAAAACAAACTAAGAGGAATAGACCTGTCTTCACATATCCACAACAAATACAAGTGACGGCACACAGAGATGTTCACCAAATAAGCATTCAAGCTCAGTTATCTCTACATGGACAAAAGATGAGCTTTTAGGTACACACATGCTCTCAAATACACACACGTACACACTTAAACAAATCTCCATTGATTCTCAGTTGACTCACTTCAAAATCCAGCAGGGAAAGGCTTTAAACCCTCTCTGCAAATATCTCTCCATCTTTAGTCTCTCTATCTTCAGTCTCTAGATACTTTTGTCCTTTTATATTTCTGTCAGGTGCTTTTTTTTTTCCAGCTGTTCACTTCCTGACTTACTATTAAGAGCACTTTTCCCCCTTTCTTCCCCTCTTTTTTCTATTTCACTCTCCTCCCCGGTACCTATCCACTCCATCCCCTCAGAATATTTGGTAATGTATTCTCTCCCCTTCGTTCAAATGATGTTTAATTCATCAAAGCTATTCTTCTCCTCTTGGGCTAAACCACCCTCTCTACCCATCCCCCACCACACACATGGTACGGCCCTCGGGGGATCCTGCATCTGCCCCTGCTTTCATCCTTCCGTTGGAGTTCTCTTTCTCTCTTTCACTTTCTCTCATTCTGCAGTGTTTGTACTAAGAGTGGCTCATTTAACTTCAGACTGACTTCACTGCTGAAATTGACTCTCATGTTCACACATATACACTGAAAAACAAACTGGTTAGTGGTTGTGCTACACAACCAGTAGCCACCGTCTGGTCTCACCATCAGATGGTGCGCCCACAGATCGCTCACAGCTCCTTCACTGGCCATCTGATGCATATTGCACAGAAAACTGGCATCGTTTGATTGGCAGGATGCTGCATAATTTTCAAGTGCTTTTTGGAAGAACTTGAACTGGGTTTGGAGACACAGGAGATGCTTAAAGCCAGGGCTGGGTTAAAATATAGATTTTCCCATTATTCGTGATATTCATTTGAAATATCTCTTCAGTCTTAAAATCCCAAAATTGATTGCTCACAGCAAGACTATTTATATTTTAGCACGTCTGTTTTTAGATTAAGTCTATTTTACCCAAATTTGCAGTCCAAATGCATGGAGGACTAGGAGTGATAACTTAGATATTAAGAAATAATAAATTAATAATTTAAACATGAAAATAAATGAAATGCTTTAAAATTTAGATAAATAATACATTAATAAATCATGTTTAAATTGAAAAATAAATGGACAAATTTACGGCCATTTGCTGTTCTTTATCCATTTTCTGATTGTTTTTCTTTGTTGTTTTGTCAAATGCTTTTCTTTATCCATTTGCCAATCAAGTCAACAACAAAAACATTTGGCAGTTCAATCATGGGAGTAACAAACCAACTTTTGACTCAGGCTTAAGAGCAACCCGTGTGCCACTCAATTTGGAATAATTGTATACATTGTTATAAAAATTCTTCATAAGAAACACAATTGAAAATGTATATCCACAGTTGGTATCCACATAGCAGGTTTTGTTTAGACAAAAATTATTACATAAATTCAAATTTTGTAATGTACCAAGTAAGAAGGATCCTTAAATAATGTATAGCATTAACTGAGACATTTAAAAAAATGTGAAAAAAGAGAGACATTCAAAGAATTGTATACAGAAATGTATTCAATCAAATCAAATGTTGAATGGAATGGGTGTGGCAATTAGAATTGAATTGAATTGGGAATCTGTATCTATAACCAGTATAACTCCTAGCATCAAATCTTCAAAATACATTCTGTGCTTTCTGTCTAACCACACAAGAAACATCAAATGCCAAGGGTTGTTGGGTTTGTTGATCAGTGTGTAAACCTGTCTGTTGGCGTGTGTTGGGCAGCATGAACATGTTTATTTTCATCATTCTACTGTACATCCAACAGCCAACTTCAGCACACATTTGAAATGTTGCCCTGTGTTTTAGCAGTGTGAACTAGTCATAAGTGGGCGATTCTTGGCCACAATAAACTGCAAAGTGCACCAGACGTTCTTTTGCAAGTCCTTGCAAGAATTCCCATCATCTAGAAAGACACAATAACACATCTCTTCCTGAAATACACAACCACACTCTCACCTGTGTAATCCTCTCGGCAGATGCAGGTGTAGCCTCCTTCTCTGCGAGCGCACACTCCTCCATTCATGCAGGGGTTTGAGTAACACAGGTTAATTTCAATCTCGCAGTAATCTCCTGTGAATCCGGCAGGGCAGCGGCAGCGCAGCCCTGTTATGGGATGGATGGGCCGGAACAGCGTGGATGGGGAGGCGATAAAGGGAGCGGAGCTGTTGAAGCGCAGAACGCTGATGCACTTCATGTAGTTCTGACATGGCTCACGTAAACACACGTTATCATCAAATGGGAGAACCTACCGGAATACAAAATACAGCATCAGAGAAGTGTGAGTGTGTCTGCATGTTTGTGTGAGCTCTCACCACAAAAAGCACGGAGGACTAGGAGACTGCTTTTATTTCATTCATACATTTAACATTTTAGCCAAGCTGTGTTTTTAAGTGTATAAATGCAATAAATGTGAACCGAAAACATAGCATTAAATACGTATTTTTATTTCTCCATTTGAAAAGTTTATTCATTTTATTAAGTTTATTAGAGTTATTCTGGGTCAGCAAATTTTTGTTGTTGTTTTTTGACAATTTTTTTTATTTATTCAGCCAAAGTAAGGACATTTTTAATATTACAAAAAATGTTTATTTTTAACTTTGTATAATCAAATAATCCTGCACGTAAACTTATTATGGCTTCCACAAAAATATTATCTGTACAACTGTTTTTAACATTGATCATAATAAGAAATGTTTCTTGAGCATCAAATTAGCATGTTAGAATGATTTCTGAAGGATCATGTGACACTGAAGATTGGAAAAATGACTGCTGAAAATTCAGATTTGACATCACAAGAATCAAATATTCTTGTGAATATATTTTAAAATATATATAAACAGAAGACAGTTATTTTAAACTGTAATAATATTTCACAATTATTTCTGTTTTTTATCAAATAAATGCAGCCTTGGCCAGCATAAGACTTCTTTCAAAAATATTTTACAAAAAAATCTTGTATCTTCACTGACCCAAAACTTTTGAATGCCAGTTTAAGTTTTTGATTTATTTATTTCAATTGCATTTTAAAATAATTACATTATAAATGATTGATTTATTTTATTTTAATGGTTTTCATAGTGCTTAAAAACACTTTAGAATGTATGGATGCCATTATTTATTTAACACATTATCAAAACAAACAATCAATATTTGACATTTCTATTATATTTTGTATTTTCTGACTGTATCTAATGCTCTTCATGAGGCAACTGAGTGTGTGTCTATGTGTTTTACCTCCATATGTGCAAGAGTGTTGAGTCTAGGTCTGTTGAGGTACAGCTGCTCCTCCAGAGCCTCCGATGGGAAAAACTGCCCTCCCGGCAACGCAGCGGAGAAACTAACGTTGAGCACCTTTCCTGCATCTGCATCCGGCTGCACGTTGAACACAAACACATCATCAGGAGAGACTGAAAGCACGGCTGACACCCCTTCCAGGAAGTGGGTTAGCAGCGGGGACAGGAAGTGCTCCTGGGACATGTTCTGGAGACGCACAGTGATGCTGCTGCTGAGCATCTCCTCTGTAATGATGAGAACCCGCAACACACACTGAGCACTGATGCTGTGAATGCCATCTGAAAAACAGACAGAGACAAAGGAAGATGAAGTGAGTTAGAGAGCAATAACAAACTTGAAAACTACAAGCCATGTCCTATTTCACAGTATGTGTAAAGCAGTATATCAAATCCCAAGTTAAAGTGATAAGGACATGTCTGAAAGTTCAGTCAAAACATCACACAGTGTGTGTTTTACTCTATTGCGATCTGAAACACTTTAACGCTGTAGCTGTGAGAGTTGTACTCCTCCAGAGGTCCTTCTCAACATGTGAACTGAGTCAGGTTTGTGTCAGTGCAGCCTGTCATATCATCTACAGCTCACTGACTGTGAAATTAGCAACATGCTGCGGAGTGAATCATGTGTGTCCGTCAAATCCACACATACTTCAATGCTCATACACACAAATGCACATAGTACATGCAACTTAGGAAATACACACAGAACGCTTAGAGTTGAAAAGAGAGCATGCTGGAAAGACAGGGATAAAGGAAGAAAAACAAATATTATTCAAGGGTTAATTTATGTGATTGTACAGATATTGTGTAAGTGAACCTAATCAAAACATGCCCAGGTTACATTTCACCCCAAAATCAAAAGAGGACATTAGGTTTTGTATATAGAAAATGATGACAGAATGTTTTTTTTTTTTTGGGGTTGTGGACTATCCCTTCAATACTTCAATACAATTTGTATTTACTGAAATACTTTTTTTTTTAATTAACATAAATGTAAGGCAAATAATATTATGATGCATAAATTATATTGAAATAAAATGTATTTGCCAAATAAATCTGAATGGTCCTAAAACTGGCCTTGCTTTTCCTTTGAGAGGATAAAATATTTACTTGTGGTGGTAAAATATGACCCAAGTTCCTGACAAGCCTCGTGACATCCAACTGTACACATTCATATTTGTTTGGGTTTAAATATTACAGCCACTGGCTGAGAATTTGGACCATTAAGCACTTTTTGGGCTGTGAGTCTGAAAATACACACCATTGCACTATCATCATTAAAGTGACCGCTGAAGCATGCAGGAGTGCTGTTTCTGTTTGAAGATCTTTAATACTCCAGTAGTACCACTAACACCAGTCAATGCGATTCTGAATCATGTTATTCAGTATATCCATGCTGTTTGTACAACATTGATGACATTTTCACAGTTGCCTTTCCATTTTCTAAATGATTTTCTCCTGCATACATTAAAATGTTCTGGCTATAAAGTGCATGAAAACAGTCTTGGCAGCAAGTCATCTGAAGTCGATTTAAATTGAGTGAAAGAAAATTGCACAGAGAAGAGGAAATGATTCAGCAGACAGTGAGCAGGAGAGAGAGATGGGGTGAGGGGTGAGGCTGCTGGAGGCTGTAAGGAGGAGTCACGGATTGGAAAGAATAAAAGCACAGAAGATTAAATGAATGGGGAGGGGAGAAAGAGAGAGACGTTAGATCATAATGTCATCCCCTTGAAAGCCGTACCTTTCATGCTAATAAGCATTTCTTATCAAATATACCATCCATCCCCATCTTCTCTCTCTCTCTCTCTCTCTCTCTCTCTCTCTCTCTCTCTCTCTCTCTCTCTCTTATTTTACCGCGCGCGCGGTAAAATAAAAACCGTATGATTTTCATCTTAAGTGGCCTGTCCATAAAACAATTAAGGACAATACTCAAATATTGTCCAAATACATGGACAATAATGTATAGATGATGCACATAGTAGTCATACATACAAAGACAAAACACCATCAGAGTAACAGACATAACACTAAAATAATGCATTAATTAAATAACATCCAATTTAACAAAAATACTCAAATGTACCTTACTGACAGCAAAAATGAGAAGAAACAAAACTATTTAAATAAAATAGAATTATATGTGATGTGTCACACAGGAATTTCTGCATATTCTTTTAGATTTTTTACTTGTTTGTTTTTTATTGTAAAATATATGGTAATTTATCATTTTAATTGACATTTAACAGAATGTATCACAGTAAAATTACACATAATGTAATGTTAAACAAAGATTTTCAAAGTAACTTACTGTGAACTAATAAACAGGTAATTGTTGCAGAATATATATGATATTTTTTCAGTAAAAGTTGCAAACAATTTTACAGAGTAGCAAAACAAAATTCCAGAATTAACAACATACTCTATTACTTATTCATAATTCTTATTCATCAAAAATCTTGATATTTCATGAATTAATCATTTTTAAATCAGATCTGTTCAATTAATCAGCTGGTCCGGGTCACAAAATGGTCCGTGTATGTTGCACTCATTCACATGAGAAAATGACATCATTTTCATTTTTCATTTTTATAAAACACATGAAAAGACAAGAATTCGCCTTAGTTTTCATTTTTACTTTGAGGGGTAGAAAATGGAGAAACGGCTTGAATGTTCGATTTCCACGTGTGAGAGGGAATTAAACGTCCCTTTCACTGATTGAACAAACAAAACTGAAACAATGCCATCATCATGTCGTCTTCGGTTCTGTGCAACAGAATAAGAGTCCTCCGCTATTAAGGCGTTTATTTCAACTCCTTCCTGCATTTCGTCTCTCTCATCATCAAACAACCAGACTAACAAATGGACAGGGTTTCTTCTGTGTAGGCATAGATTCTATGGCAAGTATTAAGTGCTTATTGCAGAAATATGTATGTACTTCAGATCTGCAGCCACATTACCCTTTTAGTCTATTTATTTGTTGCATCGCACATTTAATTTAGCTGTCCAGTTATCAAAATCTGTGTGGCAAAGCTGCGTGACGCACTGGACAACATGGGGCGAATGCATTTACATTATAATGAAGTGCAGACCAGTATTAATTTTAGTGTGAATATGTAGCAGTCATAACTTTTATTTTAGACAGTACAGTTTCATTAATAATGAGTATAAATTGATTTAATTTTAGACACAAAACTATAATTATTAATAACTAATAATTATATAATTTGACTTAAAACACATGCGTTTAATTCTTGAATGACTCAGGTGAAGTCTTTGAATGAATCGTTTGAGTGAGTGGTTCAATGACCCATTTGCTTCGCTCCTGAACAAGTCAGCATTTTGGACGAATCGGTTGAACCGATGACTCTATGACTCATTCAACAACACAATGACTTCATAACCTTCATAATTCAAGTATCCAAATTGTTTTATTTTGTCACTAATTTCATATTTCTGCAGGCTATTTAAAATGTTTTTTTAAAGCATTAATCTCATTCCATAATAAAATTGCTGTGTTAATGCATTTACTTCCGTCTAAGCAGCATTAATTGTCTAAATACATCTAAATTCAACTTGAGATGCAGCTTCTGTGCCACGGTGCAAAGATGGCTTTGGTTGGTACTGAGTTAATTGGTAACACCTATAATGTCATATTTTTCAGATGTTGACTAAATTCAGGAATTTAATGTTAAAGATGACAGACATATTTTATAAAGTTAGAAAAGTGCCCTTTTCTATAAAAATAGCATGTATTATATACATGTGCACATGCTGTCGGATAATGACAGTATCATATAAACTTCTCTATGAAAAAAGCCTTGAAATAATAATAAAAACGGTAAGATAGCTTTATATTCACACTAAAATCGATACTGGTCTGAGCTTCACTATAATGTAAATGTCATGCAGCTTTGTCACACAGATTTTGATAACTGGATAGCTAAATAAAATGTGCGGCGCGGCAAAGAAATTGACTAATGGGGACATACATATTTCTACAATAAGCACCTAATATTTGCCATATAGAATCTATGCCTACACAGAAGTAAGCCCTGTCTAGGCGCTGCCCCAGTATGGTTTGTGTCAAGCCATTTGTTAGTCTGGGCTGCGTTTCCCAAATGTATCGCAAGCTTAAGTTGATCATAGCTCCATTGGTTTCTATGGGTCTACAATGTACTTAAGTTTACGATGCTTCTGGGAAACGCAGCCCTGGTTGTTTGATGAGAGGGAGATGCATGCAGGAGTTGCAATAGACAGCAGAGGACTCTTATTCTGTAGCACAAAACTGAAGACGACATGATGACGGCACCATTTGATCCTTGCTTGTCCGATCAGTGGAAAGGGGCATTTCATTTCATCTGAATGTAAAAACGGAATATCCGGTGATTTCGTGTTTTTTTCTTCACAAAAAAAAACACAAATGGTCCCGTTTTCAATTTTAAATAAAAAAACGAATGAATGCAACATACACGGACCCAAAACTTGGTATGATTCAGTTCTCAAGTTCATTTCGCTAACTAAATAATGTTTGTTGCAACAGTTTACAGCTAGCTCACTGGAGGATAAATAGTTAGTGATTAAACAAGTCAATTTCGGTTCGTATATAACAAGTTTGAAGTGAATTGGACAGAATTTCCTTTTGAAGATGAACTGTCCTTTGAGGAACATATAATCCTGATTGGCTCACCATACCAAACACTGCTTGCATGTACCGCTTGTAAATTACAGTTTAGCTCAAAATATTGAAACGGTTTTCCACTATACTGAAGTGTTTGACATAAGTTGTGCTGTAATAACTGGAGAAATAAAGTCAAGCACAACGTGTAAGCCTCTACAAGAGGACGACAGCCGCGGCTTGAAGGTTTTAATGTCACTGGATGTCTCAGTGTCTAAGGAGATTATATCCTTCTTTGATGAAATGCCACTCTGTGTGTGCGAGAGAGAGAGAGAGAGAGAGAGAGAGAGAGAGAGATAATGGAAAGAGAGAGAAAGGGGTTAGAGAAGGAAGGGTGGAGGCAGAGAAGCAGGAGTGTTTACATAGATGCCAGAAAGATGAAGGCAATATCAAGGGGACAAGAGATCCGGGAAAGGGTGCTTGTGGGAAAGACTGAGATGAGAAAAGACGGATGGAAAGAAGGGGTGGGAAAAGAGAGCTACAGGAGAAGTGGGGGAAGATTGCGAGGAGGCAGCTGGTTTGATTACAGGATTATAAGGCAGTGACTCCCTATCGATCTCCCAAAACAGTCCCTGCTTCTCTCTAACACACCACAAAGCCATTCAACTAAAATAATGCATGGTGCAAAACACACTGAAAGCAAATCAACTATATCTTGCTAATTTTCTTTCATATTCCAATAATCACTGAGGCCTAACAAATAATAGCAATTACAGCAACATGACAAGTAAATGATCTTAATTACTGTAAAAAGCCACAACTAGTACAGGGGCAATAGACTATGGTTACTCAACATCTAAATAAAACAAAACATAACATTGATTCAAATGATTAATGTAGCTTTCAGCAGAAAATATCATTAGTCATGCTGATTAAATCAACACATTTGGGCTCCCACAGAGGATAAGTCAAATAACCAGTGTGTGTGTGTGTGTTTTTTTTTATTTAATAGTTGTGTTTATGATGTCTGACATTAGCAATAAGTGGAAGGAGTGGAATATGAAAAATTAGGACGACCGTACAGATGTTTATAACGTTACGAAAGATTTCTGTTAGGAGCACAGCTATTTTCAACATAATAAATCATATCATTGTTTCTTGAACACCAAATCAGCATATTCAAATGATTTGTGAAGGATGTGACAAGAGTAATGGCTGCTAAAAATTCAGACTTGCATAACAGGAATAAATGTGGAATTTAAATATTACTTTAAACTCAGATCCTATTTCACAATATTACTGGTTTTATATTTTGCCTCATATCCTTTAAATGTATTTAATAAACCAAGATATTTAGGCTTGTTTTAGAGAACATATTCTGAATTGAACTTATTCAATAATGCCATTGACAAATTGTTTGTGCTTTTTTGGGGTGTAAATCTATCAAAATGTGTTAAATGTATGCATAAAACAAGCAATAAATAAATAAATGAAAACAACATTTCCTAATATATTATTTTCTTTTTTTACATTGATATTTTAAGTGTCTTGTTTATTAAGATTTTCATTATTTTACTGGAAAACAAGATCAAAATTCTTATGATGATGATTTGTAAGTGCCGGCACAAATACAAATAGAACCATTGCATATACATATACACAGTCTTTAATTAAAAAGCATATTAAGAGCTGTGTGCTAGGTTTCAATCAGGGCAATTTTCCATTTCTTTCATCTGAAATAATTTTCCTTTCAGCCATTCAAAGCCAAGACCCAAACACAGCGAGTTTTTCCTCTTCCTATTCCTCCTGTTCAATCACTCGCCTGTCATTCACCACCCTCCATTTCTCTTTTCCACTTGACTGTTTTGTTATCTTCTCTTTCTCAATCTGTTTTCTTCTTTTTCTTCCTCTACACATTCCCTAAGCGTATCTTTTCTTCATTGTATCTCTTTCTATTCCTCTCTCAGACCCTTTTAATCTTTTATAATCCAGCTCACTTACCCTCTCTAAAGTGAACTTTATTTTAGGCTTGTTTTGCAGAGGGGTTGCTAGAAAAAATACTCTGTGTGTTTGATGCAGTTCTTGCTGGGGTCGCAGGAAAACATGCAAATAGCTTCTACCAGCTCACAAAAACATGAAATAAACAAACAGATCTCAGAGGTCCCTACAGTATAGATTTTTTAAGTTTCTCAACCTGAAACAACAAACCTGATACATGCACATGCTCACAAATTCCACAACAGCAGCTCACACATTTAACATGCTTGTAAACATTGAAATTACAAATGTAGCATGACCAAAACAGACCCCAGGTCTCAAGGGCCTCTGTTTGTGTGTTTTTGCACACAAAAACAGAGTGAAATGCTTAGATGTATTTACCCTTCATAGCTGAAATTAGTCATCTGGAAATATATTTCTACCCCCATCAGCCAAGAGGCACACACACACACACACACACACACACACGAGCACATGTGTATAACACACAAACTTAATATATGCTCAAACAAACCCAGATGTAGGCATAAACATAATAGATGCCTGCATGAACGAATTTTAAAACATCTGATTACCCAAACACACACACAAAATCTTGGGCATTGGTTTGACAGCTGATTACTGTGCTCCGTTTGTCTCCAAAGCCAGGCTTACCCTAAGGATGTCCTATTACACTACTGTAAAGTAGAACAGTGAGAGAGAGAGAGAGAGAGAGAGAGAGAGAGAGAGAGAGAGAGAGAGAGAGAGAGAGAGAGAGAGAGAGAGAGAGAGAGAGAGAGAGAGAGAGAGAAGAGAGAGAGAGAAAGCATGAAAGATAAGAGGTCTGTCTGTAATCCTCCATTAAACTACATTTACCAGTATGCACACACAATTTCATTCTGGTATGCACGCATTATTATTATAGACCAATACAATTTTGACTACACCTAAAATGTGTACTTGTACATCACATCATAGAGGGAATAGCAGAATGAACTAATCACATAAATCACTGCCTTGCTTGGAGAATAACAAGATAAAAGCGACATTGAGTTCCAAACTATGTCATCTCATCTTACAGACAATGAGCTGTGCTCATTAGAAAACTGTAACTGCTGTTTCTCCGGGTGAAGCAGAATACAAAGGCATAATTTAATAGGAAATTCCTTCAACTTAACCTTCCATTTCCCTCAGGACATAACAACTTAATGATCAAATTGTACAGTGTAGAAGAAAGCTGCTCAGCTTATTTAAAAACACATATGTGACCCTGGAGCACAAAACCGGTCTTAAGTCGCTGGGGTATATTTGTATCAATAGCCAAAAATACAAAATTATTGATTTTTCTTTTATGCCAAAAATCACTAGGATATTAAGTAAAGATCATGTTCAATGGAGATATTTTGTACATTTCCTACTGTAAATATATCAAAACCTATTTTTTGATTAGTAATATGCATTGCTAAGAACTTAATTTGGACAACTTTAAAGGCGATTTTGGCAATGGTCCAGGGTCACATATTTAAATGATATAACCCAACAGAAAAATACATTTTGTAAGATGAAAATAGTGAGAGAAAGAGATAGCCAGAAAAGCAGGGAGGCAAAATGAATTAGAAATTAATAGTAAAGGGGTGGGGTGGAAACTAAAGTGTGCTTTCCTCAGGAGAGAGAGAGAATTTTACCAGAGGGTAACTGAGCTGTCTAACACTGCAGTCTTACAAACTCCCAACCTATATGCCTTACACATACACACACACACAAACTGCCAAATAAGGTAAAAAACCAGACCAAAATCAGCAATCAAAGTCAAGCAGGACTTTTTTTCTAAGTGATAAATAAACACAAAGCAGCCACAAAACCCCACACATTATGTTAAATTCACAATTTTAGTCACCTTGTCTGTAAATAACAAATCACCATTTATAACCTTTCAAAAGCCACTATTATCTACACTTCCCAGCAATGCAATCAACAACATCAGCCGTTGTGGCCGAGCAATGCTCTCCTCAGCACTTACACGCTCTCAAGTTACCACTGAGACTCCTGTTACAGTACCTGCTAATGACAGTAGAAATCATTCCAGCATAAAGTCATTTACATTGATTGCTTATGTCTTTACAGAGAAAAATGCAAGTCAAGATATCTTTCTCTGAAGATATCTTCTATTCTTTCTATTTTTCCTCTAACATGCACTCTCTACACTGACACATTGCCTTCAGCAAAATATTTCATAATAGAGCACTGCAGAAAAGAGTTAGCAAAACCAATTTGACCTGATTTTATTTCATTCTTTTGACCTTAATAGCCCTTGCCTCATTTCCCCATTTCTTCTTCCCTCCCCCTCTCCCTCACATCTTTTCCTCCCCTCTTGGTCTTACCAGTGACGGTGACAAGCATCGGGGCCACCAGTGGTCGGTTGTTGTCCAGTTTCCGGCTGAGGCGGATCTCCCCACTTGTGTGGTTCAACAGCAGCAGGTGTAACTCATTCCCGCGGTCTATGGTGTAGTAGAGACGATCAGAAACATCTGGGTCATGTGCTGGAACTCGTCCAATAACCCCACTTGGGAAGGTGTTGGATCGATTGGATACAAAGTTGTTAAAGATGATTTGAAAGTCTTGCATTTGGGGCCCATTATCATTCTGGTCAACCAGTCGGATGCGCACTGTAGCACGACTGACTAGTGGAGCCGATGTGGCCTGGACAACAATTACGTACTCATTCCGTGTTTCGTAATCAAGGTCAATTAAAGAAGTGAGTTCTCCTGAAAAAATGTCCATTTGGAAAATTTCTGGAATATTTCCTTCCACAATCTGATACATAATCTGAGCGTTTGGGCCCTCATCTGGATCAGTCGCTGTAATTTGAGCTACGACTGACCCAACGGCACTGTTCTCCTTCACCAGGACCTCAAAATCATCAGCAGGAAACACTGGAGCATTGTCATTGACATCCATGACACTGACTTGAACATGTACAGGTGTACGCTGAGGTGGAACACCACGATCCACGGCAAATGCAGTCAGCTCGTAGAAGGGAACACTTTCACGGTCAAGTCTCCTGACAGTCCGGACTATTCCCGAGGTTGGCTCTATGGTGAAATCACCATCACCATCCTCTCCATTCTGGAATGTATACTGGACACGGCCATTGGCATGAGCATCACGGTCAGTAGCGGAGATTTGTAGCACACTAGTGAAAGGTGGAGCATCCTCACTGACTCCACCCTGATATCTGGGGCTCAAGAACTGAGGTGCGTTGTCATTTACATCATTAACATTGACCTCCACATAAGTGGTGTCAGATTTCTGAGGGATTCCATTGTCACGAGCAGTGATGGCAAGCGTATAAGTCATTTGGTCTTCGTAGTCTAGTTCGGCTTGAAGTGTGATCGCTCCGCTTGCAGGATCAATACGGAACTGTGGAATATTGTCCTCCAGGTAATAAGTGATGCGGGCGTTTTCTCCAACATCATCATCTGTTGCGCTTATGACCACCACGGTGCTGCCAGGAGGCCGGTCCTCATTCACACTTACTGAATAATGAGCGCTCTGGAACACGGGACGGTGTGTGTTGGCATCTGTGATGTTGATGTGCACCTGACAGGTATCGTGGAGAGTTCTGTCAGAGGCAGTGACTGTTAGCACATAGCGACGCTCCTGTTTGTAGTCCAAAGGCAGTGCTAGGGAGACAAGTCCTGCTCCACCAGCTGTGCTAATGGCGAAGCGATTACGTGTGTTTCCACCAGTGATCTGATACGTGACGGCACTATTTACATCACGGTCAACTGCGGTTACAATGACCACACTTGTTCCAACAGCTGCATCTTCATTTAGTCTGACGTAATACTCTTTTTGTAGAAACTCTGGTCGGTTATCATTAACATCCATAACTGTGATAGTAACACTAGCTGTGGCGGAAAGAGGTGGGGCGCCATAATCTCGAGCTTCAACACCAAAGAAGTAATGCTCTACCGATTCACGGTCAAGTTCTGAGCTCACTGTGACCCAACCAGTGGCAGCATTGATAACAAATGGTGTATCCGTGCCGGTTCCTGTTAAACGGTATTCCAGGCGTGCATTGTCACCATTATCTGTATCAATAGCTTGTATGTGAAGAATGGAGTGACTGATAGGAGCGCTCTCCAGCACTGTAGCCTGGAAAGGTGTGGATACAAAGATTGGTGGATTATCATTGACATCAGTGACCTGCACACTCACAATTCCAGTGTTGTTGGAGAGAGGTGGACGGCCGTTGTCCTGAGCCCGCAACCGTAGCGTATACTCCCGTTCCGTCTCAAAGTCAAGTGACGCTACCACCTGGATTTCTCCAGTAACACTGTCAATCGCAAACTGTCCTCGGCTGTTCCCGCTTATTATGTTGTAGTGTACAGCAGCATTCCCATCTTTATCCTGGTCCGAGGCACTGACTCTGAGGATTTCAGAATGTGGTCGAATGTCTTCTCTAACTGCAACCACATACCGCTTTTGACTGAACTGTGGAACATTGTCATTCTCATCCAACACAGTGATATGGACACTAACAGTAGCTGACCGTGGACCCGGCTCTCTTCCCTGGTCGCTTGCTTCCACCAACAATGTATAACGTTCATTTGCTTCTCTGTCAACAATACCACGGGTTATGATCAAGCCTGACCGAGGATCGATCTCAAACGCAGCGCGTGCAACAGCCGCACTTTCTCCAATAAATCTGTAGCGTATGTTAGCGTTTGCTGGCGAGTCGAGATCTGTTGCTCGCAGCTGCAGGATAGGATATCCCTCTTCCACGTTCTCTCGAATGGTCTCGCGGTATTCTGTTTGCTCAAATACGGGAGAGTGATCATTTCGATCAGCCAAAGTGATGGTCACCATAGTTGTTCCAGAAAGGCGTGGTGAGCCATGGTCTGTGGCAGTAACTCGGAAGTAGTGCAGGTCCATGTGTTCTCGATCCAGAATGTGTGTGGTGGTGAGAAGGCCAGTAATTGGGTCAATTTGGAAGTAATCCATGGACCTGCTGTTCATTAAAGGGGCCATGCTGTAACTGAGTCTGCCTGCCTCACCAGCATCAGGGTCCTCAGCTGTCATAGTTATGACTGAGGTACCAGGAGGCTGGTTCTCAGCAACCTGAACCTGGTAGTTATACTGGGAAAAATGGGGTTGCCTATTAGCAGCTCTACGGGAGCGCCCAACAGGAGGGACACCTGTCTGCTCTTCCTTGTACTCTTGCTCTTCTCCTCTCTGAACTTCATTGCTCTCTCTTGAATTTTGTTTCTCACCATACAGAGCTTTATGCGTGTTTCCCACCCCATCTAGACTCTGTTTAAGCTCATTCTGTTCAGTCCACATTCCCTCTTTGTTTTCATCGCTTTTTCTGTCCGACTGAGAGGTGCCATTGCCTTGACCTTTTTCTTTCAGTAAATTTGTCTCTTCCTTTGTGTCTTCTGCAATCACCCACTCTAAGCTTTCCTCCCTTTCTCCCTCTACAGGCTGTCTGTCACCCTCCCCCGTTCCCTCCCCTTTCACCCCGCCCTCTATCTGTCCCTCCCTCCTACCGCACTCAGTCGTGGCTTCCAGCTGCTCCTCTTGCTGACTGACACCCTCAGTTTGTAATGACACCCGTTTACCGGATTTTAATTGTGGCCGCGTGGCTCCCCCATCGGCGGTTAAGCTGTCGTAGTCGCCACACTCTGCACGCGCACTGGAGCAAGGATTACGTGCGCTTTCCCTCTTATAAAGTCTCGCTCTTCGCTGTCAGGAACATTTTGGGTTTCATTTGCATTTTGATCATCAGGACTGTTATTGTTATGGTGATTATTATTACGATTCTTGGCGCAGTTGTTGTTATTGTTACTGTTCCAGAACCTCAGGAACAAACTTTGAGTAAAGTCATTCGAGTGAGCGAGCTCACGCACACGGATTGGCGCTGTCCACTGAGCGGGTGCTGAATCTTCTCGCGTGTGAATGTGAGAGTCACGGAAACGTTTAGGAAAGTTAAGCTCGACTAAGAGGTAGATATGTGATGCATTATGACCCCTGGGAGAGCCAGTAGCAGATGAGTCAGAGCTGTGTACACCACCGACAAACAACTGAGCAGCGCTGATTCCAGTTGATCCATTATAATGAGCCTTTATGTTATCAAAGCGAGTCTCAGTCCTGACCCAGACAGCCCGTGACATTAAATCCCGAGCATCAGTCCGTTTGAGCGCACTAGAAGACTTTAGTGAACTATTCCGATCAGACTTTGCATGCACAAATGCTACTTCTGAGTTCTTATTTGAAGATGTGGTGTTTGTATTTTCTCTTGCCTGCCTTCCACAAACATCGTAGCACCTCAGAGAGATGTTGAACCGGTGCCAGTTACTGCTGTGCCAGTCTGGATGCCTTTCAGAACAACCTGTGATCCGGTGTGACTCGAGACAGATGCTTGCTTCGCTTCCAAGCCCTGGAGAGAGCTGCCACGCGCACGGTCCCGAGCACCCGCGGGTATTTCTAATGCCTGACCCGTCCCAGCCCTCTCTGGTGAGATCGATAACATTCAGAAGGGCTGAGAGGGGACGGTCCGTTGTCGCTTTGCACAATTGATTGGCGTCCGAAAACACATTAGAATAAGAATAGGCTTTTAACAACGGCCGAGTTGGTGTCTTGGCAGCGACAAACTCCCGTTTTGGGTGACATGGGCAGAGGTTGGGCCTGGATTGTCTGTCCGCGGTTGTACAGCTATCCAGCACGCTTTGTGCAATGACCCTGTCCGTGTCGAGGCGCGTCTGTTTCCGCGAGCGCGTTCTGGTCCTTTGTATAGTCCTCTTTTTGCCATACTGAACCGGAGAGGCGAGAACACGAGAAACAACGCCCTTCTCTCCACTGCCACCGTTACTCCAAACAGGCAGGTGATGACAGCGTCCGGTGTGCACCGCCGGTTCTGATATCCATGCCCTAGAATTCCGGTAATCCGAACTCAACGGAGATGAGGGGGTTCCCTCTGCACAGAACCGTAAGCATTGCGATTCCCGTCCACGCGTCCGTGCAGAGTGGATCTTCCAATCACTCACAGCTAAAGCCCCCGTTACCGTTCCGTCGGGCAGGCTGGTGATTTGAGCGTCTCCGGGGGCTAGGTGGGTGCACAGGGAGCGGCAGAACGGCCCCGCTGTACTCCTCGGGATAACAGTGAACAAAGAGCTCAGGAGAAGGAGAAACAACAGCGGCGAAAGCGAGCCCAAGTCCAGTAGCAGTGCAGCCATTAGTCTGGTGAAATCCTTTCTCTCTCTCCCCCCTTTCTCCCCTCTCTCTGAACCCAAGCGTCTCTCTTTCTCTCTCCAAACGCTGGCTAAGTGGCCAGCTCATCCACCACCGCCCGACTCCTTCCACCGTGCTCCCCGGTCGCTCGGTGATCCCGGGAAGCTCGCATCTACTCTCGGTGTTTGGTAGAGCTCCGGCTAGCAGCGGCACGAGCGCAGCATCTCTCATTCACATTCAACATGGCTCACAGCGAACCCGGTGCTACCCTCACTCCTCCCCCTCTCACTTCTTTCTCTCTCTCTCTCTCTCTCTCTCTCTCTGAGACGGGAATGGTTCGTTCCAGCGTGCGCAAGGCTGTTTCCTCACTCAGATGACGCCATGTCCACCACTGGAGAGGTACTATAGCCTACAACCTATCAATATCAAAGTGAAAACAATAGCATTAATTTAATATGGAACATGTACATGGAAAATCATTTATATTTAATATTCAATACATCCATACATTTCATTCAAATTATGTTATTGCGTTCTTGCATAGCTTTGTATCTTAAAATATATTGATATCTTCCATAACAACACCTGTAACAGAAGGCCACATGGAATCTAAGTTTATCATTAGTGACTTTTACAGTGGCTAAGATAAAATGATAAAACAGCATCTTTATTATATTCTAATAAATATTAACAAAACAAGAATACAACATTAACGTTACAATTCATACTTTCTATACAGCTACTTTTTAGTAGGCCTATTTCATAGCAAACTTTCATTTAATGTGCAGTAGTAAAATATTAGGCTATAATTTCCTCCAGCGTATGGTAAAGTAACTAAGCATTTTTATTTGTACCATTTATTTTATTCTGTTCTAAATATAATATCTAAAATATTTAACCAACAAATGTCAAGCACTGCATATTTTGTTGTGCAAAAATGTATATTAACGTCATTGGGGTGGATGGTGGTTTTGTGTGTAACAATCAGTCGGTGTCCACCTGTGACGTCATGTCTTATTCACTGAACGATTTCATGAGGTGTTTTTATATAATATTTTATTAATTGCATTGACTTCATATTACATTTTCTTTCTTCTGCCAGTTTTACTACCCACTCGGTAGACACGGTCTCATTTTGAATGCATTGTTTGACACGAAGACGTTTTTTAACTATGATTTTTCACCTGTTTTAAATCACACTGCATGTGGGTGAATTTCGCAGGCGCGTGTCACAGCCCCGCTTGGCGGATGTGAAATCCACGCTTAGTCAGAAATAGACTTGCGCGTTACAAAAACCAATCTGTGTCTCGTACAGTCTGCCTGCCACTGACACGGTTGGAACGAATCCACGGATGTTGAAAAACTCATACGGCTGAATTATGCTGTGCGCGCGCGCACACGCCCTCGCGCTCTCTCTCTCTAGATAAGCTGCCCTCGGTGCCCTACTGTTCTCGTGCTCTAGTCTGAGCTGTGGTAAAGGGCTTGTGCTTTCTGTGTGCAGTTACCAGTGATGTCTAAGCAGAAAAATATGATTTGCGAATTTTCCTCGTTGACTGTGGAGGATGAGATTCATGTCTAGTCTTTAGTGCTGCGGGTGTGCTTGTGTGTCTAGACGCTTGATGGTATTATATCACACAGTCATGGCAGCCCTAAATCCCATTAAGTGAGGAGGAGAGGAATTCCCATAACTGAGAGCTTCCTCTGTGAAACCTGACTGATAGACTGACGGGTAACACCGATCAGCCCGCCTGCAATTTACCAGCTGGCCAAACAGCCTCTGGGAAGAGCTATCACATTTAGTGTTACTCATCATTCCCCAAATAAAGTAGACCATAATTCAAATTTATGCATGTCTTGAAAACACACATGGCCTACATTTCTGCTCATTTCTCAATGCCTACACTGGTGGATGACGATAAGACTTTTAATTCACTAGATTTATTAGGATTTATATTATTGTGGCTTAAACAGTAGAGCATGACTCTAGCAACAGCAAGGTCTGATTACCATGAAACGTATGCACTGAAAGTCACGTTTGAAAATCTGCCAAATGGATCTACTGGGGGCGCAACAAAGTCAAAACACTTAAAATGAAAACATTTAACAACAATATGTTGGATAATATATGAATGCAACTAAGTCAATACTTATAAAATTATCACAGGTGTACATTTTAAAAATATCTAAACCAGTTACAAATTATTTATTATTATTAGGCGTGATCTAAAGTATATATTGGGGAAAAAGTTAATGCAACAAACATCCATAAAAGTACAAAAAATTACATCTAAAAAGTATAGTCCTTAAACCATTTATAAATTACTGATCTAATGTGCATGAAATAAAGTCAAATAAATTATCCTAAATTTAAATAAAACTGGTAACACTTAAGAGTTTCCCCTCAATAAACTTCTAATTGAGAATGAGAATGAGCTTTATTTGCCAGGTATGTTTACACATACAAGGAATTTGTTATAGTGACAGAAGCTCCACAGTGTAACAGAAAGAAAGCAACAGGACAGGACACAGATAATAAAGAATAATATACAAATAGGCAATGTACAAAATAGCTAAAACACAATATACAGACAATTGTGTGTGTACAGGTCTGATATGTGCTAATTTGAAATGAAAAATAAGTATGTGTGATGAATGAATAATGTATAATAGTGTTGTGTGTTCCATGTTTAATGTCAAGTGTTCATGGGATGGATTGAGGGAAGAAACTGTTTCTGTGTCTGGTCGTTCTGCTGCTCAGAGCTCCGTAGCATTGCCCAGACTGTAACAGTTTAAAGAGGGAGTGTGCTGGATGTGAGGGGTCCAGAGTGATTTTGTCAGCCCTTTTTCCCACTCTTTTTTTTCTTCCATAAATACAGTTCTTGGAGACTGGGGAAGGTTGTACCAATGATTCGCTCAGCAGTCCGGACTACCCTCCATAGTCTTACGACTCTAGTCAGGTTGAACTTCCTCAGCTGGCAAAGGAAGTACAACCTCGGCTGGGCCTTTTTCATTGACTCAATGTCATTGTCCCACTTCAGTTCCTGAGAAATTGTAGTGCCCAGGAATCAGAATGACTTCACTGCACTCACAGTGCTGTTCATGATGGTGAGTGGGGGGGAGAGCAGGGGGGTTTCTCCTGAAGTCCACGATCATCTCCACAGTTTTGAGCGTGTTAAGCTCCATGTTGTTAAGACTGCACCAGACAGCCAGCTCCTTAACCTTCTGTCTGTAAGCAGACTCGTCACCATCCTGGATGAGGTCGATCAGTGTGGTGTCATCTGAAAACTTCAGGAGCTTGACAGAGGGGTCTCTAGATGTGCAGTCATTGGTGTAAAGAGAAGAGCAGTGGGGAGAGAACACAGCCCTGAGGAGCTCCAGTACTGATGGTGAGAGTTCTGGATGAGAATTTTCCCAGCCTCACTAGCTGCTGCCTGTCTGTCAGGAAGCTGTTGATCCACTGACAGATAGAGGTGGGGATGGAGAGCAGTGTCAGTTTATTCTGAAGGGTGTCCGGAATAATGGTGTTAAAAGCGGAGATGAAGTCTACAAACAGGATCCTCACATAAGTCCCTGGTCTGTCCAGATTCTGCAGGATGAAGTGCAGTCCCATGTTGACTTTATCATCCACAGACCTGTTTGCTCTATAGGCAAACTGCAGGGGGTCCAGTAAGGGTTCAGGGGTGTTCTTCAAATAAGCCAAAACCAGTCTTTCAAATGATTTCATTGATTCAATGAATCCATCCACTTGATTGGCTCTATGACTCTCTCTCCTCTCCACCTGTAGCTGGTGTGTGGTGAGCGCACTGGCGCCGTTGTCTTGTGGCAGCCGTCGCATCATTTAAGTGGATGCTGCACACTGGTGGTGGTTGAGGAGAGATGCAGAATATCATGCAGAATAAGCTATTAATATGTACTTTATAAGTACTACACAGCCAATATGCGAGTAATATGCAAGCTAATACGCTTATGATGATTAAGTTGATAATTTAATAGTATTCCCTAATTTAAAGTGTTTCCAAAAAGCTTAAAACCATTGATCTGATGTATATATCTTGGATCAAATATAAAAATATCCCTGAACCATTAAAAAATGAGCTCAACACCTGATCTGTTCAGAACCGCATACACCGCTCACGTCCTGGGCTCAGTTGGTGTGCTGCTGACTGCTGAGCTCCATCGCTTCAGTCTCACAGGTGCTGGTATCTGTGGAGTTTGAAGTTAGAATTCAAAGTAAGTCGAAAAAGTGTCACATGTATTTCTGTGGTCCAAAACCACGAGAAACATGTTCAGTGTTGAAGGACTTTAATATCAAGTGCAATCTTATTTATTCATGCCTGCATCGATGTTGACACTATATATAGCGTTTCACAAAATTATTAATAAGACACCTGTCTGCACAAGACTAAAAAGACACTCTATTCTATACGGTCTTTATGGATGTAGGTTGTGAGATCAAAAGAGAGAAGCGAAAGTGTGAGAGCTCTAATGGTCTGATTTGTAATCCCAAAAATCCAGCCTGCGGATTACAAGGGCACACACTTCACAGAGCACACCTGGGGGCCCTTAACACACATGCGCACACATACACATTCAGGTAAGCTGTCAGCTACAAGGCCGTAGCTATTATATGAGTTACCATGGGAACGGCAAGAGTAGGGGGTATGTTCCATAAAGAAGAAGGGTTTGTGTTTGTGTCTCACCACCACTGTTGATCTGTATTGCTCGCATCCGCCCCCTTTACCCCCCCGCCCCACACACAACCATGCTGTCCTCTCTGCTCACCCCGCTAACCCCTCCCCTGTGGCCACAGCAGCAGGTGGCCTAGGCCCGATGAGCATCTGTCACGGCTGGGCCTGAACGGGCAGGCGGCAATAATACATATTCACAAGAGAGGGACTGGCAGATAAACAGTAATAATACTGTGATGGCCATTTTATATTCACTATCGCCAATATATGACTTTTTTTAAGCATGGCTGCTTGTAGTAACCAACAACGCAAGAAGTGAGGTTTAAAGGTCCCATATTGTCCAAACTGAAATTTCCTGGCTTTTTTCATGATAACAGAGGTCTAGGGGCTAATGAAACTACATATGAGTTTCAAAACAATCAATCCACACTAAAGCTCACACAGCCTGCATAAAGTAGCTGTGTTTTTTCACGAGTCCTTCTGACTTCCGTAAAAATGTGATGTCCGAACTACTCGAGCACCGCCCACCGTCCTTTTGTCAAACCCCCAGACAACATTGCATCCATGCCGCGTCCTTGCCATTGCTGAGCAACAATAACACGGAAACATGTTGAAAAGTTTAACTTTAATGGATGAAGATCAGTCGACCTGTAAACGTTACAGTCTTACTCAAATGATGGACGATGTGACAGTATTGTTACTATGGTGGATCATGTCTAAGATGTAACGTTATAGTAAAGACAAACTCACCGTGTATATCTAGTCATGACGAAGATGTAAATACATTTTCTCAATCTCAAGCATTCTCTTTCTCTGACACCTAAACACACTTTAATCTGTCTCTCAAAATACTACTGCCTCCTCAAGACACAAACAGAGCCCTTGAGATACGACTGAAGGCATATGGTGTCACTTGGGTGGAGTGAGCTGAGATTGTTACCCCACCAAATCTGTGCCTGGTGAGCGCAAATTAATTAAAATGATGTGCACGTAAACTGAACCTGAATATTCAATGTGGCTTCCACACCCAGTATCCATTAAAGCAAAGCAAGTTTAGGACACGCCCCCACCCTCGCACCCGTTCCCGGCCGTCTGGCCGCTGTTGCCCGGGAGCATAGTGATGTTGTCATTAGCCATTTTAGAGGATTATAGGATTATGAACACTGTGTGTTCGTTATCTGCTGCATGGTTATTGGATTTCGTCATGGAGCTCTCGTAATTTAACTTCTGAATGACTCTTAGAGCAAACCGCGCTCTCTTGCTCACTCGTTAACATGGAATATACGAAAAGTTGGAATTAGTCCATCCGCGCCCGCACGCGCACGCGCACGTACCCTTCAAAACGTGTTATCATCGCATTACTGACGCATCACTCCCATTTCATAAACAAACACAGCAGTCTGCTCTTTGCTGTCTATTCCGACAAAATTGTGAATCATAGCAAAGAAATACAAGTGCAAAGGGCTGAAAAATGAGCACACAAACACAGCTGGGCGATAAAGACTAGTTATCATGGTAATGATAAGAGTAATGTGATAAATTGAATTATAATGATAAAGTAAAACATGTTTTTTATATTTATAAAATAATAGGCCTATAATTCTGATTAAAATATTTAAATTATTAAATACTTTATGCAAAATTTTATAAAATTACATTTTACAAAATATTCAAGTAATAAAAAATAATAATTAACAGTATTGCAAACCTAAAACTGAAGAAATCACCAAAGAAAAACCTTTTAGGCACAAACTGCTTTGTCACTTTCTTCACCTTGACTCAATGATTGGTGGCTAATATTTATTGACTTACTTTGTTTTCAAATACAGCAAAATATCATTTAAATTTATCTTAAATAATAAAGGTGTCTGCGGCAGTTGTGATTCTTTCAGGTTGTAAATACTCTGACATAAACATTTTAAAGCTACATATTTTTAAGCACTTTTTGCACACTATACCAGACTGCACTGTGTCACTTGGATAATCTAATCCTTTATACTGCAAGCTTAAGGCAAAACAGCATGGAAGAGATACATATTTCTTGATATAAACACAGAGGATAAGAGAGTGGTTCATAAAGGTTGTTTTAAAAGACCTAGTAAACAAATGATGCCAAACGATGTGAGAGATTTGTGTCGCTGAGTGCTGGAGTGAGAGTGTGTGTGTGTGTGTGTGTGTGAGAGAGCTTATGCTGCTGAAAGGCGGAAGGTTGTTTATAGGCCAGCTGTGAGTTGCCTCTTAGTCAGCCAGTGACCCACATCAGCAAATAAAAAAATATAGAGAATTAAAAAGGAATGAGGGCGGAAAAGAGAAAATGGCAGGGGAATGAACAAATTAATAGTATGAAGGTAAGAGGGAAATAGAGAGATAGACAGGGAGGGGTGACACTTAAAATAAAAAAGCCAGAAAAATAGTTATTTTAATGCTGTTATAAATATTTTCTTGCTCTTATATCACCTTCCCCCAGCATTCAAAGACACAGCGCAGACACAGCAGTTTCTTTAAGTAGTACATATAAGAAATTGCACCTCCCATGCTAAACTACAGAGAATCAAAATAAAAAAATAGACTAAAAATATGATAAACATGAAATATTTACACATAAAAAAGAGAAGCACAAATCTACATTTTGCCTAATTCAAATAAAATGTCAAAAACAAGTTAATATTAAAAATAATATATAATTAATTATTAAAGATATTAATACTTATATCATCAGCACTACATAAAACCATCAATAAGAGTATACATATTTTAAAACATCTGAAAACTGAAAAACTCTTATAGCAGCTCTTAAAAAGGGTGTAATTCAATGAAAAAGAACTGGCTATGTGCCTTTATTACCCTGAAGATGATGCCTTATTATATTAATTAGAACAAATCTTACTGGATCCTATTACATCTAAAGAGGATGAGCACATTAATTTGTTCCAGTATGGGATATAAATGCCTTTAAAGAGCAGCCATGATTTAAACGCTTCAGTCATAAATATCTGAGCTCATCTGCGTCTTCCCCGATATGAACTAGGCTAATCATGTTTGAATGTGAATAGACTGTTTGGACTGAATTCAGATCGACTGGAAGCTGCTGTAGTTGTGCTTGGAGTGAAAGTGCACTGGGATTAAAGTGGATTAGCATCAGATGAGAGAGGTATCTTGCGGTCTTATTCAGGATTTAGACCTGCTTAGACATCAATCCAGCTAGTTTCTCACCAAGCTGCTGGATTTTAAGCCTGGCAGACCCATGCCTATAAGACACACACAAAGACAGACAGACACACACAAAGACAGACAGACACACACACACAAAGACAGACACAAAGACAGACAGACAGACAGACAATTATTGCATGATAATACATTTTGGTTAATATATATATATATATATATATAAATAAAATGTAAAATTCACAATATAATGGTAAAAACTGATTTTTTTTATTAAAATAAAATGGCACCTTTGTGGCTTCTTTCAAAAACATAAAATAAACTCTAAACTGAATGCCCCAAACTTTTCAACATAGCATATAGAAAAAGAAACCAACAACATTTCTTTAAATTATTTCTCTGTGACATACAACCATGAATTCCCAGGCCACAAACAAACAAATGACCATCAACAAATATATCATGGTGGTCAGAAGGACACCTGTTGCTTAATCTTCACATAAATGGCCATCTTTTTTATTTATTGTTTATTTTTGGGGGTCTTTTGGGGACAGCACTCACATTTTAAGACGTGTAATCTTTAGAAGACCAGGGAGATTGCCCTCTCTGAAGGAAGGTCTGTGAACAGACATATTTAACTAAAAGTCAGGAAATGGTTAGTTGGTAATTCAAACCACTTTGTATCAGCCGAGGCACAGAAAAAGCGAGAGAGGAGGAAACAGAAAGAAAGAGGAGGTTGTTACACTAGGTTCTTATCTGTTAACGCACACATACACAAGCCTGGATGGGTGTGAAATACACTACTGACTCTCCTATCATCTGTACTCCTGTTTCCTCAGCAGAACTTGCTCTCAATCTAAAACTCCTTTTAAGAATCTCTGTTCACAACACTATGCCAAAGTAACCCATTCAAAGTATGACACAAATTTTCTACTACTATTTTTTTTTTAAATACGCTTTTTTGATGGTTAAAGAAAGATCACATGAGATTGTTTGGAGTCTGACACAGTTTTAAATGACAGATTTGTGCAGTCTCAAAGATCTCAACCCATCAAAAATGATTTCAGCTCTAGTCTAAATTTGTCAAACTATCAAAAGTTTCAGCTGAGAGATCTACATCAAATACGGTGCCGCAATCTCTAAGCTTCACTTTGATAGAGGAAACCCAAAGGCTTTGAGAAAGATTTTTTTCCAGCATGTTGTTGGGACACACACAGACTCTCTCGTTTTATCTCTCTCTCTAACACACTGAGGACTTCACTTGGAACAACCAGAAGCTTGACAGACAGTTTTGTTTTAATTAGATGCTGCGGTTAGGCAGACTGTTCTGGCAACACTGCAGTCTCGGCTGATATTTGATAGGATTAAACAAGGAATATAAAATATGAAGTGTGAAAATGGTGATGTAATTTATCACCTTTAGATTGCATTGTGTGTTAAGGAAATAATATCAAAAGCCATATAGAGTAAAACATTTGCTATGCAACACCTGCCAGTATTGTTATATAATAAAAGTATATTTGTTGAGCACAAAGTCAGCATATTAGAATTATTTCTGAAGGATCACGTGACTTTGAAGTCTGGAGTAATGATGCTGAAAATTCTGCTTTACCATCAGATGGATAAATTACACTCACCGGCCACTTTAGGTACACCTGTTCAATTGCTTGCTAACACAAATTGCTAATCAGCCAATCGCATGGCAGCAACTCAATGCATTTAGGCATCTAGATATGGTGAAGACGACTTGCTGAAGTTCAAACCGAGCATCAGAATGGGGAAGAAAGGGGATTTAAGTGACTTTGAACGTAGAATGGTTGTTGGTCCCAGACGGGCTGGTCTGAGTATTTCAAAAACTGCTGAACTACTGGGATATTTACTCGCAACCATCTCTAGGGTTTACAGAGAATGGTCCGAAAAAAGAAAATATCTAGTGAGCGGCAGTTGTGTGGATATAAATGCCTTGTTGATGTCAGAGGTCAGAGAAGAATGGGCATCTTCTGATGGCTACTTCCAGCAGGATAATGCACCATGTCACAAAGCTCAAATCATCTCAGACTGGTTTCTTGAACATGACAATGAGTTCACTTTACTCAAATGGCCTCCACAGTCACCAGATCTCAATCCAATAGAGCACCTTTGGGATGTGGTGGAACGGGAGATTCGCATCATGGATGTCCAGCCGACAAATCTGCAGCAACTGGGTCAATATGTCAATATGGACCAAAACCTCTGAGGAATTTTTCCAACATCTCGTTGAATCTATGCCACAAAGAATTAAGGCAGTTTTGAAGGCAAAAGGGGGTCCAAACTGGTATTAGCACACTGTAAAAAATGATCTGATCAAAAAGTTATGATAACTTATATATGTCATTAACTCAGACATAAAATAATGTGTTATGAAATTTCAACTCAATTGTTTGAGTTTTCAATCTTCCAATTTAGGTTCATAAGTTACTTCAATGAATCACAAATTCCAGGTGTTTGAATGAACTTGCCATTTTAAATTGAGTGGGGTACAAGTCTTTGGCGTGTTGCGATTGAGTGGAGGACAGCTCTTTGCGCATGTGCGGGGGACTACAGACGAACAAATTTACGCGCCAACAAGCAAACGAACTTCAATCGGCCTGGTGCCTCATTTTTCCGTCAGATAAGACGAGTCGTGTTGGCATGAACAAGTTCGCTATTGGTAAGTGTTTGTGTTTTGTAGATATTAAGAATGTGCGTTGATGAAACCAATAACGTGATATGTGCAACAACTGTGATGTCATTTAAGCGAGGCACGTTTCAGCGACCGTTAACGTTAGCTAGAAAACTAGCAGTTCAGTCTTTTAGTTCAGTCAGAGACGGTTGATAAAGCGTTATCTGAAATCTAAAGCTTTTGTAACATTAAACACTACCGTTCAAAAGTTTGGGTCAGTAAGGATTTGTATTTTATTTTTGGGGAAAGAAATAAAATAAATCAATACTTTTATTCATCAAGAATGAGTTAAAATGATCAGATTGAGTGGAGGACAGCTCTTTGCGCATGTGCGGGGGACTAACGTACCGACGAAGCCAGGCCTCGAGAAGAACAAGTTTACGCGCCAGCAAGCAAACGAACTTCAATCGGCCGGGTGCCTCACGAGTCTTGTTGGCATGAACAAGTTCGCTATTGGTAAGTGTTCGTGTTTTGTAGATATTAAGAATGTGCGTTGATGAAACCAATAACGTGATTAACGTTAGCTATCATTACCTTTTGATATGTGCAACAACTGTGATGTCATTTAAGCGAGGCACGTTTCAGCGACCGTTAACGTTAGCTAGAACACTAGCAGTTCAGTCAGAGACGGTTGATAAAGCTTTATCTGAGACGATACCAGTTTTCATTGTAAACTGTTGTAGAAAACACCATTTCTGATAGACCGAATGTCAAGGCCAAATACACTAACGTTTAAAAGTTTGGGGTCAGTCAGATTTTTTATGTTTTTAAAAGAAGTATCTCCTGCTCACCAAGGCTGCATTTATTTGATTAAAAATACAAACAAAAACAGTAATATTGTGAAATATTATTCCAATTTAAAACAGCTGTTTTCTATTTTAATATATTTTAAAATGTAATTTATTCCTGTGTTCAAATCTGAATTTTCAGCATCATTACTCCAGTCTTCAGTGTCCCATGATCCTTCAGAAATCATTCTAATATGATGATTTGATGCTCAAGAAACATGCATTATTATTATTATCAATGTTGCAAACAGTTGTGTACAATTTTTTTTCAAAATTATTTGATGAATAGAAAGTTCAAAAGAACAGCATTTATCTGAAATCTAAAGCTTTTGTAACATTAAACACTACCGTTCAAAAGTTTGGGGTCAAACTAAGAATTTATTTTATTAAGTAAGAATTTTTATTTTATTTTTGGGGGAAAGAAATACGATGTATCAATACTTTTATTCATCAAGGATGAGTTAAACAGATCAAAAGTTACAGTAAAGACATTTATAATGTTAGTTCTATTTTATATAAATGCTGTTCTTTTGAACTTTCTATTCATTATTCATTAGAAAAATGTCTGCAGGAATCTCATTTTTCATGGTATCTTCTTCAGATTTGAAATAAAAACTCATGAGACATGTGACTTTCAACCCAATACTTTTCTGGATTGCTCCAGGACTGATTTCATGTATTTTTATATGAAATAAAAAAAAAATTCAGTGTGGTACAATTTTTATCAAGGCACTTCAGTGTCTATAACTTTTTATATTTTTGAGCATCATCAACTCTGGATAGTAAAGGCCAAAGGGTCTTCTTTCCAAAGACACCACAATTGTGTGTGTGGCACACTGAAGTCAGGAGCTGTTACCATTTTAAGTTAGTTACTCATTTTCAGCTGTGATTCCCAATATGGGGGTGCAGGTTAACAGGTTAAAGAGAATTTGGTATTACTGAGTGGATGAAAGCCTTTGACAACAGACAACCTTAGCTTACTAAATTATGACTCTATGCTTTGAAAATCTTTTCTCTAATTTCTTAACCTTTTTGTCTTCTCAGGTTCGGGCAGAGTTCAAAAGAGTCGTAAGCATAGACCTCTCGAGTCGTTCCTCGATGGACTTGATGACCTGGCACCACGACTGCTGGAAGTGTACGGTTGCGACCAAGTCGGCAAAGAAGCCTGCACTGAAAGCCATTTTGGACTGTCTGAAGAAAGATGTGAGTAGATGAGCTGAGAATGGTAAAATTGGGCACCAGATGTTTGCAATAAAATCTCAACACTGCTTATTTTTGTCTTGTAGGACACAAACGAAAGGAGAAGGATTGCTGCTCTGCTGGGTCTGCCACACTATCTAAGAGAAGAGCCATCAGACATCATCAGGATGTGTGACGTAAGACCTTTTTCTGTCATGCATAACAGCCTATATACGAACGTACCCACCCACATATACACTTGCGCACACACACACAGACAACCTTTAACAAAGAGATTGCATTAGATAGACTCATGGGTGTTGATAAAGTCCTGTGGCAGCAAAATAGTGATGATGCAGGGAGGAGTGAGGGGCAGAATAGTGATGGGGAGGACGAGGGTTGGTGGAATAGTGGTGATGGGAGGAGGGAGGGTAGAGCAATGTTGGGGAGGAGAAAGGAGGGTAGAATATTGATAGGAGAGGACCCAGTGCAACATACACTTTCCCAGATCTGAGAGGACACTGAAGTTTTCACCCTTGCAGTAACCTTCCAATATTGCACCTACAAACATGCACACTCACAACTGAAAGCCCAAGAAGACTATTTTATTAGCCTGCAAACAAGGTTTATGATCACTGAGACTTAAATAGCTTTGCAGAGCATGTACTTCTTGACCCAAACATTCACACTATTTTTTTTTTTCTGCTTTTCAAGGCCCATAGTGAGACTCTGGCTGCAGCCATGGAGGGATGCAATTGGCCTGTTGATAGGCTATGAAGGTGACAACCAGGATGCCTTTCCACGTGAGGTCTTCAATGTGGCAGTTGTGGTTGAGGAGACTGTTGTGCTTCACAACTTCAAGGATGTGCCATCCAGCTTTGCCATGCTTTTGGGGATCATCTACTGCGTTAACCTTGATTATCCACGAGCCATGAAGTATTCCTTTGAGTTCCTTCAGAGGGTAGTGATGAAGATCAAACCAGATCAAGCCTCTGCCAGAGTCCACGGCATCCGAAACAAGCTCCTGAGATATAATTTGTAAACCATGCCCCACCCGAGAATAGGATCGGAATTCATTTTTTTCATTTGTTTCTGTTGACATGCATTCCAAAGTTGAAGGCAAAAGCACTTAAGCAAACAGGAGAGGAGCCCTGATTTTTTTGTTGGACTGAAAACATTTAATGCTGAATATTGTTCAAATAATGGGGTCAAAAGTATACTGTATTCAAGTTTCAAATATTTGAAAACAACCAGCTAAGTTTTAGATTTGTTTGTGTTTGGGGTTCAGCACAGCTTTTGGTATAAGTTAGCTGGATCTGTGAGATTAATGTTAAAAGGTTTTTTAAATGTTTACATTTAAAACCTGTTCAATATTTCAGTGTTGTAAGGAAAAAAGCTAATGCTTTTAAAATAATGTATTTTCTATTGGGTGAATATGAATAGTGTTCCGTACAGTTTTGGGTGACCTAATGGGCATATGACAAGCAGAGGGGTGTGCACGTGCATATAGAAGGTGAGATGTTTCCTGCAGTAATCATCAGTCAACTTAACCTCATTAGGTCACACAACAATAACAATGATAAACAACTTAGATGACAGGCTGTGATTTTTTTTTTTTTTTTTGGGGTGCTGAATATAGATATCTATACTGCTGTATGTGTCTATTGGTCTATCTAGCCTACATTCAGCATGACCAACTTCTTGGTTGACAACAGGCACTGCAGGAAACACTTCCCATCATCCACCTTCTATACACACACTGAGAAATACTTGTGGAGTCTGCTTGGGATACCCCCTCATAGTGTAAGCTCACACACAACCCTTCTATTTATCTTAGCCTCATTACGTGACCCACACCCAACTGAAGTTTGGTATTGATTACAAGTTTGAGATGATTTCTTGATTGAAGTGTTTATGTATAGCTTGTATTGGCTTAACATTGGTTTTAATAAAAAAAAAGTTTTGTACTCAAATTTGTGTTTTTATAATTAATTGTTAAGTTAAAACAAGACGTTCTTTTAGATCATCTTAACTTGATACCCTAATTCAAAGACATTACTTAATTTAAATTACTAAGTTGAACCCACTAATGGGGATAAGTGAACAGAATGCTCATTAATGAGTTCACTTTATTTTGAACTTGCATAGCAAAGTTGAAACAACAATAATTGTATAGTCATGTTGACTCACAGAAGGCAATTCACAGTTTAACAAGACTTAAAATAATGAGTCAAAACAATTCATTAATCCATTTTGTTTTTACTTGAAATTTTGAGGCAGCTGCTTAACTTATGATTTTAAGTAGAACCAAGTAGATATTTTTTACAGTGCAAGGTGTACCTAATAAAGTGGCAAGTGAGTGTATTTTAGGAAAACAATTAGATTAAATTGTTATAAATGGCCTTCCAAAGAAGACCATTAGACAGCTGCAGCTCATCCAGAACGCTGCTGCCAGGATTCTGACTAGAACCAGAAAATCTGAGCATATCACACCAGTCCTCAGGTCCTTACACTGGCTTCCAGTTACATTTAGGATTGATTTTAACGTACTTTTACTCGTTTATAAATCACTCAATGGCCTAGGACCTAAATACATAGCAGATATGCACACTGAATATAATCTTAACAGACCACTCAGATAAGTAGGATCGAGTCAGTTAGAAATACCAAGGGTTCACACAAAACAAGGGGAGTCCGCTTTTAGATATTTTGCCGCCCGCAGTTAGAATCAGCTTCCAGAAGAGATCAGATGTGCTAAAACATTAGCCACATTTAAATCCAGACTCAAAAATCATCTGTTATTTGTGGCAAAAAGTTTAACTGTGCTAAGTCTGAACTGATTGCAATTACCACTGTGTATGAAATGTGCTATAAAAATAAACTTGCCTTGCCTATAATATTAATGATCAAATAAATTCAGCCTTTGAAAAAAAGTTAATACATTTTCCACATACAACAGCAAGTTATAAAGAATTTTGTGTAGTCACTGCATGCGCTTTAAAAACAACTTCACCATGACTACTATCATAATAATTTTACTTGGAACATGAATCTAAAGTCAAGAACACTGCAGTGTGTGTGTGTGTGTGTGTGTGTAAATAAATAAATGTTACCTTGCTCCACCCCTTTCTCGTAGCTGCTGAAAAGTGTATGAAGACGAGCGCAGTTATACATGACAAAGACTCCACCCCTGGGGCCCTTTGTGGACACACCACTGTCCCGCTGAACATCTAAGGTCACCTGAAAGACAGCGGTCAATCATCTCTAATGCAGGAAAATACATTCACTGGCCACTTTATTAGGTACACCTTGCTAGTATCGGGTTGGACCCCCTTTTGCCTTCAGAACTGCCTTAATTAATCGTGGCATAGATTCAACAAGGTGTTGGAAACATTCCTCAGAGGTTTTGGTCCATATTGACATGATAGCATCACGCAGCTGCTGCAGATTTGTTGGTTGCACATCCATGATGGGAATCTCCCGTTCCAACACATCCCAAAGGTGCTCTATTGGATTGAGATCTGGTGACTGTGGAGGCCATTTGAGTAAAGTGAACTCATTGTCATGTTCAAGAAACCAGTCTGAGATGATTTGAGCTTTGTGACGTGGTGCATTATCCTGCTGGAAGTAGTCATCAGAAGATGGGTACACTGTAGTCATAAAGGGATGGACATGGTCAGCAACAATATTCAGATAGGCTGTGCCATTTAAACGATGCTCAATTAGTACTAAAGGGCCCAAAATGTGCCAAGGATATATCCCCCACACCATTACACCACCACCAGCCTGAACCGTTGAGACAAGGCAGGATGGATCCCTGCTTTCATGTTCTTTACGCCAAATTCTGCCCCTACCATCTGAATGTAGCAGCAGAAATCGAGACTCATCAGACCAGGCAACATTTTCCAATCTTCTATTGTCCAATTTTGGTGAGCCTGTGTGAATTGTAGCCTCCGCTTTCCTGATCTTAGCTGACAGGAGCGGCACCCGTGTGGTCTTGCTGCTGTAGCCCATCTGCTTCAGGGTTCGGTTCAGAGATGGTATTCTGCATACCTTGGTTGTAACGAGTGGTTATTTGAGTTACTGTTGCTTTTCTATCATCTCTAACCAGTCGGCCCATTCTCCTCTGGCATCAACAAGGCATTTTAAACCACACAACTACCGCTCACTGGATATTTTCTCTTTTTCGGACCATTTTCTGTAAACCCTAGAGATGGTTGTGAGTGAAAATCCTGAATTGAAATACTCAAGACCAGCCCGTCTGGCACCAACAACCATTCCACGTTCAAAGTCACTTAAATCCACTTTCTTCCCCATCGTCTTCATCACATCTAGATGCCTAAATGCATTGAGTTGTTGCCATGTGATTGGCTGATTAGCAATTTGTGTTACCAAGTGATTGAACAGGTGTACCTAATAAAGTGGTCAGTGAGTGTACATTCTTCCCTCTCTCACACACTCTCACACACACATGCACGCGCAAACACACTCACCGGACTTGTGTGCACTGTGGACAGCAGTTCAAACCTCACAGTGGCTGAGGTCATCACACTAATGATGTCATCCCATGTCTGACCTAAAAAAATAATTGATGGCACATGCACAAATCAGTTGACAGATTAACATGCATCACAATGATTCTGGGCTATTTCTCTAAAACTACAAGCTATAAAGGAATTTTCCAAGAATGCACAGATAAACACACCTTCAACTTGGTCTCCGTACTTCATTTCTGAGGCCTCTTTCATCTGAGCTTTTCTTAACCTACAGCAATACACAGCCAACCATACAACACTGTAATAAGACTTATATACTTGTAAGAATGATTTATAAAGTTGATAAAGCATAACAAAGATATTATAGAGAGTTGCTGTTCTAAACTTTTGCCTTACTGAAGATACTGAGATGCATTCATCTGAATTCCAGGAGTTTTAACAGGACCACAAATCACCAATCTCTAATAGAGAGGAGCAAAACAATTATTCATTCATTAATTTTCAAGCAGATGTTGTGTAAAATGTAGTCAATGTCTAACTGTGCAGCATCTGGGAGCATTTCAATGGCTTGATATTTTCTTTTTGCAAATTATATGAGTTTAATGTATTGTCTTTTAGATTTTATGCCATCAATATGCAACTTAGAACATAAACATTAACACAATAAATCACTTTAAAACAGTTATACATGCTTTTACACAGATTTACAAACTTCCAGGATAAGGAGAAAAATATATATTAAACACAATTAAATGCTTTCTAAATTAGCATGATTTTTGCCCAATTCCAGCTGCTACTATTTAGGAAGTTGCAAATCATGGTTAGTAACTGTGATATAACTAAAAGATATTGGCTACAAACAAAAAAATAAAAACAAAAAGAAAGATTGAGCCCTTTGTTAGGTCCAACCAAAACTTCCTGTTACAGGACAGTAAATACAAAACAGAAAGCAATTGTTTGATATGTAAAGCATGCTGGTACAGCTGATGGGCAAATGTGTCTGTGTGGGCAGAGTGTGAAACCTGCACTGCCGTTGCACCCGCGACTCTCCACAACATGGCTGTTTGCTGCTGACGAAACTCATCCTGACAGGAAGTGACATGCAGGGCTGTTGTCGTAGAGATCTACAGTAGAGAAGTCTATTACAAGCATCCAACTAAACTAGTAACTCACTGTAATTTAAATCAGATAGATATAATCCAGACAGAGGGTCCATTTGACTCACAGGGAAATCTGTGGTAGCACTGTCCAGCTGGGCCAGATGACACAAAGCTTCTCTCTGCACTGAAAACAGAGAAATCACTGACTTACAGAGGAATTTAATACAGAGGAAAACTACAGCTATCCAACAGTTTATCACAGAAACACTACAGTAAAAACATCTGGTTGACACGGTTTAGTACAGCCCAGTTCATCTCATCTTAAAGGAATAGCTCACCCAAAAATTAACATTTTATCATAATTTACTCACCCTCATGTCATTCCAAACCTGTATACATTTCTTTCTTATGTTGAACACAAAAGAAGATATTTTGAAGATTTTAAATAATCAAACAATTGTTGGTTCCCCACTGACTTACAAAGAAGGGGAAATAATATACTATGGAAGTCAATGGGGACCATCAACTGTTTGATTACCAGCATTCTTCTAAATATCATCTTTTATGTTCAACTTAAGAAAGAAACTCATACAGGCTTGGAACGACATGTTATAACAAAAATGTTATTTCAGTTTTGACAATTTTCTAATTTGGTGAACTACCCCTTAATGCTGCTTGTGCAACTAGTAACTGAAAATTGTAAATGAAATGTAAAAATAAAAAACATGATAAAAGACATTTGTTTATTTTCAACATACTCATCATCACAATGCTAGTATGTGACAAACCAAATGTAAAAGTTCACTAGAAGTGCGTTTGTGCAGTAACTATAATTTCTTGCACAATTTCTGTATATTACGACACTGTCACATCTCATGTATTGCTGCCAAAATTAAGCAAACAACTGATAAGTTGATAATTATTTTCATGTTAAGACCAATAACAGATTAATTGGCTGGAATTCTATACTACTTTGTCTATTAAATTAAATGCTAGAAATAAAATCAATCATTTTAAATGCTCAATGAGAATTTAGCCATACATACATACATACATACATATAACTTTCAGTTTTGGAAAAATACATACATTTACATATAAATATATTCAACAGTTTTTTATCAACTTTATGCAAATATTAGATCATGGCAAAAGTCTAAAGGCAAAATTGGAGGAAATAATAAAGCACAATTAAATTTCCAACATCAACTTATGAGTGATAAATTCAATAAACAGACAATAACCGATATAAAACCAATATATTTTGCAGTACTAGTTAAATTTACAGTGTGATAATGTGGCTTAATACTTGTAAGAATATTAAACAACAAATAAACAATGAAAATCATAACATCAAACATTTACCCATGCAACCCTAATAATGACATTTACTGACCAAGCAGACACAAATCTTGTATATAAATAAACCCTGGGAAATGTTACGTTAGATCCCTAATGAACACATTACAACTCACCTGTACAAGTGCCAAGACTGGGATCATACCCCTGAAGGTTCTCATCCAGTACCACTTGTTTAAGGTTTATCTTAACTTCCTCTTTTATCCCTGTTCTCTCTCCCTCTATTTCCTCGCCTCTGCTTCTCCTTTTTCCTCTCTCCGTCTCTCTGTCTCTGTAGGTTGAGTTCTCTAAATCTTTTTTCATCTTCTCCTCCCTGTCCTCATTGGTCCAGCTGACAGGGACTGTTGGCCAATCAATACCTAGTGTTTTCAGAAAGTTGACAATGTCACTGTCCTGTGGCAAGGCTGGACAAAAGGACACGGTGTACCTAAATGGAATAAAGAAAGAGTTGATTAATCTGTCCTTTTGGTGACAAAATTTACACCAATATCATAAAAGTCAAAGCACACACCCTTGTCTTCTGAGCTGTCCCCCGAGGTGGTCAGCAATGAGAACGGTCCGTAGCTGCCCCAGAGCTAGTGTATCGGGAGACGGGACGGTTTCTTTGGTGTGGAGGGCAGGGCAGTTGATGAGGACACAGCCCTGTCTCTGAGCAGCAGGTCTCAGATATGGCGTTATTCCACATAAAACAGCTCTGAATGCTGCACAGCGATCCACACACACACGCAGGCCTTCTGGTGTCACCTCAGTGGCTCCTATCGGCAAAACACCACTGCCATGAAGAGAGTGAATACCACTGAGAACATCAGAGGGAACCTGCAAACATATGAAACACACAAGTGTATTTAGTGTAACAATTTTCATATTTAGTATAGCTGCCCGGGTACACTTTCTCATTAAATCAAAATGTTTGTTGACAATGGTATAAAGTGATTTGAAACAATGCACAAAATCAACATGAATTGCATTTTTAAGTAACCGTGAAATCAAAATGGGCAATTCTTATTTTTGGAATATTGCAGCGTATATTATGAATGATTATCTTTGCACATTACTTTTTTTTACCAATAAATTTAATCTAAAACATTGATTCAATAAATTGCAAATGACAAGTCCCACCCTTCAGTTTTTTCTAGTTTGAGAAGCTGTTTCACTAGAAGTTAGAATAGGGGAGAAAAGACAGTTGCTCTTTCCATGGGCTACTTAAGGTGAGGTCACATTCGCCGTTGATCCTTGAAATCTCATTTAAAGATCTGATGTTTCGCATGAGGATGACAATTTTTTAATTGGTCTGTGTTTAAGTTGGTCTAACAAATGTGCTGTTCTTTTGTGTGAGTCTGTTTTCACTTTATTGGCAACAAAATTTTACACACAAAAAATGCTTTTATATTCTATGAACATACATGTCAATGACCAACCAAAAAAATCAAGGCAGCAAAAACAATAAACCGATTTTATTCACAAAATTTCAAAAATATGTTATCATTTTTTTTAAGCTGTATTTTTTTAAATAATTATTTATTCTTTATAATTATACAAGTCGCAACAACGTTTTCAAACAACATTTCATAAAAAAAAGAAAAAATAAAGAAATTAGAGCATATCACTGCAAACTTTTGTGATAACCATAGCAACAGTTTGCCGCTCAGGCGGTTTTCGTTGAGATCCCTTATCGGACATCGACAAAACATAAAAAGGTATGTTTGTTAATACGTAGTGTCATTATTTTTCGTTTCACAACACATTTATACATCGTAAAACGTTTTGTTTAAAATGTAATTTACATATTTGTTTTCCAGGGAGGCAAAAAGACAATTCAGACAAAACTTAAGAGTTAACTTAACTGAGAATTACCTTAAACAAAACAAACAATGGCATTTGACCGCTTGAAAGTATATCAAACGTCTTTGTTATTGAGGACAGTAATAAATCAGGGCGTGATTATCACATTGTGGTTCTCCTACTAGCCAACATGTTGTTTTCGGTATTGGCATAACGTTAGTCTGACCTAGATCTAACGGGCAGTGAGGAGTTAAATCATTTCTGCCGCAGGGTTCAAATGTTTGGTCGATGCCACCAATGTCAACAGTCTATGTCTGTGCAGAGCTCGGGCTAACATTCTGACAATTCTGTGTCAGTGACTCTGTGATTCATAACCAGACGTCCGAGCAAAATCTTTAAATATCCAACACGGCGCTTCAAGCCATGCGTAAAATCACCAAGCGGAGAAGCGCGAGAGCATATCTGTCACTGGTGCAGTCCAGGAAGAGATCATAACACAGAAAATAAAAACGTACATGTAAGCACATATTTCAGACTGACCTCTCCACCGGCGTACAGCGTCGTCAGAACCGTGTTGGGTGACAAGAAGTCACGATTTCTCAGGTTTTTGGCGCTGCTCTCCTTGAACCAGAGCTTCTCTCGCTCGCGGCTGATCTCGGCTTCATGATCAGCATCTCTCCGCAACGCGCCGCTCAATGCTTTAACGGTGGACACGATGCTAAATGGCACGGCTTCCTCCATGATTAGGTTCCGTATGTTGACATTGTTATTCGTGCCCGGACTAGAGAGATGTTACTGAGATTGACTGTTGCAGCACTGCGGTGCTGTGCTCGGATTGATCACCAATCAAAACACATGCATTCGGACCGGAACGTTAAGAAATGTGACAGGTCAGAGGGGGCACATTTTCATGTAACACCAGTTCCTGGTTGCGACCCTTTGGAAAGGCGCCATTTTGGGTGTGGCAAAATCAGTTCAGTCAATGAAAAGAACAGAAAGTAAAAGTGCATTTCTGATAAAATACGTTTTGTTCAGAAGCTGTCGTTTTATTTGAAAAGATATAGAGTATATTTTTAAATAACATATGGATTAATTTCCATATGACTGATATTTAACATATTAATGAATGTGCACCTAATGTATGTTTTTTCACTCTTCTAAACCCACATAACTTATTTATAACTTATTCAATTATTTATTGTGCTATATTACAAAGTCATTTGATAGCTTTGGGTGAGGAGAAGAGTATTTATCATCATTAAAGTATTCACTACAAATCTTCCTTGACAGATAGATACTGTTTTCATTCATTTGATTTAAAATAGCAGCATGCACATTATGCTATTCATTTCTGCTTTTCTGATTACAAAAGTAAGTAAATGGTAACAGAATACTTTAGTTTTTGGGTGACTAAAGGTGAAAATGTATTTTAACTAGATTTTTAGACTTTTCTCTAAATGAATTTATAAGCCAGCCTTTTATTCCATTTAATGTTTGAGTAGACTGCATCAGGAATATGGTTTCCAGCATAAACATGTTTAAAAAGCTCCACATTTGTAACTTTTGACTTCTGATAACACTAATATATTACCGTATGGAACAGTAATAATCCATGCATCCATGAAAGGGTTTATAGGAATCTTTAGAAAAGTTGATCAAAATGAGATCTGGTCACACTTCATACTGAAGCATATTTGAATGCTGGTTGTTCAGTTGCTTATTTGAGTACTTCCGCTTTGTTTGTTGCAGGTAACAATTGTATGTAAGAGCTGAACTTGGGCCAGATTACATGTGACATGTTGTGGTTTACAGTAAGATCTAAATCTCTTCCCAAAACAGCAGAGACTAAAACAGTAACACTGGCTCACAGATTTCACTTAATATCCTCTAGCCCGAGTAAAATCTACAAAGCAAATCATCCAAAACCTGTTCCATATCACTCATCTATAGAAAACACAAACCTCTATCATTCCTCTCTATATCATCATGTAGATCTAACACATTATTTGGGAGTTTGGATGATAATGGCCCCAAAGCAACAAAAAAAGTCAACAAGTGATGTATGACAAATATTCTCAATTTATTATTAAATTAAATATTACAGAAACAAAATTCAAATGTCTTACAAAGCATTTTAATTATTAGCAATTATACTGAAGATTCTGAAGATTTGTGATTGTCAGGAAGTGATGCCAATCTTGGCTGACACGAAGTTCCCGGTGGCGAAACATATTTCTGGCGATCCGGGAGAAAACGTGTCATTCCAGAGCAACATCAGAACTCATATGCACACACACACATTTATGACTCAGCTATAACATTCAAATACATTTGAACTAATTCAGAAGTAAAATTCACATACAATATCATATCTGAATGAGACCAAATCTTGAATTCACCCAACACATTCAATTTTCATCTTTAAGCTCCTGCGAGAAAGGAAGGACACAGAATCCATAGCCAGCTGTCAATCAACCAAACAGCTGCATTATGGGTTCCGTTACCATCCAAACTGCTGTGGCCATTTTTACCGACACATCCGGCAATGCTTCGTTATTTAACATTTTTTCGTATGGAAATTAGATTTATCAAGTGTATTTTTATTAAATAAGAACAAAGAAAGGACATTCAAACAGCTTTTACCACAAACAAGTTTGGTGCATCTGCAAAAGAATCAAACTTGTTTATTTATCTTGCTTCATCTGTAGATTTGTGTCTTGAAAAACCTGTTCCCTATCAGAGAAGAGTGGGTAGAGAGAGGGAGGGAGAGAGAGAGGAGGAGAAGGGGGGTTATGCAAGGTAAATGAAGACAAAATGACTAGAGAGATTAAACAGGATATAAAATTGACTAAAGAAAATAACATGAAGTACAATGAAAGGAGGAACTACCCTGTAATATGAAGCTTTCGTTTTAGAATCAACAAGCTTGATGGCACATTGTAACAACTTTAGAGAAGACTATAGTTGAAGTGATCTCGTCTCTCACTGTCTTTCCTTCTTTTTTCGAGAAGATTTCCTCATATTTGCCAAACACAGTCAAATGAATGAGAAAAAGATGAGCAGAATAAACAAATGAATGAGAGATGATTTATATCAAAGCATATTTCCATAATTATAATTTTTTTACATTTCAGTGCGATCTACTTGCAAAAGAGAAGACAAGTTAACAAATGAAAGAAACAAGTGAAACAAAGGTGAAGAGAAATGAAAGAAAACTTCTTGTCACTGTGATAAACGACACGAGAAGAGGCACATTGAACGTGACAGATAAAAACGAGCAGGTATGAAAGAGATGAGATGAATAATTGTTACCTGTTCCTGTCATTCCTCCTCTCTCTCGCACGCGCTCTCTCTCTCTGCTTCCTGGCTTGTGTGAGTTTGTCAAAAAGCGTCTGAGTATTTATGCCTACGGACTTCCTCCTCAGAAATCGGAGGAACATTTTCACTTTCACTTCTTCACTAGACTGCCCACAACCTCCCCCTTCAAACATCTCAATGTCTTTCCCTTCTCTTTTTATGATTCCTATCATCTTTCTTATGATTTATATTTCTTTGTCTGTTACATCAAAAAGTGCTTCTACTATTATGGTTGATTCACTCATGTGATTGTAGGTGCAATATATGTTTGTTTTATTTCATTAATATATTATATATATTTATATGACATTTTTACATTTATTATTTTTAAAACCATTAAAAATTAGAATTATACAAGTAATTTTTTTAATCCAAAACATTCTAGTCTTCTCAGACTGCAGGAAAGATAATATTGCTGCACACATTAATATACATCTGTCAGTCATTTCATTTTTGCTGTGTATAAGCGTTAAGATATCTGGGCCCAGCTGGGCTGAGCTCACTAACGGGCCAGTATCATATTTCATGTATGAGGAGCCACCTGGAGCTCTCAGCCCAACCTGTCCAGGTGTGGATCCATTAGTAAGCATGTGTGAACGCTTGTTTGGAAAGTCCGGTAGTTTTAGAGGTGAAGGCTGGTTCCCTTGAGACGCGCTTGCAAAATGAGGAATAACGTACCGATGTCAATGTTGAGCAGCCATCTACCCACACACCCACAGATTCAGGATTTGAAAACCAATTTATGATGAAAAAACACATGCAAGTGAAAAATGTTGTAATTTACATGACACAGGCACATTTTTACGAAGGTTCTCACATGCACCTAACTGTTTTATAGACAAACTTGACAGAAATCCCATAAAAATACAACACTTCCTGTTTCATACAGATCAACTGCACTCAATCAACCCGGTTACTTCTCCGGACAGAAAATGTTGACTGTTTATTGCCTATAATGATGCATATGCCAGTATATTTTAATAATCAAGACAAGACAAATATATGTGGCAAAACATTTTGTATTTTCCAACAAATGTTGTCAAATGATTACAATCAAAAACATCTTTTTTGACATGGTAAGGCATCTGATACAAACAGCAGCAACCACACAAACTCACGCAAAATTGGCATATGATCGCAGACATTCACACACTGTTTCTCTCCTCGCTAACAGGAAAGGCGGCTGGGAAGACGAGAAAGAGGAAGCTGAGGTTCTCAGTGTGTTTGGGTGCCTGTATGTGCAAAGGCACGTGTGGAGTCCATTAATGAGGGTTTATGTGTGTTGCATGTACTGGCTTCTGTAGTGTCTTCTTTAAAACAGGCGCTTCTCATAGCTGAAAGAACAAAATAAAAGATCAGATAATAAGTTCAAACGTGAACATTATTCCATTCAAAAGTGTGGTTTCAGGAAAATTTGACATTTTCTTTTTGAAATAATTCTCTTACGTTCACAAAGGCTGCATTTATTTGATCAAAAGATAAATATTATTACAATTTAAAATAAATATTTTCTATGTTAAAATATTTTATTTCAAATGTAATTTATTCCTGTCGGCAAAGCCAAATTTTCAGCAGTCATTACTCCAGTCTTCAGTGTCACATGATTTTTATTATCGATGTGCTGCTTCATATTTTTGTGGAAACCATGATGCATTAGTCGCCTTAGATTTTTTGATGAATATATAGTTCAAAATAACAGCATTTATATGAAATGGGAATCTTTTTGTAACATTATAAATGTCAATTTTTTTTAAAGATTTGTTTTCAGCATTTTGCCTTTATTTGTATAGGACAGTATTTCAGACAAGGAAGCATGGTGGGAGAGAGGAGGGGGGGTGGGATCGGGAAAGGTCCGGGAGCCGGGGCGCCTGAAGCACAAGGGCTCTATATGTCGGCACGCTGTCCACGAGGCTATTGGAACCGACATAAATGTCACTTTTGATCAATTCAATGCATTCTTGTTGAATGAAATCATTATTTTATTTTACTGACCCCAAACTTTTGATCGGTAGTGTACAATATATTCAGACTAAGTGTACGAATGTTTAACTACCTGTGGAGGCTGTGCACTCCGCCCTCCATCTGAGCTGACATTGTCCTCTTTTCAAACCTCAGTTCACCAGAATACATCATCACCCTGAGATAGATGAAGAAAGAAAGGAAAAACGGAAAATGACAAACTGTCTCTCATTAACCTCAAACATTAATATTTGATTTGTGTCTGTTTTAGCAGTGCATTATTGGGTTAAATGTGCAATGTATAATTTCAGTGCCACTAAATAAATCAAACAGAATTGCAAAAATAAGAAATTATTGTTTTGGAAACAATCATTCTTTTTACAATTTTGTTTGGCTTCTCCATCACTAGTGGCACAGAAATGCTACACTGTGCTTTTTAATGCATTTAATTGCCGGTATCGGAGTAATTAGTGTGCTTGCATGTACCTCAACTGTGTGAGGCTCTTTGCACCGATGTCTTGGCAGGAATGCTGTATGCCAACGAGGAGATATGGAACAAACTTATGGATGGAGCCTTTATCCTGAACAGCCCCTGAGACTCCCTGAGCTACTTTAATCTTATCACACTCACTGAAAAAGAGACAGAGAGATGACAGAGGGGTTGAGATCGTGAACGGTTTCAATTTATATTCTGTACAACTTTCTCAGTCCAACATATTAGCTTTTATTAATGTTCCATTAAACTACTATTCAATAAATGCATCTATATGTCTAATTAACACCAAGCATTAGTCTATATAAGAAAGTTGTGAAATAGCTAGCATATACCAATATACCAAAGCAGTTTTAAAAACAAAAAACATGGGAACCTGTAATTAGTAGCAGGAACTAAGAGCAATAAGTGCACAGTATTGTATTTGGGAAAGGATTTATTTGTGTGTAACACCTGAAGTATCTGTTCTGTGAGCCCAAGTTCTTGTCCATGGCATCCAGTGAGCCCATCCCTCTGTACTTCTTCAGACGGATCCCATCCGAAAAGAAATATTCACCAGGAGCTTCAGATGTGGCAGCGAGCAATGACCCCATCATCACTGAGAGCAATCAAAAGCAGAAGAGAATTTAGCTTGAATTATGACATTAGTCTGTATCTTGTGAATCTACATCGAAACCATATCTCACCTGTAGATGCTCCCAATGCAAGGGCTTTAGCAATGTGACCAACTGTCTGAATCCCCCCATCAGCGATGACAGGCACGCCAAACCGCCGAGCATATTCTGACACCTTATACACAGCTGTTGCCTGTGGCCTTCCGCATGCTAGCACTGTGAGAACAATGAGAATAGAGACTATCAACATTACTTGCATATAATTCAAATATTAATTGAGTAGACGAGGACAGTCATATGCATTGATAAAAATACTCTCCACTAACTGCTGTTTATACAAACATAGACATCCATACTCTCTCACACACACACACACGACTCGTGAATATGAGTGTATTCTTTACTCATGCAGTCTTGTGCCTTCAGTCAGTGACAATCAACCAACCAGTAAACGTTACAGAGACAGTATTGCATATCAATTCAAATAGAGGCCAAAACAAAATTCATCAAAGAAATCTAAATCATTGCACTACTTTGAACTTCACTAAGTTCAAAGACAAAAAGTTTGCGTTATATGAAATGTGGATTCATGAAAGTGGAATTTCAGAAGTGATATTTTCTATAAATGGTGAAGTAACATGATAGGAGAAGAGGAGCCCATCAGAAAACCCTCTACAAGGTCTTGACAAACAAGGACAAGTGAGAAAGCTTCACAATGATTTGAATCATTCTCTGAATTCACAATCTTTTGCTCCACAGTCTGTTTGTGACCTTTCGCAAGTCCGTCACAATAAGTGGTGAGCATGTGAAGCGCACACACACACACACACACCTGCCAAACCCACTTATTATCTGTTCCAAATATTGACAGAGTGGGATCCAAAAGTCTGAAACTACGAGCGCTGATTATACTAATTGATTTATTCAATCTAACTAATTAAACATTATTTTAATTAGCATAACAAGTGAAAAGTTGCATGAAAGATGCATGGAAATCCATGCTGTCATGGTTTTTGGAATTTTCATTGTTTTTTTTTTTAAAGACAACGAATGAGAGTAGACAAGAAATGAAGACGGAGCAGCAGCATTGGGAAATGACAAGTGTCAGCTTTTTACCCCAAACCCCCTTCTGTAATTTCTAAAGTCACACCATCTACACTCTGCATACGGTAAATGAAAAAACTAAATGGTGTGAGTTAAATTAACACGAACTACACTGAACTGTAAAACAAAGACCTTCTGCAGTGAGACCAATGGTTGTGACACCCTCAGCTATTTCTGCTTTGTGACAAAGTGCACTTCATACACTGCAGTGCTCTTACAGCAGCTCTAAAAACTATTTGAACACGCAAGCCATTTTCATTGTACAGATAAAATATCAAACCAAATGACATATAGAAAGAAACAAGGCTAGAGCTTTTAGAATTTCATTTCACCTAATTTCACTTGGCGTGGACTTTTAATCAGCGACTTAGCAAATGTAAGTTGTTTCTCCTCAAGTTCATCGCATTAACTAAAATATATTAATGTTTGAAGAAAGTGACCAAATGTTCACAACTGTCATTTTAACTGCCAGCAACTACTTCTAATGATGCAGAGCCATTAACCAGTCAATGCAGCAGGCAGAGTGAGATAGTGAGCCAATGGGATCTGTATGGGGAAGGGACTTACTGGAGTATCCCGTAACAGTAGTTGGGGTTTAGACCAGCTCTGTCCTAAAACCGCAGCTTTCTGGAACCTCGGAATGCATCACAAAGGCTGCAACTGTGTGCAACACAGTTTGATGTTAGCATGTTGCTAAACTGTATGCTAACAGCATGATACTCTAATAAGCAAAATGTTACACTCATAAATGCTGGGTAAAATACTTATCTATTTTACAGTAAAAAAAAAACATTTTATTCAGTTTTAAGTTTATAATCATACATTTATAATTTATTACAATTTATAATCCAAAAGCCATCCTGGATTTATTTGCAATGTGTTATGGAAATGTAATATTCGTGAAGGACATGTACAATTTAAAATAACGGTTTCAAATGTTTTAAAATGTAATATATTTCAAATGTTCAATCTTTAGTTTCATATGATGTTTCACTTTTGATCAATTTAATGCATCCTCGCTGAATAAAAATATAAATTTCTTTCAACAAAAAAGAAAAGAAAAAGTGAACAGTGGAGTATCTCAGAAGGCAGTACAATTATGCCTACCTTCTGGAAGTCTTTGCTAGGTTTTGGAACAGAGCTGATAAAAAAAAGGGAACTGATGCAACTAACAAAAACAACCGGTTGAAAGAAAGAAAATATGCCATAGACAGTCAAAGAAAGCACAAAAGGGAAAAATTAGAGAAAAAAAGTGCAAAAAGAGAGAAAAACTGTGACAGAAAAGAGAAAGAGCCTCCACTGCTAGGGCTGTAACGGTGTGCGTATCGTGTATCGAACGGTTCACGGGCAGTTCCAAATGGAAGTGATCATCCCTATTCCCTTGGAGTGGGGACTTTTATACTCTAAAATATTTTACCTTTAATTTCTACAATTTAAATTATCGAAACATTTTGACTTTATTCTCGTAATCTTAGATTTTATTTTTTTACATGGCTCTAAAACGCCATAGTATTACACAGCTGCTGTTTATGATGTTCCATCTGCTGTTTATGATGTTCCAAAAAAGTTCCATCTTGGTTTTTATTGGCAAAGTGCTTATATTTCGTTTCGCTTCTTTATTAAGTTAATTTAGAAACATGATTTGAACATTTTATGTTTGTTAAATTTAACACAAACTCTGTTCCATAAACTTTCACAAGACTCATTATTATCTGTAAAAAAAATAAAAAAAAATAACAAAAACATTCATATTCTCATCATCCGTATTGCCGCTATGTGTGCATACCCAGTACAACCCGTTGCACATCCCTCTCATCCCTCCTGTTTATACTAATATTTATTAAGTCCCATATACAGTTTTTGCACATCCTATTTGTTTTGCACATCTTACTGTTTTACTGTTTTGCACTTTTCTTTATTCTATTGCACATTTTACTTTGTATTTCTTTTTTTACCTATATATATATATACTCTTGTGTGGTGTTACTTTTATATAATATATTTATTTTTTATTTTTTATTTTTTTGCACTGTCCACTGAGCGGACCTGATTTGACCTACATTTCACTTTTGATTATACCCTGTATAATTTATCATGTGACAAATAAAGAAACCTTGAACCTTGAACCTTGAACCTAAAAGTGGAAGCTGAAGCCGAGTTGAAGGACATGGTGGCACTAGCGAGATCACTTGCAGTGGGATCACTTGCATTTTTCTTAATAAGAGTGGAAAATTTAAATACACCATAAAGTTTCCACATAAAGGTAAGAGTATACATCATTCGAAGCTGCAAATAGTTTTATTGTTGTGCACTCGCAACATCAACAAAACGTTTTGTAAAATAAAGAAAACATACAGGTCCTGATCTTGAGCAGGAACACTTCACAAAAACTGAACCGAAATTAAATACTTGCCCGGCATTTGCCGGGTACAAATGTTTTGCATATGTGCCCGGGGCTGACTTGCTACACCATTCTACTAATTCTACTACGCCAATTACGAGAGCGCAATTTCCTCATTATCTTATCGCTGTTTAATTGTCAAATGTCTTTTTATTGTTGTTAGCATTACTGTTGCAAATAAACATAAATGTTATGTTTTAAAAAGATTTAAAAATATGCTATATGACATCTAAAATAAAATATTTTTGAAACTTTTAAAAATGTAACATTTATTTATTTTTTATGCCGGTGTCGGTCAGAAAATCTGCTGAGGCACACCGTGCTGCATTGTCACGGGAACATCCCAGCTGAAGATAATGAGGAAATTACATCGCTCCCTTTGCCAAGTGTATTCCAAACGACTACATAATGGCACGCACATGCCCTGCTCACTCCAAAGTCCCCACTCCAAGGGGATAGGGATGATCACTTCCATTTGGAACTGCCCGTGAACTGTTCGATACACGATACGCGCATCGTTACACCCCTATCCACTACCATACTCCCATCATTCACAGCGACAGAATAGATAACTATACAAACAGATAGGCAGACACTTATATAGACACATACATATTCATTCTTAGACAAAACCCACTGAATGTGGAATAATATTAATACCACACAAACAAAATGTGAAAACATTTCTCCACAGATTCTAAAACCCCAGAAAAATGCTGGAAGAGAGGAAACAGGGCAGTGCGGATTGTCTGCCAATCAATCTGCACAATTACCTTGCAGACAAAAACTGCAGGGATATTTGGGAAATGACAGATCATTTGGGCTGCTCTAACAATGTTAAAGAAAACCAGAGGAGGCACTGGACATTAGCTGCTCTCTCTGGAATGACTGGATGTAGAAATGGCAGGCAGTCAGGCCTGGGATTGGTGGACTGACCTTCTTGTGTGATGCAGATGGAGCCGCTGCCCATTCCCACTCTGAGAGCATCCGCTCCGGCATCAATCAAATTCTTCGCCTGAGCCGCAGTCACCACTGCAACAGACAGACAACCCATGTTAACTGTGTGTTTGCAGATATTATGTTCAAAAAGTTTGTGTTTAAAACTAACCATTGCCGCCGATGACTTGTATGTTAGGATATTTCTCTTTTATGTACTTAATAATATTAATCTGAAAGATGGAATTTCCTTGGGAAGAGTCCTAAAGTGAGCAGAGAGACAATAGATAACCAAAAAGGACAAAAACATAAACCATCTTCAAGAACTGATTGTCTGAAAGACATTAAGCCCAAAACAGGCCTCACCAGGACGACCACGTCTACACCAGCCTGCACCAGCAGGTCGAGTCTGTATTTGTCATCGGTGTGTGTTCCCATGGCAGCGCCACAAAGCAGCTGTTTACGAGAATCCTTTGAGGCCAAAGGGAAATCTCGGTTCTTCTTCAGATCTGTCCGAGCGATAATGGCCACCAAACAGCCTTCCTCGTTTACTATAGGAAGCTTACCTATGGCAAAGAAAAACACTGAGTGAGAGTTTTACATGGGGGAATTATCTTGCAGCATTCTGACTTCATTCCAAACTTGGAACTATCAGACTGATTCAAAATGATAACTCAATGATTACTTTTTGAGAGATTCAACATTTTTGCTTATTTATTTGGTTGTTTTATACAATGTCAGCAGCTTTATTTATGGCTGAAATCACTTAAAATAAACTAATAAACAAATTGATAAACCTTTAGAAGGAGATATATATGGGTTCAACGTTCCATCTGAAGTATTGCGGTGACGGATAATTTTTTTTATCATGAAACCAAAATTTAAGTCCCAAGTAAAAATATATTGCACAAAATGTAAAAATCAAAGCAAAGTGTTCAGAATAGCAAACAATGGTCCAAAAATAAGCGTAGATCAAAAAATTCAAAACGTATTTAAAAAAAATTATCAATCATGAATCTAAACTTTATACACATTTAAAATCATATTGCAAAAAAACTAAATATCAATGCAAAATTATGCATCTTGCACGAAATTATCCGTGACCATTGTTTGCTATTCTGAAAACTTTCATTTTTAAATTTTGTGCAATATATATATATATATATTAGTGGTGGGCCGTTATCGGCGTTAACGTGCTGCGTTAACGTGAGACTCTTATCGGCGATAAAAAATATCGCCGTTAATCTATTCTCAAAGTTGGGTTGGGAGCTGGGTCTATACTACGCAAGCTATGATGACTTTCACCCTGATATTTTTGCGCGGATGTATACCTAGCCGAATTGCACTGTAGGGGCGAGAACGAGTCTTGAACTAGAGGCTCGCAGTCCGTGATGGACAGATTGTTAACGGCTGGTCTATGTGGTAATACAATCGGGCAGGACATCCAAACGCTCAGCTATCATTCATCAACCTCAAATATGGCTTTTCATCTGAAAGATGTATGTAGTAGCAACTTTACATGGCCGCTCAATATGATGTTAACCTAGATAAATGTGCGCTATTGAAGTGTTTGTGTGGAAGCGCTTTGCTGCAAGACAGGCTCCGTGCTTCACTTGCTCCTAAAATCTCCGTCATTTTTGGTCATACAGATAAAAGTAGCCTAATACATCTTTCGAATCTGTAAAGACTCTATGTTTATTTGTGTGCACTCAGAATAACAACGAAACGTTGCGCTTTTAAGCAAACAGGATGCGCTTTAGGTCTCATGTGAACTTGAGCGAGGAACTTCGAAACTCGAATATATCTAAAAATACAGTACATAGAAAAATATATCTATAGAGAGTGAAATGTCTAAAAAAAAATAGAAGACGTGTGTGTTAGCATGGATGATTTACATGAAATTTAATCTGTGCAACACTGTGCATAATAAGATGGCTTTCAGTTCAATATAATAACAAAAAACGACATTTTGGGTTTTTATTCAACTAATAAGGTGGGCACGTTGTGATCTGTACTATATTTTTACTGTAATTGACAGTTATCGGCAAAAAAAAAAAAAACAACAACACGGGAGTGGGAGGGAATGGGAGTCATTCTTCCGGGAGTGGAACGCAGGATTTTCCTCCAGTTTTTCGTGGGATTGGGACGGGAAGAGATTAAAGTTTGTGATGCATTTTGGAAACAGGAGATGAGCCCCTGGTCTAATGCGCCACCTGGCTTGAGAAACCCGTTCTCAAAGACTTACTTTTAGTCGTTATTTGGGTAGCACACATATTCTGAATGCCTTCGGCAGAATTCAAATGAGCCATTTTAATCTAGATTAATTCCCAAAATTAATCTAGATTAATCTAGATTAAAATTTTTTATCTATGCTCACCTCTAATATATATATATATATATATATATATATACACACACACACATATATATATATATATATATATATATATATATTAATGCAATACTTTTGGTGGAAAATTGATCCCATAGATATGGAATGGATATACAGAATAAATACATTTACAAACAGAATAATAAAATATTAACATTTAAGAGACAGATCTGCACTTGAGCCAAAAAATTATAATCTAGAAGTTCCTATTGACACTCTACTACATGCATTATTTCAAATTAATGCTGTTTTTGAACAGTAGTGCATACTGGATACAATCAGCAGAACTAAATGCAAGATCACTGTCTTGAAGTTATTTTGTGGCATGCCACTGCTAAGAAGTGGTGCATGAAGCACTGCTATATAGGTAAATGAATAATTAACATTCATAAAAATGTTTTATTTGGTTCAAGGATTAATCTAAAACTTCAAGAGCTCACATAAACTGAAATTCTACCCCACCTTTTTTGCTCCTCTGGAGGATTTCATTGGCCTCTTTCAGTGTCACTCCTGCTGGAGCTACAACCAGGTCCTCCCTTTTAGTCATTACCTGAGAGAGAGAAAGTTAAGATGAGCTGAGTTCAGTAAAAACTGCTAGCCCCCATCCTCTGTTAAGCCCCACCCACCTCACTGAGGGGCAGGTCATGCTCCGACTCTTTGAGGAAGTCGATATCTCGTGATGAAATGATGCCGACCAGACGTCCGCCCATCTGTCCGTTGTCAGTGATCGGAATCCCGCAGAATCCATGACGAGCCTTTGCCTGAAATACGTCTCTTACCCGCTCGTTAGGACTCATCACCACCGGATCCGTAATGAAACCCTGTTCGTACCTCTAAACGGGGGTTGATCAAGAGGGAGAAAAGTCGAGTGATGTTCTATTAGGCATTTCTACTTGGGAGTCACCTCAATACATATCACTTAATACAAAATGAGGTGTGGATTTCTCATTCACAAGGACGCTGTTGCAACTACAGGGTAAGGGTCCGCAGAAAAACAGATATTACGAATGAGGAAAGAAAACTGGTACAAACATAAAGAGACAAGAGTCAAAAAGAGACTCACCTTGACCTTGCGGACTTCATTAGCCTGGAACTCTGGTGTGCAGTTATGATGAATGAAGCCAATCCCACCAGTCAGCTGTGACAACACAATATCACATTTGACTTTAGAACAAAACACAACAAGCATAGATGGTCGAACTTCGTAAATTTAGGTTTAAAGACTGGTTTTGGGGAGACGGGGCAGGAGATTTGCAGAAAAAAAACTGCACTTACTGAAGAGGAAGATTTCTGCTAAGATTTTTATTTTTGTCAACTTTTAGAAGTATACTTGCAAAGACGTGCAAAACTAATGGACATCTTCAAACTCCTATCTTGATTAATGGGGATTTTAATAACTTCATTGATATTAAAATGCGAGGTAGCATATTTGCAAATAAACTTTTCTTTTGTAATATGCATACATACAGATAATTGTGCTTACTCAAATACCTATAATAGTAAGAGCACTTTCTGTGCTGGAATCTTGTGTCAGTCATTCTCTTACCGCCATAGCAATAGCCATGCCAGACTCTGTGACTGTGTCCATGGGTGACGAGACCAGTGGTGTTTTTAGTGTGATTTGTTTGGTCAACGCTGAGGTCAGGTCCTACAGTGAGAGCCAATCAAATTAAACCACTGATGATATACAAGAAACATCATCCATCCAACAGTAGAGAGTCAAAATAATTACTACTGCACAAAAGTAGTGTTTCACTTACCACTTGGTCAGCTGTGAAGTCAATGTACCCAGGCAGAATCAGGAAATCACTGAAAGAGAATGGAGAAAAGTGGGCAAAAAATGTGAGTGAGGGAGATTAATTAATTTACAGCTGCTGCAAGTGATTTTAAAACACATATCACTATTACTTGACAGATGTAACTTGAAAAAGTGTTCTGAGAAATAATACCTGTCTCTGTGACAGGACAGCTTTGGACTAGCCAATCAGAAATGTATATAAGTTGGCTATCGCCAATAGCAAGAGTTTGGGGCGGGCTAACTGTTTGACCAACCAATGAGTGGAGTGTAGTTGAGTGTTTGGGAAACATAATTAGAGATTATGTGTGTATGCGTTTAGAAGCATTAACAGTATACATTTTAAACCGTTTCTTTTTTGCAATTCTGCAGAAATCGCAATGATTCAGTGAGTTGTTGACGAGTACCGATTCACCAACATTCAACTCTCTTATCTCGTCCATTGATTATCATGTGGTTTCAAATCAAATCACTTTTATTGTTACATCACCACAGCACATGTGCCCTGGTGAGTGAAATTATTGAGTGTGCTACAGACAGTGCAGAAACAATTTACATATAGACAGTACATACTTACAGACTTATACAGATGACAATGTGCAGAATACATATACATATAGTCAGTACACACAGTGTCCTATCAGACATACTTTCTGTTATCAATACACATTATACAAAGTATGTACACATTCTACATTATGTACACAAATATTCACACAATAATATGCGAATGTGCAGCAGATTATAAATAAGATGTATAATCTGCTGCACCTTTGCATATTATTGAATATAATATATAGAATATGCGAATGTGCAGCAGATTATAAATAAGATGTATAATCTGCTGCACCTTTGCATATTATTGTGTGTGTGTATATATATATATATATATATATATATATATATATATATATATATATGTTTTAAAATAAATATATGTTAATGAGAAAAACTGAGTAGGTCAATGCAACAGCCTCATCATGTCCAATGTAAACAGTGAATTAGCGTACAACTCTAGTGTTAGATAGTAAACAGATAGAATTTTCTGGAAGAAAGAAAAAACTCACACCTGCCACGGATAGGCTTTCACTCGAGGACTTTACATGGCACCAGATCATTTGTTAAGAGAAAACAACCATAACATACTTCCCAAAGCTCACCCTATTTATAGCACATTTGGAGGGCCTGGCGTGAAAGACAGCGATTACTTTTGGTACAAGAAAAGCTGCTTGGGGTGTCAGTGGTTTAATAATAGACTGTGGTAACTTGGTGTGTGGTACTTGGCATAATGGAATGAAGCAGACGATGAATCACACACAGGTAATTCAATCCAAGATGTCCATATTGATCCGTCTATGCAGTACTGACCCGCGTGAGACCGAATTGCATAATAGATAATAAAAAAACCGTGTACTGTCAGTCACATATATCCATGCTTGAAGTCAAACCAGACACATGTGGACCAACGACACCTACATGCTGTTCAGCTCATGCGGTTTTAACGAAGCTGCATACTGTATGAGCACATCTGTAGTATTGACAATCAAAAGTGTTAGATATTTAACAAATAGCAATCATTTAGAGAATGCAATAAGACACAAGTAAGGTATTTATTTACTTATAAGTAAGGCCGTCTCCGCAGTTGAAGAGTTGCTGTACGGTTAGACCGTCGTCAGGCACGTAACCCGTCTGTCCGCTAATTAAATAGTCCGCCATAGCGTATGAAAAGCGTAAAAGTCCAAATTTCTCACAGGATGAGTGTTTTTCAAGACGGTGAGCCGGTGCACACACAGTCCGGTGAGTGGTGTTCTCCTCGGAGCCTCAATCTGACAGTCTTTACGACACCAAATTACAGTAACGTTAAGTGTCGCAAATAAGCTCAGGTTTCTGTGAAGAAACAGCACTGAATCAAAAAGCCCGACAACACGCTCTTGTTTTTGGGACTGAAGCTGACCCGTAGTGCCTACAAGCATCACACGTGTCTGTCTGTAGAACGACCTCGTCTTCCGCAGATATAAATAAGGTGTCTTGCTACGTCACTTCCGGGGGTCATTGCTTCACCCTGGGGTGCATTGGAAGGGTGGGGTGTTTGTGTCGTCAGTCTCGTTATCTCGCGCGCACATGTGCTTAGCACGAGGGAATGTCTTCGATTTAAATTTATCTCGTGCGCTCTGCTGCTGACTTTATTTGGCTCGTATGAACTGACCTGAATATGTGGGAGCGCGCGAGGACACCTCGTGCCCTTTAAGCTCGCGTAACGACCATTCGAGGACAGTTTTTACTGTGAAGTCGTTTTCTTAATATTTACTCTATTAGAGCCGCAATGAAAAATACAGTAATAAAATCAGTGTTTACATATTTAAGCCAACCAGTGAATCTTCACTTTTTGTCAGTAAAAGCAATTATTTTGTATAAAGTTTTGACCTTTTTTGTCCTTGTATTTTTAATATTAATATATTTCTATTATAATGGATCAGGCTTTGATATTGCATCTGATCTGTGTGCGTTTGATTTTTGAAGACAAAAAAAACTAAATTCTTTATGACTCATCGAAAGGAAAAGTGGTTCATACAATACTGCATATTGTGTTTATAATTTTTCTATAAAGATCAAATGTTTTCTTTCATGGCTGTGGGTTGCCTATTGTAACCATAATGATCCTGATGTAAAACAGAGCAAGTATTCGGTTTGTAATACCTCCAATTCGGTGTAAACATAACATGGCAAATATGAGCTGCACTAATATATGGCACCTCTAACATTCTGGTGTCAGGTGTGAATTGTTAAAAAGTTGTGTGGCAGATAAATACATGCCACTTCAAATGCACATATACACTATCATTCAACGTTTTGGGATCACTATAATAATTTTTTTTTTAGCAAGGATGCATTCAACTGTTCAAAAACACAAGACATTTAATATTATAGAGTATTTCAAAATAAATGTTCTAGCTTTGAAAAATCAAAATCCAATTTCTACACTACATTTAGCAGCACAAACATTTACAATTGTAATAAGATTTAATAAAATATGAATACTAATAAAATAATCAGTCTCACCTTATCAAAATTAATTTAAGAAATCTTGAGCACCAAACCAGAATATTATAAATATTTATGAAGGATCACGTGACAAGGAGGACTGCAATAATGGCTGCTGAAAATTCAGCTTTGCCATCACAGGAATAAATTTCATTTAAGATATATTCAAACAGAAAATGGTTATTTTAAATATTTCACAATATTACTGTTTTACTGTATTTAAAAAAAATGCTGCCGTGGTGAGCACAAGAGACTTATTTCAAAAACCTACAAATATTACTGACTGCAAAATTGAGTGTAGTGTAATGCAAATACTTCTTTAATGTGTGTGCACAAGAAAACACAAGAGTCTCTGTCTGGTTTAAAAACATTCTCTCAGTAACTATTTCTGTATTAATGTACAACCGTTGAAAATTACAGCATTTGTTTTTCATATTTTTTTTTAAGTGATCTAACTATCAACAGCCATTTCAAAGGATGAAAAAAACATAAGAATGCAAGAGTGAGAAGGAAAGGTGGCACAGTTATGGCAGGAGCAATGGAGGAAGAAAAGACTGTTTCAGTGGAGTGTTTTGAGTGTGTGCGTGCATGTGTAATGTCAGCTGACGTGGGGATGCAATGTCTGCGTATGTGAATCCTTGAACAATCATGCTATTCTCAAACCCTGCAGCAGAGTAAAGATTAGAAAGCAAAAAAGGGGCACTAATGAAGGAAAGAATGAGCAAAAGAGGAAAAAATGCTTTGAAAAGAGGTGCTATAAACATGAAAAACAAAGGAGATGGACAAAACGTTATGAGATGCAGAGTAGAGTTTGACAGAAAAAAGTGGAGGGTATCTTTGGAGAGAAGGGACCAAGACAGTTGAGAGAAGAGTGAACACGATGTGGATTTGATGGACGGATGTTCAGGTGTCGTGGAAATCCTTCAGCAGCGTCCGTCTCTTCTGCTCAGCAGTGTGCATCTGATTCTCCAGATCCTACAGATAGAAATACATTTTTAATTCTAGTGTTTATGTTCACAACTTCCTCTTGTTTTTGTTCCATCTCTCACCCCTCTATCGTTAGCACTCGGCTCTCCTCTCTCATAAGTGTCTGCTCTCTCCACTTTCCATGACAAGTTCTCGATCTCTGCCTCCAGCTGCGCTTGCTGATACTCAAACTACAGGGAATAAAAATGAGATTTCCCATTACCAAAGACTGATCTCAAAGAGATATTTGACCTTCAATGAAAGTCACATTTAATGCAATGGCTTACCAGTTTTTTGCGGGGTCCAGACTCCATGTAGTAGGCATAAGGATAAGTGTACTGCAGTGTGTAACGACACTATGGAGAGAGCAAACAGACAGTGTAAGCATGTGGAAACACAGACCCTTGTGCGTAACCCTTTGGGGCTAAATTGTGTAGCCTTACAAACAACCAAACTTTAAAAGAAATTTAAACCACAATTTTTATCAAAAAGAAATCCCAATTTTTCATAAATCATGCAGCCCTACTGTGGAGTACAGCTGGATTCATCCTGTACCTTGGCCAGTAGCTTGGCAGCATTCTGCAGGTACTGCCAGTCAATCCAGGTGCCCAGGTTATTCATGACTCGCTCCTGAATCTTCTCCTGGATCCGCTGGTATGTCTGAACCTCCAGCTGCAAGCTATTATTGTGGTTCTCCCACTGGACACACACATAATGTACAGATTATGTATCACAGCAATTAAGTGGCAATGCTGTGATTAACATGAAAACTGCAAATTGGTATTTTTCGCCAGGCCATGAAGAAATATAGAACCAAGTATCGTCAGCAAAACAATGAAAGCCAACACCATGTTTCCTGATATCTCCAACGGTAACATGTAAAGCGCGAAAAGTAACGCGGCCTTAGTACAGAGCCTTATGGTACTCCATACTGCATTTGTGATCGATATGATAACTCTTCATTCACTACGAACTGATGACAGTCAGATAAGTATGATTTGAACCATGCCAATGCAATTCCACTAATGCCAACTCATAAATACAATGAGATAATAGCTCAGTTTTTCTAGTGAGCTGTTTTTAGGCAGCATCTTAACTGAAAAAGAACACAATATAGGCAGTGACTGGACAACCACCATACAAATAGAATTAGACGTATTCAAATTATTTTTATTGATACTTCTCTGTAATGAGTTAACTATAATGTTACAGCCTACTTTTTGGAACAACCTACTTCTCAGGTCACTACTAAGTTCACTCGGTTTATCTCTTTTTCAAAAGAGATTTATTTATTATTGATGAATCATTTTGTCTCACCCTCTCAAAGTAGAACAGGTATTTTTTGAGGGCCTCTCTGGCCTGGGCCTGCTGGCTCTGATTCACGATGTCAGGGTTCTCTTTGTAGCGACTGCACTCGTAGTACTCACTGCCATGAGTCTTCCAATCTCCCAGACACATCCAGCAGAAATCTACACACAGCCATAACAATGTCATTTCAATTAAGACCACTTCACCACTTAAAGGGATTTGATGTCATTTGTACAAACAAAAATCACCAGGGAGGAAAACGTACCATGTTTACACTTTGAGCATTGCTGCAAAGAGAGAGAGAAAAATATGGTCAGTAAAAACATGCATCGTTTTTTTTTACCATCATCTTGTTTTAACAAACACTTCTGTTCAACATTTTCTTTCTAGAAGAAATTAATGCAGCAGTTCATTCAGTCAGGAGGCATTAAATTGATCAAAAGTGACAGTAAAGACATTCGTAATGGTACAAAAGATTTATATTAAAAACATTTTGAAACCTTCTATTCATCTAAGAACGCTGAAGAAAATGTATTGCAATTTTCACAAAAATATTGAGAAGCTTAAGTGTTTTCAACAGAAATGTTTCATAAGCACAGATCAGCATATTAGAATATTTCTGAAAAATCATGTGACTGCTGAAAATTAAGCTTTACCATCACAGGAATAAATTACATTTTAAAATAGAAAAGTTATTTTAAAGTGCAATAATATACCGTTAATAAAATGCTGTTTTACTGTATTTTCGACTAAAATTCAGCTTTGGTGAGTATTCGAGACCTCTAACTTACTGGCCTCAAACTTTTGAACAGCAGTGTAAATCTTGTTGAAAAAGTGAAGATTTGATTTCAATCTTATTTTGATGAGAAGGATCTGAAGTTTACAAATAAGCTATTCAAGTAATACTCTCACTCTGACAGTCTGGGTGTTATATTCATTGCACGTAAAAGTGTGCTGATAATGAAAAAGAATGTGCATCTTACTCACCATGTGGTTGCACCCTCCATTCTTCTCAATGCAGATATTGCACTTTGGGCACTGTGGGTACAAAATCAAAACATAAGGATATTAATATATTTACTATCAAATTAAACACACCAATGATATATATACTTAATGTGACCATCTTAAATGTATCCGTGTGTGCTTCCTTACGTCTTTAGTGTGTGCACTGATGTAGTTGGCTGTCTCAGAGTCATCTGCACATTTGATCAGCCATTTGCGGATGGTAGCACAGTCTGTGGGTGCGTGGTACATCTGTCTGCACTTAAAACTGAAGACAGACAGACACAATCAATCCGCATGCAATCACATGTATCACGCCATGCATTGAGTAGTGTATGCAAGTGTAATTATGTGTAATACCAGAAGACTTCTGTGCAGAGGCTGCATTGGACTCTACGAGCTCGAGGTTTCTGCACTTGTATAACTATCGGACAGTCAGCACCAGGACACAACTGCAGCTGGAAATGACTCTGCAGACACAGAAACATGAGCAAGTTAAGAGCAACTAGTGACATGTGCCTGTTCTATAATGTGAGAAGACTAGAGATGTACTGATATCAGAATTCTGCCGGATACCAATCTTCAGGTTAGGGCCAAAAAACAATAAACGCCAAAGTTAAACTAACTTTCAGCAGCCATTACTCCAATCTTCAGTGTCACATGATCCTTCAGAAATCATTCTAATATGCTGATTTAAGCTCAATAATGAACAGTGATTTATCTTCAATAATGAAGTTTCATATTTCTGATTTTTGATCAGATTTTTTGACAAATAGAACATTCAGAAAAGCATTAATTTAAAATAGATGTATTATATAACAACCATCACTGTTTGAATAATTGAATTTAATCCTTGCTAAATAGAAGTACTAATTTATTTAGCTCCAAACAATTGAACCAGAGTGCGTAATAATTCTGTATATAATTAAAAATGTTAGTCATCAACAAATGTATTATCTAAATATAATAAGGTGAAATGAGCACTAATCTGTAATATTGGAGGTAACTTATAAGGTAAAGACATATTGTGCATCCCTAAAAAAAACACACACCTCCACATAGTCCCTGAAGAGGTAGCGTCTGTATTTGTCTTTCAGTTCCTCGCTGGACAGCAGAGGAAGAACAAAATCATCTGGCATGCGAAGAGAGCAGTCCTGCGCCATGCAGGAGATCTCTAAAGACAAACACAATCCACAGAGGAGATCAGATAACAAGCTCACTCTAATCAGCCATACATACTCTACTGTACAGAGTCTTTATGTGCTCAATGTGTGTGTGCGTGTACTCACCAACTCCCACGCCATCTTTGACAAGTACAGTGCAGTGCTGCTCCCAGCATGCCTTGCAGAAGGAGTGCTGACAGGGTAGAGAGAGGAGAGCGTCTCTCCGGACCAGCTGCAGACATACCCCACACTGCAGTGACGTCCCGGCCTAAAGACACACGCATGTCAAGAGAAGGAAGTTCAGTAATGATCGTTAACAGAATAATTAACGGTTGTCCCAGGCAACCCAGGTTTTTTTTCACAGCAGGTTTCTTGCCTTTCAAATCACTTTGTTCCAATTTGTCACATAATAAAATAATTCAACTTGAATTGATATGTCATGTCCATCATTGATGTGGCAAATAGCATGTAAGATGCAGAATAAATTACAGTCAGCTTGTCATTATCATAAAATAAGCCCTTTATTGAAGGTTCACTGCATGTATACACTCAGTGCCATCTGCAATGTCAAAGAACAGATTTCATGATGGGCACAGTTTGAATTGCCTCAACATTGCATTTTAAAGATGACAATTCAAGTTTAAGGGGGTTTAATAATAAATAAATATATATATATTTTTTTCAAATAACTATGTAAAGACTGCATTAAAATGAACATTAAAGGATTGCAGGGACTCACAGTGAGAGATCTGCAGATGCTTGTGGGCTGAGCATGGGCTTCACAGAGCAACTGAGAAGAATTGGATTTATACCTTCAAATACAGAAAAATATTAACAGATTAAGACAGAAGAAACATCAGGATTTTAGGTTAAACATTATATGAATGCAATTAATATATTAGGTGCTGTATTTAGTTGTAGGTTTTTTATTCTTTTTGCAGTTCATGCAGACTAATGTTCAAAAGTTTATTTTATTGTTTTTGAAAGAAATCTCTTACGCTCAGAACTGCATTTATTTGATCAAAATACAGTAAAAACAGTAATATTGTGAAATATCATTACAATAACTGTTAAATAAACAATTAAAATAACTTTTCTCTTTTAATATATTTTAAGATGATTTATTCCGTGATATCAAAGCTGAATTTTCAGCAGCCATAAATTCAGTGTCACATGATCCTTCAGAGATCATTCTTATATGCTGATTTGAGATGAAAACCTTTTTTTGAGCGAACTTTACTTTAAGTATTCTTTGATGAATAGAAGTTTAAAAGAATAGAATTTATTTGAAACAAATCTTTTGCAACATTAGAAAAGTCTATATTTCTTTAAAAAAAAAAAATACTGACCCCAACCTCTTGAACAGTAGTCTCTCAGATAAAGTGTAATTATTACACAAGAATTACAAAAACATCTGTTTAAATTATTTTAGATGAAGTATAGCATATCACACCACTTTAGTAATTTCACTTTTCATGTTAACTACCCATAAAAGTGTACATATGTTGTGTGCGTGTCGCTGTAATTAATTACCTTTCGAGTATTTGTGACACTTGCCAGTGAAAATGAACAAGGACCAGTCTGGCTACAGCTGGTGACACCTGAAGGGAAAAAATATTTCTGTATTGAGTCTAAACAATTTATAGTTTGAAAAGATACATAAATACACAGCTAAGAATAAATGTCAGCAACAATAAATCTGCAAAACATTGTCACTCATTTGGTCCGTCCCTCACCTTTAGGGCACTTGCTACATTGTTGACTTCCTCAGTTAGTACCCTCTGGCTCTCCCTGTACGTCAAGCAATTGAACTGGTATTCTTCCGGGTCAAACGGTTCTTCTACCGCCACGTCATCATCAAGTCCATCATAATAATCAGGGATGTCGCCCTCTACGGCGTCTTCATCATCTTCATCAAATTCATCATTACTGTCTGAGGCTTGGCTACTCATATCCACAGACATAGCCCTCTGGGCCCCCCCTTTCCCTGACCTGACAGCTGCTCTCCACTAATCAGCAGCTACTGAGCCGCTCCTCTCCACCCCCAACTGGACCGAGAATCCCAGGGGGCCCTGTGGCTCTTAGCAGCACCGAAAAAAGCAGAAGAAATCACACTCCCCGTCACTCATGAGGAACCGGAGCAAGGGATGAGCTCAGTCAGAGGAAAACAAATACTGAAAGAGAAGAAAAACACATTATTTGATATCTCATTTATACATGGTCAGACTGCATGTTCCAAGATATTTAGCCTAAAAGCTCAAAATAATTTATGTTGACGAATATAAATTGTGTCTATAAATTTCTTTAAAGCTAAAATTATTTTTTTCTGTTTTTAAATAGATTAAAATTGCACCGTGCATCGTGAAGGAATTTATTTTGTGATGACCATCTGACCCTACTTATTATACAGCTCCTTTATAATATAGGAATAGACATAAAATATTGATTGGAGTTTAAATTATTTCATTATGTGAGAAGAAAGAGACCGCAGAGTGAACTCAATCTCCAATACAATCCTGATATTACTGGAATGTATGATCTGATTTTACATTCTGTGTGAAAAATAATAACAGATAATAATATAACTATACAACTACTTAAATACATGAAATATCGATTGGAGTTATTTCAAACGTTTACTTAATACTTAAAATATTCATCAGTTGAATCTTGTGATCGACCAATCAAAATCAAATCTTTCCTTAATATGAGTGATAAAGTGGTCGGGTACCGTTGCACTCTTTCAGAGATCCTTAAGTATTTTTCCCACAGGGATTTTAAAATGTCTTTGTTAAAGATGCTGAGTGTGATACTTATCTTTGTCAAGCATATGTACGTGAGCTCTCAGGATAATGTTTTTTACAGTCTATGGGATCAACGCGCTTGCTTTCTGAAAACACCGGTTAGCTTGCAGTTTAGCGATCTCCACTTTAATATTCTATTATCAGAAAAGTGTAATTCATCAAGTGTTCACTTATATGAGAGAGAGAGAGCGAGAGAAAGAAAGAAAGAGCGAGAGAGAGAAAGAGAGATACTGTGTATGTATGAATTACCATCATAACAGTGAAGCTGTGGGTTTAATTCCTTTAGAAACAATGATGTTACCAGCTCCTTGTTGAGAAAGATAAATGTAGCTCTTGAGCGATTAAGCTATTTTATTGATAAAATAGTGTTGCTGAATGTGTGAGTGGCTGAGCATGTGTGTGTGTGTATACAGTGAAGACAGCGCATTAATTTAGAACTCTATTTTTTTTTTAAATATAGAGTGTGTTCATTTGTGAAATGATAAACTACCAGCAATGTTAAGATGATTTTTTAAATATATTAATATGAGTACATTACAATATAAATTTATTAGAACAAGTATATTATTATTTATAGGCTTAAAAAAAAAGATGTAATCAATCAGAATATTTTACCTGGTGGGGGGGGGAGTGCCCAATGTAAACATTAAACATATGCCATTACCTATATTGTACTGTGGTAAAGTTATGGAGGCCCTTCATAATGCAGAGGTCAATAGTTAGCAATGGCCATATAGCATGCAGTGTTTAATAAACAGCTGTTTTACTAAATTCGTCTGATGTGAAATTCAGTTCAGTCCTGTATCCTGATACATATCATGGCCTCTGTATCATGTTACATATCGCATCATATATATAAACATATAAACTCTTAAGTTTATTAAGAAATTAAGTCAGATTTGCAAGATATTAACAGGCAATACCGACTTTTTCGGTATTGCATGTTATAAACTCGCAATTGCGAGCTATAAAGTCAAAATTATGTGATATAAACTTGAAATTCTGAGTCTTTTTATATTAAGAACTGGACTTTATAATGTGTAATTGCGAGTTTATATCTCTCTGAGAAAAAAGTCAGAATTGTGAGATGTAAACTTGCAATTACTTTTTTTATTCAGTGGCAGAAACAGGCTTCCATAGATATGAGCAATTAAACAAACAAACAAACCAGCTACAAGGTAAATAACTACACTGCAAACTTGTTGGACACAAAAAAAGTATTTACAAATGGGACAGAAAGACAAAAGGTACAAGACTGTGTACCTAATGGCTTTAAATGAGGGAAAGAATTACAATTCCACGAAACATCGCAAAACAATCTAATTTAAAAAAGCGAAACAAAAAAAGATACGCATAAATATAATCATTTTTAAATCAATGGTTTTAGATGTATAGAAACAATTTATTTTGTGTTAATAGGTAAATGTTCTTTTGGTCTCTGATTTGTGTAGATACTACATAGAATCATAGGTCATGTCATTTTTCACCAGGAATTCTATTGATAAATATGATTATTTAAAAAAAAAATGTTTAGATACGGCTCACATACGGCTGTCTTTAAAGAAGTATAAATTGTTCAAAATTAATTATCTTGAAGAGAAACTGAATGGGATTTTACTTCAGGTCTATAACAATGTGTGGGTAGCGGTGTTCAACATTTGTATTGGTAGTTTATTTCCAGACAGAACATAAACGGTGAAAGCGGCCTTGCTAGTGTATTCAACTTCAATGACACTCACTGAGCTTGACCCGCTGGTCAAGGAGCTGCTCCAGTCCAGTATTTACAGAACAACACACCTTGGAAATTCTCTGAAGGTTGTACTTCTAGATGTTTGTATCCGTATTACCAGCGGCCAAGCATCATAACCTCGCATGCAGAGCAGCTTAGCGTTTCGTGTTAACGGATTACACGGTGTACTGACAGTCCAACCGGACAGCAGGAGCAGGGGAGGCCGCGTGACCGCGCGCCTGCTGACCAGAGCTCCTGCTGGTGTGATAACAGTCACCGATTCAATCGAATAAACAATCAGCGCACGTTAAACTCAACGTGAGAAACCGTCCCGTCCGGTTCCGACCCCAAAGTCACGGGACGACTTGAAGGTCCAACGCGTTCGCCCACTGTCTATCCCTAGCATTCCAGCCAGGCCTATAAATAGTGCACGACGCAGGGTGCCATGTATAATATCACGCTCAGATGGGTTATGGATCATGGTTTAAGTGCGTAGGGGTTGAGCACGAACTGCAAACTCACGGTACTAACATTGCAGGTTCTGCTTTGTTTACTCCGTATTAATCAGGCCGCACCAGCTGTTGCTCCTCTCTCGATCAGCACATATACACAGTAGCGCGATCGATGCGCAGATCCCTCTCTCCTGCTTTATCCCTCGGAATATATATTGTTTCACTACGCATATCCTGCAGTTTAAAGAGCACATAGTCCAATTAAACTTGTTTAAGTGAATGCACGGGTGGTTTGATGTCGCTTTAATGGCTTTATTTGCAATCATCCGCCAGCGCGCACTCTAGCTCGGGGATTCGTATGTAAACAAGGCCGTCTCGCTTCGCTCGCCAAAGCCGCTGCTCTGATTGTTTAAAGCCCCCCATCGTGCCCAACATACTGACTTTACTCACCTGCCGGACCGCGTCGAGCCGCCACTCAACGCTGGCTGAAGAGGAGTATTGGGAGAGAGATCCGATCCGTTCGCTAGATGAGTCGCTGCAGAGCTGAAGATCGGAAGTACGAGGATTCTAGAGCGGCGTCACTTCCGTGTCAGAGCGCGAGGCTGTTTTCAACAGTAAACTGACTTCTTGTGAGGAGGGGCCACACAAACACACGCGCTCACATATACTCAGAACTGACATACATACTTGTAGTCAAACACACACGCGCAGGCTCGTGCAAATGTAGGTCAACAAAACAAGAAACCTGATTTACGGTGTGCAAAGTCGCCACAAAGGCAAACAGAGACAAGCCCCCTCATTACAAGTTTTATACTCTTAAGACTTGCCTGCTATGTTAATAAAGATAAAAACGGAATATAAAGTTATAAATAACTACTATTTCGTAGTTAAGAAAAATTACTTTTAGCATATATGTATTTAAAGTCAAAGTGCCTTCCTAGTGCATGTGTACTACACGCGTATTTGGAGATTCTTTGCTATGCTTTTTAAGAAGGGATGCACCCTTTAATATGATCTGCTAAAAGATTGTATTCAAAACAGTACTTTTTACGTAATATCTTTATGTCAGAAAAAGTAGCAGTAGCATGTCTGCAACAATTAATTTAATCAAACTTCCTATTTCAATAGTAAATGCCAATTCAGGAAATAAACTGCTTGGGTATTTATTGCTTTGCTGGCATTTTTAAAAACTATTTTTTTTCAGTTTTGTAAAATTCACGTTTTAGAAAATCCAATCAACAATTGCTGGATAGATCCCCAACCAACCCCTTACACCCTGGTGTACATCACAATTATGTTTGGGAAGAGCTTTCTCTTTCAACGCAACTTTAATATTCACTAAAACTGCACGAAACTTCAAGACAATTAAAAATCATAAATAATATGCTGCTGTTGTCCAATTTGTCCTTTTCTGTGAACTTACAAAGAGTGAAATACTTTTGGAGCTCATCATTCACAGACACAAAAACTGCAACATACCAGTTGATTTGCATTTTTTTTTATAGCATGAACTATAAAAATATGTATATTGATACAAAAACAAAGGTACATTCTGAAAAGACAATGACATAAATGCTTGATATTTTCTAAATTCCCTGCATATGCAGCTTTTGCAGTAATACAAGGTTGGGGAAAGTCATGTAGAGCTCAGTTACAGATAATATATGCTTATAAATGCAGAAAAACTTTTAAAAGGAGGATAAGGAAAGTGAAATAATAAAGGGCTGATTTAGTCAAACTTTTTCAAAAGGGAAGAGATGTTTCTCCTCTCCACGTTTCACTCGTTTAGATACACGCCTTACGATCTTTTCCTCTTGTTCCTCTTGCCTGTTCTGTGGCCATGAACTAATCAGAGAGGGTGGAGCTGTCTGAGCCCCGCCCTCTTCCTCATCTGAGGACAGTCCTTCTTTTTCTTGCTTAAGCCCCGCCCCTGCTGCCAGCCCCTGCTGCCCATAGCGACGCTTGAGCCTCTCTTTTATCAACAGGCCTTTGACCAGCAGTGTCCAGTTAGCCAACACTCGCTTCTCACGTTTCTGTTAAAAGATTCAACCATAATATACTAAACACAAATTGTTCATTCTAAAATCAAACTTACTATTTTCCTAGACAAAATATTTCTCCTGTGTTAGATAAAGTTAACACATTTTTGTAACATTAGAGATGGTGATGCCGTTGTGAAAGACAACATTATTATTACAAAAATCAACACACCTCTTGATCTTTCTTTTGCTGGATATCTTGCTCATTTTCCCAGGCTACTTTCAGGATTTCTTGGTGTTCTTCACAGACAATATAGCCATCGTTACTGAAATATATTGAGCCAATTCAATTACAGATTTGACAGAAAACACCTTCATACATTTATATGCACACTATTGATGCACATTATACTCTTGTTATTTTACCATGTATGAAATGAATACAGCACTGGCAATTTCTTACATAATGAGAAGCACTGAATGTGAAACTGCCTTGGAACGTGACAGTCATGGCTGGACAAAATGTGTACATGGAAAAAGACAGCTTTCATCGTATTCCACCAGGTCAGGACATGTTTTTACAAACACACGAAGGCACTCAAACTTACACTGCATGTGCAAATCCACAATGGTAATCAAAACCTGTCACTGCTGCAGCACAGTCTATGTTCAGCTTTCGAGCCACTCTGTGCAGATTTGGCAAACGCAGGTGAACACATCCTACTGGTAACATGCATGACTTGAACATGTACACGTTCCCGAACTCATTACGTGGTACCTGAAACACATGCATATAAATTCAGTTCAGAAATCCAGCAGATCTTACATATATATGATTATGAACTTTAATTATTAAACTCATTTGAACTCACTTTGCCATCAATGGCGATTGGAGGCTGGTACTCTTCAGTTTGCCAGACTCCAAAGAGAGACAGATCTTTGACATTTTTCTGCTCGGACATCATCCTGGCTTTACGAGAACGGTTGGAAAAACCAAGCACCATCTGACAGACAGCAGCTTAAAAAAATTAGCTTTATAAAGAATTCAAATATACATGAAAAAAGGAAAACAACATGTTAAATCATGACCAGACCTTGTATGGCTCTTCTCCTAGTCGAACGGTTCTTGCTTCCTTCAGCCAGGTATCTCTAGAATGTAGCGTGTGCACACAGTCTCTGAAAATAAATTAACATCATAAACACAAGTTGGCAACACTGTGCATCTCCATTTCTCCAACTACGGGTTGGGCCATGGGTCAAACAGAAAATATGCGCTGCATTAATAAAATTTGTGCTGTTAAAAGGAATTTGCATTAATGCGTTATTAACTTTGACAGCACTAATATAAATATAAATATTGAATAAAAACAAACTTTGGAAAAATAAATGAATATTAGAAATGTTGAACTGAATTTAATAAATTTTAACTGAAGAACTAAAATACCACTAACTAAAACTGAAATAAAATAAAGATGTTTAGAAATATTAAAAATGACAACTAAAAAAAAATCACTAAAACAAAAATGTAAATGAAACCAAAAATATAAAATGTTTAATCAAAATAAAATATAATTCCAAATATTGAGAAATAATATGATAGTACATAAATAATTCTAAAATAACTATGACCTAGTTAATCTTTAAAAATAATATAATACTGTTAAATGTAACTTTTAGCAAATACCAAACTCAATATCCATTTTTATACATGCATTATAGCATTATGATGCCTAAACTAACTAAATTAGTTTTAGATTTGAATGTTGTATTTTTTTTTTAGATAAAATATAATAGAGTTTAATATCAGCCATTTATTGGTTTTGATCATAACATGAAAATGAGTCATTTATCTGTAATAATATATTTTCTACTTCAAACAGTTTGTTCTTCTAAAGCAGATTTATACAGGAATATTCATGCATCTTTCATGCTATACATTATAATGTTGTGATGCCACATATTCACGTGTAGCACTCTATAGAGTTTACCGTGAATAAACTGGCTCTCCTCTGCAGTACCCCAGGACAGCGGCTGTAGAGGGGTAGATGGCCTCATATTTTAGCTGGTGCCTCTTTAGTGCATACAGCGGATGGTTCTTGTATTCTGAGATGGATGTCGGCAATGGCTTGTCCAATAACTTTGCCTGCATCTGTGGAAGAGGAGCACAGGTGAGTCTTAATGCACGTCACTTGTGATGTAGATACCTTAGTGTGTACACTACCATTCAAAAGTTTAGGGTCAGTAAGATTTTTTGAAAGATGTCTCTTATGGTCATCAAGGCAGCATTTATTTGATTAGAAATAGATTATTTTGTGAAAAATACAGTAAAAATAGTCATATTGTGAAATATATTTACAATTAAAAAAATTCAATTTCAAGATGTTTAAAAGTGTAATTTATTCCTATGAGGGCAAAGCTGAATCTTTAGCAGCCATGAGTCTAGTCTTAAGTGCCACATGATCCCTCAGAAATCATTCTATATACTGATTTGGTGCTCTAAGCATTTCTTACTATTATCAATTCTAAAAACAAAATGCTGATAAAAAATTCTGTGATAACTTTGATATATTGTTTTGGGTTCTTTGATGAAGAATTTATTTTTGTGACACTTTGTCTTTTTTGTCACTTTTGATCAGTTTAATGTGTCCTTATTCCTTACTGAATAAAAGTATTGATTTCTTCAAAATAAAATATTTCTGACTCCAAAACTTATGAACAGAAGTGTAAGTGTAAGTTCACACTTACCTCCTGATCCTCCTTCTGTCCTCTCTCAGTATCTGGAGACTTGTAGAGCTCCATAGTCTCCTCCCACCATTCTGAGTCGACCCGTCGGCTGCGTGATGATGTCAGCCACGTGGGGTCATACCTGCTGCTAAGATCTTTCAGGTACCCTTCGTCATCAACGGCCACCACGTAAGTGATTGGTTGAGTGGCCTGATCGGAGCAGAGCTGCGGCTGGCCAACACCTTGATCCACATCAACACACAGCCACTTCCCCGTACTTTCCAAATAAACCTCCAACCACTCATCCACCCCTTTCCCCTCCTTTCTTTTACGTCGTTGTTTCTTCACCTGTTTCTCATCCTCCTCCTCCTCCTCACTTTCCTCCTCCTGTTTGACCTCGGTCGACCTCCGAGGAGCCCGACCTTTTCCTTTCACCTTCGACTTTCTGCATACTTTCATGGCCCCGTCAAAATCTTCGCTGTCGTCCTCATTGGTTGGTTGAAACTCTTCCTCACTCTCCTCCTCCTCCTTCTCGCTGCTGACCTCTTTGTATGACACTTTTGAAGCTACACTTCTTCTTCTGCTGTTTTTGGGTTTCTGTCCCCCTGCTGCCTCTTTCTCTCCTCCTTCCATTTTCTTTTTCTTTCTCTTTCCACCTCTTTCCTCTTTTACTGCAGCATTATGTGCTGATGATGGACGTTTGTTTCCAGGAGATATCTTAGGCTCTGTGCAGGGTTTCTCAGACTGATCTTTTTCTGCAGAGCTCTTGGTAGGTGTGGTCTTGTTCTAAAAACAATAAACATGCTCAGTCCATCAAAATACAAAACATGAATTGGTACACAAGAAAAAAAAGAATAGAATATTAATCCAAAGTCACCTTGCTGGCAGGGGGTGGCTTCAGAGGAAGGGGTTGCAGTGATAGAACCAATCGACAGAAGAATCGCAATGACCGCAACACCAACAAGAACAGCTACAGGAAGTGACATCACAGATCAGAACCAAACTTAGTTGAAAAATTACACTTCCATTCAAAAGTTTGGGGTCAGTTAGATTTTTATTGATAGAAATTAATACTTTTATTCAGAAATGGAGCATTAGATTGTTTAAAAGGGACTGTTGAGACATTGTCATAATGAATTTCTAATTTGAAGTTTTTGATTTCTATTCTAAGCTTTCTATTCCTTAAAGAGTCCTGAAAAAAGACATTTAAACTATACTAGTCAACATTTGAAGTGAATCAAAACTTTTCATCAAAGTTGTCGTAAAACCTAAAACCTAAATGCGTTCTTGTCTTTGGACAACTTTGATGAACATTTTTGATCCACTTCAAATGTTGACTAAACTGTAACAATTTTAAATTGTAGTTTAACAATATTTCACGTTATATATATGCATCCTTTGTGATCTTCTACGAGGTCAAAGTAAGTGAGATCTCCCTCACATAGGTCATCTCCTCATGGTCCCTTGCTGATAAACAGCCAATTCTCTTTTCCAGCACCGTCCTCAACTCCACCGCCTTCTCCTCGGGTAAGGCAGGGTTTAATGTGAATGTCATTTGAAACCTGGGCAGACAAAAATGATTAATTTACACACTATCAAGATATTATCAATTCACTATTTGCATATTGCACAGGAATAATTGATTGAATAGTTGACTTTTGTTGAGACATTTTTGTGGTGTGTAAACTGTGAACCTCATGATACTCACCTCTCATATGTTTCAACACCTGTATGATGCTTTTTTCTTTGGAACACAAAAGAAGATATTTTGAAGAATGTTGGTAACTAAACAACACTGAAGCCCACCGACTTCTATTTCTGTGACATATAACGAGACATTTCTCATAATATCTTCTTTTATATTCCACAGAAGAAAAAAATCCTATACTTTTGGATCAACATGAGGATAAGTAAATATTGACAGATTAAAATTTTTGGGTGGAAGATCTCTTTAACAGAATAAGCGGAATACATTCAAGAAGACAAATATGCTTACCATTTGAGAAGCCCCTCCAGAAAGCCACTGTTTATGCGTTTTGTGGCCACTGTGGTAAAGTGGGCAGGCAGTATTGACAAAGCAACAGCCAACAGGTCAGGCTCACAGCACAGTCTGCTTCTGAACACACCGCCGGCCAACAAGCAAAGAATGTGGACCTGTTTGACAGAGTAAATAAGAAATCATACACCAGTACAATACAAGCAATAAAATACGGCCAAAAAACTAAGATCGAAGATTACAAAATATTTCAATAAACACAGATCAGATCAATATTGCAAGATATCGTCATTCTATATTATTTAGTTGTTTGGGATCAGTAAGATTTTATATTTTATTTAGGGAAATTTCTAATAAAAAAAAAGTAAAGACTTCAATTCAAATCAATTTCAAATAAACACTGTTCATTCAAACTTTCTATTCAACAAAGAATCCTGAAAAAAATTAAAAACATCAAACAGCACAGCTGTTTTTAAGATAATAATGAGCAATGCTTCTTGTGTCTCAAATCAGCATATTAGAATGACACTGAAGACTGAAGTAATGACTGCTGATCCCAAACTCTCTGAATGTTCGTATGTGTATATTTAATTGATTTAGCTGGAAATAAAATCTACAACACAGAAATACACACACATACCTTGTGGGTATCCACCAGCAGTTCCTTATTAAATCGTTTCATCATTCGACGAAGGTAGGTTTCAAACTCTGCTTTCTTTTTCTCCCTGGAAACAGTTGTCATGGTGTTACACTTTTCCTTTTTATTCATCTGACCATCACTGCTCCTCTTATAAATGGGCCTGCAACTATCTTGTAGGCATTTACCACACTAAAGAATTTCATCACTTGGCAATCTGCCCCTCGTTAAATCTCTGTCACAAACACTCACTTCCTCTGCCTCTTGCGAATCATGTCTGGAGTCTCGATCTCAATCTCCACAGGCTTGGACACAACTGCTAGTTCAGTCGAGTCCACAGGACCCAGAGGTTCTGCCATTTCTGAGAAAGAGCACAGTTCCAAACAGTCACACCGTCAGTGTGAAAGACATGACAGTATAGAGGACAGTTACGCACTTGTGATAAACGTAAACAATCTAAACACATGTCTGATTACTACTGATTCACAAAAAACACTATGTACCTTCCACTTCCTCCCAGTCCTCCTCATCCTCACTCTCTTCCTCTTCTTTGACTTGTTTTGATGGTGATGAGTGCTCACTGAGCATGGGGCTCATCTCCTCACTGTGGTCACTCATGTCCTCTGGCACTTCACTGTCCTGGAAGTACTTGCTTGTTTTCCCATCAGATGAATCTCTTTTGGACGCACGAGATGCCACCCTGGAGTTTTTGCGGTTGTTTTTGTCCACCATACTATTTTCTGAAACAAACACACAGGTCATGGATCACAGCATAACAAAGATGTACAAGAATGCAGACAGCAGATCATTCACTTATGTAGAATAACAGTGGTGGTCAGTAACGAAGTACAACTACTTCGTTACTGTACTTAAGTACATTTTTCAAGTATCTGTACTTTACTGGAGTAGTTTTATTTTGAGTAACTTTTACTTTTACTTCACTACATTCCAAAGCATAAGATCGTACTTTTTACTTCACTACATTTCATAAAACATATCGTTACTCACATGATACATCACGTGCTCCGAGACACAGAAGCGGTGTCTGATTCATGAACAAACTCATTCTTTTCAATGAACCTGTTCAATCGGTTCACAAATCACCACAAACGATTCATTCACGAAATTGCAATGATCCGGTTGCAGCTGTTCTCGAGTCGAAAACTCACTGATTCAAATGATCCGTTTAGAGCGAGTCTTCTTCAGTGAACTGAACTCACAAGTAAAGAACCGGGAGATCTCGTGAGCGCGCGCTACTGATGCTGTGAGTTACTAATGTCAAATTTTAGGATTAATTATTGTAACTGAAAATAATATTTAGGTCAAAACTGTCAGTTGTTTGTGAACTAAATCTGCTGTAAAGGGTGATCTATTTAAGCCCACTGAAATGCTTGAATGCAGACAGATCAACATCAGTCTCTAACGTTATGTTTTAGGTCAAAAAAACAAAACATTAAAATAACACAGATTAAATAAAATAACTCATGCACGTTCATATTCCCCGCTGCTGTAACGTTAGCAGTTTTATTAAAATGCTATGCATTTAGACCTATGTGACGTCTGTTTTTATATTGTTTATCAACAGTATACATTTTTATATTGTTAGATTAACTAGCCGAGTAGACAGATATGAATGTTTATTCATAACCATACTGAAAATAAGTAAATATTGTTAGCTGATGCTAACTGTCTAGCTAACAAGCTTGCTGGTGCTAAGTTGAGGAAATTTTTAGATATAAAGTCCAAATATCTTTATTCAGCCACCTAGATAGATTCCATCTGAGGGAAAAAGAAAGGATGTGATGTTCAGAACATAGTAACTACAGTAATTATCAGAGTGGGAAGTGATGCCCTCTGGGGGCATTTGGCCAGGGGTGTTTTTACACCACAGACAAGGTTTGAGAAGAAAAAAAAAATCATTATGAAAATATAATTAGATTTTCCTTAAAATGATCTTCCTAATTTCAGGCCTAATTCTCATGTCATATATAACTGACGTTCTGCAAAACAACAAGTTCTAAAACACTTTTTTCTTACTGGTGAAAAGTAGATGGTGAAATCTGTTTTCTCTCAGGTACATGGCAGTGTAAGCTTCACAGTGAACATTACTACATCACTCTCATCAATGTAGTCCATATCAACAAAATATATATCTTGACTCTATATAGGGGTTATTTTGGGTATTTGGATTATAAAAATATGTGCTAATATAAAATTAAATAAAGTAGTCTATATAAAATTGCTAAATAAATCTGTCTATCAGTACTTTTTTACTTAAGTACATAAAAAATTGAGTACTTTTGAACTTTCACTCGAGTAAAATTGAAAAAGCAGTACTTTTACTTTTACTGGAGTAATATTTTATTATACCTATCTGTACTTTTACTCAAGTACTTGATCTGTGTACTTTGCCCACCACTGTAGAATAATTACTCTTTCATTATTAAAATTAACAACTTTTTTCCAATTGACAGTTTTCAACAGCATGAATTTTTTTTATATACTTTTGTGGAAAATGGAAATCATCTACCCTTCTTTGCAATGTCAAGAATAATTTATACATGTGTTGCATCATGTGCTGGCACCTTTGCTTGTAAATAATTAGCATAAACATTGAATAACATCAGTACATTTATGTTTTAATAAAATATTAAATAAAAAAATATGAAAGTATTATATATGCATACATAATATTTATGGAATGGAAAGGAATTTCAATATAAGTATTTACATATGTATAAATGTAATATACATGCAAATATTTTCAAACTATATACTGTATGTGTGTGTATTTATATATACTTATTAAATATACATAGTACACACACGTATTATGTAAATAAAAACTTTTATTTTAGATGCGATTAATCGGGTTTTTTTGGGGGTTATCTCTCATGGCTAGTTGCAAGGCGATGTTCCTCAGTTTAATTAAGTTTAACTTGATGTACTAAAACTAAATTGAAAAACTACTAACCACTACAGCTACTTAAAAAAACACAACAAAATTCCTAAATTAGATTTAAACAAATGTATCTAAAATAACAATGAAAATGGATGTTTAAAATTAAAAACTGATTCCAAATATTAAGAAACACTGTAACAGTAGCTCATGGTACTAAAGTAACACTGATTTACAATGCATATGACATAAAATATGCAAAAAAAACACATTCTTTGGATTTAGAATAAATGACACAAATGTATATAGCCCATATTTCAGGAAAGGGTCTGTCACACTCACAACAGGAACATTATTTTTGGGGGGTTGTTCGTTAAAAAGTCTGAAGACCTCTGGGTCAGAGTACTCAAATCCACTCGAAAGTGTCCAAATCACACATAAGATCCCAAATATATAGGAAGGACACGCCCACACACACTCATGCCATACATTGCTGACACATACAGGTACATCTAAAAAAAAATGGAATATGGTGAAAGTTTTTTTCTTGTAACTTATTTCAAAAAAGTGAAACTTTCATATATTTCAGATTCATTGCATGTAAAGTAAAACACTTAAAACGTTTTTTTTTGTTGCTTTACATACTTCACCCTATGTGTAATGAATCTATATAATATGGGTTTCACTTTATGAAATGAGTGATAAAAAAGATTGCCCTTTTTCATGATGATATTCTAATTTGTTTAAATGTACCTGTACAACGAACTGAAGAGGGCATGTTTTCATTTAAGAGTACCAGTTAATAACATGCTACACAAGAGAACTCAAGCGAGACTGCACACTGCAGCTGTCTGCATCAACTGTGCGCTTCACTCGAACTCTAGTTCATTCAGTAACTGTTTAACTGCAAACAACGCTGCATTTGAACTCGGCGGCTGGTTTTGATTCTAGGTTTGAGCATCAGACTGGTTTTGATTCTAGGTTTGAGCACCAGACAAAGCAGCGTTACTTTTTCATGCAGCATAGATACCTTTGGTTTTGCGTGTTTTGGGTGCTGGTTTGTTCTTTGCAATCTGCTTCGGTTTCTTTGTGTCGATTTTCTGCCGTGTCTCTTTTTTCTTTGCCATTCTGCTGCAGCTGAGAGATCGCGGATAGTTTCAGGATAAATGAACTCTGGTGCATTCAGAGAAACAGAGAGACCTGCATTACACGTCAACTTATGTAAGGTAACCTAAAGACCACTGTTACCCAACACACTCACATTACACCTTTCATAACACCGAAGCGCGTGTACTTTGCACACACGTCATGTCCGCCTGTAGTTGACTGGGTAAATGTGATGATTTAAACGCTAGGAGGCGTTGTCGCACAAGCTTCTATTGCTGTTAGCAAGGTGACAATCATCACATTATATTATATTATATTTTTAGGTTTATATCGATAATATATAGCCTAGTTCTGACGACACCAATAATTCAGCTAAATATGATCATTGTTTATTATTGTATTTAGGATTTTCTTGAACTAATATTTGGGTAATAGTGATTTTCATTTATATTTAAACACGTAGGTGTGTATAATTGGATAATAATAACTGTCATGCAAAACAACTATAGTGGACTGTAATGTAAAAAATAATAACCTGTATTTTATGCTAATTTTAATAAAAAAGCATTTGGACATATTACAGAAGATATTTTGTGGGAAAATGTTATAAAATAATTGTAAAAAATCTTAATGGTCCTTAATATATGATAAAATACATTTTATATTATTTTAATGTCAAACATATTTTAAATGTAAAATATTTTCTTTCTTTACTTCTGAAAGCTTTTTTTCATTATATTAAACATTTCATACTATGATAAAGTTTATGAAACCCATGTTCAATTGATCAATAAATGAACACACATAGACAACTGTACAGTTATTATTTTATTATTTGATTTACATTAAAAGTGTGTTAAGATTTGAGCCACGATGAACACATGAGGGGACACAGATAATCAGTGTGGGCCATTTCAAATATATACATATGATCTCAATAATGTGTTGTGATAGGCCTATTATAGCACAGACAAGAAGTGATCATATAAAACTGTGTGTTTCTTTATATTCAAAACTGACGCAGTTTGTATTATATAGGACATTAACCTCATTCAGTCAAGTTCATTAACATTTGGGCCTGACTTTGTGTGTGTGTGTGTGTGTGTGTACCTGGTGGTGCTGATGCAAATGAACAGCTGTTTTAGCGTCACTTGGCAGCAGATGTCCAGCCAGTGTGTGTGTGTGTGTGTGTGTGTGTGTGTGTGTGTGTGTGTGTGTGTGTGTGTGTGTGTGTGTGTGTGTGTGTGTGTGTGTGTGTGTGTGTGTGTGTGTGTGTGTGTGTGTGCGTGTGTGTGTGTGCGTGTGTTTGTGTGTGTGTGTGTGTGTGTGTGTGCGTGCGTGTGTGTGTGTGTGTGTGTGTGTGTGTGTGTGTGTGTGTGTGTGTGTGTGTGTGTGTGTGTGTGTGTGTGTGTGTGTGTGTGTGTGTGTGTGTGTGTGTGTGTGTGTCTGTGTGCGCGAGTGTGAGACTTCAGAGAACCGCCTGTGTACTTGATTGGCAGAGCAGGATCAGATATTCTCTCTGCAGCCAGCCAGACTCAATGGGCATCTGTGCCCAGACCGATGCCAGGACAGGTGTATGAGTGTCACGTGATTGGCATATGAAGAGCGCTGTTGGCACCAAGTCTCCATGACGACACAGTCCCCCAGCCCTGCATGGCTTCCATCCCTATATGAGTCCTGAGCATTCTCAGATAGGAATAAAAAGCCATACGGGGCAAAGAGCAACGAGCCAGATCTCTTTCGAGCATTTACACACAATAACACAGCCTAATATTTTTGCTTATACACAGAAAACGCAATTCCTCATTTGTATGGTATGACCTCTAGTGGACCAGTACAGTATTACAAGTCTGCCGTGCTCTTATATCGCACTGCAATAGTCGTCACCACTACCGTTGTGACCATTACAGGACAATATTTCCAATACAACATCGACAAAAATAACGTCACATCCCTACACTTTAAAAAATAGCGCTAGATTTCCCCCGCGGGACTAAAATGCCCACGACAAAGTGTGAGAAGAAACAGCAGTTTTTTAACATTTCCACTATTATAGCCAAACCGATGCATTTTGAGGCTGAAGGCAACAGTCGATACATTGATAATACGGACATGCACCTGTTGTCCAGCCATTGCGATGTCTGAGAGTAACGGGAAACGCTGGCGAGTCTCCAACATAAACGCGCAACAGGAGGAGTCGCTACAAACCGACAAGCCACTCTACATAGAAAAAAACTTGTAAAATAGATCAAATACAAGGTGCATGTACCAAGGAAAACTATACATCGTGATGAAGGTCGAGCTGTGTCCTTCGGCTAGTCGTCACCGTGTCATACATGACATTACAATGACCAACGCATGATGATGAAACGACTGGAAACGTCCGTGTGACATTCCTGTTCTCTACACACTGGCAGCCTACTATAGCACGCTGGATTAACATGTACATCATGATATCTGTCTAGTTACAATTGCTTTAGTTTTTACTATTACAATTCCTTTTTAATATTGCAAATATTCGACTACCAGGTTACTGAAATGAATTCAGTTTGAATTTAATACTAATCTTGCAATAAAAATATTACTAGCAAGATTAAAAATGCTACTAGTATGCTACTGTCTCATGGGCGCTAGTATTTTAGGTTCTAGTCAAACTAGAATACATAGGGATAGTTACTATAACTAAAAAATACCTACTACATGATGAATAGGTAAAACTAATAAACATGGAATCACCATCATCGATTGCAAGTACATACTAGTTAGAAAAAAAAACAGCTGATATCTGAGCCACAAATCTTCATAGGTTTCAATTACAAAAAGTGTGTAATTTGTTACCAATGACAGTGGAATACTTCATGTCACTCGGGACGGTGATGAATACAGAAAGAATTAGTGACTAGTTTAATAGATTATAATCAGTAGCTATAGGAATATGATACAACAGAACCTATGGAATGAATAGTAGGCTATTATTGATCAAATGTATAATAATGCAAAATACTAGGCTACTCACCATTAAATTAATTCCTAGCAATTAAAAAAAATATTAGAAATATAATAATAAATACTAATTGCTACTAATTCTAATTTTCTTAAATTGTTTCAATGCTAAAATTGCGTGCCATACTAGTACCTGCTTTTCTGTTTTAACAGTTTGACGTAGCCTCGTTTTTCTCGAGTTTGACCTGTAAGAGATAAGTGAGTCAGACAGAGATAGACAGAGGAGCCCTTGATCGATAATATCAGTGACCGGATGAGAGGAGCCATGGCGCAGCAGTCTGACAGAGAAAGATGATGAACGGTGAAAGTGTCCGTCCGGCTGCTCCAGACTCCGGAGGGGAGAAGTCTGCGATACAGAAGCGGCGGAGGAGAAAAGTTAGCGGAACGGCATTCCTCATTCCGAAGCATGGCTCGGAACACGTCATCCCGACCCAAATGCCCGTTTCCAGCTCCTGTGCCTCAGTTTGGATGATCATGAATAGGTATCGGTAGTAGCGACTGTGAGCCAGCAGGTGGATGTCGCCTCGCCCAATCAGAGAGCCGCATTCACGGGGCACAGCAGCGTCAGTCAGTCAGTCAGCCGGTCGAAGTTTGAGCAGCGCTGTGCAGCTGTGCGCTCCTCCATTCACTCTCGCGCAGACAGAGGCGAGGGGGCCGCCGCGAGGTGGGTGGGGAGCGGACAGACCCCCTTCCCGGAGCTGGGGCGACCAATGGCAGGCGAGCAGCGAGAACAGAAAGGACATCATACCTGAGCACGAGACCAACCTCCGTGCGCGCGGGGGAGTTCCCCCCCTCATCTGTTACAGAAGCGCTCGTGTTAATAAAGGGCTGCAGCCGCTGAATAGGGCCTTTTTAACCCTCTTTTCAAATACCGCCAGAAAGCAGTTTCTTTCTGCTTCCAATAGTACAGAAGAGACATTGGGAGTGGGAGAGCCATACAATATGAGTGCAAGCGGTGTGTGTGTGTGTGGCTAGTTCCTTCATCTTGCTCCTGCATTCTAATGAACACCTCACCAGGACATCCTGCACTTGCTCTGTCCTTCCCTCCCTCTTTACTTTCTCCAATCTCTCTGTGTGTGTGTGTGTGTGTGTGTGTGTGTGTGTGTGTGTGTGTGTGTGTGTGTGTGTGTGTGTGTGTGTGTGTGTGTGTGGTTCCCCTTTTTGTACTTTGTCAGGCGTCCGTTCCTGTTGGTTGTCCTAACAACACACTGTAGACTCAGGCACTTCAGACAAAAGACAGATCCAAGTGTCTACTGAGAGAAGAAGAAGAGGGGGGGACAGACCCTTCCACAGCCATTTGGAGGGTTCACTGCCCCCCTTCTCTTCTCCAGCACATTCCACAGCGTTTCCTCGCGCCCTCTCTCCCCTTGCCCCTCCACTGCTGTCTCCCCTGGGCCGAGCGGGGCACATCACTGTGGAAAGAGGGAGGGAGAGATGGGGTCGAAGGCGTTTTTTGAAGGCAGAGGGTTTCTTGTCTTCAGGCGATAGCTTAGCCATTCGAGGCAAATGTCAAATGTCACTCTTCTTCCATCCGCTGTTTTTGTTGTTTTTCATTGTGCCCGCAGAAAAAAAATATTATGTTGGCACAGAGGCAGGAAGAGGCTGCCTTGTACTTCCACTGCCAATTGGGATAAACCTGATGCTTTTTTGAAGGGAGTGGTCTTGGGGTCTTAGAGGGCAAAGAAAGAAAGAACAAGAAAAAGAAGAAAAGAGATAATCGTGGAGAAAAGTTTAGGTACATCAAGGAACCATGCATCTTCCTAACTTTAGGAATTTTAACTAATTTAATTTAAATAAATGATTATTTAGCACCTCATTTTTTAGTATCAGCTTGTGATGTTTTATATGACATTGATAAGCCGTTTGAGTAAACTGCAATTTGTGCATCTGAAGAAGAAAGCACACAGACATGTACAAACATTTTTAAAAGCATAGTTCACAGAACATTTATTATTCTCACCTTTCATGTTATTCCAAACCTGTACGACTTACTTTCTTCTGCAAATCACAAAAATATAAATTTTGAAGAATCTTGGCAACAAGACAGTCTTTGAGACTACTAAATTCTACGAATGACAAAAAAGAAAAAGAACATCTCACAGAGTATCTTTTATGTTCCTCAGAAGAAAGTAAGTCATACGGGTCTGGAGCGACAATAGGGTGAGTAAATTATGATCATTTTAATTTTGGGGTGACCTATCTCTGAAAGTAAAACGCAAGAAGTAATGCACACGAGATAAACACTAAACAGTGGTTTAAAAATAAAAACAGCATAAATTAAGCCTGCAAAAAAAAAGAATCCCAAAACAATAACTGCATAATTTATTCATACTGCAATGCATGCTGGGAGCTAGCAAACTAAACAAATCAGCAACATTCTTCAATAAGAAACTGTTTGTGCAGACAACTCTGTTAGGCCAGTTGGATCAACATTTGGGTGAATACTGTTGGTCCAATGTGTGTTTTACACAGATACAAAGTCATTCATATCTGCTAGAAGTCCTGTAATGTGGCTAAATATGATTCTTTTTTATTACAATGCAAATAGAACTCAAATAGATACAACACATTTTTATAATTTTGGAACAATCGGTTTATTGAGATGTCACAATATTAAAGTAATACAACAAAAATCGTAGTTACATCTTATACATATGAAAATCTTAATACTTATGATTATTTTAATGAAGTATACAGCACGTACTAAGAGGTAATGTATAATTTGTGCTAGTATTAGATATATCATTTTTAATAAATATTTTGGTAAACATTTGGTCAAGAAGATGTGAGTCTATTTCAGCCTAAAAAAATAAAGCAGGTAATTAAAAATATGACATTTGAAATAAAGACATGTTGTGAGATATGAATTATAATTGTGTGATTTAAAAAAAAAGATACTATAACAATTATGAAGCATAAAATCACACTGAAATGTTTAGTCACACAGGGAGATTTTGGGTCCTTGTCACAGGTGTTACATATACTCACTATTATAATAACAATTAATTATGCATAATTACATACAAGTAACCCTAATGTTAAACCTAACATATATTATGTACATGTAGTTAATTAATATTACACAGTACATACATGCATAATTACATTATTGTAACAATGACACATTAAAATAAAGTGTAACCATATTTTTTTGGCGTTTTAACATATTGTTTTATATTTATCTCTGTGGCATATCTATGTGAAATATCGCATCATCCACCCAAGGGACACTGTGCCATAAAGACTGCAGGATAAAAGAGCCCAGACACAATTGTGCATCTCTTTGAGGATAATAGTGAGAATAACTTAAGAGGCTTCATGCTTGAATGCCTCCCAAATCATTCTGCCAAAGAACGCAGGTGTTTGAAACATTTCTAAGTATTCGAACAAATCCGAAGAAATGCAAGTGGAAGCAATTGCTGGGAAGGACAAGCCTCTGTAATAGCTGTATTTACAGAGTGCTGTTCAGTAATTTGGTATCTGTCGGTTTACCAGGCAGAGGAAGCGTGGTTGTGGAAAACACTACCTGAGTTTCACTGCTGAAAGTTGGGCACACCTGCATGTGCGATTAGACGGAGGGATTGTGCGAACATCAGCGTCGGCCGTTGGAACAAAAAGAGGGACAGGAAAATCATGAGAGTCATCTGGTCTGCAGCGAGGCTCCCCGTCAGAATTCCACGCTCAGCTCTCTGAACGCCGCACCAGCACAACCACACAATGAACTGCATAATCAACTGGGATTTACCTAACAAAGAACAGCCGCCACACATGGACACGCATACACACGCACACACCAGGGAACAGACACGCATGGCACCTAAAACACACTTGCTCAAACACAAACACACAAACACACAGGCACAGCTGAAATAAGCATCTACTCACAGTTTTAGAACCACTGAATCAGCAGCTAGACCAGTGCCAGTAGTAAATGAGAACACAACTGCACCCGTCTATACAACACACTCACATGCTGTAATTAGTGACCGGTATGTGATTTATCAGCCTGGTCTCATTGATTTATTTAGGTAATTGCAGGTGTAGAGCTCTGTGTATACTTGCGATATGGATGGCTGGGTAAATTGAGCACACTTGAGTGTGTGTGATGTGAATGGCTGGATGAGTTGTGTGTATATGTGAGCATGAGTGTGAGTCTGATAGGGGGTCCAACAGCTCTTTGATCATGACAACCTGCGGAAGAGAAGTTCTGACAGAGCTCTGCAAAACTCCCACCCCACACACACACACACACACACACACACACACACACACACGCATGCACGCACGCATGCACACACACACACACACATCTAAACACTATTTTCAGAATTCTCAATTTATATCAGCCATTTTATGTTTTAGTAATCACTCCCACTCCTACAGTAGGCTACTATATGGATGAAAGTAACCATCAGAGTGCTTTTATTTAGAGCGAGAGGATCATGATTTTTGGTAATGTCTGCTGTAGATTTCTGTCAGAGGTTTTCTGTCAGGGTTGAGTTCCTAAGACCATCCCCTCATTCACTCAAGGGTGAAATCTCTGTTTCTTATCTTTTTATCCAGAAGAACTGGGAAAGCTATGTCTACTCACAGTATTGCAATTCCTGCTCAAGGTAGTGGTGAGCTCAGTAGGGTAAGATTTCAATCTAATTGCAAATGCGAAGCGCCTACATAACATAAAAAAACAAAAAATACAAAACATGATATCGAGGCCACAAACTGGCCAACAACCCTGCACTATTAATGAAAACAAAAATTGTATGAAGAACAAAAAAAATATTGTGTCCATCAATTAAGAATTCATAGCAACAACTTAGCAGTTTACGACCACACTGTATAATGCGTTCTCTGTTTTTAGTTAAATCGTGACTAGCTGCATTGTACTACTTTGTTCTTGTACAAAATCAATCTCTCATTTTAGTTACACTGAAGTCACGTTATATTCATTCTCTTGTTTTTGTGAAAGTGTGGCTTAACTGTACCAATTTGGTCTTTCATATTATTTCAGTCTTGACCAAACTTTCGTTCTCTCATTTTAGTTAAATTGCATATAAATATGTAATCATGTAAATATGAAATTATACAACGTATTACAAAACCATATAAAGCGCCCACTGTAATATTTCAATCACTAAAACAGCGACACATTCTAAAACATTTAATGTGGAAAACACTTAAAGTGCCTTAAAATTTACTGAAACAGCGATATTAAATGATAAAGTTCAGTACACACCTTATTGATGATGCAAGCATTATTCTATAAGCTAGCAGATGAGCCTGGGATATGAATGCAATGCAATAAATGGTCAAGTGTTTTCTTTATAATGGTTTTCTAATGAAAGAAAAAACCCTGCACCTTGAACGTACGTCACAGTATGAAGCTGATCTGTTGCTACGTCTACTACCTTCCACATCTTGTTTTCTACACAATGCATTGTGACTCTGAAAATTGCCAGGATGTGTCTCTGAGGAGACTCTTCGTTCTGGACTTACATTAGTAGTCTTTAACGATCCCCTCCAGGATAATTTCCTTCTTTCTCTCACTCTCCATCTGTCTCACTCCTCAATTAAAGGAAACTTCATTGCCAATTCACCTACTGGATAAAGAGTTGCCAAAGCTTTCCACAACAGCAGCAATCTGTTAAAGTGTCCATAGAAACCGTTAATAACATTAATGGGTATAATGCAACAATCAGTATACTGTTATAGTTATGACACAGTGATCATTATGCAGCTGTAAAAATAACAGTTGAACGGTGAGAGGTAATCAATATCATTTGAGGCCTTAGGCTACTGTCAACCATGTGCATCTCTCTCCCACTCTATGTCCAGGTTATGGGGTAGCGGTGTGTGTGTGTTAGTAAGTGCGTGCGTGTGTTTTTGGGTGAGACATACAGGCAGCTCTTCCCGCTGAGTGGTTGTCATGGCTACAGCAGGGAGATGGAATGCGGTAAATATCTCAATTTCCCAATCAACCACACTCAAAAACACACACGAGCACACACGTACTGTTGGTCTTTTGGGAGAAAGGTCAGAACATGCCAGGAGACAGGAAATCACAGAGAGGAGTAGGCAGTAAGTGTGGCAGTGGTCTACGTTAAACTTTTTTTTTCATTAATTCGAACAGACTGAACCTACACAAGTTCTAAGAACTTAAATGAAGCTTGAAATTTTAATAACAGAAAACTGTAGTTTTAGCATAATACATAAAAATATAATAAACCTCAGCACCTAACCTTCAGCCTTCTCTAATGCACTCTAGAACAAGTCTGCAAGCGCCTAAGGCACATATATAAAATAAAATAATATCACATTATGAAGCCAAACTAAAAACAACACAAATAGTGCACTGAGAAAAGTAAACACACTCAGCAACATAAATTCCAACCATTTTTCTGATTCAAATTTGTTGAATTGAGCCATTAATTCTTGCACAGTGCAGGTGAAGTATTTAAGTTCAGTCTAAGCTCGGGTGTCCAGGCACTAGACACTGATTGCATCAGTGTGTATCAGTTCTTCCTAACCATTGTGTGATGTTAGCAGGTCGAGTACAATTAAGCAGCTGTGTTCGCCAGTGTGTGGATGTTATTAGTTGCTAATGGCTGCTTGGGGGCTGAAATCCACCACTAGTTATCAGCAGAGAGCTTTATGATTAGGTTTATGAAATCCTGGAAACACAATTAAAGACACTCAATCAAAAATTTGAGATTTTGCTCATTCTATTCCAAGTAATGAACAGGAGACGATTCTTATGCGGATCATACAAGAATATGCTTATAGTCATTTGATGATAGTAAAATCTGTTATGATACACTTGTATCATAACAAATTCGGATGAAGGATGATTATAAGCATGGTTGTATGTATCATACAACCATGAGATACACTACTGTTTAGAGTCTGTAAGACTTCTTCTTGTTTTAGTTTTTTGTGTGGAAAGAATGTAATACTCCTGTTCAGCAAGGATTCATTAAAGGTGACATATCGTGAAAATCTGACTGTTTCCATGTTTATGTGCTAGAACCGGGTCCCCAGTGCATCTACCAACCCAGAAAGTGTGAAAAGAACAACCCAGAGTCCCAGCCTCAGAGGAGAGAGAGCACTGGATTTATTTATTTATTACTGTATATTACGCTGCTGCCGCATATATCTAATACAAACATGCAATTTATTTCCCAGCTGTTACCTTCATAGACAAAACTGACTGTTTTTGTAACTCCTGTGTGTATTTAACATAAACTTGTGTGTATTTGACAGTTTAAGTGCAATAAGACACTCTCAAGCCGCGTGACAACCGCTTTCTGTGCGCGTGCTTCGGATGTGTGTACTCAGAAAACTTGTATATCAGAAGTTTAAACTAATATGGTTTAAAACGCATGGTTTCAGTTTGAATGACATGACAATTAAAGCCAAACAGATGTTTTTTTAGCATCTGAGGTACAGGCCTGTTCTGGAAAAGGGGCAGGAGCAGCAGCACATTTGCATTTAAAGAGACTTACGAAAACAGCACATTTCTGCTTCCACTCAAAATAGGCATTTTCTAAATTATATAATAAATGATCTGTGTTGTATTTTGAGCGGAAACTTCACAGACATATTCTGGGGACACCTGAGACTTATATATTGTAAATAAGTCATAATAGGTCTCCTTTAAATTGTTGACAGTTACAATGTTTGATTTTTTGTTAGAATTTCAAATAAATGCCGTTCATTTGAACTTTCAAAATGTATCAAAAAATCCTGAAATAATTGATCATGCTTTCCACAAAAAATAAGCAGCTCAACTGTTAAATATTGGTAATAATAATTATTGATCAGCATATCAGCTTATTAAAATTAGTTCTGTAGAACCATGTGTCACTGAAGACTGGAGTAATGATACTGAAAATTCAGCTTTCCCATTCCACAGAAATCAATTACATTTTAAAATATATTAAAATATAAAAAAACTAATGTTTTGAACATAAGCATAAAAGATTGTATTACAAATGCACCAGCTCTGAGAGTTTTAACACTGTTTGTTTATGGTTCATTTATGGTTAATTTGCATATTTTGCTATTATTAATTCTTCTAATCTGAAAAGTTGGCACAACGTATAGTTACTAGCTGTAATCAAAATCTTGTAACTTTTAAATAAATGTGACAAGACAAAAGAGCAAGAGAGAAACATATGGAAGGACAGTGGGGAGGATGAAGCAGATTTAAACTGAGAAACAAAAAATGAACAAAAAGTAAATGAAAAGCAAAGCAAAAAAGGGAAACCGGGACTGGTCACCTGGAGATCCTTGGCCTGGGCTGAGCCATGGGGAGGTGGTAGCAGTCGTCATGGAGAGGGGCTCCGGTTGCCATGGTAACAGCTGGGCCGGGGGTCAGCGGCTAAGGGAATGTGTTTGCACACAGAAATGCATGCTGGGAGGAGAATCCTGCTGGGTGTGTGTTTAAGTGAGCGAGTTTGAAAGAGAGAGAGAATGTTCTTAGTGGTCCCTTCAGAGCAGAAAAACCCCTGTGTGGCCATAACAAAGAGGAGAAATTAGTTTGGGGCTGTGCGGTAATTGTTCAGGCATTTTGTGAAGTTCTTTTGAGGTGCTAGATGAAATAATTTGTTCGATGAAACGGGAGGGACAGTTGTATGGTTGTATATGAGGCATCGCACTGAAGCAGCTCAAAATATTCTGTTTAAATCCAAACCAATACAATCCTGCTTAGGGAACCCATTTGACCAGCAGCGGCCCTGCTTGTTACATATGACAGATATACACATAACCCCAGTAAACACAGGGACATCGTACAATTGATCTTCCTGGATCAGACCAGAATCTCCACACACACCCACTCCACAGACGCAGGTGCAGAGAACATATAGAGACCCTCAAATCGAAAAGCCATTTCTGTACCCACACAAACCTAAACCGAAGTTCATGAGTCACAGAGAGATGTAAGCATGCCAGCACACATGGATGAATTCACGGATGAAGGTTTCTTAAAATCTGGGGATGGAAGAATACGGTTCAGATGAACACATTTAGTACATTTAGAGTTCAACAGAGTGGAACAGAATGTATTGTTCTAGTTCCGTCTCTTAGAACCTGGAACATCCCACAGCATTTGTGTCATGCTTACGACAAATATAAATTCAGACTCATCCCCTTTTTTCTTTTAAAATAAAAAGCAAACATCTAGTGTTTCTCTGAGGCACTTGAGTGGGACCAATTTTAGAAGATTTTGAAGCAAATTTACTACTGTTCAAAAATTCTATTCAGCAATGAATGCATTAAGTTGACCAAAAGTGACGGTAAAGATATTTTCAATGTTAATATATATATATCCAGGTCTCCATCCCAGCACACACTCTCACCAGAATACTAATCACATTCACCCGCCTCTCATCACGCTGACTTCAAAAGCACACACATCACCTCACTCGTGTCTGGTCTCGTTTATACGTTTAGGACTCATTCCCTACTCCAACCAAGACATTCAGTATTAATTTCCATACTTACCTCCTGTGTCTCTCCAGCGTGTTCTCCTCATCTTCATCCTCCATTGTCTCCGTGTCTCTCTCATCCACCTTCAAGACTGACAGGTGTGTGTGTGTGGTGTGCTCATCTCTCCATCCATCCACGATCTCCTGGTCCTGCAAGACAAAGCCTGCCATCACATTCCTCATCATTGCATCTAAAGTATCCGTGCTCAGTTTACTCGCCCCACGATCTTGTCAAATAATCTTCCCATTAACCGCTATCTCTGTGTTCCAATTATACTTCTGTAACATATACATTAAGGACTCCTGAAATAAATTTACCATGGTTTTCAAAATTAATAAAAAATTCAAAATTAGCATATTAGAATGATTTCTGAAGGATCATGAGTCACTATATTCAGCCAAAACAGGAATAAATTACATTCTAAAATATTAAAACCGAAAACAGTTATTTAAAATTGTAATATATACACATTTTAAATATTTGTAATGTATTTTGATCAAATAAATGCAGCCTTGATGAGTACACACTGTAAAAAATACTTGTACTGTATAAACCTTGCTACATCATTTTGTTAGATTCAGTTACTTGACATTTTTTGATTTTTTTTGTGAAATGACTTGCAATTTCTGAGTAAAAGTATTTCAAAGTAAATCCTGCACAGTTTTTTTTTTAATGTGAGACGTCTTTCAAAAACATAAATAATTGTACCGAGCCAAAATTATTGAATTCTAGTCCATGTGATGCTTAAAAATTTTGTAAAAGCACATTCTTCTGTTAGAATTATCTGAGCTATATAGTTGTTTAAATTTATACTGTCAGTTTGGGGTTTGGGAGAATTTCACTGCATTGCGAAAGTTGTTAAATTGCATATAACTTTATACAGAAAGGGTTAGTATTTTTAACATCTGTTAAGATTAACATCTTGAAAAAAGGAGTACTTTAAAATACGTTTGGCCACATTCAGTTTCATTGTAAGAGTCTCAGTGTGACCTAAAATAGGAGGGACAACTTGAAATTAAATGTATCAACTTATGCTGATTAAGTTTAACTTATATTGAACTCAGAATTTTGTAATGGTAAAAAAGTGCATTTAACTCACTGCTCAAATACTTTCCGATCTCTGCCCACACTTATCATAGTCAAAGCCATCAGGTTCACTGAGTCAAACCCACAGAAGCACACACAAACTCTGTCTCACACTCTTGAGGGATGTTGCTCCCAGAGTCCAACTGTCTGCAAGAGATGCAGTGAGATGGAAAACTTTAATCGCATTAAAAGAAAAACCTTCTTCTTTCATTTGGAAATTCCTCAGATTCCCCCTTTCTCTCCCACCCTCGTCCTTCTCCCTCTATTTTCCCAGTTCTCTCTCTTTCCGAGCTTCCCCCTCCTCCTCCAGCACTTACAGCCACTTCTGTACCTCCCCCCCCCACCATCTGCAGGAATTACAATCTGCTCCCATCTCTCTCCCCGTTTCACTCCATCTCCCTCTCTCTCTCTCTCTCTCTCATTCGCTTTCTCTCTTTCTTTTCGTCCTGCTCCTGTGATTCTGTTCCTCCTCTTTCAGAAAGCAGACAGATCAAAGGCTCGGCCCCTCCTCTCTCCTCCAGAAGGTTTTGTCCCCATCTCTCTGTCACTCGCTCTTTGTGGACCTTTTTCCGGTTTCATGCCACGTTCAAACTCTCCTTTTCCCATCTGGGTCTGAAACACATTTACACACATGGACACACAAATACACACAGTCACACACAACAGGGACAAACCACCTGAGGAGAGAGAGGGATTTTCAAAGTCTGGGGGGATTTTGGACCTTAGGGGTCCTGGGGAGAGTTCACCAGTTAGGCTCTCTCACACAAAAATAACTTCAACAATGTTTCATGAGCTGAAATATGATTTTTTTTTTTTTAATCTGAAGTGTTTCAGTAGTACTAGCGATAATCATATATCACATGACTTGTAAATGATAGGAATATAGCTAAATATATAACATGCCATCAGAGCACCTGTCAATTCCTTACAATTCAAATAATCACAAGAGGGCAGTGATGCACAATGTTAAAGTTTCATCAATTACTCACCCTAAAGCTGTATGACTTTTTTTTTCTTCTGTGAAACACAAAATCAGTTGTTATGAATCCATTCAATTATAATAAGACACACGGAGAATCAATCTTAAAACTAACACACAACAATTAATGAAACTGATATTAATGATGATGGTCAATGAGTAGCTTTAAACTTTATTCCTGAACAATCCTTGCACTGATGGTATATTACTGTAAACACGAAACTTGTAACGAGCCCAGAACCTAAAAGGGGTTCGTGGTTGAGGTTTAATTTAAGGCTGAGGTTTGTTTTTAGGCTGAGTTAAGTCAAGTTTGTTTTTATTTGTCATTTGCACAGCTTACACCTGGTTCACTGGCCACTGAATGCTTGTGACAAGGCTCAGATGGCAGGAGAATAACAGACAAACTAAACTGACACATAAAACATCAAACACGTGCTAGCATCTTATGCTCACCAAGGCTGCATTTATTTGATCATTAAAACAGTAATATTCTGAAATATTGTTACAATGTAAAATAACTGTTTTCAATTTAAATATATTTAAAAATGTTATTTACTCCTGTGATAGCAAAGCTGAATTTTCAGGATCGTTACTCCAGTCTTCAGTGTCACATGATCCTTCAGAAATCATTCTAATATGCTGACTTGTTACTCAGTAAATTATTATTAGGCTACTCTTATTATTTTCAATGCTGAACCTGAGAACATTTCAGTTGCGTTGCTGTCTATGGAGGGTCTGAGAGCGCTCCGATTTAACAAAAACACATCTTATTTTGTGTTATTTTCAAGAGCAGAATGAGGGGTGGCGACTATTCACCAGGGGCGCAAATTTGCTGAGGGGTGAAGGATTACAAATTTTATTTTAAATGTTCAATTTAGATACACTTCCTGACTAAAGAAAGTGTCAGGAAATACAGATGTTTGAGAGCGTTTCCTGACCATTTGAGCTCGAGACAGCTGTGCCTTTTGTCTCTTATGTTAATGGTAAGATCAAGGAGTCAGACTACTGAGAGATTACCACGGGAAGTTTCCTGTAACTAACTAACGCCTCCCTCAGATGTTTATGTTTGTCTCCACCTCAAAAAGTCCCTCCTCCAAAAATACCTATAAGACAACCTGTAAATTACTTAAGAGATGAGATTTTCGATGACTGCAGCTACCATCAACATGTCATAGAATAAAGAAATTCTGCTGACAATCCGATCCGAAGTCTCCTGGTCTTCTCTTCTGAGTTTTCTACTTTAGAAGAACAGAGTTTTCAACAGATGCTGCCGTGCCCCAGATAGAGTTCCAGCTTCCTCACCTGAAAAACTTCAAGCTCAAACAAAGATCTGCATCTTTTGGAATCCAGCGAAACTTCAAGCTGAACAAGGATTCCCAGACTGAATTTTTCTCTGAACCAAGGGTTGGGGTGAGTGGTCTCTAATCCAAAAGAACCTAAGACCAGTGTATCCTCTGTGCCGTCAGAGAAGAGTTAACATACATCTGTAGGGTTGGTTTAACTAAATTGTATCCTCTGTTTCAGGCAGGGAAGAGTTTATCCTCTAAAGTTTTTTATTTTAGAGATGAGTTTATCCTCTAAAGTTTTTTTATTTTAGAGATAAAAGTATCCTCTGTTCTTGTAGGCAGGGACGTTTATCCTCTGTTTCAGGCAGGGAAGAGTTTATCCTCTAAAGTTTTTATTTTAGAGATGAAAATATATCCTCTGTTCTTTCAGGCAGAGAAGATTTTTGGCATTACGTGCTAAAAATAAGTTATCCTCTGTGTCAGGCAGGGAAGTTAAGTGTGAAGTGTTGGTAATTTGGAAAGTTAACAATAGTTAAGCCTTTTTTTTTAACAAAGTGTACCCTCTGTTGATCAGAGAAGTTTTTGTTTTTGTTTTTTTTGTTTAGTGTTTGTTTAGTGTGGTACAGAAGAAACTTACAAAATGGTTAGAATGAATGCTAGGCTGATTCCAACCACAGAAAAGAGTGGTCTTGCGACTCCGTTGTGGTCAGATAGTGAATTCAAAACACTGTTAGGGGAACAAATGGACCTAATAGTCACTGAAAAGTTAGACAAGAACTAACGCTGAAATATGAGATTCATCCAGACAAGACTTGGTCAGTAGATGAGTGTAAAAGGTACTAGGAGCAAGCATTCGTAAGAACAATGTGAAAGGAATTATCTGTTGTCACAGAGAATTCAGTGTAACGCTAGCGACACAACAGTCTCAGCGTAATTCAGAGCTAGAGAAACAGAACAATGAACTCCGCGAGAGTATCCACTTTGACTAAGAAATTGAACCTCAAAAAGTTGCAGCAAAACTGATGTGGAAGTTAGTCAGCCTGATAACATTTACCCTGATTTACAAGCGTTCTTTGAAACAGATGTAGCTCAATCAGTAACTGATGTGCCTGTAAATTCAGTCAATGTGTGTGGTGCGAGGAGAAGATCGCAGGGGATTGAGGAAACTGATAGTGTTCCTCTCAATTCTTCTGTTGTGCAAATACAAACTGCTGCCAAAGCTTTATGTCCTAAAGATATAGAGAGACTATCTCAGAGTTTACCGTCAGCACGCACACATTTTTCTGAATTTAGAAGAACATTGATCAGTAAAATGCGTCTTTATGACATGTCGTTGACAGAAGTCACGCAGTTGATGTCACAAATTTTAACTGAATCTGAATTCAACAGTTTTGAATCTGCTGTTACTTCTGAACTGCGAAATGCCAGTAAGGGTGATTTAAGAGAAGGTATTTTGAAAATCCTAAAGAATATCTTAGGACCCAAAATAGATTGGTCTAGAATTACTGCCTGTGTGCAAAGGAAAGAAGAAACTGTGAGTGAATACACTGAGAGATTTTGTCAGTCAGCTGTAATTTACAGTGGAATTGTTGATGACCCTGAAAGTGTGCTGGATGACAAGGGACCCCTGGTTCGTATCTGGTCAGATGGCCTTGTAGCCGAATACAGAAAAGCTTTACCATTCTTAGATCTAACTTGGTCTAACAGAACTCTCAGAAGTAACCTAGACAGGTTAGCTACATGGGAAAGAGATGCTGATGTCAAGGCAAAAGTAAGAGTAGCAGCAGCTACGTTTAACACAACGAAACAAGACAATAGATGGTCTAAAAGAGCAAATGCAAATACTGTGCAAAATTAGGACATTGGGAGAAAGAGTGTAGGAAGAAGTTGCAAGATAGTAAAAGAAATGCTATGCATAATTCTGCTCCTTCTCAGCCTGCACACAACCCTGAAGTAGTTCCGCCAGTGACCACTGAAACTCTAGGTCAGCTAGTTCAGGCTCTTCTAAGAGCACAACAAGACCAGGAAAAAACTAATTATTGGGTGAGTAGCTACCTTTCCCTGTAATCCAACACAATGACCAAAGAATTTTTGTGAAAGGTAGCATAAAAGAGAAAGAGATTGATTTTTGCTTGATACAGGTGCAGAAATTACAGTAATTCCTACAAAATTGGCACAAGGTTTAAACATCCCATACAAGAAAACCAAACTTTGTTTAACTGGTGTAATAGGTGAAGATTCTGTTTTGTATGAAACTCCGCCCATAGAGGTACAATTTGGCCCAAAAACTCTGACTACAAAATTGCTATGCGCTCCATTAAATACAGGTGCAATTTTAGGCATGGATCTTCTGAGACAAATAAATCTAACTTTAGACATGTCCTCAGAATCTACTAGCATAAAATTTCCTCAGCACAGATTTCTACCAATAATGCAACCCCTCCCGAGTATGCTTTCTTACAGAATCATCCAATTTGGGCTAAAGACAAGGATGATTGTGGGTTGTTGACAGGTGTAGAACCAGTTAAATTGACAGGAACTCCACCTCCGGTCACCAAACAATATCCGATTAATAAGGAAGCTATACAGGAATCAAACTTATTGTAGAAAATTTGCTGACGCAAGGAGTGCTAGTTAAAACCAACAGTCCATGTAATTCACCCATATGGCCCATCAAGAAATCTAATGGGACATGGAGACTTACAATAGACTACAGAGTAGCCAATAAACATATTGAAAAATCACCCCTAGTGGCAGACCCATCTACAATTTGTAATGGCTTACCATTAGATTGTAAGATTTTTCAGTAATTGATATGTCTAATGGATTCTTTTCTGTACCGTTGCACTCTGACAGCCAGCCATGGTTAGCTTTTACAGTTGACTATGAACAATACCAGTGGACACGATTGCCACAGGGATTTCAAAACTCCCCAACCATATATCATCAGGCTGTAAGACGTGATTTGTGTGACCCAGAATGTCCAAAACAGTCCACTATGATCCAATATGTCGATGATATTTTGATTGCCTCAACAGATCATGAGGTACATCAAACTGAATTGTCATCATTGTTGGACTATTTGCATAAAAAAGGACACAAATGCAGCTTTCACAAAGCTCAAGTTGCTAAAAAGCAAGTCACATTTCTGGGTCAAACAATTGGTGCAGGAAATAGATCCATTACACAGGATCGAGCGGCTTCAGTCAAAGCCATACCTCCGCCTAATACCAAAACACTCCGCTCATTTTTAGGAACAACAGGTTATTGTAGACCTTGGATTGAAGACTATGCCTCGATTGCTCAGCCTCTATGATGATTTGTTGAAAGGCCATGGTAAAGATTCAGATACTGTTTGTATGGAAGAACTTCATCTCAAAGCTTTTAATGATTTGAAGAGAGCACTATGTCAAGCACCAGCATTAGGAATTGCCCAATCTGATAGACCCTTTGTGCTTTATGTCCATGAACACTTAGGCTTTATGACTGCATGTCTAATGCAAGATCATGGGGCAGCTTACGCCCAATTCATTACTATTCCGTAAACTTGACATAGTCGCTCAAGGTATGGGCCCATGCCTCAGAGCAGTACAGGCAGTTTATCTAGCGCTTCAGGCTTCATCAGGAATGGTGTTAGGTCAGACTGTAAACGTAAAATGCCCTCACACAGTGTCCGCACTAATGAATCAAGCAAAAGTCACTTCTGTCACCTCCTCCCGTTGGGGAAATTGGTTAGCAACTCTCGAATATTGTTATACAGCGTGCACCAGTCACAAACCCATCCTCATGTATGATGTCTGCAATGACTGAATTTGTGTTAGAGGATGAAGGCGAAATGACTCATGATTGTGTTACGCTTACATATGCAGCGACAAGTGAAATAGCAGAAACTCCCATAGAGAGCATTGGAGTTGTTTGTTGATGGTTCAGCTCAAGTTATTGAAGGTAACAGACGAGGATATGCAGTAACTTCCACTACTGAAGTAGTTGCTTCAGGTCGTCTTCCAGATCATTTTTCAGCTCAAGCTGCAGAACTAGTAGCCTTAACTAGAGCATGCACGCTAGCTTCAGGATCGGTTTCAAATATCTACACAGATTGCATTGACTCAGATCAAGGTACCCACTTCACAAGACATGTAGTCAAGGAAGGGTCTAGAATTGTTCCTCCCCCTGCAGGGATAGGATAGGGCAGACACAAGAACCAGTGAGGAGCCCAGGGAAGAACCGAAAGCAACAGGCTTCGGGGGCCAACCCTGCGGTGAAGATTTCCTCATAGGCCTTTCCCCTCCATTAGTCCATCCTTTCCTCACTGTTCTTTAGGTGTCGCAGGAATTGAGAAATAGGGAAAGAAGGAACAACAATAGCAGACTATATTTTGAACAGAGGATACAACCCTAATGTTTGCAGACTCTACAAATACTGCTCTGTGCCGTTGGTCTCTCTTGTTTGTGTTTCTTTCTTCCTCTGTGCAGATACCATCTGATGGCTGTCCTGAGATCCATATGCACCACCCTTCTCACCTGGATGAAGCCACAACCTCTAGAAAACAACCAGACCCATTGCCAACTATCACACAAGAAAGAAAGAAGAAAGAAGAAAGAAGAAAAAAATACACAACGCAGAGACTCACATACGATCTTTCAGCAAAACTAATTGCATGTTTTGTTTCTGTGTCAGCAATTACATATAAGCAACACAGAACATGTACTATGTGCCTGTAACAATTACAAGTTACAAGAATTAACTTTTAAGTGTCTAAATTTGTATTTTGTGAGAGTTATTAGAACTCTCAAACGGGGAATTGAAGGATTACAAATTTTATTTTAAATGTTTAATTTAGATACACTTCCTGACTAAAGAAAGTGTCAGGAAATACAGATGTTTGAGAGCGTTTCCTGACCATTTGAGCTCGAGACAGCTGTGCCTTTTGTCTCTTATGTTAATGGTAAGATCAAGGAGTCAGACTACTGAGAGATTACCACGGGAAGTTTCCTGTAACTAACTAACGCCTCCCTCAGATGTTTGCGTTCTTTGATGTTTGTCTCCACCTCAAAAAAAGTCCCTCCTCCAAAAATACCTATAAGACAACCTGTAAATTACTTAAGAGATGAGATTTTCGATGACTGCAGCTACCATCAACATGTCATAGAATAAAGAAATTCTGCTGAAAATCCGATCCGAAGTCTCCTGGTCTTCTCTTCTGAGTTTTCTACTTTAGAAGAACAGAGTTTTCAACAGGGGTATGCATGATCAGAGTTGTCACCCCCCTCGTGCAACTGTGACCCGTTTCTGGCTAAATGAGTGTCAATGTGCACGGTCTAATTTTGAGTCTAATCGTTGCAAAGCGCAGCATTCCAGCTTAGTGAATAATCAAATTCTCGATTACATGAGTCCAAACCAGTGAAATATGATTTTCAAACCCGTGCTGATGAAAACAAAACGATCTCCCATTATTGCTAAATATGTTTTGGCGAGATTCACACAAACATAATCTGTTTTGCCTGACATGAACGTTTAGTTAATGGTTGGGGAAAAATCTGATGTGTAACATTATATTATATCCATGACCATGTATTACAGTAGGTCCTAATATAGAGGTCTCAATGTTAATCAAACGACGGAATCACTCGCTGCTCTTGATTAAACTGCTGTTTATCTGCAGCTGTGTTCTTATTTTTAGTAACAAAGATAAAATAAAAAATTGCTATATTGTGATTAAATATTGCTCAGTGATTTTGCTTTGGAATCTTCAGAAAAGTTCAACTTGATTTTTACAGCTGTAGCTCAGTCATTTTTCGTCCAGTTCCAACAAGTAATGTATCATTTTCAAGATATTTTAATGGAGAGTGAAAGTAGTAGTCAAAACAACTAATTTGTGAAAAATAAACTAAACGCCTATTTTTAACTAAAAAAGGAAGCATTATGAAAAACATTTTTTAATTAATTTGAATTTGAATACTTTATTGTCATTGGACGATTTGTACAACGAGATTCAATTGCAACTCCTTGTGGTAAAAACATACAAAGAAAGAGAAATAAGAGAAACCCTTGTGGACACGCCCAAGTATATCCAAATACTAGGCCTATATCCAAAAAAGCATCTATTAGTATATTTATTATATCCCATGCCTTACAACACAGAAACCTGTCAACTTCCACTTTTAAAGTAAAACACGATTCATGAGCCTTTCAAACAGCAAGAAACACTTCAAAATGTCCTCAAAAGTTAGAAATGTTTCAATATATTTCTGAGATAACCTTCACAAGTACAGCCAAACTTGTGAATTATCAATTCACAAGTTTGGCTGTATCATCATAATTTATCATCATTGCTGCTCTATGTACAATACCCTGAACAACCCGTTTGCACATCCCTCTTATTCACATTACTATTTATTAAGTCCCAGTACACTGTTTTTGCACATCTTGTTGTTTTTTGCACATCTTGTTGTCTTTTGCACATCTTGTTGTTTTTTGCACATCTTATTGTTTTGCACTTTTTTTTATTTCATTGCACATTTTACTCTTATTTCTCCTTTTCTTACCATATGTATGCCCTTGTGTTATGTCACTTTATATAATTTGTATTCTTATTATTTTGCACTGTCCACTGAGCGGACCTGATTCGATTACATTTCACTTCTAATTATACCCTGTATAACTATTATGTGACAAATAAAGAAACCTTGAACCTTGAACCTTGAACCTCTCTCTCTCTCACACACACTCACACACACATACACACACACAGTCTGGCATATGTGGTTTACGACGACTCTCCATGGGCTTAATGGTTCTTATACTGTACAAACTGCATGTGCTATTTCCCTATACACCTAAACTTAGTCCTCACAGGAGACTTTCTGCATTTTTAGAAAAAAAAAAAAAAAAATTTAGTATGTTTTTTTTAAGCCTTTTAGTTTACGGGGACATGGGCAGTGTCCTCATAAACCACCTTCACATGTTGAAATACCCATATTATTATACAGATTTGTGTCCTCATAAACCATATATACCAGTTCTCTATCACACACACACACACACACACACACACACACACACACACACACACACACACACACATCTGCTAAATAAGACGATTGACCTAGTAGAGAACCAAATAGAGAAGAACCTGAGACGGTTTAAAAAATAAAAATAAAGGTTTCAAAATGGCGAATTCCTCACCGCACATACCAATTACTAAAACATGTTTTGTCCTCAGCAACTATTTTTCACTCAACTGCATTCACAGAAGCTCTATTGCTCACATTCTGCACAATCTGGGCACAAACCCTATTTTAGCAAATACATCACAACGCTCACACATTTTCCTGGTATGACACACAACCACATGAAAAACATTTCATGGAAAGCAACCGCAATATCATAATACTGGCTAATACTGAGAAAGGTGATACAATGATCAGGCATTTTTCTATCTGCACTCATTATAGATGCCCACTGACTACATAACACATGCATGCAAAATACAAGTAAACATAGGTTTAAACTATCTTCAATGTAACTGCCCAGCAAAAACACATGAGCAGTGATTGTGTGAAAAGCAGGACTAAGAGAATAAATTGTAGTTAGAGGTGTTTACAGTGGCTCAGTGGGGTGACCGAGGTCAATTCCAAGCCTACTCACCTGTTTCCATCTGCATGCAGAAAGAAATAACAAGTGAGCTACGAGTTGACATCTCACATTGTAACTTCTTGAGTACAATTTCATTGTCATAACTTAAGACGAGTCTATGTTCTGATCATGTCTTCACTAAATCACTTTTCATATAATCAGTGTTCAGTTTAACCGCACATCAAGCATGATGACATAAAGGTCAATCTTACCAAAACCAACTCCACACACACACACACACACACACACACACACACACACACACACACACACACACACACACACACACACACACACACACACACAGAGAGATCTGTCAAACCTGCTTCCACAAAACCGGATGTCCATGTACATGCAGACTATCAACACACACACATAGACACATACACACACACACACACACACACACACACACACACACACACACACACACACACACACACACAACCCCATCCACTGGCTGGGCCGGACTCATCTGAGCCGTTGCCATGGTGACGGACCTGGAGCGCAGGCATCACCTTAGATACCTCAAACAGATAATCTGAACTAAACATATGCACACACAAACACACACAACCTTGACCACGTAAGACATCCACACACACAGACATAACATGAACATACAAATCACAACAAAATAGCGTTCAGTACTGAATATAAGTGGACCTGCGATTAGAGGTCAGTTTCAGATGTTTAAATAGAGAACAGATAAAGAACACCAGAAGTCTTTCTTTCACTCCAGGTTTGTCACAAATGTTACAGTGCGATAACGACATGAACATTTTGGTGAACTATTCCAGATCATATTTCAAAGAAATGTACATATAGACAATTATGTTAAGTCTGTTTACTAAGTCTGTTTACATTTTTTCTTAATACATTTTGTTAATAAGAATACATTAATTATGGCAAATACAACTTGGCTTTACAAATGTATTTCTATATTTTGTATAATTATTGAAATCATAAAAGTATAACATAATATATATACACACACACTGTATTTATAATTGAAATGATAGTATATATTATATACTAAATTCAGAACTGTGGGGTTGGTAAGATTTTGTGCTCACCAAGACGATAAAAATACTGTACAATTATTGTGAATTATTATTGTTGATATTAATGTTATATATAGTAATATATAGAGCTGTTAATAATTATTATTACAAAATTAAAATATTTTGTATTTATATTTTAATATATGTATGCATAATCCTGCAGAAATCATTCTAATAAACTGATTTGATTCTCAAGAAATTCTTATTATATTATCCATGTTGAAAACAGTTGTGCTGCTATAATTTTTGAGGAAACCGCACTGTTCTTCTTCTTCCTCTTCCTCCTCTTTTTCTTCTTCTTCTTCTCAGGATTCTTTGACGAATAGAACATTTATTTGAAATATAAATATTTTGTAACATTGTAAATGTTTTTAATTCTGACTAAACCCTCTCATTAACCCTGACAACCCTCTCATTAACTTTTCAAAAATGCTCATAAAAGATTCACATTTACTTCTATATATGTTAATATGGACATAAGAAAGGCAAAGAACCTGTAATGACACCAGTCATAAAACCAAATCCTTCTTTTATCTTATCTGTAATACCAGCAGAGACTATAGAAAAGAACAAATATGCCAGATTATGTCTGGATTATATAATTATGAATAATATTGCCAGTGATCGTTTTCAAGAAATTGGATTAGACTTAAAACATTTACAGAGAAATAAGAAAGAGAGGAATGGGAGAAAGGCAAAAATCAGAAAGCAAGGAAAAAGTGAGAGATTTGAAAGTAAACTAGGTATGGAAGGCATAGTTTGATATGAGGGTCATCTATTAAACCTAAATGTTCTGTTCATGACAGGTATGATGTTGAATAAAAAGTAAACAGGAAGCAAAAACAGTCAATGCATTTATGGTAAGTATTTTCTTCTTTTTTACTTTTGGGTAAATTTGTGTTACTGTGACAGTTTTGTGCATATGTGTGCTTGGATGGATGTGTGTGTGTTTTTTTTTTTATTATGTGTGTTTGCTAGGAAGGAGTGGCGGATTAAGGGATTATGGGTAGTCTGATCATGTGATTGTCATGGTCCGTGGTGACCCTACTTACTAACAGATTACCCTGGTGAAGGTGAGGTAGCCTCCTTTCTTTTCTATTTCCTCCTTCTGTCACTTCATCCATCCTTTTGTCAGGACAGCCTGTCATCTCATTCCTCATGGTTGGGCTGAAGTCTCTATACAGTGGCTTTCTGTACCGAGCCAGGAGACCTGAACACACAAACCTGCACAGAAACGCTCATTTCTTATTATTCCCCATTCAGAGGAGTCCTCTTCATCTTGAACTTTCCTTCTGGATTCTTTGACCTGGAGATCCAGGCACACACACCTGCCCTGCCAATGCAGAGGTGAGTAATAACATAATCCACCACTCCAATCCCATCTCCTCAAGCACCTGCGGAGGGAAACCAAACTATCAGTAAAACAACTGTGTTTTGCTCCAAATGTTAGATCAATGAGAAGGAATTGGCATTATAAAAGTCGATTCCCAGCTGCTTCCTCGAAAGCAAGACATAGCCAAGTTTAACCGAGAAACAACACAATTTATAGATGTGTGAGAACGATAGCATAGCTTTCAGGTCCTTCAGTTTCAATTTCAGAGAGACTATTTAGAGAAAGGCACTCATTTGACTCAGAAAGATGTCTTAGCATTCAGTTCATTACACATAGAGTACAGTATGTGTCACGGCATTATCCGGTGTTCTGACGATGTGCTACCCGCTCGGGCGAAAATGCTACCTGAGAGATTGTGTTACCAGAATATTATTCATGTGGTTTGAGGCTTTTTGTCCATACCTAAACCTACCCGTCCACACCTACCCTTACCCTTAAAACAATGCAAATATATTATTGGTAGCACAATCTGTAATGCATGTTTCGTCGGTACACCGGTGGCACTCCAGCGTAAAACGGCTTCATGTTACATTTAGCAAAGTTTCTCACGTGGAGAGTCACACATGTGTCCACCCCAAAACACAAACAACAGTTATTTTTAAACCATAGTAAATGAATAATACCAAATAAGTAGCTTATTGACGTATAAATAGCTGTGGTATAAACTATGGTTTGCATAGTTTCAATGTAAGTTACGTTTTCTCTTTTCGATGCTAAAAAGGATGGTACATTTTAGACTAGTTTAGGATGGTTACAGCAGTGGACTGTATTTTCAAGTAATACACGAACATATATTATTTAATCATGAATAATCAGTAACTACCGAATAACGAAGAAGTGGAATTAGTATGTTGCTGCAGTACTCTTTCAAAGGTACATCGGAAAAGAGATCGATAAATATGTTGTTTCCGTTTCTGAGACGCATGTTTCTTGGCTCTCTGGCGTCCTCTGTTGAAAAGCTTGTGAACTGCAGACTCGTACTAGTACAATTTAAAGAGTATTTAGCACTGAATGTGGACAGCACTAATTAATCCTGTTAGCGATTAATTATCCTAAAGTGTCTTCCTTTGTTTCCTCTGACGTAGCGTCGTAGCTTTTCAGTTGGTAAACAGGGACTTGTGAACACACGTTTCTTTCAGACTTCACTCTTTTTGTGTATTATTATAATTATACTGGCAATGTCTGTCACAAAAAGCTGTTGAAAATTGCGCCAGGAAAAACTAATGAAATATATGTAAATTATATTATAAATAATAATTAAAATATATAATTATTTTAAAATATATTTATACATATGAATTGACAGCATGCTTGTCATAAGAATGCATTTCAGTATTTTCCAGTATAATTTATACTGCTTTAACTATGGTTAATGAGCCTGGGTTCCCCTAACTTTAAGAGTGTGGGAGTGGGAGGGAATATTTCTGTCTACAAATTGTCCGAAATTTCAGTTGCTTAACCCGAATGCTTCTTTTAAATTAATAAAACAATGTGCAACTGAAGTCATTGTTATGGACACAAACACACCAGAACAGAAATCCTCACAATGTCTCTATGTCTTTATTTCCAGACATTATTTATTTCAAGCCAGCCTTTGTACAAGTTTTGGGGTGAGGGGACCTGAAACCTCTTGCTCAGCTCCATGGCTGGAAGAAAACACACGCTCGTCCTCCTCTCTATCTCTTCTATTCCTCCTCTGTCTCTTCACTCGTCCATGTGTCTGCGGTCCTGCCCGGGCCCCTTTTCTTGCCGGCCAGCCTTTCCTGGTGTTATGGGGGGTTCCAGATAAAGACTGTTTGGGTCGGCCAGATCCAGCTGCATTTGGGATGGAGTGGGAAGGCCGTGTGGCAATATTTTATGAGGACACACTAGGACTTTACCCATATTTCACTGCACAGGATCGCCCTGTCAATGGTGGCCTACCACAACACACCAGCCTTGACCTTCACCTCCAGAGGGTGGAGGGCGACCTGACGGCCTCATTACCCCAAGCAGGAGCACCTGGTTTAGGGGTGCTGCGCTGGCAGGAGTGGACGTCTCAGTGGAACAGGAACAGGGGAATTAAAACAAAGTATCTTGTGGAGTCGAGGGCACTTCTCCGGGGATTTTTTCCAGACTGGAGCACAGAGGAAGTGGAGAAATGGTCTCAGGTGATGACAATCACAACATGATATTTCAGAGATTATCATTTTGCATTATGTTGTATAAATCAATCATATGATTTTATTTCCTGCCAGGTTGACTTTGAAGCAGCAGCACAGTCCATTATGATGGAAACCCTACGGGAGGTGAAGAGACTCCGCCCACAAAGATTATGGGGCATGGCCCCATTTCCTAACTGCTATAACTTTGACTCCACCCAGATAGCATTAGCCAACTACACGGGACGGTGTCCTGCGGCAGAAATGGCCCTTAATGATGAACTGATGTGGTTGTGGAAGCGAAGCGGGGCCCTCTATCCTGCCTTCTCACTAGAGAAGCTGCCAGAGGGAACTAAAGGGACGTGGCTTTACACAACCAATCAGATCAGAGAGGCTTTACGAGTGGCGGCTCTTGCAGGGACTACCTTTGACCTTCCTGTGTTTCCACTAATCAAGATTGTGTACATCTCTTCTAACTCCTTTCTCTCAGAGGTAATGAATAGTAATCTAGAGGTAATGAATAGTAAACTGTGATCTAATGAGTGAGCCAATATAATAGAATAAATTATATAATGTAATAATACTTGTTTACCTTATAAGAACTTTGTTGTCACTCAGTACAACCTCATAATTATGTCTGTATTGAATATGTATCAGATTGATCTGGTGAACACAATTGGAGAGAGTGCTGCTATGGGAGCATCTGGAGTCATAATATGGGAAAAATCCTTAGCAGTTAAAACACAGGTAATCATTCAATCATCTGTCCACTAATGTTCAAAAGTTATAGGTCATTAATCATTTTTGAACACTTATTCAGTAAGGGTGCATTAAATTGGTCAAAGTTTACAATAAAGATAATTATAATGTTACAAATTATTTTCATTTGAACTTTCTAAAAGTTCTTCAAGTTCTAAAAAAAATCAAGTTACCCTAAAAAATACTGAGCAGCACAACTGTTTTTAACGGTGATAATAATAATAAATGTTTCTTGAGCAATGTATCAGCATATCAAGTCTGAAATATCATGTAATGGCTGCTTAAAATTCAGCTTTGCCATCACAAAATAAACTACATTTTAAAATACATTCAAATATAATTTTGTTTTAATAACATTTCACAACACTGCAGTTTTTACTGTAGTTCTGATTTAAACATGTCTCCCTTGCTGAGCATAAGAGCCAGAAACAACTTGCTTATACTTGCATATCTCTACACCTTCTATTACTTTTCATTAGTCATTACAGATTCCTGTTATTTACACCTGCGTGTGTGTCTCTCCTACAGAAATCCTGCTCAGAGTTCGGCTCGTATGTTCGTCAGGTTCTTGGCCCATATGTTGTCAATGTGACGACTGCAGCACGTCTCTGTGGAGTCTCATTGTGTCAGGGCCGTGGACGCTGTGTGCGTAAGAAACCTGAGGACCCCAAATACCTGCATCTTCCTTCAGCCCACTTTATGCTTCTCCCAAACGGGGCAGAAGGTGTCCGGGCTACGGGAGAGCTGCCCACTGCATACATAAACCTCTGGAAGAAAGACTTCCGCTGCCAGTGGTTTGAAGCCTTGGAGGGTGCAGCAGCGGATCAAGAATCAGGCCTGGTGCTGGAAAACCGAGGGAAAATAACATCACCAACAGTAAAAACAGTGGTTGGGATGAGCCAGAGTCAGAGTACAGCGGTTCCAGTGAATCCAGTCACAGTAGTGCCTTCCAAGCAGCCAGTGGACGGCGGAAATTCTGCATTTAATACACCCATCATCATCCTCCTCTCCTCACTGGTTCTTCTTTATGTTTGACAAGACAGCTGGAGTGTGTAGGAACTTTTGTGAACATCTGTTGGCCTTGACATTGATTGCTAATTGCAAAAGTTATTTTAATATAAATACCCAAAGGGATAACTCTGTTCAGAGAATAGCTTCTGTGAAAGACGATCTTAAAGAAGGAATCAAATTCACAATCTGAACATGACTGAATAAACAGATCTGTTCTGAATCACACTTGAATATGAACTACAAAACTTATTTTAGATTTAGTCTTTTAAAGGGATAGTGCCATCATTGACCCTCCACTTGTTCCAAACTTCAATGAGTTTGTTCTGTTGAACACAAAAGATATTTTGAAGAATGTTGGTGACTAAACAGTTGACAGTTGCCATTGACTTCCATAGTATGAAAAAGAAAATTCTGGAAGTCAATAGCTACCGCATTATACAGGTTTGGAGCAAGTGAAGGGTGAGTAAATCATTTTTGAACCATCCATTTAATCTACATATCAAATGACCCTGAATGGCTTTTAAACTAAATTAGCTATCTTCTATAATGTACTATATTACAATAATAGTGTTATTTTGTTTCTGCAAGAATAATTGTGATTATATTATAACTTCTATTTCCATCATGAAACTACCTTACACTACCTTTCAAATATTTTGGAGTTTCTTTTAAGAAATTGATACTTATATTCAGCAAAGATGATCAAACATTGATCAAAATGTTACATTGTTACAAAAATGTTTTATTTCATTTCATTTTATTTAGTTTATATTCATCAAAGAATTCTGAAACTAATGTATTATGGTTTCAACAAAATTGTTAAGCAGCTCAACTGCTTTCAAAATGGAAAATAATAGGAAATAGTTCTTGAGCACCAAATCAGCATATTAGAATGATTGTTGAAGGATCATGTGATACTGAAGAAATGGCATCTGAAAATTCAGCTTTCCCATCACAGGAATAAATTACATTTTAAAATATAAAACTATTTTAATATTTTACAATATGACTGTTTTCACTTTTGCAATTAAATAAATGCAGACGTGGTGAGCTTAAGAGACATCTTTCAAACACATTGAAAATAAACTTAGACTTTGTGTGTGTGTGTATATATATATATATATATATATATACACACATACACACACACAATGTCAAACCTGTGTAAGACTTGTGACAGGACAGTGATAGCACAATCATAAAATGTCCTGAAAGCAGCTGGGCCGGGGTGTAACTGGCCTCTATCTGTCTAAACTAAACTCTAATCAAATGTTTAGTCTCCAATGTATCTTTTACATTTAAGAAAAAAAGAAGGAGTCAGCCAAGTTACACTTTATCTGAACAGCCTGTCCCAAACAAAGCCATCCTAATGAAAATGTAAAGCCTTTCCAAACATTCAATGACAGATAAATGACTACTAGGCAAATCTACTGGTTTGTGAAATTAACAACTAGGAGAAAGATAACAACTGCAATGTCCAAATTGAAGAAAGAAAAAAGTGTGCATCTATGTGTTTGCGTATGTGAATTCATCATATATTATAAGGGGTGACAGAGCTAAACCTATTATCCGCCAGTACAAATTAATCCGGCGCCATATGAGGACACAAGCTCTCTCTCTCTCTCTCTCTCTCTCTCATACATACACACAAACAATATGCTCTACACCTGATCATTTCACTCTGATTAATAGTGCAGTTCAGGATGCAGTTGTAAATGAACTCAGCAAAATCAGAAGACTCTCAAAAGAAAACATGTCAAAAAGCAATGAACATTTTCCCCTTAAAATATAGTGAGAAGACACACAAAATTCAAGTCTCATTCTAGCAAATTTATTTTGTTTATATAATAATTTAAAATATACAATGATGACGGATTGTTGAACAAATCAGGGTTATAGTTAGCAAGACAGCGATAAAGAGAGAGACGGTTCAAACAGGAATAGACAGAGAAAGGTAAAGATCATTAGCAAAAATAAACTTTTATCCATCCTGTTTTTTTTCACACCAACCTCCAATCGCTCCTCACATTCCTCTGATTAGTGGGGTTTTCTGTGATAAACACTTGCAGACAACAAAACCGTTAAACAAATGACAGGACATTTGTCATCGCTCTCAATATGGTAATCAAGAGTCCAATATTTGTAGGTGGGCGTTTACGGTGCTTGTGTTAAGAATAGTTAATCCAAAAGAAAATAATTCTGCCATTATTTACTCACCCTCATATCATTCAAAACCGGTATGACTTTCTTTCCTCTGAACACAAAAGAAAATATTTTGAAGAATGTCCTGCCCACTTTTGTCCATGCAATTAATGAATGGAGACTATGAATGTTAACTGAAGCTTTCAAACTTCAAAAAAGACAGAGGTGCATAATAACAGTAGTTCATATGATGTGTGCACAACTCTTAAAAAGTCAAATGATATCTTGGTGTGATAAACAGATTGAAAAGTAAGTTGTTACACATGATTTGTGAGCAGTCTTCAAAAAAATGTCCTTTTGCCCTCCATGTAAGAAAAAGTCAAACAGGTTTCAAACAACAGGTCAGTAAATGATATCAGAATGTAGTTTCATATGAACTAACTGATCTGGGATGCATAGCATCCATCCTGCAGAAACACAGACATCTGGGAGGAACAAGTACACACAGAGCATGGCTTCCATACTGACAAATATTGGTGTTAAACTTCGACTGTCATACATTTGAGGTCATTACAGATGCTGCATTTAACACCAATGACACAATCTGTCAATATACCCACCAATATTTCCATACATACACTGACTTCATAAACACTGGCAAAGGTAACACCAATCAGTTGCCCAAGAGCCACCAACAACAGAGAGTGATTCCTGTGGATGTTGGATGGCATGAATGACAGGGAGGAGTCTGTTTTTCCGTGCAAACATTCTAGAGGGGAGGAGCCACAACAAAATGAGGTGGATAAAGATGTGGTCTCCGAGGGGAAGGGTGAGAACCAAGCTGTCTCTAAGGGGACAAGCACTTGAAGAGCATTGCTAGTAAAAATTATAATTAGCAAAATGGTTCCATTGCATGGTGTGTAGCAGAATGACTGCAGAAGGCGGAGCCATTGCTTTTCTCCAAGGAGTGGAGTCCCCACTCAGACAGGGTGTGTGGTTTGCTGCCATAGTTACTTGCAGATGGTTTCTAGGGCATCAAGGGTTCGTTTGATGTCTCTGATCTGAGCAGCTAGAGCATGTATAGGTTGCATGGAGCGATCTAGCTCCTCACAGCGTGCCATGAGCGTGTACATTCCCTGGAAACATACACAAGCGCACACACACAGATCAAAACACAAAATTAAATAGAAATTAAAACTCGCCTGTCTTGATAAATATAAGTCACTCTCACCTTTATACTCATGTCCACTGACTCTCCCAAACTGTCCACAGAATCTCTGTAGGTCTGGATATAACCAACACTTAAAGCAGTCATCTGGAGAGAAACAAGATTTTAATTACAAATTGAAAGCAAAATATGCATAAATGCATAAGTGAGCTGAAATGAGGGTCGCTTACACAGAAATAGAACCCTAACATTATTTGGACACTGAAGAAGCTATCAAGTTTTAAAAGACTTAATTCTTTTAACATTTAAACTACATTGTGATTTGATAACTTTATTTATATTAAAATAAATAATATCTACTGCTGTTCAAATGTTTGGGGTCATACTATTTTTTTAAAGAATTTAAATCTTTCAGCACAAACACATGAAATGGGTTAAAGTGACAGTAAAGACATTTAGACAAAGACAAAAAAAAAAACTTCCCAGATAATTGCTGTTCAATCCTGAAAAACCTATAATGGTTTCCACAAACATTAATTAGCAAGACTGTTTTCAATATGGATACACAAAATGTTTCATATTAGCATATTATAATGATTTCTGAAGGATTTTGACACTGAAGACTGGAGTAATGGACTGCTAAAAATTCAGCTTTACATCACAGGAACAATGAATACCTCAGAACTGTTTTTTCTGTAATAGAAGTCTGTTCTGTAAACAGTATGCGAATTGGCCAGGAACCAGTTTTAGTTGGCCATTTTAGTTAAAAATGGCTAGGAATTAGTTCTAAAACAGGAACAACACAATTTATTTGCAGGCTGCATTGGTTTTGGTATTTTGAAATGCAAATTAAGTGTCCAAATACTTTTTTTGGTGACTGTATATGATCCAGGGTTATGCTCACATTCTGTATAGTTCCGTTGAGGCTTCGCAGCATCAGTTCTACACTCTGAGCCACATCCTGTGTGTGTTTGTGCAGGTCTACCAGCACTGACGGGTCAATGGGCGGAATATCAGCCGGCCGATGCAAAGAGCCACGACCACGTACCACAGGCCCAGAACAGTCTGCTGAAATAGCCACGCACAGATTACAAATTACTGATATATGACATAACACATCAAAAACAATTTTGGACACCCTCAGATACTCACAATCCGTGTCCAGACTCGGTCGCGAGCTCATTTTGATCTTCTGTTCAAGATTTTTGGTGATGAAGTGTGTGAGATCTCCATCATGGCTGATGGTTCCCTCCCATTCGAGGCCGCTGGATATGGTAGCTCTGCGTCCTTCCACCTGTCCGCCTCTAGCTCCGCCTCCTCGTACCCCGCCCCCACAGGCCCCACTGATCTCATCCAGGCTCTTACTGTCCTGCATGCCACGCACGACTCGATCTCGCTCTGGCACTGACCGCACACGCACCTCTGCCATCACGTGAGCCGGGCACGGAGAATCGTCCAGGTCTGGCAGCAGAGGGGGTGTGGCCTGGTCAGGAGGAGGGGCTGGAACAAGAGGAGGGGCCTCATCAGGAGAAATGGAAGTATTTAACTGGACTTCATCTGAAGAATCAGGATTGGTCCATTCATCAGGTTTAGAGCGAGTGGGAGGGTGTTCGGTTGAGAGTGTACCAGCTGGCTGTAATTTGTGCAGATCAGTTTATTAAAAAGTTCAAGATAGTCAGCAACAGATATTTAAGTTACACAAGTCGGACATAAAGTTCACTATTAATTAACCGAATTAAAAGTATAATTTTTTGGGAAATATTGTTAAAAATATCATATTTAATTATTAACATGATGTTAACATTTGCTATATTATATATTAATTAGTATTTAAAGTGAGTACAAAAGCATTAATTGGATTTAACTCAAAATACAATTTATGGAAATTACTGTTACTACTATTATTATGCAATTTGTGGAAATAATTTGAGATTTTATTATTTTTATGTTCATATTTATAATATTATATGTAATAATTTAATTGTTATATATACATAATTCATTATTATAATTTAATTAAATGGAGAACCAAAGCATATATTAGATTTATCTTTTTAAATGTAACTACTTATTTAATTATTTTTCATTATTATGATGTTAGTTATTAATTGTATTATTATTGTTATTTTAAATAACTGTAAAAATGTTTTAATAAAGTTTACAAAGAGGTGGAAAATTTCCGTGAAATATCTGGAAACTTTCCAAATAAATCATGGAAAGTTTCCAAAAGTTCTGGAAGGTTTCCGGAAATGTTCCACCCTTTGCAACCCTATTCTTAATATTTTGTTTTTATTACATTATACATTAGTATTTCATTGAAAGAGTACCAGCGCACATCTTTGATCTAACCCCTTACCTGTACACAAATAAGAGTCTCTTTATTTTGCTTGATCTCTCCCTTGTTGACACTGTTCCTCTCCATCACTTGTCTTTCTCTCATCCTCCTCTCCCCTCCATTCTTCCAGTTCTTTTTTAGAGCGGCCGTTTATTATCTCACAGGAGTGCATGTCCTCGTGTTCAGTTGGAACATGTGCACATTGGTTGTGTTGAACCAGTGACTCTGAGTGATCTGTGTGTGACTGGAGTGTGTGTTTGTCTCTGCATGAGTCCATGTGGTGAAGTGTGTGTTTGAGAGCCTCTGACAGGGCCGGAGACCCCTCGTGAGGCTCAAAATCAGCCCCATCCCTGGACATTAACCCCTGTGTGGCGAATCCATGAGCTCCTGACAAACTTGAAGCCTTGGGAGAGTCAGAGGTGTCCACACCATTGCTTGCTTCTTGCGCATCCTGACCGGTCACAGAAGAGCGGCTCATCCCTTCACCCGCTGCAACAAATCATCATCACCATTAGTGATGTAAAGTTAAAGATAAATGAGATGCAAGACATACATTCTTATTAACATTTGCACAAATGACCGTTTACTGAGTTTGCATGATATTGTATGGTAAATCCACCATAAAAGTGTGATTTTTATAATTTTTGAAACATTGCATATTATAAAAAATATATATGTATTCCACCAGAAAGAAGAACATTTTTAAAACATATGGCATTGAATATTATCTTTAACAGCATAATGAAATCTTCTCAAACTACATCATGGGGAACATAATATTAGACAACACTGCATATTCAATCAATTTGAGACTGTTTTTAGTATCTAAAAGATAATATTACAATTTTTTTATAATATTTTAAATTAGTTTTGTTATTACATTTTAAGTTTTCCATTCATTTGAAAGTTTTAGTAATTTTGTTATTTGTAATTTTTTATATACTTGATTATTTATTAATAAGCATATATTATTATTATTATTATTGTTATTGTTGTGTTTTGTTATTAATATACATTTTATATTGAGTTGGAGTTATTTTAGTACAAGTTAAACTAACTGGAAATGAGAAATAGTTACCTTGCCAGCTGAAATAACTAGTGTTTTTATTAATATTTTTTATTAACAATTAAAGCATCAGAACTGTTTTATGGTTTTAGTATCAGTTATCTATAATAACCATGATTTAAAATCGGTTATTCGTTTTTATTTTATTAAAATTGTGCTACTAAAAGGCACACTCTTGCAGGTTTCACTTCACTAATGTAAACACTGAGTCATTATGAACGGCCTCGATCAGTTTCCGGAGTCTGTTTTGACAGCAGACAGTTTACTCGATGTTAATGATTTATTGTGATGTTACTAACTGACATAAGCAATGAAACCTAAAAAGATTGTATCTAGTGATAAAGTGTCTCTCTAATGACAGAGAAACTGAAATCATTGAGACGCTGAGATCAACAGCAACGATGATTTGCGTGTCTTAAATATCTCGGCGCACAAACATCGATATTCTCAAACATTCAGCATCACGACCTGACAAACCAGACGCAGCTCAATCAAACAATACATAATGTTAATAAACGGTTGAAGGAAGCGACTGTGGTCACCTGACGTTAGCGTTAAGATAAGCTTTAGCTGTAATGCAGGCCTCTGAATTCGCAGTTATTCTGCGAGATATCAGCGAAACCCCGCAGACTTAAGACTATAACTGCTTGAGTTTGGGTTGTTTTGTCATGTTTCAGATACATGTAATGCAATGGTGGATTTGTGAAGTTAAATATTTACCTGCAGCTCTTCGCCCAGGATGAAGGTTGCCAACTGAGTCCGCACTAAAGGTTTGTCGTACTGAAACACAACATTGACGTTATAGTTCCGCATTATATACCGAGATAAAGCTCATGACATGAAAGACGCGCGTAAAATTGTGTGTAAACGCATTTTGTGTTTTTATATACTCATAACTTAATGTATTTTATCAGTGGGCTGAATTATAGAATTGATAAATTATAAACCTATGGTTCATTATTCATTTATTTGCACAAAGAGACATGTCTAGACAGCCTGTCCAGACAGACATGTAATACACAGATTTCACCACAAGGGGTGTCGACGCCGCGGATTGATTCCGCTGCTGGCGCTGCTCTCTTCCACGTCCTGTGCAGTTGACTGTGTGTATTTTTACCCTGCTCTCACTTTATAGGCTGGAATTAAAGGAATTGTTAACCACATCAGCAAAACTTAGGTCAGCTTTGACCCTGTCACAAAACCCTGACCAAGACCAAAACCTCCAAGGTCCTGTTATTATCCAAAAAAAAAAACTCCCCTTGTAACAAAGCCCTCTGAAGTAGAGCCAGTGGGATGCTGTGAGTCCGTCTTGGCCCTTATTTACTCTTCTGACTTCTTTAGGGGACTGTAGTCAACATGAAACAACATTCACAAGTCAGTTTACATTAATATTTGGATATACTTCTAAGTGAAACAATCTATTCAACGTGAAAACTGTAGTGCAGGACTTGATTATTATGCATCAGGAATTAATTGGATTGTCAAAAGTGGTTGTTCCATACTGGAATAAAGCAATTGCGAAGGACTACTTCCTAGCAGATGTCAGTATTTGCTTTTGAGGAGGCTTTTTCCCCCCTGGGTGTGGAGTCTGAAGGTCAAGTTCACCTTACTATTATCTCCATGTTAAAGATGCTGTTATTTGCAATGACCTTTGACGTTTACAGTCATTCACAGCATTAACTATTGGCTTTTAGAAAGACTAAAACAGCAAACCAAAACAGACCTAAATTACATTTTGAGGTGATATAAGCTGAAAAGGAAAGTCGTTTCAGGGATGGAGAAAATGATTATAATTTTATAACCTTTTTTCTTTCTTTCTTTTTGTTTACACTGTGGTATAATATGTGACCGTGGACCACAAAACCAGTCATAAGGGTACATTTTTCAAAATTGAGACTATATTTGGCCGAGATACAACTATTAGAAAACCTGGAATCTGAGGGTGCAAAAAAAATCAAAATATTGAGAAAATCGCCTTTAAAGTTGTCCAAATGAAGTTCTTAGCAATGCATATTTCTAATCAAATATTACGTTTGATATATTTACAGTAGGAAATTTACAAAATATCTTCATGGAACATGATCTTTACTTAATATCCTAATTAATTTAGGCATAAAAGAAAAATCTATAATTTTGACCCATACAATGTATTTTTGGCTATTGCTACAAATATGCCCCAGCAACCTTAAGACTGGTTTTGTGGTCCAGGGTCACATATATGCTAAATACATGTGCTAAATAATATCCAAAAAGTGTATTAAGACAGTAAATGTCTTGATACAACATTAAGGCAGTCTTCTTCCTTAACAGGAATTTTTCTCACTTTCTTTGTGTTTCTCCTCCAGTCTCTCCCCCTCAGTTATTTGCATAACCGATCTCATTTACTCACATATAGGCTCTCCAAGTCTATTTGGTATTCAGTTCTGTGGGTGTTTTAAGGGGTAGCGGTATCAAGGCAATTTCCCAGTGTCCTGTCATTTATAAGTAGGATGCAATATACACTGATGCGCTCATGGAATTCAAATGCTTGTCACACAGCAAGCAGTGGCCAGAGACAATTCCAGCACATGTTTGTATGTGAGAGTGTTACTGTTTATATTATACAGACCAAAAACAAAACAAAAATCTTTGACTGTGATGATATATCAGTGATGCTTTTCTGTTTAGAGCAGGACTGTTTCTTGGGTAGGCTCAGATACAACACGTCAAATGTTGGGTTGTTGTGTAATTCTAATGCAGTCTTTGTTTCTGGTAATGTATAAAGCAATGTATGTGGATGTTATTATTATTACAAAGTGGAATACATTAAGTAATGCAATGCTGAATTCTGTTATTTTTCTCTCAATTTCAAGAGTCTTCCAAAACACTTTATTCAAGGTTCAAAATCCAGATTTACAGTTAAAGGTAAGACGAAGTCACACGATTCACAAGGTTTCAATATTTGAGGGCAGGGTTTACTTCTTCATATGTAAAACATGAACATGAAACATCTATTCTACATTTTCTTTGTTGATTTTACGACTGTTAACATTCGAGTTTTGTTTGAGTCTCCTGGCGAACCGAGCTGCTCCAACATATACACAGATCACTGCTTCTGTCTCTGTCATGTGGTTTGGGTCTGACCGCATTTGAATGTGCTCCTCTTCTCGCTCTGTTTGCACTATACTTTAAAGCCTTTAAATCCTTTTCTCTTAATTTACTTTTCAGGTTTCCATCCTTCTGAATGGAGGCCTTTCAGGGCGAGTGCCAAACTTCTTGGCAGTCGTGCATCTGTCCACGTGCAGAAGAAAGTAGCTGCTGTTTCAGTCCAGTAAAATAACACCCCCTTTGTGCCTCCATCGATCCCCAGAGAAACACACTGTGCATCATCCTACAGGATCTGCTGCATTTTGGGACTTTTGCTTTTGTTAATTCATTTAAATAAATGTCTCGAAACTTTAATGAGTGACGTCAAGAGACAGAATTACACACTATTTACATACTAAAAAGAAAATTAAACCATGTACAATTTTTACACTTAAAATGCAAGACAATAAACTCAAAGCACAAAAACACAAGAAAATAAATACCATGAAAGATAAACAATGCAATACATTTCAGTACAGATGAAAAATTGCCATCAACACTGAAGTCTTTTTAAACAAAGAACATTGTAAGTTGCTCCCTAACTTTGGAAGGTTTGTCTTTTATTCAACAGAGGATAATTTGGGGACACTCCCTTGCCTCAAAATATTGCCAAATATGCTTAACACTGTCCTCAAATAATCAATTGTTTTTTAAAATTAAAGTAAACACTTCTTCTTGACCACACCTATACCAGATCATTGCTTGGTAACAATCCTTCATGTGATGCAGGTACTAGCTTTGTTCCAAAACCTAATGAGCCGCCTCATTGCCTACATTGACTATAGACAGCATTCCACATGTCACGGAACTCATGAAGACATTTGACACTCTATAATTCTGGACAACACAGATATTCTTGACATGCAATGATGTTTTATCATAGCACACATGAAATATTTGGTAAAATAGTGTGTTTTTATTAAAATACTGTTAATAAGTTTGGGGTCAGTAAGAAGTAGTGCCATGCTCACCAAGGCTGCATTTCTTTGATAAAAATACAGTAAAATAACTGTTTTCTATTTTAATATATTTTCTAAATGTAATTTATCCCTGCGATGGCAAAGCTGAATTTTCAGCAGTCATCACTCCAGTCTTCAGTGTCACATGATTCTTCAGAAATCATTCTAATTTGCTGATTTGGTGCTCAAGGAACATTTATTATTACTATCAATTATGAAAACAGCTGTGCTGATTAATACTTTTGAACGGTGCTAAATTATTTTGATTAATAGAGTTCAAAAGAACAGCATTTGTTTGAAATAAAAATATTTTGTAATTATGTCTTTACTATCACTAAACCTGATCAATTTAATGGAAAATCTTCCTGCACCCAAATATTTGATCACTCTATATTGATACACTTCTTTGAATTAATTTAATAAAAATACATTTATCAACATTTTTCTTTCTTCATCTCCCACCACGCGTGTATTTCTTTTACTTGCATGCAGGCAGCTCATTAGGTTTTGAAACAAAGCAAATATCTGTTAATGTGATGCTGTGTATGTGTATATACTGTATATTGCATGATTTGTTGTATTCTTTTGTTTTGAGCAGCTTTTTAAACACTTGTGATTCGGTCTATGCACTCCTCGGCAGCCTCTGTGCTGAACTCTGCATTCGGCTCCGGTTCTTCCGCCCCCTTCCTTTCTCCTTCTCTCCCCCTCCTCTGTGCCTGTGCCTGTCTGCTCTCTTTCGGTCCTGTTTGTTGTGCTTGTGGTTCCCTGATTCCTTGTTGTTCTGACGCTGACTGAGTTCTTTGCAGCGTCGCTCCAGTTTGCCGTGGTTGATCAATGCCATCACATCCTGGTACCATGGCTGGGGGGAGACAAGGGTGGAGTGCAGGGTGGGGCTCCACACAATTAAACGAACAGTGACAGCTGTCCAGCGGAATCCATGCTCTTCAAGCTGACAATGATAAATGCCGCCATGATTGAGCTCAGCCCGGGGAATGAGGATGCCCCTGTCAATGACAACCAGCTGCTCCCCAGATGTGACCTGGAAGACAAGAAGGTTCAAATTTAGAGACGTCTTAATATTTGATGATGTTTTTAGTGTGCATGCATGAGTGTGCATGAACCTTATGTTGCTCCAAGCTGTTCTCGCCGATGTCTTTAAACCAGGTGACCGTGGCATGGTGAGATTTGTGTAGACACTCCAGATAGCTGCTATTACCCAAGGCAACAACTTGTGTCTTCTCCTCTGTGTCCACCCGAAGACCAGCTGAAGAACAATGAATAGAATAAGTCAAATGAAATTAATATATAAATTAAATGAAAGAATTAAGGCTTTCAATTACATTTACATTTTAAATTAATAATTTAATAATAATGACAACAACAACCATTATTATTATGATTATTGTTATCATAATATTAAATAATTGTTGGCCGATGTGCACTTGCACATGGCATTTCTTACATAATAATATTTTTTTATTATTATTATAGTTTTAAATCATTGTTGGCCTATGTGCACTTGCACAAGGCATTTCTTACATAATAATATTTTTTTATTATTATTATAGTTTTAAATAATTGTTGGCCTATGTGCACATGTACATGGCATTTATCACATACAATTATTTTATCATTATTATTATTATTATCATCATGTATTATATTAGATTTTTAATGAATTGTTATGAATTATTATATGCCATAGACATGGCATTTCACATAATTTTTATTATAAATTAATTAAAATTACAAATAAAATGAATTATATATATACATACACATTTATTATTATCATTATTTAGATTTTTAATTGAATGTATTGTGCACATATATTGACAGTGCTGTTCCAAAGCAGGATGTTCAGCAATAGTAAATGTCTGGTCGCCTGTGTCTCTTACCTCCCTGACTGACACACTGGTTCAGCGGGTTGCCGTCATCGTTAACCTGACGAATGTTTCTTCTGCAGACAGGGAGGAATGTTTCAGATCAGATTTATTTCAGATATCCCACATACCAATGCTTTCCGGTTTCAGTGTGCAGGAAACTGCTGATATAATGGATTCGATCAAACAAGCTGCCCATACGAGTGTCAGATGTGTGTCACCTGCGTGCAGTTGGCATGTAAGGGCTGCAAGAGTGTCCATCCCAGGTGCAGTATGGGTCTCTAGCGATACAGCATTCAGCGCAGGCTTGGCCGTACAAATCACAGTGGAACAGACCCAATTGAACCACACCCTCTGCTGATCCAGCAAACAGCCACTGCTGGAAGCAAAACACAGACACACACACACAGAGAGACACATTGACATGGGCTGTGTGATACTGATTATCGCTTTTTTTCAGTAAGCAGGATGAGCCAGAAACGCAAACATCTAAACCACATTCTCATTTTACAGAATTACAAAGCTCTTTCCATCCTACATCTTCAGGTTTCAGCAAGTGTTTCATGGAAAAAAACGTGTGAAAACTCACAGTTTCATTTTAAATATCTTCCACCCTCTCACGTTGCCATGACGACACGATGGGAAGGTTTATAAAAGTGTGTTGGTGTATCTGTATATGTTTGTATATGTGTGCTTCCAGTGATGAACATGGTACCTTTTTCTTGGACAGTGTCATGGCAGTGATTGGTGACTTGTTCTGTTGAGTGACAGGAGAGCAGTTAATACTTCAAGCTCAAAAGTTAATCCTTATGGATCTGTAATGTTAAAGCTGGAGAGATTTTACCTTAAAAACCTGCAGCTGTTCCAGAGTGATCTCCTGATTCTGTCCAGTGGCTTTAGGCAAGTGAATCGCTTTCAGAACCAGGCCAGAATCTGAATACACACATACAACACACACAATATTTACAAACTAAAAGAACAGGTCTGTCAAAAATTCAGCAAACCTACAGTTTACTATAGAATTCACCACAAACACACACCTGTACCGATGAACAGCACGTCATATTGTCCATCCACTGCCTCCACTCTGTCCACAAGGAGGCGGGTCAGTTTATAAGCCACGCCCACTCGGATGAGCAAAGGATGACCTCCAAGAGGATATACCACTTCCTGCATCAAAGGATGTGTGCGGCTAAAGAAGATAACCTCATCAGGATATTCCCTTGTTGATTTGAACCCTCCATATGTGCTGCTGGGACACTGAAGATTAACAGAAAGCTCAGTATTATGGTCTAGAAATTGATTTTCACCTGATTGATTTTAGTTTTTAGCCTTTTCTTTTTATTATAATCAAAGAAAATGATTAGAATTTTAATATAATCCATTATCATTAAAAACTCAAATCTTCTTATCGTATGGGAACACTCACTGTGCCAGGTCTAGGATAGGGAACTCTGCCTGTATATTCGGTCCACCTGTACTGCTGACCCTCCGTATGAAGGAAATTTCCTTTAAAAGCTCTAATAATGTCCTGCATGCGGTAAACACACACAGCGGATCCATTCAAGACATTGCTGTTGGGAGAGGAAACAAACACACATACAAATAGAAACATTAATTTTAATTGACTTACTGTAAAAAGACAGGATCAAATAGCAATCCCAATGTATCAAAACAACAGATTTCATCTTATTCAGTTCACCCACATGCTTTTGATCAGACATAAATCCAATTAAAACCAAGCTCTGGTGACACAAATGAAAGTGGCACTTCGATTCAAGCGTGAAGCCAGTCGGCAGTAAGGCACTGACTCCTCGGTGAGGGTAAAATGTCACCTGATCTGAACTGAATTGAATCTGGGTCTGCTTTGAAAGCTACAGTCTTTACGAGTCTCTGAGAGATGTAACACACTCTGTGGAACAGCTCAGCAGAGAGCAATAACACTGTCACTCTTTCCATCCAGCTTTTTCTATATCCATACTTCATTGTGCACTCCACCCTGTGCAACCCTCTCCAAAAGCTTAGGCAGACACACACATTTTCACAAAGATAGATGAAGGCATATGCTATTTGAGATGGCTGATGTAAAATTGGTTCAACTTCTAATGTGTTTTAAACATCATGGGTGCATCATTAATGTCATCTTATGCCAGCTGGAAAGTATGACTCAGTAATACTGCTATTTTATCCACACCCTTAACCACATACACACACAGGGCTGTCATGATGTGCACGTTGCTCTTTTCCATACAATTAAAGTGAATGGTGACCAGGGGCCGTCAAGCTCCAAAAATGACAAAACAGCATCATAAAAGTACCACTACAGTAATAGCTTACTTCTGAAGCCATACAATTACTCTGTGAGCAGAACAGACTGAAACGTAAGTTGTTCTGTTATTCACTGAAAATCATAATCATAATTTTCTAATTTAGTGACTCATGATTGGTTACAAGTCACATGTGTAAAACAGCCATTTAGAAGAAATGACAGTCCCTAGCCACCATTCAGGGTTTTTTATGGAAAAGAGCAGCACCGACATTCTGCTAAACATCTCTTTTCATCTCAAAGGATTCAAAGGCAATCTCAAAGGATTGTTTTTTAAAGAAAGTGAAATGAGTAAATGATGACATAAATGTCCTTTTTAACGTCTGCTCAGTTCAGCTTTGTTTTATTCTCCAAATGTGATTTATTACAGTGAAATGTTTCAAATCTGATTCCAGGTCAGTTTGTAATACTCACCTGGTAGTGGTGAAGAGCCCATAGATGAGGAGGTTCTTTTTGTCCTTTCCACGCTGAATGAAAATATCCTCTGCAGAAAAACAGAAAACAGGTTTAGAATATTAAACATGCTTTGTGCTTCAAGTCAATGCAAATGAGAAAGTGTGTGTGTGGTTTCCTCTCAAGGCTGTATAAACTCATGAAAGAATATTTACCTGGTTACACTCTCATTCTCATACAAACAAACATGTGTAACGCTACATTTTTGTGGTTTAGTTTCTGCCACACACACACACACACACAAACACACACACACACACACACACACACACACACACACACACACACACACACACACACACACACACACACACTATCTTCACAATAAACTTGTGCTGTTGGGGGTAAGCTAGTTCATTTTGCATTCTCACATTCCAGCCATGTCAGATATGATCAAATGCTTTATCAAATCAAACACACATACACACACTCAAGATGGTGGTTCTCAACTGGTTTTGATTCAGGACCCAACTTTTACACCAAACAATAAGCAATGGCCCAAAACAATAAAACATAGTTAACTATAAAAGCAAACAAAGATATAACATGTAAATGACCATGAACTTCATAGGCCAAACAATATGCAAGAGTGGGGTCAGCATGACTGCTTTTTTAAAGAAATTAATGTATTTATTTAGTAAGGACACATTCAATTGATCAAAAGTGACAGTAAAGATGTTAACATTGTTACAAAAAATATATATTTCAACTAAAAACTAAAAGAATCTAATTTTTTTACAGTTTTGACAAAAGTAATAAAATCGCACAACTGATTTCGACATTCTAATAAGGAATATTACTTGAGTACTAAAACAGCGTATTAGATTGATTTCTGAAGGATCTTGTACTCTAATTTCGTTCAAATAAATGCAGCTTTGGTAAGCATAGGATAGTATTTATTAAAGCATTAATATAGCTTAGAGAGTTTGATCAAACACACAGCCTTTGACAACAATAAAAGATATGGGGCACACCCAGCAGTTGGAAACCACAGTGTTAAACATTCACGCTACCACAGACATGCTTTTGAAACCTGAGACAGATTTACTGACTATTGTAAACTGTTAAAAACTGAGAACATAAACTAGATCCGTAGCCTACTATAAAACGTTTGAAATCTTTATTACACACCGCTCTAGGCTAAAACCGCACACATAAACACAACGCTCTGTTTTCCCCTCATATTTAACACACAAACCAAAAGAATCCCTTTAAATTAAGCATCCACGCTCCCTCTTTTCCTCTCAATCCCATTACTATCCCTCATTTCTGTTCATCCTCTTCCCCCTCTCTTCCAGATTGTTTTCACTACCCCCTATTCTCTGGCTCTTCTTCTCTTTCACTTTTGCAGGGATGCTATAGTTGTGTCAATTTCATTCAACAAAAGCTTTTGTTCTCCTTGAGGGCAGATAGTTTTGTCTGCCCTGCACTTGTTGACACTTCTCTATCCTGCCCCTACCCGTCCTTATCCCTCCTAACCTCCGACTCTCTGCTCTCCTCCCTCATCCTCATCCCGAGGTAGCCGGTAGATGTAGAAACAGGATAGGGGTGCCACCGTAGACGTGAAAATGCACACACACAGATACTAGCGGCCTTCAAAACATTCAGCAGACCACCAAGACAAATGGCACATGCGCTTGTGCACTCATTTTAAGATATATTTATCATCATGTGGTTCAAAATTGTGAAACATTCAGGGTGAACTCAAGAAAATTATGTCACTTTGTGACAAAACTTCTGTATATAACCATAAGGAATAATTTCCTAAAGTACTCATTTGGTGTTAATTAATGTTTTCTATTAATCTATGTTGAAATATATAACATTAAAGAGCAAATATGTATGTAAATACTAATTGTACTTGTCTCCATCAAAAGCAAATTATAAAGATTTCTGAAGGATCATGTGAGACTGTTTTGACTTTAACTAATGCACAAAACTATAATATAGCATTAAACATTTGCGAATAAAACACTGTTTCCATCCAACGAGTCAGAGAAAAAATCCTGATAAACTGCCACTATATATCACCAAGAAAAGTAGGAGAAGCCACTTAATATAATAATTTTCCTTTATGATGAATTACTTGTGCCCCAGAGCAAGCAGATGAAACACAATTCATGCGGTCATTTTTTTCAGAGGTAGATGCCTGCTGTTTGGGAACACAGTCGAGTTATATACAATTATACTAAAATATTTTGATGAAAGACTTTGCTCAGGCATTTCAGAAAAAACAAATCATAATTTCAGATGTTGTGCAACGAGATCGGTTCGTTGGTTAGTCAAGTTATCCCATCCCATCATGCAAAGTCACATTCATTTTGTATACGCATTGTGGAATATATTCGTTAAATGTGTTTCCATCATAGCTTTACATGCATTTTTTTGTAATCAGTTAAAAAGTTTTTCAGTACTCAATTGTACGCATACGTTTTTAATGTGCATTTTTAGAATTTATGCAAATCTTGGCCATTCCATCCAGCATTTTTTATGCGATATTCCAAAATGCGCTTAAAAATAGGTGGATGGAAACATAGCTTTGTAGACTGGAGTAATGACTGATGAAAATTCGGCTTTCCCATCACAGGAATAATTACATTTAAAATATATATACAAATAGAAAACAGTTACTTTAAATTGTAATAACATGTCGCAATATTGCAGTTTTTACTATTTTTTATCAAAAATCTTACCAATCCCAAACTTTTGAATGATACTGTACATGTACACACACACACACACACACACACACACACACACACACACACACACACACATAAACAAGGCTTTCAAAAACAAATAATCTGAATTTCAGCTAATAAACACACCAACTCAGTGAATCAACTGAACATTAATTCAGTTCACAAATCACTGCCACATAAACTGCCAGCATCACCTCCACACACACAAATACATTTACATTTATGCATTTAGTAGACGCTTTTATCCAAAGCGACTTACAGTGCATTAAGGTTATACATTTATTGTCAGTATGTGTGTTCCCTGGGAATTGAACCCACAACCTTTTGCACTGCTAACACAATGCTTTAGCACTGAGCCACAGGAACACAGTGGTACACACCAAACACAGACATTATCTAAACTTATTTACACCAGACCGTGATGCATTCTGGAGTACCTTCAATCTTGCATACCAAAACACACGCCAGTCAAATTTTTCTTAAAGACCTGCTTCATCTGTTCAATAATTCTCAAAACTTACAATTCTAACTCTACTCTTCCAGCAACCTGGCAGTCTCAACTTGTATCTGACTCATCATATCATCAGTTTATGCACGTTTCTATACACAATCTATAAACTCGCTATTCCTGATTAACATTCACTGACTGCAGTGTGGTCTGGCCCATAGCTATGGCAAGATGAGGGTCCCTGATGCAGGGGCAGATTATGGGAGATGTAGTGCTTTAGAGGCCATGGAGCACAATGTAAACAACACAGAGAAGAGAATTCTTATAGATTACCACCATAGGGCAGCTAAGATGAGATGCATATTCACATTACAGCATGCTTACATTATATAATCATCAGAACATTCTTACAGTCACAAGTGAACATTAAAGTGTTAACCAATCAGAATAAAGCAGTTTGGATGTTCTAAATACTTTGGCAGGCCAAGAAATAAACTCATTTCACAAGTATCTAACACTTGAACATAACTGTGAACATGCACTGAGTTAAACAAATTACATAGACTCAGCTGTTTAAAGATTGCCATGGCGCTGGAAAATGAATAGTTCCTTTCAGAGCCGCTTACAGATTTGAGTAGCGACCAGATATGGAACTCATTCTTGATTTCTGATTATTGCTTGTTTTATATCATATTTGGGTGGAATAGTTTTGGGACGTGCTGTACTCAATGTAGTCATCACTGGTAACTGAGGTGAACATTTCAACGTACTGTATGTGCTGTAACGTGTGTATCTTATAGATATATGAATATGAGACTACTGTAAAACTTCAGTCAGAATGAGGATTCAAGAATTGTTTATTCTATGTGAGGTCTTTGTTTACACAGACTGATTGATAAGAAACCGGTTTCTGTCTGAGTCTGTGTGCGGTGTGGTGTGTGTGTGTGTGTGTGTGTGTGTGTGTGTGTGTGTGTGTGTGTGTGTGTGTGTGTGTGCGTGTGCGTGTGCGTGTGCGTGTGCGTGCGTGTGAGTCTACTGATAAACTTTGTTCCATAAATCAGGGAAGTTTGGTCATATGACACACACACACACACACACACACACACAAAGAGCATACATTATATTCTAAAATCTGAACAAGGTTATCTCAAAGACCTGTTTAATTTGAGAAATTTGCTTAAACTTTGATTAGGTAATCAAGTGGGAGTGAAATGTTTTGTGTGTGTGTGATATTTATATGAAGGTGTGTGTGTTACTCACGGAGCTTGTCAAAGTGTGTCTGTATGCCATCGGGTCCTGGTACGGAGCAAACAATACGAGTTTTCTGAAAGGTGCTCCATTTATGAACCAAACTACGCTGACCACCAATATCATTCTGAAAAAGAGAGAAAGAGATATAAACACGGCGATGTAGTACCATACTACATACCACACTACAGTAATACCATGTTTTTTTCAATTATACTGTGTTACTACCATATTTTTATGTATCATGGTAATATCATGTTTTTGAGATGTACCATGCTTTTTTGGACTTATCCCTGCTAATCCAGAGTTTCTTGGACATGTGTCCTGCTAATACCATGTTTTTAGATGTATACTATGCTAATACCATAATTTTTAGACACGCACTAGGTTAATACTGTGTTTTTGGGCATGCTCTTTGATGTAGATGTAAATTCCCTATTAAATGAATATGGTAATCATTATATTCAATGACATACACAAAAGGTATTACCATTTGATACCATTCCTTTAACATGGTACCACTACAGTACTTTTCTTAAGTTTATTGATATTTTTGCGATATCAAAATGACACAAAATTCACCAGACAGGAATTTAAATGACATAATATTTCAGTTAAGTGTATTTTAATTATTTTTTACTACTGTTACATTTATTTTTTATTTATTTTAATAAAAAACGCAAGAATATATTATATAATTCTGTTACTATTTCATATGAAAATGACAGAAATCAACCAAAGGAACAATCACAGACAAATCACGCAGCACATGCTATCAGATCCACAGAGGTGGTCATACAGGCACAGGTTAGGTGTAGGAACACACTATTAGATACCTTGCAGACGCGGGCGACTCTAGAATAGAGGACCTTCCCAGCAGCCCCCTCTGCTTCCCGGGCGCGCTCAGTAAAGAACACGTACACCTTATCGTCCTCCTCATTATCACTCTCTGACATCGCTGCAACATGAACAAATTCAGCACCTGGAGAGAGCGAGAGCGACAAAAATACAGTTAACTAACACATACTTCTGTTATTGTGTAAACAATATGGTAGCATTTTCATGTATTTTACTGATAGAGCAGAGAGCATCCTTAATTGCAAGTGTGTTTTTGTAAGTGTGAGTGTATGTGTTGGTTCTAGCTCAGATGTATGTGTGTTTTCATGCACATATCACCTTGCAGCCATGTAGAGTCGTATTGTTCGGTGCGAATCGCATGTCGCTCCCCCAGACTCCGAATAAAAGCAGTATCATGACTTAGAAAGTCAGATGAGGTGCCAGCATACAGCTCTCCATCTGAACAAACATGAACGGAGATTTCGATCAGAGTTACACTGGCATGTTCTCACACAAACAGATAAACTACACACTATGAACATGCTGTCTTACCTATGACGGCGGTAGCTGTTCTCTGGTGAGGGTCGTAAGGACATTTTCCCTTCCCTGATTCAGTGTCTTCATACTGCAGCATTTGTTCCTCGGCCTGAAATTCCCATTACATTGTTTACAGTTCAACTTGTTTATTTTTGCTTATACAAATTAATCCTTTAAGGATGTCTCGGTCTATATGAAATATTTTATGTAAATAATAAAAAAATATTTAATTATTAATTGTTTTAATTATCTCAATTAAATATTTTTTGTTCTGGATGAAACTTATATATATATATATATATATATATTTTTTTAATTAAAAATCTAAGGACACTTTCATTTAATAAATAATTTTTTCTGTTTGAATATGTAACACCTTTTAGTTTAAATAACTTTTATTTGTTTAGATATGTATGCAAAACATATATTTTATTAAAATTTGTTAAGTTTTTCATTTGAATAAATAACATTTAATTACTTTTTACTTAAAAACTACAAGATGAATGCTACACAGCACAGCATACTACTTAATGCGAAAGGAAGAGTTTATGTGAAAGAGATGCATGCATGGGAAATGTAGTCCTTTACCCTGAGGAAGAGGTTGGTGGGGATGAAGGCACAGCGAGGGTTGAACGCTCCAGTCCCACAGGCGTAAAGATGTGTTTGGTTATACAGCTCTAACACACGCAGGAAGTTAGCACAGTCCGTCTGTGACATAAAAAAGAGAACTATCACAGTGAGGATTGAATTGATTTGAACAGCTGTCTAAATAAGTTGTGTTTCATAAAATTATGTTTTACCTGCAAGTTTTTCCCAGCCATGATACAGTCCTGGACCCGATCTGGGCTTGCAGGCCAGTAAATCTGAAATACAGCACACATAGACAAACAGATGTGAGTCTATTCTGGTGCATAAGTGTGCATAAAAGCTCCTCTGTTCATATTAAATGTTGATGCTGATTTCATCATGAGGAATTACAGTTGAATGCCACCCTGGCATTACTCAGATGAAGATAATGAATACGCACTAAGTTATGCAGACAAGCAGGGATGGGCTCTTACACACACACACACACACACACACACACACACACACACACACACACACACACACACACACACACACTCACACACACACACACACACACACTGCTGCTGAAGCTGGTTGCCTTACATTTTTAAGTTGGCTCAACTTTTTCTTACAGCGAGCATGCAACAAAAGCTTGTTTGAAAACCAGTCAAACACAAATTGTGTTTTTCAATTTCAATGCGAATGGAAAATGTTTTTTAGCCTGGGACAAATTTCTGCAGATAAGAATCTGCTAGTAAAAGCTTTCTTGTTTGATACTACAGCATGTTTGGGTGAACTAAACTATCTCTCTCAAATTCTTGTTATTTACTACTCTCAACTTGCTTTTTTCCATATAATGAAAGTAAATAGCTACCAGGGACTGTCTTTCAGAATCGACCAAATTTCCCTTATTTAAGAATATGAGGAATACATGCGACCGGTGTGTTTGGGTGTGTACATACCTTGCGGGGGGTTTGAGTAATATCATCCAGGCTGGTGGAAAGCAGATGGTCTGTCATGCTGATGTATAGACGACGACCATCTTCATCTGGCAGCAGAGAGTTCAGATCCCCAGCAGGCACAGAGAGAGACATGAGCCTGCCGCTCCGCACCAGCTCTAAGACAGAGAGAAAATGCATAGGTTTTTCATACATTTCTGTTATGAGTAGACCCTCGCGGCAGAATTCGGCAAATATGCGACATTGCTGGTTTCCATCACAAATCCTTTATTTCTGACAGGCCAATAAAGAAAATGCAACTCAGCTTTATTGGTTTTTATGGGAAAGGAAAAAACAGAGAATGAGGGTTTCTTTCTGCCATGTAACAGAGGGTGAATTTCTGAAGTATATCCTGGTCAGTTTTTACAATATAATTACCATGAATGAGGCTGTCAAGATCTAAAATTACCAAATCATAAAATGATCTACACTCATGTGCTATAGCCCAAGTCTTCTGAAGTCATGTGATAGCTTTATTTGAGGAACAGACTGAATTTTAAATGAGTGTAAATAACTGAAAACTCAATGGCTCTATGATCCAGTTCCATTAATTAAGAAGCCCGCTGGAGGAGAAGAAATTCAGTGAATGATGTCTTAAATTTCACCTCTCTTTCTTACACAAAGCTATCATATGACTTGGAATATAGAGCATCATTCAGATGCACTCTTTCACTTTTGCCCTTTTTAATACCTTAACGCTCCAGAGGCAACCAAAACATCTGTTTTGTGCTCAATGGAAGACATAAAGCCAAACCACAGGTTTGAAACAACATGAGGATGGGTAAATGGTGATAGAATGATATTTCTTTAAATACATTTAAAGCTGTCCACCAGAGTAGCATTGTATTCTGTACTTTTCCTAAACACAATAAACTAATATAAACTCATGTGTTAACCAGACAATCTCACCTTTGGGCAGAATAACCTGTTCAAAAATATGAACAGCTGATGAGATGCAGAGATAAAATAGCGCATGAGATGAATAGAATGGACAAACAGATTGAAAACATACCTTGAGAATCATACGAAATCAATTATTTACAGTGAGAGTGCAGCAGATAATATTGCAATACAGCAAAAAAAACTTGGTTGTTCTATAGGTTTGCATCTTTATCGCTACTTTCAAATATTCTCTCACTCACCCACACACACTAAACAATTTCAGCTGTCATGAGGAACATGCACACAGTCTGTCACACCCTGAAACCTCATACACACATTCCTGACTCTCTCTTAGTGGCACCATTGCCCCCTGTCTTGGGGCAGTTGATGTGGTGACAAGGGTGTGTGTGTGTGTGTGTGTGTGTGTGTGTGTGTGTGTGTGTGTGTGTGTGTGTGTGTGTGTGTGTGTGTGTGTGTGTGTGTGTGTGTGTGTGTGTGTGTGTGTTACGGGCTGGTATTCCACCTGTCTCGAGTGTGGTTAACAGGAAGTGAGGGAGATTTCATGACTAGGTGGTCTAGAACCTGGTAGCCCCAGACTGTAATCAGTTTGACTCATGACCTTTTTAGCCATAAACTAAATTAGACAAACAGTGAGACATTCTGATGTCTGGTCTTACACAATTAGTACAGCTACAATTATCATTTCCGGTCTTACACACACACACACACACACACACACACACACACAAAGCCTTCTGTCCATCATTCTATGACCAGCTGATGGTATATTTAGCCACATACAAACCTAGTGCTGTATATTTAACAACACACAAGCTGTGAGCATCTGAACATTAGATTACCTCAGTCATGGGAGAGACTGATGTGGAATTACTCGATTAGTGCAAATATGTGGCGTGTGACAAAGCTAAGAAACATTAGCTACCTTTTACATAAACATGCACATGAGTGCAAGAGCGCAATAGCAACAACGTATAGGTTTAAAATGGTACAATCCTGTTTTACGATTATTCGCAATCTTCATTTTATGGATACCGATATCGATTAAAACCCCAAGATCGATCTTGTACTTTATGCCTATTTCAGTGTCTGTGTGGTCCTGTAGGTGTCAGAGAATGTTTTCTGAAAATAAATACAATTTAATGTGAATGTGAGTTCTGTAATCAGTGTGACTTAAAAAAAACAACGAAAATCGCAGACTGCACAGAAACAGACAAGACGCACCTGCTGCAGTCCGATCTGTGAACAAGTGACTCTTTCGACTCGGTTCTGTTTGAATCGGTCTGAAACACTACCTTGCACTGAAACACTTGTTCTTAGCTAAAACTAAAACTGTTACAAATTATTTTCGTTATTTGGAATAAAATAAAATGTAATGTATATTTTAATTAAAAAACGTTCAATTTGACATGTTGCCTTTATAACTAAAATGCGTTAATTATTAAAATTACTCAATTTAAAACTGTAAATCAGTATGTTAAAGAAAGAAAAAATGTAAAAAAAAAAAATAAAACTACTAAAAAAGACAACAAAATTGCTAAAAAAAACTAAATGAAAATATTAATATTAAAATTAATTTAATATTAATAAAATATTATAGTATAGATAATGCTAACATAACAATGCATTCATTGAATGAGATTCTTTTCATAAGTGACCAAATTGAACATTAAACTTGAATTGAATCAAGAGCTTGTGAATTAATTGGAATTGAATCAAAGTCAATTAAAATGGGCATCAAATGTAATGTGTATTGTGTATGGGATTCCAAAAACCTGTTCACAAGCACACACCTCTTCTACCACAAGTGTGGATGGATGGATGGATGGATGGAGGTATGTGAAGGTGTATTGTACACAACTTTTCCCATAGTGCTAGCCTACAGGCAGACAAGAACAAACAGTCCACACTTCCTGTGCAGATCGAGTTATCAGCTATTACTTCTCAATCCACCAGTTGGCATGTTCATATGTGTGTGGTAGAAATGTTAACAGGTGACTATAAGTCTGGGACAGAAGAACACAAGGCTCATGCATAAACACACAGACAGCTAAAATAAACTGGTGAACACACTGCTGTGTTCTGGAATTTCTCAACTCTCCATCAGTCAGACCTACTAACCATGACCTATGACCTGGGCTGAATATGAGTATACATCATAATTATAGCACTCAAATGCACACAGACACACACACACTTGGTAGTTATAATCACACTTACTGAAGGCCAATCAACTGCAAATTGACCAATCAAAACCAACCAGCTGGAAAATTCATTTTATAGATCTGCTGGACATATTAGTGGATATCTAATTTCACTTGAATCCAGTGGCACAACATTCTCAGTATGTGTGTTTGTGCTACTCAAGAGCTGTCATTTATCATCTCATCAGGGAAATCAAGCCAAAATGAGCTGGATAATAATCAACCACCAGCCGTTCTTACACAAACACACACTTATGCTCTACCCTTTGGGAGTCTGCGTGAATGAAAGGCTAATTGGGTAATTAAGAGATCCAAGTAAACACAACACACACATTCATACAGATGTGCACAGATTAATTAAGATATGTACCCCTAAAACTTTCTAAACACAAACATTTCACACACACACTATTTTCTCTCACATTCACTCTCAGTCGTCCCTGATATGCAGAATGGTGTGACGGACCAACGAATGTATCTGTGGTTTTCTAGGTCATGGAGAAACACACAACCAGTTTCAGTCTACACAATGTCACACATGATATACCCCTGATTAACCCTGTTGAATCACGCTGATTACAATTAATAAAAAGAGAGAAAGAGTTTGTGCATGGAGCAAAGAAAGACTCAATGTTTGTGTGATTGTGGTCCATGAGGATAGTAAAACCTGAAATCATTCACAATGTGGGAAGAAAATAGTTTAATCAACATAAATTATTTATTCTTTGGATTGAAAGAATAAATGCAGAAAGTTTTCATAGAAAGAGCTCAATAGAAAAACAATAGAAGTCAATGGAAAGTCAGTAGTTTCACCTGAATGTTATCCCATAAACTATGCAGAACAACACAACATTAACTAAAATAATTATGGTAACATAATTGAATCAAGTCAAAATGACTCAAGTCTTCTTAAGATTAAGTTATATTATTTTAAAATATGTCACAATAAACATACCAAATAATGTCTGAATTAAAATGTTAAATGCAGAAAGGTTTGTGTGAGGGCTGTATATCAACAGAAAGGTAAATGGAAGGTCAGTTGCCTCACCTGAGTGTTGGAAGTGCAGTCGAGGTTGTGATGGTCTCCATGCGTCCATTAGAGGTGCCGCCAGTAAAATCAAGCAGAAGAGAGCCAGCATCCTGCTCATGGCTGTCTGACACACACTATGCGACTCTAGCACGGAGTAAACACACACACACTCTCTCTCTCTCTCTCTGCTCAGAAATATCACACACACACTAATGGTGTGGACCTGATGTCAGCATCACACACCTCGTAAGTGTGTGTGCAGTGTGTGCAGTGCAGTGCAGTGTAATATAATCCTCTCTTGGTCTGTCTTCTGTGTTTATAATATTGCTGGCTGAATTTGTCTTCGTTTTGTTCACTCGGTTATTGTCTTGCCCTCTGCATCTCTCTGCATCGTTTAACTCTTTCTGATCTCTCTCTCTCTCTCTCTCTCTTCAGTCGTCTCTTATCATTCACTCCTTTCTTTCAAACACTCCCCTGCTGGGAAGGAGGAACTGTCCCAATTGTGCCCACCCCTCTCACGCTCTCTCATTCTTTCTATCCATCTATCCATCTCTCTCCCTCTCTGTGTATATATATTTTTTAAGAATAAGACAGCTGCTGAATGCCACTCTCTTAGGATTAATTTGCTTAAAGGGCTGTTGAAATGTCATGTTGGTTTCCTCTCTTTTCATCTCTCAAACTCACTGTCTTGTTTATGCACACACACACACACACACACACACACACACACACACACACACACACACACACACACACACACTCAACACACTCCAATTAAATCTAACAGCATCAGAATTAATGGAAGCGGAATCAGGTCACATAAACAATGAATAAAAAGATCAAAAGAATAAGAAAATGAGAATGACCCCCCCCCCCCCCCATTCCCCTCCCCAACAGACGCTGAAGGATCATAATTCTTTACTATATGAAAAATCACTAAACTAATCGGAGATGCAACTGTGTGGATGTGGCGCCCTCTAGCGACTAAACGAGGATTATTGTTTAACACCACCCTCATAAACTTAAGAAAATTCTCAAATAAGACGACACAGTTCACTTAAACCCTGTACATATTACACCGAGGGGGCTTTTATTGACCCAAATGGGTTTATTTTGTCAAAATGACTGGTCAACTGTAGGCCTACTTTATTCTGCTTGTTTCACGGCTACTTAATAAATGCATGGATATGAAATATCGATTTAGTTTAAATGGTTATCCTGTTTGTATATTAACGTGCACACAAATGGAGCAAAATAACACAAATAGATCAACAACATTACAATATTAACTGTTTTATATAATTATATAGGCCCAGTCATCTGCACTCAGGTACATTTTTCTATGGATGGCTAGCTAAAATACATTCGCTCCAATACAACCGTCAGATTTAAATTCCCTCTTATCCTTTAGCTACCTGTTTTGTTCTTTTGAGAGATGTTTTCTTTATTTTATTCTCGAGCTTCTGTCATTATTTAATGATTTGGCTACCATTAATTTACTGTGGAAGTATGCCAAGTCCAAAACATTATAGTTTTGTGTTTTCTTTTAGTGCAAGAATTCATAAAAGGGCGAACGTCAGCAACCGAGTAGCCTTAAGCTTTGGAAGTAATGATAAAAAATTATAAAAATAAAAATAAAACGATTCTATTACAATAATGTGCCAGCAGGTGGCAAACACATGTATTTGATGTCTGAGTCATTCAAGAGTTTTAAGAAACAAGTCTTCATTTATTTATATTTTTCAAAAACAAATTTACATAGACTAGCCTAATTAATTATAACATTTAATACATATTTTTAAATAGGTCCATTTATAAAATTGTATATATTTATACATCGACTCATGTATAACAATTAAATAAAATATTTTGTCAGAAACTCAAGTAAATTACATTGTTCGTTTGTCTAATGTTTGTTTTCAGAATCGTGGGAGAATCATGACTTAAAAATACGTAGATCAACATATGATCTAACTAATACCATTCGAACTGTTTATATATTTTATTATTGTATGTTATTATGTATGTTTATATGTATGTAATATGTAGTTCTGCAACCCCCAGCCACCAGGTGTCGGCGTTGTATAAATCTAGTTGAACAGTTAAAAAGGTTATATTTTAGTCACTTGTTTCTGGTTTTGATTTGGGGTGGGGGTTTTTTAGGGGGGTTAATCCCCTCAGTGTAATTTACAGCACAGTTGTTGTACACAACATATACAATGTAATCACTCAGACAAACAATAAAAGCCTATATACATAAAATATATGTTTGTGTCTCAGTGGGACATCGGTCCATGAACAGTCTGAAGGTGAATGTGCTCTTACTGTATTGGATGTGATGATGTATCGTACTGTATTGGATTAGAGGGTTTATTCAGCATCTTCCTCTTGGTCACCACCTTCAGCGAGTTCAGTTTAGCCCCCAGGACAGAGCCTGCCTTCCTCAGCATTTCCTCTACCCTGCATCTTCCCCTTTGATGCTGTTTCGCCATCACACCACTGCATAGACACAGCGCTTTCTATCACAAACCGATAGAACATAGTTTGTTATGATAATGGTACTGTTGAAGTACATAATGCATATGATGAAGGACCTAAGCCTTCTTAATATTAAAATGATTTATTGTTATTTTATTATGTCATTGCATTGTGTTTTTTAAATGATAATTGTTAGTATTTAAATAATATGAATTGTATGATATAATAATATGTCGTTTAATAATGTACTATTTAATTGTATCCATATATTTTATATAATTTTTCATTTCAAATTGGCATTGCGCGCTCCCGTGCTACCAGACCGGTTTCCATCAGCTGTGCGTTTATTCATCTCTCTCTCTCTCTCTGTGTGTGTGTGTGCTTCCCGCCCACACACGTGCTCACCTCTGTGCTCTGATTGGATGAGCAGGAAGGTGATGAGCTCATATTGGTTAAAAATAGCTTCATGCGCTGGGGCTAAAAATAGGCGCATATATAAAGGCTGGTGTTTGAGCGAGGCTCGCCGCACTTACGCAGCAGTAGCGAGGAAGAATGAAACTCTCCGAGAGAGAGACTGCTAAAGAGCGGTGGCCCCTTTTCTCTCGGTCGCGCGCCACGGCGCAGTCTTTCACAGGCAAGGCAGAAATGACAAGTTGTTGAGTTTTTCAGCCAGCCTTGTCTGGGTGTTACCCGCGTGTGGGGACTGCATGACTATTTCCTTCCTTCCTTCCTCAACAAGTCATGTTTTTTCCCCTCTTCAGTTAAATAAAAGCGGGCTGTGTTGTATTGCATAATATCCGAGAATTATCCACTAGACTGTCATTAAACATATTGGTAAAGATGGTTTGGAGAATTGCACCGTGCTGTTCTGAATCCCGGATTATCCAGTGGGTGGGTGGCAACTCGAAATAATTCCAGCCCTTGTTCAAGTTTTGATTCAGAAAGCTCTCTCAACATTAGCTGGAGTGCAGAGGCTTAGTCATCAGCGTAAAAACAGAACATACTGTTCACTGACAAAGTGAAAGCAGAATTTCCACTTCTGTTAAAACTGTTTCATTCCAGTCCTGTGTAGGAACTGTCTTGTCACTTATTAAGTCTTCATGACCCCCTAAAGCTCATTTCACAGATACAGTCTGTCACCAATCTACATGTGTTGATGTGTAAATGGGGGTACAATTCTGAAATATAAAAACAGTTCCTGGTTTTACACTAGGAACTGTACAATGTTTGGTGATCTCAATGAAACAGCATAAATATCTGGTACACCTGCTGAAAGGGAATAGTTGGGTAAAAAAAGTATTTTACTCATCTTCTTGTCATTTAAAATATGACTTTCTTCTGTAAAACAGAAATTTTCCTGTACTCGGTTACATACAGTAAAAGCATACAGTGACCATAAAAAATGCACCATAAAAGAAGTCCAATCAAGTTCTGTTAAATTCAAGTCATACATTCGTTTTGTGTGAGGAATGGACCATTGGAATTTATCTCAGGGGCATTCATATTGCTTATAGATGTTACTACACTTTGACTGAAGGTAACCAGGTAACCTGTGGCAAATTCAATTGAATGGGTATGATTTGGAAAGGCACACGTCTTAATGAAAGGTCCAACAGCTGATAATGCATTTCAGAGCAAAAACCAAGCCCTGGAGTCAAAAAAACAGTCTGTAGAGCTCAGAAACAGGTTTGCGTCAAGCCACACATCTGGGGAAAAGTTCAGAAAAAATGATTCTTTATTGAAGGGTCACAGAAGCATGTAGTCCAGGCATCCTCAAATCTGGCCCACTCCTGCAGAGTTTAGCTCAAACCCTAATCAAACACACCTGAGCATGCTAATCAGAGTCTTCAAGATCATTAGAAAATCACAGGAAGGTGAGTTTGATCAGGGCTGGAGCTAAACTGTGCAGCAGATTGGCCTCCAGGGAAAGATTTGAGGAACCCTGATGTAGTCTCTGTTACCCTTAATGCAGGGGTGTCAAACTCAATTCCTGGAGGGCCGGAGCCCTGCGGAGTTTAGCTCCAACCCCATTTAAACACACCTGATCCAGCTGATCAAGTCCTTCAGGCTCAATAGGTTGTTTGAACATGACGTCGCTGCTGTGGCGGGAAATGCAGCTGGATGGCAGGAAGTGATTTTTCTCCATAGGAGTCAGTAGCAGAAGATGGCTGTGTTTTGAGTTGTTTATGAATGCTCAAATCGGTCAAACCGAGAAAACACAAGGTCCTTTTATTATGTATGAACATGTGTTCATAAGGGGGGAAAAGTCAAGAAATTGATTATATAGGAATTAGGAACATTGTGAGATTGCGATAAATTGAAGTGAGTGACAGCTTTTTAGTGATTATATTCAAGCGTTATTTACTCGCTGTCTTGGCTGTAAACAATTCAAAATTTGAATACAAGTTTTGTTTTACGTGCTGCTAGGACCAACGTACACAAACCCTGTATGCAGCAATGTGTCAGAAGTGACTGAAAAAAAAGAACGAATGAGACGGAGGAAAGTCCGTACTGTAAGTTACCGGTTTAGGTGCTATAACGAGAAAGGTATAAACAGAAAAGCAATGTTACGTGATCCTTATGTTATAAAGAGGAGCGATTTTTGAACTAAATTGAAATACTTGCATGCCATTGAAACGGTGGATATAGGCTAAGCAACGCACCCTGACTGTAAACTATCTATTTTGAAAGTGAATCCAGTATTTATAAGAGGGATGTGGGATATGTCACTAATACAACTTTGCTGCATGTACAGGGTTTGTGGCCATGTGTCCTGTTAGCAGGACGTAAAACAACTTTTATTTAAATTCTAATTTGATTATAGCCTAGAAACGAGCAAATAGCGCTTGCATGTAATCACTAATGCGGTTTATCACAATCTCACAGTTCCTTTATAATCAGTGAAGCTCTCTGAACTGTGAATAATATCTTACTTACATTGTGTCTACGTGTGGCTTTTAACACTGAGTGTAACTCGGACTGGGTCACCTTGTATCTATTTATATATGTCTTTATTAATATATTATTATATATTATCTTAACCATTTGCACACATGAGCATTATCCGATCGGCTCCTCCCGACCGCAGACGCAGGTTTACAAGCCACTTTTTCCTGTGTTTTTCAGTCAATTTCTTGATGAATTTCATGCACGATAAAGGTCCTTGTGTTTTCTCGGTTTGACTGATTTGAGCATTCATAAGCAATGCAAAAACAGGCATCTTGAGTTTCTGCTCCTGATTCCTATGGAGAAAACTATATGGTTTGTGTGTTGGAGCTAAACTCTGCAGGGCTGTGGCTCTCCAGGAACTGAGTTTGACACACCTGCCTTAATGGAAGAAGTTTCAAACAACCAGGATTCTTCTTAGAGCTGGCCTCCTGGCCAAACTGAGCAATTGATGGAGAAGGGCTTTGTTAGAGCGGTGACCAAGAACCTGATATTCACTCTAGTTGTGGTCCATTGATTGTATAGGACAAACACCACTGCAACACTCCACCGATCTGGGCTTTATGTTGGTGTGGCAAACTCAATCCTCTCTTCAGTGAAGACACGTGAAAACACATTTAGAATGAGCAAAAATGCACCCAAAGGACCCTCACACTGTGAGAAATAATATTATCTGGTCTGATGAACCTCAATCCAAGCATCCTGTTTGAAGGAAAGCAGGCTCTGCTCATCACATGCAGAGTACATCCCAAAAGTGAAGTGTGCTGGTAGCAGCCTCGTGCTGTGGGCCTGATTTTCAGCGGCAGGGACTCATCAGAGTATAAGAAAAGCTCAATGCACCAAAATATAGAGATAACCTTAATGAAAACCCAGTCCAGCGCATTCAGAACCTCAGGCTGGGCAGAATGTTCATCTTCCAACAGGACAATGGACCTAAACACCGTAAGAATGGCTAATAGACAATTCTGTGAATGTCCTTGAGTAGCCCAGCCAGAGCCTGGACTTGAACCCAATCAAATATTTCTGGAGAAACCTGAAAATGTGTGTCTGCCCATCCAACCTGACAAAAGCTTGAGAGGTGAGAAGAATAGCAGATAATTACCCAATGCTGATGAGCAAAGCTTGTTGCATCAAACAAAAAAGACTTGAGGCTGTAAAGGTGCATCAGCTAAATATTTAGTTAAGGGTATGAATACTTATGCAATGTACTTTGTATGTACGTCCTTTTTTAAATTCATTTACAAAGTTGTGACAATTTTGTTTTTGCTCTGTCAATATGGTGTATGGAGTGTAGACTGATGCAGAAAGAAATTATAATTTAAAGTAGTTAATATAAGGCAGCAACATAACATAACGTGAAAAAAATGAAGGCATATATTAATAAGGCACTGTATATGCTATAATTATTTGTGATTGACAGGTGTATAACAAATAGTTTGAATGCATGAGTCTATTGATGTCTCTGATTAACATCTGTTTTTATTTCATGAAAAAGATAAGTGCGAACATTCTTGATAATGTCTACACTTTATGAATAGCAGGTCTGTAACAAGTTAACAACAAAAGTGTATTGTTTTGGTGAACTACTTACAAACAGGAAGAGAAACAACATGGCATTTTTCAGTTTGAATCTTTTCCATTCTGTTAGTTTGCGAAGGTTTACAAATGAACCTGATCATTCTCTCTCTCACACACACACACACTGAGTTGCTCCTTATAGAACATATTTTATTACACAAGATTACCAAGTCTAGTTTACAAATATGGTTTCCAGTCCTGAATGCGTGTACATATAAATACACACGTTCATATGTACAAGTATGTATACATATCAACCCCCCATCCACCCCATGCCCCTTTTTTGCTTTAAAACAGCTATTTTGTACTTTTGTTCTAAAATCCCAATCTTACCCTGATCTAAAAGAAAATTTTAAAATTATTCATACATACAGAAACAATCAAGTTTCAGCCCTGTTTCAGTTGCAGAAAAAAGCCCAGCATATGAGGGATGGGCTAAGTAATGATTGGCGGCTCCCAGGATCACACCTTTCCAATCAGCCTGCAGGGTCACATGACAGCATTTGGCAGATGGGCAAGCTTGAATGATTCAGGTAAAGCATCAAAAAAAGGTCCCATTTGTCCAAGTTCTCTTAAATACTGATAAACATCTCCATGACTAAAAATAAGACCAAAAGGGGAAAAATAGACAAAACAAAGCTTTTTTTTCTGGGATCTCTTTCCCAAAAGCATCCGCGAACGTGAGGGGGGGCTGGGGAGGTTGGTATGACTGTGTAAATAGGAGTGTGCCCCTCACACACACTCTTTTTAAGCCCCAGTACAGGCACAGAGTCCAATGGCGAGTATTCACAGCAGACTGCATTTGTTGCGGCTCTTTCCCCTGCGTGCCTGCAGCGCCGCTCTGGTGGCCATTTCAAACACCTCCCGAACACCATCTTTTGTTTTGGCTGAGCACTCCATGTAACCAAATGCTCCAATCCGATTAGCCATGTCTCTTCCTTCCTCTGCCTTAACAGGCTCCTATTGGACAGGCATCACAAAATATGCTGTCAGTACACATTATTTGTGTCTTGATTATGTCAAATACTCTACATGTTTATTGAAACAAGAAAAACTAACAACTAATTATCTTAAAAACATAAATTTGAAGAGTACAGCAAACATGTATTTTCTGTGCAAATACTCTGTATAAGTGTTTACCTGCTTCATCTTAATCAGCTCCCTGCGTGTGTGTTCATCATTCCGCAAATCTTTTTTATTGCCGACAAGGATGATGGGAACATTTGGACAAAAGTGCTTCACCTCAGGTGTCCACTTCTCTGGAATATTCTCTACACAGAGGTCAAAGGTCAATACTGAAGTTAACACCCACCAGAGGTCAGATTCATTAGAAAAAGAAAATGTAATTACAACATGTGCATGTGAGAAAAGGTACACAAAACAATAGACCAAAGAGAGTATGCTTACCTAAACTGTCAGGACTGTCAACAGAGAAGCACATAAGAATGACATCAGTGTCTGGGTAGGAAAGAGGACGGAGCCTATCGTAGTCCTCCTGTCCTGCGGTATCCCAAAGAGCAAGTTCCACCTATTGGATAAAGACACACTAAGCTCAATGCACATTCAGAACATTCCAAACCATTAAAATGGACTTGCACCGCAAAAAGGACAGATGGAGGTCCCATCAGCAAGTTAAGCTAAATAAGGAAAGTGAATCAGGTCAATATTTTCACATTAAAGACACTTTCAAGAGCTCCAAATGACAGGCAAAGTCTTATTTAGCCTATTAAACTGGGTTTTGAGGTTTACATGTGAACACATGGTCCTCCAATAGTCAATAACTTGACCTTAAATTAGCGTCTACATTTAAGAACATTTAAGTTTTTTTTTTATAAAATCAATCATAAACTCAACTCATTGAGTAACACATAATTACAAACACCAGGAACAATGATATTTATGCACATTGTATTTGTCAAGTGTGTTTTGCTGACCTGCTTGCTGTCAACCTCAATGTCGGCGACATAGTTCTCAAACACCGTGGGGACATAGACTTCAGGAAACTGGTCTTTACTGAACACGATAAGCAAACAGGTTTTACCGCACGCTCCATCTCCTACAATCACCAGCTTCTTGCGAATCGCTGCCATACCTGCAAAAGACATACACATACACAGTTAAATACTGCAGCACTGCGCTTAGGGCTGTGACGGTGGCAGATTTTTACCACCGCAGTGGTAATGGACCAACTACCGCCGGTGGCGCAGTGTTTTGATATATATATACACATATATAATTCTGAAACGCAAAAATAAATAAATGAGGCTCAATCATCTATTAACAAACATACGGGTTTATTTTAGCACTTACGTCAGTGAACACTCAGCCTCCAAAAACACTAAAATAAATATCAAATAAATAGTAAAGTAGCCTTAAATGAGAAAGTTAAATACACCCGGTCTACCTCACGCGAGCGGCACGGCCAGAACCCATTATAATCATCGATGCTGTCTACACCAGATGCGCGATACAACACGACAAATCGGTCGCAGTAAACTGTCTCGTCCTATTTATGACGAACTGAAACAAAGTTAAAATGTCCTGTGGACAGACTCAACCTGTTGTGTTGTGTTGCGACACGGCATCCGGTTTAGACACTGTTCTGCCACCAAGCAAGCGGGTGCGTTAACTCCTCGCCTGCTGCACGCGCCTCTGTGTTGCCACATGTTCTTGTTAACATCTTCCATTTACCGCGGTCTTATTCAGATTTGGCCAATTTGGAGAAATCCTCACCAATACACACCTGATCATCCGGTGTTTGCGACGTGAACTTGAAGACACTTGTACAAACGCGGATGGGTGACATGAATGGAGATGATTCCAGATCAGCGATTTAGTATTTGGTTTCCCAACAAGGTCCATCGCTCATCACAAAATAAATATGCTGAATGCAGAATAAACAGTATTTTCTTGCGCTCAAACCTGCCAATCTAAAGGAAGCGCCCTGTATGGCGTTTGAGGTAATTTGTGAATTAGCAGATTTATAGTCTAAATAAAACAATTTGCAACTGTTACTATTATTACACTTGTTTACAAAACTTTGTATTATGCTTGTTATAGAGTGTGTGACGTCACGTGCACTACCGCCGGTGGCAATACACAACCGCGGTGGCAACCGACCACCGCCGGTGACGCGGTTGTCACGGCCACCGTCACAGCCCTAACTGCGCTACCAGTCACCTTTGCAGCAGCATCTGGAATAATCGCCTATGGCTATAATGCTGGAATACTTCATTTTTTCAATGTCACTTCCCGCTAAATACAAACTCTGTATGACCAGTGCCATTTGTGGTAGTCCTCTACCATTATAAAGTACACACCATCCCTCAGGGCCAGTAATCAAAGCCACACATGGTTCAGAGACTTCAGAGTCCTCAGTTGACTCATCACAGCCAACGGTGACATCCGACAAGCCTTCAACGGAGTCATTTCAACATGACCACAGCAGAACCAACCCATCCGATCACATCAACATGACACGACACTTAATTTTCTGATCCTGAACAGCCATTTAAATAGAGGCAGATTGTAAGTGACTGTTAACTGGGCCAGATGTCTTTGAAGTGCAAGCTGCACAATTGGGGTAGTGGCCAAGATAAAGCTAGCAGCTAAAGAACAGAGCCCACATTATTGATGAACAGGCCCGTGGCGATGAGAGCGGCTCAGATGGACAGTAGATTAAACACTGACACACACATAGAGCAGCAAAGCTAAAGATCAAAGTCTGAAAACCAGCAGAAGAGACAAAGCCTTGGCACTAAAGACCAACTAGTGGTTCTATATCCTCCATATGTCCCACTATATTAAAACATATCCATGTGGGAGATTTTCAACCCAGCTTCAACATGTCTACCTAAAACTAAACACAATATGCATTATAATGAAATGCTGTGCAGGATGAGGGCCTGGGAACACCTGAAGATTAATCTGATGTTTATCAGCACCTCTTAAAATAATATTTAGGCATGCAGGCACATGACCTCTGGGACCTCCTGATAACTTTGTGGCAATAGTAAGGTTAGCAAATTATTCAAATTGATACAGATTAGTCTGGATGGCACCTGTAGGCTCAACAAACTTTCTGTTTAAAATGTCTGTAAAACCACTTGACAATGTACACATATACTGATTTATAACAGATTTGTTCGGAAATGTCTTCCTCTCATGGAACTTGTAAATAAGACCCAATGGGAGTTTCAAACCACTATATGGGATTATAGACCCATACATTACTCACAAGGACTTCTAACGGGCAATCTGAAAATTTCATTGCATCAAAATACAAGACTTTGTTACAATATCATAGCTAACTGAAAAAAATTAGGAAATTGATCATCGTGTTCAACTGCCTGTATTGTTGTTCCCAATAAAAAAAATGGTTATGACATTATACATAAACATATCTCACTTGAACACAACTAAATACTGTTAAAGCTACACTAAAATAATGCACTACACGTTTTAAGACTGAACTAAAGCTAATTAACGTTATGAGAAATGACCAGAATAAAGATGTAAAGTTCTTTGTGCTACCAAACAAAACAATGCCAAAGATTATCTCAGAAAAACTTATATATTTCAAATGTTCAAGAATATGATAAATCACAAAGGTTAACAAAACACACGAATTAGATTATAATATAAAATATTTGCATTAATCAGTTTCTGAATCCTGTGTTTATTTTAGATTACTAATCTTTTTTATTTAAACAAATGTTGAAAATCACTCAAGAACAATGTCAGTTATAGGTAAATAAAATCCATAATACTCCAGTTACGTCAAAATCTGAGATTATGCGCGTGTCTGGGTCGAGCTTTAGCTCTCCGCTTTAAATCAACAAAGACAAACAGCTTCCACCACATATATAACGTTAACCGGAAAATATTCAAGACCAAACAATTGTGCGTGAACTTTACCGCTTTCACCACACCTTTTAAAGCTGGTTTCTATGTCTAAATAAATACCTGGATAAATCTTTAAACGGTTTTAAAAATCTGGACGCCGAGGGTGAGCTGCTTCTCCCGGCTGGCGGTTGCTCGCGGAAGCGGCGAATGGTCAGTCGCTGAGCTCGTACCTTTCCACTATATCACAAAAGTAGTTTAAAAACAACCATTCCGCGGCGAATTGAGCTTATAAAGTTTATAATAACTGTATAAACGCAAAGACGAGAAGAAAAAGTAGTCTTACTTGCAGTTTAGATGGCTAGCCGTTTTGTTTTATACCAACGACAGAGCTCCGTCGCCTCTTCTGTCCGACAATAAACCGTTGGCGAGCACGCGTAGAGCGCGGGCATTCAGAAGGGGGGGAAGGGATTGCGTGCACGAGCTCGAGCCACGCCTGCGCGAGCACGTCGATGAGAGTTTTTGGCGGTGGATGAATGAGTCATTTTGAGAGACGCACCACCCTAAAAATACGCAGTTTTGTATTATATATGAAGTTAAAAACTAAAATGTGTGTGTCGTTCATGGAGCAAAAGGGGACGATTATCCAACCAACGTACAACTTTTTACAGCCTAAAACAACCCCTAACTTGGTATAAGCATACCATTGACTAAAGTTTCTTTGGAAAAGGAAACTCTAAAATCTAAATATATCGCCTGAAATGTAATCAGCATCAAATGTTATGCTCAGTAGACTTGTTAACTGGTAGGAACCGACTTCCCTCGAGCTGAATGAGCTTGAATGAGAAAAGACGATGATAATGCGTGTTTGTTGCGCCATCTATCGGTAACCGTGCCTCCTTACAATGCCTTTAGTCTACAAATAAACCACCGGACATAAGCGTAAAACTCAAAAATTAAAAATGTCATTATTTACTTTCCATCATGTTGTTCCAAACCTGTACGACTTTCTGTGAAACACAAAAAGAGATGCTAATCAGAACGGAAGCCTAGTCACCATACACTTTTATTGCATTTTTGTTTCATATTATAACAGTGAATGGTGACAAGACTTTTGCCAAACACCTCATTGTGTGCTGCAGACAGTAGCCATACGACTGAGTTGTTCAGGTTGAGCAAATTACAGAATTGCCATTTTGGGGGAGGTGGGGACATATTGTGGCTAGTTCCACTTCTTATCAAAGTCTTGGCACAAAAGATCAACTAGTTGTTTTATCTTACACACAGTCGTGGTCAGAATTATTAGCACCCTTGGGAAATATCAATATGATCAAAGAAGGCTGTGAAAATGAATCTGCATTGTTAATCCTTTTGATCTTTTATTTAAACAAATCACAAAAGTCTAACCTTTCATTGGATAATAATAATTTAAAATGGAAGGAAATATCATTATGAAATAATTTTTCTCTCTAATACACATTAGCCACAATTAACGGCACCCTTTTATTCATTACTTTTTAAATCTCCATTTGCCAGTTTAACAGCTCTAAATGTTCTCCTATAATACCTGATGAGGTTAGAGAACACCTGACAAGAGATCAGAGACCATTCCTTCATCCAGAATCTCTCCAGATCCTTCAGATTCACAGCTCCATGACGGTGCTTCTTCTCTTCAGTTCACCTCACTCATATTCTACAGGGTTCAGGTCAGAGGACTGGAATGGCCTTGGTTTTGTGCCCATTGACGCATTTTTGTTTTGTTTTTGAGGTTTGTTTTAGGGGTACCAATAATTGGGTCCAATGTGTATTTGAGAAAAACATTTATTTAAAGAGATTTTCCCCCATTTTCAATTGTTTTAGTTCAAAGAAAGGTTATATTTTAAAAAGGATAAAAAGGATTAATAATGCAGGTTTATAGTCAGAGTCTTCTTTGATCATATTTACCAAGGGTGCCAATAATTCTGACCACGACTGTATGTACATCCATGGAGGAGATTTTCCCTCCAACTTCAACATGTCTACCTAAATCAAAAACACAATACGCATTATAATGAGATTCTGCAGTCTGAGAGCCTGGGTAACACCTGAAGATGAATCTGATGTTTATCAGCACCTTCTAAAATAATATTCTCATATCCTCATGGAAGTTCTGGACTCAACGGACCTTCGTTCATGAAACAAGAAATGTCTGTATAATAAGTCTGTAAAACCACTTAAGACTGTCTTTTGCCTAACATGGTAAAGCTCATGCAGAGCGTTTGTTAATTTAAATTGGTTATTTTCATACATTTATACTAGTTTTTTCTTTAAATGTTTATATTCATCAGATAATCCTGTTTAAAAAATTTTTATCAGTTTCCACAAAAATATTAATCTACACAACTGTCGAGAATAGACAATAAATAGAGAAGCATCAAGGCTGACACCTAGGAGGAACCATGACCGATCAAAAATTACTAGTAAAAACTCCAAAGTAAAAAAGGTTAAATATAGTGTAAAATTCAGGAACCTGAATCAAAAATCGTGAAATTAAATGAAACTCAAGCCACGTTGTGTAGACAATCTGTGTTTTATAAAAACAGGTCCATTATGCAAGCTCAGATTTTAGAGTGCAACACTCTAATCAAAGCCAACACGTATAGACAGATCATTAAAGTACAGATGAGGAAAAGGGTACAACAGGGAACAGAATCAGATTCTGTATTGCTATTATCATTTCAAACTATTCTGAACAAAAATATCTTTGAAATGACTGTATCCGACTCTCTCCTCACTGTGCCTCCACCTATGAAATCATGACTGAAAACAAGAAATCAAAGGGCCACATCCTTATCAATGAGAGCAGAATCTTAAATTAGAGATCACGCGTTCTTCAAAAAGTCCCACATTTGGCATAAACATTCTTCATCTTGAGCAATCCTGCCCTTGAAGTTCCAGACATTCTTTTGATGCCGTTACATCAGTAAGCAGCAAAAAAGTCCCATCTTCTGCCCAATAAATATGAGGAATCTTGCATTTTTTCTGATACCAGGCCCAAAAACAAACAAAAAGAGGCAACCCATAAACATTTGTAAAGTCTGCCATACATTTAAAAACTGAATCCCATAAACCATTAGAGTATTTATTCAAAAGGATACTTCCCAAAAACCTTACACAAGAGGCAAGAGGGAGAGAAGATATTCTTGTTTTTACAAAGCAGAAATACTGGAGCACTGCAGATGCTATGAATCAGGCTAGTCCAAGGTTTTTTTGTACAGATGTCTTTGTCATTTAGTTCAGGTAATGTGTTCATTTAGTGGCAACTCCTCGTTTGTGTATGTAAAACTTTACGAAGATACTGTGTGTGTGTGTGTTTGTGTGAGACGTCTCCAGTAGCATTTGTGATTGTAAGGATAAACTGAACTCTGAAAGACAAAAACAAGGATAGTGTGTGTGTGTCTTTTTGTGTTAGGAATGGGTCGGAGCATCTTCAAAACTTATGATGCTGGACTCCTGTTGTCCTGTAGGATTTTGTGTGGTGCTGGGTGCTGGTGGCAAAGTCTCTCGGCTTGAAAGGAGAGGAGTGTCTGTTCGCACCTCCTCATCTTCATCATCCTCCTCGTCTTCCATGCTGGGCCAAGCCGACTGGTCTTCCACACGCTTCAGACGCTCATTCAGAGCTTTCAAAGCCAGTTGCCTGTGGGGAAACAAGAAAATTAACTGATGCTGTTTTCAACCAATAAATAGACATCGATGCATCAAAACTGAGAACAATCAGACTTGTCTGTGTCAAATTCACTTACTTTAGTAGCTCTAGAAATGCACAATATGCCTGTACCAGATTGGTCTTTGGTCAATATTAGAGATTTGTTGAAAGTTGAAATTTAAATATAAATATTAGATTAAAAACTATAAAAGTACTAAAATGACTAAAACTGAAATAAAAATAAATGAAAGACAATACAGTAAAAATAATAGAAATGACAAATAAATTTAGCAAAATTACAAAACTAAATAAAATAACATTTATAGTTTAAGTTTTAGTAAATTGTTCCATGCTTTTATTTTTATATTTTCAGTTTTCACATACTTTTTAACTATTTGGAAACAGAACATTTAAAAATAAAAACTAATTATAAATATTAATAAACAGTAATTGTATATAAATAATATTTAAAAAGCTAGCCAAACTCAGTAAAATTAAATTTAAACATTTTTATTTTTCATACTGTACATTAAAAAGTTGTACTAATTCCTGAACTCATTTGTAGCATTTAAACAATACATTTTCGTTTCTAATGAGAATAAATAGTATATAAATGTTAATATAAACCATACCGTGAAAATAAAAATTAGCTGCTCTGAATTAAATCAACATACCTCCGCCTTTCTGCGTCTTGTGGGTCGGTGCCTGGTAGGCTGATGGTGATGGAGGATGGAGCCCCAACATCATATCGCTTCACCATCTTACGACAAACTTTTATCTTCACAAGGACAGCGTGCACGAGCCCAGCTGCAAAGCCAACAGCTGGCTGGAGTGCCTCTGGGAAGAACGAGGCGAAGGCAAAGTGGTCTGACATGTCTCCACGTCCCCTAGAGTGCCTCTGGTAGAAGCGCAGGTAAACCCATCCGGACAGAGCGCCGTACCCGCATGCTGCTAGTGGAGCTGAAGTGTCCAGCAGCCCTGCTAGCCGCAGGATGGCTATTGCTAGCAAAGCTAGCGCCGGGGCGGCTTTCAAGCGTACTTGAGGAACTCGAAGCACTGTGGTGTCTCCTGCAGTCTGCTTCAGCGCTACAAGAACACCCCCCAGGAAAGCGGGTGCACCGTACACCCGCACGGCAAACAGGTAGTCCAGGTCAAAGGTGGCAGCATAAGTGAGGAGATAAGAGAACCCAGATAGGAGACCGGCTGCTACGTTTACCACGGCAAAGAAGATCAGCAGCTCCAGCGCTCCCCATAATGGCTCCAAAAGTCGTCCAGCAACCATCACAGTAGCAATGTTCCCCGCCACGCCGAGAATGTGTTGCTCCACGACTGGGTGGGTCAGAAGCGTCCAAATCCAGAAGTTTGGTGGGAAAAGGAAGCCAGGTGTGACACCAAGCAGGTAAGGAGTGTTAGCAGCCCAGGAGAGCAGGTACAGCAGGATCACTGTGGCACATATGGACTTGACCACCACGCTCGTGCTCCCGAGTGCACTCAAAAAGTGCTGCCGTGCCACTGGCAGGTAACGGTTCATCCTGACAGATTCGAGTCCTCAGTTGTGAACGCTCCGGAAATGGCAAGCCTAAGAAATCAGCAGCTTATGTCAAATATGAGGGACACAACCAGGAGATGAATCCCAGACATCAACATACAAGCAGTGTGACCTCGTCAACAGAGGTTCTGCAACATAAGTAACTTTCAGATGGTGTCTTAGACGAAGATTGTGGAGAGAAAATGACAGTACTACCTCACACTGGTCCTTACAGGTGATTGCAACACTTGTGGTGAGATAAGTAGATATTATCTTCTCTCAAAGAACGAAAAACTGTTGATTTAAATAATATTGTTGCCTAGTAAATAATACAAATAACCTTAATATGAAATTCAGTTTGCGTATAAAATACTTTTGAATACTGAATCTTTAGTCAAGGTAACGTTAACTTTCTTGCTGAATATGTAGTTGACCGTAATGACAAAATATTATTTAGACTATCTACCTGCTCAGGTCCTCCTGTTTCTGAGTTGTTAATATATAATTCATCACTTATTCGTTTCTATCAGGGTCACCTGAGCTACCCCACCCTGTTTGGGTACAACAGGCACCGTCTGCTAACACTTCATAAACCTCACCTCCTCGATTTGTGCTAACACATTTCCATGTCAGTTTGACAGTTTCATGTCTTATATAAGTCTTTTTGTCTAAGTTCAGGCACTTGCCGTTTGTTTTAAGGGTAAAACACGCGAAGAAAAGCGAGCTACGAACAGCTTTCTCTCCGGTGGCATGTCCTCTCAGATCGGCCTGGAGTCGCAGTTTAGTCCGGGGATTTCCTCTCACAACAGGCCTTCAGGTAGCAGGTTTGAAGCCAGTAAGCGTGAATCCAAAACAAGCGTCCCAGTTTTTCTTTTTAATATCCTAACGTCGACATTTCTTCTGAATAAACCTTGTGTTTTGTTTTGTTTTGAGAGTGTGGCGTTTCCAGCAAACAGCCACAAAGCACAAACATCAGATTTGCAAACGTCACCGTTCAGATTTGCGACTGGGCGTGTCGTTTACGGCACTGTTGTGCTAAGACTGCTGGGAAATGTAGTTTTCCTGGCTCGCTACGCCAAGTATCAGTAGCATGACCAGTATCAGTAGCTTGGCTCTTTAATACTAGAAATACAATAGTGAATGGTACAAGTGGCCTAATTATTATTTTGCTGCTATCCCATTACTGACCAAAAAATCCATTGTTGTTTATGTAAGGTGACATTTACCAGTGTTGAGTGAATTTTCGTGGGTGAAATTAGGTAATTAACCCTATAAGATCAGGAATTTCGTAGAAGACCTGAAGATTTTCCCACGCAGATTTCGCAACATGTTCAAGTTGGTCACGCGATTGAAGCAGCTTCCTTTGAAAGTGACTTCTGTGTCGCACCATACTGGTAGCAAAAAAATATTATTACATTTTAATGTACTAACAACAATAACACAATAGCACTATGTATTCTTACCAGAAATTATTCAATTATTCCTAATATAGTCACTTGCTTCTAAAAATTTAAAACTTATTCCAGTAATTGAAATAGCAATGTAATTGTTTAACAATGCTAGTAGGAAGGAAGAAGCACCAAATATCCAAGTACTAGTAATTAAATTAATAGCTATTACTAGTCACTAGGCCTACTAGGCCAAGCCTAAATATTAGTCTCTAGAGTAGTCTAAATAATTTAGTTACTACTGAAATTGAAAAAGATAGGCTTACTAATCATTATTGGATAACAAATAAATATTGGTTTTAAGCAATACATGTCAAAAACCACGTGACATGACAAATGCATTGTCCTATCTAGTCCACTAGATGGCAGACAAAAGTCATCTCACACTCTTTGAGCCAGTCTACGTGTGATGTGCCTCAGTGATCACAGATATCTTGCATTCCATCAGGGTCTGAAAGGTTGTGTAGTTATACAGAGGGCGTGACCTCAGTTGTGCAGAACACCATGAACAAAAAGGTCTCGCTGCTCCTTCACTTGTTCTCACCTGTAGATCTGGGGTCTGGCATACCCGCTGGGATGCTGACAGGTGTTGTTGCACAAAGTGTGTCCTCACAGAGCAGATAGTGATATTTAAGCCAGCAAGGATAACATGTTCTCACCCTCTCATGCACAAAACAATTCCTGATGTCTACAAAGGTTTTGCTCTTCCACAAATCCAGTAGGCCTATGGTTTTAATTTCAATGGTTTATGTCCAGTCATGCATTCTGGCAGCACGCACGCACATTTATCTATCATGGCAAAGACTTTCCATTGACTGTCCAACTTATGTAATGAGCTAATGTTTTTTTTATATCTCTCAATCCTAAATCATTCTTTTTTACATTTGTATTAACAGTTGTGTTTGTGGGGAACATCTGGTATCCAAAATGTTTCACAGTCCAATGATCATTTGGATCCCACATGTATGTAAACCTAAATGCACAGTTATTGATTTTGATGAAAGTTAGAAATGTTTAAAATTTTAATTAATTGTTTAAGCTGAAGTACTAAAATTAATAAAACTGAAATAAAAAGTTAAATAGATATAATTTACTAAAATGTTTATTCAATTATTGAAATTAATTAAAATTTTAAATTAAAACAAAAAATATAAAAGTTAAATCAAAATATATAAATACATATTATAATAGTATTATTATTAACATATAATATTATGTATTAACACAGAGCTGATCTGAAAATTAATCTATATTTCATACTGTACATTATAAGGCTGCGATTAAATTAACTCATAGCATTTTATTTTTTTAACTTATACATTTATTTTGAAGAAATATCTATCATTCGAGATGAGATCATTTGGACCCTACAGTGAAAAACACACTAAATCAGTGATATTTTATATTTCCTAAACCTAACCATAGCAGAAACCTTAATTTAGATTTTAATTACATCTTTATGGAGACCACTGGCTGCTGCCCAACCCCCCACCCCGTATATACACACACTGAATAATAAGGAGAACCTTTCTGCAAATTCAATATGTCACAATTCTAGGAAAAGGAAGGTTGTGACCCTCTAACAGCACTCATTAATTTTCTTGCATATTATGAAGGAGCTCAGTCTCCCTTGCCTCCAGTGCACATTTATCCAGCACACCTAAGCGTGATGAATCAACACCTGGTGAAAACACTTGGTTAGGAGACACAAATGCATGTTGTGCATTTCAATGAGAAAGAAGGACTCAAGGAGAAAATAAAAAGAAAGATAATGGAGAGGGCAGAGATCAATGTCACTGAAAATTGCTGTCTTGATTGACCTTAAATATACACTCACATGTAAACACAAACACACACAGAAACACACTCACACTATCTGTCCTCTCCAATTCTGTCAGTCCCAGACTACATGGCATCTTTTTATCTTTCATTCAGCATTCATCACACTTCTCATCTGTTGTCCTTATCACGCTTGTTAGCTGCTGTCAATCTGCTGCTCTTTGCTCCATCTTCTTTAACCATTTCTGTCAAAAACTATGTGGTTCTCCACAGAACAAATGTTATAATTTGAGTGAACTACCCCTTTTAATATCTTCTTTCATCCAGCATGAAATGGAATCTTCATCACTGATAACATGTGATGTGCATTAGATCAGAACGGTGCTGTGAGCTTGTGTCATTTTTTTGTCGCATTTTTCCAGGCCTTTGATATCACTTGACCAGACAAGACCAGGCATTGCCTATTAAAGCCTCCGGTCTGCTGCCATACTTATTCACAGTCACTATTTATGGAATGTGATCCTCAATTTCAGAGACTGTGAGAAAGAGAGAGTGGACATAACCTCGGAATCAGATTAGGTTTTCTAGGGCTCATCAATGTGAATGATTATGTTCTAATTATAAAATAATTATTATGCTCATAATTATTCACAACTGCCCATCCATTTTTCAGAGATTGCGTTTAAAGAATACAGTTTAGTGCACAAACTAAGAGTAATTCTCACTTTAAAAATGTCAACATCTTTCCAAATCTTAAATGGGATTCAGAAATGTGCATATGGTTGAAACAAAAATTGATGTGCATCATATTACTATTTTGACTATTTTATCTTTAGGCTGTCATTGTTAATTGTTCAGTTTTATATTTCTTCTTTATTAAAATAAAATTTGTAATTTTGCACATATATATTTTATATATCGTTATTTTACATGACACCTGTATATGTATATATAATTACATCTCATATGCATACAGTACAGTAAATGTACAGTCAGTCCAAGAAATCACACTAAAACTGATCAAAACAGAACAGATAGATAAATGTATAGGGAAACAAAAAGAAAATGAAAGAAGACAGACAGACATAGAAGTTCTTCTTTTGTTAAAAGTCAAACAAAAGATGCAGAGATGAGAGTGAGCTTTAATGAGGAGCACACACACGCACGTGCGTACATAACACGCACGCACACACACACATATTTTGTTCTTGTGTTTTCATGGTTCATTTATTATTCCTTGTCTGTTTATTGCATCAATGAGGCTTTGGAAAGAACATAAAATGCACAACAATGTTTTTGATTTCAGGTTTATAAGAGGGTTTTCTGAACACGTCCTTCGTCATCTTTGTTTTAGATGACGCAACTAGCTGCAGATGATACTGACTCATCTGTCCTCTGTGTAGATGACAAATCATATTTCACCTGGTTGGGGGCTTGTGGTTCACATATATAGTATCTTCAATAATAATACTAGCCTAATTAATTTTATGGATTTATAAGCAGGAATTATAACAATAAAACCTGAGAAAACTTTTATTGCATGGCCAATGAAGTAAAGAGATCAGGAAAACAAACCACTGATTTCATTTTTATTCACTAATTTCTTTCAAAACTGTCAAAGCATTTCTCAACAAAACCATGGCATCAGAAAAACCCAACAGTCAAAAGCACTTCCAACATCCTCCGTTTGTTCTTTTGAGACAGTTGTGGTGATAACTGCAGGCAATCAAGACCAGCTCTCTGTAAAACCACATCAGACGGCAACGGTTTCTACTTCCATTCAGCAGAGAAACTCTTGTCAATAAAAACCATCTTGACACTTTTAGAGAACAAATGATTCAGGGACACAAAGAAAAATCATTTCAAAATATAAAATGCAACTGAAGTTCTGTCAGAGTATCTGGTCAAAACATTATCAAAGCATTTTGAGTTTTTAGAACATTGCAAATGTTCCTAAATGTGCCTGAAGTGTAGCACTTGAATTATGGGAAACAATTAAATAAATGTATGAAATATAAAATTTTTGAGTGAAAATAAGAGCAATAATGCACTATAATTCAATATATTTTCATATATTATATACTGTATATTAAACATTTTATGTTTACTAAACAGGGAAAATTCACAAGGTAGGAGAAGGTCTAATCATGAGCAAACTCTATCATCTGGCTCTTCATGGTTCATTTTAGGAAATGGTTCCAGCTCAATTCTCATTCCAAACTGCTTATGCAGTTCTTGTTTCAGCATTCCATTCCATTATGTACATTTTCTTACCTGAAATAAGTTAAGATCCATACTGGAGTATTGAACGTCTGCTATTTTAAAGGTTGTAAATCTGCTGATGTCTTGGATGTGTCCAGCAAAGGTTCCAGATTAAATTAATAGATGTAGTAGATGGCATCGGAGTACTTAAGTGATGTGGGCAACATTTTTTTTTTCTGTATAAACAACATCCATCTTGTCTCTGTGGCATAATGGCTGTGCTGACCAGCTGGCCTAACAATGGTTTTGGCTTATCTGAAGGCCTCTACTTGACCCTTACTGGACCCCCTGCAGTTTGCCTACAGAGCAAAAAGGTCTGTGGATGATGCAGTCAACATGGGACTACACTTCATCCTGCAGCATCTGGACAGACCAGGGACTTATGTGAGGATCCTGTTTGTAGAGTTCATCTCCGCTTTTAACACTTTGATCCCGGTCACCCTTCAGAATAAACTGACACAGCTCTCCACCCCCACCTCCATCTGTCAGTGGATCAACAGCTTCCTGACAGACAGGCAGCAGCTAGTGAGGCTGGGAAAATTCTCATCCAGCACCCGTACAATCAGCACTGGAGCGCCTCAGGGCTGTGTTCTCTCCCCACTGCTCTTCTCCATGTACACCAATGACTGCACATCTAAAGACCCCTCTGTCAAGCTCCTGAAGTTTGAAGACGACACCACACTGATCGAACTCATTCAGGATGGTGACGATGAGCTGGCTGTCTCGTGCAGTCTTGACAACCTGGAGCTTAACACGCTCAAAACTGTGGAGATGATCGTGGACTTCAGGAGAAACCCCCCTGCTCTCCCCCCCACTCACCATCATGAACAGCACTGTGACTGTGAGCCCATTGTGAAAAAGGCCCAGCAGAGGAAGTTCGCCAGCTGAGGAAGATCAACCTGCCACAGGAGCTGCTGAAACAGTGCTCAATCCGTCCTCAGCACTTCAATAACTGTCTGGTTCAGCTCAGCTACCAAATCTGACCTCAGAAGACTATGGAGGGTAGTCCGGACTGCTGAGCGAATCATTGGTACAACCCTACCCCAGTCTCCAAGAACTGTATTTATCCAGAGTGAGAAAAAGGGCTGACAAAATCACTCTGGACCCCTCACATCCAGCACACTGCCTCTTTGAACTGTTACCGTCTGGTCGACGCTACAGAGCTCTGAGCACCAGAACGACCAGACACAGAAACAGTTTCTTCCCTCAATCCATCCCATGAACACTTGACAATAAACGTGGAACACAGAACACTATCATACATTATTTTTCATTTCTAAATTTGCACATATCAGACCTGTACACACATAATTGTCAATATTATATATTGTGTTTTTGCTTTTTTGTACATCGCCTATTTATATATTATTCTTTATTATCGGTGTCTTGTCCTGTTGCAGTCATTCTGTTGCACTGTGGAGCTTCTGTTGATATAGCAAATTCCTCAAATTTGTAAACATACCTGGCCAATAAAGCTCATTCTCATTCACAACAAGTTGCCAAAAGCATTTTTTTTTTATTCATTTAGACTACTTATTTCTGGTTTTCAGTTGAGGAGATTGCTGTTCTGTTCTTTCGGAGCAGATACTGGACCACCATACTGTAACAGAAACCCTACTTTAATTTTCCTCTAAATGTTCCTCCAAAACCTAACAATGAAATATCTCCCCATGTGCGTGACATAAGTTAGAATATTGTTATATTGTTAGCTTCCATATGAGGTGGTTGATAATTAGTGAAAACAAATCATGCTGTTTCCTTTCTTCTGAAAACAAAATACGTTTTTCAGGATGAAAATTACCAATCTAGCTTCATAATTGCATCTAATACAGGTCAAAGTACTCTCAGTAAAATAAAAATATATAATTCAATATATTTTATTATAATAAATTATATATATTAGACTTTTGATAATTACTTTTTACTTTTAAAACTTTGCTTTATAATTTTATTTACTATACTTTTATATACTGCTTTAGCAATTTTGTATCAGATGTAACTGGTGCTGACAAACAGGAAAACCTTGGCTAACATTCACAAAATGAAAGATAAAAGATATCTCAATATATATAATTTTCTATATTTCTGAGTCTATATGTCTGCATCGGATCATGTATGTCTTTCAAATCTGTGTACGGCTGTGTCAGATGCACAAACATTGTTCTTTCACCCTGAATCTTGCCATATCAGCTCATCTTCCAGCCCTCCCCCCTCACTCCATCTGCCCATCCTTTCTTCACCCTGTTATTCGCAGCTTCATGCAGTCATTCTGGTTACCCTGGAGTTACAGTAGTCTACCTTGTTTTCACCTACTGACTTTGAGAAGAAATTTAAACGGTGCAATAGCAGGAAACCAGGAACACACACACACATATGCTGTGGCCACAGTCTTAGTTTGCAAAAGAAACACATTGCTTTTACATGAACTGTTGCTAAAATATTATGTTACTGGTTTGATATTGCTTTTATACAGCAGTTCTATAAGCAAAACATCTGGTAACTTACATTTTAGATGCAATATCGCCAGTCTGTTTGTGTTCAGCCAAGAAATTGAGGAAGCTTTTTCTGAATGAATCGGTCGAGTGAATGATTCAATGACTCACGCCTGATTAACACATGCTCTGTCTGCAGTGCATATGCGGTCCGTGTGCGTAACGTATGATGTGCAGAAGCAGCACGGACTCATTGGCCTGTCCCAAATGGAACACTTCATGTGCACTTACAATGGCCGCCGCGTGCACGTGTCCGTTAAGTCCATGAGACCGAAGGGTGTCCCATTCCTCATTTTAGCATTCAGAAGGGTGCTCGTGAGCGCCACCTTTGTGGCCGTTATGCACCCTCGATCCGCACTTTGCCAAGCCCGCACTGGGGTGAGTTCGCAACAGACTTCTACCCGACAGTCAAAGCGGCATTACGTCTTGAAAGTGCAGACTCAGAGGAAGACCCGCAAGGGTTTAGGGTGCCATTTGGGACAGGGCCATTGTGCTTTCACACAGGACGCGCTTGCAGCCCGCTACTGATCCGCGGCTGTTTACCACAAACACAACATTTATCCATTATTTTAATGTAAAATCCAAACGTTGTTAGCCTACACTGAAAATACTTTTTCAGCATTGTGATCTTCTTTTATCACAGTACAGTTACACAGTCTTTCATAGACATATTAACGTTTAAACTCAAATAATATAAACAACGTATTAAATGCATTTGGCTATAGATTTCTATATTAAGTAGCTCAAGCAAGTGGAAACACATTTAAACACAGCATATAGCCTACATTGTGTTAGGCTATCACAAATATTTTAAATTAAAACCACTGACAGAAACAGTCGGCTCAGTCTTAAAGCAAAATCACAAACTTTGATTTAAAATCCAAACGTTGTTAGCCGATACTGAATGTGCGTTTCAGCATTGTGATCCTCTTTTATCACAGTACAGTTATGCAATCTTTCATAGACATATTCACCTTAAACTCAATTAATATAAACAACGTATTAAATACATTTAGCTTCTATATTTGTATATCAAGTTGCTCAAGCAAGTGAAAACACATTTAAGCACAGCATATACTTTTCACAAATATTTTAAATTAAAACTTTGCACTGAGAGAAACAGTCGCCTCTCGTGCCTACATTTAAATCTTAATTACAAACTTTTTAGAATTACAAAATCTTTATTTTTCTACCTCCACCAGAGAGCATATGTTACCGAAAACAAGGGCACTCGGCCCGGCAACGAGATGCCATCGGCCCATCAAATGATACTCGAAGTTTACTCAAAGATGCCTTATTAATGTCAATACATTTAAAGTATGCCTCCTCTGTATGGATAGAAAATTGTTATATTACAAAATACTATCTATAACCAAAGACACAAATTCAGATTTGTGAATTTGACAAAGACACTTCTCAGAGGTTACTCAACATGTTTTATTATATAAATAAACAGTGCCCTAGTGCCGGTCAATTTAATGGACCAATGAAAAATAATGAAAACCAGGACATTTTCATCACTTTATAAAAAAAAGCCAGGACGGCCAGGACAGGACGTGAAACCAGGACATGTCCTGGGAAAACAGGACGTTTGGTCACCCTAGCATATATTGCCTTGCTTATCTAAAAGTGCACTTTTATTTGTTTTATACCTAGCCAAAAAGCCTGTTAAACACAGGAGACTTTAATTATATCTATTTATTGTGAAATGACTACATTTCCATGTCAATCCATGTTAATTTTTACCGTGAACAAAGCGCTGATACTTTAATTCAGCGCATGCACCAGAAGAAATAGACTCTTCACTGCTGCAGCCGCACCGCTCCTGGAACGCACTGCCGGACCGCAACCGCGTGCAGTGTGAACGCTCTGATCCGTGAACATGGGTGCGGAAAAAAATAGGCACTGCAAACGGAGTATGTGTGAATCAGGCGTGTTGGCTGAAGGACTGTAATCAATGGCAGCTTTTATTGGCCAAGACCCGCCCATGAGGACAACATAGGACCTACATGTCAAACAACCAATCACAGTTAATTTCATTCAGCATCACTTTCGGGAGTGGAAATTTCGGCACAGTAACAGACCGGTGTGTAAAAACTCTCGGGACATATTTTAAAGATTCTATGCCACAAACTTTAAATATTTCACATACTTTTGAAAATCCAGCGTTTAGTTGATCCCGATAAAAGTTTGTCATCACAGTAGTAAACATGACGGCTTTTTCTATCATGAGGAGGTTTGGCGTCACAGCATCTTTGTTTCCAGGCGGAACGTTAAAGAATGCAACACATACGTCTCCCGGAAATCCTGTATAATTCAACCAATCCGATGACAACTTCGAAACTCCTGAAGTGTTTCCACTTTTGTGTGCCATATGCATCAGACGTTCAGCCAGCGGTCTGTGGGCGTGACGTCTGAGGCTGAGACTAGTCTGGAACATGCAAACCTGCAAACAATCACATGCTGTAAAAATAGCAGTACTTTTGGAACAGCCAATCAGATTAAAGGAACCGGAGGTACCTGTTGAAAAATGTTAAATATCGTACTTGTCTCTGCTTGTTAGACCTGTGGATGTCATAGGAGATCATTCTGGTTGTTTAGACCTTCAGATGTTTACCTCACTGTAACTCTTTAATCGTGTTTTGATTAAATTAATTAGTGGAATGATCTGAAACTAGTGACAGGGATTGGATTTTAAAATGAATACAGATATGTTTTTATAGTGTTCCTTGAGATATCCTTGGCTCATTACAGGCCTAATCATGAAAGTTTTGCTCATCTGTATGCATGTTTATGAAGGATTATGAAGTTATGATATGATATACAACATTTCCCAGTACAAAATCTAAATAATTTCACCTCCAATCTAAAGCACCTCATCGTAGGTGGCTGTTTTCTGTAATCTCCACCGCAGTTCAGATTCTATTAAAAATGCATGGGATGCATTGAGACGGATTGCTTTGAAGCATGTCTTGGATGTCGGATCAAAAGAACCCGGAACATTTTTGGGATTGTGTTGATGAACAATGTTTTTTTTCCGGAAGCTAATCGCATCACGGAAGATTTTGCAAGCAGCGGGGTGTGTCCCTGTCTGGTGGTTGAAATACTCAGTGAAATATGGTGAACAAATTAAATGAGTTGTTATATTTAAAACTTATATTCTTTTTTTTTTTTTTTACAACTGGGCAAAAATCAGTCCAAAAATGTATACGATTTGTCAAACATGATTCAAAGAACTGAAAAAAATGCAACTTTACACTTTGTTTTCTTGTTGTTTAGCAGGAGGTTGATGCAGAAGGTTTCTGGAAAGCTATGACATTATGGCTTTTGTCCAGAAGAAAATGTTATTCTTTAAATGCTAGAGAAAGTTTGGCACCATTAGCCTTGTGGGCAGCTCACTGACATGAAGCGCCATTGTGCTACTTGTGTCCCGAGTTCGAATTCGGCTCGAGGACCTTTTAAATCCTGCCCCTTCTCTATTCCACCTCACTTCCTGCTGTTCTATGACAATAATGGCAAAACAAGCTAACAATAAATTTTAAAAAGAAAGACAAGAAAGAGAAAGAAGAGGCAATTAGTGAATGATTGGATCAAAAGACATTATCATGCATACCAATCTTACTTTAATAGCATGAGGATGAGGAAAATGTGTCTGTTTCAGTGAAGTACCAAAAAATCACTCAGATAGAGTCAAAGAGAAAAATGTCTAGCCATAAAATGAGAGCGGGAGGAGGGTCAAAAAAAGGGGACAGGGAAAATACACAAGGAGAGCAGAGAGAGAGAGAGAGAGAGAAGGAGAGGGATGGAGAGAAAAAGCGAGAGGACCAGTAGCAGAGAGTGTGTGCTTTCTAATCAACATCAGATGTCGGTCCTGTGGCTTTCTGACTCTGAGTCTGTTTGGATTAAGAATCAATTGTAGAGTTACTCACTGTCAAAGCGGACTGACTGTCATTCGCCTGCTCATCCTCCAACACCGAGCACCAGGGATCAAGCTCTCGGAATTTGAGGATATTCCTCTTTTATGTCTTTCAGTGTCTCTCTGCCATGATCTGTCATTCATTCTGTTTATGTGTGTGAGTTTTACCATCCTTTGGATTCTACCTGGACTCTATGTGGGTAGTCAAGCACACACTCTCCACTAGAAGGTAAGTTCTGTCTGAGGTTTATGATTGAGTGGAAATATAGGATCGCATAAACTAGGCATAATCGCGTGGGCGCACTGTTATTCTGTTGCAAGTATTAAGGGGTGACTGTTATGTATGAGCTTTTTGAACGGAATATTTGAATGGGTTTGTGTTAAATGTGTTTTTGAATCCAAATATCGTATTAAATGTAAATATATTTTATTTGCTTGCTCTTGACAGAACAAAAACATCATTTATTTAACCTTTGCTGTGCATTACTGTCGTAAGGCTTAGTTTGAGTTATTCTGTGAATTAAACTGGTTTCTGTTAATGCTGAGGTTTTGATATTAGAAACACCTTTTCGTATTTCATTTGAATTATTCTTACACTTCACGATTTCACACTTACATCTACTAGCACGATAACGTAATGCGTATTTGGCGTCTATGGTAATACGTTGTAGGCGTGCTGTCCTGGGGAGGGCTCTCCTGGCCGGAATGGCCCGAACCCAGTGAACCCCCCGTGTGATTAGAAATCTAGTGATATTGGTGGAGAAGGGGTGGTGGAGGGATGCTGCTTAACCGTCAACTAGATGGAGGTAAGACAGCTGTATTTATGTCCAAGGGCTGATTACCTAGATTGTGTACCACCTGTGCTAATTAGCCTGAGAATCTGACGTGCTCCTCCCGAACTTAGTTTATAAACTTCGTTTCTAAACTTCATTTAGTCACAGCGTAAATGGTCCATAAGGAGGCTGTGAATCAGTCTACAAGATAAACTGGCACGTTGATACCTTTCTGAAACATCATGTTACAAATACACATGACGTGTTTGATTACATTATAAAATATTTTTTTTTTCATATTTCATATTGTCCATAAACAAAAAAATAACATTATTAATAATTGTATTATTAAAATGTGTATTATTAAAATTTGACAAAAAAATTGTCTTTCAAAGGCACATCATTTAAGAGAGAAAATGGCTTATATAAACTCCCTCAGAAAAAAAGGTTCAAAAGCTGTCCAAAGCTGACATCCTTTGTACTTTTTTTTCTGAGTGTGTAGAAGTATGCTTTGCACTTTTATGGACAAAACCACATCCCCACATTTGTGTGGTAGTGGTCAGTGTTGCAAATCTAAAAGCTCTGAAAGTGTGAGGATGAGAGGAAATATTAACAAGAGATGAATGAAGGAAAAAATGAATTGATCAAAAACACAAGCTACGTATTCAGAGGTGGAAAGAGTACAAAAATATTCTACTCAAGTAAAAGTACCATTACATTACTGAAATTTTACTTAAGTACAAGTAAAAGTACCAGTCTAAAAATATACTCAAGTAAAAGTAAAAAGTAGCTCATTTAAAATTTACTCTGAGTAAAAAGTACTTAGTTACATTTTAACAATGAGAGGGAGGAAAAAATGGGATAGACCAAAGATGTCAAACTCAGTACCTGGAGGGCCACAGCCCTACATAGTGTAGATATAACCCTAATTAAACACATCTGATACAGCTAAACTAATCATTTAGGCTTATTTGAAAACTACATGGTGTGTGTATTGGAGCAGGGTTGGAACTAAACTCTTTAGGGCTGTGGCCCTCCAGTAACACCCTCCAGAGTTTGACACACCTGGGATATGGGCCTATAAATCTCAAACTAGGTGTTTTTAATTAAAGGAATCAGTTATTTAGAATAATAACACATTTAGGTGTTACCAGGCAAATTAAATCAGTATCAACAAAATTAATCTTTGCAATGCAGAGGAAACACAGAAGCTTCATCTGAAGTGGCGTAGATGTATTACACACTGACATGAGTGCATCTAGCCTGCAGTTACAAATGCAGAAATAATGTTTTGATAAATAAGACATAAAATGTGACCCTGAACCACAAAACCATAAGGGTCCATTTTCCTAAATTGCGATTTATACATCATCTGAAAGCTGAATAAATAATATTTCCATTGATGTATGGTTTGTTATGATCGGACAATATTTTAAAATATGGAATCTGAGGGAGCAAACAATCCAAATATTGAGAAAATCTCCTTTAAAGTTGTTCAAATTAAGCTCTTAGTTTTGATATATTTACAGTAGGAAATTTACAAAATATATTAATGGAACATGATCTGTACTTAATATGCTAATGATTTTTGGCATAAAAGAAAAATGTATAATTTTGACCCATACAATGTATTGTTGGCTATTGCTACAAATATACCCCAGCGACTTAAGACTGGTTTTGTGCTCCAGGCCAGGGTCACAAATGTTAAATAGTTATTTGAAATTAAAAAATAAATAAATCAAAAGATACTTTAAATGTTAAATTAGAACCACCAGTAGGTGTCAGCAAGTCACTGATAAGAGAGTCATTGCGATTGAACAGAATCATTTAAACGGTTAATACATTCAGGAACAAAACACGTCATTGCTCAGAGTCAGAGACGCAAAACTGTGCTATGGTGGCTGTGTTTGGTATTATTTTTGTTGTCGAAATAGAGCAAAAACAGGCAATATGGTGTCTAAAACGTCTCTTAATTAACTTCTTGTTTTTTGAACTGTGTAAAAAGAAAAACTACAGGCCTATGTAATCATGGTGATTTTTTGAGAAAAACGGCATTCTTCATGTGATGTTGACTTACTATATTAAATTATATAAATATATACATTTTCTGCTTCATTCTAAACGCATTTTAACAGACTGAATCACGCAGTGAAAGAAAGCACTCCAGATGCACGCGGATTAGTCTAATCTAACGTTACTAGATTTCACGGCACACTGTTTAGAGTGATTTATTAGTTTTTTGGCAAAATACTGATAATGCCAAATCGCACATCGTTAAAACAACAATTATTATATTATCGCAGATGATATCGCACACCCTGCACCACTGTCTTTTTGGCTCATTTGTGCAAAACCTTTTGCTAAACCGTCAAAGCTTCATTTTAACCACCAATGCAATGATGTAAGTATTTACCTTATTTCTACATGCTTGCGACGGGCGATGTCGATATATTTATAAGCTGCTAGTTCGGTCTCCCGAGGCAAACACTGCTTACACTGCATAATAGAGCATGAATATGTGGCCAGGGGTTCACTTCATTTCCTTCGAGTTCAACTTCAGCAGAATATGACGGGGTCTGGTTTTCAGCTGGGTCTGCACCATTAACGCCTGTCTTGTCCGTCTGCATCTTTCTTGTGATTTTAGCGCCAGTTTCTTCTTCTGCCCATTATTTGCTGCAGTTGTTTCCACGGAGCGATTTTTTTTTACTCAGTAACGAATGTGTTTTAAAATGTAGCGAAGTACAATACTTCACACAAAATATACTTAAGTAAAAGTAAAATTACAGATTAAAAAAATTACTTAAAAAAGTACAAGTACACAAAAAAGCTACTCAATTACAGTAACGCGAGTAAATGTAATTCGTTACTTTCCACCTCTGCACGTATTTTATTATATTGTTGTTCTTATTAAGATAAGAACAACATTACCATCTTATTACCATCATCTAAAAAAAAAGTTGCTCTTTTCAACTCAAAAAACGATAGGAAATGTCAGGAGAGGTTAATCGAGGAGAGGTGGGGAGCATTAGCAATTATCAAGAAAATGTTGGCAATTGTAGCAGTCTGGCTTTGAGTTAATAAATGACATGGCAGCTGGAGATGTTGTGCATTTGTACAGAAATGGAATCTAGGAGTGTGTTTAGAGTTTAAAAGCAGTTGGCAGGGCTAATTCAAAATGAGCTGTCTGCTTTAATACATCAAGGACCCTGGCCAGTGAGAAAGAACATGTATACGGTGAAAATGATGAGACAAAAATGGTTGAAAGCAAAATCCAGCTGGGCTTTTAGTCTAGAGGCTTTCCTAGGGCAAATTAATCCAAACTAAAATGGACTGTTGTCTGGGGCTTTGCACCAGAGAAATGAACGAAAACAGATTAGGGCGAAAATGAGGTTGAGACTTATTTAAAACATGTTCTTCTCACTCTTAAAAGGTTCTTTATTGGCATCCATGAAGAACCTTTAACATCCACAAAATCATTCCATTGTACATACGATACGGTTCTTTACTGAAACACTGAACACTGATTGTTTTAAACAATTAAAATAACAGCAACAGCTACTATGATAATATAAGCCACAAGAGTGAGTGGATTGCAACCAAATAATAATTTTGTTTATAATGGTTTAAACTAGTTGTACAAAGTAGTACAATTATCATGTGTCAAACATAGAGTGATGGTATAAGACACCGCTAAAAGATAATAAAAAATCACATAAAAACACAATTGTTCATAGAGCCCAAATCAACACGTTTGCCAGCCTTGTCAATTAGACTGTCTCACTGACCATGCATAGTATGAATGAACACACAGCTGACCTGTAAAACTGTTCAACCAGAACCACATAACTCACTGATTAATACTGGCAATTTGCCTGCTACAGTGAAAGGTCTAAATTCAGCCTTAATTAATTGATTGAAGTGTTGAACGCTTGACAGATCTGTCAGAATTAGAAGAGCCACAAGTACGTCAAGAAGAGACTGAGAGAGAGGAGGAAATAGAAACATTAATCACAAGCACCTCATCAAATTCAGGTGTCATTTTTCTTAACTTTTCCAGGAAAAACATGAATTAGAATGTGAAACATCTCAGAGGAACTTTTAGTTACAAACTCTTTAAAAAGTTTGTAACTCAGACCTATTCCAAACTCGAGAACAATGAAAACATTTTTGCTAAAGACATGGACATTGTGGTATATAATATCTCATTTTGTGTTGCACGTAAGAAGAAAGTCATACAAGTTCACAATCTAAAGCCAACGCATCTGAGAACAGTCAGAGATGCATTTGAAGTTCTGTTTGAAACTGTATCTGACACGTTCTATTTCTGCTCCACAGATGGGCAATGTGTCAAAAACCGTCCTGTTTGAATCCACAATCTCCAGACAGCATGACATCCTCATGGGATCACTTTATTCAGTGTTCTGTGAGTCTACAACCTCTGTAAAGTTCTGCTGTCTTCTACACCTTCAAATGTGGTTTATTCAGAGCAGGACAACACTCAGCACCCCAGTTACTTCACATACCTTTATTCTTTATGAATAATTCAGAGGTGAAATTGTTCACCTGCTATTAACCTCATTCTGCCTGTGGTCATATTGTCCTGAGGATGATCAAATTTATATTCTAAAATCTATTTTTCTGATATGGTCACAGATATAATTACTTTGGGAAACAGAATGGGGTGGCCTTTTAGCATTTTACATGTAAGTGATAAATACTCTAGTACAAGGTTTTTGTCCACCCTTTTTAGGTGTAATTTGGGCTTTTCCCCTTGAAACCACTTGGTATGGATGTGTGCGATTGTTCTGGTCTGTTCACTATTAATGTTTCTTTAGAAGTGAACATTTTAATTATGCCTCAAATGCGGCGGACAAATTGCATGGATTATTGAAGCTCATGGGTTGATCCAACTTCAGACTGTTAAAAGAAATAAGGATCATTGTTATTCTAGACTACTTGAGACACCATACCTAGCAGGGTTTGCTTAGAATTTCCAAGTTATAGGATCAAATGGTGTCTTCGTGAGACAGGTTTGGGTGGATATGTCACACTGTCAGGGACACATTTTCAATACAGCTTTACAAATTCAGTAGCTACTTTGATGAAAGATGAATAGGTGGGAATGGATAGATCTCTTTTCCTCACCCAGGTGTCTTGTCGCTCCTGGGAAATGGCATGCTGTTATTTGTAGCCTACCGTAAGAGGTCATCTCTGAAGCCAGCAGAGTTTTTCGTCGTGAACTTGTCTGTGAGTGATCTAGGGATGACCCTGTCTATGTTTCCTCTGGCCATCCCATCTGCTCTAGCACACAGGTGAGATCCTCCTTGACACTGTACATCACTCCAATATACCAACAAAATAAAAAACAAATAGAGAGAGAGACTTCACAATACAATTTATGTTTCTGTAAAATATCAGAAATGACATTTCTGTCTATTCCACATTGTAGGTTTGAGAGGTCTGATTCATTTTAGTCAAACATTTCATTCAAAAATAAAGATTCAAAAGTGTTATTCAGAACTTATGTTTTCAACGTGCATTGTGTTTTCTAGGTTTATTAATTATGTCTCAAAGTTCTATTTTTGATGGCAGATAAATACTTAAATTACAGAATTAAAAATATATTTATACAAAAATATATTGTTACCTCAATTTTATGTAGTTAGCTAATCTTTGTTAGTAGCTTGTGGTATAGCATAGCAAGTAGCTTCAACACTCTCTCATTCTCCCCACACATCCCTGATACTGTTTGATGTATTTTTCAGTAAAGTATCAAGGTTCTAAAGTAAAAATAAAGGGGTGTTTCAGAGTTCAGCAAACACAGTAAGATGATCTGTTTTTTCTCTGTAGGTGGTTGTTTGGGGAGGTAGTATGTCTCTGCTATGCTGTGTGTGGAGTTTTATTTGGCTTATGCAGCCTAACAAACCTGACTGCTTTGTCGTTAGTATGCTGTCTCAAAGTCTGCGTCCCAAATTACGGTATGATGCTCTTCTGTCACCCTATATCATTATAAGGAATTCTGAAGACAAAAAACATAAGACATCCTAAATAAAATGTAGGTAAAAGTCAGTAAAAACAAATGTCTTAAATTTGACTTCACTATAAACTTAAATCACAGACCTATACTTCTGAGTAACTCTACTTGTCAAAGACTATTTTTACTTTGGTGGTTCATTTTGGTTCCTGCATCTAATTCCTGGGCTAGGTTTTGACATGATAAATATGCATTTCTAGGCTTCTTCTAGATTCAAATATTAACAATTAAGCTAGTCTAAAACGATACTGTTCTCTTGAATGGGAGTTTTTTTGGGATCAACCTCATCTCATACAGCGGACTCAGGTCTGAGTGTTTTGGACTGCTAGCGCCGTGTTCTGTCTAAAGATTAACATTCAGTTCATTGTGAAATAAAATACCCCTCTGGCTTAAAGACGCAAGAATCAGAGGTTAAAACAAATGGAAAGAGAACAAAAAAGAAAGATGAAAAAGATAAGAGAGGAAACATGGAACAAAACAGAAGATGTAGAGAAAATGAGAACAAATAGGAGAGACAGAGTGTTAAAAATGAACCAAAGAAAGAAAGAAGAAGCGCAGATAATGAGCACACATTTAAGGGGTTGCTGGAGCTTGAAACACCAGGTCATTTCTTCCCTCTGTCTCTGTGGGATATGAAATTAAAATAATTCCAACTGTTCAGACCTGTGTCAGGAGAGTCATACAGGCAGACCAATTAGTCACCGTGACCAGTCAGATCATTTTTTCATAAAAATATTTACTCATGCAGTCCTCGTTTCCACAGGTAATAAATTCTCATCCAGCCACGCTTGTGTGATGGTGGTTGGGGTTTGGTGTTATGCGTCTGTCTTTGCTGTGGGACCTTTGGCCCACTGGGGGAGTTTTGGACCAGAACCGTACGGAACCGCCTGCTGCATAAACTGGTAAGACCACAAACATTTTAGCATTAATATGTGAAATATACGCAAACAGATTTTGCAATCATGTTTTTTCCACATTCTGTGTTCCAAGGTACACTCCATACCATGATGCCATTGCCATGTCTTACATCATCAGTCTCTTTGTCTTTTGTTACATTGTTCCCTGTACCATCATCATCCTCTCTTACACCTTCATCCTGCTCACAGTGAGGGGGTCTCGCCAAGCCGTTCAACAGCACGTCTCACCACAAACCAAAGTGACCAACGCACATGCTCTTATTGTCAAGGTAATTATGCTTTATGGGTTCATTGTTGTGTTTTTGTGTTTACTGTGACCTGTATAAAGCAAAAGACCTGTTGGTTTTAATACAAATCAACCACTGGGACATAAAAGTGTACAAAAACCCACATGGCGTCTACGCTATCACACTGTGCAGATATACTGTATTTTATTGCCCTGTGGCACAGACAGCATGAACGTGATGCTATTGCTGAGTATGTACCTAATGTCCCTCAAAACGTAAAGTTGATTACCCATCCTCTGTCCTCTGGACAAGGGCTGGCTGTACCTTTGGCTGTCCCAGCCTTATTTTTTAAAACTCTGTCATGAAGTTCTGGTATGCTGTACCCTTGTGTAACTCCACTTTTGAATATGATGGAGCTGAATGTTGATTACCGAGGCAGACAAATGTCCCCTATAAACATATGTGTACATTGCATACATTTACAAACATTTGGCGATCTGGGTCTTCAATAGACACACATAATATAAGCAGTAATGCTGATAATAAAGGAATAGAGCAGCTTGCATAGTACCCTACAGTTGAGAGCTTTTGAGTTTTTTTCAGGATCATTCATTCATAAAAGAGCATTCAAAGGATCCGCATTTTTTTACATAATAAATATGTAATAAAAATGTTCATGACATCAAATGTTTCCATTACAAATGTCTAAAAAAATCTTAAATCAAGGTGCATTTACTTGAGGAGGAGAAGTCTAAGTCTTGTTTTTTGGAAAATTAAAGCAAGAAAAAAATCTTCCAGGGGATAAGAAAAACAGTCTTGTTTTCCCCCTTGAATTATTATTATTATTATATTGGTTTAAGTGTAAACTCAGTTAATCCTATAATTTTTTTAATTAAAAAAGACTTAATATCTTAAGTCATTTTGCTTCTCCAGTAAATTAATCTTGTTTAAAGAAATGTAAGATATTTGTCCTGGAAAACAAGACAAAAATATTGCGGAAGAAAATCAATTTTTGCAGTGTCACTTTTGATCAATTTAATGCATTCTTCCTGAAGTAGTGTATATGTGTGTGAGAATATGGGTTAAAGAGGTCAAATACGATCTCAAAATATTTAAAACAAATCTTTCTATTTTATTGCATGTCGACTAAGTGTAGGTGGTGTGTTTTCTTTTTAGCTCTCAGTGGCTGTGTGTATTGGCTTCCTCATTGCTTGGAGCCCGTATGCCATAGTTGCCATGTGGGCTGCGTTCAGCGCCAATGAGCAGGTCCCACCCACCGCCTTTGCACTGGCAGCCATCCTGGCCAAATCTTCCACCATTTACAACCCTATGGTTTATCTTCTGTTCAAACCCAACTTTCGCAAATCACTGAGTAAGGATACTCAAACCATCCGCCACAGGATTTGTTTGAGCCATAGTAAAGCCAGTCCCACAGCAGGAATAAAGGACCGGCAGGTGCAAAACTTTCAGCAGTGCAACAATAAGGATGCCAGCACCTCCACACCCTTTTCCAGTGGACAGGCAGAGAGTTATGGGGCATGTCATGTCTATGCTGAAACAGAGCCACATCTTCAGCAAAGTCCCCAGAGAACTGCACGTATTCTGGAGGGCACCGTTCAGAGTGAAATTCCAGTGAGACAACTGACTGACAGAATGCAAAACGACCTCTTGTGAGAGATACTCAAGAAAGAAAGGATGCATGAAATGTAAGGAAGGCGAGGATGATGTAACTTGTAAAATCACAGATGTCCTTAGATGCCCAAACACAAGGACAAAGAAAACTGAGGAGAAGGAATAAGAAAATCTCTCTGTTGTCTCCGATTTCTTATTGATCCTCAGAACTTCCTGCAGATTTGACCAATGTTTACTGAACCATGAAAAATGTAGAAAGCATATTTCCTTAACAGTTCACACAGTATGGCAAGCTGTTTTGACTTTTAATTCTCAGGATATGAATTCTTGAAATCAACAATTACATTTTCACTAGTAACAATGTTAATTCTTGATATCAACAATTACATTTTCTCTAGTTAAAATGCTAATTCTTGATATCAGGAATTAAATTTCAACTAGTAAAAACTAAAATTATTGATATCTGTAATTGTATTTTCACTAGTTAAATGTTACCATAGACTGCCATTCAAAATCAATTGTTGATATCAATAATTAAATTGTTGATATCAGAAATTACCCTCCAAATTGTTGATATCAGAAACACATTTTCAGATAATTTAATTCTTGATATCAAGAATGAACATTGTCACTTGTGGAAATGTAATTGCTGATATCAAAAATAGCATTATTTCAAGTAGAAAGCTAATTCCAAATATCAAGAATTAACATTTTAACTAGTAAAAATTGAATTGTTGATATCAAGAATTCATACCCTGAGAATGAATAAAAGTCAAGACGGCTTGCCATACTGAGCATCATGCTTTTTGATTGTTTTCTAACATGCATTAAATGCATAATGTATTCTGTGTCATCAACCTTAATTTGTTCGAACAAGATTTAAAAACAACAAAATATGATATGTGATTTATTTGGTGAATGAAGTTAAATACATGATGTGGAATACAGAGGAATAAAGTGAAATACTGATTTCGAAAACAATTTAAGTTCAACCTCACCAACTGTGCTTCAGTTTCATACATGATTTGCAGTGAGATAAGCAAGGTCAGTTCCCTTAATGAACAAAGATTGTCATCTGCTGGCTTAAGAGGTGTATTACAACTCCAAAAAATTGGGTGGGTTGTAATTGCCAAAACACTAAATTGATCAAATTACACACAACCAGTATTATCAATGTGAGTGTAATAGTAACACAAACTAACAGTGTAATAGCAACGCAATCTACATATTTTTCATTACAGGTACATCTAAATTAATTAGAATATCAGGAATAAGGTCAATTTTTTTTGTCACTCATTTCAGAAAGTGAAACCCATATATTATGTAGATTCATCACACATAGAGTGAAATATTTCAAGCTTTTATTTCTTGAAATTTTGATGATTATGGCTTCAGTGGAAATTCAGTGTCTCAGAAAATAAGAATGTTACAAGATCAATTAAAAAAGGATATTTTAAACAGAAATGTCAGGATTCTTAAAAGTATTCATTTCTATGCACTCGATACTTGGTTGGGCCTCCTTTTGCATGAATTACTGCAGCAATGCGGCGTGGCATGGAGGCAATCAGCCTGTGGCACTGTTCAGGTGTAATGGAAGCCCATGTTGCTTTGATAGCGGCCTTCAGGTCATCTGCATTGTTGGGTCTGGTGTCTCTCATCTTCCTCTTGACAATACCCCATGGATTCTCTATGGGGTTCAGGTCAGGCAAGTTTGCTGGCCAATCAAGCACAGTAACACCATGGTCATTGAACCAGCGTTTGGTACCTTTGGCACATTGGCAGTGGGGGCAGGTGCCAATTCCTGCTGGAAAATGAAATCAGCATCTCCATAAAGCTTGTCAGCAGAAGGACACATGGAGTACTCTAAAATGTCCTGGTAGATAGCTGCGTTGACTGTGACTTCAGAAAACACAGTGGACCAACACCAGCAGATGACATGGCAGCCCAAATCATCACTGACTGTGGAAACCTCACACTGGACTTCAAGAAACATGGATTCTGTGCCTCTCCAGTCTTCCTCCAGACTCGGACCTTGATTTCCAAATTAAATGCAAAATGTACTTTTCATCTGAAAAGAGGACTTTGGACCACTGAGCGTGGTGACTCTTGATGCACTGACTCCAGCTTCAGTTCACTCCTTGTAAAGCACTCCCAAGTGTTTGAATCGGCTGTTTGGAATCCCTGATACTTGTGCACATTTTCCTACCCAATTTCTTCCTTCCAGTCAACTTTACATTTAATATGCTTTGATAAAGCACTCATTGAACAGCCACTCCTTTCAGTAATGACTCTCTGTGATTTACAATCTTTGTGGAGGGTGTCCACGATTCAGTTAGGTTCATCAACAATTACCCCATCAACTTCGGTCAGAAATCTTGGTGTATTCTTTGATGACCAGCTGACCTTCAAAGAGCACATTGCAAAGACTGCTCAATCTTACAGGTTTGCACTATACTACACAACATCAGAAAGATGAGGCCCTTTCTGACAGAGCATGCTGCACAACTTCTTGTCCAGGCCCTTGTCATTTCTAGGGTGGACTACGGCAATGCTCTTCTGGCTGGACTTCCATCAAACACAATCAAACCTCTACAAATGACTCAGAGTGCAGCGGCACGACTGGTCTTCTATGAGCCCAAACGAGCCCATGTTACACCTCTTTGTCTCCTTGTACTGGCTACCAGTTGAAGCTCGCATCTCGCAGCTCGTTCAAGACACTGATGCTTGCATATAGAACAACCACAGGCTCAGCACCCGCCTACTTCCACCCACTATAACGAATCTCTCCAGAAGAAAGAGATCTGCTAGTGAGTGACGCCTCGTGGTACCATCACAAAGGGGCTCAAAGAACTCTCCAGAACATTTTCGATCACCGTTCCTGGCTGGTGGAATGATCTTCCCACCCACATCCGGAATGCTGGATCCCTGTCAATCTTCAAGCAACAACTGAAAACCTCATCTCTTTCGACACTACTTGACTTCATCCTAAACTTAAAAAAAAAAAAATTAATCTTTCTCTTTATCTTTCTCTCATTCCCTTGCTAGCTTGTACTTATTTAAATAATGCTTGAGACTTGGTGTTACCAGCACTTCCTGTTTGCCTCTTCAAGATTAAATGTATCGTAAATACGCTTTATGTATTCCCCAATTGTAAGTCGCTTTGGATAAAATCGTCTGTAAAATGACTAAATGTAAATGTGTCAATTATAGTCTTCTGGACCATTGTCAAGTCAGCAGTGTCCCCCATTATTGTGATTTTAAAGAACAAGAGATACTCACAATTTATAATGTATGGATGGCCATTTATTGAAACTCAAATGTAAATATTCTAATATTTTGAAATACTGATTCCTGACTTTCATTAGCTTTAAGCTCTAATCATAAAAATGAAAACAAAAAAAAACTTTTGAAGTATTTTACTTTACATGTAATTAATCTAAAATATATGAAAGTTTCACTTTTGAAATAATTTACAAGAAAAATTGAAATTTTTAACCATATTCATTTTTTTAGATGTACCTGTGTTTGTTTCCAGCTAAACGGCGCCCACTCCCATTGCACATGGATTCATTAAATGACAACATTAGTAAAAAATGGCAGTGGTTGGTGAGGCTGATTGGATGTACCCTGTGGCTTGCGAGTATAGTGTAATGAGCTAGTTCTACCTATATGGGTCACTACACCCTCAAAAACAGACAGAGGCAGGAAAAAGAAATCGGGAAATAGCTCAGTGAAATCGTCTCGAGGCACCCGTTTTCAAAGAAAGCGCACAGAAAGAGACTTTACTTTTAGATCAAACCCCTAACAGATCTGTTCATGAAAACTAAAGAAAAACAATAAACATTCTGACTTAAATTACAGTTAGATGTAGGAGGTGTTATGAAGAAAATAAGTATTCATTTACCCAGTCTAAACTATTCCCTTCACTGGCATCTGTTAACTCTATTGTTCAATTAGCTCTCTCCTCAGGCCTTGACTGAGAGAGATGCAATTCAATAGATACAATCACACTAGCACTTTACAGCAGTGCACTGTGCTCAATCCAACACTCAGTGAACCTTTGCTTGGAGGGATGATGAGAGTCGAAATCTAAAATAGAGGCTTTTAAAACCAACCGAGAGGGTTTTCAGGGCCCTTCTTTTGTGTTGATGAGTTCTGGAAACTGTTCAAAATTCAACTATATTTTATCTGTAGGGTTCGTGGAGAATGAAAGTGAGACCAGCTTTAACACACCACTAATAAGTATCATGTGAATATATATATATATTTAAATACAGTATTGTCTCGTTCTTCTGCTTAGGCGTTGCCCTGTTTAACTTGTTTACATTGTAGTTGTTGCTGTCTTTCTGTGTGTTCATTCATCTGAGTTTATGTCTTTCTGTAAAGTAGCTTAGCAAGGACTGACTCAGAGGGATCAATACATAATCCATTTAAAAATGATTTACAACATGACAGAATCTTCTAACACGCCAATAAATTAACTTGGATAAACTAAATGTTTATAAATGTCTCATGATGGGACCTTATCAATTCTGCCTAATTATATGTCATTTCTGACATTTCTTGTGCATTTCTGTCCAAGGTTAAGATTCTCTCATACCCTTTACCTTTCAGTGAATTCATGGTTGACAGTTATTTCGTGACTCCTGGGTGGGACAACATAAAGCTCTCTGAGCCAAATCCAAAGAAACTCATAATTACATTCAGATATACAGTGATCTCACATCCCCTGAATTTGGCCAAGCAGATGTTTCTTGACTGCCCTCTCTTTCTATCTGCCTTACCTCACACTGAACAGATGCAGTCGTGGTCCACCCAGCATCTATCCTTGACGTTTCTGACGGTGTCTCAAAGCCAGTGCAGTATCATTCAGTTTTAATGAGGTATTGGTTCCAGATGTGGAAGAAGACGGTTGTGTCTTCCTGTAATTCAGGTCATTCAAGTATTCTTAAACTTCAATGTATTGTTCTAAAAAACAAATTAACTGAACTTTCCTCCTGTAGCTCAGCTGGTAAGGTCACGGGTTTGATCTCCAGGGAGCACACATGCAGAGTAAGGCCCAATTTACACCGAAAGCACACTGTAAACGGGGCAGACACAACCGTCTTCTTCAGATGGTGCCACAGTTGGGTTTGTATGAAAAAACAACAGAACGCGAATAAATAGTTTGAATGTATGGACTTTTTAAATACACTTTTGACATTATAGGGTTAACTTTAGGCTTTCCCCATAACTGTAGTAGTTACATTCTGTTGCACTGGTGTGTTGAAACTCACACAGACAGCTGTCAGACCAGATCTGCAGACCTGACTATTGTTTCTGAATGAGTAAAGTGAGTTTCATCAGAAGCAGCAGCATCAGCTTGGATCAATAGTCTCACTAGACTTGTGTTCATTAATAATTCATAAAACAGCTGAGCCTCATTGTACCGTGCTCACAGATCTGTCAGTTTATTTTCCTTTGGGACTAGTACTGCCATTATCCTCTTTGTGTGTATGTGCATGTATGCGTTTTACTCCAAGCCTGAACTAATGTCATCCACCACAGACTTGACTGCCAGAAGTTTTATAGCCAAAACATCACACTGTCATTAATAGATTTTACAACTCCAGCTGCACCAGCTAATTTGGTTTTAGCATAATGTGTTTTAAAACCCATTAACCCACTGCTGTAAATGGTGCCTAAAATGGTTTCCTATTGCCTTCTGAGTGGGTGTGTCTGTGTCTGCTTATATAATGCCTCTGTGGGGCAAATAAAGACCTGGCAGGAGATGATGAAGGAGAGAGCATGAGCTGGAGGCTTTGAAGAAGGAGTTTGAATAGAAAGTGCAACAGAACTGTAAAATTGGCTAGAGTTGGACAGTCTGTCTCAAACGCTGGAGAGCACCCAGCTCACTGAAGCTTACGGACACAAACACGGCTTCACTCTGACCGCATCACCATAAGCGCTCACTGAATCAGGCTTGGGTATTGCGATTGAGCCGAAGACATCAAGAGATGTCAAAATGTCTCAATGTCTAATCAAAATGGACTATTCTTAACTTTCTTTGTAATATTGCAGTGTTTATTATAAATCATCCATGCACATTATTTGTATATAAAAAAAATTCACACCATTGTAATCTAAAAAAAAAAAAAACGTAATTTCCCATCGAAACTGATTCATGTCAACCCAATAAAAACTGATAAGATGGCTATAGCACCCCTTGTGGGAATGCTGAATGCAATTTTTTAAAGGGTTAGTTCACCCCAAAATTACAATTCTGTCACAAATTACTCACCTTTATTTCATTCCAAACCCATAAGACCTTCATTCATTTTCGGAACACAAATTAAGATATTTTGCTGAAATCTAAGGGCTCTCTGACCCTGCATAGACAGCAACACAACTGAAATGTTCCCAGACTCAGAAACAACAGAGGACATCGGTAAAACAGTCCATGTGACATCAGTGGCCCAACTTCATTTTTGTGAAGCTACGAGAATACTTTTTGAGTGCAAAGACAACAAAAATAACATAATTTATTCAACAATTCTTCTCCCAGATTGAACGTCTTCTGCCATTTTAAAGAGTACCACGACGCATGTGTGCCCTTTCTTTAGAACGTAATCAATGTGATCAGCGCAGTTTACGTTCAGCGTGCGCGCGCTTTCTCCTGAACGTAAACACTGATTTGTGCATGCTCTCAGATTTCATCAAAAATATCTTGTGTTCCGAAGATGATGGAAGAAGGTCTTATGGGTTTGGACCGACATGAGGGTGAGTAATTAATGACAGAATGTTCATTTTTGGGTGAAGTAACCCTTTAAATGTTGTCATGAATTGCAGTCTGACACAATTTGTAATGCTAGAAAAGTTTTGTTTGTTGTATGATTCAGGAAATACATTTAAAATATAGATATAATATTTAGATACCACTTTAGTTAAACGTAATATGATGATATTTTCTAGCCTAACAATACATATTTGTGCTGGATAATTGCCTATACTGTATTTCCCTTTTTATTCAAAGTCACCCATTTTCTCAGCATGGTTTCCTGTTTCTATTCTCACACAAAGAAAATGGCCTGTTATGAGATTGGGCATCTATCCAAGGACCAGATTAAAACAGCTCGCACAGACTAGCATGATGCTCATTTACTGCTAGCTCTACATAGCCGAGGGCTGTACAATCTGTCTAACACGCACATTAACACACACTCACATACACTCCTCAGTAGCTTACAGATATACTGTGAAATCTTGTTTTTTAGGTCATAGTCAAAATATTATGTCACTAATGAGACCACGCTCTAAAGTCTACTACCATGTCAGAAACGACCATGACCTTTTTGGATTTTATAAGCACAAACGGATTTGGGTGACAAGTGACTTCATGCTCGTATTAATCTTCTTTCTGTTTTTTTTTCATCTTCTTTTTTCATCTTCTTTTATTATATTTGTATTTGTTTATACACATTGGTCTGAGAAGGAAAGAAAATGAGATACTTAAAAACACAACAGGGAGACGAAACGAGATGAATGATGGAAAGAGGCATGGGGAGATTCCTTTGTGTGTGTTTGTGTAACTCTCTTTAGATTGCTTATTTTGTCTGACCCAGATATACAGTATATAAAACCACAAAAGTACAGAAAGCAAGAATGATACAGTTCACATTTCCTCAGGCAAAAGGCCATCACAGAGAGTAGTAAGAGGAGTCCCTAGAGAATTATGGCTCTCATAATTGTATCTAAATCTTCTCTGGGAAACAAAATGTGTTTATAAAGCAGCCATCTGGAACCATGGGTAGCCTACTGGCCTTTTAATTCAGAGTGTTTTTTTCACCATGCACACAACACAAAGGAAAGATCTTCAGTGTGTGCTGGTATTACGGCATGCCAGATCACATTAGCTCCTCAGAGAGGTGTGATGAACTAAACACTCCTTCCTCTCAGTGGTGAAATCCTACATTTCTTTCTTTCTCCATATAAGGAGAGAATGCAGGTAGTGAGTGTAGCCCCTCCCATAACTAGAGGGGATGTCTCAGATAGAGACAAAGTGTGTAAGTCCATGTGTGTGTGTGTCTTCCTGTTTCATGAATCAGCCTTTAGTCACTCAGCTGATGGCTTCAGATCTTATGCTGATATTTCACATACTAACTGGCAGCCCGCAGGCCTGTATACCCACAGGAACACAATTTCAAGCTTTTGTGGATTTTATTTTAATGTTTATCTTTAATACCTGAATGTGCTTCTCACATCACACAAACAGAATCTGCTAGCTGTTTTTCATCACTATTTTTAAAGAAAGATCTGATGAATTATATGGAAATAATTTTATAGTAAAATGTGCTATACAGCTCAAGCTAATACACCTATTGTAAACATAGTCAGATTAGCAAAAATATGAATAATTTAATATTAAAAGCCAAATAAATGAAACACTATCGATGCAAGAGGGGATGAATGACTACAACTTAATGAATGACAAGTGTTTTGTGGAAATTCAGTAGAAATCTCCTGAGCTTTATGCAGGCATAACTTCCGTGTGAGTCTACCAAACAAGAGAGATTTCAAGATAATCACTGAGCCACAGGAACACATATAGTGTATACTATTGCACCTTTACTGCAGATATTTACATTTATGCATTTAGCAGACACTTTTATCCAAAGCAACTTACAGAGTTCAGGTTATACATCTATTGTCAGTATGTGTGTTCCCTGGGAATTGAACCCACGACCTTTGCGCTGCTAACACAATGCTCTACCACTGAGACACAGGAACACCAGATATAGAGTTTCACATTTAGTAATAGTGTTCACGTTTAGTAACCAGAATAATACAGCAAATAAAGTGCTCAGGCAGTAATATTGCAGATTTCAGACATACCACATATTGTATAATATTGTATATTGCATGTTGTATAGCAGAAGTACAGACAAAAGAGATTGAATGAACTAAGTGACAGTAGTTAAAAGACTAATGTGGTTGAATAGTAGTTTAACATTAGTGCATTTATGAGTTTAAAGTCCTGATAGCAACTGGGAAGAAACTGTTCTGCAAGCGAGTGGTTTTTGCTCTTAGGGATCTGTACCGCCTACCCGAGGGCAGAAGATTAAACAGGTGCGGTCTCCCGGATGGGATGTGTCCTTGTTGATGTTTTTGGCCCTTGAGATATAATGGGAGAGAGCAATGGTTTCCAGGGAGGGTAGTGAGCAGCCAAAGATTTTTGGCTGTCTTGATTATTCTTTGGAGGGCTTTCTTGTCTGCTGCAGAGCAAACGAGTACCACACTGAAATGCAGTACACTAACACACTCTTTATGGTAGAGCAGTAAAAGGACACCAGCAGCTTACAGGTTGTTCTTCCTGAGCACTCTGAGGAAGTGCAAGCAGCCGTTGCTGTGATAGATACTTCATTAGCTGTCAACATTTAGTTACACAATATAATAACTGAGGTCAGTTATCTGAATTTTCTAAAAGAATTGCAGCCATTATTTGACAGTTAAATTATAAACTTTGGAAATGTTCGACAAAGAAGTTGGTTCACTCATATCTTCTTCATCAAGAATATAATCATGATAAATACATTTCGTAATTTCCAAAATAGTTATGCTATATAATAAAATCTAGAAACAATAGATACTTCTGCGGTGAGATTATACTGTTGTGTAATAACAAAAGGTATCACAGCTAGGGATTTGTATAATAAGTGGTCTTTCGTGTCCGGCGCGTTTCTTTAAAAGGCGTGGCGTCGTGACGCGATTTTGTGTCCATTTCACCGCACGCGCACGATCTTATTTAACCGTCAGCGATCACAGAGGCGTCGTCACACGTACGAGCGCTGTCCGTTTAAATCATTGCGTCTATGGTTTACAGTCGGATGATTTGCATTTGAAAACGTATTTAACCAAATACTAAACAGAATCTGGATTCAACGAACGGAACCTTTATATGTAACGTTACTGCGCTCTTTGCAGCATTCTGCGTGTTTCCCCGCTGTATTATCCCCTAGATAGTAGTCAGATTTCAGAATAAGGCGAAATGGCAACGGACGAGCTGTCATCGAAGCTGAACCGTAGGCTGCAGATCGAGGATGGCGAGCACAACCCGCTGGACCTGGACGTGGCTCACGAGAACGGAGCGCACGAGAAAGCGGCCACGGCCAGCGCGGATTCAGAGCTGGGAGCCAAGCTGCAGCGGCGCGGCGAGATGAACGAGGGCTTCGGCGAACACCAGCAGCCCAGCATGAAGGTGTTCAACCCCAACACTGAGTTCAAGGAGTTCTCGAGGAAGCAGATCAAAGACATGGAGAAGATGTTCAAACAGTAAGTAGCTCATTTCAGCTGTCATCCTCTGCTACAGCAGGTGTGAAACAGATGTGCATGTTATCTATCTATCTATCTATCTATCTATCTATCTATCTATCTATCTATCTATCTATCTATCTATCTATCTATCATGCTGACAATGTTCTTCTGTTTTAGTTTAACAATACTACTATACAAGTTAATTCTCTGAACTGAATGTTTAAACAGGAACAAGTTGTTTAGTTTATAATCTACTACACCAGTCACTCTCGATTTTCTTTATTGTGCTTCATGTTTTGGCTGAAACTGTTTGTCTGTATCGTTTATCCCACATACATCCACACATATAGATATATGTAGGACTTTGAACCATGGGTTGAGAAAGTCCCTTAGGTCATGTTCAGGTTTCATTGTGTCTCTAATCGAGAGGCATGCCGAGTATAGTCTAGACTGCCCAGTATGACACATTTCTGTGGCCACCTTTGCCAGATTCTTAGTGAGACTGCCCTCTTCCTTTACAGTTGATGAATGAAAGGCAGTTTATGCATTTTCCCCACGTTCGACATCCAAAACTGCTCTCAGAGCTTTTGTCAAAACTGTCTGTATACAGGGTTGGTAGGGCCTTTATGTTAGGCTGATTTCACTGAGAGAAACAAAAACTTCTCTGGGAATGGGAGGTATGGGAGCGAATCTTCGTGAGAGTCTCTGCAGGAATGTGTCCCCTGTGCTCTCTGTGGTAGAGCGGTCGGTCCGCGGCAGTGACTGCAGGGTCTGTTTCACACAGGCCTGAACCATGTGGGGAAGGGGCTGGTTGAGAAACTAGCGCTCTGAGGAAGTGATGGGTTCCTCTCCCCATTTCTGCTATCAAACAAAGCTACCATTGTTGTGAATTAGCCAGAACAGGCCACCCTGATCTGTCTGAGAAGCCCTTTGCATCTAGATGAGTTGGCCTTGTGCATTTTTTGGAATGTCACAAATTAATTTAAATTATCAGAATGTATTTGTACAGATTCTTGTTCTTGTAATTTTAGTATTATTTAGGGTGAATTCAGGTAATTTTTTGCCATTGAAATGTACTCATTTTTTTTAAAATACTCAATTATCTGGAATTAACCCTATATATACAGTATATTATATACTACTATAGTAGTTATTCATTTTTTGATTGAGCTTTTTTAAGTTTTCATTTTAGTTTTAGTGTATTTTTTGTAAATAATTTTTCATATGCACTTTTGTCATTTTTATATATAATGACTTTCTTCTGTGGAACGCAATGGAAAAAACTAAGGAAGGAAAAAAAATGTCTCAATATTTTATTTTGTGTCCTATACAATGAAAGTCAACATAGTCCAAAACAAACATTAGACCCCACTGACTTTCAATATATGGACAAAAATTATTTTTTTTATATATATATTTCACAGAACAAAAAGTAATACAGGTTTGAAACAATATGTGAGTGACTAAATGTATGATCAAATCTTCATTTTTTGGGTGAACTACCCTTTTAAATAATTGATTGTTATTCATCAGCACTAGAACAATTATTTCTGTGACTGTTCAACCTTTAATCACATTTGGCTGCAAAATAGATGTGATACCAGTCTGTCACAATAGTTTCATTACCTCTAGATAGCCACATGGGCGTTACAAAAGAAGATAATGGGTTGCTTGACATTTTTTGTTTCTTTTAAATAATTGGGTGTTGACCATTGTTTCAGAGTATCACCTTCTCTATTATGCTGGTAATTAGTTCCTTGTGCAGTTCATTCGAGGTGTCTGGAGTCACAAGACCTCGCCCAGAGTGGGATATAGCTCTAGTTTCATTCAGTTCCTTTGATGGTGTTGCCCATGGGTTATATGGGCTGAATGAGACCAGGTGAGGTGGTTTCATCTTAAAGAAGTGAGTGAAGTGTGCATAGCTCCCTTTGTCATGGAGAAAACAAAGCCTCTGTGGTTACTCCAAACATTAGCTAGAGTTTTTCATGGTCTATTTCCAGTTAATAATTTTAAGATAAGGGTTTGTAAATCAACATGCCGTAGTTGCTTCTCCGTGTCATTTACCTCCATGCAGATTTTCAGCAACAGAGAATTGTGCACTGCAATTGATTTATTACTTTTCAGCTCTATAATGGCTGTTTGTGCCTTTGCCTGAATCCCTGAATAAAGATAAGGAAACCAAGATGAGACAAGAGTGGCGAGGCAGGTTAGGAACGCTTTATGTGCCTATATTAAGTTGTGCAATCATAAGAACTCATTGATTGTCTCATAACTATGACCTTCCAAAATAAAGCCGATAGAGTAGGCACATTCAGTACCCAGTAAACACTCAAAAGCTTCAGTTGCAGCAGATGTTGCAGTCTTAATGCTTTTGTGCAGAGGGAGGCAGGAAAACAAGGGGAGAGCGAAAGAAAACTGCGCAACGGCCACAGTCTGGCTAGAGTCCAGCTGATAAGAAGAATGCAGGCTTTGCCTTACCCTCAGGCCACTGTTCAGTGGGATTCAAAACTTTAGATTCAAGATCAGCATTCAAACTCATCATTTCTGGGTGATTTTGTAGGGAAGATTAACACAAAACTGTTATAACTTTGCATGAGTAATTTATCTTTCATGGTATGGTTGTTATAAGTAGTGATTTGAATATTTTCTATTTTTATCAGATTAGAAGGCCTTAGCCCAGATGTTTTGCATATTTGGGATAATTTGTGATATGTGATATACGCTGTATATTCATTATTATCATAATGCATAAATGCATGTGTTGTTCACTAAGTACACTATAGGAACAGTCCTGTGCAACTGAACCTGAAACATATATATATATATATATATATATATATATATATATATATTGGTGGCCAACATCTGGAGTTCATAGAAGAACATCACTTTGTCTTAGCCTGCAGGTAATGTAAGTTTGATGTTGAGCAGATAAATGCAGTTTTATCATTGAGGATTATTCATAAGAGGAATTCATTCGTGTCAGAACAAGTCTTTTGAACTTGCTGTGTATTTGCACCTCAACAAGAAACCTTTTTTGTTTACATCAGACTAGGGATGCGCGGTATACCGTTACTGGAAAAGTACCAGTGTATATATTATATTTAAAACGGTACGATATCATAATTTTGCTCAGTCTGGCATTTTATACCCTGCTGTTCCAAAGTGACTTTACAATAAAACAACATTTGTTGCATAAATTGCATTACTATAGTTGTATCGTTTTTTTCTTCAAACTCAGTCAAAATGTAACCTATGTTTCCTGTAGGTTTTTGTTACAGTTTGACACAAAGGTATTAAGATATTAATCTGTTTTATTGTTATTATTTAATAAAATTGTTTCAAATTCACTTATCTTTTGATGCTGGTTATTTGTCACCTATGATATTGTTTTAGTATCGATACTGAGGTATTACATTCTGGTATCGTACCGAAGCCAAAATTATGTTATAGCCATCCCTACATTAGACACAGAAATCAAATCATTAAAAACTATTTATTTAAAAATTATATAAGAAAAAGTATTATATAATAATTTAACACTATAACATATTGATTATTTATCAGATATATCAGCTAATATTGAATATTTAATTTCCCCTTTTTATAATTTTGATAACCTTGGCTTTGCCATAATCTAATCTTAAATGCTACTGGTAAGTGTGAAATATCAAATTCATTCCCTGACATTAGATGGCGCTTAATGTAAAACAGAAATACCCGGTACACAAGGTGGCACTGCACAACTGTACGCTTCTGACACACGCTTGTCACTCAGAAGAAGAGAGCAAGTATTTACGCGCTTGTCAAAATCATACAAAGAAAACATGGATATTTCAAGCACCAGTAGCTCCAGCTCCAGCAGCTCCAGCGATGAAGAAATTATTGTTCTGCTCTACATTCATCTTGCCTTGCATCTTCTTTGTCTTCTTATTTCTTTCCAGCAGTGTAGACGCTACTTGGCGTATATCTTCTTCGTCGCGCGCGAAATTCGTCCCGGTGTGTACGGGCCTTTAAGTGTGAAATAGATCTCAATAAAAATATATATTTTCAGTTCATATTGTAGATTATAATGTTGTAATGCCAAAATTAATTTGTAGTATGATTTTTGTAAATAGATTTTCAATGTATTTACACAAAATTGCATTACATTTTTTTAATCCGTATATTCATTACCATCAGTCGGAAAGTGAAAATAATTACCTTATCAGCAAGAATTGTAATATTGGTGCATACTTAAAATGTAATGGTAAACAGCAATATTCCTCCTCCTGCATGGCATTGTGTAGACCGCTATCGAAAGCCCGGGACACACCAAGCAGACGGTCGGCTGTTGGCCAATGTCAGGTGGATGTTGAGCATTGCTCGGTTTAAATTATTTTGGGGTGTTCCACACCATTGTCTCTCGTCTGACGCACTCTGTTTTTCGGCGGATTCTGCATGTCGATTCAGGGGTGGAGCTGTCAGCGAGAAAGAGAACTCCAATTGGCTATTCGGCTTAGTGAATGAGCTCAAAGAAAAAGCTGAACTGATGAAAGCAAACCAATGGTGGAGTAAAGAGAGAAATCAAAGACGCTTGTTGTCATTCTATCGGTTTCTTTTTATTTATCCACAAGAATACGACCAAGGGCTGACAATGCCAGTGCCATTTGCAACTTGGCAGACGTGATTAGAAAAAAGCTACTTGCTTTGTTTATCTGCACAGTTCTAGCTCTTTTGGGAGGGTTATGTTTTCTCAAGCAAGCACAGAGCGTACACGCTAGTTGGTAGTCAGCTGTAGTCTGTCCGGTGTGTTAGTGCAACAGTTTTTGCCCCAATGCAGACGATGCGAGGCGTTCTTTGGTGTCGGTTTGGTGTCCCCCCACACTTAAGATCCGTCCAGCAGATGAACTCCAACCCCTCTTATCCCCCTCTTATCCCCCTCATCTCTAGTAATGGGAATGGCAGCGTGACCTAATTGGCTGAGTGATTATGTGTACAGGTCCCATGCTGTGCCTACATAGGGGCTTTAGTCCTGTGAGGAGCGTTCCTGCAGAGTCGCCTTTAGTAATGAGGGAAGCAGGAGAAACCCTGCTCCCTTCCTTGTGCATTTTTCTCAGGGACATATTTCTCAGAAAAGATAACATCGGACACATTAAGGAATGTTTGAACTAGGGATGGAACGGTTCGTGGAAAAAAATGAACCGTACGGTTCTCCACACACGGTTCGGCACGCGCTTGGATCGCGGTTCAACTCAAATCTGACAACGCAACTGCAATATTGTTTGTTATAAGTAACATGGAAAATGTATACGGCTAATGTATGCTTCTGTTGATCACTCGGGTGCTGATAGCGCGCGCGTGCAGGTGAGACATGAACAGCACACGTTGATATCTGTGTTTAAACTAAACTCAATTAAGCTTTGCCAGTTTAAACATGTAAGAGCCAGAGGATGCTAGCTTGCGTGTGTAGTGAGAAGATTTGTGCGTGCACTCATCAGAACCGCACAAACCCGCACCTCAGAACGCGCGCAAATATTAAGCTCTCTCTAAAGTATTGTGTTTTAATGGACAAATTCACTCAAAAATGATGTCAACATGCCTGTCTTGGTAAGTATGCTAGCAGACATAGCCGCCTAAACGTACAGTATCAGTGCATTCTCTAAAAGTGACAGCACTTTTAATATTAATCACACAGAAAAACGTAGAAATTACTCACTACTCTTGATTGAATCACTTTTGTAACTTTGTTAAAGATTAATATTTCATTTATACAGTCAAATATGCAATGCTGTTTTACATTTGATTACTTTATTCAATTTCTGTACCTAAAAACTAACGCTAGACCTACCTAAAAAATCACTGTTTATTTTATTTGTATCTTTACTATATTGTATTTATTGTGCTGTTGCTTGTAGTTAGATAGATTATTCTTATTTTCTTTATTTTTATTTGACAGTATAGTTTTCCCTAAACACACCGAACCGTACTGAAACCGTGGCTCTAAAACCGTGATACAAACCGAACCGTGAAAAGTTGAACCGTTCCACCTCTAGTTTGGACGTAAGCCTGCAGGCCACTGTGGTGCAGGAGTTTTTAGTGAGTTGTCAGTAGGCAAAATATTGCTTGTTTCTCATTGGCGGCCATCATGAATTAATTGTGGTAATGTATTATAGCAGAATGTAATGAGCATTTCTCTCTCCAGTGTATATATTTGCCAAATCCTTAAATGGTTATGCATTTCTCCCTGCAGAAAGCAGAATGACGTGATTATTCTCTAAATCACCCATTTCCTCAAGTCATTTCTGAATATCCTGCATGTATAAAGAGCCTCTTAGCGCAGCTCAGTTTGGCTCACAGGATGTTGTGCAGTGACACAGTGACCAAAGAGGATAAGATGAAGTTAAGAGAAAAAAAGCCCATCAATACACGCTGTCTCAGCAAATTAGATATTACACTTGCTCACTTTATATATTTAAGACTGATATGAAGTGATCACTCAAATCATGCATGAAAGTCTTGAATTGGATTTTCTGACTAATTGTTTGCTGATTTCATGTAGCTTTGCTTTCCTTTAAAAATAAAATGAATAGTGGTATGGAGTATAAAAGACTGATGCCTGAAGCGCAAGGGGTGTCTTTTCTTCAGAAGCTGCCAATGTTTGTGTAGGTGTGAGGTTTATTTAGACAGTACACTCACACTTATTTCACACACAGTCATCACGCGCTCAATGACTCATTTATGCAGTATTAGATTGTTGTGTTTCCAGAAAGGCCATATGTAACCTCAGCACTCCTTCAGGAAGTTCTCCTCTTTTAGTTTTTGACTCGCCAGGCCATTACTCCCTGTTCTTTTCTGTTTGTGACATTTTATGTTCATGCTTTGCACTCTCCGCTCTCTATAAATAACCTCTGGGGTTGTGTGGCCGTTGGCTGATCCGTGAAGGATTCTGCTTAAGGACAAATGGTTAGTCACCTGGTCTATAATCCCAGCAGATTGAGGTTAGTGCTGCCTGCGATCATCATTATACACACTGCATACAGCAGGTGTTTACCTCAATAAATATTCATAAGCTTTGTGCAGTCACAGAAACATTCTGTTTTTAGTTTCAGTATATGTCAAACAGTAAATGTGTTGACTGGAGTGATGAAGAGAAAAATATGCAAATAAAAATGTTAACCCTGAAATGAATTGTGAAACATGCACAATGATAACCCGGAATCATCTTTACCCAGGGTTACGATTTGTCCCAGAAGTGTTAAAAGCCTGTGTGTGTTAATCTGTCAATCTCTCTTTTTTTTAAACACAATTTTTCCAGAAATTCAAACCTTGTATATTGTATAATAATAAATCCTTGTATGAGGATTCATTAAATTAGTGTGGTTAATTAGACGTGTTAACTTTTTATATTAACATTTTGTATATTAGCATTTTGTGATTCTATACAAATGAATTCCAAAACTATAAATTATTTAAGGAAAACAATAATTATGGGAAATAAACATTAATTTAAATCAAGTTTCCATCTTGATTTTCTGTTCTTTTTACCATTTTATTTTAGATTAGAATTAGATTTTAATATATTAATAGTAATACAATTACTGGACATTTCCTGAGGCCACCAGACTCAAAAAGGAGGACACAACATTTCACTTTATCTCCAATATGCTTTAAATGTGCAGCTTTTGTAAAAGCAGTCGAGTGATCTATAGCTAGGAACTGTAACTGTTAATTTACCATTTTCCGTGGATGGACTTTTAGTAAGGAATGTTAGCCAGTAGTGCAGTGACTCGTCTCTTTGAGAATGCTTCATCTCTTTGTTAATAGTCACCTATAGAGTGGGTGGATGATGATGGATCCATCTTAACAGTTATGTAAACCTTCATGTATTTAGCATGTCATTTTTATATGTGCTGCGAGCTGGATTGGATGTCTGGATTGAGGAGCCGGGATCATCTTAAAATGACATTTTACAGGCTCAGGTTCAAGTGAAGAAGCTGAAAATGATCTGAAAAAATTGCTGTCAGTATTTTTGACTGTAGGAGTTTCAAACTGACCATTAGTTCTAGAATTACAAGTGTGTGAAGCGCCTTGAATTCTATTGATCTCCGTAATTCATGAGGAAAACTGATTTACGTGGATGGGAAGGTCACGTTCTGAAGAAATATGAACATAAGCTGTCAGATTCTGCCTTTGAAAAGTGCCTTTGAAAGCCATTTATTCTCTGACAACGATCTGTTTTTGAGTAACACATTTACCTCCGTTTTTATAAACAATCAAAAATGGGAAACACTTGGCATGGTTAGTAAATAGGCTAAGTCTCACACAAGAATATGAACTACCTGATCACTTTAGAGAAAAGTGTTTGTCACTTCTCTTTCATAGGTCACAGTCTTTTAGAAATGAATTGTTGTTTTATGTAGGCTGTTTTTCAGATTTGCTTATCAAGATTTGTGCCTGATAGTACGGGGAAATTCTCCAATGATCTGTAAATGTAATTGACCTTCATTCTCGTTCTTATGTTTGCGCTTGCTTTTTATTTTGTCTCTCTCTCTGGATCATTCCTTCATCCTATCCCATCTCATGAAATCAAATCGAGCATAAATGATGTCCTCTCACACACACCGCACAGATGTCTAGTGAATGTGAAATGCTCAAACACACAGTTTTGGTGCGTTTGGTCCTGATTGATCACGCCTGTTACGCCGGGCCATTGTGAAGAATGTGCTTGGAACTGATCACGTGTTTATGAGGGTTTTCCCATGACTTATTCTGTCAGCTGTTGCTTGGCAACCTGGGATTAAGGAGATTGGCAGGAAGAGATAGGAAAGGGAGGGAGGGAGAAAAAGAGTTGGTTGGTCACTCCTCATGCGTCGGAGTAAAGTATGAAGTTTCTTGCTTATCAGCACATAATGGACAAAAACAAAAAGTCATGAGAAAATGCTATGCTGACATGGAACTACTATCCTTCAGACCACCTTGAGCAATACTGCGGTCTCTCTGCTGTCTCTCTTTAGCTCTCTTTAGCATCATTCCACTCAAATTGAATCAGGCGTTTTCGTAATTAAATCAGTAGCAGCTATAGGCATGCATTAAATGATGACCGTTCAGACAGGCATGTGTATTTAGGCTGGCATCAGGCAGCATTTCGGTAAATTCAGCCAATTGCTTAATCTCAAATCCTGTTACATGCCTTACATTCTGACAAACACTTGCTTCCAAAGTCCTCAATGCACAATCCATTTAGCTCCAATGGTTGGTTTAGGTAAAAGTCTGCATTAATTTAAGTGGTGGTATTTTAGGCATCAGCATCGACAGTTTAGCCAAAATGTTTTTCACTTCTAAAAAGCGTTTCTAAAATCTGCATTCAGTTCAACCAGAAGCTTTTAGAGTTTTAGTGTCATTACACACACACGTTTTTAAAGATGCTAAGATATATATTTTACCGTGTTAAGTGAAAATGAAACTCTGAAACTACTTCCGTTCAGTTACGTATTGCTGTTAATGACTGAATTAATCAAAAGCTATGTCAGATAGAGGAGTGACGTCTATAGAGAAGATTATTCTTGTCTTTTGGAAGTCCTGTGGATACTTTTGGACTTTAGCTGCTAAATAAAAATGTGGTAAAAACATGGTGTTTATAATAAGAATACAATTTATTTCCTCAATATTTTAAATAAACAGATCCTAGTTTATGTGTAGACTAAACTGTGTACAAAAAAATGAACATGAGGGATATTTATTCATAAACCGATTCATGTCATTGCCGTCTTAATGCTGTTCACTATAGTGAATGTTGTAGAAACATAAGGAACAATTCCGTACACTTATTACTTTAATCATTTATAATCACTCTGAAATGAGGATTTTCTCTTTTCTATGGCTTAACTTAATTTAAAAAAGTAAATAAAATGCTTTTCAACTTTATACTTCATTGCAAAATAATAACAATCCAAATTTTAACACTATACTAAAATAATTCTGTGTGTGGAAGTCTCTGTTAACTCTTGTGGAATGTTCTGTGAAGTGTTAAATTGAGTTAACCAAAGGGGGTGGGGCTTAGAGAGCAATCACTGTCAGTTCACTCAGCGTCCATATTTGCAGTGCCTCTGGGCAGCTGTTTCAGACATGCAAGACCACAGCATGAACTTTCCAACACTGAACTCTCAAAGACTGCTTGCCAGAACTTACATTTAAATTATATACTTCCAAACGGCAGCAAAATCTGACGTGGACTGTCCCATAAGTGTTGTTTCCTATGCTCAAATAGTATTAAGCAGAGAGAACCAGAGCTTCTAATGGCAGCTGTAGTGACATGACGACTTTACCAGTTATTCCACCATATTGTGCGTTGTGCTTTCTCCTATTCAGAGTAATTTGAGTGAACAGTCATGTTATATTTACAGTCTATGATGTTGTCCAGCTGAAGAACTGATGATAATGTCACTGGTTTGAAGTAGGGGTCGACCGATATGTGTTTTTCAGGGCCGATGCCGATACCGATTATTGCAGATCAAGTAGACCGATAACCGATATTTTGAACCGATATACGTGTCTGGTGTAAAAATGAAAATTAATGCCAAAATTAATAATAACAAGAGCTCTGACAAAAAACTTTCTTTAAATGCTTTTAAACATGTCTTTAATTCTGAAAACTGTTAATAACAACAACATTTCCGTTGGTTTTAATTTACAGTACAGTGCAAAAGAAGGCATAAAACATTCATTTAATTTATCTTTTAATCAAATGAGAGTTAGACTTTATTTTTGGCAAACAAATGAGTTTACTATTAAAATTAAAACATGGAAGAAATAGCGTATTGTGTTATTATTCTCAACAAAAGTTGTAATAATTGTTGTAGTTGTATTACGTATACAGTAATATATTCGGCTAAACCGAACTTATATTTTGACAGGTTGCCATGAGAACCTTTTAAGTTTCTGTAGCCTATGTATATATGATTTGACGATCGTTTTACTCAAATGAAACGGTCAAATGCTCATCAAGTGACTCTCGGAGCAGTTCTGGGGATGTTGTTCGTGTATTTATGTCCTCATTTATGCTGAAAACACCGCGAGCTTCACACGCTCTTCATGTATGTGTGCAGCAAATGAAACCGCACGTCTGTGTCATTCATCAACAGAGATGCAGAACATGCAGGATTCATATTTAAAGTGTTTTTGCGGCTTAATATTTATAGATACTAGTCCATAGCGCGAGTCGATTTAAGTGTACTGACCTACTTTTGATTAATTCATCCAAACTTCGACACATTCCGCGACATTCCGCGTTATACGGTAAATTCCATTATATGACTGCATTCCGCGATTCCGCCCGCATTTTCGCATCGCCCTTACCTTTGAGAGACAACTGATGCGTGATCACTGAGGCAGCTCCAGTTAGCAAGTGCTTCGGTGTGAGACTGCCTTCAGTTTTCCGCGTTGATTGGTCGGACTCGTGACTCTCTACATATCAGATGAGCGGTGGGCGGAGATTGCCTTCAGAGATTGAGAGATCGCCTCACTCTCACAGAGTGTTGAGCTCAGACAGGCTGCATCGAGCCAAATAGTGCATTTAAACATTAAATAATTTCACCTGTATTATTTAGTCACCAATAAATAATGTCACCTGTAAATAGTATGTTTGTTTGCATTATAAAAAAAAATATATATAAATAAAATAAAAATTATAAAAAAAACAATTATCGGCAAATATTTTTTGAAAATGGCCGATATCGATAATCGGTAAAATGCTTAATATCGGCGCCGATAATCGGCCAGGCCGATAATCGGTCGACCCCTAGTTTGAAGTGTCCAGTAACTTATGTAAAAGGATTTTCTTGAAATCAGGTTTCTGCTCTTGGGTGGCTCAGCTGAAGTGTTCATTTTAAACAAATCATTTGTAAATGAATTTCAAGAGGAATTTGGAAGTGCAGCTAGCACTTTCTCGAGGTCAGTGCCGAAGTAGCAGATCACAAGGCTATTTGAGTATTTCCTGTTCCTCATTCTCTCTCACTTGCTTTCAGAGTCGTGTTTTCCTACAGTGTCATGTGTCCTACAAGTAAAGCAGGATAGATTCAGCACATCTGTGTCCATCGTCAGGAGTAGTCCTAAATCCTCATTAGCTGAAGTCCCCTGAGACTGCACAGAACTTTTGTTGCATGTCTAAACACCTTTAAAGAGCAAGGAAAAGGAAACATTCCTTAACTTTCATTCAAGTTCAAGAGTTCTTGAAAGTAGATAACTGGATAACAAGATACTGTTTTAAATGTGCCACGGAGTACAAATATAGCTACATATTAGCTTTCTTGTTCCTTCTTTTGACTTTCTTTATAATTACTCAACCGTCTTGATTTGATTCCAACAGCAGAAGGTGAATTCACTCAATTCAAATGCAGCTATCAGCAAAGCCAATCAGACGAGTCAAACCTTTTGGCCAAGGCAGAAGGCAGTCTGTATCGGCTCATGGCTGTGACGACTCTACCTCTCTTGGTTATTATAAGGAAGTGCTGATTGCATTTGCTTCCTCAATCATCTGTAGTGTGAAGTGTTCAGCTTAAAGACTTATTTGGTCAAAAAAGCGATCTTCCTCAAGTGCACATAGTGACAGAAAAGTCTTTATTTCAGCTTTTTGGGCAGCAAATGCTTTGCCTTGCTGTGTTTGATAAGAATACAGCTGAAGTATTCCAGATTGTTGCAACCAACTGAAGTGTTACTACATTCAGTCTTGTTGGGTTTTTAGCACTTGGGAGCTTTTTATAATCTGTGAAGTGTCTTAAACACCACAGAGTAAATGGAGTCAGTCAGAAACTGAAAATACTTTAACCAACTGATCTTGATTTTACTCTTGTCTTGTGTTTTGATTAATTAAATGCATCCTTGCTGAATAAAAGTATTAATTTATCTTAAAAAATCCTAATGACCTCAACACTTTTAAATGATGATAGTATATATTTGGAACCAAGGCCACTGGAAAATTGTTATTGGCTGATGAGGTTTTGCAATAAGAGTTTTGTTAATGTAACTTTTTTTTTTCAGAGCACCCTTTACATTTCAATGTAAAAATAAAATTTGTTGATAAACCAGGAGACCATCATAATTCACCATGTTCAGGCTAAAAACGTCTGTTGAGCATGATTGAGAGGAAATGACTCCCAAGTGATTTCAGCTTGACTCATGACAATAACATGCCAAGAACAGTTCAAGTCTATGCATGACAGGAATATTTCACAAATCTTGGTCATTCTAAAGCACGAGGACTCTTTCAGAAGTTGACTGCATAATTAAACATGGTGGATTTAAATTACAGCTGACCTTTAATTGCACGGAGCATGCTTGACCTTTCTTTTGTTAAACAGACTAGCGTATGCGGACGTAAATTATTGATTTGAAGCCACTACTTGCTCGCTTTGTCAAGTGTTCTGATTTTACCTTTCAAAAATAAACCTAAAGTCTCGCTTGCCTTGAAATCACATTAGTTTGATTAACTGCTGCTGTACTGTAATCTTCAACCAAACCCACAGAGAAACATGACCCTCAGATGCTCCACAACTGTAATCCTTCATCAAACAGCATTTTCCAGAGCACTGTGATCAAGGATCATTTGAGAGATTTTGTGCCCCTGAACATGATCACACTCTTTTGGCCTTTGAATTAGTGATGAGAAGATGTCAGTGATACAGGGTTAATGAGAAGAGATGCTGTTTATGTGCATGTGAGAGACATGGCATCAGTAGGGTGTCTTGTGTCGGGAGACAGGAATACTCTGAGACTCCATATTCATGAGCAGGGAGCATGATGGGATTGCCTAGAAGAAGTTAATGAGGGAGATAAAACTCCTAGAAAACTACTAGATTAGCCTTAAATTTAAGTATTTTATTTGACATTAATATGTCTTATTTTACTTTAAATATATCTTATTTCATTGTTTTATTTTTAACTCTTACTTTAATATTTTGTTTCATTTAATATATCTTTTTTTTTTACGATCTTATTTTACTGTAATGTCTATTTTACCATTGCTTTAATTCAGTATATTTTATTTGTATGTTATTATACTTTAAATATATCTTTATTTAATTTAATTTTAAGATGCCCAAACACACATTTGAAGCTTTCTTAGAGCACTATCAGGCAAATTGAGCATATCTTCTTTCTTCCTTGGATTCTTACTTCCTTCTTGTCATTTTGTTCTTCCTTCTTCCCTGAAAGATTTTTCAAATAGTTGATAAGTGTCTCATTCAAAATACATGGGTGTGCGTGTGTGTGCGTGTGTGCGTGTGTGTGCGTATGTGCGTGTGTTTCTTTTGCTTGTGTGTATATGTGGACGTATAGAGGAAGTGGTCTCGTACATAGAAAGAAAAGGAAGTGACTATTCCTTTCTCATCGACCCATTGCTGCACAATAACTCACCCACACAGTTATCTGGCCTTTGCACCAGACAATATGCACCTGTGGATCAATTTAACACCTCATTATCAATGCAAAAGAAGAGGAAGCAGATATAATCGGTCTGGCCAGTGTGAATGCCACTTGTTCCGAACCATTAGTGATTACGTCTGCTGAATCACAGGAAGTGTGTGTGTGTGTGTGTGTGTGTGTGTGTGTGTGTGTGTGTGTGTGTGTGTGTGTTTAGACTGCAGATTTTATGTTTAAAGTTAGCAAATTTGAATGCTCTCGGATGTACACACAAACGTCTTGGATTGATATTAACTCAGTAAATTGCCAGCAGCTCATAAGCTGTATATTAAAAATGCAGGAGAGATGAACATTATGATGATCTCAGCAGCGGGTATAATAAATGAGTGACTGTTAATGAACACTTCAGCTCTGACTGATGATATCGATGCTTCAATTGATTCCTCTATGTTTCAGAGCATAATGTTCATAAGTGAGGATAGACACCATATTTTATTGTACATAAATGAAAACAAAATGGGTTGTACTGGTGTATATCAGTGGGTCTCTGCAAATATCCAGAAACTCCTCAGTAAGTTTTTAATGTTTTAAAAATAGTCTGTATCAACCATGTTCATAATAATAATAATGTACAACAATAAAATAACATGTATTTCCTTCACAGGAGTTTTCATTAAAACAGTATATGTAGTGTCTTCCCATTAAAGTCTATTCAATGATTAGATGACTGTTGAGAGTTCTCACTGGTCTGTGAAACACTTTTACAGGAATGGATTTTTTTTAAACCTTTTATTTATTCAAATATTTAAATTGAAATATGCTAAAAAATGATGAACAGTTGGTAAGATAAGTGAAAGATGCTAGTGAGAGCCTAGTCATTGATCTGCACTGCCCTCTGCTGATCACAGGAGACATTGTAGCAATAACTCCAGTCATGAGATGGGTGTTCCTTGTGTTTGCATGAACATTTATTTCAAAAAGTAAAAAGTCCTGTTTTCCATTATATTTCTGCTTTAATAACTTGGTTTCTTGTGTGTGTGCAGATTTGATTCAGAGAAAGATAACTACATCGATCTGATGGAGCTGAAGCTGATGATGGAGAAACTCGGTGCACCTCAGACTCACCTGGGCCTGAAGAACATGATCAAAGAAGTAGATGAGGACTTGGATGGCAAACTCAGCTTTAGAGAGGTAAATGCTTCAGTTTGTCAAAACATGAAACTATTTTTGTACCGATTTGGCTGTATTTCACAGCAATGAAGAGCTGCATACTTTACAGGAAACTACTTCTGTTCCTCCATTAATCACCTTAATTCCTTCATCTTTTTTCTCTAGTTTCTTCTTATCTTCAGAAAAGCAGCAGCAGGAGAGCTAGCGGAGGACAGCGGGCTTCATGTCCTGGCACGTTTATCAGAGATCGACGTGTCAACTGAGGGAGTGAAGGGAGCCAAATCATTCTTTGAGGCAAAAGTAAAGAATCATGACATTTAATATGTTTTCCCACCCCTAGGTGAAATAAATCCTCAGGTTTAACCATCAGCAGATTCATATTTTAAACTCTTAGTCTATGACAGCTGTAATCTCCTGCTTAGATAGGTTGCATTGAATGCCACTGATAAGGAAATTCAATTTAGGATTACCTAAAATACATATTTGTCTCTGACAGGTGCAGGCCATTAATGAATCAAACCGGTTTGAGGCAGAAATCCGTCAGGAGCAGGAAGAGAAGAAGCGTGATGCGGAGGAGAAGAAACAAAGACAAGCCGCTTTCAAAGATCTGAAGTCAGCCTTCAAATAGCCTCATCCACCTCGACAGCCTCGATTTCCTCGTCACGTTTGTCCGTCTGTCAGCCATCAGAGTCCCCCCCAATCAGAGATACTATGCAAGGCTGTGAAATGCTCAGAGATCCATGCAGATTCATCTTCCTGAGACAGGGACACCTGCTGTGAACGGATGTCGGTGTGGAAATCGTCTGTTTATCATTGCCTGTTTCTCTCGCTCTCTCTCTGGCTGATTTTAAATGTGAAGCCAGACACTGATCTCAATACACTGGATTGGATTAGTTCTGTTTCAGTCGTACGTGTATAGATCATCAGTTTCGTTTTAGTTTGAATGGCATTTTGTCTTGTTCTCGTCAATGTGTCAGTAGATTCAAATGTAACATTTTAAAGTTTTTTTTAATCAACTAGTACTCTCAGTATGCCATATCCAGTCCGTTGTATTCATATCAGTGGCAATTTAAGCAGGAAATGCTTTTCACTGTACCGTGACTAATTCAACTTTCACCGCTGACCATTTGAACATGAGAGGACAAACATTAGCGTACACCAGACCTGGCACTCGTTCACAGACACATTAAATATTAAGAGCATACTATAAACAATATTTTTATTGAGAGAGAGAGAGAGAGAGATGGAGAAGTGGTTTTGGGTGTATGTGCATGTGTGGTGCTGATTGTAATGGTGTTTGTTGAGTGTTTATCAATATTTTCTTGCATGGTCACTGTGGTGTTGTTTTCCCTACATGGTTCCCTTTAGACTATAAGGTGTCCGTCCAGTGTTAAATGTGGCACATGCAGGCTTACAATTAGTCTTTAAAATCAAGATGATGACATGAAATGGCTGTAAAATTGAAACGGCTTACTTTTGCCTTACAAAAGTAAGTGATTCGAAATGAATTTCTTCAGCTTGTTTGGTTGATGTCGATGGAGGTCGATGGTCATCTGGCTGGTTATACTCTGAACCCCTGTGTTTTGTGCTTCCTGAACAGTTAACAGTAACATGCTCATGGGGTTGGTCAGATACCAGAGATGGCAATTAAATCCTCCTCCGCTTTAATATGAAGGGATAGTTCACCTACGAATCATTTACACACTTGTGTCTTTCCAAACCTGCATAGCTGTCTTCTGTGGAACACTAGGTTTTATTTTGGAAAAGGTTTTCACTGTTTCTGTCCATATAATGAAAGTCAATGGGATCCAGAAGAACATTGAACTTCCTTTAAAAAACACAAATATCACAGAGACTTCTTTTTGTTGTTTTGGTGTGAGAAGAGAAATTCATACAGGTTTGGAACGACATTTGGAGGAGTAAATTATTCTGGGTGAGCTTTCCCTTTAAGAGTCAACTCCCTAAATATAAGTCTGGGTTACTTAACATTAATCAAATTATGACCAAATGTACAAGCCTAGCACAGCAGCCCATGCCCTGTGAGATAAGGATAAATCAAGTGTTCCATGCACAGAATACAGACATTATTTGCTAATGAAATATGCATGGCTTTTCTGTAGAGCCAGTGCATGTAATTCAACATCGAAATGCCATGTGTCTGAATAGGATCTATTATAAAAGTATTTAGTTTAAAAATAGAATAAGTTTTAAAGTTTACTGTGACTTTCATCATCTGAAAAATGAGGGAACATTTCTAATGAAATCATCCAAAAGTTGAATTGAACCTTTTATGGTCATGTGACATGCAGTACACTGTGGCAAAGGTAACTGAGATGCTATGTATAAAGACAAATCTATATTTTCATGTGATGGAAATTAAAATATTTTAGTTTTGTATGGAAAGGGTCTTGTGAAAAGAAACATTCTTATTTTCTCAATATGAATTTTGTTGCCTACAATCACGTCTCCCTTTGGTTCTCCGCATATCTGATATTCCTTAGGTTTTTCCATTACAATCTAATCAGTAAAGGCGAAACACCTTTAGTCTTTTCTATAATGGAGACCATAATGTTGGCAGTTGCTATGCTTCATGTTGTTCTTTGTTTTTGTGTTCCGAGTCACTGGTAAATGTTCTTGTCTGCTCACTATTCTGTGGAAATTCCAATAATAGCTGTGTAAATATTTATCTCCCAATCTTTCCAGTCATCTTTTTCTTCTGTTATCTTCTGTTCATCTAAAAGGTATTTGAAATATTGTCTGTTAAGAGGTGAATGTAGTGTTGTATATGTTCTTGCTGGTGAATGAGGAGTCGACTGAAGACACCAATCAAACTGCTGTTGCATTCTGTTAGAAGCCGTAAACCATTCTGTCATTTTTTAAAGAGATTTTAGCTGTTCCATTGTTGTCGTGCCAAATGATTTCACATGGTGTTAAGCTCATTTTAGTGCATCATTCCCTGAAATCCATCCGTATACTTCTGATTAACAGCCCCAGAAGAGATTTGAATTAATATGAATATTGCTAACTGGAATTTAGATTAAACATTAAAATCTACATTGTTAAAACTTTTAAAAAGTTATAACTCGTAATTAATCTTTTTTGTTTTACAGTTTTGGGTTATCACATTTGAGTAATCACGTTAGAGACCGTATTAACTTCTGTGGGAAAGCCTGCTTCCAAGGCAGATAAGACCCAAACAGCACAACATTTTTAAACCTTTTTCTTTTATTTGATTATTTTTTTCCTGTGAAGTGTAATGCCAGGAAGACTAAAATGACAGTGTTGTTACATTTCACAATTTCATCTGATGGCATGTTTTTGTTGTTTTATTCATCATTCCAGCGATTTGACAATGGTTGAGAGGGCCTTGAATCACCCCGATCATATCTGTACCTTACTGTCACTGTGTCAGTTGAAACTGGTGGTTATGGCATTATACTCTTGGGCTTATACATATTGATATGTGGCTTCTATAATATGCACATTTATTTTTGATTTTCTTACTAAAATGTTCAATTATTCTTGTGACAATAAAAAAATTTTTAATTTGGACAAATTTTGTTTGTTTTAGTGATTTATTCAGTTATGTATCATCCTCGCATATAAAATGAAATATTTAGTAAATAACCAATTAAATAAATAAACAAAATATATTATAATTATTATATACGGATATAATACAATATAAACTTAAATACGAAATTAAACTGGTTGTTTTAAAGTAATACAAAACATGTTGTTATACTTATGTTTGAGGATCTGGGGCCGTTATCAAAGAGAAGATGTGACCTTGAATTCCAAAGTGCTCATGACTAAAGCACTCCGCTTATGAAATTATTATTGATTTATTTATACATTTTTTTGTAAATTAACGTTATGATGCTAAGTTAAGTGACCAACTCAATATAGTGTCACTAGATAGAGCTGTTTGCAAGCCCTCATCTGATTCTGTCGCCGTATGAAATGTTTTTCTAAATTCATCTAAATTACTAAACGTAACTTGAACACAAAACCTATATATTACAAGATTTGCGCTTGATATTTTGAAAAACAAAACACGCTTGGATAAATGTTCACGGAAGCGCCATCGACCCCGGAACTATTGTTCAGAATTCTGACGTGAGGCGCAGTTCCTCCGGACTTCGTCGCGGCTGCGCGCGGAAGTCTTAGTCACGTGACACATCTCAAGCGTAAATATTTTTCTCCTCACAGCGAATGATCGCCGACCTCGCTGTTTTACCTGCATATATGAGTATCGACTTAACTTTTCCCTAGTTTAAACTGCGTAGGTTTTGTCTAGTATCCACGGTTTACTGGAATATTCAAACTGAGAAGGACAAAATGAACGTAGACCTTCCGCAAACCGGGCAGACTGGAGCAGCAGCCGCGTCCAGCAGCAACTGCGTCCCGAACAGCGCCTCCACAATCGCTAGCAGCATCCCTGCGGTCGGCAATGGTGGGTGTCTTTTTACATTTTAAACGTGTACAGGGTTGCTGTTGCCTTTTAGGTACTTAAGTGTTGGACTGTATAAAGATGGAGAGTATTTGTACTCTTTGTTATTAGTGTAATTCTGAAGGCCTGTCGTACTTTGCCCCTCACAGTTCGCACCTCGGCAGCAATGGCAACCCCATCATCCGACTCCAGCGTGTCAAACGGGCTGTATGTGCCCACAGGCATCGCTAATGGAGACGTGAAGCCCGTTCTCTCAACCACACCGCTGGCTGATTTCCTGATGCAGCTGGAGGATTACACTCCTACAGTCAGTCCACATATGATTTATTCGTGATTGTATCTTTAGGAGTAGCACTGTTAACACACTCTGTTTTTCAGATCCCAGACGCAGTCACGGGATACTACCTCAACCGAGCTGGTTTTGAAGCGTCAGATCCACGAATGTGAGTTGGAGCAATGTTCTTTCAGAAAGCTGTTATGTAGTGGTGCTCCTAAAAACATTTTAGGGTCTTTAAGCAAACATTTTTTTGACAAGTAACTTTTTAAATCTAGTTTAAAGGCCCGTTTACACCAAAACAATAACTGTGACGATAACTACATTAACACCCACATCAATGGATGATAACGTTTATTATTACTCAGTGTTGTTTTTAATTTGTATTGTTATTTAAAATAACTTTTAATTGAAAAGGCTAAAATTAAATATAAAAATATTAGATTAAACATGAAAGTTTAAGAAGCTAAAATATGCTATAAAATAGCTCTGGCAACTAACTGAAATAAATATAAAGTTGAAGTACTGAAATTACTAAATGCAACACTGAAATAAAACTAAATTAAAGCTTTTAAAAAACTAAAAAAGGGTAAGAACACATTCGAGTAAAATTACTAAAATTCAATTAAAACACAAAAAGTTAATAAATACTACAATAATATATATTTAATAGTTATCACAGTGACCCGGGGCTCCACACAGAGATCACGCAGTCACATGAAGAAACAGTTCTTCTGGATTTAGTCTGTCTCAGTTTTTTCTGTTTCTATGTCATTCCAGACAGAAGATGATGATCAGGTCAGATCTATGTGTGGAGCTCTGGCTGTTGTCAGACAAATATCTCACTGGATTATTACAATTAATGGAAAATAAATGTTTGAAAATGTAAACTGATATTTCTTACTGACACACTACAGAAAAAGATAGCAATAACTGACTTAAAACCATTTTGTAGATGGTGAAAATACTAGTGTTCTAATCAATTTGGCCTCCACTGTATAAGGGTGTATTCACCCCAGGAAAGTCCACTAGGTCACTTGGTCTGGACCAAATACAATGTTGATTTTTTTTTTTTGTTTGGTGCGGTTCGCTTTCACACTGCCCTTTTCGCAAGTGAACCAGAAACTAAAGAAAACTACACGTGTGCTTAATGTCATCCATTCATTGGTTCATCCATTCAACCGTACCAGAGTTCATTTGGAACCAGACCGAGACCACCTCTTCAGCTGGGCCTCGGTACGGTTGACACATCTTCCCAAAATATCCACAAAAAGAAGGAAACAAAGTTGACTTCGATTCAATTGAACCAAACAAGACAGGTGTGAATACACTCTAAGTGTACCCTACAGTTTTGTTTTCTGTCACTTTAAATGTTTGAGCTCCTTAAAGTCTGATTGGCTTTAAATGTTTCATCATTCATCAGCTGGAAAAAAAAATCTCTTTAGAAATTATAACAATGATATCATTGCCCTGTCCTAAATTATACAGAACTAGAATGATTTTTAAAACTTGATATGTATTGTCCTGTGAAGGGGACATTCATGTGTCATGAAGTGTATTGCACTGTTGGTGATACATTAGGTCAGCAGTTCTTAATCCTGGTCCGCTCTGCACATGTTGTATGTTTCTCTTACGGCTTCAGGGGTTTGTTCCATTCGACCGTAAGTGCCCTGCAAAGTGGACATCGCAGGATATTCCGCCATGATTCCAGTTTGAAAGAAGTGTATATGTTCCATTCAGAGGGTATTAAAGTGCGCGAGATGTGACTTCTATGCAAATTACATTATTGCGATTAAATAACCCTTCAAACTTCTGTATTTTGTCTGTGTGAAGACGCTGCAGGCAGTGGTGGAGCGCAAATCTGTGTTCTTAAGTAAACTTTAACCAATGTGTGCAGGGAGTAGAGAGCAGTGAACACTATGTAGGGAACATGTCAGTCGGAACAGTCATTCATGCAGCTCTCTTCTAACGAGCTGGTTATCTGAATCATCTTTATTCTGTGTTTTCAGAATCCGTCTCATATCATTGGCGTCTCAGAAGTTCATCTCAGATATTGCAAACGACGCACTACAGCACTGCAAAATGAAGGGCACAGCCTCTGGAAGCTCCCGAAACAAGACCAAGGTTTGTGTTTGCAAATTGAGATAAGTACAGTAACATATTCTACAATAAATCTATATAATGAATGTTTAATCTGCAGGCCATCATTTGTAGAAGTTAAAAATGTGTTGTAAAAAATCTCTCATTCACACCTCCCAGGACAAGAAGTACACGCTGACAATGGAAGATCTCACACCAGCCATGGGAGAGTATGGCTTAAATGTAAAGAAACCTCATTACTTCATTTGAGGGAAGTGCTTCATTGAAATGGACTGCTGGAAATGCGCTGTTTATCCCATCACAGCTTTAAAGACATTATCCTTCAGCGTGGGAGCCATCAGCCCACTGGCCCTCTGCTTTTGCATTAATTTTAAGCGTGTATAAGTTGTTTGATTACATCACACCGTATGACTTGAGTTGATGTCAGTAAAAATCCTGTATAAATAAAATCATTGTAATTACACGTCTTCTTTACTGAAGCCTAGTGGGATCAATTATTGTGAAAATGAGTCTTAATTTAACCACTGTAAAGCTTTTACGCTTCTGACGTCAGCTCATACACTGTCTGAACTTCTCTCTGCTTTATGGATTTAGTTTCACACCATAGGCTCTAGCTGTAACGTGTTGCAGTATTAATAGTACCTAGAGCTGCTCTCAAGTTTCCCGCTCTAGTATAGCTGCACTGACCATAGACCACTCATCACACCATCTGTCTACAGCAAACATGATATTAATAATAATATTTAAATACTAGCCTTTGCTATGTGCTTCAACTGTATGTGCTCACAGGCAAAGTTAATACAGATGTAAAGCTCAATAATAGTGACGGGGCAGTTATATTATATTAAAGCTAGTATTCAGTAAAATTAAAATACTATTATTACTGTGCTCTATTTGTAAAACAGTGATTTTGTAAATGTTAATATTAAATGATTTCATCAAATAATTGTGCCTATTTTCCAGATTATTTCTATAAAACAATATAAATCTAAATGGCTAGACAGATTTTTCCCACATCACAAGAAAGAATGTGAACATCTTTCATGTTTATTAAATTACACTTTTAACATATGTTCATTTGCAAGACACACAGGCGGAGGTGGAAACTGAAATTGTGTGTATCTAAATGCAAATCCATCAACATGTTGTACGTCGCATTGAATTATAAAAACATGCTGAACAGAAACGACAGACCAGACCGTATACGAGAGAAAATACAGCTTTAGGACGTCAATCTGTGACAGTGGTCAACACATTCTTTTAAGTTCAGCTATACTTTAAAAAGGTTCAACGTTGCAATAGTCAGTGAGCAAAATGATTTCATTTGAGGACTTCAGCTGCTACATTGAGAAGAGACAAAAACTGGAACATTGTTGCTCACTGAAACACTTTTCTAAAGCAACAGTGTTTTTTTCCAAGTCAAGTATCTGCATTGTATTCTTGATGTGCATGCTTCACATGTAAATGACTACATCCAATGTCCCTATAAAACGTCTCTAACCCACTAAAATCCCTTTTCTAAGAAAAAAGGTGTCAGTGCCTGTGGGTAGTGCACAAAAATAATCCGGCCTGCGTCACGTACTGATCCCATTCCCACTGTCCTATATCCATCTCAACTGAACTATACCACAAATATACAAGCCGTTAAATTAAATAATAATAATAAAAAAACAATCCTTAATCCTTTACATATTCCAGTTTTCTCCATTTACTAGCCAACGCCTGACATGTCATTTTCAATCCCATTAAGAGCACTGAGGAAGATTCTTTTGAAGAATGTTAAGGCTCATGTGAAACATGAATATGTACTTAAATATGCAGATAAAAACATTCCTTTAAGCTTTTATCGGACATTATAAGCCCTTCTTGCCTCATTTGTAAGTCACTGAATAAAAGCATTTGCTAAGAGAGTAAACGCAAATGAAGTGCTTTGCATATTGTACTTGTTCTGTCAGTCACAAGCATGAAAGCACTTGCCATTTAAATGAGATAAAAACTGAAATGGAAAAAGATTTAAAAAAATATTTTTCTATAGGATAAGTAAGTTTTATGTATATAGTATATTTTTCTAAAATTCACCTTTAAAAACTGCGAACGATTTCCTGTAAACAAGATGTCAGGATAATAATCCCTCCATTTAGTGTAACAACTATTTTATAACCAAACACAAAGTTCAAACCACAGATACATGTGGCAGACAAACCAAAGAAAAGACTTGCCTTTGTGTCTCTATGTCCACAGATTAAAAGGTGTTCAGGCATTTGTCTGCATTATGTAACTCACTCAACTGTAAATGTTCACAGAACAGTGTGAACAATTTTATTGAGGATGTTTGGTAAATTCAGTTACCAAAAATTAAGTCCTAAATCAGAACAGCCATCAGAAAAAAAATCAGCAGACCTCAGCAAAATAGCAGTAACATGTTCAGGCAGGCGTCCCTTTTTATATGTCATTTCTCTTGCCATCTTAGAAAAAAAGAACACTTCCAAACAACCAGTGCACTACCTGTTCATAAACTGAAGTGATTTTGGACAAAGGCAGGAGATTCAGGCTGATGAAGTCTCATGAATTTGCTGAATGTCTCTCAGTATGTTTCTACACAGCACTCGTGTTTTCCTTGGGTTTGGTTGACTTGGTGCCGGGTGGAACTGGGATGGGACGCCGTTTACGTTTTGTTATCTTGCTGCTCTGCCCGTTTACAATACCCTGAGCCATGCCCTCCATATCCTCCACTCCAATATTAATGGCTTCTGCCAGCTCCTTCCTAGTCACAGATACAAACTGTGGGTCCTCAGCCAAGGAGTCTAGACCACCGTCTCTCAGTGCCTGAGGATTCATGGACAATATAATGTGACAGTCTTTCCTGAGAAGGTATGGAATGAATGTAAAGTACATGGCCTGGTGTATTTACCTGCTGAATGAGTTTGTCGGTGGCTGGTGAAGCTTCTTTTGCTGCTGTCTGGTTCTTTGGTGGCCCGTATGAGGGGTTATAGGGGAACTGAGAGAGTCAGACACACGCGGAGTCAGAGAAGAATATCAAGTAGTCACTGTACTGTGTTTGTACTGTGTTTAGCTCAGGAAATGTGACACCTGTCCACACCTGTGTGATATCGGTCCTCACGGTGAAATCTGACAGCCGTCTGTCATCAACACTTGAGGCCCCGCCCACATACGAACAGGAGCCTCCTATTGGTTGCACAGAAAATAATGTCATTTATACAATAAAGTGTGTAGATTACTGTCATATCAACTGAATTTCTTCATGGTGTAATTAGTATAAATTAAAGAAGTCTTTATGCTTACAGAGACTGCATTTATTTGATCAAAAATGCAGTAAAAACAGCAATATTGTGAAATATTATTACAATTTATAATGGCTATTTTCTGATTGAATATATTTAAAAATGTAATTAATTCCTGTGATGACAAAGCTGAATTTGTCTCATGATCCTTCAGAACTCATTCTAATATGCTCATTTGGTGTTCAGGAAACATTTCTCATTATTATCAATGTGGAAAACAGTTGTGCTGCTTAATATTTTTGCTAAAGTAAAAACATGCTTTTCAGGATTCTTTGATAAATACAAAGTTCAAAAGAACAGCATTTGTCAGAAACCCAAATATTTTGTAACATTAAAATGTCTTTACTGTCACTTTTGATCAATTTATTGCATCCTTGCTGAATAAAAATATGAATTATAATTTCTTTAAATAAAATGCTATTATATGAAAAAAATATCACAATAAAAAATATTATATATTTGTTTATTCTTTATTTATTCTTCAATCACCTACTGTTTTCACTTATGTCCTCGAATGAATAGTTTCTAGTTGCAGCAGCTGACAGTGACTGGTTTTCAAACGTAAACCTGGATGACAGAGTAAAAACAGCATCAAATGAGCATTGTGACCTTTACAGATACACATTAAGTGCACTTTTCTTTATAGGTATCCACTCACTCGTCAACAAAGTTGGCATTGTTATTGGTGTTGGTTGTTATTGGCATGTTATCAGGGAAGAACACAGTGTTTGGGAGGAAGACAGAGTCTGGAGGTGACTCTATATCCTCCAGACGAGTCTCCACAAACTGCAGGGGCCTCTGGCTGGTCATCTGTGTGGAGAGAGGACTGCTGGGCTCAGAGGAGAAGGGGTCTGTGTTGAGTCCAAACAGACCTCCTGTCCGCTGCATGGATAGAGACACAGAGACTAGAAGTCTAAATGGACGTCTTTATCTACTTGTGTCTATTTCCTTCAGAAGACACTTCAGTACAGACCCTGTAGATGCCCTCCTCTCCACCCTCCAAGGCACGCTCCATCTCATCCTCAGCGATCAGGTCACCTGAGATGGCCCTGTGTAGCTCAGGTGCTGCTTCCTCCTCGATGCTGCGCAGACCTGCCTGCAAACTCAGACGGAAGACTTGTTAGGATTTTGCTTGAAAAGCATCCTTTTTATGATGTTTACTACAAGCATTTATCATAAAGTGCACCTTAATCTCATCAGTGTTCTTCTTGGTGGGCCTGTAACCGTAGTATTCCTCCTGCCGCTTCAGGAACTTGCGGAAGTGTTCCTGTATCAGGAAGGTTGCGTAGAACTTTCCAACGGAGACTTCATCCTCTACAGCCAATAAAATCACATCACAGTCAGACATGGATTGTATTTAAAAACATGTAAATTAAACATAAATGATTATTCTCACAGCTATCTCACCTCCAATGGGTGGAATGACCTGGTCCAATAGTTTCATACTGGTCCTCTTCCAGATGGACTTAATGATGGCTCTCAGTTCCTCATTGGCCTGCTCAAAGTTTCCTGACAGAAAATGTGAGTTAAATACTATGCCGAGAAATAAACTGCTTATTAAATTGAATCTCAATTACACACCTTCTGTTTTGATTTTCAAAGCTGTTCTGACCAGTGCGAAGAGTGTGGCGTTGAAGGTCACCGTGCCGTCGCTGTTCAGCGGCATGTTCATGGAAATCAGCCGCTGAGGTGGAAGTTCACAAATACAGATTTGAAATATCACTGAAATACACTACTGATCAAAAGTTTGGGGTCATTACAAAAAAAAAAGTATTCTAAATTGTATTGTTTACATTGCAATTTATAACATTTCTTTTGAGTAATGGCTGACACTGCAGACTGATTGCCATTAGGAATAAATTACATTTCAAAATATATTGAGTTGTTTTATGTAATAATATTTTATAATCTTGCTATTTTCATTGTATTTTTGATTAAATAAATGCAGTCTTGATGAGCCCAAAAAAAGGAAAACTTACCAACCCTAACCTTCTGAACACTAGATTACTTTAAACAGAACCGAACAAAGTTGATATCTACACATTGATAATATTTTCCCCAGCTTTTCTCAGTTAGCACAACAATTGACCCTTTCTAGTACTCATGTTTTTAGATACTTGCAGTTCCAAAACTTTGTTAAAAACTAATTTCCCAACTTTCCAAATCTTCCACCAAAATCCCATCTAGATCAAATTCTTGAAGCACCCTTAGATAAAAAGGGTGCACTGTTTACTTTATACAGACTGATCTCCTCGATTTCCACCATCTCTCTCACTTACAGTATTAAGAAACAGTGGGAGTCGGACCTTTACCTCACATTTGAAGATGAGATCTGGAGCCAGAGCTTGTCCTGAGTCCATACCTCATCTATTTGTGCACGACATAGTCTAATCTTAAAATATATTCATCACATTTATTGTAAAAAAGTGAGGCTGGCAATCTAACCCAATCGGTCAATCTAATCATTAGGATATTCTTATGCTTGTAGCTTGATTTTGATCCAAAGTGCATAGAGTACAAGTATGCACAATGTATGTACATACTGTAATCTATATTTGTAATGTTTTGTTTGCTGATGTAAATGTGTACAATGTACATGGGTGATTATTTTTATTTATTTATTGTTTCCAAACTTGATTGAAAGTTTAATTTGTACATAATTGACATGCACTCTATAATTATGTATTGATAATATAATTATGTACTTTTTTGTATAACTCAGGGTTGGGGGTAGAGTGGTGGAAAAAATGTTGTTTCTAATCTTTATCCTTTTATTATTATAAAAGTTCAAAAAACAGATTAGGCAAAAAACTAACAAAAAAAACAGCCAATTGTCTTACCTTACAAGCTGAGCGGTGGGGACAAAATTTACCAAAACCCAACGGGGGTTGAATCCTCCGCAGGAGAGTAACTACATCCAGATGTTTGATTCGTCCCCTTTGTAAGAACAGAAGACTGTGTACTTTATTATGTTTTTGGGAAATTCATAAAATGAACAACCACAAAGCACAAATCTCCAGCATATCATGACACTGGAATTGAGTTTTGTGTGCTTTAACTCACGTTGCTTCAGGGTCATACTCTGCCCAGATCTTCTTGAACTCATCCAGGTGATGCGGGCCGAGGATTGACCAATCGTGAGTGAGGTAATCAAAATTGTCCATAATGACAGCCACAAATAAATTGATAATCTACAGGAAGAGAATGATTTTGTTTCTAAAATAAACAGCAATTTTGGATAGGCTACTGCATTCTGAGCTGATTTCCAAGTTTACCATGTATAAACTACAGGAGCCTCATATCTGCTTACCAAAAATGCACACAGCATGTAAAAACTGAGGAAGTAGAAGACAGAGATGCTGGAGCCGCAGGTATACTCCTCTCCAGGGCCGTAGTCTGATTTGGCGTCACAGAGCTTCCCATACATAGACGCCAGCATGACTTTAGGCCACTGCTCTCCAGTGGCAACACTGTGAACCCACACATTCATCACTTACCTGAATGGTTGAGTGCACTTTATGGCCTCTCAAGTTTGCAAAGAATTACTTTTATTAGAGAGCAAACAAGCAACAAATAATTTCTCTCAGTACATTGTTGACTCACCGGAATAATACCAATACAGCTTGAGGGAAAGTTTGGAAGTTATTGTTGCGGTTAATCTCTGAACCATCGACCAGAGCAATTTTACCAAACATCTATTAATAGAAGGAGAAAGAGAGAGGACGAAAGAATTGAAGAAAAATTATATAAGACGAATGAGAGAAACTACAGGAAATGTAAACAGCTGACGGAAAGCAGATAAGTGAAGCTCACCTGCATCCCTATGACAGCATAGATGAAGAAGAGCATGACAATGAGAAGACCCACATGAGGCAGTGCCTGAAGCAGGAAACACAACATCATATACCATAATATACATTCAGTTAAAGCGAGCACTTTTCATTAAAACATAATAAAATAATACATTCTTATGATCATTATATCAGTAACTAGCTAACTATTATTAATTATTTCATTTTCTTTTGTCTTGTCTGACCTGGAAGGACTTAATAAAGGTCCACAGAAGGTTCCTGATCCCCTCGGAGCGATTGAGCAGTTTAATGAGACGCAGCACACGGAACAGCCGGAAGAACGTGATGGAAACTCTCACATTTTCTGCATCCTATAAATGAGTCAAATGTTTAGTTCCAGCTATAAATATTGCACTTGACATTTTTGAAGTGTTTAAAATGAAAACAAACCAGGATAATGTACTTACAGCTATTGCCTCCATTGGATTCACTTCCTGAAAAAAGAATAGACGTTTTCAGTCGTTTATATCAGTTATGCAATATAATATAATAGTATATAATAATATTGTGACGAGTGGGGCGGGGCCGAGAGCCGTGGGAACGGAGCGAGGCCGGTGGAGTGAATGATAATGAACGACACCTGCGCCACTCACCGGTCTCGAGTCCCACGGAGGAGCTCCGGAAGGAATAAAAGGAGGAGTGACGACATTGGAAGACGAGAGAGGACCAGGCCTGGGTTTTATTTTGTGTTTTGTGTGCGCGGCAGTCGTCCGTGAGGGGCTGCCGCTTTTCTGTTATGTTTGTTTATTTTGATTAAAGGTGTTAAATGTTCGCCGGTTCCCGCCTCCTTCTTCCCGTATATATCATCTGCGTTACATTGGTGCCGAAACCCGGGAGGAAGGAGGGACACGCTGTCAGAGAGCCCTCGCTGCTGAGTGGGATCGCGGTGCTGAGAAGATCGGGCAGCAGGAAGTGGCGGAGACCGCCAGTGGCTGCCCGAAGCGGTGGTGCTGGAGCAAAAGAAGAACAGGTGGGACGGAAGACTCGCTGCCGTGCTCCTGGGTCGAGGAGGGGTGGCTGCCGTCCGAGAGGGAGCGGAGGAGTCGCCCCGTTCGCCTGGAGGCCGAAGCCTGCTGCCATCCGCCATGTTTGGGGAGGAGCAGGGAACGGGGGACTCGCTGCCGGCTGCCCTCGACCGGAGGAGCCACCGCCGTCCGCCAGGAGGCGGATGAGCATCGGGCCGTCCACCAAAGAGGTCCAGTACCATCGCATGGCACCGCGAGTGAACCGCTCAGCTGGTTGAGGACCGAGCGGCAGTGTGTCCGGGAACCGGACCGAGATTTTTTTTTCCTCTCTCCCCTCTCTCGTCTCTGTCACTCCTCATCCTTCCGTCTCCTTTCTCTCGCCTCGTCTGTCCTTACCCCCAGGTACGCCGCGGCCGCCCTGACGGGCTCCCCCCGGGAGAGGGGGGAGGGGGGGAGTAGAGCGCAGTCTCGTGAGTACCCCCCGGCCTGCGAGGGCGATGGGTATGTGACAGTGGGGCGGGAGCCGAGAAACCGTGGGAACGGAGGCCGGTGGAGTGAATGATAATGACGACCTGCGCCACTCACCGGTCTCGAGTCCCACGGAGGAGCTCCGGAAGGAATAAAAGGAGGAGTGACGACATTGGAAGACGAGAGAGGACCAGGCCTGGGTTTTATTTTGTGCCAATGTAACGCAGATGATATATACGGGAAGAAGGAGGCGGGAACCGGCGAACATTTAACACCTTTAATCAAAATAAACAAACATAAAGAAAGCGGCAGCCCTCACGGACGACTGCGCGCACACAAAACACAAAATAAAACCCAGGCCTGGTCCTCTCTCGTCTTCCAATGTCGTCACTCCTCCTTTATTCCTTCCGGAGCCTCCGTGGGACTCGAGACCGGTGAGTGGCGCAGGTGTCGTTCATTATCATTCACTCCACCGGCCTCGCTCCGTTCCCACGGCTCTCGGCCCCGCCCCACTCGTCACAAATATCATATAAAGTATAAATATACAGAAACCCCATACTGTGGTATAATGCATATTTGTGGATATTTAAGCTTCTAAAAAGATAACTAGTCAAAACAGAGACTTTACCAACATCAATTATATAAAAGAAAAGGGAATTAATTCAAACGCTTTTAATCAAGCACAGTGTGACAGAGCAAAAATTGAGTAGTTTTGTCAAGCTTTTTCATTTTTCATAAATGAGAATCTGCTGACTGAGTCAATAAGTCAAGAATATTAATGACAGATCTCCTTGCTCTTCGTTCGGTATGAGATAATGTTAGTAGTGTCTGTCCCATGCAGTACAGAATGATATTTACAGCACAACCCTGTAGACACCACAGTCCTCCACTGGTCTCCAGCGCAGCCTGAGAACAGAGAGATGAGAAGTCAGGATGATGGACGAGAGATGGCATGAGAGACACGGCAATGCATCTTGCGAATCAGAGACAAACGTCAACATAACATCAAAACTATGGATCACACTTCCAAAACAAGTGGTTATTTATATAGACAATAAAAATAGCATCAGATCACTCTTGGAGATGTGGAACGGTGTGTATTAAACAGCTGTGAGAGATGGAAAGAGGGTGGTTCATTAACGCATGTGAAATTAATCATGATAATGAGCCCATCAATGGCCACTGATGAGTGATGTTGGTTGAATGAGAAGAATACTAAGCTGGAGCTGATGAAATCAGTACCTCCTGTGCACTAATGCTGAAATTGACTGCTTGCTGTGGTCTGTGCTTCATGTATCGCTAAATACGGGTTTAAAATACAAGCCATTGTTGGTCACCATTTGAAATGCCTTTACTTTTGTAGAGACATTATCAAAATGTCACTCAGACAATATTTTTACGTAAGTGTAGAGTCTCAGATTATTGTCATACTCACATTAACCTCACTGAGGACCACGTCAACAACACTGCCGACCACGATGACGAAATCAAACACATTCCAAGGGTCTCCAAAGTAACCCTGTGTCATGAGAAAATACCAACAATGTCATAAAACACAACATCTCTTCTCACAGTTTCATATGGAGGAAGCAGGAGTACCTTTGCTTTGAATGCTATGAGTTTGACCATCATCTCGCCAGTGAACAGGACAGTGAAGATGAGGTTGAGATTGCCCGAGAGTTTGGTTATATGATCGGACTGGTTGCAGTGCTGTACCACAGAGAGAAGAGAGAGACGGCAGATTAACAAAGCAGCCATTTTCAAATTGTTTTATAAACTATTGTTCTGACTGATGTACTGACTGAATGGGATTAAGCTTTCCTTTATTGGCATGAAAACAGTGGTAAATATTAAGGTTTTTAATGGTTGAATTAAAGGCAATATAAATTTAATGTAAAGATAATAAATATTACATGCATCAATAAAATTACATAATATTTCCTTAAATAATCAATTTGGCAGCTGATCAATTTTGAAAAACACCCCTATAACACATTGCCAGTAATAAAAAAGCCAAATATCGACTGAATTAGACTACCACTCAATCAAGATTTTTAATGTTTAGAAGGTTTCTAATGATCAAGGCTGCATTTATTTGATCAAAAATACAATATTGTGAAATATTATTACAATTAAAAATAATTGCTTTGCTATTTTAATCTTAAAATGTTTTTAATGTCATTATTAATGACTTAACCGCCTCTTTTGATCAATGCAATGCATCCTTGTTGTATAAAAGTATTAGTTTCTTTAAATAAATCTCACTGACCCCACATTTTTGAACAGTAGTATCTATCATAGCTGTAAATAAATGTGACTTCCATTTACCTGAATTCCAAGACACAGTGTGTTGAGCATAATGAGAAAGAACATGAGGTACTCAAAGTAGCAGGAAGTCACAAAGTACCACACACGGTACTGGTGCGGGTTCTTCGGGATGTAGCATTTGAGGGGCCGTGCTTTCAGTGCATACTGTACACATTGACGCTGGTGAGGGGTGAGAAGGAAAGATCAGATTATTGTAAAATTACAGCATGTTAAGCCCAGTTGCATTAACATCATAAACCTGATAAATAGTGGAGGTAAACCAGGTGTATGAAATGCAGATGTACAGCAAACTGTAAAAAGGATATTTTCTTTTAAATTTGTCATTGAATATACACACAAATTCCTAGATCAAATCACATGTGAAGAACATCAAAGATCACACTGGTTACCTGGTTCTTGTCTAGCTCGCAGTTCTTGAACTCCTGCTCTCCTTGTTTTGGAAAGTGATGATGATGAAGCCCACAAAGATGTTCATCATGAAGAAGGCAATGATGATGATGTAGATGATGAAGAATATGGAGATGCCCACCCGGTTATTGTACAAAGGGCCTGTGTCTTCTTGATTTGAGTCTATAGCCTTATATAGGATCCTGTTGAAGATGAGTGAAGGACGGTTTTGTGTGAAACACGTTCTTGACTGATGAAACAACGTTATTGGAGTGCAGCTAAAAGAAGAAGAAAATACGAGTAGACTTTCACACTTACTCCGGCCAGCCCTCAAATGTGGAGATGGTGAAGAGAGTTAGCATGCCGCTCAGGACACTGTCGAAGTTTAAATCACTGTTGGCCCACACGCGCTGATGGACCTCCATGTCATGAAGAGAGTTTTGCACATGCTTTACAAATGTTCCCCTGAGAATAATCAAATGCAAGAGTGATGTTTTAGATACATATCAGCAGCAACAGGAGGAAAAAGCACAAAATAAAAACAAAATGTGTCGAAAAATACTCACTGACACTCCTCTGCTGTCTTTTGAAGGGGGTCCGTACAATAGAACAATTTGCCCTAATTAAAGGTAGTATGTTTAGCATACAGTCACTCCCTTCATTTCAAAATGTAGGGGTTAGGCACAATATGGTGGTTGTCTCACCTTGAAGAGCTGCACTCCAATGCAGGCGAACATGAAGTCCAAGAGCATGGTGACCAGGACGATATTACCAATGGTCTTTATAGCCACAAACACACACTGGACCACATGCTGGAGATGAAAATTAGATTAGATTTAGTGCCTTATATGTAACATGCTTTGAAGATTGGCCCTAAACCTATATGGCAGCTATCCATATTTAAATACACAGACAAACTCAAAACACAAGATGCGGAAAGCATGCACACCTTTAACCCTTTGGCTCTGTTGATGGCCCTTAGAGGTCTAAGTACCCTCAACACCCTGAGAATCTTCACCACCGAGATGGTACTCGACCTACAATACAATAATGCAATGCAATTAGTGGCCTTCACTGTATTTTAATTAAAACGTATAAAAAACAGTCACTTGTATGATTAATTCATTTATTTTAGAGAATACTACTAAAACTCACAATGTGTTTCTTTCACCACACATTATCACATGAAGTCAGTTGTAATCTGCATGCGTTTGATTCATTTAAAAGATATTGGTCGGTTGTTTTGACTATGCTGGCCACATAGACTTACATCACTAAAAACATCTGACTAATAAGAATCGTTTGTCAGGGAATTGTTTAGGATTTCATTGGTCGCTCTATATGATTTTTATTCACTTAACAAGCATTGTGCTTTTGATTCACTATAAAGAACTGACTAATAGACATTCAATCAAGAATAGTTTGAACTGTATTAGTTGCACTATGTGTTTTTGATTCACTGAAAAGATTTGGCTCACAAGAGTCATTTATTCAGGAATTGGTTGGACTACATTCAACGAGATGAATGGATTCGAGACTCATTCATTGATGAATAACTTGGACTACATTAGTAAGGCTAAACGTTTTGATTCACTGTAAAGAACTGGCTCAAGCGAGTCATTTATTTGAGAATTGTTTAAACTATATTGGTTGTGTTGTGTTTTTAATTCACTGAAAGAACTGGCTCTTAAGAGTCATTTGTTTGCTAATTTGTTAATGCGGTTCACATGTTCACATGCTGTTCGTCCATATTGAAAAATGTGCAAAAATGCTGTTGTGTTCATCAGCAGAATAATGCACGTGTGAGAACAGTTAACTGATATTATTTTATTTATTGGGTTGTCTTTGTAATTTATATTCGAGTTAGAATATTCCTTGTTTAAGACAAAAATATCCTTGTCAAAGCAATAAAATGATGGGTAATGTATACTAAAACTGAAACAACATCAAATATTATTGAACTTACTCCATGCCCATTGACAACAGGGAAACACCCACAACAATGAGATCCAAAATATTGAAGGAGTTTCGGCAGAAAGAACCGGTATGCAGGAACGCTCCATAAACCGTCATCTAAAAATACACAGGTCAGTGCTGAATTAAATGTCAGCCAAACCACAAATCTGAAAGGAACATCAAGTTGACAAGCACATTACCTTTAGCACAATTTCAATGGTGAAGACAGTCGTAAAGACAATGTCGGCATAAGCCAAGACCTGTGAAATGAATTAATGAATGTACATTTTTACCAACAGATAACTAATAGTTCAGTTAACGCAATACAATAATCAAAGTTTTTGGTACCTTGTTTCGGAATGAACGGGGGTCGATGGGGTCTTCAGCAGCCAGGGAGATACTGCTGAGGAGGATGAAGAGGAGGATGATGTTGGTGAAGGTCGTGTGGTTGATGATCCTGTGGCAAATCTTCCGGATCCTTTCGACAAACAGCATCAGTAAATCATTTTGCGGCCATTTGTTAGGCACAATTAAAATCGAGTTCTAAATGTAGTTTTAGTGGTCTACATGGTATTATAAATCAGGCCATAATGCCTCACTTGTTCTGTGGGCCAAAGATGAAAAAGGAGCTGGCCTCAGGCATGGGCACCACTGTCTCCTTCAGCTGTAGGTCAGCCATGGGTCTGGGTCTGGGGCTGATCGGGATCTCTGGTTCCTCTTCCTCATCATCACCTGAGCAGGAGAGAAGGATTACAGCATGTGTGAAACATGCTTCAACTTGTGTGAAATAAAATGTATTTGGATGAGCACTGATCATGAAGCCGTTTATGCTGTGAAGCTTATTTAATTTTGCACAGCTCGAAAACGAAATGAAAATAGCCAGGGCTGTGGTTTGAAATGTGCTCCATAAATGAGCTTGGAGGCTGGAGCTAATAATACATTTTACTTATAATAGATCAGCTATCTTTGAACTTCATCCATTACATGTTTAGAGATGTACTGTGAGGTCAGCATTTCATGAAGTGCAGAGCCCTCAAATGATATATAAAGTCTTGTGCTAGAGTCTTTCAGCCTTACCTGGAAAGTCTGCAGGAGGGAAGGGGTCTTTCACTTCATTAACATTTGATTCAAACTCATCTATCTTGAGCTGGAGACAAAAACATGAAACTTGTTTAGACATTTACACTATGTTTATTTAGCGGACAATAAGAGCCTAGCCTAAAATTTGATGTGGCTGATTGAGGACCCGATGTGATTAATCATCCTGGCACACTAGTAAGAACGCCAACTAGTAAAGTATTGCAGTAGGTTTATCTAAAACAAGCACTGTGAGCTCTTTCATGTCAGATGTTTCGTACCTTTGCTGTGGTGGGCATTCCCTCAGCTTTGACCTGGACTCCATTAGTCTCTTAGCCAGCAGGGCCTTCTCCTCCTCACTTTTCTCTGGCAATGTTCTGTAGAATAAATAAGACAACATATTGTTTAGTAATATATAGATATGCAAATATATTCAAAAGTTTGGGGTTAGAAATTGTTCTATTTTTGTTAAGAATGTTATGTTAAAAAACCTCTTATGCTCACCAAGGCTGAATTTATTTGATCAAAAATAAGGTAAAAACAGTAATATTGTGAAATATGATTAAAATAACTGTTTCTGTTTCAATATTTTAAAATGTTATTGTGCTTTTGATGGAAAAGCTGAATTGTCAGCAGCCATTATTCTACACTTCAGTGTCACATAATCCTTCAGAAATAATTATTATATGCTGATATGATACTCAAGAAACATTTCTTCTTATCATCAATGTCAAATACAATTGTGCTGCTTTTTGTGGAAACTGCAACATTTTCAGGACTATATGATGAAAAGTTGAAAAGAACTGCATTTATTTGAAATAGAAACATTTGCTAAATTATAAATATAACTTTTGATCAGTTTAATGCATCCGTGAGTAAATCAAAGTATTAATTAATTGTTCATTTACTTCAAGAGTTTCCTTAGGGCTTTCTCCTCTGCTTTCTCATTCTGTGCTTCTGTCATACTCTCAGCCTCGGCTAGATTGTCCACAGCGATGGCCAAGAACACGTTCAAGAGAACGACTGTTTAACAGCTTGCTAAGGAATAGTCCAAACAAACTTATCACAACAATACAACATAACTGGATTTGAAATACTTCACACTTAGCAGCAGAAACAATGGCAAATGTTAATTTTACCTTAAGTACTTGAGTGCTATATTTTCTTAAACACACTGAATTCCCATTTATCATCTCCAATCAGTTCTGACAAATTCATAACAGGGACATGGAAATAATGCCATACGCTTCAAAAGGATACAGTTTCCACCGATATACAGGAATACGAAGTAAATGCTGACAAGAATTCCTGGGGATTGAGGTCCACCATGAGCCATGATTCCATTGTACATAATCGAGTCCCACTCCTCTCCAGTTAGGACCTGAAAACGAAGCCCAAACTCACATAAACAGCTTCTGTAATCAGAGCACAATTTAACTAAACTGCAGTTGGAGTACCTGGAAAACACTGATGAGGGCCTGTGGGAAGTTGTCAAAGTTACTGCGCTGAATCGCTCTGTCAGGAAAGTTGAATTTCCCACCAAACACCTGCATACCCAGGAGGGCGAAGATAACAATGAAGAGGAAGAGGAGCAGGAGCAGGGAGGCGATGGATTTCACGGAGTTGAGTAAGGATACTACTAGGTTATTAAGTGATGTCCAGTACCTAAAGACCAATGAGAGGAAATAACAGTCTTGGTGAAGGAGACATGTATTTTGCGCATGAGAGATCATTTATAATAAAATAAAATAAATGATATATTTTAAAATCACAGCGCAAGCTCCTGTGCAAAAGCCGAAGATAGTAAGTTCAATAGTTGTACTAATAAGGTACTCTTCTCATTAATTCAGAGCAACAGTTCTTGTGATTTGTTGCTATTGTTGCAAACCTGCTATTGTTTAAATAAATGAATGTACCTTGTAAGCTTGAATAAGCGCAGGAGTCGTATGCATCTCATCACAGAGATTCCCAGTGGTGTCATGATGTCTGACCCAACCAAGATTATCTCCAGTATTCCGATCGTGACCACAAAGCAATCGAATCGGTTGAAGATAGACATGAAGTAGACTCTCGGACCAAACGCATACATCTTCATAACCATCTCAATCGTGAAACAGGCAAGCAGAATTACATTGGCAGTGTCTGCAAACATGACCAAGACTCATCAAGATTCATTCACCAAAATAAATATACAATAAAATCACTAGAATTACTGAATGATTCTATTTTAAAGATTACTTAGAACAGCCAAAACACTTGTACATTCTAAATAGGAGTTGGGAATCTTGCATTGCTTAATGTATTGCTTTATGGAACATACTTTGAAAACTTGTTAACCCCTCAGTCTGGTTATGATGCTCCGTCGCAATGACCAGAGTGTTGAGTAACACCACAAGGAGAACCCACCAGTTGAAGAATTTAGATTTCACCCAAACATGAAACTTCCTCCGTAAAACAATGTTCCAGTGGCGAGCAAGACGGCTGTGGATTAAATGAAGAATCAGTCTTTGGTTAAATCTTGATGCATATTGTTGCTCTTGATTGCACACTCACTAGAAATAGATCACCCTGTTGATCCCCTCCATCTGGTATAAACCATCTGTCTCTGAATCAGTACCCTTTCTAAGAAGAAGTAGTGCTGGAGAGTAAATCAAAGTAGTGAGAAACTTTAAAGATGCCGTTCCTGTGCTTTTTTGAATGACATCAGATATATAGATAGAATAACATAACACATTTGAAAAAAAGACTGTAATAGCACCATTACCCTCAGAATCTCCATCCATCATTTCAGCAAGAGTGATCCATTCCATGTAACCTTTCAGATCCTCATCCATTTGTTGTCCCTCTCGTAGCTTTTGGTACTCTCCCCGTGACCGTGACTTCTCCCTTTCCTTGCTAAACTCCCTGCATAGAGGACAAAAAACTCATCTCAGTTAGGCCACTTAACAATGTAGTTGAGTTTGCTGAAATGGCTTCCTGGTCATGTGATTTTCTTGCATTTTTATGTCTCTCAATTAGTTAAGGCAAGCCATGTAAGTAGATTGAACAGATCTGTCTCCCATAAACCATTTCAGTAGACTCATTCTGTCAGAGTGTATTTAGATGAAATAATAATAAAGACTTCCAAACTAGTTAAGAAAACATTTGATTAAAAACGTAGCTAGAGCTAATACCCGCTCAGTACTCCAAGGACGAGGTTGAGGATGAAGAAGGTGCCCACAAGTATTAGAGTCATGAAGTAGATCCAGGGCCAGTTATTCCCCATGGCATCATTAATCTAAAAGATCAAATCATCATATTACATTTTGACAAATATTACATTTGGATTTGTTCTAAAAATCCTGTTCTAGACAAACGGCCAGTCTGAGCATTATTTGTGGGGATTTTTCTCTTTCTGCAGATATCTTTGCTCTAGTAGGTGACGAAAAGAGGCTTTCTTTATTTATGAAATACACTTTTTATGTGTATTTCTTGGAGATGGAAAAAAGGTCAAGAGATGTCATTTAAAATAAAATTAACTTCTTTTAACTAGAGCGCCGATTTCTTGAATGCCATGTCATGCGCGAGAGGCTGCAAAGTATGCAAGGTCATACACAGTTGTCCAGCACGTTTATTAAGAAACAATTATTAAAAAGCAGTGCAACGCAAGACACATTGTCAAAGATCGGGAAACACATGATCTCCAGTTAATTCTGCTTTGACTTAATTTGGAATGATTTTGTTGATCAAAAACAGACAAAACAACAGGAAATATTGTGTCTAAAATGTAAGTTACTCACTATTCATTTTTTTGTCTATTGTACTGTTGTGTAAAACTAATATCAGCCTTGTTATCTTGCTGTTGGTCTGAATGTCACCATAATTGAATTGTATTATATATCCTATACTGATTGTTAAATTTATCATGTCCTGTCAGTAATTTTTTACTTTAGCATAGAGAAGTTGAATTATTGCCTGTTAATATAAATGAATGTTTGTCTTCTGGCCTCTCCACAATAAATGAATGAGGAGGATTATCATGTCCATAAGAAATTACCCAGTAGAGCACATCAGTCCAGCTCTCCGTTGAGATGCACTGAAAGACTGTGAGCATGGCAAAGCCAAAGTTGTCAAAATGGGTGATGCCAAAGTTGGGACCAGGCCAACCTGACCCGGCATTCAGTGCCATTGATGGTGCAGCGGCGCCCGTGTCCAGCCTGAGCACAGGGCGATGGCTTCTCATTCTCCCTAACGGCAATGATATCTAAAACAGAGGTTGAACAGTACTGTACTTGCATTGATTTGTCAATTCGCTATCATTAAAACAAGCTATTTTATTTACATATCCAAAAACATGTTTTCAAAATTGTGATTCCCTTTATATGTTTGAAGATCTCAGAGTCCAAATGAAAACACTCACTAGTGCCCTGGTAGTAACATGTCTTGTGCATTTTACACTTGAACAGCTCCAAACCCATAATGGCATACATGGTGACCATGAAGAAGACCAGCAATGCAATGTGGAAGAGGGGCAACATGGACTTCAGAATAGAGCTCATTACCACCTGGAGGCCTGGATGACAACAAACACACCAGCTTATTAAACATTCGACAAAGACATGATTATTGCAATCTTACAAGACAGTAAACAAAGCATATACATAAACACATTTGTGTACATATTTAAACTGTTATCACTCGGCACTGGCTCATTCTATGCTATTGAGCATATTGTAGGAGTATACTTATATTAATTATAATATGATCTTCTGGGTATAGGATCTAGTTTTCAAGGTCTATGTTGCCCTACTTGTGGTGCTTAAAATCTTACTGGGAACTCCTGATACGAGCCGCAGTGGTCGCAAGACTCGAAATGCTCTAAGAGCCTTCATATCAAACCCTCCTCCTTTCTCTTTGGGAACTCCAGCTATTGTGTCGATGGTGTCCACAACAAGTGTGAAGAGCCTGCAGAGGCAATTTAAAACGACTATTATTTAAGAAATATAAAACAATTAATTAAAAAAAACTCAGCTTTTATTGTATTATTAATACCTCAATCTCTACAGAAATAATATATGTTTGAACTGAGTTCAGGACAATTTTGGGAATCATTTCAGGGGACAATTGTGTTTTGTTTATGGCTTCTGGACAATTCTAAATGTCATCTTACCCCATGAACACAATGACAAAGTCTAACATGTTCCAACAATTTCGTAAATAGGCTCCATCGTGGAACAAAAGCCCGTATGCTACTATCTTTAGGAAGCACTCCAGAGTGAAAATGACCAGGAAGATGTACTCCAGACTCTCCTGCAAGGAAACAAACAATATAGAAGGGATTAATAGGGCGCATTGTGAGAACTGCAAGATACAAACTCAGGGTAACATTTTTATTTATTTATTTTATTCAGACCCATAGATGCATATTAATCTGGGTTGGGAAAAAGTATTTTAACATTAAGAAATTATAACCTACAAGACATTTTCTCCAACTTTCTTGCTCTTCAAGTCTTGGCAGCTGCATTGCATGGATGATTTGTTTTAAACAACCTGTGCAAAGTGCCACTGAAACCTGAGCCTTAACATTTTGCCAAACCAAACAACTGTCCTCAATGTGCAGTGAGGAGCTAATCAGTATGTTTACACAGCACACAGACTCTCATTCTACACGGACAGGTCATATCACCCTAATTCTGACCATGTCTACTGAGATCACTCTCAGCTCTCGTTTCATGACTTAGTATCCGAGGAATGGACGGCCCACCGGCATATGTCACTGTAACGCCAGGGGAGTAAATAAGTGAGTAGGTCTCAGATTTGTGCCATCTGAAATGTAATAACATTCTATGTTCTGAGAAAGGAGAATATGACTGCACACGCTAGTGGAAAGAGTGTATGACCTACATACCATCAAAGCTTGAGTCATGAAATAAGCTTGTGTAAAGAGGATTTATCACTACTTTTAAGTGTTTATATACAGTAGCTGAAACAAAAAGTGTTACACTTAGGAAAAGAGGGGTAAATGATCCACATTGGGTAAATGATCTCATCCTTGTGCAATAAGTGGACCCTCAATATGGGACAGAACAATCATGTCAGTATAATCTATGTTCATTTCTCATTAGATGTGTCATGAAAATCCCCTTCTGAGATTTGAGTTTATTTATAAACGCCACACTTGTACCTTTTGGACATGCACATCTCAAATCAAAGATTAAATATAAAACTCATCACACAAAACAGCACCTGCTAGCATGGTATTTTTGTAGTTTGTAAAACATGTTCTAAATTACATTCTAGGCATATAAACCCATAATTCTATCTAACTTGAACTCTTAAGAGCTTATGCAAATCACAAATTTGTCCTGCGCAACCGCCAACTGGGCGAGAACGTTAGCGCACATGTATCAGTTTCAAAACATCTATGTCCCCCTTAAAACCCACAAGAGCCAAAGAGCTGAGTGGGCAAGAATCTGAACAACACTTTATCTTGGACAAGTTTAAGTATCTCAGACTCTCTGACAACACACCACGAGGAGTGTCTAAGACATAACTACCCCTTTATACCAGTTCATCCGTGCCATAATATTCTACAAACCTTCAGTAGCAAATATAAAAAAAAATAGCTGATGTACTCAAATAACCTATAATCAGAGATTATTCATTTAACATATGTTCTCCTATGATAATTGTAGTTTAAGAACTTCTCACCAATGTTAAGTTGGTGTTGTTGGTGTCCTCTTCAGGCATGGGCAGAAACACAGCCAGAGCTACACAATTAGCAAAGATAGTTAGCAGGATAATGATTTCAAAGGGTCTGATGGAGTCTGCTCAGGAAAACAACGAATAGACATAGCAAAAACAACCACTGGGGAATGGAGGTAATCATTTTTCACTTTCAAGTTAGGGATGGATATGAGTACGGATCAATCAGATTCAACCAAAAATTAACAGTCGCCCAGCGTCATGTAAAATTGGCTTTGGTGATTAATTAAAAAAGAGAGAGATTTGGGGTATTTATTTGGTCAGTAGCTTAACTAGAACCACTGAAACACAAACCATCTAGAAAAGGGGGTTTTACCTCAGAGTAAACATTTACTAGGACTGAATATATAATTTCATGTCCAATAAGAAATATTATAATCATCAACTAGTGCAGTTTCAGTTTAAACTATGACTCACAGTCTCCAACTAACGGTATCTATTTGTGAATATCTGCCACTAGGAGGTGGAATCAGAATTCCCCTGCCAGCTCAGCATCATGTCTGCTAGTGATCCCACACAACAGCTGTACAGCCAGAATATCATTAAACTGTATAAATATACCTATGCAAAAAAAAGAGCTCCAAAATTACATCTGCTATTCACCTCAGCACAAAAGCTAAAATACTTCTACTTGAAAATCTTCCATTCACATTTATATGTATATGCGTCTTGCTTAATGAACTAACCAGGAGCTCAAAGTTACACTTTGTAAAGCAAATGTTTATTGTATACGTCAGTTTTGTCTCCAAGAGTGGTCTCAAAGAGGAAGTTAAGAAACCGTTTCCAACTTTTTCTGGATTTCAATAGTCGATTTTTGTTATTTTTGTGAACTTACGCACTTAGATTTATGAAAGATTCTTACAGCATTCTTACAAATATCTTTACGTGTATTTAGATATACAGCCTTTTCAATCTAAACCCTATGAAACCAAAACAATAAAAACTGTAAATAGGGTCAATTAACACTAGTTTAAAGTCTTATTAATGGTGTATTTGCTGACTGGCTGTAAATAGGCTGGGGTTTATCCTTATCTTCTTCCATGTAAAGACTTGATCACACTGCTTCCAATTGACCGTGGTGAGGCTGACACAACAAAGGCTTAACACCTTAAGACACACTAAACCTGGGGATTATGTCTGTTTTTATTTTCGCCACCTCACAGATCAAGGTATCTATCATGGATCAAATAACTCTAGATATCTAGTCTGGTTTTGTTGAACATTAGACGCTGAGTAAAACAGATCAGAGTTATGGTTGTATGCTTTTTCTGGCATGCATGCTATACCAGCTATCTGGGACATGAATGCATTTCTAAAACACGCCCATCTCAATTATGATTCAAAACTAAACATACCACAGTCCAAAAGAATGGAAACTAAAATAGATGTACGTTTGAAGGATACTTCCATTCCACAATGTTGATGCAGGACTTCCGGAAAGGGTTTTTGAGCGTGAAGAAGAACAAGGATCGTGGCGGTCGAGGGTTTCCTCCTGTGGCCTGCAGTTTCTTGAGTTTCTCCCTTTGCTTTCTCTTCAGTTCTTCTTCATTCAAGATGAACGAGGTCAAAGCTGCCACTCCACTACCACCACCACCGCCACCACCTGACTCCATTTTAAATCTCCCAAAAGTAAAATCTTCACAAAAAGAACCAAAACCTGAAATGAGATTCCTAGTTTAGCAAATCCTTGGTCTTCTAAAGTCCAGGTCAGATCTTTAGTATGTCCTAAGCTTCATCCACCATCTCGTCCGCTCTGAGAAGGCAGTGTACCTTCTTGGCCCTTGCCCCTGCTGCAAACCTACACCAGACAAGCAGACATTGAAGGGGTAGGAGGTATTTAGGTACAGCTGGCCCCTTCTGAGGGATATATATAGACGGGCATTCAGTGTCCATTCTTGGGGGTGCGGAGGCAGGTGGAGGAGGGGATGGCCTTGGGGTGTAGCAGACGAAGAAAGAGAATGAGTAAGGTTCTGTAAGAGAAATTCAGCTGATATACAACATCACAGATGACATTAAAAAAGGAGAACATATTAAGAATATGATATATAAAGTGGTATTGAAATATGCCAGGCTTTTTTCCTAGTTGATTTACTGTACAAAACAGCAGAGTCTTACTGCTGTTACAGAGTCCTTCCCATAGTGAATTTTCTCAAGAAAAAAGCTGTACAAGGTAAGTTGACAACATTCTTTATATATTTAATATTTTAGCGCATTTTCACATAAGCAAGAATATTTCAGCTGTAAAACAGCTGCAAGTTGTTTGGATACATACTGGAAAATTATTGTAGCAGCAAATATGATAGTCAAGCAAATTCCTTCAAATTCACATTTTGAGGAGCAAAATCAATATTTCTGGATGTCTGTAAATCAGAAAATCCAACAAAAGTGTAAATCATGTTAGAGGAAGCTTATGATTACTATTCAACAGTGCTGATCACATTAAGCCACCTATTTCCTTCACTATTATGAATATATACATTTATGTATAATTATTCATTAATCTGAGATCTGGAATAAATAAATAAATAAATAAATGTGAATCATTCAATACATTTTTTTGGTAATTCAAAGTGAAACTACAACAGTGCAATGACATTTTACACATTCATAAGCGCATCTATATTATATACATGTCCACATCAGTACTCCCAGATCACGCGGCACACTTCCATTTAATCTCCTTCTTTGCAATGCTATTTCAAAGCAAAAGTAGTGACAGCACCGACATATTCAAGTTATTGTGTGAGAAATGTAAAGGTGACATGGGTGTGAGACCAACTGGAGCTGGCTGATTCTCTTCATGTATCAAGCAACTAAACAAGTTGCTTCATGTTTTCACAGCTTGAGTTTGAAAGCTGGAATCAACCAAGTCAGTCTTGGTAAGATTATAATACTAATGATAATGCAGGCCCACTGATAAAACATATTGTCATAAAAGCTGAAACTATAAGACCACCATGCAAGTTGTCTCAGTCAATGGTGCCCATTAGACTTCTTCCCAGCTGGAGTCCATCTGAGGGTTTAGCTGAGCAGCTTGTGGCGGTCAAACACAGTCTTGCGCTGCTCCTGGACCTGTTTCTTCCAGCGCTGCTGAGCTCCATCTACCCTCTCCAGCACAGTGTTCCCACGACCTTGTGAACCATCCACACAGGGCCTCACATCCTGTAGGGGGAGACAAAGGACAAAATTAATACCTAAACAAAACAAAAATAGAAAAATATTTTTTTACTTAAGCAAATTATCTACAAAAGTGATTAAAAAATATATATGATTCTTTGTCCCATGTCCGCTATCAGACATGTTCACAAGTCTAAGAAAAAAATTCTACCATTTCAGTAATTTAAGACAATAATAAGAAATGTTTATTGAGCAGCAAATCAGAATGTCATGAATTCTGAATGATCATGTGACACTGAAGACTGGAGTAATGGCTGCTGAAAACTCAGCTCTGCAATCACAGGAATAAATTAAAATGTGAAATATATTGAAATAGAAAACAGTGATTTTAAATTGTAATACTTCACCATATTACTGTTTTAAATTTTTTTGATCAAATACATGTAGCACTGGTAAACATACTTGTTTAAAAAAAACTTTAAAATGTTGAATTATTCCAATCTTTCTCTAAATATAAATGTACTATTCCTTGATCATTAAGTCATAAACAGTAGTATAAAAGTATGTTTGTTTTACTTGAAAATATGTGACCCAGGACCACAAAACCAGTCTCAAGTGTAATTTTTTTTTATTGAGATTTATACAACATCTGAAAGCTGAATAAATAAGCTTTCGTTGATGTATGGTTTGTTAGGATCGGACAATATTTGGCCGAGATACAACTATTAGAAAATCTGGAATCTGAGGGTGCCAAAAAATCATATTTACGGTAATAAATTTACAAAATATCTTCATGGAACATGATCTTTACTTAATGTCCTAATGATTTTTGGCATAAAATAAAAAATGATAATTTTGACACATGCAATGTATCTATTGCTATTGCTACAAATATACCCCAGCGAATTAAGACTGGTTTTGTGGTCCAGGGTGTCTCTCACTCACACACACACACACACACACACACACACACACACACATACATATATATAATGTATCTTCATTTTGTGACAGAGGGTGTGAGAACAAGAAAATATTTTCTCCTAGTAGACCCTATTTTGCTCACAAATCTCTAATTTAAGTCCAAGTCAAGTAAACTCTATTCTAAGTCTATGCTGAGTTAAAGCCTCTTGTTTCCATCTCTGTTAAATGCTTCTCAAACAATAAAACAATTAAAATAAAAACCTTGCACAAACCTCAGAATCCTCCTCGTTCTGCAGTGGCATAGTGTACGGATTATGTTTGCGGATTAGAGGATCAACTAGAAGAAGAAACAGCATGTACAGCAGAAGAGCTCCAACCACTGACAAGTAGATTATAATAGTCACCTGGGAAATACATCAAAATATGAATTCTCCTCAATTTAGCTTAAAGTGCAGAACTAGATTATGAAGACATAAAAGCAGATTATAATAAAAATGATATATTCAAATGTATTCAAAGTAGGATTTATTGATTACTGGAAGTTGCACAATACCTTAATGGTGTTGCTGCTTCGTTCTTCATACTTGCACTCACAGAGCAGACAGTAGGCCTCCACATCATGGCCAGGCACTGGCATGGGCTCCACCACATGCAGACAGTTACTACAAACCAATACATCAACAATACATTCTCAGACAGCTGAATATAGTGTAAAAATGTATTGATCTATATCAGTTCTTTGTCAATACAGTATTCTGTCTCACCAGTCTTTCTGGGACACATTCTTTTTGTAGATTTGGCCACTGATATTTCTGTAGGGTGGACAAATACACTTGCAACGCACATCTTCATAACTCTGTGTGGGCAACATTTGAATAAAGTGGCATTTATAGGAAATATTATATACATAAGTGGGACACATTTGGTTAAGGAGTATATATGTAATGGATGTGTCAGGGAGAAACTGTACCTTATCTGCATATGCGAGTGAAATCACATCTATATGAACAAGAAACACCAGAAGGACAGCTACTATCCGGAGATTTTGAGCAATGCTGGACGACATGATGCCTGCACATAAACATCATTTGATTCAACATTAATTATTCAAGTGAGGGTAATAATAAGATTGAAATGGGTCAACCGGTACATTTATGATTAAAAAACAAATGTAAGTTAAATGAAAGCAAACAAGACAAGACGTCGGTTAAAATGCTTGTTCGTGTAGGACCTAAACAAAACGCTCATAATGAATTCGGTGTATTCAGTGACTTAGGTAACGTTAGGGTTAGTTATATGAAGCTGACAGACATCGGTCTCTCAGTTCCGCAATTAAGGCCTTTTCCCTTTCTGTTGCGCATTTTGAGAGAGAGACAGAAAATAAATCTGAAAACTCAAATGTTTAAGCTAAAAATGTTACATGCAAATGTTAAATTAAATGCATTCACGCACCTGTAATATTTATAAACGCCCATCAAATGATCATATGTTGACTTTCTCCTCTTCTTCTTTGGTTGCGAACCCACCTTTAAAGGTGCATACCGCCACCTACTGTGATGAGTGTGAAAACAACGAAATACATACTTATATCTACCTCTACACAACACGCTATTCTTAATACATCTCATGATTGCATTTATTTGTTTTCCTGAAGTTTGACCATCATTTAATAAACTGGTTATTGTGAGTTCCTGGCACCCTACTGCTTGTAATTCTTCCTTAAGAATCCTCCTTTCTTTTTTATAAGCCTTACATTCTTCAAAACATGTTCTACACTCTCCTCTATTAAACAGACATCCCATAAACCTGTTATGTTTCACTGTAATGTGTAAAGTGTGATTTAGATGTTAATGTCCTATTCATAAATGTGTGAAAATAACATGTTCTCTTCTACTGAAGTTGTGAATTATGTTGCTTTTCTGTATGTTTTTTGGGGGGAGCGGGGGGACTCTGCCTTTTTTGCCATTTCTTATTGCACGCTTCTAAAATAAAATAAAAAATCATTCTGATCTACTGAGTAAAATGTTTATATTTGTTTCTTTCGTTTTTAATGATGTTCTGGCTATTTTGTCTGCTTCCTTCATTATCTTGAATTCCCACGTGTGCTGGAATCCACATAAATCTAATTATTATTCCCACCTGTCGTAAACTATAACCTTATCATGACTTCTGTTCAAATGTCAGCTCTATTCTAATCACATTGAGTCATTGTGAAAAAGGCCCAGCAGAGGTTGTACTTCCTTCGCCAGCTGAGGAAGTACACACTGCCACAGAAGCTGCTGAAACAGTTTTACTCTGCCATCATTAAATCCGTCATCAGCACTTCAATAACTGTCTGGTTCAGCTCAGCTACCAAATCTGTCGTAAAATGAGTCGTAATGCATTAGCTTGCATGACATTTGTTTAGTTCCTTTAACATATGTTGACTTTCTCCGGAAGTCCTGGATTATTTATGTGTCACGTGATGAACTCTGCGTCCCGCCTTCACAAACGGTGAGAGGCAAATTAAAAGCGTTATTTTTTATAAAACAACAATTTATCATCTGTAATGCCCCTGATTTATATAATAAAACAATCCTCAGGTATACAAAATAATAATATGTCGACCTTTAGTTTCAACTACATACAAATATGTCTCTTCAGATTTTGTAAACTATCACAAAGGAAATAAATGAGCAAAAGGGAAGCTAAAATAACAAAAAATGCATTTAACATATCTTAAGTTCAGGTATAAAGGGTAAAAAAAATAAAAAATAAAACATGATTCAGATTTTTCCTCCAAAATCTTTCACACATTTTGTTCAAACTTCCCGTGAACCGTTGTCGATTTATACACTCTGTCTCTATTGGCTGACCAAGCCGTCACTCAGACTGTGCCACGTCCAATCATCTAGCGGCGTTTCAATCCTATAATTTTGGCGGCGGTCGGAAGATGGCGGAAAATTTGAAAGGTAAGAATATATAGTGTTAATCGTTCATAAACAACGGTTTACACGCTATATGTCTGATGTATTACACGAGTTGTAAGTTAAGTGGTGTTTTATCAAAGATCCCCCGGAATCAAACACTCCGTTTTGGAAGAATCTTTGCTGCAAGTTGTTGAGACAAATTCACATTAGGTCGATGTTATGGCCACCGCGCGCTCATGCAACACACTCAAAAACTGGGAACTCGTCTGTTCCTCGTGCATCCATCCACCTCTTTGTAAAGTTGTACAGCGTAACATTCGGTGCAAAGAGATGCACTCTGTAGTTAGAGTAATCTTCAGTGTGTAGCTTTTAGCGTAACTTTTACGTTCTCTTGAGGAATATGATTTACTCAGCATGTTTTATCACTGGAGGTTTTATCATAAAGAACATAACATAATTATACCGCAAAATGTTAATCTAATCAGAATATCTTGTCCATTTTGCTTATGACGATTAGTCTTTTCACAATTTATTAAATGGCCCATTGGATAGTGATGATGCATGGGAGTTTTTCAGTAAAGGTTTTTATCTCACAATGATCAAGCTATCTGTACAATATGTTCATTTTGGTAAATGTTTTTAGTATTACTCTACTGTTGCATTTGGTTCAAGCTTTTTAATGCCAAAGACCCTCCAACTATGATGATCCTCTTGTCAGAGAGCCCCTTCCGACAATATAAAAGTAGTTATTTATTTTCATATATATGTATGTATATAAATTCTTTGTATACAAATTTATTTGATATAATATATCAGCTAATTGTTAATTTCCTAAGTTAAACGATTTGCTTTTGTTTGTCACTGTAAATTTATGTCTTAATTTATATTAAACTATTATCAAGGAAAATATTAGCAATATATGTTTTAAAAGCCGATATTAAAATATAGGATTGTCAATTTAATTAACAGCTATTTGAATAGAACTTTCCATAATACATATAATTCCAAAACTGTACAGCTAGTTAGAAAAAACAGACTGTGGTGAATTCCTAGACAGAAGCAACGCAAATTCAAAATAATCTTCTTGAACGTTAGAAAGTTTGAGGTATGACATTTTTCTAGTTTTGGAAAAGTTAGTAAATATTGTGAAATTTTAAATAATTTATTCCCTGAGTTAAAAAGCTAAATAGCTCTCGCATTCTCTGCAAACCTCTGGTTTACAGGCATGAGGACATCAAGTAGCATCTTTGCTGAGGAGCTGTGCATTTCTTGATCTAAAGCTTGCACACATGGCTATCATCCCACATTTTCCCTGTTTTTTTTTCCTGCAGTTAACATCTAATTGTATTTTGTAGCTGAAGTTTGTAGGGTAGCATGCATCGCTACTGTAGACCAGCTGGAGGCGATCTGTCGAGAGCAAGGGGTGAAGTGTGAAGAGCTGGGCATCAACAAGCACAACCTGTGTAATTATGAGGTGGAATATCTCTGCGACTACAAAAAGAAAGTCATCAACGATGGGAAGACACAAATAGTACAGGTGAGCTTAAAAGTCTAGCTCATAAATGTACTCATGTCAAAGTAAATTCTACTACATGATGGGTAAAATTAGTTTTATCAATGCAAAGCTTAAGTGGTGGCCAGTCACATAAACTGCTTAGACTAGTCTTACAAGTTAGTCTTCATCTAGGTTTTTAAGGAATCTTTCATCCCAAAATGAAAATTTGCTGACAATTTACTCACCCTCAGATGTGGAGAAATGTAGCACCTTTGCTAAATCCAGTGGATCCCCTGCAGTGAATGGGTGCCGTCAGAATGAGAGTTCAAACAGCTGAAAAAACATCACAATAATCCAGCCGATCTCCAGGCCATCAGTTAAATGACATAAGAAAGGAAAAGCTGTGTGTTTGTAATAAACAGATTTATCATTAAGACACTCTTTATAACTCTATAAAAATTCTAGTCCTCTGTCCAAAATGTTGCTTTCTTAAGCGAAAATGTAATCTTGTCTGAATCAGGAGATAAATATGTACAGATCAAGCACCATATACAAGCCAAAACAGGTCTAAAAATATATTTTGGTAAATTCTGGATTATGGATTGATATTATGGCCAGAACGACGGTTTAAAGTTTTTTCTTGCAAACACTCAGCTTTTCGCTTCACGAGATGTTAAGTGATGGACTGAAGTCGTGTGGATTATTGCGATGCTTTTATCGTCTGATTGAACTCTTATTCTGACGGCACTCATTCACTGCAGATGATCCGTTGGTGAGCAAGTGTTTTAATGTTAAAAATCTCCAAATCTGTTCTGATGAAAAAATAAAAACTCTTCTACATCAATGATGACATGAGGATGAGTAAACTGTCAACCAATTTTCAGTTTTGGATTTACTCTTTCTTCAAGTCTAGTCATAACTATATACATCTCAATAACATATAGTTCATTAATATAGTCAATATATTTATTTTGAATGTATATAGAGTTGTGCCCAGTATGATATTGTCTTAATGTCATTCCTTTTCTAATTAACCTAAATGTGTTTCATATTTTCATTTTTCTATAAGTATAAATGTTAAAGTGTACCTTGTTCAATGACAATAAAGCGCCTTATATTAAGTTTTCTTGTAAAAGTTTGGTTTATTTTGAGCCCAAAATTAAACTTAGATGATCGAACACTTGACGAACCGCTACTTGGTCAGAGTAGCTCAATCTTAATAGTGGCTATGTTTATGCAACTGGCCCCAGGTCTAAATGTGTTTAAGCTCTCTACCATCCCTGTTACCCCTTCATAGGAGTTATACTTGGTGAAATGGAAGGGCTACCCCGAATCCAGCAACACATGGGAACCACGGAAGAACCTGAAGTGCGTAGATCTTCTCAATCAGTTCTGGGAGGACCTGAATGCAGAGATGCGGAGACAGAATAAGCGTGCTGCCCCTCGTCGCCTTGACCCCGCCACTGTGTCACAGCTCATCCAGCGGGCCAAACTCCGACAGACCCTTAAACGATGGGAAACACACCTCAACAGCCTGGGCACCCACAAGGGCCACATCTACGTCCGGAACCAGGTCGACCTTGAAGGCCCGCCTAAGAACTTCACCTACATAAACGACTATAAAGTGGGTGATGGGATCTTGCTGAATGAGGTGTCAGTGGGCTGCGAATGCACAGACTGCCTGAATAACCCTGTGGAGGGATGCTGTGCCGGCGTGTCGCAGCACAAGTTTGCTTACACCGAGTTAGGCCAAGTCCGCATTCGGCCCGGGTTGCCCATTTACGAATGCAACAAGCGCTGCCGTTGCGGGATCGACTGCCCCAACAGAGTGGTGCAGAGGGGAATTCAGTATTCCCTCTGTATTTTTAGGACAGATAATGGTAGGGGATGGGGGGTAAAGACCACGGAGCGCATTCGGAAGAACACTTTCGTTATGGAGTACGTCGGGGAGGTGAGAAGCACTATATATTTACTTCCTGTACGGATCTGATTTATATATATGTATATGCATTGCTAGCACCCAATCACTGTGGCTTAGACACATTCATTTTTTTCACCTTAAGGTTTTGGTGTTTTATTGAAATATGTTTTGCTTAACTGGTAGATAATGGTATTATCAATCAACTTTTTAGTTTCCTTGTGATGGCTGTTTGGCTGTTTATCTGTCTTTCCCAGAAGGCAGTCTAGCTTCATAATTGTTAAACCCTCTTTTTATCTCTTTTGTTTAGATCATTACAACAGAAGAAGCCGAACGCAGAGGTCACATATATGATAAAGAAGGTGCCACCTATCTTTTTGATCTGGATTACGTTGATGACGAGTACACCGTGGATGCTGCTCACTATGGAAACATCTCACACTTTGTCAATCACAGTGTGAGTGGACTTGAGATTCTTGCATCATCTTGTAAACAACTGACTTGATAGCAGTTAAACTGTAGCTTTTTATCTGAGGGAAGTCAAATGAATTCACAAATGTTTTCTTTTTTTCTCCTCAGTGTGACCCCAACCTCCAGGTATATAATGTGTTCATTGATAACCTGGATGAGCGGCTGCCGCGGATAGCGTTCTTTGCCACACGTGGGATAAAGGCAGGAGAGGAACTCACATTTGACTACAAAATGAAAAGTAAGTGTGGGACTTTCTAGAAAAAGAGCATGTGCAACATGTCAGGTGACACCGCCTTTACCATGTTATCATTTAGATCAATACATTTTTTTTTTCAATAAAAATGCAGTATTTTTCATTTTTAAAGTAGAAATGTTCATTTTTTTCCCCATAGTTGATCCTGTAGATGCCGAGAGCACGAAGATGGATTCTAATTTCAGTCTGACGGGACTCCCAGGCTCTCCTAAAAAGCGCATGCACGTAGAGTGCAAATGCGGGGTACCGACATGTCGAAAGTACCTCTTTTAGAGGAAGTCCATGCTAAATAGGGACTGAAAGAAGATCATGTGTTCCAGTGAATGTTGAAATCATCTACAGTTTAGAAACTGTTTTGGGAGGTGTTTTGAAATACTTCATTGAATTTTAAATATATATTAAATCATTTTTTATTTCCCCAAGATCAACCTACGTTTTCCGTAGTATTGTCTTCAGTGTTTAAAAGTGTATCAAATGTAGCATTACTTTTTAATTTGTCAGTTAGAAAAATTTGTAAAGTAAAACAAAACTATTTCAGTAATTGTTTTAAACCCGTATTTTAATTCATATCAAGCTTTGACTTCATGGAATTCTTAAAGAAAAAAATATATTTTTTGTTCTTTTTTTACGTTGAAATGTTCATATGCTTTCTTAATGAATAGAAGGGATTATCTTTTTACTTTTTCCAACAAATGTTGTAGTCTTATCTCTTGCCCTGTTTTTAGGAAATATTTTTAGGCCAGTGTAAAATATCAAAATTCTACAATGTCTTTCCTTCAGTCTTTTTTTTCTTGACCTCAAATTTCCACCAGAGGGCATAATTGTATTAATTCACAGAAGGGGAAGTTTGTTAGACTGAAGGAGGTGGACCTACATGACATGTTGCCTTTTATGCATACAAAATGTTATCATCCTGGGTTTTATGAGTGTATATAGTCTAACAAAAAATATTGAGTCAAACTGGTCTTTCAGTTACTGTATTTGAGCGCTGGGCTTAAACGAATGCAAGTGCTTAAGTTTGGTTATTTCACAGGTCTGCTGTGTTTTCCAAAAGCATAGCCAGCCTGTTGTTGCTAGCGGTTCATAAATCATTCTCTTGTACTTACTATGCTTTAGGAAATCACAGCTCAGGTGGTTTTCAGAACTGGACAGTGTGCTGTAGACTAATGTGAGAGGGTACATCAATTCTGGATTGACCTTTTTGCTTAAATCAAGTCAATTCACACTTATATAACCATCGTTCAACCTAATCTGTGCATATGTAAATATTTAAAGACTACCACTTGTTATTTTTATTGGTTTTGCATTAAACAAAAATCAAGATGCCTGGTCAGACCTCACATTTATCTCACACTCAAGAATGTGCAACAAACTATGTTCTTGTTTATTAAATTGTATCATGAGTTCCACTGCTCTGTGAATATGAACTGTTCAATGCCAAAGTTTAATTGACGTTAGTTTCACATTTTTGTTGACATTAACAGCAAGCTTGATCATATGTGAAGGGCTGTACACAAGCTGTGAAATAAACCTCAGTTTTTATCAGTTACAAACTTTTATTTCAACATTGACAATAAAATACATGTGAATATTTCATTGTAGCACAAAAAAAAAAATTTGTTCACAAGCTTTATTCAGGGAGACGATGAAGCAATAAAATACGTGACTGGACATCTTTCATGTCAAGTTTTGGAAGGAAATCAAGTGTCAAAGATTTCAAGGAACGTTCCATCCTCTCTTCCTACAATGGTGTTTAGTCACCCGGTAACCTGATGCCGTGACTTCAGCGCAATGCTTGACCTTTTGGGGTATCAGAGGCTTGGGCCACGCTTTTAAAGATCACTGCAAAACACCATATACTTGTCTGCTAACTGACAAGAAAGGTTAGCAACTTTAAGTGTTTCTTAACCCTTTAGGAAGCAAAGATGTAAAATGCCATACTCTTTAGATTAACATGTTACCTAGTTTTAAGTTCATAGACAGAATGTGTGTAATCAAAGTCACAAAATGACCACATACATCAAGCACACCTTCACAGTGAAATTAAGTGAATAAACAAACGCAAGTGTCTTTAAACATTTCTTACCTAAATAAATGCTCTGCTTAGTTCGTAAACATCTACACAGACTAACTCCTCAATGAGAACAAGCAAAACCTTAGATTTTACTAAACTTACAACTCAAACCTTTCTAAATTTCTGCTCTGAATTCACCTGCACCGTTTGACCAGTCTCACCACGTCTTATCACACATAAGTGCACCATCAAGTCATTCCACTAACAAATGACTCCCATACAAGAGCCAAATGTAATCTTCAGTAGCTACTGTATGCATATGTATAGAGAAACTTACAAAATAGACATTTTGCTGTAGCTGAGCCACATTCCAATGTCCAATCATGTATGAGGTACACCGTGATTTCATTCAGCTAAAACACATTGCTGTTGCTAATAAACCACTGCAGTTTTATGCTGGCAATCTGGATGATAAACTACTGTATACATCAAGCAAAAGCTCAAATCCTAAATTTGAAAACACTAACTCTGAATCTATTTAATACCACATAAACACAAACACCAGATCTTTTGGGAATTCTTCAAGGCACTGGGGGAAGAGGAAGAAGGTAAAGTTAAGGCTCTGTAGAAGAAACAGATGGATGGGGAAATTAAACTGGCATAGAACTTAGAACCAGAGGGACAACAGGAATAATCCCACACACAGAAAAATACTGGGCTCTTGAATCCCACAGCCAAGCAAATGACAGCACTGAAGAAGGTCGCGGAGACCACCAGACATGTTTTCAGAGAAACCCCAGTCTGCTCCTTTGATATTTGAGATAGTTCAGTGCCAGGTCTTGGCAGTTTGTGCTGGGTTTCAGGGTCTTTGCATGTCTGATATGGAGCAGTAGACGTTTCATCACCCTCAAAAGTTAAATCATCTTCTGCTGAAGAGTTAACACTTGAAGACTGAAGATCGAAGGCTGTCGGTGAGGTTTCAGAAATGCTGATCAGCTCTGGCTTTTCTGGTTTGCTTGTGGGGTGCGCTGGAATACACATTGTAATAGTTTGTTTATCAATTTTTGGATCCACAGGGTGGACTGAGACCAACATGCTTGGATCCAAGACAAGTTCTTCCTCTTGCTGATGCATGGTTGCCGGCTTAGAGTCTAGATGGAGGAGTAAACTTTGGGATTCTTTGTCCGGTCTTGTGGGACCTAAATGATGGGAACAAGCAGGAAGCCTCCAAATCATCCGTTTCCTCATCCATCTTGGTACTTTCCACCTCAATTGTCTTGGTGGTATCCACTCGGACCGAAGAGACAAGTTCTACTTTGTGTTCTTGAATTCCTTCCTCCAGGGGGTGCTGTATTCCCTCTGATAAATGGAGCTTCTCCACAGTTTTTGTTGCATTGTTTACCTCTTTTGATGAAGGAGGCTGCTTGGCTTTTTCCAACATGTGAAAGCAAGTCCCTGTTTCAGGTTCTTCTACATTCCTACTTGGTTCTTCTAGAACATCTGCCAATATGACGTCCTTTTCTACAACATCTTCCTTCTCCTTAACATTCTTCATACCTTCTTCCTGGATTTGTGGCATGTCTGGAAACCCAGCCAGTGATGGTTGGCTTAACTCGAAAGGCACTTGTGCTAGCATCTCAGTCTGGAAATCATCCTTCTGTGAATGAAGGGATTGGTCAGGTTTACGGGAATCCTCAAATTCATCCTTGGTTATCTTTGGCTGATCATAATGGTGTATGAGGACTGCAGGAAGGGGAAGGGACAAGGAAGGACCAACATTATAGACTTGATCTTGTGGTTCAGAGAACTGCGGTGTTGAACGTGACTGGGGGTTGGATAGAGTTAACGGCTGAAGTCCAGACTCTTCGGTTTGTGGTAAATTATTGGATGACATGGACTCTAGTGTAAGTGGTTCTCCGAGGGGAGTATCCGAAGTGGACTGAGGACATCCTGCTGCAGAGGAAGTCCTGGTGGACTCTGGAGAACTGGACAAATTCTTGGCAGTCTGCAACAGAAAGTAAAGTAACAGGAAAAAAAGCTTGGATTCCAAAGAATCAAGAATGTATACTTTAGGCAATAAGCACTTTTTGCATTTGTGAATCTGAATTACTACCAACTAACAAAATGTGCAAGATGAATGGCACAAACTAGATTCAATATGCATTGCTGTAATCATTTCTTGATTGCAACTAGTTGGAGAATCAAAAGAAATTGGATTTGCTAATGCATATTATTATTATTATTGAAAAGCACTGATTAGGCGCATAAATTATCTACTGATATTAGTATAAATAGTTTTTTATTAATGTTTAATACATGCTGTTTTTTAGACAGTATCGGTTTTATCAACACTAATAATTGTAGGTTAAAAAAAATAATTTAATAAAGATTAAAAATTATTAATATTAAGACAATTTCAAAAGTGATTTGTGTTTGCATGAAGTGCCAGTTCTTTCTGGCTTTTCCCAGAAGCCTGTGCCAATGAGGGGAGATTAAGCTAATGGAAACAAAACCTTTAAAAGTTCTGAATATGATGTGACAAGATCTTGTAACAAAATTGCACAAGAATTAAATGCAACAATGAAACCAGTGATGTTGAAAATGCGGTTTATGAATTTTGTCTGCTTAGGGTAAACATGCAATGATACTGACAATATTTCCCTAAACGCATAAATACAATTTATACAGCTATTTTTAGCAGTTTTTATAACTTTGACAGTTTTGTGTGTTTACTTCAGTTATACAGGTTTTCTTCCCCTCCCAATGACTCCTTGCCAAAATGTTCTATGGGAAAACAGCCCAAGGAGCCCAATAAAGGAGCCCAATAAAACAGCCCAACCTTTTGCTAAAAATACACAGCAGTTTGTCTCTAGTTGTAAATATCAGGAACGGTCAACATAAAATAAGATCACACTAACTGACTAAATGGTGTATATGTTTTGCTTATATGAATGGAATATATAGCATACACCAAGATTGATTTTTTTAACTCCAAGCATGAACACGAATAGCTTCTGCAGGGTTGATCTTGATATTATATATTATGGGTCATAACACAGGATGCATGTTACATGCTGCAACACGATGAATGGGTGAAATTGACATGTTAGCAAGTCACATGCACATTACCTAAGTTGATGCAGAAGCTTCAATGAGCTGTTCAGGTAGACAGATGAAAAGAATAACAGTATCAACAAATACACATCTTGTTTTTAATATGATATATACTGGAGCATAGGTTAAATCATTGTTGGTTATTAACCAACAACTGTTTGACATTGTTTAGCTCATTTACAAAAAGCTGTGATATACTGTCAGCATGATAACTAATAAAAATAAAAGCTAAATCGTTACATTTTTAAATTATATATTTAAAGTCTTGACTGTTCACCCAAAAATGAAAATGGTCTTCTAATCCTGTCGGTCCAAACCTGTATGACTTTCTTCTGTAAATCATTTTCTGTAGAAATTGAATGGATGGGTTACCAAAACTGGATGGGTTACCAACTTTCCTCAGAATATAGAAATACAGGCTTGGGTGAAAAATTATAACAGAATTTCCATTTCTGTGTGGTTTATCAGTCAAAGGCCTCTGGTAAATTAAAATAATGCATCTTATCAATTATTTGTAAAGGGCTGATCACAGACCAGAAACAGAGATAGTGATACTATTGTTGTAAATGCCAGGTTAAGTTACTTAAAACAGCAGCAAATTGACACACTGCAAGTAGACAAGCAAGTGGTTATCTGGACAGTGAAATGTCGGTGGGAATTTTAACAAGCAAATTTTATTATGCGAATGCAGGTATGATGAAATCCACATCAGAATTTTAGCTAGTATTACATAAATGAGTTGCAAATAAATGCAATAAATGAGTTAAATGTTTAATTGTACATCTAGATTCTTGAGTTATCTTTAGCCTGGGCTGCTCTGAAAACACTACAGCTCTGCATTTGCTGCAATAGTGACAGACAGGAATCCTGGGTATAAGAATAAACTGAAACCAATGGAATCGCTGATTAAAGAGAACGATAAGACGACATCACTGATAGATAAATAACTGTATGCCAGCACAGACAGTAACAGCATACAAAAATACACTGTGTCTAGACAGCATAGAGGGCAATGAGTTTTCAGACACACAGAAAAAGTGTGAACCGCACACGAAAACGGTCATGGAAATCTGGTAAAGGTTAGAGTAAGGAGGGGAAAACAAATTTTGTTTAAACTGTTTTTTTTTTTGTATGTTCACAATATGCTGCATCTTTTTCCACCTGCTATTCCAGCCACACTTAGAAATGCTGATTACAAAGCAAACCTCACTCACCTCGATGTCGATCTCTTGCTGAACTATAACCGGCTGTGTAAAAGACGCTTGATTTTCCACTACTCCACACTCAGTGCTGCCGAGATCCTCTAACAGAGACACCTGAAACATAAAACGACTAACCTGGTAAATGTTTCTTATATTTAACCTGAGATAAATAAGCTATTGGACGGCTTTATGAACACATACCATCTCCTCCGTCATTAGAGTCATCATAACCAATGTCAGCTCTAAAAAGAAGACACATACACCAAAACAATCATTCTTCAGCAGCACACATCAATAAAGAGCGTTAATAAATGGAGTATAGCTATAATCTGTGTAACTAATCATCATTATTAGAAGACTATTAGTTGCGAGAAGGGATATTTCTGCCAAGAATGTTCACCCTCATGTCATTCCAAACCTGAATGATTTTCTTCAGTGGATCACAAAAGAATTTGAGAAATACAACTTCCATTCAATGGAAGTAATCAAAACTGGTTACCAACATTCTTCAATATATCTCCGGTTATGTTCTGGAAAAAACTGAAAGTTATACAGGTTTGGAACAATATGAAGGCAAGTAAATAATGACAGAATTTTCATTTTTGGGTGAACTATTATAAAGTACAAGTATAATCCATCGACCAGAGATATACATGATTGTTTCACTACATGGAAAATAATGGTGACCTCTGTGACACTTGTTACTATGGTAATATCTGACCGCCTCCAGAGCTTGAGATACTTTTTTCAGAGCTGTGGATGATACGGTCAAAACAAACTCATGGTTACTCAAAACTCAAACCCTTAAACTGCATGATAGATCCGATGATGGGATAAGGACCTGTCCATTTATGACACATGCATTCTTGCATACATCACCGAAAGGTTTTGATGAGCATGATACTCAGATGCTCTGATCATGTGAATCTTCGCACAAGCTTTTCCCTTTCATTAAGAAGTCGCTACATATTCAGAGTATTTTGTGTAAGAAGCAGTTCGATTGGCTTCCTGTTCTATGACCTTCTATTTGTAGCATGTTTGAGCAATGTAGTAGAAACAAGACTTGACATTTGAGGAAAGGTTGCGAGCAAGACTTGTGAGTTTGTATGGAACTGTAGGTCGAAACTCGTCTACTGATTTTTATCTCCAGACAAAACAGGAGTTCCATTACAATGTACATAAAATGCCTCTCATACGCTTTTTCTCAAACTTTCATTGTCGTTGGTGTAAAAGTGGAAATAATTGGTAAAAAGAATATGTCTCCATATGAACAGACGGAACCAGCGTAGGTTTAGTTGGTCTGTTGTGTCTCCTACTGTGTAACCCCTATAGAAAAGGTCAGAGTTAAGGTCTCGGTACACCAGAGCTGAAAGTGACACCAGCCTTGTCCTATTTTCATCCTCCTCACACACCCGCAAATGGCTGCCATTCTCAAAAGGGAGTGAGGGGGTGGGGAGACGATGCAACCCCAAAACTCATAATAAAGATGCTGTAAATATGGCCCCATTTAATTCAAGATTCAAGAGCTTTGTTATTCTCCTTAAGCAGCAGGAAATGTAAACATGTGACTATTGGTTATTCATGATTTCATACACTGCAAAGACTGCATCTAAATATTCAAGAAAAGGTCCATTGCACAGAAACTGCACTAAACCAACTTACAATTTCAGTAACTATGTTACTAGTTTTTGTTTTAAACAAGACAATGAATGTATAATAAACCTTAAATTGTTAAAAGGAAATCTATAATTATAAATTATACACTACGACATGGCAATGTTTTAAAGAGATAATTCACCCAAAAATGTAAAATTTGTCATTACTCACACTCGTATTGTTCCAAACCCGTAAGACCTTCGTTCGTCGTTGGAACCATAGAATGTAAAAAAAGATGGACGACGTGTCTCCGCTTCCTTCCACTATAGGAAAGTGAAGCGAATACATCTCAGTATGGCCGCTGTCATCTTGAGTAAATTATGTAATTTGGAGCCAGTGTCTGCGCAGTAGAGATTCGTTTGGAGCCAGAGTCTGCGCAGTAGAGATTCGTTTGGAGCCAGTGTCTGCGCAGTAGAGATTCGTTTGGAGCCAGTGTCTGCGCAGTAGAGATTCGTTTGGAGCCAGAGTCTGCGCAGTAGTGTCGTGAGGTGGAGCCGCGGAATCAAACTCACGCAGACCCAATCAGCCATAATGACACGCTAGTTAAAAAATGGGTTTTTATAGCATAAAATTACTAGCTAAAATCAAACTTATCACAAAAATGAACAATTGAATATATATCAGCGTGAGAACTACCTTAAATTACCAAAACTATATTTCGGAAAATTGTATTGGAAGAGTAAATCTATTTGTTTTATTTTGACTGAAGTCCCATTCGTTTACATGGAGAGGGCGGGGTTTATGACCTGTACTGCAACCAGCCACCAGGGGCGATAAAAGAGCCACTTTTAAGGACGAGTGAGACACACCTGGTTGAACACACTTATTTTTTAGGGGTGCTCCGATTGATTGGCTAACAATCACTATCGGCCGGAAATCGCTTGGGGATGTTTGATTGGCGGTCTCTAAAAAGGTCCCTTATGAGAGACGTAATTTCACAAACCGCTGAGTGAATCACCGCACACACGCTCTTTCTCTCTCAAAATGCGTCTTCACTAGTGAGCTGCACAGTTGACAGGAACTGTCATTTGCACAATCGCGGCAGGGTCGCGTCGTCACTAAAGTTTTTAAATTGTATTTATTTTTAATTCTTCTAGTTTTTAAACCATTCAGCGCTTGCGCACTCTCCCCGAGACAGTGCGCTCATGCACACTCGCAGCGCACACCCACACCGCCAGGGTCACATCCGTTTGCAGTGCATATGCGGTGTGTATACGGTGCATATTTTTTACGCACTCATCCTAACGGATTAGACCATTCACACTGCACACGGCTGTGGTGCGTTCCAGAGCGGTGCAGAGTTAGTTTCTACTGCACGCGCTGAATTAAAGTAACAGTGCATTGTTTGCAGTAAATATGAACATTGACACGAAAATGTAGTAATAACACCATAAATGCATATAATTAAAGTCTACTGTGTTTCAGAGTCAACATGGCTTTTTGGCTAGCTTTAAAGGGAAAGAGCACTTTTAGATAAACAAGGCAATAATAAATGGTACTCGTGGAGGTAGAAAAACAAAGTTCTTTATGAACCGCAGGATTGCTTGCAATAAAGATTTAAATGCAAAAGGAAAGACGGTAGAGCTGACTGTTTCTGTCAATGGTAAGTTTGTGATAACGTAAGAAAAGTAGTCTAAATGTTTTGCCACTTGAGCAACTCAATATATAAAATCTAGAAATAAGTGCAAAAGTAAAAAGCATTGAATAGTGTGTTGCTTTGCTTAGAATTATTTTTTAAACGAGTCTATGAAAGATTGTTTTACAGTACTGTGTAAAAAATAATCACAATGCTAAAAAGCATTTTCAGTGACAATGTTTGGATTTGAAATCAAAATAATGGATAAATGTTGTGTTTGTTGTAAACAGCCACAGATTATTTGCAGACTCCTGTGTGAAAGCACAGTCAGTGCTGCTTCTGCACCGCTTACGTAATGCACATGGACTGCATACACACTGCAAACGGAGTAGGCCTATGTGTGAACCTGGCATAGGTTCACAAAATTCGATACAGTGGTGTCACAGTTCAGTATGTTTTTGATAAAGCAAAAAGAAACCAGTGCCAAATAAATTCTTGATTTTGTATACATTTATTAAAACTATTTTTATTTGAACAATGATGGAGCTATACTAGACCCATATTCTGGGTGTCTTAGCAGCATATTAAACAAAACATCTCTGGTTTGAAGTCTTCGAGATGATGTAGCCTATCGTCATATAAAGAATAGCATATAAAGCCTTTTTTATTGTGCATCATCAATATTTTGACTAAATATAACTGTAATCAGTTACAATAAGACATATAGTACAGATTAAGTCGTATTGCCCAAATTAATCCTTATTAGTTGAATATAAAACCCAAAATCGTTGCATCTGAATGGCATATATTGAACTGAACACCATCTTATTATGCACAGTGTTGCACATTTAAATTTCATGTAAATCATCCATAAATCACACGTTTTGATATTTTTTTTAAATATAGACATTTCACTCTATGTTTGAAATTTTTCTATGTACTGTATTTTTAGATATATTCGAGTTTAAAGTTTCGTAAAAGTTCACATGAGACCTAAAGCCCATCCTGTTTGCTTAAGTTAGTGAGTTATTCTGAGTGCACACAAATAATAGAGTCTTTCATAGATTGAAGATGAAGGCTACTTTTATCTGTATGACCAAAACAGTGCTGTGAGATGTTTAAGAGCAAGTGATTTAGCCTGTTTTGAAATTGAGCAAAAACAGGCAATATGCAGTCTAAAATGTAGCACATTTCTCTAATTAACATCTTATTGAGCGGCCATGTAAAGTAACATACATCTTTCAGATGAAAAGCCATATTTGAGGTTGATGAATGATAGGTGGCACTTTTTGGATATCCTGATTAACTATTACCAATTATATAAATATTAACAATCTGTCCATCCTCTATATCGAGCCTCTAGTGTGACCATTCTCTCGCCCCTAATAGACTGCAATTCGCTAGGTATACATGTAAAATATCATGAAAGTCATCATAGCTAATCGTAGTATAGAAATGCTCCCAACCCAACTTTGAGAATAGATTAGTCCGAATCGATATTTTTTATCGCCCGAGCAAATCACATCTAAAACAGAAGCGTTGTCCAACAAAAGAGGACATATAACATATATATACATATATATATATATATATATATATCATATATATATATATGCATAAATGGAGCAAATAAAGGACAGAAGTCATATCAACTCGGTGGCTCAGAGCATCATATTTTAGTATTTTTGAGGGGCTTTTTTTAAACCCTATTGTAATTGTAAGGATTTTTTTAATTATTATTTTGCAGTAAAACTGATCGTGCAGACCAAACCATAAGGCCTAGAGTTCTGGTTCACAAACCTGTCCTAGAGGACCCCCTGCCCTGCATATTTTGTATGTCTCCCTAATCAGACACACCCAATTTAGTTCTTGCAGTCTCTACTAAGGAGCTGATGAGTGGAATCGGGTGTTAGATTATGCATTTACAGAACTATAGGCTACTCAAACTCAGACAGGGTTGGAGATAATAAACTAGCCTAGAGACTTGAAACTTGGCCAGATGGTAGAGCTCAATTTTGGGAGAACCTGACAAAGACTCACACCAATCAGCTAATATAGCCAATTTTGTTCTCAATAGCAAACAAAAATGTGAAATCGCTCACATCTCATAGACCGTTTGTCGTAGAAACTTTTGTGAGCGATGTAACTAACATGCAATTAAAAAGCAACACATGGCACACCTAAAACAGAAGCGTTGTCCAACAAAAGAGGACATTTCATAACATGATTCTACATCAGTCGAGTGTCTGAAATAACTTCATTTTGTGAGCTGATGTGCGTTTTTTGTCACAGAATGAGGCAGATAATATATTCTATATGGTATTAAAGGCTATGTCATTTAGCATTTGATTATAAATAGGGATCGACCGATATTGATTTTTTATAACCGATACCAATTATTTGCATGCTTATGTACCCAATAACCGATATACAGCAAACCAATTAATTTGCATTATAAAGTAAATAAATAACAGATTGAAGTCCATTCTAATGGCGATTTTCCTCATTTCAGTCATCTTAACAAGAACATTTATATGGTTGTAATATTACAAAACCGATATCTTTCATGTAGCAAAATTACAACAATAATATCGGTAGATCTCTAATTATAAATATACTTTATTATGAAAAACCAGAGATGTCTAAGAAGACAGCTAAACCATGTATTGTCACATCGTATGTTTACTGTCGTATATACTGTTGGATATTTAAAATAAATAGCCAGATAGCGAACATATTCAATCACCCACGTAATCTTGTTTATAAATGATAGGATTGTCTATTAAACCCTAATCACACACTGTGACATTCAAATCTGCGCTCGCGCTGTCGCTGATCCAGGCAGAGCAGTTTACGTATATCTGAAACATTTACTAAGTATTTTGTATCATTATTTTTGTGTTACAGACATTCAAATAATCACAGAAGTACTGGAATAAACGTTTATAGTTGGATATAAACTGCTGTCTGTGTCTACAGAAGCGATCAAAATAGAATAAATCACCTTATTGAAAGTGACCGTGATTAAATAAAGATTCTCTATTACAACGTAACGCCAGCAGGTGGATATAAGTGACATAAAATGAGATTCGTTCAAAAAACGTTGATTCATTCAGGAATGAAACAACTGAATTATTTATGAGCAAGCCATGAAGTTATGAATAATTTGTTTTCAACTTTAATCATTTCCTTGAATATTGTATTCTATAAATAGACTGAATCAATTTTCTCTACAGAAACTAGCAAATTGTTATTTTTAGTCGTCTTTTTTTCCAGAATCATGGTGGGAGGAAAGTGGTATCTATTTAAAAAAAAAATTTTTTATATATATATATATTGAGACTCTTATCGGCGCTTAAAAAATCCGGGCGCTAATCTATTCTCAAAGTTGGGTTGGGAGCTGGGTCTATACTACGCAAGCTATGATGACTTTCACCCTGATATTTTAGCGGATGTATACCTAGCCGAATTGCACTGTAGGGGCGAACGAGTCTTGAACTAGAGGCTCGCAGTCCGTGATGGACAGATTGTTAACGGCTGGTCTGTGTGGTAATACAATCGGGCAGGACATCCAAACGCTCACCTATCATTCATCAACCTCAAATATGGCTTTTCATTTGAAAGATGTATGTAGTAGCAACTTTACATGGCCGCTCAATATGATGTTAACCTAGAGAAATGTGCGCTATTGAAGTGTTTGTGTGGAAGCGCTTTGCTGCAAGACAGGCTCCGTGCGCCACTTGCTCTTAAAATCTCCGTCATTTTTGGTCATACAGATAAAAGTAGCCTAATACATCTTTCGAATCTGTAAAGACTCTACGCTTTATTTGTGTGCACTCAGAATAACAACGAAACGCTATGCGCTTTTAAGCAAACAGGATGCGCTTTAGGTCTCATGTGAACTTGAGCGAAACTTCAAACTCCGTCTTTGAAAAATATATCTATAGAGATTGAAATGTCTAAAAAGACGTGTGTGTTAGCATGGATGATTTACATTAAATTTAATCAGTGCAACACTGTGCATAATAAGATGGCTTTCAGTTCAATATAATAACAAAAAACGACATTTTGGGTTTTTATTCAACTAATAAGGTGGGCACGCTGTGATCTGTACTATATTTTTACTGTAATTGACAGTTATCGGCAAAACAAAAAACAACAACACGGGAGTGAGGGAATGGGAGTCATTCTTCCGGGAGTGGAACGGGATTTTCCTCCTGTTTTTCGTGGGATTGGGACGGGAAGAGATTAAAGTTTGTGATGCATTTTGGAAACAGGAGATGAGCCCTGGTGCGCCACCTGGCTTGAGAAACCCGTTCTCAAAGACTTACTTTTAGTCATTATTTGGGTAGCACACATATTCTGAATGCCTTCGGCAGAATTCAAATGAGCCATTTTAATCTAGATTAATTCCAAAATTAATCTAGATTAAAAAAATTAATCTATGCCCACCTCATATATATATATATATATATATATATATATATATATATATATATATATATATATATATGTGGCAGATTTAACAAACATTGCTAAATGTAATTGTTTTATTCGTGCTAAACGGCTAAATTAGCTGGTTAGGACTAATACTGATAGCTGGCTAAACAGATTTAACAACAGGGTTTGACCCGTGTTATAAATTCACTGACGCCCACTTACCGGTACCTGGGAGGTTTTAGGATTCCTCTCAGCTCAGTTGTGTCTGCTGTGGTGGTCTGGACTGTTTCTTCTTCATACGACTGTAACAGAGTTACGGAGTAATTCCTGCCAGAGTTGTTCGCCCAAAACTCTCCATCTGACGTGTCGTAGCGCACAACAAAATCAACCCGCGCTCCGTTGAACAGGTACGGGGAAGCGAAGGCCAGCTTCACGGAGAACTTGTCCGTCTCGCCGTCGTTGGAGCCCTGGACGTACTCGGCTGGGTAATCAAAGTGATTGATCCAACCATCCATCGTGGACCGGACATAGACTGATTTGTGAAAAGAAATGTTGAGCACACGAATAAGCACCTCGAATGACAGAGGCTCATCTGGCACAGATGTCACGCTCTCCACTTCCAGCTTGTTGGCGTGGACAGCGAGCATGAGCTCGGTTCCTGTGAGCGGCTGGAACTCCGGCCACACGCTGTAAGTGGGCTCACTGTAAGCTTTTCGGTACCGCGCCACCTCTTCCTCCCATCTCGATTCGTCCTCTTCGTCTGAATCAAACGGGACAAACATTCTGACATCAACCAGCTCGGCTCCCGTACTGTCTGCAAACGACACTCTTCTGTTCGTTAACACCAGGCGGATTCGCATGTACTCGGCGGTTTCATCCGCAATCGAAGAGCCTCGCTTTCTGGGAACAGGAGAAGACCTCGGTATTAGACTGACGTCTTCCTCCGTTTCTTCCTCATCTTCATCATTACTGTTGTCATCAAAACGCTCGACCCTCACCGTCTTGAAAAGATCCTCTTGTGAGGGGATAGTTAAGAAATTACTGTTATTCCCCTGCGCCATTGCGTCGGTTTCTGAGCCGCGTAAACATGAAAGGTGCCGTTACCGCGATGGTGCGCGTCCGTCAGACCGAGCTGCCGCTCATGGTGCCAACGGAGACCCGCGACTCTCTGTCACCTCGTATCGACCGAACTAGGCCTAAACTGTTGACATCAACGAGAACTGCAGTTTTGAAGCTCATAGTGCACAGGCACGAATAAGTGTCTAAATTTAGAAGGAAGCGGCACGTCCATCGTTTTTCAGAGGTCAGGAGGAAGATGGGCTCTGTTGGTATACTCCTCCCCCTGACCGCTCCAAACCGCACACGCCCCCCTCCTATTTTAAACTTTAAAGACACGCTCGTTTGTGTGCTTGCCGGTGTTTTTTTTTTTACAATATTGCTAAAAAAAACAGGTTGCTACTCTTATTAACAACAATACAAATATCGATCTATTGGTTATAATGTGTATAGTTATAATACACGTGTCAATCTTATAATAATATTATTAATATAATAAAATTACTTTTAATATCCGGCGTAAAAACATGTTAAATCGGTTGTGCGGATCACAGTCCCAAGCGTTGACGCAAGCCGAAGAGAGAATAAAATTACTTTTAATAATCAAAACAATAATGATGATGATGATGTTGTTGTTGTTATGATTATATAATCTGAACTTAACTATTATTTTGTTTTCAAACAATTTAAAGACATTTTCAGCTAAGAATAAAGTAAATACTTTTGCTGCTGTCACAAATATTGTAAACCTTTGGTCTCAAAGTAAATTCCTAGAGGGCCACAGCTCTGTAGTTTAGCTCCAACTTTAATCAAACACACCAAATTCAGATAATCAAGGTCTTCAGGATCAGTAGAATCTGGTTGGAGCTAAACTCTCCAGAGCTGTGGCCCTCCTGGAATTAAAGTTTGATGCCACTGGTGTAACCTAAAAAAAAATAACAGAAATGCCCTGTGTGTGTATGTAATATATATAAAACACTGGTCACAGTTTACTTTTATTTAAACAACCAGTTATGGCCGTTCAGCATGTTATGCAGCTTTAAATAGTTTGGGAAGCTTCAGCCCCTTGTGCTCTCCTCCAGGGTGAAATGGGGCTAAAGGCCACCCAGGGTAACACCCTGTAAACCTTTAAAACAGAGGTCTTAAACTCAACTCCTGGAGGCCCACAGCTCTGCAGAGTTTAGCTCCAAATCACACCTGCTTGCGAGTCTAGTATTCCTGAAGAGCTTGATTAGCTGGATCAGGTGTGTTTGATCAGGGTTGGAGCAGAGCTGTGGCCGAATTGAGTTTCAAACCACTGCTCTAAAACAAAGTTTTAAAAGGCTGGTTTGAGTTTTATTTCTGAGATGCACACCATTTACCAACAGCAGAATTACAGTTTTGAATCATGATATGTGAAGAATTATAAAAATGCCAAATGTGAGCAAAGAAAAGAAGTAAAAAACAGTTTGAGTGCCTAATTCTTTCACTCATAAATAAGTAGATAAAACACAAAAATCCCTTTGCGAACAGCTTGCCTACCTGTCACGGATTGCAGAGTTTCTGCAGGAAAAAATGTAAAGGTCTCTTAAATTAATTTTTGATAGCATAATCCAGTGCAGCTGCTTCAAATTAACATTATAGAACGATCATGAAGCTAACGAGATCCAGTGGTGAGAAAGAAAAGCTGGCATATTCGATACGGACCATTACTGTTTAGAGCTATTGATTGATAAGCTATTTTAAGATAATGGTAAGCTATTTTTTATCCTAGATGGAGCAGTCAGTCTTGCTTAATATAGTGAAATCAATATGTGCAGAATGAGGGGACTGGTTTGCTGCGTATAGTGTATGATTGTATCCATTTTTGTTTAATAATGACTAACTCTGAGGGGCTGTTTCCCAGACAGGGTTTAAATTAAGACAGGAGTAGGTTTAATCTAGAATAGTTAATCTTGGTTTAAAAAAATTACTTTCTGAAACACAGATTAAGTACCGATTACTACCTCCTGGACTATGGAGTCCTGAACTAAAATACAAATTTAAAACCAACTGAGCTAATGTGAAATGCATGACAGAGGTTGCCTGTAAAACATGGAATGAACCAAGAAAAGCTTAAAATGGAATGGAACTGAGAAGCAAATCCAAAGAAAACACAAGACTGCATCAACTACAACAAAAACAAACAAAAATGGTTACTAAAAATATAATTTACAGCAAGCAAAGTAAACTGCACACATCGAACAATAAAAAGTAATGCCTAGAAATCTCTTTGTAATGAATTCTTGAATAAATTATTGCAATCAGCTGCTGTTGTCAGTTTTGCAACATTTTATTATTATTATTAATTATATTATACATAAAGCAGCTATTTTAGAGAGAGAGAGAGAGAGAGAGAGAGAGTCATGGTCAGAATTATATTGGCACCCTAAAAAAATACAATCAAAGAGGACTGAAAATAATGCTGCATTCATGTGCAATCGGAATTATTGTAAATACATGTTTCCTAGTCAGAAATCCCCATATAAGGCCTCTAACGTTCACGTCCAATCTCCGACTAGGAAGCTTGCATTTATGATCATTCCAATAGCACGTGAATGCAGCATAAATCTGTATTGTTTATCCTTCTGATCTTTCTCTTTTTTTAAGTAAATACAAATAAATAAAACAAATCACAAAAATCGAACATTTCAACAAAATCACATCATACTTTTTCTTTCATACACATTGGCCACAGTTATTTGTTATTATTAGTAAAATCTCCGAAGGTCTATATTCCCATTCATATTTAAAAAAGATTAGCACACCAGGGTCACAGGGTGATAGGAACATGAAATGATCATGACTTCCTGTTTCACAGAAATATAAATATGAGGAACACAAAGGCCAAATTATCTTTATTATCAATCACAATAAAAAAAATAATATAGTTCTGTTGAGCAGCAACAGATTGTTGAGCTTTACAAAATATGAAGTAAAAAAATAGTACAAAATAGTGCTAAATAATATTAACAAAGAAAAGAGCTAAAGCATTTTAATTTCCACCATTGGGACAATAATTAAGGAGTTCCAATCAACAGGAAATGTTACACACCTGCCTACAGTATATTGTCGGTGTCTATTGTCTTAATACAACGTGAAGAGGATAGTTTGAATGGCCAAAGACTCTCCGAGGATCACAGCTGGATAATTGCAGACAACAGTTAAGTCTTGGGGTCAGAAAGCTTTATAATGGACCATGGTTGGCTCTTCCAACAGAACAATGATCCAAAAAGCCCATCTATTCTTCCTCCAGGAAATCAGTCTATTCTGGACTATAGGCTATTGACAAGAGAAAGCAGGTTTCTGTTAATCTGGTTTAAAGGGCCATTTTAGTCTAGGACTAAGCTTAATCTCTGTCCGGGAAACCACCCCTGAGAGTATTTCTTATTTATTTTTTTACTTTTCATATTTTAACACAAGATATCTTTATCTGTTACAAATGTCAGTCACAATTATAATGATTATAAAGCAGATTGAAGAACTGATTTTGAATACATTGTTGCAACTCAAAGTAAGCTGTTAAACTAGTTAGGGTCAGTTGTAACAGTATGACAGAAAAGAATAACAGCAAAAAATGACCCATTATACATGTCATTTGAATTGCAACAGCTGTAATATTTAACAAGAAGTTACCTTTACTTTCATGTTACCTATATATACTGCATTTTAAAATAAATCCAACTCTTACCTCTGAAACATCTGCCTGTTTTTCTGTCTGTCTAGGCATGCTGAAAAATCAAGAAAATAGACAACAGTCTTGAATGGGGATTGGTTTTGTCACAACTCTCCACACCCCTGTCAGGTATTGTTGTTCAATGCGGATATGAGATAATCATGATTTGAATGCGTCCCCCTATTTCCCAGCAAATATAAGGGCTATGATAAAAATAGAACAATTATTGTGCAGATATGGTTAAAAATTACATACAACCTTGTGTCTCAAAAACTGTATGTATTCCAGTGACTAGTACTTTTATAACTAACCCTGTGTTATGAGTATCTGCTCAAATATACCTGAAACAAATGACCCTTTCTTTAATCTTGATCTGTTTATTTTAGTTAATCAGTTGGTTCTTTGCCTACCAAATGTTTTATTTGTTGTATCACAAAACTTGCCCAAAACTAGGAATATAATATTGTACATAACACTACATGATGCTATAATCTGTGTACTAGAGACAAATAATAAAACAAAGCATTCAACCTGGAAGTGCTTAATTTTTTGTCTCTAAATGTCTTATATATCATCACATGTTATTGAATTCGGCAGGCACACATATGTTATAAAAGTCATAATTGAATGTAGAAGAGCTGAAAGAACAGCAATCTGTGAATGTATATGTTTTTTAAAAGTCTAAGATTTTTTATATTATATTAAGCAAAGCTTATATTTTCTTTAAAAGTTTTTGGACACAACTGTTAGTTTATGTTTTTCAATATAAGAATTGCATAATCTTTTCATAAATGTTTTACATTTACAGCTCCATAAAAATTGGGCTTGTAAATTGAAAAAATTGAACGATTGAACATAAAACATAATGCATGTACATAAGTATGACAAGTTTCCAAATGTTTATTCATATTCTAAATGTATTTAATATTATGTGAACTTTTCAGTCTTTGTAAATATGACCTCAAGCATCATTTGTTTTTTTAACATTGATCTGCCTATTGTTAAGATACATGTTCAAATCTACTCAAAAATGTTTTTAAGTTGTGTGTAGTTACGTACATGTTTCAGAAAAGACGTCTTGCAAGTCTACATGCGGTACATGTGCTTGGGAGTGTCATTATTGAAGAACAATTTGTTCAAAAACACTCAAATAACCTTTTCAACCACAGGATGAGGATGTTTTTTCCTCTGTTAAACTAATCGACTCACATGCTAGTATACCCTGTACATATGTTCAGTCTCCCCCCAGAACCCGAATACAACGTCACAAACCCTGCAAACGGACTTTCCGAACACGTAATAGGTTATTTTCTTTGCAATCTCATTTTCCAGTCTTCCGGAATGGACTTCACCAGATTTTCATTTGAAAGTGGCACGCTGCATGGCCCTTATTTATGTGGGTATATGGCAGAATTATTATTTTGTTAATTTAATCTCAGTCATGAAATCTGACATTAATTATCTGATCCGTGAAAATACGTTTTTGAAATCAAAAAGAATGAATGTGGTGAATTAGAAATATCTGTCCAAGCAAATGTGTAGAATCTCAGCGTTGTTTCGTGGTAAAACAGCACATAAGATGTTCAAGATGAATTATTCACAGTCAGCAATGCACATACATTATGAGACCCCACGTCATAAAAAAGACAACTATCTATAAAGCATTTATGTGTAGAAAACCCAAAGTAATCCCCCAGGAAAAAAATGGGCTTTTGCTGCAGTGAAGGTTTTCTAAAATAGCTAACAACTAGAAATGTCCACATAATTTCTGAAGAAGATATAGAGACAGTCTGACTAGCAGTTTCTATACACTCTGTAATGCACACATGAGTATACAACATGAACACACACACACACACACGCCAACACCCAGTGGGGAAACACTCTGCCTTGCTGAATTTCCACTAAATGTCATGCTAAACATTATAAAAGGGGTGACCTGAGCATTTTCCAGAACATTCAACCTAATAATTGCTCTCTCGCTTGCATCTGACACTCGCACAACAGGTGAGTTTTTTTCCCTCCTTTCAACCTTTTTTCTTTCCTCCTTTCAACCTGGTTGTGTTAATTAGTTATTTGTTTGTTTTCAGAAAAAAAGAAAGAAAGAAAAAAGATAAACTTTTAATCAGTCCTTTTATAACCCAAAACACAAAACTGGAGCTTATGCTTTAAATTAAAATTCAAAATGTTTATTATTTTATTTCCAGTGTTTGAGAATACACTTATTAAGTTATTGTGTGTTTTTAAATTGTGAACAGTATTGCGTCATCAAATGTACATCATTTTTGATTACATTTTAATACTCAAAATATGCTTTTGTTTTGACAGACAAGAGTTTGAATCATTTTAATCATTGGATATTTTAAAGCTAGATTGGTTACAATGATCACCTATTTCTCAAACCAACCGCTGAATTAATTGTGATTCATTTTACACTTAAAAAGGCATTGTAATTCCAGATGATGTGACGATGTACATAACATTTCAGTGCACTGTAGTTTCTTTAAACCGGACAAACTAACTCAGCTCAGCATAGGAAAAAGAGACAAGCAACCAAACAGTGTGCTTTCCTAAAGTGCAGATGCAAATGAGGTCGGTGCATCTTAGACAACTCAGTCTTTGGTTTTCTTTGCTGTTTAGAGGCACCACAAAGGCCTTGATGAGGAGAAGGATTACGCTAAAGCACACACAGAGTGACGATCTCAAGGAAAAGCGCGACAGACAAAGAAAGGTGTGGGAGGTAAAAGAGCCTATCTTCTACCCTTCTACAGAGATCCTGCAGTTATGATAGAAATTGCATCATGTATTAGTTAAACTAATGTGTGTGAAATCCATGTTCCATCTTAAAGAAGGATCACCCAGAAAACAGATGTAAAGGGTAAGTTATTGAACTCTAAATATACACTTGAGAGTACCTGAGAGCTGCACATACGGAGAAAATGAGTAGGTGTAAAAATGTCAAAAATAACTTGGTTGACACCAAATACGTTTTTGATGGCTGTTTTTGACTTTTAAAAGGTCACCTCTTTATTCAGATTCTTTAACTAAGTAATTAAGTTCACATTTAAAAGTAGCGGTTCTTCAATAGTTATTTGTGGCATCTTTTAGCAAACAATCCACGTCTTAGCAAGAACCATTTTTGGCTGTGGCGGATTCTTGAGTTGAGTTACACAGTTCTTTGAAGATTCAATTAGAGATTAGTTCAGGTCTGTATGTTGGTTGTGTGTTCTTTAAAACATCAGCGCATCATGGTTTTTAACACAACTAGAGAACAAACTGTTCTTAGAGGAAGTTGAAAAAGTACTCCTTTGATATCAGGCTGTGAAATCTTTCTTGGTTTGAACTGTTATTTGTAAGAATGAAAGCATTAGCTAGTTATGTATGATTTGGTATATGATAGTGATTGTAAAACCAAGTTATATATTTGGAAAATTTGATCAAATATGTCATAGAAATCTAGATACAATTCTACAGATGCATCAATATTACTATTCTGAATGATACAATAGGTCAATAATTATTTTCATGCTATGTTCGATAACCAACAATTTTTTGTCTAAGTAAATAATAATAAAACAAAAAGATAAATCGCTATATATGCATTCACATGTCACATGGTAGTCATTTTCACAAGCATGGAAATCTTTTAGGCACTTACCTTGGTACTTACTGTATAATACTAGAGAATGCCCAAGAATAACACTGTTTAATGGAGAATTAGCTTCAGCAATTATCACAGATAATGCAGTAGATATCACGTTAATTAATGAATCAATTAATTCTGACCTCCAACAATAAGAAGCCACGATGGTGGAACTGGGTGGAGCAGGGTGTCCATCTATTAAACACTATCAATTGACTCTTCAATTTACAGTACAGTTCATACATCAGATATCCTGGTGTTTGATTCATATCACATTGTGTGATAACACAAATGAGTGGGTACGGTGGAAAAAAGTGAGTCAGAATGAAATTTTCTATGTTTGTGGGAGAGAATTGATATCTGTATTTTTTTAAATGATTATTATTAATGACAAGTTTCAGGTTCCTGTGTGTGCGAATTGAAAATATCTGATGGGTGTTTGAGGCATTTAGTTGGCTCACAGCTTAGATCTGATGATTATAACTGTGACTATGAATTCCACAGAACACGGAAACTAAAACTGATTTTACTGAATACTGAAGTTTCTAAAGTGTCATCATTGTTAAAATGAAACTTGCTGTCAATCCAGACTATTCTCATATTTTGAGGGATTTGATCTCAGTGATTGGAACTGAGATAAGACTGTATTCAGACTGAGAGATGAATAATGAGTTTCATTGCCTTGAATAATCCCAGTCTTATCAATATCATCTTCAGGTCGAGCTCTCAGAGGAACAAATTAAAATCAATGCACATTCACGAGGCACACGATCACAACACTGAAAACTAATCCTGCAAATTACTGGAAAAAGACACCCTTGCACAATGCTGATCTAAACCTCGATGACTAATGATACAGAGAAGTGCAGAAAAAGGCTCATAAATATAAAATGTGCTGGAAACATGGGCAGTTGATCATTTTCAGGATAAAAAGTACTTCTAGTATATTTGAAAACATTCTTTTGCATATTTGTAAAACATTTCAGCACCTGCAAAATAAGGCTATTTTCCTCCTCATCATGTCAAGTTGCTTGTTTGAAAAACCCCCAGGTGAAAAAAATGTGACATTTATCATAGACTGGATGTGGTTAATGTCAAATGTCAATGAGAAATAAGCAACACATGACTTCTTAAACAAGTTCAGAAAAAACCGCAATAACAATGGCGCTCTAAAATCCAAAGATGCAGGTTTTTTCTTTCTCAGAAGTTGTATGTGCATGGTATAATAAGTCCACACTTTTACATTATTAAATATTAAACAGAAGATTAGATCTGACACATTTCGAAGTACTATACAGGTGCATCTCAATAAATTAGAATGACGTGAAAAAGTTCATTTATTTCAGTAATTCGACTCAAATTGTTAAACTCGTGTATTAAATCAAATTCAGTGCACACAGACTGAAGTAGTTTAAGTCTTTGGTTCTTTTAATTGATGATTTTGGCTCACATTTAACAAAAACCCATCAATTCACTATCTCAACAAATTAGAATACTTCATAAGACCAATAAAAAATTTTTTTTTAGTGAATTGTTGGCCTTCTGGAAAGTATGTTCGTTTACTGTATATGTACAAAATATTTGGTAGGGGCTCCTTTTGCTTTAATTACTGCCTCAATTCGGCGTGGCATGGAGGTGATCAGTTTGTGGCACTGCTGAGGTGGTATGGAAGCCCAGGTTTCTTTGACAGTGGCCTTCAGCTCATCTGCATTTTTTGGTCTCCTGTTTCTAATTTTCCTCTTGACAATACACCATAGAGAATGGGGTTCAGGTCTGGTGAGTTTGCTGGCCAGTCAAGCACACCAACACCATGGTCATTTAACCAACATTTGGTGTTTTTGGCAGAGTGGACAGGTACCAAATCCTGCTGGAAAATTAAATCAGCATCTTTAAAAAGCTGGTCAGCAGAAGGAAGCATGAAGTGCTCCAACATTTCTTGGTAAACGGGTGCAGTGACGTTGGTTTTCAAAAAACACAATGGACCAACACCAGCAGATGACATTGCACCCAAATCATCACAGACTGTGGAAACTTAACACTGGACTTCAAGCAACTTGGGCTATGAGCTTCTCCACCCTTCCTCCAGACTCTAGGACCTCGGTTTCCAAATTAATTACAAAACTTGCTCTCATCTGAAAAGAGGACTTTGGACCACTGGGCAGCAGTCCAATTCTTCTTCTCCTTAGCCCAGGTAACACTGTGTGTGGTGGCTCTTGATGTCTTGACCCCAGCCTCAGTCCATTCATTGTGAAGTTCACCCAAATTCTTGAATCGATTTTGCTTGACAATCCTCATAAGGCTGCGGTTCTCTCAGTTGGTTGTGCATCTTTTTCTTCCACACTTTTTCCTTCCACTCAACTTTCTGTTAACATGCTTGGATACAGCACTCTGTGAACAACCAGCTTATTTGGCAATGAATGTTTGTGGCTTACCCTCCTTGTGAAGGGTGTCAATGATTGTCTTCTGGACAACTGTCAGATCAGCAGTCTTCCCCATGATTGTGTAGTCTAGTGAACCAAACTGAGAGACCATTTTGAAGGCTCAGGAAACCTTTGCAGGTGTTTTGAGTTGATTAGCTGATTGGCATGTCACCATATTCTAATTTGTTGAGATAGTGAATTGGTGGGTTTTTGTTAAATGTGATCCAAACTCATCACAATTAAAAGAACCAAAGACTTAAACTACTTCAGTCTGTGTGCATTGAATTTATTTAATACACGAGTTTCACAATTTGAGTTGAATTACTGAAATAAATGAACTTTTCCACAACATTCTAATTTATTGAGATGCACCTGTATAAATGGGGTGAGTCAGATATATGGTCTACATAAGGTTGGAGAGTCATAGTCCTTTCAGATTTAATAGCCAATAGTGTAATTACTTAAATCGCCATAAGTATTTGAGACTTTAGCATCTATTGAGTTTCTTAGATGGACTGAGCCATTCTTTTCACAGAGAAAAAAATAAGATTAATAATAACATTAGGTTGATGTATTTGTAAGTGTTACTCTATTTTAATTTCAGATGGTAATATTTTGATGGTTCCTTTTATAAATAAAATCTAAATGTAAGGCTATAGATGTGTCATATTTATATTGTAAATGGTGAGTAAGCATACATGTCACTTTCATGTTTATGAGCTATTACAAAATATTGATAGAGTTGAATGCAAAAAAGAAAATGAGCTAATAAAAAAATGAGCTCTGATTTTTTATCTACAATGATCAAATTACTCAAACTCTTATTAACTTGAGTTCATGCAGTTTATTGTTTATATAACACTCTAATCTCAGTCCTACAAACACACATTTGTAATGTAAATATTTTATGGCTAAGCCATATTGTAAAATATGTAATATCAAATTCATTAATAAAGAGTACAATAAAAGATTGCTTGTTTATCTGATAACATTGTTTGCTTCACAGAAAAAGGTTCTTCAGTTTATATATAAGGGGCCTACTCAAGGTGAAGTGTGGTTTGTGTTCAGAAACACCTGCGCAGTGAAACGAGAAGGATAAACAACTTCAATACATTTACCAGTTGTATTCAAATATGTATAGTTATTGTATGTTTGGAAACAAAGCAAAGGGGAATGCATTTACACAGGAAATAGTTTGCGCTAGGGATGATTCATTTCACTCTTAGTACGCAGTAGTATGTTAAAGTGAATAAACTGTAACCTCGTTTATATCTTCATATGTCTAAATAGGAATGCTTCAACATGGTGCTGGAACACACAACGGTGGAGATAACTGGAGTAGTCATCAAAATCAGTTCCAAGAGGAAGACCATTCTACCTTTTCCAGCATACAGACCCAGGCCAGAGGAAGCAGTTCATCTCTGATCTCAGACAAACCCATGGCCACCAAGGTAACAGACCGGAAACTGACATATTTCTGGATTACTGCACAAAATAATAATATTAAATAAATTAAATGTTGATTTGAGTTATTCTGCCTAAAACACACTTTAGAACTTCACAGCTCAAGTAACACATTGTACTGAAAGAGTGAGCGCTGTGACAAACAAACCTTAAACATGTATCTTTTTCCCAATTGTGATTTCAAAGGTTTCCTTGGACAGTGATTTCAGAGGTTCTGGCTCTTCTCACATTCAAAATTCCACTCTACAACAGCAGGTACAGTTCGGTTAGAAAAGGTTTCACTTCCCTAGCGTCACCTTACCTTAAAATAAAGGGTAAAAGAATAGAATAGACTTGCATGAGTTGTCTGTTGTCTTTATGCAGACTGCCAGTGACAACACAAGCAAACATTTCAGACAGCACAGACCATCAGTACTACGCAAAGGCAACCTGCCGTTCCCACAAGGTACTAGTACTGTTGACTTTATCAAAACAAATCACAATCATTTATCTCTGACACTTTTGATAATGCTCCACAGCTTGTGGTGTTCATGACTGGGCTGTGGACACTGTGTGTAAGACAGAACCTGACAGTGACCTGTCAGACCCTGTGCCACTTTACACCAGCCAATCTGAAAGTCCTCAGCCTGGCAGCACCGAGCATACTGGGAAGTGAGTATCTGGTTTGAGAACATAAACACACAAGCAAATAAATAATGCCTGAATGGTCTCAGTTTTTGTGCTAAACGAAGCATTTATGTTACCTCTAGGCATGCATACAGTCTTCCTAGTGGCTTTCTGTGTGTTAAAGGACAGTGTGGATGGCCTGGGTGCTCAAAGAGTAGAGACATTTTCAAAGAATATGGACATTTCTTAAAGTGAGACACTTATTAACAACATAATTTACTAAATAACTCAAACAATATCTGAACATCTTTATGTATATTTCATAATCTAGACACCTTTCTACTGATCATGCTCCTGGGGACAGAAGTATAGCCCAGTTGAGGATGCAGAAAGACAAAGTACAATACATGGAGAATCAGGTATGCAACCCCAGTGCTCAAAAACAATGGTTTGTGCTATATAAAGCCAGCTTATGTGGGAAATACAGAACCAATTTAATATGCACCACATGAGCTAATGATACATAATGCAGGAGGTTATAATAAGAACTGGATTATAAAAGGATGCCTGTTTATGGCCTTGCTTTATATTTACTATGTGAATGTTACTGTTAGTTGATTGCTGAGAGACAGAAACTGCAGGCTATGCAGCTACACCTGTTTGACGTCAAATCTACCTCTGAGGTAAGCTCTCTTGTATTAAATTCGTTTTGAAATGTATAATACATCTAAATAAGAGGTCAAATCTATGCTGCTTAAGGCCCGAGACACACTGCACGATTTCTGATTCGCTACACGATTGTTTCACGATGCCAATCTTTCGTCTGGGTCAGACAAAATTGTGTTTCTCGGGCTTAAGAGGGTAATTGGCGCCCAGTTCCTGGTAATCACATAAATCTGGGAAGAGTTACAATGCAATTGCTATTTTAAGATGTGTAATAAGAACACACATTTACAAGTGGGAAAAAAATCTTCCCAGCAAGCTCATTAAGGTAAGAATATGCAATGTATGGAGAAAAGCTACATTTATTGATCTACACTCCTCAGTTAAAAAACAAACAAGTATCATGCTTTTGAAAGGAACTTTGTCATCACAACAGTTTATTCTTGAGACACCTGCAAGGCCATCTGTCTGCCAGCTAAAGCTGACCTGAAACGAGGTCACACCAGACAACAATGATCTTTACATTTATGCATTTAGACATGCTTTTATGCAAAGCAACTTACAGTGCATTCAGGCTATACATTTTTTGTCAGTATGTGTGTTCCCTGGGATTTGAACCCACAACCTTTTTTGCATTGCTAATGCAATGCTCTACCACTGAGCCACAGGAACACTGTAGTCTCTTTAGCCAGTCTACAATAGAAAAAAGGGGAGCATTAAAAAGCTAAGACAAAACCTGTGTGAATTAATCACATTATTCCATAATGACAGTGGGATCTGTTTATGTTCTGTATGTCACTTGAGGTTAGATTTTACCTGCTTCTAGGGTTTGATGAAAGCCAGATGATGTATTGATGTAATTTTCTCCTTCTGATCTTAGGATGGGAACAGTGTGGAGAAGTCAGGACATCTGTCAGAACTCTTGCAACCTGCAGCATGTCAGAACACAAATGGTGTCTATGACAGTGACAGAGCGGCAGCTGAAGCGCTAACACAAGGATACTGGCAGATCTCTACCTCACAAATTATACCAGGTCATCCAGCACACAAACATTTGTTACTATTAATATTAAACTACACAAAAATACTGGTTATGATTACCAGTCATTCATATTTCATCTCAACACAACACTACGGTATATTATGTAATTATTTTCTTCATGTGTTTTTTTTTCTGGCGATAGGGATTATCCCCAGTTTTGAGTATTATAAGTTCACAAACATGAGGCCACCTTTCACCTACGCCTCCATGATACGATGGGTAAGTACTGCTGAATTGAACATCCTGTATATTACCTTTTCATTTCCTGTCTAAAAGCTGTCTTTTCTGCTAGGCGATACTGGAGTCCACAGAAAAGCAGCTTACTCTGAACGAAATATATCACTGGTTTACCCGCATGTTTTTCTACTTTCGTCACAACACTGCCACATGGAAGGTATGAGATGCATTGTTTGTACTGTAAACCTATTATATTTGTCATTCCATGACTCACTGCACACAAGCCAATCCTGAAAGCCACAGCCTCCGATTTGTAGACCAGAAAACTTTCACAACTTTATATGAATGACAGAAAGTGATGACCAGGCTGTGTGATTACAGTGGTTTTATGTTAAGACTAAGTGAATCATATTCCTCCTATTAGATGTAATATGATTTAACAAGTCATTTATGTGTATCTGTCTGTGTGTAGAATGCTGTTCGGCATAACCTCAGTCTTCATAAGTGCTTTGTGCGCGTTGAAGGAAGGAAAGGTTCTGTTTGGACCGTGGATGAAGAGGAATTTCTGAGAAGAAAAGGACAAAAGTTTCACAGGTATACTGTCTTTCCTTCTTCATAGGGGTGTCAGTAACATTGTACTTTCCTACTGCATTCCACTCCTGGTGAATAGTTGGTTGTATGTATAAATATAAAGAAGTTAAAGTTACTTTTAAAATGGCTGAGTAGTAAAGGTAAAATAAAACTACTTGGGCTCTTTGGATGGTTCTAAGTGGATCTATTGTTGGAGGTGGGAGAATCATAAGAGATTGATTTATTGCAGTTGCACCACTTTTTCCTCCAGGGATCAGGATATGGGCTGGATGGCACCTTTTCACATGTTTCCTGTGACTCCACAAGGAGAAACTTATCAGATGCGAGGACCAAATGGACTCTCATGAGGAGATTACAATAGCATTTCAACCACTAACAATATTAACAACTTGAGTAAGAATGACAAATATTATGATAGTTTAAAATGGTGGTTTTAACTGGTAGTCTATTTCAGACCTAATTTTGTTTTTGGAAAAAAATTTGTGTAAGGAATTATGAAGTTTGCATAATCCAAAAATAAAGTTAAGTAGTGGGTGTTCAGCAAACTTTTCACTATCCTTCTTGCATTTATATGTAGCCTACTGATTAAAAAGTACAAGTACGTTTTTATAAAGCTTACAATTGTACATCATCAATAATGATACAAATGGCATCAAGTGTAAATACATTTAAAATGGTACTTAATTTAATATTGCCAATTATGCTGTAAACTGTACATTTTCTCTCTATAAATGAATGTCTTAAAATATGATATTCAAATAAAGATCCAAACTGAAACGCAATCCAGCATTGTTATACCGTTATTCGAGTACAGTATACACTACACAACGTCAAGTTTTGCTTCTTATAAACTAAAAATAATACAAAATTTCCCAGTCGGAAATAATCTATAGTGCGTAAATGCAACGCAATGGCGATGTACTCCACGCTTCTGCTCGTCACCAACTGCAGTACAGCGTCTACGATTGGCCGAGAGGTTTTTGCGCGGTGCATTTCAGCCAATCAGAGCTTTGTTTTCGCGCTCGTATGCAAAGCCTCAGATAAATGGCGAACGGAGGGCAAACTGTAAACAAATAGAACAGAACTGGACATTTTTAGACGGATTGTGACTTTTAAGAGAAAAGTGACTTTATAATACAAATGCTGTGTGTAAATACAAACGGAAATATTCGATATGCGACCTTCAGCGAGAATTTAAACTAGCCTCATTCAGCGCTAGAAAGCTACCTAGGCCTGCTGACATTTGCGCAGACTTGGAATTTGGTACGTTACGTTAGTGCTGTAATGCGAACGCGGGCTCTGGATATAGACCCGCACAGTTAACTCAATTAGCATTTAAAATCTGTTTTGAAATCATCATATACATCTAACAAACTTACAACTAGTCAGTATCATGAGTACAAACTCGGACAGCGGTCAGCCGTCCGAAACTAACCAGAAGAAAAGAATTGCAAGTCCAAGTGGAGAGTATGACTCCACGCTGCCCAAGCAGGTGAAAGTAAGTGACGAGGAACCAAGGAATGACTCTCATGAAGATGCAGAACCTGAGAAAGTTGGCAATGATGAGCCAAAACATGGATCTGAGCAACCTGAAGACGCCAAAGAGAAGGATATGGTGATTCGGGATGAAGCAGACGCGCATGAGAGCACAGGACATGCAGCGACGCCCTCACCTATCGCCATCACTCAGAAGCCATCCCAGGCTTCTGGGCTGCCTTTAACACAGTGTGTGTATAAGTCAAGGTTTGAAGTTGAGGTTTGAACTGAGCTATATATATGTGTGTGGGTATGTATATATATATATATATATATATATATATATGTATATATGGATGATATAGTATATATATATATGTATATATATGTATATATATATATATATATATGTATATCTGTATATATATGTATATGAAAACGAGGTATATATATATATATAGTGTCGGTGTATATATATATATATGTATATATATATATATATATATATATATATGATATATATATATATATATATATATATATGTATATATGTATGTGTGTATGTATGTATATGTGATATATGTTCACCCAAAAAGGAACATTCTGTCATTAATTACTCGCCCTCATGTCGTTCAAAACCCACAAGACCTTCATTAATCTTCGGAACACAAATTAAGATATTTTTAAAGTTGTAAGGAACTCAGGTGGACAACTTAAGTGTCAAGGCCTTTGAAGTTGAGGTTTGAGCTGAGATAAATATATATGTGTATATATATATATATGCTAGCATGTATTTATTTCACCCAATGCCTGAGACTTGGTGTTATTCACTTCCTCTGTATGTTTGCCCTCAAGTTTATGTAAACTCCAATAAGACCTTCATTAATCTTCGGAACACAAATGAAGATATTTTTAAAGTTAGTAAGGACGTTGTTAGAATAGTCCATGAGACATCAGTGGTTCAACCATAATGTTATGAAGCTATGAGATAACTTTTTTTGTGGGTGAGTAATTAATGACAGAATTAAATTTTGGGTGAACTATCCCTTTAACTGTCACCAAAGATCATCATTTTATTTGTTTATTGATGAACCTGGTGTCACAACCATAGGAAAGGGGGACGGAGTGCATAGGGCTGTACTTTAGGATTTTTGAGGGGGTCGTATAGTAAATTCTGTGCAATTGGCCCAGAATCCCTAACAACTTCACTCACTTGAAACTCATATGTTTGTTTTGTTTTTCCATTTCCAAATGTTTCAACCAAATCATTGTGGATTCCAGATCTTTGTCTCTACTTACGTAATGTGCGCTTAACTTAAAGGCAATCAGCTTCTGAATCACCCACATCTATCAGGGCAAATCGATGAGACTGATGAAGATGCTCTAAGCTACATGACTAATTTAGAGGTAATACATTTTTTGAGCTTTTCTTTTTCATGTTTTCAAATCTTGCAAATTATCTATGTTTTTAATATGCTCGTCATTCGACAGATCGAGTCTTTCAAGAACAACAAACTTGGTTACCGCATCTGCTTCCATTTCCGGCGAAATCCTTTTTTTCAAAACCAGATGATAGTGAAGGAGCTTCATCTTGGTATGGGAGGTGAGCTGACCATTATCACAGTATCCTTCTTTTTATGAATGTGAAATGGATTACTCTGGGACACGTTTATTTATTCTGGGTTCACATTTTTTTGAAAAATGTAATTGTGCTTTATCTGTATGTGCTTTCCTTTTTGCTCAGGGTCTCCGGTGTCGTTCTCAAACCCAATTTTGTGGCACAGAGGGCAGAATCTGGTCGGTAGTGGAGAACCACGTCGAACATCACAAGGAGTCTACCAGAGCTTCTTCCACTGGTTTAGTGACCACAGCAACCCAGGAAGGGATAACATCGCACAGGTACATCTCTCATGTGGTTAAGAGTCTGGGAATACAGATTAAAACAGTAAAGGATGAAGTGTTTAGTCTGTGTTCATCAGTTAAACTGATGAAATCCATTCGCTTGTCTCTAGATCCTGAAGGATGACCTGTACAGAAACCCATTGAGATACTATCTGACTCCGCTCTGGGAGCCACGAGAGAATGGAAGGTAATCGCTAAACTGTGTACTTGTAGGTTTGCCTTGTTTTTTACCAATTTCTGTTGTCCAGCAGCGGTCCCAAACCTCAACGCAGCAATAATGGAGACGAGTGTGTGATCATCTCAGATTCAGATGAAGATGAGGAGAAGAGCCAAAACTTAGGGCAAGAGGATGAAGATGATGACCAAGTCGGAGGTGAGGTTTTCCTTTTCACAATCATGTCATGATAGTTTAATATAAAGTGCTCTTATAAAGTCTTTCAAATCAATAAATAAAACTGGTCTTTTTTTCAAAATCATCATGACTTCTGATTTTCTCTTAGGCTCAGAAGAGAATGACAGAGATGAGGGGGAATCCTCCTTTGAGGAGAGAGATGAAGAGGAAGTGGATGTTGAGGAAGTAGAAGAGTCACGTGACTCCGGTGGCTGTGAGGTCAGAGAGCAAGGACAGGAAGAGAAAGATATTGATGCAGATGAAGAGAAGAGTTAGGACTTGGGGTTGTCTCTGTCAGCGTCCCAATGTGCATACTATCCATCCTAAATTCTATGTGTGATATTAGTAAATTTCAATACTTTTTAGGGCAGGTAGTGTGGATAGTATGCACATTGGGATGCTGGGCCGGTTTCTTTTTATGCAGAATATCATCATTAGAATTTTCTATGATCTGTTTTACTGATTTCGTTTCCTGCATAAATTAAGAGTCTGTTTCAAATAACAAGTGGTTAATGTTCAGGGTTTACCTATGTATTCATTGTAGATGTTACTTTCTATACATCAAAGATGATGAATATTCAAATTCAATGTGTGCACTCCTCCAAAAACACGTTTCCCTTAAAGGCAGACTCCAACCTAAATTGAACATTTTGTCATTTATCGCTTACCCCCATGTCGTTCCAAACCCGTAAAGACTTTGTTCATCTTCGGAACACAATTGAAGATATTTGGGATGAGAACCGGGAGGCTTGTGACTGTTTATTTCCATTCTAAAGGTATTCTCGTCACTTCATAACAGTCAGATTGAACCACTGATGTCAGATGGAGTATCCTGGCGATGCTTTTCTGGACCTTGACAGTCAATGGGACAGTCACAAGCCTCCCGCTTTTATCTAAAATAATCTTAAATTGTGTTCCGAAGACGAACAAAGCTTTTACCGGTTTGGAACGACATGGGGGTAAGTGAAAATGATAAAATTGTCATTTAGGGGTGGAGTAACCCTTTAAGATGTCATCACATTTACACTTCTAACTTTGCATTAACAGATTTCAGAGGGCTACTGATACCCGTAAGACACCTCTTTTATCTCACAATGGACTGTTTAAAGCTTGGGATTATAGACTGCACTTAGTTTAGTTTTGACTGTATAGAGTAGCATTGTCTGTCACTCACAATCATGACCATTTAAAAACACACCATACTTTCCTGTTTGGATGTTTTACAGGCCTAATCATGTTTTTCAGCCATTTCTATAATATTTTTGTTAATTGCTGTTTGTGTTGCTTTTTTAGCCTCATATACAGAATTCTAACACCATGAAGTAACAGCTTATGGTTCATAAACCACATTTTGCTTATAAGGAGAAAGGTCAAACATTCTGAAATGCACTTCATTCTGAACCAAAACTACATAACTCAGGGATGTTTACTCTTTTATTCTCCTTATACTGTAGATGTGTTTCCCTTCGTGTGTCATTAATACGTAACATCTTGTTTATTGATGAACCTTTAAATGAAGTTTTTCTTTGTTTACATAAGCAGATTAAATCCTGAGACTTGGTACCTCTTGCTATGGTGGTCATACTTAAAACTAATTTTGTCATGTTGACACACACTGTCAACACATGCACGTTACCATTTATTCACTGCAATGAATAACAATTGTAATGTTATTTAAATGAGCAAAATAGTGGAAAAGCCATCTTGTGGTGGGTCTTTTGACAGCATGATGTGTGCACTCAATACTCAAACTTTTGTCCAGTTAAATGCTTAGATAATATTGTAAAAATAGTGAATATGTGCAAATTTTTTCATGACGTCTTTCATATTCACATCACTTTCTCATTTATTTCTAATAGTGTTTCTTTTGCTCCTTTGGAATAATTTCTTTACCTTTGGTCAGTCAGCTATTAGAGTGAAACCATTTGAAATGTTCTCCTAGGTATCTGTAATAAGGCAATTGTGTTAAATGATTCTGAGTTTTGACCTGTAAAGTTTGCTTTCAAAATGAAAATCTGTTAACTCATTGTAAGTATACTGGATTGTACTAGTTTTACCTGCAAGGCCAGTGGTTTGTACATAATCCTTTCCCTTAAAAAGGGTTTATAATCTGTTATTGAATTATTAGGCTAGATTTGACCTACAGTATCAAAGAAAAGCTATATTTTGTGTGCTAAATTTTATAGAGAACTGCAATTTTTAAAGATGTGTTGTTGTTTTGTTTTCCATGTCAAATAAAGTTTTTGTCTTTTCATTCAGGATGTTTTATGTGGCTTTTGTCTCTTCTGTTTCTCCAGGAAATGAATCGAATGAACAGCTTTATTCTTTCCTGTTGACACACTTAGTTAGTGTTCATCTCTCGACACTAATTCATCTGAGCTGGCGACTATGATAAGAAATTGCAGTGAATATGCACCTAACTGTATTTGCAAGTCTATAATTGAGTTTTTTTCAGCTTTCACAATTCTCCTTTCAAGCCTTCTTTGTTTCTCATGTCTTCCCACAAGAGGGCAGCATAGAAAATAAAATAATTGAATGAGAAAATCTAAGCTGCTTATCTGATAAAACAACAGGCATTTTTATGGTTAAGGTGGGTTTTTTTTTTTGTAATGGAGCAACCGCTCTGGTGCAGAATATTAGAATTCCAGTCTTTTTTCCATTGAGAGCTTGTTTTGTATTTGAAGCGCCTCCAGACAACACAAGCTCTTGGTTAGTTATATGGGGGTCTGCGACTGCAAAGGCGATGTGATAAGCCTCCTAGTGCAGCATGGAGTGATGTCATTGTAAAAATCCCCTATCTCTATCCACATGCCTGTGCTTAGGCAGCTGTGCCGTGCTTGATCACGTGAACTGATGCATTCCATGTTTTCATGATCAATTCAACAGTCCTTAACAAATTGGCCGCAGCATTATCTGAGATTTGACCTTCAGAGGTCAAACACATTTCTTAGGAAATGCATGGATCAAACCAAAGACATACTTCCTTTAAAATATGGAAATACACGATCCACGAGGTAAATTTTAATTTGCCCTCGTCACCTCTGGCTGAATGTTAACCAGTAGCTTGGATTCTGACATAAGAGAGGTCAATGTGTAATGAAGCTTGGATAAGTATGGAAACAGCACAGCTCTGCAAACAGCCGAAGGGCAGGCATTTTTGGGCAGGCCTCAACAGAGGAGTGCCGATGTTGCAATGGTACACTTAAAACCTTTGATTTCATGCTTAATGCAATGCTATAAATATTTCACTAGCAAAGGCCTGCCCGGTTTGTAAACGCAAAGCTGTACTACAGTTATAGATGTAGATACCGCCACACACTTTATCAGGATTGAAGGAAATACGTGATCTCGTGGGAGCACAAGCTACTGTCCCATGCTCAAGGGGTTTGGATTGGAAGAAAAAATATAATCAGTATTTAAATAATAGATTGGGCTGTCTTTTAAAAGGTTTAGGGTTATGTTTTCATTTTTTATTTAATCTAATTTTCTTTACTTAATTTTTTAACATTTTAATTAAATTACTATTATTTTTATACATTTTAAAATGTAAAATCAAAAAACAATATTGTAAATTAAATATTTTATTTGAGTTTTTATGCACATTTTTATCTGTGTTCTTATATTAAATTATATTATTGTTTTATTTAATTTGTTATTTATTTTAACATTTAATTTAATTAATGTTATTGTTCAATTTTAGAATTGTAAATATATTTTAAAATAGATCAAATTTTAGTAAAATAGTAAAATAAGCAAATTTTTGACTGTATTATTATATTTTACTGAATATCTGCCACATTTGTACTCTTCTTGTGTGTTTACTGTAAGCGCAGTGAATCTCAAACCTTTTACATTAAATTCATGAATTAATTATATACATTATTTCCATGTTGTTGACCATGGGAGCTTTGAGACTCTTGCTCATGCAAGTTATAACTCACTGTTTTTGTCAGGCAGAATAGGTGAAGAACAGAGGTCTTGATTCAAACTATCTTAACCCTTTACAGTAAAAAAAAGAAAGAATTCAATACACTTTAATAAAGCATTCATAGAGCCAAACCATAACATTAGATCAAATTAAAGTCATATAAAATCATCTATCCCATAAATGAATTTAAATATGCAATGCGGGTCAATAAAGTATACTAAAATAGTCAAAAGCAACTGGCGGAACAGAAGAAAGGAGGTCAGCGAGTGAAGGAGACAGAGACGGAGTGTGATGAAGAGGGTGGGAGCGAGGGAATGGAAAGAGAGAGATGAATGGTAAAGCTAATTAGCAGACCTCTGACAGCTCTTGCAAGCAGATAGATGGTTTTTATCTGAAAGATCATCAGTGACAGCAGGAGTCGCAGCCTTCAGGCGTCCCCTGCACTCTTCTGCCACCTGTCTGCCCTCAAATATGTGTTTTGACTCACTATGTGGCAACATATGTGTATACACGCATATCTGAATTCTCTGCTTATTGTTATTTCATCATAACAAAATCATAACATTATTTCATTTTGACTATTGTAAACAAAGACTGTGTGCGCGTTTCTCAGCTTTTGTATATAAATTGCCCATTACCCATTCTTCGAAGAACATCACGCCTCGGGTGATTGCATTTGCAATCAAGATGAAACTGGAGCGTACTGGAAAAAAAGGAAAGGCACCTCAGTGGGACTTTTATCATCCCCAAATCTCGTGGCACCGCATCCATCTTTGATGAGGCAGGCCGTTTATACGCTCATCCATCCTGGGCATCCCGTGGGCTGCGGCTAAGGTCCTGACAGATTTATCTCCTAAGACAGATGTACTTTACACTCCCACACCCCTCCAGCTTTTCAACTTTTCCATGGATTTACTTTCCTTTTCTCTGCATTTTGGAGGCTAGCACCAGGTTTACCCTGGATACTGACTCGTGCGGGAATCTATCTGTGAGGAAATGAAATATGATGTTTTAATGGAGTTAGAGGGTACTAGGGTCAATGACATGACATTAATGACATGAAAATACAATAGAGTGCTGCAGGGATGACGAATGCTTGTAGGCCAAAACTTGGAAACGAGTTAGCTTTTTAACACTTCCGGCAATAATCCAAAAGCCGATGGAAAATCAAGGGAACCAGTGTGATGCTAACTTATGGGTTGGCCTACAAAAATCATCATCATGCAGCACACTATATTTACTAATGATATTAACATGCCTCTTATAGGATTAGCACAATACTGATTTCTGAATTAAAATGAATTTTAATATGTTCTTGGATCATAAAGTAAAACATGTCAGGTGATACAATATTTTAACAAAACATTTCACTGCTTTTTATCTGAAAACGTGTTGTCCACCAAATTATGGGGAATCAAATCAGTGTGTCAAGGTTAATAAGTTTCTTAAATAAAATATCAGATAATCTGACCTTTTTATGACAAGGCAAGTTTTGTTCAGGTTGTAAAATGTAGTGTGACTATACAAATCTAATGATATTTTTGAATTAATAATTTATGATACATGTATTTGATAAATAAATAATAAATATAATACAAACAAATAAAATACACTAAAAATATATATTTAAAAACTTTTTTTGAAAATAATGAATAAACTGTGTAAAATCAACATGAACATAGTGCATTTTAAGAACTTATCAGAAAGTACATTTATAAAAGAGTTTTCTTCTCTTTATCTTTGACCTATAGTCTACTTTAAGAAATGAATCCCTCCCCGACTCAAACGCAGCACTGACACATAGCCTACAGCGTTTCACCGAAGCACTGCTTGGATTGATGAGCGCCACGTACTCACGATGATACATGTGTTGTTGTAACTCTTGCTTTGAGCCTGCAAATCCTCATTCAAACACTGCATAGAACGAAAGACAATCATTTCCCAACAAAACCCCACTGACTTCCTGACCATATATGATGAAACGTGATGCTCTTTGTAGACCACATGCATTTGAGCTCTTTAGAATTCAAATACAGCCTTTTTCAATCTTTACAATGCACATTGTATCAAATCAATGAACGTTTAAAGTAGAATAAATCATGTGCTCTATTACACAAAGGATAGAGTTCAAATTCTGTGCTTTCACAAACATGAGACGGTCACTCAAAAGGTCTGTCAAAGTTAGTAACAAAGGGAAATATATAGCTGTAGGTCATCAACTTTTAAGTTGCCATAGCAGCATGTTCATGCAAGATACAAAGGTCACATGTGAATTAGAATATAAGAGTGTTTTCACTTAAAACAGGGTGCGTACCAATTCAAAACATGACCTATTTGACTTGTTCTTTTTCTGTTACATGCCACATCATGATGTTTCACAAGTGTGGTGTTTTCTTGCCAAGTTGAAGTTTTACTGCACTGTTTAAACCAAATAAGCTCATATATTAGGCAATTAAGCTTTTGGGTGATTTAGTGGTTTGCGTAGATGTGATCGTAAAAGTGCGGACTGTGTAAAGTGTCTCTGACGTGGGAGAATGTTGGGCTGAATGGAAGAGAGTGAAGCTGGTGGGGCTTAGTGCATTTTGGGTGAAACTCACACGGAAACCTGAACTTAAAGCCAACTTGAGTCACTTCCTCTCAGAGGAGAATAAAGGATGCCTCCCACAAAGAGAGAGAAAGACAAGAAACCACCTCCACATCCGCAGCAGTATAAGAAAAGGGCACATTGTGTGATGTCATGAAAAGCAGAGCGTCTTTTTAATCAGCTGAAAGAGAAATGGTAAAACTTTTTACACACCCTTCCACTGACTCTTGAATGATATATAAATGCAATGTACAACATTTGTACATTTAGTCTAAGCGCTGGCGTCGTAATGCGTGCCAGAGTGTAGGAGGCCCTAGAAAGAGTACACACCAAGGGTCTTTTGTGTCCAAAATACCGAGTCGCAAGATTGTTTGTATGAGACAGCGTCTTTTCACCCAACCCACCCCCTCCGCTGTGTTTCGCCACCATCGTCTTGAGTCACACAGCCGGACGCAAAAGAACTTTGGGAAATTCAGGACACTTTCTGGTGGGACAAACAGATCCGCCACAAATGCACCGCAGTGGGTCTCCTACACAACGGGTTGACAACTGTCTGTCACACAGTTAGTGAAGTGCACATCTAATGAGGCGAGACAGACGGACAGGATAGACCACATCGATGTCATAGCATGTCAACAGTGCTAAACTGCTGGCGCTTTTGTACGTTTTGAACAATGGAATGAATTAAATGTTATTTATACAGGATGAAGACAATTTTTAATTAAGATTCAAGAAGTTAGATCAATAAAGTTATTCTAAAAACAATTAGGGAGTACACACACACACACACACACACACACACACACACACGCACACACACACACACACACACACACACACACACACACACACACACACACACACACACACACACACACACACACACACACACACACACACTTTTAAAGAAACGTATGTAATATATAATTTAAATATATGTATATATTATAAGTTTAATTAATTAAAAAAATATTGCATTGTAGTTTAACAAAAAAATGTATCAATATTACATTTTGAATCTTGTTTGTTTTATAATAATTTAGAATCTGTCTGTCTGTCTATCTATCTATCTATCTATCTATCTATCTATCTATCTATCTATCTATCTATCTATCTATCTATCTATCTATACCTTTGTCCTGAGAACATCAGTTTATAATGTTCTCAGGACAAAGGCATTTTTCATTAATGTCAAGTTTGGCAAGTCGTCACGTGTATTTATTACACTTTTTTATGTTGCCTTTTATGTCCAATATTTGTAATCTGATAATTCATGATACGCCATTTGTAAAATAATAAATAAATAATTTGTAAGACAGACAGATAGACAGACAGACAGACAAAGAGTGCATTTCTAAGAACTTTCAAACCCATAATTTTAACTAAATTCTTAAAGATAGTTATTTTCTTTATTGTAGAGACTCTTATTTGTCATATTATATCCAACAGCCAACATCCAAAAACACACATAAACATATATATGTTTATTTGATGTTTTGCTGATTTCACTGTGCCAGCTTACCCCATATGACTAGTGTGCGATTTTGGACATTCTCATCTTTCCTGACCTCTGAATAGTTGTTTCATATTATGTGAAAAGACTGTGACAACTTACCCCATACAGGACTAGTGTGTAAACAACATTTAATGTGGCATTATCAATATCCACTATTATGTGTTCATGTGTGGCTCAGTGGTAGCGCATTGCATCAGCAGCGCAAAAGCTTGTGGGTTCGATTCCCAGGGAACACATACTAATGAAAAAATATAACCTGAATACAATTGTAAGTCGCTTTGGATAAAAGCGTCTGCTAAATGTATGTGTTGCATATCTGCATTTTGGTTGTCAACCGCCAATTTAATCAAAAGAAGAAGATATCTGCATTTTCCTGACCTCTTCACGGTTAAAGGCGGTTCGTTGGGAGCAGTGAGCAGAGGGGGTTGGACCGTGACTTCACCGGCGGAATAAACCAAACACCTGCCACCGCGCAGACTTTCAACGCACGGAGACGTGCAGCGTGGAGCTTACGTGACAAGAAGACGAACACATCTTCTGTTTTGTATTCAAACTGGCAAACGCTGGAGATATTGTCACGCAAACTGCAAAACACATCTTGACTTTTGTTGCTTTTATCTTTTCAACTGTCTAGATAAGAGCTTAGAAGTATCCTGAGGAATTACGTGCACAAACTGCTACTTTTATCGCCGATTTTTGGACTGACTGACACGCCCCAAAAGTGAGAATTCAAAAGGCTAGAGCTATAAAAGCTCTTATGTTTTTATGAGAAGGGTTTGGACGGATTTCAAAAATTCAGGAAGGCACGAGCTGTGCCCATAGAGACGGTAAGGAATTGTAACGATAACATCTCACCTGCGCCTCAAGACACCAAACACACGGAGCAACAGACCGACTCAAACACAAGACCAGCGAATCAGGTGAATATACAGCTCTTCTCTGTCTCGAGATAAAACTATCTGAAACTTCCTAAAGTCTTAAGAGAGTGTTTTGGCCTCGGGTAGATGACCGGGAATTCATTATCTGACGTTATCAGATATATCAGCCTATAAAATACTACAATGTTATTTTTTTAATGAAATTGAATTCGTGTTATAGAAACTACATGGAGGAAAAGATAATCCAATAAGGTGGAGATTAAATGATTTAACAAGGGTTATGCACTATTTGAGGATTTGGGTACATTGACTAGGGGGCTTCTGAGCAGAAATATTATAGCCTGCATGCACATTTTCCAGATGGTTCTTTGTGTCTAGGGGCTTCTGAGCAGAAATATTATAGCCTGCATGCACATTTTCCAGATGGTTCTTTGTGTTCGGTCAGGATTCTTTTATCTTCTAATTTAAATGTGTGCATGGGTGCTTGAATAGATTATACTTTAGAACATTTCTGTGTTAGAGAAGCTGTAGGAATTTAAATTAAAACAATTGTAACTGGCATGAGTTTGTGTGGTGGTTGTGTGTGTAAATATATTTTTTATGTATGGCTACTGCATTCATACAATGTAACTCCCAAGCTTGAACTTGATCCTTTCACAGTATTATACAGTATGAACAGTTTTAAAGAAAGGGACCAAAATCCTTTAAATGACAGTTCATAAAATATTGCATAAAATAATAGTTATTTTGCAGATAAATTGTTTATATAGATAATCAGTTTAAAATGAATTATTACTTAATTTTAATTGTTAAGTTTCCCATAAATACATAAAGCTTATAATTGAAAAGTTACAATTAACATGAAAGGCAACATGTTCAAAATGTCCTGACCACTTTAGCAAACTCAGACCTATTAAATCTGTTCATAATTGTATCAAGTATGTGGCACTTCAACGTCTCCCTACAATCTGTATGTGTTCTATAAAGAGTTGATTGCTTTATTATACCATTTTTGTATTTGCCACAATAAATTTGGACTTTTAAAAAGAGATACAGCAGCCTGACATTTTGTCAGTCACAAAAAGGGAAAAAACAGACACGTTGAAGTTGGATTTAATGGACGTCATAGATTGCGCTTGAACATCCATAATTCATATGCTGGCCATTCTGGCAGAGAACGACTGATACATAATGCATGCTAACAAGAAAGTATAACAGTTTACACCTGTGAAGTTCCACTCAAGATTTAAAACAGCAAATATGTCGCTTAACAGTTTACTTGAGTGATGTAGACATGCAAATGCTATCTGTCTGTCTGTCTGTCTGTCTGTCTGTCTGTCTGTCTGAGTTCTGTGTGTGTGTGTGTGTGTGTGTGTGTGTGTGTGTGTGAGAGAGAGAGAGAGAGAGAGAGAGAGAGAGAGAGAGAGAGAGAGAGAGAGAGAGAGAGAGAGAGAGAGAGAGAGAGAGAGAGAGAGAGAGAGAGAGAGAGAGAGAGATAAAAGTCTGTGCTTCCTATCCTTTTCCCTCAAATCAGTGCCAGAACCAATATATAAGAACAACTGAATGACTGATGCTGTTGAATATGCGAAGAAGAGGAGACATAAGACAGATCTGATCTTGCACAGAGTGTGAGTTTCAACGAGAGTCAGTGAAACACAGTAAAACATCAGAGGATTTTTGAAATCAGGTTCAAAAGTGAGGATGCTTTGAGCTGGAAAAGATGATATCAATTATTTATTGGTTTTCGTAGTCCTTCACAAGAGCACCCAAGATCACAAATGTGCATTTGCAGCTTTCAGACCAATAATTATTTGCATTTGTCTTAACACTGACATAGTGGCTATGATCCCAATTTGATGTCTACAGAGTCATGATACACATCTACATGAACATACAAACAGATAACCATCTCTCTTTCCTTTTTTTACTCTCCACTCTCATTTATCAACTTTTCTATGGAATCTACAGTTCTCTCTCTATGTCATCTTGCAGTTTAGACATGTAGTACATTCCTGGACAAGCCCCTAGATGCACTTTGAATGTGAATTTGAACCAGTGACAGCTGGCAGAGCCTGGACCAGTGTTTGCGTACACGCGTGAGTTTGTGGAAAAGGATTTATCAAGTTGCCTAGTGTCAAAACGTTTGCCTTAAAGCAAAACACACAAACAGCCGAGCGCAAAGCTGTGGCATAAACACATGTGCAGTACTTCTAAGTGCTAATAAAAAAATCTGGATCTAAGCTTATTTAACCATGGATGCCAATGAAGGGAATGTATGGACAAACAAATCCCAAGTATGCGAGTGCCTGCTGTGCTGACATCACTCACATACATCTGCTGATGATGTCACAAACGGGAGCCCAGGATCAGGACCTGATGGAAACTGATCTAAAAGAGGCAGCAGTTACAGCCCTGGACTCCAGCAAGATCTTCCAGGTTATAACAATGAGCAGCGTGACGTGGATTTGCAGCAGCTTGGAGTGATTTGCCACCGCATCTTTTCCCAGGCACATGGCCCCATAAGCTCTAAATCACAAGCAGTGATTTTTGGGCCCATTTTCTTTCAGTTTTATTCTAGTTTTTCTATACATTTACTCTAAAGCACATTAAATGTGCAATTCATACATGCATATAATAATGGAAATTCACCTGTGAATTGCAATTATTTTTATATTTTATCGAGAGCACGACAACAAAAGTCAAGCTATTGGCGTTGATAGCATATAACCGACATATAACACTGTTGCATTGTGGGCTTCCCAAGTTCAAATCCCAGCTTGAGGACCTTTCCCGATCCCGCCTCCTCTCTCTCCCACTTCACTTCCTGTCTACTCTACACTATCATATCTTAATAAAGGCAGAATACCATAATTAAAAATGTTAGGCTAAAACAACTGTCCTGATATTATAATTAAGAAAAAAGCATAAAAACCTAAAGTATTTGGCATATATTTTATAGATATTTTTAAGTAAATACTACTACTACTACTACTACTACTACTACTAATAATAATAATAATATAATAACGAATATATCAGAGTTATTACAGTTAAATAAAACTGAAACTAAAGTTAAAACCATACAAATATATTCTATAAATATAAAATTAAAAACTAATTAAATATAAAAAAACTACAATAGTTTCTCAATGATACTAAGTTTTTTTTTTTACTTAAAAAAAGTTAAAAAAAAGTATTTTTAATTTATTTAATTTTGGTTTTGTTTTCAAAACCATATGAAACCAACATACACTCTTAAAAATAAAGGTGCTTCACGATGCCATAGAAGAACCTTTTTGTCTGAATAAAGAACCTTTAACATCTGAAGAATCTTTCTGTTGCACAAAAGGTTCTTTGTGGCGAAAGAAGGTTCTTCAGATTATAAAAAGGTTATATGGCATGGGTCTATGGCATCGCTGTGAAAAACCTTTTAAGCACATTTATTTTAAGAATGTAAGTACAAAGGTTACATTAAAAAACAAACAATTAGATTATTATGCAGCTCCTGCAAGACTTCCTCCCCTCATACTCACAAACCACAGCTCTTACTCTATCATAATCTGCTAACTCTCAAATTAGTCTGTGCAGTTGCACCGGGTGGATGAAGATGATTAACAGCACCTGTTTCTCCTAAAATAAAACTGACACCATGTTGCATAAATGCTGATCCTCTAATGCAGGCCTGAAACTTCTGTCTTTGCATGGAGTTGAATAAAGGAAGGTGTGACAGGCTGGGATTTGTCTGGCTGTTAGAACTCAAAGTTAAATATACAACAGAGTAGTAGAGTATAGTAGTAATGTTTGCTTTCTGTTCCTTCTGTTGTCTGTCTAAATTGAACTGTCTCCGTCTCTCTTCCTCCTCTTCATCTCTCATTTATTTTTTCCTCCTCGTCCTTCGACTGTTCTTCCTTTGTCATCTCAGCCTCTTCCTTTGTCGAAATCAGTGATAAATTTAGCCTCTCGTGCTTTTCTCCCTATGTCCACCTTGTTTTATTTTCTTTCTTTTGTGTGGGTTTGTATAGGTTTCCTGTGAATGGGTCTAACTATGAGAGCAATGGAAACGAGACTCCTCCTGTTGCTGTTGGCTTTGTTTGTGTTTGAAGTGGCCTGCACACATCGCTCCGCTCCCAGAGTACACCTGGCTTTTAAAGGTGAGAGCAAACATTATTCATTACCTGTCTATGCATACTCAAACACTCAGATTATCTTTTCTCTTTCTCTTTTGCATACACCCACATGCCCGTACACACACACACATGTACACACTTAGTCTAAATGAGGACATTCCAGACTTCTATTGTTGTTATATAAAGCTAGGTATATACAGAATGCTATAGACTAACCATAACCCACACCTTCCTCTTGAAGAAAACATTTTAGTTGTGTCCCAAATTACATGCTATACACTATGTATTTTACTGTCTAGCATGACATTTAGACGGCTAGTTTGTCATCCAGAATCCGAGTCTGATAGCCCCTTCCCCATTGCTGTGTAATTAAAGCTTGATTGCAATAGGTACCCAACATTCCACTCTTCGTTTTCTTGGTTAAATAAGTGCATCACCCAGTTCTTTAAATTGCACATCTTGTTGGGATTTTCAATGTGAATATACTACGTATGCTATTCATACCACAAAATGTCATATAATAGTGCATACGTATGCTAATTGGAATGCACCTTTTAGAAAAATATTTGATGCATGAATCATGTTTCTAGTTGAGAATGCATTTGAATGTAGGATGGCTTTGTCAGATTTAGCTTGTAGTGAGCACTTTTATAGCTAATTATGTACACGCACACATAAAGTGTTTGTAGTTTCCTTTTCAGTGCCAAGTAGTTCTTGGCTGAAAACAAATGGTGGATGTTGTCAGCATGGTTGAGGTGTGGAACATGATGGATGGTGTCCTCAGTGGAGCATATTCCAGAGAACACTTGAATCTTGTGTATTGTTTATTGTTCAAAAATTCAAGAGCTCAATAATATTGGTCATTTCCTGGATTTTAAGATGAGATAATGCAATGTGGTGTTACTGGGGCTCTGTGAATTCCCATTAAATGGAAACTTTCCTCAGTTTAGTGCACCACAAAATGGAATTCTTGATTAATCAGACAAAACATTCTATAGGAATGGACTATAGACTATAAAAGTATATTTATTGACAATTATATTTACTTTCTTTACCTCAGTACACATTAAGAGACATTTACATTCCATTCATATTTAGCTAGATTTTAAGTATTGAGTTACTCTCTGAGGATAGGTGGTCATAATTTTGATTAAGAGAAAGCCATATTACATTCATTTCTATTGATAATCACTGATTATTTATAAAAATAGTACTATTGTATAAACTAATGGCAGATATAGCTGTCTCTTATGTGAGGTTTACCCTATTCTGATCTCTTTCGGTTAGTATCTTTCTTTTAAAGGGAATTTTCAGGGATATTCCCACAGATTCTTTCCCAGCATCCTCTTCTCATAATTGTACGCCTTCAAAGCATATATGAGATCTAAATCAAAGTCATTTTGAACAATTATAGTCATTGTCAGCTGTCACCTTGTTCTTGACAAACACACACATGCATACAGTCACTTCATACACACATTAGTGCAACTAATACACACACAGGTATCCACACGTTACACAGGTCCTCTAACTAAAATATTAACGCAGGTTGAAATGTGGGCTGCTTAACACAAACCTGATGTAAACAGGCATTAAAAGTGAATCACTTCAGGGGAATCCTCTGGTATAACGTTTCATCTGAATAAGTTGAAGGTGGAGAGAGGTCCCACATAATTACTCCGAAGATTATAGAGCGGCCCATCTCTCATGTGTGTGGGATTGTAAGCCTGCACATTATTTTTGGAAACTACTCTGAGATTAAAAACAGCGGTACCAGAATATAAACACAATTTTGGATGTGTTTGTGTTTTACCAGCCAGAGTGTAAACAACTTTTTCCAAAAGCTGCATTTTCCCCGAGTCCCTCTATTTTAGTTTGCTATTTCTGTGAGTCCTCATTCTTTGCTATGGTTCAATAACTATGACCTACATAAAAAGCTGACTTGACTCGACTTCAGTTAGAACCCACAGTGACCTTTGTTGGTATTTATTTAAATATTCTGGTGCGGTTATTTATTGTTTTTAGAAATCATTTTAGAAGGTCATTTGGAAATTATGACAAGAATATTTCAGGAATAATTTTCCTTTGCTGTGTGTAAACTTGTTTGAAGATTGCACCCCATTTGAAAACGTTCAAATTAATCTCTTGAATTTACAAACTCCTCATCGCATCTTATCATTTGTAGGGATGCACAATATATTGGTGCCATATTGGTTATGGATAATAATATATTTTTTACAAATTTATCAGCATCAATTGATACTACATGCTTAGTAGTATCATTATTTTTGCTGTTATCTATAACTCATAATTCATCTTTAAGAAAAAGGAATTTAATAATTGTTAAAAGTAATCCTGAGTAAATCCATTTTCATACTGTACATACTATTGTTTAAAATCAGTTGAACTTGTGAAACAGTTGTTTTTATTTAGGCAAAATAGTAAAACATTTTATGTTTGTTATATATTGATTACATTTAATATTGATGCATCCTTCATTTTTTGTGGTGGGATGTGAAATGGTCTGATGATTGTTATGGACGAATGAAAAAAATATTCACTGCTTTTTGTTATTTTGTTTATACAGTAAACAGTGTTTGATGCCTCAATTCTCAGTGACGCTTGAGATTTAGAGAATTCAATTGACCCCTCTGTTTTTCAGAAACAATCCAATCAAGAAAGGTCAAAAGTACCTTGAAGGAAATTCATAATGATGTTAGCAGGATTCATGAGAAAGAAAAGCTGTTTCCAATATCAATCACCTCATGTTTCATATTTCCCATTGCCCCGGGCTCTCATTCCTCCTGCTTGTGCCCTGATAAAACCTAATTGAAGAGATGACTGGGCTGAATTATACGCCCTCAGTAATTTGGATCTAACTAGTTATTGTTAGCTTTGTCTTGTCTTTCATCATCCGTCACTGTAATTCCACTGAAACTCTTTGGCTCTGATCCAGTCCGTTTCTGCCCTCCCATTTTCCTCAATTACAATGTATTTTACCCCCATCAGGAAAGATCCCCCTTCCAGTATTAAGCCCCCTCTCACCCTCGCCACCGCCCTCTGCTTCACATCAAGAATAGCTGGGCGGAAAAATCCACTTGTCTCATTGACCTCTCTGTTTTCTGCTGTTATCTGAGATGGATTGTTCATTGTTCTCCACCGGGATGGTCTTTGTTTCTGAGGCGCCTGCAGATGAGGGAAGGTCTTTGTGTAACTCTAGAAAGTGTACCCAACTAGAGACTATGAGAACCCTACAAGAAACTGGCAGAAAGAGTGAAAGAGAAATGTGATACTCTACAATGGCCCTATGCGTCCAGTGTGTAACCTTACCCTATTATAATTAAGCAATTTACTACGGCTGTTGAATAATTTATTCAGATTATGATATTCTGATTAAATCAAGTTTTTTTTTTTATTGTAAAGGTTTTATTTAACCTTTTTATTTATTTATTTGTATAATTCAGAGAATTAGTAGATTTAAAAAAAATAATTTAAATATTTATCTTTACATAATATTGATAGAAATATTAATAATTTATTTACTTTGGTAAATAAAAGGTTCTGAATTTATATTTCACCTTAGGTAAAATATAAATATGAACTATTTTTGACTTATTTTATTTGAATGTTTTGTTATATTTGAGACTGATATCGGTTTAAAAGTGCACAAGACTTAAGTCCCTGTTGAATTCTTCTCACAACAAAGACTTCCTACAGGATGTTGTATCACTAGCCTCACCTTTGTACCAATGTCTCTCGCCCGTGATTGTAATGAACCCTGTGCTGCGTCCACTTTGGTCCACTGCAGGTTTGGAAGAGGTGCTGTGTCCGGTGTTCTTTCCTGACGGTAAAGGAAAGAGAAGGGAACAGGATTGTACACAAACCCTTTCCCTTTTGCCCACCCAGTTCCGTGTCCAACTGATATCCGATCAGTTGCAGTTATTTTAGCACCCACTCCAGAACATCCTGTAAACACACATTTAAACATAGATACTTTTATAACATTAACAACGTCATTGTAATGCTCACATTTCCTGTGCCTAAACTTTTCCATGGATATGTAAAAACATCCATACGGATGATCGTCCAGGGAAGGATGACAAAGCTAATTGACAAATTGGTCTTCCGCTTGTAGTTTCAGGTTTTGGTACGTGCTTTGCGATGTAAAAGGCTACAGTATGCTTGTATTAATCTACATTCGAATGCTCACCTGTCACCCAGTAAGGCAGTGCTTAAAATATTCAGCTCTTAAAAGCTCATCAGACACACTGAAAATGACTCAAGCTCTTTAACCCACTCTTACATTCATTTCAGCTTGATAAAACACAAAGAAAGTGTTGCATTGGCTGACCTAACAATAAGATGCGACCCTAAGCCTGCTTTTATATTTGTGAAAACAAATCTCTTAAAAATAATAGCATATTTCATATACCAGTTGTAATCTGACTTCTATTTACCAGAGGCATTTCATAATAGACATCTGTCTATAATCATACTTAAAGGGACAGTTCACCATTTGCATATCCAGTTTTCTGTGAAACACGAACAGCATATTGGTTTGAACATAAGTGTGAGAAAATGAGAAATGAGTTTCATAAATGAATAGAATTACTATGATAACATACACTACCATTCAAAAGTTTGGGGTCTCTAATATTTTAATGTTTTTGAAAGAAGTCTCTGACATTCATCAAGGCTGCATTTATTTGATCAAAATTACAGTAAAAATAGTAAAAAAAAAATTTGAAATATAAAAAAATTACACTACTATGTTAGTATATTTGAAAACGTAAGTTATTACTGTAATGGCAAAGCTGTTTTTTTTAAGAGCACTTACTCCAGTCTTCAGTGTCAACTGATCTTTCCCAAAATCCTTTTAATATACTGATTTTTGCTCAAAAATATTTCTTATTATCATCAATAATGAACAGGTAGGGTTTTTTTTGTGATTTTTATTTTTGGTGTAAACAGATCAAATAGTTTTCTTAATCTTATGTAACAATGACAAAGCCTTTGTCACTTATCCTTAATTTAAATTTGTTTACATAAAAAAAAAAACTTTGATCCCAAACTTTGAACAGGAGTGTATTGTGTAATAGTTCAGATTGATAAGAGATTCGGATGTTACTGGACATGATGTGGATGAATCTAGTCCAGAGGGTCAGATGCGGAAGGAAAGATTAGTGTGTAATTAGTCATCTGTGAATGTAGCTTATGAAAGAGTTTCAGGACTTCATCCTCAGAGGAGAGCGTGGGATTGAGTGTGTCAGACTGATCCAGGACAGGAGGAAAAAAATATAAAAGAACAGCTTTTTAAAAAATGTGTTAGAGTTTGAATGAGATCAAAGAGTGTAGGGAGAGAAAAGAATGCCCTCCAACATGACTAAATTATATTGTGACACAAGACCTCTTTTAAAAAGTTATCATGTTGGTATGGCAACTATCACTACTTTCTTTTCTGAAATATATTAACACCTTTATTCCTCAAGAATGTATTACATCTTATCAAAACAAAAATAACAGTAATTTTCAATGTTACAAATTATTTTGATTTCAAATAAATGCTGTGCATTTGAACTTTAAATATATCAAAGAATCCTGTGTGAGGGAATTAATGACTGAATTCATATTTTCTGTGAACTATTCCTTTAAAATCTTCCCTGTCTATTATTAGATTATGACATCTCTCTCTCAGGCCTGAAATCATCTGATCATAATTCATAACCGACACAAGTCTACGCTGTTAAACATTCACACAACATTAACTGCAATTCTTGCATCAGGGCCTGGTGTTCTTTTGAAGTCCTGTGACAGCCTGCAAGAATGTCTGAATAAACGGTTCATTTTAACTCTTTAATCTTTGCCTTCGAGACTGAATAATTGGCCCACAAGTGTTTTTTCTATTTTCTGGCACTCAGGAAATGTTTCTGGAACTGTGTTAAGTGCAGTTTGCTCCCAAGAGCCCATAGCTTCTCGGTTCTTCCTTCCACCTTGAAGAAGAGCTCGCTGAGGAGGGACAGCCCAGAACACTGCTACTACAAGATTTGTATTTTAATGATTTCATCTGGAAAAGGACATAACCTCATAACTATGTTTACCCGTAACACTGAGAGTGTGTGGGTTTAGTTGGAAAGCAGATGTGCAAGAAGAAAGTTAAGAGCACCCCCTATAGATGAAACACAGTTTTACGATTAGATTGATCAGTTTATTTCGGTCTTATGCACCTATGCTTTAATTAACTCTTTTTATTCAGCAGGAACATTTAATTGATCAAAAGTGACAGTAAATACATTTATATTTACATTATTGCAAAAATTCTGTTTCAAATAAATGCTGTTCTTTTGAACTTCCTGTTCCTGAATGATCAAAACAAAGTATGACAGTTTCCACAGAGATATTAAGCAGCACATGTGTTTTAACTGTGATAAAAATAATAAGAAATATTTCTTAAGCACTAAATCATCATATTAGAATGATGTATACACACACACTGGCCACTTTATTAGGTACACCTTGCTAGTACCGGGTTGGACCCCCTTTTGCCTTCAGAACTGCCTTAATTCTTCGTGGCACAGATTCAACAAGGTGTTGGAAACATTCCTCAGAGATTTTGGTCCATATTGACATGATAGCATCACGCAGCTGCTGCAGATTTGTCGGCTGGACATCCATGATGGGAATCTCCCGTTCCACCACATCCCAAAGGTGCTCTATTGGATTGAGATCTGGTGACTGTGGAGGCCATTTGAGTAAAGTGAACTCATTGTCATGTTCAAGAAACCAGTCTGAGATGATTTGAGCTTTGTGACATGGTGCATTATCCTGCTGGAAGTAGTCATCAGAAGATGGGTACACTGTAGTCATAAAGGGATGGACATGGTCAGCAACAATACTCATGTAGGCTGTGGCGTTTAAAAGATGCTCAATTGGTACCAAAGGGCCCAAAGTATGCCAAGAAAATATCCCCCACACCATTATACCACCACCACCAGCAGCCTGAACCGTTGAGACAAGGCAGGATGGATCCATGCTTTCATGTTCTTTACACCAAATTCTGACCCTATCATCTGAATGTCGCAGCAGAAATCAAGACTCATCAGACCAGGCAACGTTTTTCCAATCTTCTATTGTCCAATTTTGGTGAGCCTGAGTGAATTGTAGCCTCCGTTTCCTGTTCTTAGCTGACAGGAGCGGCACCCGGTGTGGTCTTCTGCTGCTGTAGCCCATCTGCTTCAGGGTTCAGGGTTGTGCGTTCAGAGATGGTATTCTGCATACCTTGGTTGTAACGAGTGGAGATTTGAGTTACTGTTGCCTTTTTATCATCTCTAACCAGTCTGCCCATTCTCCTCTAACCTCTGACATCAACAAGGCATTTTCGTCCACACAACTACCGCTCACTGGATATTTTCTCTTTTTCGTAGCATTTTCTGTAAACCCTAGAGATGGTTGCGAGTGAAAATCCCAGCAGATCAGCAGTTTTTTTAAATACTCTGACCAGCCCGTCTGGCACCAACAACCGTTCTATGTTCAAAGTCACTTAAATCCCCTTTCTTCCCCATTCTGATGCTCGGTTTAAACTTAAGCAAGTTGTCTTCACCTCATCTAGATGCCTAAATGCATTAAGTTTCTGCCATGCGATTGGCTGATTAGCAATTTGTTACCACGCAATTGAACAGGTGTACCTAATAAAGTGTCCGGTGGGTGTGTTTATTTATATATATATATTAGTTATATAGTCATGGCCAAAAATATCGGCACCCTTAATAAATATGATCAAAGAAGGCTGTGAAAATTAATCTACATTGTTAATCCTTTTGAAACATTATAAAAAAAAATCCTTTCATTGGATAATAAGAATTTAAAGGGGGGCGGTATATCATTATGGAATAAATGTCTTCATCTAATACACGTTGGACACAATTATTGGCACCCCTGAAAATTCTTATGAGTCAAATATCTCTGAAATATATTCCCATTCATATTTACAATTTTGAGCACTCCAGGGGGATTATGAACATGAAATTATCTAGCTATGGCTTCCTGTTTCACAGAAATATAAATAGGAGGGAAAATAAAGCCCAAATTCCCTTAATCATCCATCCCAATGGGAAAAACCAAAGAATATATTTCTGATGTGCAGCAAAAGATACTTGAGCTTCACAAATTCGTGAAGTGGCTTTAAGAAAAAAGCTAGAGCAGTGAAAATGCCCATTTCCACCATCAGGGCAATAATTTAGAATTTACAATCAACATAAAATGTTACGAAACTGCCTAGAAGAGGACGTGTGTCTATATCGTCCTTATGCACAGCGAGGAGGAGAGTTTGAGTGGCTAAGGACTCTCCAAGGACCACAGCTAGATAAATTCAGAAAATTGTTGAGTCTAGGGGTCAGAAAACTTTAATAAAATTGTAAAACAGCACCTACATCACCACATGTTGCTTGGGAGGGTTTCAAGAAAAAATACTCCTCGCTCATCCAAAAACAAACTCCAGCATATTCAGTTATCAGACACAACTGGAACTTCAAATGGGACTGGCTTCTATGGTCAGATGAAACTGAAAAATGAAACAGCAAACACTAAAGATGGGTTTGGTGAACATGGGGATAAAAAGTACTCAGTATGTTGAGATGAAATATACTGCTGTCTTTTTGATGTTGTGGGCCTGTGTTTCTGCTGGAGGTCCTGGACATCTTGTTTTGACACATGGCATCATGGACCAACAGATAAAAAAAAATCAGTAAGTGACCGACTCTGTTAGAAATCTTATAATGGCCTATGTTTGGATCGGCCTACCGTTCAATAATCCAAACACAAATCTCAAAAACAACACAAAAAATGACCACACTGACCACAAAACCAAGTTTCTGCTATGGCCATTCCAGTCCTCTGACCTGAACCCTGTAGAATATGAGTGAGTGAACTGAAGAGAAGAAGCACCGTCATGGAGCTGGGAATCCGAAGGATCTGGAGAGATTCTGGATGAATGGTCTCTGATCTCTTGTCAGGTGTTCTCTAACCTCATCAGGTATTATAGGAGAACATTTAGAGCTGTTAAACTGGCAAATGGAGATTTAAAAAGTATTGAGAAAACATTTATTTCATAATGATGATATTTCCCCGATTTTAAATTCTTATTATCCAATGAAAGGTTATATTTTTGTGATTTAAACTCTCAAAGACTTACTTTAGTCATTATTTGGGTAGCACACATATTCTGAATGCCTGACAGATATATAATGAGCCATTTTAATCTAGATTAATCTAGATTCACACACACACACACACACACACACACACACACACACACACATATATATATATATATATATATATATCATTGGGGAATAACAGTTAAAACCCGAGAACCAGGTGTTGTTGAATGAAGACAAAGAGTCAGAGATGCAATGAATTAAGACATTTACTGAAGAAATAGTTTACAGTTTCAGGCAGAAGTCTGCATTAACACTCGCGATGGACTTCGTTGGCCGCTCTGCTTACAGTTCACAATCCTCAACAATTATACCCTGACAGGGGTTGCTATTTGCGTCAATGCATAAATCAGTTCTAGGTTCTAAAACCTAGCTTTTTAGGCATATTCAAATTATTCTCTAACTTATTTCCCTATAATTTGGATTAATAATTATTAAAAAATATTATAATTACTATTATTATTAAGGCCATTGTATATTTGCGATCCACTCCTTCAATATATATATTCAATACATTTCCTGTGCTTCTTTTTTGTGCTTCAGAATTTATGGACACTCGAACAGCAAGGCCATTCAGTTTCTCCTTCAACACCAGTGACTACCGGATCTTGCACGTTGACCCAGACCAGGGGCGGTTGTACCTGGGCAGCCGTGAATATCTGGTCTCTCTGGACATGCAAAACATCAACAAAGAGCCTCTCATTGTAAGTGATGACTCAAATGAATCGATTCCATTCACAACAAAATAACAATTAGCACCCAAACGCTGACCCCAGAAGAATTGACGCATCAGTGAATTGTTCTCATAATGCAGTGTTTTTTTTATGTCTGTAGATCCACTGGCCGGCTCCAGCTCAGAGAAAGGGAGAGTGTCAGATGACTGGGAAAGGCAGGCATGTGAGTTTACATCAGTTCTTGTCATCTAACCACTCGAATTAGCACTAAATGACTCGTTAAATAAGATGTGAGACTCTTGGTCTCATGTATACTGTAACAATATGACCTGTATTAGTTTTAACAGTGGTTTGTTTGTGTATGTGTTTTCAGGGAGAGTGTGCAAACTTTGTGCGTCTGATTGAGCCGTGGAACAGGACTCACCTGTACACCTGTGGTACAGGAGCTTATAAACCCATCTGCACCTTCATCAACCGAGGCTGGAGAGCTGACGCACACACACACACACACACACACACACACACAGCATACTGTTTATACTCATATGCAGACACAAGCAGCTTTAACCCAACCAATGCTTTCCCTGCTCTGATTTACACAGGACTATCTCTTCAGACTGGTTCCTGGGAATGTGGACTCTGGAAAGGGAAAATGCTCTTATGATCCAAACCAGGAGAACATTGCAGCCCTGATTAGTAAGAAACGATTAATGAAGATTTTGTTTAATTGATCCTTTAACACATCACTAACTAATACAACTGTAGCAAAGGTTGCAGTTCAGCATATTATCAATCAATCTCCAAAACAGTAGAACATAACACAATCATAACACAAGCTAACGGAAACATTTAATGAGATAACATAAAATAAATATAATAAAATAACAGAATCATAACATAACATAGAATCATAATATGTCATACAATCATAACATGAAGTTATCAAAATCATAACATTTAACAAAAGATTTATAAAATGTCAGTTTGTAACAGATTCATAACATAACAGCACCATAACATATAATTACATACAGAACCGTAGCAGGATAACATAACATATAATCATAACTTAACAGAACATTTAACATAACAGAATCATAACAATAGAACAGATTAGAATAACAGAATCATAACAGAGCAAAATCATAGCAGAATGATAATACTGGTAAGAACAGCTACATTTGCTGCAGGGTAAATCATTGCTAATAATTTGGTGAAGCTTTTGTTTTGTTTTATCTAATAACATAACTTTGCATCAGTTCATTCTAGCCCATCTATAAATACATATTATGCAAAATAACATAATTCAAATCAGCTGTACCGCTTTAACATGGGCATATTTTACTGGAAACCTTTCTGTTAATTAAATGTATAGTTTATCCTTATCTGATGTTCTGTAAAGCACAAAGTATCAACAGCAATAGGGCAGATTTTATCAAGATGTCAATATCCTGTCTAATGTGTCATCAAATAACAGTTCACCAAATTTCACAATTTATCTGAAACATGTAGGTTTCACTTGTACTTATGAATTTATTTATCTTTTCCTCTCCTCTCCTCCATTCAGATGGAAACCTGTACGCTGGAGTGCCGGTGGACTTCATGAGCACTGATCTAGGCATTTTCAGGACCATGGGCAGCCGGCCAGCTGTGAGATCAGAGCAGTATGACTCTAGGTGGCTGAATGGTAAATAGCTTGGCTGTTCATATTTGGATTGGTTGATGTGATTTTTAATTAGTCTGACAATAAATATGTGCACAGCTGTTTTAGTTTCCATTAAATATTTGGATGGACATTACATGCACACTCTGTTTATTTCCTAGAACCTGTATTTGTTCACATGAAACAGATTCCTGACAGCGCCGAGAAGAACGACGACAGACTCTATTTCTTCTTCCGTGAGAAGAGTCTGGACTCAGGGGCAGCAGCGAGTCCAAGTGTGCTGGCCAGAGTGGGCCGCGTGTGCCTGGTGAGCCTCAGAACCAGAAACTGCAGGTGCACAGGAAGCAGTTCAGTCAGTTAATAAAAAAGCTGTTTTTACTTATTCACAGAATGATGAGGGCGGACATAAGTCACTTGTAAACAAATGGACGACATTTCTGAAGGCCAGGCTGGTGTGCTCTGTGATGGGCGATGATGGGGTGGAAACCTTCTTTGATGAACTGAGTGAGTGTTGTTTTCTTTCCAAGTTGATTTCATAGAGGTTTTGTGTCCAATATATAATTTCAGATATAGCAAATACAGTTGTTTTCCAGTAATGCATACAGTGCCTTGCAAAAGTATTCATACCCCTTAATTTTTTCACGTTTAATGTTGCTGCCTTATGTTAAACTGCTTTAAATTACTTTTTCCCCACATCAATCTACACTCCATACACTATAAAGGTAACAAAAAAAACATATATATTTTTTATTTTGCAAATTTATTAAACAGAAAAACTTAAATGATTCCATTGCATAAGTACTCTTACCCTTATCTGGGACAGTTGGCATTTCAGCATTCATATTGCTTGTAGGTGTTACTAGACTTTGAGTGAAGGTAACCTGTAGCAAATTCAATTGAATGGGTATGATTTGGAAAGGCACACGTCTTAATAAAGGCCCAACAGCTGATAATGCATATCAGAATGGAAGAAGTTTGAAACAACCAGGATTCTTCTAGAGCTGGCCTCCTGGCCAAATTGAGCAATTGATGGAGAAGGGCTTTGGTTAGATTGGTGACCAAGTACTCGATGGTCACTTTAGTTGAGCTCCATGATCATATGTGGAGATAGGATAAATTTAAATCCAGAAGGACAAACATCACAGCAACACTCCACTGATCTGGGCTTTATGGTGGTGTGGCAAAACCCAATCCTGTCTTTAGTGAAGACAAAAGAAAACACACTTGGAATTTACAAAAAAAGCACCTGTACATTATAACCAATCACACATGATTCTGTTGAGCTTATGAATGTAATGACCAATTAGAGGCGGTTAGATGAGTCATCGCTAAAGTGCCAGTGTTTTCTTCACTCGCTCGCTGACTGAATACCACTTTCTGGCAAATTATCTCATCAGAAGCAACAAAGTGCAAATGTGTGGACGAATATATAAGTAAGATATCAATTTCATAGTGTAAACAGCTTCAGTGATTTTAATGGGAGTTTTTGAGAGTGCTTGAAATCTAGACTGTCAATAAAATGTTCTTTGATAGCTAAATATTATTTGCTCTCTTTCTGTACAATGAAAGTGTTTTGATAGCTAAACTTACAAAGTTTTTATTCACATTAACTTTCAATGTTAAATTCATATAAAAATGTTATGGCATTACACTCATCTGTTAATTAAGTGAACAGACAGGTTTTTATGCATAGTTAGATTACAGTTAGGTTACTTTGACCATCGCCCACTAGATCAACTAGCATATTCTATAAAGGTGATAATCAAGATAATTCATGATATAGGTAATGCATTTGTGAATGTTTCAGATAAAAAGGAAAAAAATAAAATAAAACATAAATGCTGTCACATGACGACCCAACCTGTGCACCCTCAAAAATAATGAGTGCACGACGCCCCTGATTCAAGCATTTATGTTTGAAGGGAACCAGCTCTGCTCATCACCTGCAGAGTACATCCCAAAAGTGAAGTGTGCTGGTAGCAGCCTCGTGCTGTGGGCCTGTTTTTCAGCGGCAGGGACTCGTCAGAGTAGAAGAAATGCTCAATGCACCAAAATATAGAGATAGCCTTAATGAAAACCCAGTCCAGAGCATTCAGAACCTCAGGCTGGGCAGAATGTTCACCTTCCAACAGGACAATGACCCGAAGCACACAACAAGAGTGGCTTATACACAACGCTGTGAATGTCTTTGTGTGGCCCAGCCAGAGCCTGGACTTGAACCCAATCAAATATTTCTGGAGAAACCTGAAAATGTGCGTCTGCCCATCCAACCTGACAGAGCTTGAGAGGTGATGAGCAAAGCTTGTGCATCAAACAAAAAAGACTTGAGGCTGTAAAGGTGCGTATTCATACCTTTAATTTAGATAAAGGTATGAATAATGTGCTTATTTCAGATTTTTTGTGTGTAATTAATTTACAAAGTTGTGACAATTCTGTTTTTGCTCTGTCAATATGTTTTTGTATGTAGATTGATGTGGGAGAAAAGGTCATTTTAAGCAGTTTAACATAAGGCAGCAACATAACAAAACATGAAAAAAATGAAGGGTTATAAAATACTTTCGCAAGGCACTGAACTTAATATCTCATTATTGACACACTTTTGAAATGCTTTTCTTATCTTCTCCAGGGGACGTGTTTATCCAACCCAATCAGGATGAACGAAATCCTGTGGTGTATGGAGTCTTCTCAACTTCTGGGTACATATTTCCTTTAGATCAACAAACACATCATGTCAAATTATAGTTATCTCTGTCTTTTCATATTCTTCTTTTCGTGTTTTCATTTTACTTTGGAAATTATTTATTGTTTTTGGATGGCATATTTTACTCATCTGTCTTGTATTTGTCTCTTAGCTCTGTGTTTAAAGGCTCAGCTGTGTGTGTCTACTCAATGGCTGACATCCGAAATGTTTTAATGGCCCTTTCGCCCATAAACACGGACACAACTACCAATGGACTACATACACAGGGAAGATTCCCTATCCTCGCCCGGGAACAGTGAGTTTCAGTCAATTTCTCTCTTAAGCTTTATGAACATTTTGAAGTTTCACCCACAGTATTTGTTATTGCATAAGCTTGTGTGTTTCTGATCATCTTCCAGGATCTATGATATCTTTTACGGTGTTTTCTTTAAAAGACAAGCTAACCCAGAAGCATGTACATTTGTCTGACTGACTTTCCCTCCGTTTTCCATATCAGTGTCCGGGAGGCACATTCACACCAGGTCTTAAATCCACAAAAGAGTTCTCAGATGAAGCGGTCAACTTCATTCGTGCTCATCCTCTCATGTACCACCCCGTGTATCCCATTCACAAGCGCCCTCTGGTGGTGCGCTCTGGTGTAGACTATCGCTTTACTACTATAGCTGTGGATCAGGTGGATGCTGTGGATGGCCGATACGAGGTTCTCTTCCTGGGAACAGGTGAGTCTGGCATCTTTTAGCCTAGTTGTTGTCATGTATTTTGTATGAGTGTGCCACCCATACCTGAGTGACATCATCAGTAGTGGACTTGAGTAAAAATAGGTCTGAACCTGTGTGTGTGTGCGCGTGTGCTTGTGCGCATGCTTGCGTGCGTGCGTGCGTGCATGTGTGTGTGCTGTCTCGTGATTCACCCATAAAAACATATAAACACATAACAGTCAGCATGAAAAAAAATCCCTTTTCTGCTCTAAAAGCATATTATAGATATTGTTCAATATGAACAATCAATATGTCATAACTAGACCCTCTGGTTTTGGTAAACATATTGAGTTGACAGTGTATCACTTTTGTGTCATCCCACAGATCGTGGTACCGTCCAAAAAGTTATAGTTCTGCCCAAGGATCTCACCACAATGGAAGAGCTCACTTTAGAGGAAGTGGAAGTTTTCAGGGTAAATCATTTTTTTACAAATATTTGTAAGACCTTAGCATTTTAATGTTATTATCAAAATAAACAATGACATTTGAGTGTATGTATATATATATATATATGTGTGTGTGTGTTTAGGTCTTTGTGCATGTAATAAAATGTGAAAATATTACATGCTTTTTGTATTTCCTTTTTATAGACACCTGCTCCTGTCAAAACAATGTACATATCAGCCAAAAGGGTAAGCTGCAATAAAACACATTTAATACCCGTTAAGAGTGTTTAATAATTAAAATCTGTTATAGAAATCATACAATTATGATTTCATCCAGCAATATGGTATTAAAAATCATCTTATTTTCTTTTTTTTGCAGCAACAACTCTATGTATCTTCAGAAGCAGGTCTTACCCAGATGTCCTTGCATCGTTGTGGAGTCTATGGAAAAGCCTGTTCAGACTGCTGTCTGGCCAGAGACCCCTACTGCGCCTGGGATGGAGAAAACTGCTCTGCCTTTACACAAGCCACCAAAAGGTCTGAGAACCTGAATTCTTTTAATCTGCATGTACTTAACCTGTCTCCTCACAGCTAAATTGAGATGAGAATGTTCTTAAACCATCTTACGTGAATCCAAATTCATAGGACAGTAAAATTACATGAAGTTTGATTATTTTTCTTTTACTTCATTTAGGAGGAGCAGAAGGCAGGATGTTAAACATGGTGACCCTTTGCGTCAGTGCAGGGGCTACAACGCTAAAGGTAACAAAAACAAACAGTTATCAACAAATAGTCTTCAGGATTATAATGAGGTCAGTCTGATGTATTTGTATAATAGGACACAGCATATGACTGTAATATCTTCTGTATTTACTAGTGGAGAGGAGACTGCAGGAGAAAGTTCAGTTCGGCGTGGAGGGTAGCAGCACATTTCTGGAGTGTGTGCCGCGCTCTCCTCAAGCCACTATTAAATGGCTCTACCAGAAAGAGGGAAGACGAAAAGTGGTATGATTGCATTCTTTTACTTTATTTCAACCCAACCAGCTAAAAATAATAAATCTTTCTCATCAGATCAGATCATCATCGTTCTTAAGGAAAAGTTATTTTATTTCTAATAAAATTTTATTTTAGTTTATTTTTAATGAGATTTGTGCAACTTTGTTTAGCATGAGAGGTCTTTCAGAAACATTAACACATCTCTTGTTGCCAGCTGAATCGAGAGGGAGAGGTTCTTAAGACTCCTCAGGGGGTTCTTCTGAAAACACTCACCAAAGCAGACGCAGGCCTCTACCATTGCCTGGCCACAGAAAATAACTTCAAACACACGCTGGCTCGTGTTTCCTTGCGCATCCTGGACCGGGACATTGCTGTAGCCCTCACCACCCCTGATGAGGAGGAAGAGGCATCGAGGAGCCATCATAAAAACCATCAACAGGACCCCGAAGCTCCTACCTCAGCGCTCCTGCTGGAGTCTGAAATACGTCTGATTCAGCAGTACTGCCAGTCCTACTGGAAGCAGCTGACGGCCGGCGGAAACTTACAGGCTGACCTCCCCAAACGTGCAAATCGCAGACACACAGAGGCACTGAAGGCTAGTGGGGAGTGAGATAAGAGTGACCTGTCTGTCACCTTGCTCCGAGGGGTTCGTGGACTTGCATTGGCTAGTTCATGTACAGTGGCACCAAAAAGTATTTGGACAATTTTGGACCATTTGGACATTTTTACACTGTTCAAAACGCACTTAAAATGAGACCTACAATGAACATGTATTTATTTAACTACTTGCATGAGATACATTTTGAACAGTGGCCCCAAAAATTATTTGGACACTTTTGGACAGTCAAAAATGGTTTAATTATGATAATATTTTGGACACTTAAAAATAAATGAATTTTACAGTTTTCAAAATGAACCAAATTATTACATTCATGAACAGTGGCTCCAAATAGTTGGAAATTATAATTTTCTTAAACGATTAAAATTTATTTTAAACATAAAGATGAATAGATTTTCATTCAAAATGATTTTTTTTTTTAATAGTTATTTCTTAAAAGCTGTCCCCAAAAAATAATTCAAAATTAATTCTCACAGTTTAAACAGTTGTTTTGGAATTTTGCGCATTGATATTTTGTTATCAAATTTAAGAACATTCACCCCAAAAATAAAATGTCCAAGTCGTTTTAGGGATCATTGTATGCAATCATACATTCAGTGTTCATTCACTGATCCAATGTTTTAAGTACATGATCATTCGTCTGTTGTACCGGGATTGTAGCCGATGTTGATTTAGGACTTACCGTTTCCACTCGCCACAGTGATTTGACTACATTTCAGTATTGTAAACTTTTACTAACCTCACAAATTAAGCTGTAACTGATCTTCAGGATTCAGTAATTACATACTGGGTTTAACTAACATAACAAATCAACTAATAAATCATAAAGCACCTTTAATGAGAATATTACCTCATAAGCTTTAAAACGTTCCACTATCCTGTCTTCAGAAAGCCCCTTTGTTAAACCACCAGTCATTGGGCCAGTGCAATTTCTAATGTTCCACCTGGATTACAAAATTGTCAAAGTAATTTATGTATCTATGTTTAATATTAATATATGTATGATTCTAATAACTGGTTTAATAATGGCACCAAACATTTGCAAGAACTCACTTTCCTTCATGTCTGTGTGACTGTGGCTTCTCACCATTTGTAATATATATTTATTTAAAGTTGTATATTTTTTTATGGGATGGTCTTTGAGGATACTGAATAAGGGTGGAGGGCTTTTTGCATGATTGAGAAATTATATATGTTGTCATATTTATTTAAATGTATTCAAAATGACTGGCACTGTTTAGAAAATGGCTCTTTTATGCTGTGCATTTCATGCTTCGTGTCTGGTTAAGCAATCACCGTTCAAGTGAATACAAACGTCATATGAGTTCACTCAGATAATATCTAACACTGGATATGTTTCACAATATGTGTGTCCTTTTTTGTTGAATGGTAGAATAGTCTGGTTGTAAATTATAATACTCTGTCTTGCTCTTAGATGTTGTCTTGTTCAAGAAAAATACAAATAAACAAGGAATCACTTTTTAATTCACATTTTAGTATATTTATATATTGTAAATACATTCAATTCTGATTCACATTATATGATGTTCTAGATATCTACATCAACTGAAACACTCAGAAACCGAGAACCTTTGAGACTAGAAAGAGAACCTATGCATGATATGTTGGTACAATATTTGACTTTTTATAAATTAGATTACCTTTGCCATAATCCAATGCTCAGTTAAGGTAAATAACCAAAAAAACATTAATTTAACATCTATTTTAAATGTAATATTTAGCAAATCTCAAAATGAACATCTATTTTTCATACAGTATGATAAAATGTATTTAATTGGTTTATATTTAATATCAGCCATTTTTCTGAATTGGCCAGAATATCAGTGCATCCCGAGAGAAAATGCTTTGAATCAGTGTTGTTTAACTTCCAAAACATGTAAAACTGCCTTGGTACATGTATTGAAAGTCTTTCAGTTACGCCAGGATTAATCCCAGTCTTCATCGTCGTCCTCGTCATCATCAAAGTCATCATCCTCTTCTACAAGATATGGTAGATATAGCATAAGATAAAAGGTTAATATGTATGGCAGAGTCCAGCAGACCAACTTATTATCTGAGAATTAATTACAAAATATATTGTATATAATAATATACACATACTACTTCTTTCCTTTCATAATTACTAGAATAATGGGAAGCACTAGTGATTGAGTGGTTACCAGATGAATGGATGGCTTTACTCCTCTTCTGCATCACCATCATGAGAGCTCCAACTATTCCCTCTCCTGTATCCTGGCCAGGTGGAGGCGCATCTGGGTTGGTGGTCACCTGGGCAAAAGACATTACTTGTCTTTAAATAGCTTGTATAGAGTGTTATGCTTTAATCATAACATTATCAATAATGAGAAGCTAACCTTATAGAAACCTTATTTGTGCTTGTATCTTGTAAGTGGGTGACCTGAATTTTCAGCTTTTGCAGTCTCAATTATTTGTTATTATTATCAATGTTGAAAACAGTTGTGCTGCTTGACATTTTTGTGGAAACTGCACTGCACTGCACAAGTCTTTACAGTAGCTTTTGATCAATTCAATTATTCGTTATTAACTATAAATTAAAATGGTAGTATAGATACTCACTTTTTTTAGTTTCAACCCTGACTGTATCTGGGAAAGTAATCCTCCTCTACCCCCTTCGCCATCGCTGGATGCTGAAGGTGGTGGACCACTTGGAGATGAGGGATTGCTTCCAAAGTTCACTGGAGGAGGAGCAGCGGGAGGTGGAGGAGGAGGTGGCGGAGCTGGACCGCCTGCACTGGGTTTGGCTGAGACTGGAAGAGGCGGAGGGGCGAAGCCCGAGGGATTGCTTCGGGGTGGAAAGTTGGATTCAAAGGGACGAGGTGGAGGCACAGAATCAGCAAAGTCTTCAGGTGGAGGAGGAGGAAATGATTCACAAGGTGGAGGAGGGAAGAAATCAGATGGGGGAGGAGGCAATGGCATATTAGATTGAGGTGGAGGTGGCAAAAAATCACTATTATCTCTCGGAGGTGGGGGTAGGTGTGCGCTTCTCACACCCGGGGGTAGTGGTGGTAGAGCTGTCCCAGCAGGTTGGGGAGGCAGAAAGCTACCTCGTCTTTCAGTCATCTGTGATCCAGGTCTCTTTCCTGGAACGGGGCTAAAGATGCCCTACGTTCTCCTTGAAGTGGTGGTGGGGGTAAACCTCCACTCCTACCTCCAGGTGGAGGTGGTAAGGATGCGGTGCGGGGTCCTGGAGGTTGAGGCAAGGGTCCAGTACGGCCTCCGGCAGGAACCGGAGGCAGGGGGCCTAAGGTTGAAGATCGGGCTGGTAGAGGACCACCGCGACCCTCAGGGGTTTGTGAAGATGGAATTGCTCTTGGAGGTGTAGGTGGAAAGGAACCTCGATGAGATGGTGGACCAGAGGATTGCCCCGGGACAGGCGGTAAAGGCCCCAATCGACCTTGAGGTAGTGGTGGCGGTGCTGAGGAGTACCCAGATGGCACTTGGGGAAGAGAACCCCGATGTCCACTGGGAACAGGAGGGGGCGCAGAATCTAAACAAAAATGAAATAATACGTTAAGAGGGATAGTTCACCCAAAAATGAAAATTCTGTTATTAATTAACTACCCTGTTGTGCCAGTTGTGTTGCTGTCTATGCAGGGTCAGAAAGCTCTCGGATTTCATCACAAATGTCTTAATTTGTGTTCCGAAGATGAACAAAGGTCTTACAGGTTTGGAACGACATTATTATGAGTAATTGATGACAGAATTTTGACTTGTGGGTAAACTATCCCTTTAACATGAAACAAATCTAACATTTAACTTACCATGCTCGTTCACTACTTTTTTAACAGCCTCTATTCCACCTGAACGCTCAATGACATCATAAATGAGCTGGGAGGTTTCCGAATCATTCATGTCTGCTTCACTGATCCCAGCACGGGACAGAATTTTCACCAGGTCCGGGTCCAAATTGTTGGAACCCATGCCAAGGTGAGTGACATGCCTAAAGTCATGACATAAAGAAATGTAAGCTACCAAAAAACCTCTTCAGAATCATTTATCTTGGATAAAGTGAGCCTGCTTATTCACTCACGTGAATCCACTGGGTGCTCCAATAGCCCCCTTCAACAGTTTGGATCCTTTCTTTTTATTTTTCTTGTCTTTCTCTTTCTCTTTCTTGTCTTTCTTTGATTTGAAATTGGTCGTTTGGTTCTGGATATTACTTGGTACCAGAGGAGGCGTAGGAGAAGAGGTAGGAATACCAGGGACTGTGATTAAAGATACAATAATAAATATTATTTTTCAATATATATAATTTTATTTTATTTGTCTACACTTAATGCATCACTGAACATAGAAGTTACATTTGTATAGTTTTCAGAACATTCAATGCTTGTATTTTACATGAGAGGAAGAGAAAGCACAGGAAAATTTTTTCTTGTTGAATATTAGCTCTATGAAAAAGAAAGAAAGAAAGAAAGAAAGAAAAACTAATATAGCAGCAGAAATAGATTGGACTGCCTTGTTTTCTAATACAAAGTAAAGGTTAATGAAAATGTCGAACAAAAAGTGAAAGGTCTATTAAAAATATTGAAAATACAGTCAAATATATTTACATTCCCAAAAGACAAGCACAATATTAATGTGAAAAGTTATTTACTTACCATTTGGTTGAGGAAGTGGTGGCAAAGCTCCATGATCTAAGAATAGAAAATAAATATATATTTGATTTGCACCTTGTTCAAATAACCTTCACTTAAAAAAAATATATAAATAAAAATTATTAATGCAGTGATTTTGAGAAATCATGTTGTTACCTCTAAATTCGTGTCCTTTTTTCTGCTTTTTCTCTTTATGTTATTACAGGAAAACATAAAACAGTCATTTTAAATAAGATGCCGATATCTTCATAATCAGATTTATGAAGTAGTTTGAATTGACAGAAATTGCTGAAACAAAAGAAATGATTACCAAAACGACTATTTCTCTGGATGATCTTGTCCTCCACTACAGCAAAGAAATTGTCAGCCTCCCCTACATCTGCAAAGTTCATCCCCACTTGACAGTCCTGAGAAGAGACGCAAAGTTGAGTTTTATTTCTATTATAAAGATACCTAATTATACGCTAACTATAAAAAGCATAGTCAGCTATTAGATAATAAACAGTAAGTCCTCACTATTCTAGCTTTTAAGTTCAACCTAAATTGTGATTGTGGTTTTGTTTTCTACATTAGATGGTTCAATCAGTCTTTAAAATAGAGTTTGCCTGACAAAATGGAAGTATTTTTACAGTGTGTCTGACAGCGGGATGACAGTACATACATAGTGTGTTTTAATTATATAGTTATGGTTTTCATCAGCAACAGCTGCATGTGTTATCATAAATGCAAATACTGTGGGTAACTTTTGCCTGCATATACGCAACAGCAGACCGTATTCTCGTAGACAGTGACATGAGGAAGTACCAGTGATGCGCTAAATTAACCTTGCAGGAAAGAGAAATAACTTTAAACTTCCCCAAAACAAAAAAGTGCATTATTACTATGCCATTCAGTGTGTAATGTTAAAATCAACTGTATGACAGAATGACAGTGCGCATATGACTCATATATATGCTGTAAATACAACAGCCAAATACTCACATCTCCAGGGAAAGTATGAAAAAAAGGCCTGGTCCTTTGGTACATCAGTTGGTTATAGATTTCCTGTTCCCACACCAGCTTCCCTGCCTGAAATAATGGAAGAAACATGACTGAGATCCTCTCAGTTTCCTGCCAAACACAGGTTTGAGGAACTACCCGAGGGTGAAATTTGTATGTATTTAATACTTTTTGAGATTTGAATTCGTGTTAAGAACCTTGATGTCATAGAGACGGATGAAAAAGGAGCGCAGAGGACTGTCTTTGACGAAACAAACTACTCCAGACTGCTGTGGTGTCCAGCGGTTCGGCTCACTCGGGAGAGCCATAAGTAACTGCACGACCGCTGAGGACAGAGACTGCAGACAAAACCAGAAAAAGGCTATAGTGTTATACTTTCACAAAGGCCTGTTTTTCTCACATGCATGATTGCATGTGATTTATATTCACTAATGAACACACCAAGCAGATCACACTCAGTGTCCAAAACATTTGATGGCAGCTATACAGTAGCTGTTAGTAAGCTTTTCTGTGGCAGGAAATGTCTTTAAGCAACTTCCCCTGTCAAACCCCCCTCAGTATTCACAGTTCAAGCTGCAGTGAGGGCTAATTTCACACCTTCTCTGCCTTTAATCACAAAAGCTTTCACTGAGCATTCAAGCAGCACCAAAAATTACCCACAAAATGGCAGTTACTGCACTGTTGGGTCTGCAGCAGAGGTCTTAATGTGCTAGAGGAAGGCTACCATGCTGAAAACAAATCATTTATTTTCCATAAAATAAAATAGTTTTGATGAGCATTTTCAACTTCATTTTGCGGTGTAAGCAAATTAAGCTACACAATTTCATAATCAGCACATATTTGTATGTGTGTGGTGTATAACCTCAGTAGTCACTTTTTAGATAAACTCTTCGGCTGCATCAATGTGAATGTTGCAGTTTTTCTCAGTCGCTTTGGTGCATTTCTCAGATCACAAATAACATTTTCAAAACTTCTTGTTCAACCTCCATCATCTATTCACTTGTGCACATCATAAAATCAGTTTCTCATTCTTTTGAACATGTTGCCAGTGCTTTGGTACAGTCATGCAATTGATTATGTACATTTGTCTGCGGTTTCCTACATTTTCAGTTGCTCATATCATGTTGCTCAAAGTGCATTATATAGTTCTCTGTGCAGTAGTCTTACCCTTCAAAACATCTATTCATTGCTCATTAAATGCAAAATGGTTGATCTAACTGTCAAGCATATTTTCTACACATTTCTATTAGACTTTTTGTAAATTTGCCATGAACTGTGCAAGTGAATCTTTACTTTCACTAATGAAGAGAATATAGATCAACCCATATAAACCAGTTCTCTGAAATAGCTCAAAGGTGCATCTCATGAACCTTCAATTGGAAAGCATTTATATACAGAGGACAACACAAGAGTTACAAATTCTGACAATGGGTGAACATCCAGAAAACAATCAGGGTCAACAGATGAGAGTAAGAAGAGGAGTAAAGATGCATGGTGGAAGGGTACAGAGAGGCAAAAGAGAGGAAGAGGCAGAAGAGGCCAAGGACAGAGGCGCATGTCAGATGAAATAAGGGCCACTATTGTGGACGATGCTGTCAATCATGGCTTACAATGACTGAAGGATGCAGCTAAATATTGGGAGATTGACCATATCCTCAATAATTCAAACATTTCAAAACATTCTCTTTCAATCAATATCCCACTTACCATAATATATAAATTTGTACTTTTAAAAATATATATGGCATACATAAGAAGTGCGGCCTTCTGCATTTCAGTACAGTAACTGTGATCCAAACTGTTGCCATAATTTAAAGCAGGTAACAGTGCAGTGTTATATTGACAACATGACTAAACATTTTGATTATCTTGTGTGTGAACAATGACACAAGGACTTTTCATTCTGATGCCATTGATATATTCATTGACACAAATACTTAGTTTTGAGAGATGAACTAAAGATTTTGAGTAAGTTACAGATTTTTGCAGGTAATCTATTGTGTGGTGCTGTTTGTACAAATTGTATTGAGAAATGCACATACTTCTTTGCAAATATTAAGGATGATTCAAGAAATGCATCAAAGCGACCGAGAAAAACTGTAACGTAAAGAATATAGTCGGCAACAACAGGATCTGGTCCTGAATGTGTCATAATGGAATGATCGGAGGAAGCAGAAATAAACAACCCAGTACAGAAGTGAGAAGCATTTTTGGATTAGCTGGTTTACCAACATTTCTTTGATGTGCAGTTTGAGCTACATGACTGTGATTAGTTTATTACACACTTTACACAGGATGGATGGATGGATGGATGGATGGATTGATGGATATATAGATATATAGATATAGACAGACAGACAGACAGACAGATAGACAGATAGAAAGATAGAAAGATAGATAGATAGATAGATAGATAGATAGATAGATAGATAGATAGATAGACAGACAGACAGACAGACAGACAGACAGACAGACAGACAGATAGATAAGACAGACAGACAGACAGACAGACAGACAGACAGACAGACAGACAGACAGACAGACAGACAGACAGACAGACAGACAGACAGATAGATAAGACAGACAGACAGACAGACAGACAGACAGACAGACAGACAGACAGACAGACAGACAGACAGACAGATAGATATAATTGTACTGATATTTCATACTTTGAAAAATAACTTCAAATCATCTAAATAATGTTGATTTTAATAAACTGTTATGCTGTTTTACATTTAATGTGCTTTTTAACATTTTACGGCTGTTAAATCTACACATTTTCACCATATAAACAAGGTCACTTTTGTGTAGCAAACTATTTTCCATTTAAACTTGGTCAAAGTGAAAATGTGATAACGAAATAAATGAGGGGGAAAACACTGAAAAAATATAAATAAATGACAGCTTCTCAAAAAAGAGAAGTAAAACTTCACGGTCAAGTTCTTTTCTTCAGATATTGCAAAACATTTTGATACTTCTGTAAGGCTTTTTAAATTAAAATGTTATTTGGTTGCGTAAAACTTTTGATACGATCTTGTAAGTCATAAAACAAACTTCAGCAGGGATAAAGACAAATAAGTGAACACATTAGACCGTGTAAATTCAGTCAAATGCGTTTAAATCATGCAGTCAAATTTTAGCCAGCGGTTTGCACAGCTGTCACTCCATTTCATCAAGATAACACTTTTACCCATCTTCCCTCTGCAAAGTGTACTTTCCCCTTAGGCTTGTACTGAAGGCCCTTGAACTCACTTACCGCACACCTCCTGCCCAGCAGATCCTCCAGCCTTTCATTCTCCTGTGGACTGAGCAGAGAGCAGCCCAAATTCCCCTTCGATGCTTGCTTCATGGCCTCATATGCACATGGAACAAACCGTTCAAAAATGAAACTCGAAGAGAAAGAAAGAAAGAAAGAGACCCTGGAAGAGAATGAGAGATCTCCTCTGAACTACCGGTGACTAGACTGAACAGCGAGCATTGAGTTTCTCTTCCTAGTTCTTACTCTCAGCATCAGCAGACAAAAGGTTTTAGCAGGAAATGGACAACCACACTTTTTTTCTTTTCTATTTTCATTCTCTCGGCTTGTTGTCAGCGTGACACACTGCTGTATGTTCATGTTGCTTTCATATGAGCGGAAGTCCCCATAGAGCCGCCCCGTCACTGCAGTCAGATCATCAGAACAGCCATTAATGACTACGATGTACAACTATACCAACATAACCTTCTGTTGTTCGGTTCCTGTCTGGTGGCTTTAATATCTATCTGTATGTCCCATACGGTGAAGAATCAAACAAAAACAGGCAGGCTGAGTAATTACCAACAATGTAAAAATTTAAAAAAAGAAGTGATGGTGAAAGGCAAAAGGAACACATCATTGGAGTGTCATGTAAGGGATTTTTGGCTTTCGCAACTTTTCACCATAAAGTACCTCACACAACCAAACTGTTTAGCTTTTAGTTTTTCACTGTTAAAAATAAAAGTTGAGGAAAATAATCAAGGCGACAGATTGTACTGCGATGTTTTGTTGTTGTTGTTCTCTTAATAAATGTAATTGTCTCTACTACTTTAGTCAAATGGATTTGTTTGTCCAGTAAATGCTATCTGTCTTTACAGATCCCTTGTTTAGACTTTTTTTCACTTTAATAAGCACAAAATATTTAATAAGCACAAAACCTACTACTAGTATATTCAATATAAAAAGAAATTAGTAAGCAAAATTGTGCTTAATACCCCTTTAAAAAAATACCATGACAGCATTAATAAAATAAAGTACCAAAAAGTACCATAATATTACCATGATGTTTTGGACATAAATATCAAGGTAATATTATGGTACTTTTTGGAACTTTATTTTATGCAACATATAGATTTGAATATTAATTTCTATTTTTTTTATATATTAGTATCAAAGCATATTAAATGCAAAGTTGACTGGAAGGAATAAATTGGGTAGAAAAAGGTCCACAAGCAACAGGATGACCGCAAGCTTGAGAATACTGTCAAGCAAAGCCAATTCAAACATTTGAGAGAGCTTCACAAGCAGTGAACTGAAGCTGGAGTCATCAAGAGTCACCACGCTCAGACATCTTCAGGAAAAGGGCTACCAAGCCACTTCTGAAACAGAAACAACATCAGAAGCATCTTTCCTGGGCTAAGGAGAAAAATAACTGGACTGTTGCTCAGTGTTCCAATGTTCTCTTTTCAGATGAAAGTACATTTTGTATTTCATTTGTTAATCAAGGTTCCCAGAATCTGGAGGAAGAGAGGAGAGGTCACAGAATCCATGTTGCTTGAAGTCCAGTGTGAAGTTTCCAGTCAGTGATGATTTGGGGTGCCGTGACGTCTGCTGGTGTTGGTCCGCTGTGTTTTATCAAGTTCAAAGTCAATGCAGCTGTCTACCAGGAGATTTTGGAACACTTTATGCTTCCATCTGCTGGCAAGCTTTATGGAGATGCTGATTTCATTTTCCAGAAGGATGCCCACAGACAGTGCCAAAACCACTTCCAAGTGGTTTGCTGACCATGATATCACTGTGCTTGATTGGTCAGCCAACATGCCTGACCTGAACCCCATATGAAATCTATGGGATATTTTCAAGTGAAAGATGAGAAACAGTCGATGCAACGATGGTCGCTTCCATGCCACACCTCGCTGAGGCTGGAGTTTGTGCTAAAGGAGCCCCAACCAAGTGAGTGCATAAATGAACATACTTTAAAGAATTTGAACTTTTCGTTTTGCAAATCCTCATTTTTTTATTGATCTTAGGAAATATTCTAATATTTTTGAGATACTGGATTTTGATTTTCATGAGCTGTAAGCTCTAATCATCAAAATAGTAATAATAAAACACTTGGAATGTTTTACTTTACACGTGATGAATCTAGAATATGAAAGTTTCACTTTTTGAAATAAATTACAAAAATGAACTTTTTTAAGATATTCAAAGAAAAGAAAAGAAACTGTGGTTAGGATCCAGGGCGCCCCCTGCTGTCTACAACCTTGCAGGCGGCGAATCTAATCATGAGTTCACTGCCTTAAAAATGGAGATTTTTAGTTGTTGGTCCTTAAACCCCATATGAGTAACATCTGTGTGATAACAACCAAACACAGACACAATTATAAATCATAAACAGCACAAATGTTATATATATATATATATATATATATATATATATATTATGCTATACATCAGAACGCTAACAGAGTAGCTAACACTGGGGTCCATGAACCAGTGGCTCATGCAGACAATTTAGTGATCGCTATCAACGTGACCCCTAATAATCCGCGTTTGTGCGACCTACAGACAGTCACTGTGAATCAATGTTGCCAACTAATCTTCAGGGAATGTTGCTAAAGGCAGGTAGATTTGTTACTAAAAGTTGCTACATGAGGCTGTGACGTTACATCCGTAACAATGACGCCAAACCGCATTATTGCATAGAATACACAATATATGATTCAAAATATGTTTATTTCGATTTGTTCATAAAAACTATGTTATTTTAATATACAGGCCTATTATTTGTCAAAGTAATATAAACAAAACATGTTTCTGATCAGATATTTTCATATTTAAATACTACACTGAATTATTAAACAGTTGCACATTTTTGAGCAATACATTTTTATATATTGTTGTGGCAATTTCTTTCTAACAAACATCATCACTGAGTAAGAGACAACTCTGAGTCCAAATTATAATAATAAAGTATTTATTCCCTTGCAAGAGAAGAACACACATAGCTGTGAGTCAGTCAGGAGCGAGAGATAAGGAGTCACAGTGCCAATCTGTTTTATAGTCCTTTTCCTCAAGGCCTCCTATTTCTTCCCTCCTACAGGAGAGATACCAAGTTGTTTATCTATTAATGGTTATACAGAAAAGGGCAGGCAAATGCCCCCCCCCTTGACCATCTGCATTTCCTTACCTCTCTCACTTCCCAATCATAGTAAATCATCACACAAAGAATGCTTTTCTAACTACGAGTGAGAAAACATATAATGCATACATCTGAAATCTAAGTTTCACTGTTTGATTTATACCCATAAGGAAAAATTCCATAACAATTCCTCTCTTTTTATCATTCTCTGATAACTGATTAATCAAACATTGTAATAATAATAGTAAATAATAATAAATACAAGTTCAAGCCATTAAATCACACTTATACTCTTCATCTCTGATTTTCACATAAATGATCACTCTTCTTGAACCTGTGAAGTAAGTTTTTGAAAATTTGAGAAAATGCTTAGGCTGTTTTTGTTGGGACAGACCCTAAATGTTTTAGCAAGCAAAGTAAAGACTTTATTCTATAGCCGGGCTGAATGGACAGACACTGCTGTTGCACCCTCGGCCTAAACCGAACCCTCAGTCACCATAGTATAAACAAGGAAAAGTATAGTTCATAGTAGGAAATAAACATATCAATTTATCACTGTTGAGTTACTTCTGTAATATAAAATGTAAATATTAAAAGTATGTAAAAAATCCCTCAGTTTAACCCCTCTCCTTGTACGTCCTCTTGTACACGGATAACTGCTGCTTTTAACCTTCTTTACATATCAATCCTTCTCAAGAAGAAAATAGAAACATCATAACTCAATTAACACATTTCACTGTAACTTCCGCTACTTGTGTCATCATATTGTTGGTCTGATCTCCTGTTGGTAACACCTTCAGACCTGTTATGAAGTGTAGTATTACCAAGCAAATTGTCACTGACAACAAAGTCATTATGCATGTGGTCTTAAAACAGGCCACACATTCCTGGCACTCTGAATGGGTGCCACGGCCTTGGACGCTCCATTCTCTCAGTTACTCTGAATCAAAAGTGCTGTTATGACCAGAGAATGTGAGAAAGTACTGTTTTGAAGCACTAAGAGTCTTATCTGTTCTGTTGATTACGATGTCCACCCGTATTCCGGTTGCGCAATCAAATTTGCCTCCTCCCTTCAGTCCCCTCCTTGCTGCTGATATCTGGTTCCGCCTAAACACACAGCTGCAATGCAAGGGCTTTTCAAACTGGATCTTAGCATTTATTGACACTCGCGTTGAACCTCCTCCAGCGATTGCTCCGCCTCCGCAATGGGCGGCACCCTCCTGCAATGGTTTACGTGAACCCACGTAGCCCTCTCTGCGACCTTTTCGATTTCCAGCTCTTTCTCCTGTGATCACGAATCACCACGAAATCACCAGGTCTGACCTCGTGCAGGAATGTCTCAGCAACCTTACCCTTGGGCAGCTTTTACCTGCACAGAAATATTTGATAACAGACAAGACATTTCTTTGCAGTAATTCAACATGTCATTCTCACACACATCCGTTGATGGCAGCCTTTGTTTACCCCCTTCTATGCCCATGAATGGTGGCCTACCAAACAAAATTTCAAATGGGCCTGCCGGTGCTGGTTGAGATGCCAAGGGTGTTTTTATTCCCCTAGCCACATTGTGTGTGTTACAAGTGACACATCTTTTGCAAAAAATTTCAGCAACCACTGTAAACACCTTTGTAACCCATAATTCCCTCATCTGCATTATCATACTCCCCTTTGACACATGATCCAACCCATGTGTCAACTTAGCATAATGCTGAAAGAAGTGTTTGGGCAAACAAGGAATGTCATCAACACTCATCCATACACCCCCCCTGAGGCTGCAGCCAGACGACCTCCACTGTTGTTTTTCTGCTCCTGTGGAAAAAGTCTGCATACTTTGTAAACAAGGGGAAATATCAGGGTTAGTCACAGATACCAAAGCACAAGTCGTTTCTTTTGTCTCCTGTGCTGCCGTGGCCTTCGCTGCCGCGTCTGCTCTCGCGTTTCCTGTGGAGATAAAACTCTTATCGTTAGTGTGCGCTGCGCATTTACAGATCGCGACCTTGTCTGGTAAAAGAATGGCCTCCAAAAGCTTAGACACAAGCGATGCATTTAATATCGGATGTCCATCCGACTTCAAAAAATGTCTGTGCTTCCAAAGTGCGCCAAAGTCGTGCGTGACCCCAAAAGCATAACGCGAGTCTGTGTAAATTGTCACACTTGTCTGCCATAAGTTTACACCCTCTGTCAGAGCAACCAATTCAGCTCCCTGAGCCGAATAATTTGATGGCAATTTGCCAGACTTTACGACTTCAAATTCAGTGGTCACCGCGAAACCAACCTTATTCAAGCCTGTTTGTGGATCTTTGGACGCCGACCCATCCACAAAGAGGACATTGTCACAGTTCTCTAAAGGTGTGTCCAACAGGTCTGGACGTGGTGTACACACCTGTTCCAACACTGATAGACAACAATGGTGTTCCTCCCCATCCTCCTCTGTAAGGAGGAGTGTGGCAGGATTCAAAGTTGTGCATCTTTTCACCATTTGGCATGTCAAGCAAAATCGTGTGATACCTCAGCCATCGGGCTGTTGATAAATGTGATGTTCTCTGTTCTTGCAAAATCATGGAGACCGCGTGTGGGACCATCAGAGTCAAATCAGAATATCTGTGTAAAAGGCCTTTCAATCTTGTCACATGACCTCAGCCCTTTCCCTGTTGTCAGGGCTCTCAAGGGCTTTTCAAGAAATGCATAATTTGGAATAAACGTTCGACAATATGCACACATTCCCAAGAATGACAACAATTGTTTCTTTGTTACTGGTCTTGGGACATCTCTGATAGCTTTTATCCGTTTCTCAGAGATAGCTTTACTGTTTGGTGTTATAGTGTGACCCAAAAAAAATTATTTCCTGCTCCACAAACTGCAGCTTTGTCAGACTGACCTTGTGACCCTCTCTCGTCAGGTGGTTCAAGAGAGTTACAGTGTCAGCCACGCACGTAACCTCATCTTGTGCATAAATCAATAAATCATCTACATACTTCAGTGTGTTTCTCCCCTCTTCCCTTTTCAGCCCTTCTGTGGCTCTCATGCATTTTCTCACAAACGGCCCATTTCTGCTCAGTGGCCTTGGTTAGTGATAAGCGTGGCGCAGACTTCCTCTGTTATCAAATACAGCTGCATTTGTTTTTCTGACAGGCAAGCTGAAAGCGCACACACATTTTCATTCCAGAAAATCTTATCAAACCTTGTCAAAAACATTTTCTGCCCCGTTAAACCACTCTTCCTCATATTGATATATGCATATATCCAGAGGTGGAAAGTAACGAATTACATTTACTCGCGTTACTGTAATTGAGTAGCTTTTTTGTGTACTTGTACTTTTTTAAGTAATATTTTTAATCTGTAATTTTACTTTTACTTAAGTATATTTTGTGTGAAGTATTGTACTTGCTACATTTTAAAACACATTCACTGAGTAAAAAATCGCTCCGTGGAAACAACTGCAGTAAATAATGGGCAGAAGAAGAAACTGGCGCTAAAATCACAAGAAAGATGCAGACGAACAAGACAGGCGTTAATGATGCAGACCCAGCTGAAAACCAGACCCGCTATATTCTGCTGAAGTTGAACTCAAGGAATGAAGTGAACCCCTGGCCATATTCATGCTCTATTATGCAGTGTTAGCTGTGTTTGCCTCGAGACCGAACTAGCAGCTTATAACATCTCTACATCGCCTTCGCATGTAGAAATAAGGTAAATACTTACATCGTTGCATTGGTGGTTAAAATTAAGCTTTGACGGTTTAGCAAAAGGTTTTGCACAAATGAGCCAAAAGACAGTGGTGCAGGGTGTGCAATATCATCTGCGATAATATAATAATTGTTGTTTTAACGATGTGCGATTTGACATTATCAGTATTTTGCCAAAACAAACAAATCACTCTAAACAGTGTGCCGTGAAATCTAGTAAAGTTAGATTAGACTAATCCGCTGCATCTGAGTGCTTTCTTTCACCGCGTGATTCAGTCTGTTAAAATGCTTAGAATGATCACAAAACTGAAGATATAGAAGCAGAAAATGTATATATTTATATAATTTAATATAGTAAGTCAACATCACATGAAGAATGCCGCTTTTCTCAAAAATCACCATGATTACATAGGCCTGTAGTTTTGCTTTTACAACAGTTCAAAAACAAGAAGTTCATTAAGAGACTTGCGTTTTAGACACCATATTGCCTGTTTTTGCTCTATTTCGACAACAAAATAATTCCAAACACAGCCATCATACACAGTTTTATGCCTCTGACTCTGAGCAATGACGTGTTTCATTCCTTGAATTAACCGCTTAAATGATTCTGTTCAATCACAATGACTCTCTTATGAGTGACTTACTGACACCTACTGGTGGTTCTAATTTAACATTTAAAGTATCTTTTGATTTATTTATTTTTTATTTCAAATGACTATTTAACATTTGTGACCCTGGCCTGGAGCACAAAACCAGTCTTAAGTCGCTGGAGTATATTTGTAGCAATAGCCAACAATACATTGTATGGGTCAAAATTATACATTTTTCTTTTATGCCAAAAATCATTTGCATATTAAGTAAAGATCATGTTCCATTAATGTATTTAGTAAATTTCCTACTGTAAATATATCAAAACTAAGAGCTTAATTTGAACAACTTTAAAGGAGATTTTCTCAATAATTGGATTTTTTGCTCCCTCAGATTCCAGATTTTCAAATATTGTCCTATCATAACAAACCATACATCAATGGAAATATGATTTATTCAGCTTTCAGATGATGTATAAATCGCAATTTAGGAAATTGGTTTTCTGGTTCAGGGTCACATTTTATGTCTTATTTATCAAAACATTATTTCTGCATTTGTAACTGCAGGCTAAATGCATTCATGTCAGTGTAAATACATCTATGCCACTTCAGATGAAGCTTCATGCTTTCCTCTGCATTGCAAAGATGCATTTTGTTGATACTGATTTAATTTGCCTGGTAACAGCCCAAATGTCTTATTATTCTAATTAACCGATTCATTTATTCATTAAAAACACCTAGTTTGAGATTTATAGGCCCATATCCCAGGTGTGTCAAACTCTGGAGGGTGTTACTGGAGGGCCACAGCCCTAAAGAGTTTAGTTCCAACCCTGCCCCAACACACACACCATGTAGTTTTCAAATAAGCCTAAATGATTAGTTTAGCTGTATCAGATGTGTTTAATTAAGGTAATATCTACACTGTGTAGGGCTGTGGCCCTCCATACTGAGTTTGACACCTTTGGTCTATCCCATTTTTTCCTCCCTCCCATTGTTAAAATGTAACTAAGTACTTTTTACTCAGAGTACATTTTAAATGAGCTACTTTTTACTTTTACTTGAGTAGATTTTTAGACTGGTACTTTTACTTGTACTTAAGTAAAATTTCAGCAATGTAATGGTACTTTTACTTGAGTACAATATTTTTGTACTCTTTCCACCTCTGCATATATCAATAAATGCAATCTGTCAGGCAACATACTTTCTGTGTTAGCTGATACTGTTCGATCTTTGCCAATTTCCAAATCATTTGTGCCCAATCAGAATCCGTTATCTGCCACTCGTAAGCCCACTGTGGCTCAAATTTTGCACAACTCATCTGCTGTTTCTCTTCAATAAATCCCAAACCAGCAGTGAGTTTCAGATTTAATTTACACATTAGATCCCTGGCCATTAACGGAACCGGACAGGTTTCAGAGCACAAAAACGCATGTTTCAATGCCCTGCCCCCCCTCCGTCTCACATTTCAACAGCACTATACAAACAGTATAGTTTTCTGAAATCATATGCCCTGACGCGGACGTGCTTTCAAACACTAAATCCGTCATTCCTGGTTCACATGGCAAGTCACATGGTCTTATGGTGGATCGAGCTTCCCTCGAATCAACCATAAAGTCTATCATTGTCCTGTCAACTAACATGGGATATCTCGGTAGCCGTAAAAACCCTAAACTTTTGTACATTCTCAGACATTCATCAGTAACAGCATTATTCAAACCTTCAACAGTCACACATAAACGGTTTGCAAGCATTTCTTCATTGCAAATAGCCTTATTCAAACCTTCAACAATCACACATAAAGGGTTTGCAAGCATTTCTTCATTGCAAAGAGCGGTATTTGAATCAGTGTATGTGAGCGTGTTGTGTGTGTGTGTCAATAAATTTTTACTTCCCTTTTTCGTAGCTGGCTGAATGCCTGTCACCCGCCCTCTCCTCTCCTGTTCTCCGTTCCTCTCGTTTCAATCCGCCTTACGCACCTCTGGACAATCCTGTGCCCAGTGTCCATCGTTCTTGCACAACCTGCACTTCGTGCAGCTAGAAAAGTCATGTTCATTACTTGCACACACAGTCCACATTTCTTGCGCTGCCTCTCGCGCTGCTTTAATCTGTACAACAGCCAGCTGCATCTCTCTCTCCCCCTCTCATTCAGCGCCCCGCGCTGCTCGTGCTTGTTCATTCAGCGTCTCGCTGCGGTTGTCTTGGCGGAGAACAGTGAGGTCGGGGTCGAATTTCAATGCACCCAGCTGAGCCATTGGGTAGATGTGTGTTTTGTGTTTTTACTCTGGCGGTGCCGAACTCACCGCATTTTCATGTGGGAAACACAAACATACTGTGAGTTAAGCGGTTCTGGTGGTGCAGACACACATACAGATAGACTTTCACACTTTTCATTTTTCCTTCCTGCTAACTCTTTCTGCACTTTGTTTTCTTTCTCTTTTATCTGCTTCCTTGAGCCAACCATCTACTTCCTTGAGCCAACAATCTACTGTTTGTTCACATTTTTTACATACATGTTTAACACATTTGCAACAACAATCTGGTTGTTTGTCGCTACTTTGTTCAACTGAGTCCCTCACCACTTTCAGTCTTGTGAGGCTCAATGTTCCCTCTTTGGGAAAATCATGATGCTTGATTAATTTTTCAATATCTTGCATACATTTCTGACCATAATATTTTTTCAATTTGGTAGTACACCGGTGTATCATATTTCACAAGCTTGCTCTGAGACATCCCCATACTGGCTGTTTTCTGCTTTCTGTGGATTTTCTCACGCTTCTTTAATCTGCTAGACGCTCCAGCAGATCCGATTTTCTCTTATCCCGCAATCGGATCGGGTTGCACTATCAGTGCCCTCTTAATTGTGATTTACCCCAATTAACCTCGGTACCTGTTTGAAACCTATCTTGATCTGTACAGATCTCAAATTAATCTCAGGTTACCTATCTGAACGTTCGTGCCCAGAGTCCTCGGTACCTGTTTGAAACCCTCTTGATCCGTACAGATCTCAAGTTAATCTCAGGTTACCTAATCTGAACGTTCGTGCCCAGATTACTCTACCACAGAAACTGTTTTCAGCCAATATGGTTCAATTTCACTCTTTCCCCCCTAATTAAATTGAATTTAATTGACTCTTACCAGAGATGTCGTTTTGTGCCACCTGGGTTCTTTTTTATTCCAGTGGTCGATCCCTCCGGTCCCAACAGCGGAACGGTCCCTCGTCTCTGAATCTTTTTTGCGAGGTAGGGTTGGAACTTTCAGCTCCAAGGTGATCAGCCTCCGTCCGCTGTCAGGTCCAGAAGTCACGTCCAAGGAATCCCACTTCTGACACCAAATTGTTGTGGCAATTTCTTTCTAACAAACATCATCACTGAGTAAGAGACAACTCTGAGTCCAAATTATAATAATAAAGTATTTATTAAGTGTTTATTACATAACAATATTATAAACTATAAAATTACACATTCCGAACAATTATAGGCCTATTTATTTTGCAGTGTGTTGGTAATTAGTTAGTATGCTACAGTTTAAGATAAGTCCATAAGAATAGGGCACAATGTACTGTGTTAATATAAAGGAATTTTCCATATTTCATTTTTCACACGTATTTTACCTGTGTTTTAAATTATGCAATGTATTTTGTGTTTTAGGTTTACAGGAACTTAACACATAATGTCCTGCCAGAAATGATCAGTGCCTTTTCTGTTTTTCTTACAGTGTATCTGATCAACAATAATAGGAACAAATTAATAACAATGTGTATCATAAATGAATACATTTTATGGAACTATTGCAGCTAGCAACTTGATTCACATGTCATCTCTGTACTGCTGGCACTTCTCTCCAACTCTCTACAGCTAGATCATACATTTTTTTTATTTTGTGTAATTTAGAGGGAAAATTCCTTTTGTAATTTGATTAACTTTTCAAAATTTGCTAAATTAATTTGAAAAATAGCTAAATGTGTTGCAATGTGCTTTTAATAAAGTTGCCAGGTTAGTCTGACTTTTCAGTAAATATTCGATACAAAAAATATTTTATATATATATATATATATATACCGGTTATATCGATACGACAATAGGTGGAGACAAATAACTGTCTGTGAGCGAGTCAATGAATCATTTAGTGAATCTGAATCATTTAGTCAAACGATTCATACTCACTTGAGAATGAAATTACACTAGTCTGTGTTCAGGATGTTGCAAATACATAGGCTAACATATATGGATTTTTTTAGTACAAAATGTTTAATACAATAAAGCCAGTCGTCTTTAAACAATCTTTCAACTTTATTATTCAGGATCAATGTGCTCAACAATAAATACATATATTTCCAAGCATTAATAACTGCAGACTGCTACAGTTGTTTCCATTTCTTTTATGCTAGGCACTTTATAAAAAATAATCATGGGGAAATGTAATTTAAAAAAAATGTGAATCTATTAATAAGCTTCTCATTAATTATTGATCCGTTAAGAATTACGTTTCATTTTCACTCGCCATTCAAGTCCAATCTGTGCAGAAAAAGTCTGTAGAATATGTACACAGAATATGTACACTGATGTACAACCATTAATGGAAGGTTTCTTCCATTTCACACACAATATGTACATGAAACACTATACAATACAACCATACATGATGGCATTTATGATAACGTAGTTGTAATGTCCAGCAGGAAACTATTTTAGTCCTGGTCCAGTAAACTCACAGATACTGAGGAGTAAAACGACCACAGAAACATTTCAGTGAGCTTATTGTTGATAATGACCTTTCATTATTTCATTTCATGCTCTAGTGACCTTTCAGAATTGGTTTTATGCAACATAATTTAATGTCCGGCCCATTTCTGTCACTGAAACACAACATGTCACCATGTAAAGCACAAATAAATTATCCCAACAACATTTTTCAAGTTTGTTAAAAGTATGCTCATTTGCAAGAGGTTCCAAAAGTATTTTCAATTAAACAACAAATAAAATGACATACGACATGAAAAATCCCCAACAGTGTCGCGTGTTTCTGGAATACTACTAGATAATTAGTATTCAGACATTTATATTCCCTCTCCTCTCTAAAACAGAGTAAAGAAATGTTGTCATGTGATGGTGACGAGATCTGCACGAAACACTAGTTGTGTACTATAAGACATCTTGTACTGTAGACTACATTCCTCTGATGATGTAACAAGACAAAAATACCATTAAATACAATACATTAACTTCAGGTTCTTCCTCTGACATCGAAGCATTTTGCTTAAACAATGCTGCAATTCATCATAAACTGTACACTCTTCTTAATTAAATAAAGTTATAAACTGCTTCTAGGAATGTTGAATTATAGAATGGCCTATTATTCAAAAAACGAAAGTAACTGAAATTCACATACAGAGGGGTCCAAAGGTTGAGACCAAATTGAGTATGTGGGATTCAAAATCAAAATGAACTCTGGAAATAAAATGTTTAAGGATTAGTTTTAAAATATATATTTGAAGATTATGATAAAATTAAGTTGTTTTGGACCATCAGATTGTAACATTTCACTTGTGTTATGATGATAATATCGTTTTAGAATGAAAATTGTGTATTAAACTAGAATTTTTACTAATAAAATATTTTTAAACCCTTAAATATGCACTATGAGCTGTACAAACAGACTCTGTAACTGTAAAACTGCTCTGTGAAGTAGGAGGTAGACCTCAAACTGCATGTTTACAACTTTGGCAATAAAGATGAGTTAATTCTCATCTCAGGATCAGTTTTGTGTAGTTTAGGAAGTTCCATCTGCCAGTCATAACATCAATACCTTTGTGTGTAAAATTGGCTTTCATTAAAAATCCCATAAATATTTTCAAAATGTTCATAGCTCTAATTATTCAAGATCATGTGTTACCGCTCTTTTTGCATTCTTCTTGAATTTAGGTAACTATCCATTTTTCATTTTGGACATACTGAAATTGAGGAGTTAACTTGTTTGGTCTCTATCAAACTAAATGAAACTGAACCTGGCGCAGAGGTTGCAGGTTCAGGGGTTTGTTGTCTGTATTAGATTTGGTTTTTAAGTGTTGGAATCCAGTTGAGCTCTTTCAGTGACCACCCGAAGTCTTCATTCCGGTGACCCACTCAATTATGATGAACGTAATGCTCATAATCATGAAGATGAAACCCAGTATCACAAATGCAATCACCTGGAAAACACAACACAAAGTGAGAAAAAAGAACCCACAGATCTGTGAGTGTGAACTTACATTCTGTCTGATTCTCACCTGGATCTTTGGCCGAGATTTCAACGGCTCCTGTTCTTCAGGGACGATGCGAATGTAGAATATTCCCGGAAGAATGAAAATGAGGCTGGGAGCAGATGTGGCACCTAAAACAAAAATCATTCAGCTCAGTTCTGCATTTGGGTTATGTTCATGTAACCATTAAATCCTCTATGTGGCAGATCTGATTTACCGATGAAGCCGAAGATGTCCCGAATGTTGGGGACGAAGATGACGAGCAGGTTGACTAAGAAGAGGAGGCATACAGCGATGGAGATGTGACGCACCCAGTGGAAAGGCTTATCAGAGAATAGAAGCTGCAAGACGGCACGACGGATCTAGAGAAAAACAATGAAGCACTGTCAACACTCAGCCAGTATGATTATGAGGAATACGCAAGCAAGAAGTAATTAGCCAGGAAAAGCAGGAAAATTAAAGTACCGGGAAAAGGACCACGGGAACGGTCAGTGTCACTGCTATCAGCACAGCCAGCCGAACACACAGCATCAGCATGTCTTTTTTACTGTACATCTCCAGAAGCTCTGACTGCACATTTCCTACACATATGAAGACACAGTGATTGTTAAAACTTTTTTAAATATCACAAATCTTGAAATGATGGTACTTTGGTTATTATTTACCATTGTACTTTGTAAAAGCCATAGTTCTAGGTATAGGTATAATTGTATTTATTTTTACCATAGAACGTGAGGTAGCCAAAGATGGCAGTCAGCAGGTACATGACAAACATGGCCAAAATTGAGATATTAGCAACGTTTTGCATGCGTTTCTTGTTTGGACTGAAATAACAAGGAGACAAAAAAAGAAGAAGCAAATATATCAGTACATTAAAAAAACTATTTTTAAAGCCAATGTGAATGAACAAAAGTGCACTTCCATTCTTACTTTTTGAGTTCTGTGTAAATGGGCAACACTTCAGGGTGACACACAAAAGCAAATGCCATAATGGGAATGGTAAAAGCAGTCTGTGATGAACAAAAAACATGAAATTAACTGATAACTTCACTGCATTTAATATGAAGCAAAAAGCACACGTGATAATAATTGTCTGATTTGCAGTTTATATCTCTAACCTCTGGGTTGATAGTTATAAGTTTGGCTTCACACATGTCAGCGGTGGAGTTGTACTCGCTTTCAGTGAGCACAGTTTTGTTATGGCTGTGTTCTGCAAGACAATCTGTGGCAAACTTCTTGTAGATGACCTAATAAGACAAAATGGAGAGAGATGCTTTTATTTGTCATAACTCCATGTCAGTCAGGTGTTTTTAGACTGAATGTAGGTGGATTGAAAGTGGACTTACAGATATGAGGAAGAAGACCATGCAGCTGAGAGAGAAACCACTGGTGTAGCCCAGATACCCTAAAATCCATGCAGAAATACATGATAAATGCATATACATACTCATACCATACCAATGTTAATCCTTTTTCAAGCTCAACTGGCAGTGTGGTCATATTTGTGATCCGATATCTGTTGTACAGCGTGCCGAGATCATGTGATCTTTAAAAATAGCGAAATCTGCTTAAAAACCTTATCGAAACTCATAATGTAATAACTGCACATAATGTAATAAGTATTACATTATTATTGTAATAGAATGTTCATAATGTTATCATTCTGTCTAAATGTAATCAAACCTTGAGCTCATAATGTAATAACAATTATTACATTGAGAAATGTATTACATTATAAACTCACCAACATTTTTGTCAAAATATTCTGGGATCTAAAATTCTTCTGTTGTTAGAACACACCAGAGAAAGGAGAAAAAACACCTAAACATAGAAATATGAATTATAAATGAGTATAATCGGTGTAGGAATAATGTCTTGTTAAATGTGATAAATATAATAAACAGCTACAGTAATAGTATTATAGTGAAGAATAATCCCAAGTTTATTTTTCTTTTATGTGAAGCAAGGGCGTTGTCATTGGTGGGGACATGAAGTAGCAGCTCAGTACAAAGACAGTCCAAATATGTGTGCTGGTATTTAGCCTTTATGTGTATGATATATAAATAAGAGATTGAGATATAGACATAAATGTCTAAATTAATCTCAGACATGAACATATTTGCCTTGCTTTCTCTTCCTGTACATATTAGTTCTGATAATAACTATGGAATTATTTTTTTAATTAATTTGTTTGTGTGTATGTGTATAAATAGCTTATCTTACATAAATCTATTATTATGTTTTGTGCTCAAATATATTGTATTGAAAGATAATATTCATATTGTAAACATTGTTTTAAATGTATATATTACATTATGGTAGTACATTATGAACTGTGATTACATAATAATTTGCCACAATGTGTTCATAATGTAATAGATTTCTCATACAATAACCTATTTCATTATGTGAAAAATATTACATTTAAAATGTATTATTACATTATGAGCTCAAAATTGTATTATATTTTGTGAAAATTGTTACATTATGAACATTTTATTACAATAATAATGTAATACTTCTTATATTATGTGCAGTTATTACATTAAGCGAAACGCGATTCCTTCGCCCGTGAAATTTCACAGAGCAACGGTAAATGTTAAACTTAAATGGTAAATGTTGAAATTAAGCATCGTTTGGTTCACTCAATGCAGATATTTAGTGCAGATGTGTAAATGTTTGATTGTGATTATTATGAAATATAATGGAATGACAGAGGCAGAAAACAAAATGAAAGAATGAGAGGAAAGGAGGCAGGAACCTACCAAGTCTTTTCATCAAGGCCAGGGGAAGAATGGCGAATACACTAACGATAATGATGAGATACCTCCCATCAGCAAACCAGTAACTGACAAAGAGAATAAATGTAAATGTTTTGCACAACATATCATGTCAGAAGGAGTGATATGATTATGAAAAGCAGTCCGAATGGACACTTAAGAGTTTGTTTTAGCCGCATGCACAGAGAGTTTTAAATGAAGTACAGTGAGGTTCAAAGTCTATTTAGAATTTAAGAAGGATCCACATTGTGCTTCAGTGGACGCAAAGAACATCTGACTTTTGATGCAAAGCATTTCACATGCTCAGTCACAAATTTACAATTTGCAATGGAATTATTGACCTTGAAATAGTATATAATCTATAGTGAAAAATAGTTCTCCCTTATTTTACATCAGGTTTATTTGTTTGATCTTTTACAGTTTTGAACCTCACTGTATCCGGCACATCGGGATCAGTACTGTGTTCTGGTACTCACTCAGAGTCATCTGGCATTTCCATAAGCCCCCGAATAATATGGGGTAACTCTATTTTCACAATAAACAGGTAACTGGACATTGCTGTTGGATCAAAGAAATAAACATTGAGTGTTGACATACATCTGTATTCAGTGCTCATATTGCTGTAAGTGGTTATCACTGACTTTGCTTTATCAGCTAGTAATTACTGGAATTTATAATTCATTTAATTTTACCTCCAATGTTATGCAGTGTTATAATGCATGCTGCTAATATTTTCCCAGGTCGACCAAATGCACGGTTCCCGAGCTGTTCATATGCACGGATCCCTAAACACACAAACAGAATGGAAAGTTCAGTAAAGTCGAGATGCATTTTTAACATAGTGTGATGTTATCAGGATTATCTTAGAGATTAAAAAGAAGAAAATGTTCCTCACCAACCACTCCTGCACTCTTCAGAAGCAGGTGTATGGAGTAGGCAGAGAGAAGAGCTATGCATATCAACAGGGTTCTGCAAACAGGTTACACAAATAATGAAACTAGATAGCATCAAAAGCAAAAAGTAACTTATGTAGACTACAAGGTTAGTTCAGCCAAACTTATTTTCATTTTCATTTAACCACCTCATTTTGTTCCAAAACCTGTATGTTTTTGGTGGAGTAAAAATGAAAGTCAAAGTTTAAAAACAAAGTAAAAAAAAATTGATTTCAGCGAACGTCCACATTTTTTTATGTTCCACCGAAGAAAGTCATGTTTGAAACAACATTAGGCTGAATAAATGATGATAGAATTGGAATTTTGGGGTGACTTTCAATTTAATAATCTGCGTTGTTGGATATTCAGTGAAATCTTTTATAGATTGTCAGACTCAGCCGGTCATTGAACTTTCAGAGGTGCTAATTTAATCATGATTAGGCGGCACAATCTGCAGTTTGATCAGGGATTTTATCAGCAGTCGACAAGGAGATGACACAAATCTAACCTCTAATCTCATTAATGACGTATTAGACAAGCTGGGAGAGTATTTCTTTAGAGTACAACTAACAACAACACCGTCACACTCACACTCACACACACACACACACACACACACACACACACACACACACACACATACACACACACACACACACACATGCGCGCGCAAAAAAAGACTCTGTAGTAAAGTCAATGACGTGTACTATTAGCTAACGCTTTCCCCTATTTGCATATTGCTGAATGATGTGATTGGCAGGAAGTGTTTTTGCTGTTGTTTGTTTAGCTGTTGAAATTGAAACTATACTAAATGTGTTTATTTTTTCTCTCTCTCTTTTTGTACAACAAGCTGCTAGACAGACAGATGGGCTTTGGTTTGATTACACATAACAGCAGGCTATGTATAACCCTCTCAGGTGTGATCTGTGAGCTGTGCATGTCCGTGTGTTACATCATAGACAAACACGGTGACATTTAAGCTCCCTAGTACACAAATAAAACCCTGTCATTCACAAGGATTAGCACTTGCATTTGTTCTATCAAGGAGCATAGTTCTATTTTGTTGTTGCTTTTTAGTGTCAGAACTTGATAATTCATCCTAGCACACTGGGTTTGTAAGAAACATGGTATGTGGCATGGTGGCAGTGAAACTGAAAGAATATTTTTTTAGCTCCGGGTTTGCATGACTCCTCACAGCGGCCTCTGATACCTCAGCCAAGAAAAAAAAAAAAGCAAATATTTGAGTTTGTATTAACTTAATGTAAGGCTGTAAGGCCGTTTGGCTGTGACTGGCACATGTACGTGACAGAGGCATGCTGGAGTATGGCCATATGCCTACAGTTAAATGTAGATGGACACAAAGAAGCCTTAATGCTCGGTCAGACACGTGTATACGGAACACACATTCCTTCCTTACTAACTGAAGCTAATGAATAAAACACAGCCAAATGCCACATACCAGAAAGACTAGGGCTCTTCAACTCACGATTTAAATACAGTAATTATTTTGTTTATGACATAAAAGAAATACTAGAACTCATTTTTACTATCATACTTTCAATAACCTTTATTTTATTATGTATTTATACCATAAATCAACCTAAATGCAAAGGGTTGTTTGACTTACACAAAAAGGATGATTCCGGTGTTGGCCATGGCGTAAGCCAGTGCCAGAATTCCACTGCCCATAATGGCATTACTGAGGTTGAAAATAGACATGCCAAAAGAAGTCTTTCCCTCGAACTGCAATAAAAGATGAATGGCCAATTAGTCATGAGTTGTATATCTATTTATCTTAATAGGTTCATTTAACTCAAACAGTAGATTCACTTTTTATGTGTATTAATGCCACAAACAATTATTAGGATGGAGTGGTTAGATGTTCTTCCTACTTTTACACATTATACTCAACTGTAATATAGAGTGTCTATGTTTTTGAGTCTTGTACATCATCCTAATCAGTTTCACCCAGCCTTATAGAGTATGTTTTTGTGAATACAATTCTGTAATCTGGATACTCACATCTGTAAACTGAGTCTCTATCTTTCCATTGCTCTTATTGGGGAGGAAATTATCACCATCTGTCAAGTTTTCAAGGGCATCAAATCTGTGTAATATAAGCAAAATTATTATATTTTTAAAGTTTTTGCAAAATAACAATGATACATTTAAATAGCTTTGTTTTGAACTATTTCATCTTGCATTGGAAATGTTTTAAAAATGCAGGGAATGACGCAGCTACTGAATCCCTTTTTGACCTTTTAGCAGGTGAGGACCCTTAAGATATAAGAGTTATTTGTAATTGCATTAATGCAGCAGGTTTGTGAATGCTGTATTAATAAATTAATTTAAAACAGCGGTTGCAAGCTCAAATTACCTACTGGGTTGTTTTTATTAAAAAACAATTGTTAATAAAGCTGAAATTACCGTAAAAAAATAGATGAAAACATGTATAATAAGTTTAAGTACTACAATTACTAACTGATAACATACTGATTACTAACTGATACTAATGGAAATTCAATTCAAGCTAAATATTTAAATTATACTTTATTGAAAACAAAAACTAATAAAAATGACAACATAAATTACTAGAGATTACACTCAATATAAAATATATAGGTAATGAATAATATGAATACAAATACTGATTTGGTTTAATATATTATATATAAAATACATGTAATTGCCAAAATGATGAAACGTACCCATTCTCAGGAATTCTGTCAGGGCTGAGATCATGGTGACCGTTCGATGCTTTCTGTAGTTCCATTTTAAACTGTACAACACTTCACAATCCACCAAAGATCACTGTCTGCAAGGTCAAGTTCTGCAAACACAATCTGAAACACAGAAAAGGGTTCTAGGATAAATGATAATTTTACTGACGACTGAAATCAGTGAAACGTGAGTGCTTTGCTGAAAAGAATTGCAAAAATGTCCAAAATCTAAAACATAAATTACTACTACTTGAGCAATTTACTCATTTACTAGCAATGAGATCAGTAACAATCACTTGTTACATTTTTCTTAATTATGTGCAACAGGACCATAACTTTCATGTAAATAATATCAAGGACGAGGAGAAGGCAGGGGAAAGTAATGGTCTTTAGAGCATTACTGCATGCTAAAAAACACCTAATGGAAAGATTAGCTTTGATAGAAAACAGCTATGAGTGTCTGTGCACGTATTTTCCCCTTCATCATCAAATTCAGGCAGGTGAGTTAGTTGTGCAGTACTCTGCAGGTCTGTGTTTTTAAAGCTTGATTACAGTAAACATAGTAAAAATACACTATAATTTTAATATGTGGGATGCGCAATTACTTAATTGCAGGTTAAAGCTACTAGAAGTAACCTTAAAATTAAATATATATTCAGATCTTCCCAAATAAGTAGGGTATCATGCTGTTGTGGATTCAACTGACAGGTTTCCTGTACATGATTGCCATTGGTCAGGTGAATGGATAACTCTGCCTCCAAATTCTTAATTTAGTTTAAGCCATTATTGCTGTGTTTAGCTGGTTGGGATGATTAACCAGGAGGTCAAGGATTTTAACTGGTGAGCATGGCCCTACAGTAACGGCTTTCTCTAAGTATTACAGGCCTATAGGTCAATTATTTAACAATTAAAAATAACAACCAAGTACCTAATATGTGATTAACATTACATTATTTAAAATGTGAAGTAAAACTTTTAATTTGACAAATAGCAAGAGTCATGAAAAACTAAATGTACTTAAGTGACCTAAAATAAGGTACTCCTGTGGCTCAGTGGTAGAGCATTGCGTTAACAGCGCAAAAGGTTGTGGGTTCAATTCCCAGGGAACACACATAATGATACAAAAATGTATAGTCTGAATGCACCAAGTCGTTTTGGATAAAATCTGCTAAATGTAAAATGTCTGTATTCATTCTGTGCATTATTTGTGTTTTGACGCAGAATTCACTGAATACTTTAAGTCTCGCCAAAAGCTTGGCAAGCTCAGAACCTCAGTCTTTAGTGGGCAAGTGCTAGCAAAATAAGTCAGTTTATATAAAATATACTTAATTTGCATTAGAGCCACAAATTAATTAATGGTCCATTCAAAACACTATATTTAAGACCACTATCATACGCTGTACAATACATTATGTGCTTATTTAAGGTAAAAGCAAGACAAGAGATCTACAGTTCAAGTGGAGTGTACTTTAACATTGTTACATCATAAAATATGTCTATGGAAAAGAGGTTAAAAGTTACTCTACAAAATGAACAACTGGTGTGAAATAAATTATGAAGTGAATAAAACATCTTACAGAAACTGTAAAATAAGGCAATTAATCCACGTGAGGCAAGTCTTGGCCACGACTCCTGTCTGATGCAAGACTTTATCTGTATTGAAGCAGAATGAACCTCCCAGTACACACCCCTATTCAAACACACGCTTGTATTCCAGCAGGAAGTGCATGTTGAGAAAGTACTCACCACTGTGGGATAAAGAGAAACCTTGAGAAAATCCTAAAGTCTCTAAGTGTAGCTACGTGGTCTCCTGAGGTAAGAGAGACCTCATTCATTCGTTTGTTTCTGTGTTGCCTTAGTGAAGCTGTCCAGCTTGTGTGAGAACACTTTCAGAGCTCACCTGTGTCCTGAGACGGGGGAGGGGAGGAGATTAACTCCTGCGGAGGAGTGGACATGTGTCTATCATGTTTAGGGACACTCTGGCACGAATCCACCATCTCAACACTCTCATATATGTTAAAAATAGCGAATCGGCAGAGGTTGTTTTTGTATGTGTATGCTTAGAATACAGATTATAATATGGTAGAAAAAAAGACATTCAGGCATTAGAGCACTGAAGAGAGGATCTAGTTTGAAACATTTATCAATTCGGAGGATTGTTTAATATGGGTGTGGTATAAAGTTGGGTAAGGGTTTATGAAGTATGTGGGAGAAGGCAGAGGATTGTGGGTAAGAGAGAGAGAGAGAGCGCGTGTGTGTGTGTGTGTGTGTGTGGTAAATAATGGGATTAGAAGATCAGTGCTTTTTTAAGGTTAACTGTAAGCATTTGCTCTGCATGGCATGCAAGACATAGCAAAACACCATTAGACATTGCACACCAGGTTAAGCACACATACTGATTTTTTTACATTATTAATCTTTTGTGACAATTTCAAATAATTCAAGGCTGAATCTAGTCAAGCCTCAGGTTTGACTGAGTCCAAGTAAAATATCGAATACCTTTTTTATAAACCAATACAATTAATTGTGTTCTTAATGTATTTGCTGATTAATTAAGTCATGTTTGTATAGAATGTCACACCTCATGTACTGTTGTGTTTTCTCCCTCTTGTGCCCATATTTGGTTATGTTCCTGTTCCTGTTCTCGTTGGGTCATTATCAGTTGATCCTCCTCACCTGTCTGTCTCAGTCTGTCCCTACTTAGTTCATTCTGTGCGTTCAGTCTTTGTCTGGTATTACGTTGGAATTGGTGTGTGTCAACCCCTCGTCAGTGTGGATTATCTTCCTGGATATTATTAAACTCTTGTTGAATTCATCTTCGTCTTCATGTGCATTCCTCGACACAACCGTTACAAAATGTTACTTGAGTCAAGAAATTGTTTCAATCTTTAAATAGCTTTTAATTTATAGTTATCTTCTACATTGGCTATTAAGTGACCATTTATCTAAAATGAAAAAGTATTGGCAATATTTTTTTTCTGTAATTGCCCACTCAATAGGAAAGAAATATAGAAGTATACAAAAACATTGTCTTAGCTTATATTAAGGCAGCCCCTTGTTTGTGTATTTATTTATTAATTTTACATTTTCTATAAGCACCTCACTATTATTTGAAAAAGTTAAAAATTAAAACAATTAATCTGTCTCATTAATATTTATTATACAATAGGCTATTTACAATAAAATCTTAAACTAAATATTTGTCTAAATAAAATCATGAACCATGTCAGATGATAAATATTTGGTTGGCCAAATGTAAGCATGGGTTTGGCTGGAATCTAAATAATACATATCAATGTATTGCTGTCTTTATTCTGTATTTACTTTTGTCTTTATTCTTTATTTACTTTTATTCAATATTTGTTTTTGTTTCAAAAGGTTTCGTTTTAAACTTAATAGCATATGTGACCCTCTCTGTGAAATCCAGGCTAAAGCCTCAAACTCTAATTATGAGAAAACATGCATCAAAGTTTGATTTCTTCCATTAATTTAACTATAATTTCAATCTTTGACATTACCTCACTCAGTGAATATTAAAGATATAAAGGTTAACATTTCAGATAATTTTCTTTATCACATGAAGGATGATTTTTTTGTAGATAACAGCAAATCACAAAAAATAACTTTAGCTGGGTTTTCACAGAGAGGGTCACATATAATAATACATTAGTGAAAAGATGCATATTCACAGTGATTGTCATGTCAATAATGAAAACAGAACATGTATTTAATGCTCAGTAATGCTTGATTGGACATAATGTTGTCACGAATATTGTGCTTTCAAAGACATGCATGATGCAGAATTACCAAATACAGCTACTGCATTTAAGGCCAGGAAACTTCACCAAGACTATACACCACGTGCACAAGACGTAATCCTGATATGTACTGTAAATCCATTTAAGGACAGCAAAAGTATACATTTTAAAGGAGTAATAAAGAAAACAAAGGCAAAGTATGACAGAAAGTATTCATAAACACACACACACACATACATGCACACACACACACACACACACACACACACATGCACGCATGCACGCACACGCGGTATTATGCCAGTGTTTGTAGACACGTGGCCATTTGGTCACAGTGTTTACTTTTATAATAAAACGATTGATATTAAAAATGTTGTGTGTTTATCGTCATCAAACAGGATGTTCTCACACAAAGACTAGCATCTTGACAGGAACTAGCATATAAAACACATGTGGGCCTCACTCACAGTTAGCTATTGTTGTAATGTCTTGTGGGTACAGCAAAGCTTTACACAGGTCTCAAAACACTGGATGTTCTAAAGTCTAATGGCCTAACTTATTATATAGGACGAAACATAATCTATTGTTATTTTCTGGTAACTTGCCTTAGACATGTCAAATTCTGAGAAATTCAGTTGAACAATATCAGTGATCCAGCTCAAGATAAACTCTGTGATATCTCACAAGAACAGACTCTTCAAGAAATGCCTCTGTCAACATGCACTGAAATAGAATAACCAGTCACAAAGTACCATTACGTACTGTTGACGCTAAACACTTTTATGCCAAAGTGGAACTGAATTCCAACAGGTATGACGCATTTTAAACCAGTAAAGTGGCTTTTGAAGCTCTGAATGTACGTGAAAAATAAAACCACTGCATAGTGGAAATGTGGTGGATTGTATAATATTCAATCTTATTTCATCACTTCAACCTTTATTCACCCCACATCCTGTCTTCATCTCATGACGTTTGTGTGTGAGTATTTGAGTACAAGAGCGAGAAAATGCTTAGTGATAAATATGTCAATTCATAATCCATCTCAACCAAGTGCCACTGTAGACAAGGGATATTCAAAATTAAGTCTATTTTAGAATCTAAATATACTGTATATGCATGGTAGTCTGTATAACAGCAGCTATTACAATACTGAATGAGAAATATACAATAATCCTACTATGATTAAATGGAGAAACAGTGTACAGATCCATGTGAACATACAGACAATTGTGTGATTGTTCTCTGAGCTGCTTCGGTCATGAATTATTGCTGCTTTCAGCTATATAGATGCCATGTGGCACATGGACTTCCCTATACTTCCTTCTCAGAGAAGACCTCGTGAATGGTGCTAACAATTCATTAAGAAACAAATGAATTATTAACTAGTGACTCTATATAAAGAAACAATTAGACAACTGTCGGCTATGTTGTTTTTACTTACATACTGTTGAGAGAATATTTGAGAGATAATGTAGATTTCTTACCTTTTGATACTTCAATTAAAAATCTTCAATGTAGAACAAAGTGATCTTCCAGAGTATATAAAAAATAGAAAAATGATTGTTTGATACTCCTAGATGGTTCTTGAGTATGTCATCTAATGCAGACAGATGGAGTGAAAGGGAGAGAGAGAGAGTACTTGAAGGACAGAAACGAAGTAGAATCTAGTACGGGAAGTTTTAAGCCACTCCTTCAATGCAAAAAAGAGCGGGACTTCAAGTTTGTCCCTCCCGCCTTCTCAAGTCAGTTGTATTGAATCTCACTTCTCTTTCTTTCTCTTTGTGTGTACATACTTACAGCCTGAGCTAAATCGGACACAAAACCTCATTATGAAGACATTTGATTCTTGATTGAGTTAAAAAATGGGTTAAAATGTAGTTTTTAGACAAAACAAAGCATTTATCAACATTCAATTAAAATATATTAAAGCATTTGCCTTTTAATTAAGAGGATCATCCAGGAATGTGAACTTTTTTACATTTTCATTGTGAACATATTATTCACAGTATTCATATTATAGAATAATAGTGCATAAATGTGTGAATTGGGACACACCTTTGCTGTTGCATTTGTACTGTTTTGGCTTTGTAAGGCAGAACAGCACATGAATGTCACGCTTCTGGAATGGAATTTCAAGGGAGCTCATTTACTTAGCATTTAGCAGACAACGAGTCGGGTTGTAGAAGAGACCGTCCCTCTGAAGTAACTTGCTCAAAGGCACAGTGCAGGGCTCTCTGTAACTCTGTAACCCAAAAGCACCTTTTCACTAGTTCTTCTGTTTACCTGTTTGTATTTAATTATTTTCAAGCTATTATGCCTTTTAAACTCAAAGTTCTTCACGCAGAGAAAGGGGATATTTTAACCCTCCCATGCAGTTCTTATGTAGGCTGTCATTTACCATGGACAGATAAAAAAGGGTGTACTGTATGGTAACTGATCCAGGTTCCACTTTGAAACTGACTTGAAACCTAGAAGTTTCTATGTTAAATTTGCTAAAAGTAGACTTCTCTCATCAGCATAATAAGCATGCATCTAACATTTAAATGTAAATGTCATTTGTCACTTTTACAAAAGCTGTCACTGGGGTGTTAGTTGCCCTCTTAAAAGTTATTAACATTTGGGTACTGATATGTACACATATAATTTACTGAAATGTACACTGATATGTAGATATTAAGGAACTGATATGTACCCTGCTGGAAAAAAAACAATGGAACCCTGCCCAAAACACAATAGAAAATGTAATGGATTTAATGGTTATAATGGGAATTGTATTGGTTTTAATGGAAACTATAATGGTGTCTACTGGTATGTGGTGGATTTTATTTGAGTTTAATCCTATTGGAAAAATGCCCAAAACACACTACAAAAAGGAATTTTGTAATGGTTTTACTGGAAAAAGCTAATGGTTTATAATGGTATTTTAATATAAACCATTGGAATTTCTGTGATGGTTTCTATTGGGCTTCTATACATTTATATTAATTATAATCATTCAGTTTTATTTTTGTTTTATTACATTTTTTGGGAGAGGGGATTTTTGTATGTCACTGTTTTAAAGGGTGTTTTATGGTTCACATTTAACGTCACTGCTTAATAGAGTGTTTTATATTTTGTTATTTTACCGTTTAAATTTAAATAATGAAGCCTATAATTGTTTTTTGTATATTTTTCCTTATGTTTTTATCAAGGACTTATCTTAATAATAATACATTTTACAAATAAATATTTAGTATAATTAGCCCTGGTGTCCCTTATAAAAATCACTAATTTTTCTTCGATTTTATTCTTTGACCATATAAACAGAACTTTTATTGTTGTTGTTGTTGTTTTTAGTCGCAAAATGGGTACTTGTTTTACATTTCAATAAAACAGAGAAAAATATGTCAGTGTGCAGACATACCCAACTTGTTTTTGTATAAACATGTATGGATGAAATGAAGGATAATTGTTTTCTGTACGTCAATTAATCAAAGAAATGCTGATAAAATTGATCTAATTTGATAAATCACATTTTAGACGACAGAAATGGGACTCTTGTTTTGTTCTCTTTTCCACTCCAGCAAACCCGGAAGAAGGAAATAATGTCCGTCGTCGTCCACTAGCTCAAGTCAGTTTGAGGTCGAGTGGAAGGTAAGCAAACAAGTATTATTTCAAACAAACACAGTTTACTAGTGAGTAATAGTTTTGTTTTCGATAGTTGTTTATACTTTGCCAAAGTCGCTTTATCTCTCATTGTAAATTAAGCGGTATCTCAGCAGTTTCACACTTTGCTATGAGAGCAGATGAGTCTGAACAGACAGTTAGCGGCTGCTGCTAGCAGACTTAAAATCTTGCTGAGAAAAGTTAATGTTTTCACTTTACATACTTTCTTTTTATGCCTGTAATTATTATCAATTCTTAAAATTGATTAGCCTTAATTATGCTTGTAAAACTGCTTATGTTAAATAAACAAACCCACTAAATGCGTTGGTTTGCACTGACAAACTTTAGTGTGCGTGGTTAACGTTACGGTGTTTGTTTTTCCTTTTCTGTCTGTCGTGTCTCTATGATGACTTTATTATTAAGTGTTGTTCATCAGATGGTATGTCAATTTAATTATGATTTTCGTTGTCAACTTGGTTTCATTTCGTTTTGATTAGTCAGTCGATTTTTCAGAGTGAAATTTCCCTTGTCTGTGAACGCTTCTCTTCCAGACATCAGTCTCAGTGACATCAGCTGTGGAAGTTGAGTCCGATGACTAATATAGCGTTTGTTTGAATTTCCAAGCAGAATAACGCAAATATACGTTCCCAGCCGGTGTTTAATGCTTGTTTTGGCCACGGCGCAACAAAGGGCCAGTCAGACCTGGCAGGCGTGGAGTTTCTGGGGATGATTGAGTGTTAAAGGACTGTATAAATGTTGTAGCTAATGTTAAATGCTGCTCTTTTCACCGAATATCTGCACAAGGAGCTCCTGGGAATCTGGTAATGGAAAGAAGTGTGGTATTTGGGGGTCCATGGCATCTGAAATATTACAAACCCCTCTTAGATTAAACACAGGGAGGCATTGTATCTAACCATATCAGATTCAAAGCTCTGATGTGTGAAGTGGCAATAACCTGGACTATTTTGTATCCTTTTTGGAGTTATAAACATGTCTAATTTTGTCCATTCTGATGCAACATGGTTTCCCATGCAGTTAAGCATGGCGATGACCAGTCAGACGTCCTGCTCCTCGATGAGCAACCACACTAAGGAAAGGGTCACCATGGCCAAAGTGACACTGGAGAATTTTTATAGCAACCTGATATCACAGCATGAGGACAGGGAAATGAGGTGAGACTCAAAAAGGCAAGATACTTTTTCTTTGTTTTAATGATATTTTTAGGTATAGATTTTTACAGATGGAAACTTGTTAAACATGTACTTGTTAAAATAAGTGAGAAATATTTAGGATTTCTCCAATACGTTCTCTAATATAGTTTTGAAACTTTCGCTAGTGAACAGGTTTAGCAAGTCTAAATGAATCACTAAGCATTTGGGCAAATGCATGTAATTCTTCACATACTGTAGGTTTGAGTGAATATGGTGAGACAACTATCTGTCATTATCTCCCATTGTTTCTTTAAGAACCTCCCAAATTCCAGGGGCCCTTTATATACGGTCTGTTCCGTGCCTCTTGAAATTATGTCACTAGATGACCACACCTTTCATTGGAGTGATGAGGCAATTCTGCCTCTTGGTGCTAGTGTTTCATCACATGTCTAAAAGTTATCCTTTATCTGTTACAGGCAGCAGAAATTGGAGAAGGTCATGGACCAAGAGGGACTAGGTGATGAAGAGGTGAGCTTTTCTGAAATACTGGTCTCTTTTTTTTCTGAAAGTATTTTACTTGCTTACATTTACAAATATCTTGATATAGATACTGGTGGTTTTGTTAAACATAAACACACACAGAAGTTAAGAATGTAATTTCATGTGAATTCATTTCTACTTTTTCTGGTCCTGCAGAAGGTTTTCCGGCGGTCTGAGCATGCTAGGAAAGAGACTGAGTTTCTTCGTCTCAAACGAACACGGCTTGGATTAGAGGACTTTGAGTCACTCAAAGTGATTGGTCGAGGAGCTTTTGGAGAGGTACGAGTTTTTTTCTGTTAAAGACCTCATGATTTAAAAAATAAATCTTGCATTTAGCATAAATATATTAACAGCGAGCCGATTTGTGTATTTGATATACTCTCCCAGTGTTTCGCATACATAGACATATGCTGCCCAGGTATATTAACGGCTGCCCAATTATAGTTGGTGACACACTTTTGTTTTCATTAATATTATCTTTTACACTTTTATTATCCTCCTAAGATAATGAAAGCATCTGTGATTGATTAACTATTGGAAAATCTCCCCTCGCCCTACATGTTTCGTATGGCTCGTTCTGTGTTCTCTGTGTGGGAGTGTTGTCTGTTCTGCTCGAGAACTGACTCTCCCACAGACAACCTCCAGTGTTTCCCATAAGTTCATTTATTTGGGGCGGGCCGCAACAATATTCACCACCCGCTGCCATCAGCTCCCGCGTCTCTCACACACGAGCTTTAACACAATATTTAGCAACTTTCAGAACATTCTGGTGGCTTTTTTTCCATAACAGGGACATACTGACAAACCTAGGGACTAAAAAAAAACTTAGCTGTCGTTCAGTTGGAAGATGTCTCCAGTACTGCTCCGCGAGCGCTAGTTCTGACTCGGCGCAGTGTCACCTCTCTCGGCATCTGTTCTGAGCAGCGAGCAGCAGAGCTTTCAGCTGGCCGTGACACAGCCGACTCGTCAGTAAATCATTTACAAAACAGCATTTTCAAGCACCTGTTGTTTACTGACTGTTTGGACCTTTAAAAAATGAACTTAATATGTGCATAGTTTGTTACTCAGACGCAGGCAGTGTGCTGAATGAGACAAAAGTAATATAGCCAAAACCACCGCCTATAGTTACTTTTTAGTGTAAGTTAGATTTATATTGATTTTATCAGACGATGTCGTGATTTATAAATCAGGATTTAAGAAGTATAGGGAAGAGTAATTCCTGGTTAACAAGTAATAGCCTATTAATTGGTTGTCTTTACCATTTATACTTGTTTTATTTATGACAACAGAATATATAATGTGAACAGCTTTATTGGGCATTCAGATGTATTACAGTATGTGATATTTCATAGAGTAGAACAGATCTGAAGTGCCAAAACTCGTCTGAATGCAAACTTGACGCAATTACGTCATACATATGCAAATCAATGTGACATCACCAGCCACCACAAGTCTCACAAAATCCTGTGGGATACACTGCTCTACCATTGTATTTGTTTGTTCAATATAAAATGTAAAACGGTTGTTTTAAATTATAACAATGTTTTACAATATTACTGTTTTTACTGAACATAACTGCAGCCTTGGTGATCATAAAATCCTTTTTTATAATAAAAACCGGACCGGTAGTGTATTTTGTGATATTTTTGCACATTTAAAGTCCTCTTTATTTATCTAGGTGCGACTAGTTCAGAAGAAGGACACCGGGCACGTTTATGCCATGAAAATCTTGCGTAAGGCTGATATGCTTGAGAAAGAACAGGTGAGTCTTCACTGATGGAGTCACGTATGTCCACACATGACATTTAAGATTCTTTGTCTTGTTAACGGGTCTCTGTTTTCTGTTCAAGGTTGGTCATATTCGAGCAGAAAGGGACATCCTTGTAGAGGCAGACAGTCTGTGGGTGGTGAAGATGTTCTACAGCTTTCAGGATAAGATGAACCTCTACCTCATCATGGAGTTTCTGCCAGGAGGTGAGTGCAGGATGTCAGATCATTTCAAAGAGATGGCGGTAAAGAGAATGACTGATATATGCATGTGTGTGTTTTCCCAGGTGATATGATGACTCTACTGATGAAGAAAGACACTTTAACGGAGGAGGCCACACAGTTTTATATTGCTGAGACCGTGCTGGCTATTGACTTCATTCATCAGATGGGCTTCATCCACAGAGACATCAAACCAGACAATCTCCTGCTGGACTCAAGGGTAAAACTAAATATTAAATAGTTCTTGAATAGAATATCAAACTCAATTATATTTAGCAAAATAAAGTGTTTTAGGAGTAGGGCATTATTCTGATAAATTTAGTCATTTGTCACAATATTAAATTGTTAATACCAATAACAGTATCAGATTTCGCTTGGTACTACTGATGCATAAAGACTCATTACATTATACAATATAATTATAATTTTTAGTATTGACGTGACTTCCCTATAGGTAACTCCGACTTGAAAATCGAATTGCCTAGCAGGGTCACATAGCTTTGGTCTAATGAGCGATTCTCAGATTCACATCGCAACATTATTTTGCTCTTTCAGGGCCATGTGAAGTTGTCTGATTTTGGCCTATGCACTGGTCTGAAGAAAGCTCACCGCACAGAGTTCTACAGAAACCTTAATCACAGCCTTCCCAACGACTTCAGTAAGACTTATCATTGTGCATAACTCATGTCTTCAAAGGCACATGATCATTCTAATGCCCTGATTTTCTGCTCAAGAAACTTCTTTTTTTTTTTTTTTTTATGGAATCCATGATTCTTTTTTTTCTGGGTTCTTCGAAACAACTGCATTAATTTGAAAATACTTTTTTTTGTAACATTATACATTTATTTTCAGCAATTTAAATTGAATGCATAATTAATTTCTTTAAAAAATATATAATTACTGACTCAGAACATTTGAATGGTATTGTAGATGAAATAATGAAGGGGCTGCATGGCTGATTTTGCAGCTGTAACTTTGGATTCATTTGTTTCTTCAGCGCTCCAGAACATGAACTCAAAGAGGAAAGCAGAAACATGGAAGAGAAACAGGAGACAGTTGGTAAGAATTTCCTCTTGACCAATACTGTTTTACACAGTGGTTGGGTACAGATAGATCCAGTGTTTCAGGAAGTTATTGTGAAATGAACGTGTTCTTAATATGGTAGTTGATGATTGAAGAAGGACCACAGAAGGGTTACGATGTACTCTTGTGTAATCCTTTAGATCTCACAATGTTTTTGTGTTGCATCAGAAGTAAAATAGTAGATACAAATATTTGTTTTTTCAGGCTTTCTCCACTGTTGGAACCCCTGACTACATCGCTCCAGAAGTGTTTATGCAAAATGGGTATAACAAGCTTTGTGATTGGTGGAGTTTGGGTGTCATTATGTATGAAATGCTAATTGGTGAGTTGATTTTTGGTCAATAAATAAGTATGTTTATTTTGCTATATGGCTAAAGTGTTTGTGTGGTGTTTTCAGGTTACCCTCCATTTTGCTCCGAGACGCCTCAGGAAACGTACAGGAAAGTGATGAACTGGCGGGAAACTTTGATATTTCCACCTGAGGTCCCAATTTCAGAAAAGGCCAAGGATCTGATCCTCAGGTTAAGCTTTCTCCCTCTCTTTTATATAAGGCTTTGTCATATTTTTTTGTGATTCTATACTGTTATTTTGTACTCTATCTTAGCTCAACCCAGTGCATTTTGCTTTCATTAACCATGCTGCTAACCTACATGAGACATGGTTTATTTTAAGCAGTCTGTTTTCATCGAATGTTTTGTTGTTTTCCACCAGGTTCTGCTGTGAGAGTGAACACAGGATTGGAGCCACTGGAGTGGAGGAGATCAAAACTAACCCTTTCTTTGAGGGAGTGGACTATGACCATATCAGGTAAACTGTCATCACACAGATTAAACTGGTGTTGAGGAAAGAAATCATCTTACTATTATTGTCTTTTAAACAATAAATATTTTAAATAATAATTATAAATCTTTTAAACCGTTATATGCTACATTGTCAAATGATCTCTCTTAATTTGTCACATGACCTTGTCACATTGCATGTTTAATCCGCACGTAGTATCCAGTTATCAATCAGGAAATGTTTTTTAGTTGGTTTATTTTTTCAAGTTTAATCCTCTTTTTTTCTAAAATGACTGGTCAAATAATCGAATAGGAATAAAACTGTAATTTTGGGGCTTGTATTACTGCAGGTTCATTCATCATGCTACAGTTGGTAGCTGAAGTAGAGCACATTGCACTGTGGGATACATTTTTCCATGCAGTGTGCTCTCTAAATCCGTATACTGCTTATTTAGGCCAATCTAGGTTATATGGCTATTCTATGCCTGACATTTGCACACCAAACACATTTATGCTAATATTCAAAAGTTTGGGGTCAGTAAGATTTTTTAAACTTATCTTCTCACCAAGACTGCATTTATTTTAGTCTTCAGTGTCACATGATCTTTCAGAAATATACTGATTTACTGCTCATTTTTTCCCTAGAGAAAGACCAGCGGCTATTCCAATTGAGATCAAAAGCATTGATGACACCTCCAACTTTGACGAGTTTCCTGATTCAGACATCCTCCAGCCTTCAGGTTTGTTTTTAGGTGGTTGTAACGCTTTCTAAAATACATGGTATTTTTGTGTGGGCTTTTATGTATTTCAAAACGTCTCATTCTCTCTCTTTCTCTAAAGTCGCTCCTGTGTCGAACCACACTGAGGCAGATCTGAAGAGTAAAGACTGGGTGTTCATCAACTACACCTACAAGCGCTTTGAGGGGCTGACCGCACGAGGAGGCATCCCATTGTACATGAAAACTGGGAAGAGATAGGCTTCGATAGGACTTGATAACTTGCTGCACTCTTTCAGTGGTTGTTTTTCCAAAAGGAGATGTTCTCCATTGCTCCTCCTTGCATCTGAAGGATCCTACATCATCCATTTCTTGTTTTGACTCACTCATTTATGGATGTGGACTCCATCCGCACTCAATCCATAGAAAGACACGTTCAAATGTTTTTATGTAAGGGCTTCTTTTCCTTTAACACCTGGAATGTGCTCATTTTCTTTTTAACCTCTTAAGGATCTAACATTTAAGACAATCATCTTTTAGGTTCCCAGATTTTGTAAATTTTGGAATGGAGATATTTTTGTATTCTGACACTGGTAAAAACAAAAGGGCTTGAACGGAAGCTAGATAAACCTCCTGCAACCATAATTGATTTGAATTGCATTAGCAGAGGTGGATCATCAATTTGCTATTTCCAAAAACTAGCGTTTGTGGTAGAAGCCCCGTCTCAGTATTTTTCGTGTCCACATCTTCTGTCCACATCTGAACTTTCATTGTATGCAATAAGATGGATGTTTTGAAAATCTATACTTTTAAAGACTTTTCTTTAATCAGTTTTTTTTTTACTGTTGTGCTCACCATCCAAGATTTCAGCGACAATGGAAAGCATGGGGCTTCATAAGTCAGTCTGATCTGAATGTGATTCACACAAACCCCCAGAGCTGCAGATGTTGCCTTGCATTGGGGTCCTTCTTATATACCAGCAGAAACATCATGAATGCATTTGCCAATCAAACCAAATATTGTTCATCAACACACCAGGAAACTTTACCAGCTGATGTCAAAGACCAAGCAAACTCTAGCAAACAGACCAGCATTTGTTTTTTATTGAATGGGTGGTTTTAGCCACTGACTGGTTCAGAAGTTGCTTGGTGCTAATGCTGTTGTTTTTCTTAATAAAGGAGATCATTGCTGAAGTTTGGGTAACAAAGCAAAACATCTTTTTGCATCTTGAGGAGAATAACAACACTATTCAGGGATTTTAATTTGATTGAGTCTTCCATTTGAATAGGGATGAAATGTTAAATGCAAACATTTTATATTACCAAAGAGGCGCCACTTTTTATGGGCTTGACTCTTGATGTTGTTTGGTCGTGGATGCTTTGGCTTTCATACAGCATTAATTATACTTCATTAAGCTGTTAATGTATAAACATGTAGCAAAATATTAATTCCATAATGGTTCCTATCGGTCTGTGTTCTTGGAAGCTGCTTGTATCAGCATGTTGCTTGTGATGGCTGACTTTGTAAAAAATCAAACCAAAGGTGCAAGTATGATTTTCAGAAGCGTGTGAGATTCCAGACAGTGAATGACTGAGTCATATTTCTACAATCAGGACCCAGTTGTCTTTCTGTGACCAAATTGAATGTGTCTTGAGTATTAAAAGAGGCTATAGAAGTTGCATTCATTTAGGATTGGCTGCCCTGGAATGATCTGAGATTCACCTGCTTGAGTGAATGATTTGGCGACTACACAGCATGACAAAGGTTTCGGATGTGGAATTGCTTGTTAGATCTCGAGCTGAGCAGCTGTTGAACACCATATACTGCTAGAGAAATATTCTCTCAAATAACAGATTATTACTGTATCCCAGAATGCTGCAAATAGAAGTAGCATGAAACCGTGATTGGATGGTGTGTTTTTATCCTTCGAGCAATATGTGACCGTCTTAGGTCTGGATGTGTATTATTATTTTTGTTTAATACATAATAGTGGCTGGAGATATTCATGCTGTCTGAGAGTCGGCCTGTTGCGTGTTTTTCAAAGAGCTATGAATGAGTGAGAATTTGTATTTTGATTTTCTTTGTGCTGCTTTGTTTATTTGTTTCACTTATTCTACTATAATGTAATGGAATATGTGAGGGTGATTTCATGGTTATCGCTTATGAATGATGACTTGATGAAATTATACACTGTCTACAAGAAGCAGATCACAGGCTGGGCTGCTTTGTATCTCTTGTTGCTGTATCCCACATGCTGAAAATGATCATGAAACCAGCGTCTCATAATGATAGTGCATCTGTTTTAAAATCTCACCTATTTTTCTGTTAGTTTCTTGCTTGCATCCTTGTCCTAGTGTGAGGATATTCTCTTTTAATGAGAAAAATTACTTTTATTTTCTTAAAGGTTAACAATGCACCTTTTGCTAGTTGTAATGTCATGTATATTTAAAACACACACACACGTGTCAAGTTGTTAAATACACACTGAATGACTGTTGTTGTGTTTGCTTGTAAGAGTTTGCAATTCTTTTTTCACCTAACCAAATGTAGACTAGTCTTAAGATGTCTGGGGTCTGTATTTACTTGGAGAAATAATTACCAATGTGTATAAAGGAGTCTATTCACACGGGCACTAGTGCTCACAACCTCTCGGTGTAGGAGATCTCCGAGGTTTTGCTGATGGAGGAACAGCACTCCTGCTTCTGAATGGTTTTGAACACAGATCCAGTTTTCACTGAAGTCACATTCTGCTGTGGGAGCTGGACGTTTGTCCTCTCTCTGCCTTAAGTTTGAGTTGTAGAGTGTTTGTGGGTTTTTCCTGTGCTCACAGAGCACCTTTCACTGGCTTATTTGTTTGATAGAGAGTTTGTTTTTGAGGTGTGGGCACACTTTGACCTGTTAAACATCCTGAATAAAATACCAGTTCATTTAAATGAGTGTGAGGCTCTTCTGTTGCTCTTACATAGGAACATTTTGTTCCTTAAAACTTATATTATAAATTATTTTATTAATAATTTATATTTATTTATTTCCCCTCTACAATTGTTTTATTATTAAAGAACATACAGTTCTATCTATCTGTCTGTCTGTTTTTATTGCTTTTTTTAATTGAAGGACATACCATGATTGAAATGTATTTTAATCTGAAAATCGTCATGGTTAATATTTTTTTGTAAATTGAACTATCAACTGCTGTTATAATGTATGTGATTGTTTTAAAGTAGGGCTACTGTAAGTACAAGTTAAAGGGACAGTTCACCCAAAAATAATAAGGTCATTTACAGGATTTTCTTCTGTTAAACACAAAAGATATGAATTTTCATTGAATAATGTTGGTAATCAAGTCAATGGCTACAATTAACTATTTGGTTACCAACATTCTTCAAAGTATCTACTTTTGTGTTCAACAGAAGAAAGAAACGCATGTAGATGTGGAACAATTTTTGAGGGTGAGCAAGTGATGACAGTTTTTATTTTTGGGCGAACTATCCCTTTAAGGAATATTTTTTACCATAATTTGCTGGCATCCAAATTAGAAACCTGTGACTATACTTGAGCCATTGTTGATGAAGTGAACTGTTTGACCTTTTTAACACATGTGAAGGTCAACTTTTTTCTAAATGGTTCATTAACAGCTCCGCTCTATAAATAGTACACAGATAGTTTGAACATGTTTTTCAATCCCACGCTTTTGTGACTTGGTCAAACTCATTCTTAACACTTCTATTCATCAGTGATTTAGGAATACGGGCTATTAATTAGACTTTTTAATCTTGGAAACGTGTTCAAACATTGTTCTGGGAAAGTTGAGCTGTTCTTCTTTTTAGTGTTATCCGGTTAAAACCCCACAAGAGCAGAAGGATGAGTGCCGCCATTGCAGCAGATATGGACACACTTATCAGCGCCATGTTTCGGACAATGCTGCTGGGATACGGGTTTCCTGTGGTCGTCATGTTAGGAAACTGGCTCTCTGGGTTTTCCCAATGGATCAGACCTTTAGCAAAGTCTAAACTCACTACTTTGGGTGATAACACTTTCACCCCTTTATACATTCTTTTCACTCTTCGTTTGCCGGTGTCCTGTACGTCACAGCGGTATGTCCCAGAATCCTCTTCTCCGAGGGGGTCTAGCACTACCTTGTCCAGGCTCAGGGCTTCATAGCGGCTGAATAACGAGTCATCAGATGTGATGATTCCACGGGCAAAGCGCCAAGACACCACAAATGCAAAGCGGCCCATGGCTTCCATCACTTCCTCTAAGCAGTCAAGCACCAGACGCTGACCAGCAGTTGTCGTTTGGGTCTTTAGTCCACACTGCCAGGTGTCTAGGCAGCGGATGGTCCTCATCTTACAGGAAGTGCTGGAGATGTTTCGGTTTCCCCCAGTAGGGCAGAGCTCTTGAGTGCGGAGGCCAAGCCCGCAGGTGGCACTGCAGGGAAAGCTGCGGGTGATGACCCAGGTGTTGATCTTCTCCAGTTCTTGCAGTTCAGCTTTGGTTAAATTGTCACACCTGCTTGGGGAGTGCAGGAACATCCAGTGCAACAACACCAGCCAAAGTGCTGAATGAGCCATTGTGATTTTTGAGACTGAAGAGGAGCAGTGATCAGTGATCAGTGAAATGAAGCTGCAAGAAAATATTCATAATGAGACTCTGTAAGCCCATATATTAATATTAATATGAATGAATATACTGTATATACAGGTGCATCTCAAACAATCAGAATATTGTGAAATATTTTTTGTTTTTGTAACTTATCAAAAAGTGAAACTTTCATATATTCTAGATTAATTACATGCAAAGTAAAACATTTCAAATGTTTTTATTTTATTTTGATGATTAGAGCTTACAGCTCATGAAAGTCAAAAATCCAGTATCTCAAAATATTTATATTTGAGTTTCATTAAATGACCATCCATACAGTATAACTTCCGGGTATCTCTTGTTCTTTGAAACCACAATAATGGGGAAGATTTCTGACTTGGCAATGGTCCAGAAGACAATCATTGACACCCTCCACAAAGAGGGTAAGTCACAGGGTCATTACTGAAACAGGTAGCTGTTCAGTGAGTGCTGTATTAAAGTAAGTTAAATGCTAAGTTGATTGAAAGGAAGAAATTAGGTAGAAAAAGGTGCACAAGCAACAGGGATGACCCCAAGCTTGAGAATACTGTCAAGCAAAGCCGATTCGAACACTTCAGGAAAAGGGCTACCAAGCCACTTCTGAAACAGAAACATCATCAGAAGCATCTTACCTGGGACTAAGGAGAAAAATAACTGGACTGTTGCTCAGTGTTCCAATGTTCTCTATTCAGATAAAGGTCAATTTTGCATTTAATTTGGAAATGAAGGCCCAGAGTCTGAAGGAAAACTGCTTGAAGTCCAGTGTGAAGTTTCCAGTCAGTGATGATTTGGGGTGCCGTGACGTCTGCTGGTGTTGGTCCGCTGTGTTTTATCAAGTCCAAAGTCAATGCAGCCGTCTACCAGGAGATTTTGGAACACTTTATGCTTCCATCTGCTGGCAAGCTTTATGGAGATGCTGATTTCCTTTTCCAGCAGAATTTTAGCATCTGCCCACACTGTCAAAACCACTTCCAAGTGGTTTGCTGACCATGATATCACTGTGCTTGATTGGCCAGCCAACTCGCCTGACCTGAACCCCATATGGGATATCGTCAAGATGAAGATACTGTAAGTAACATCTGACCAAACACTACAGATGAGTTGGAGGCTGGTATCAAAGCAACCTGGGCTTCAATAACGCCTCAGTAGTGCCACAGGCTGATCGCCTCCATGCCACGCCACATTGAAGCAGTAATTTGTGCAAAAGGATTTTTGTGTAAAGATAATTACACCTACTATGGAGATCTTGAACATTTCTGTTTTGTAAACTTTTTTTGATTGGTCTTTGAGAAAATATTCAGATTTTTTGAGATACTTAATTTTTAATTTTCCTAAGCTGTAAGTCATAACCATCAGAACTAAAACAAAAAAAAACCTCTTGAAATATTTCAGTTTGTGTGCAATGAATCTAGAATAAGAACGTTTTCTTTTTTGAATTAAATTAAAATAAATACATTTTCCATGGTAACGTTACTCTATTTTTTAGATGCACCTGTATGTATGTGTGTGTGTGTATATATATATATATATATATATAAATCATTTTTTATATTATTATTTATTGATATAATGATTTATATATTTATAGTGACACACATCCTTAGCACATCTTAGCACAACTTTAAATACACTCTGCAGTATCTGCATTCTTAATACTGTGTTGTTACCTGGATGATCCGTGGATTTACAATCAATTGTGTAAACTTTTGAATGGGTTCATTTTTATAAATTAAATTATTATTTTCTGTTGTGGACTATAAACGCAGCCGATTTTATGTGATATAATATTCAGGTCAGTACTAAATAAAACATAACATGCATTTTGTATGATCCCTCTTACTTTGGTACAACAAAATAAAATGTTTGCAGATATGGCAAAGTATATATATATTTTTTGACTGACTGTAGTTCCTGGTATGTTGCACTTAGGACTATGGGAAGAAAAAGATACATTTGATATTTTCACTTATTCAAAAACAAGAATATGTGCGTCTTACCTTAGTTGCTGTGTTCAGAAAAAAATCTGAGAAGGTAAAGATAAAAGATAACCCTGAAACTTTTAAGATTCGATTCTGCATTCTCTTTATCACGTCACACCGTACGTCTGTTCAACAGTTGAGTCTGTCACGTGCGCTTGAATTAAGGCGGGAAAGAAGATAATTGTCCTGTAACCGATGCTAACACATCTGTTAATTTGTTTTAAATATTTCATACATTTTATTTGTTAAATATTTATTCGTGTTTTTATTTACAACCTTTGTGTTCGATCTTGCCACAAGATGGCGCTCAGTCTCACAGAATGAATGCAGTGTGATTAAATGGATTGGGTTACTGTAGTTGTAATCAAATAAGTAGTCTATTGATGATATTATCTTTGTGTCACCTATATTCATTTAAGTTACTTGTAAAACACAATTTTTAAGTTATGTCAAAGCATGCAGTGGCAACTCTATTAGGCTACTTATGTAGGCTACAGTTAGTGTCGGCAGAACTCAAGCCATGAAGCAGAACCAGAGGTTACTGACACCTCTCAAATGTCAGGCAGCTATGAAATGCCTTGGGCTGAAAGACTCCTGTGGGGTAATAGTGATTCAAACCAGGCCAACGAGTCATTCTTACCCTTTACGTTTTTGCCCATTCATTTAGTGGTCTGGTGGTTTGGTGGCCATAAGCTGTGACAGAGAACTTGGTCTTTTGTGATGGGGTAAACAGGATGTGGACAGGCTCTGATAGCTGTTTTTCATGCTGAGGAAGCATCACCTCAAGGGCACAGACAGTACAAACAAAGACTTGACAGACCAAACAAGCATTAAAGGAGTAGTTCAACCAGTCATCATTTACTCACCCTCATGTTCTTCCAAACCTGTATGACTTTCTTTGTTCTGTGAATCACAAAATAACTTTTTATTATTATTATTATTATGGTATCCAAAATTCTGGTTTTGGGACCTTTGACTTCCATTGTGTGGACAAAAAACACTGAGACATTTCTCAAAATATATTTTATATTTCACAGAAGGAAGAACTGTAAAAATTGATACGTTGACTTAACTTAGAAAAAATTAGGAAACCCGTTGCCTTAAAATGATTAAGTAAATAATCATAAAAAATATTTAACTGAACTGTCAAGTTCACTTAACTTTTTTCTATTAATTATTATTTACTTAATAATTTTAAGGCAACGGGTTTCCTCAATTTTTTTAAAGTTAAGTCAACGTATCACTTTTTACAGTATACAGATTTTGAATGACTATGTAAATGATAACACAATTATTATTTTTTGTATGAGCTATCCATTTAAACTGTGGATGCCACAATCATTCCATGCAGACAATGATTTTTACTTGACTCACTAGAACTAGTCAATTCAGGCCTTTAAGCCTTTAAATATTTTTAGGCCTGTAACCATTAATGGAAATCAATTTCTAATGTCTTTAATTATTAAATTAAACATACAAGTCTGCATGTTTACTGCTGTGGACATAATAAACAAAAATATATCAAGGTTTTTCCACTTGATTTTTGCTTACAGAAGTGTTTTGAGCTGTGATAAAAAGCACATTTGATATAGTAGGGAGAATGCATGTGATACAGATGTATAGGTTACTACATTTGTCTTGTTGACATTGTCATGTTGGCCTACAGTTCCAGCATTGCTATTACCATTCAAACTCCTCTTCATTGGCTCGTGGGATAAATAATACACTCTTTAGAATCTCGCCAGATGTTGCAGATACTTTCTGTCTACGGTTTTATTCTGTAAATTCAGACACACTGTTCCTTTTAAATACTCTTTCCCGCCTTCTATATAGTGGGGAAGTATGCATATTTGGAGGCAGCATTTGTTAACATCACTGGCTCATATCTCAACAGTTGGGTACAAATAGATTTAGATATACTGACACCTATTGGCTTTCATTCATGCAAGTTTATGCACCACTAACTGCTGTGGTTTTACACTGAAACTGTTTGATTGTGTCATACTATAAAAATTGGATTAATTCCAAATAAGTTTTTATTCATTTTTAGTGTTTTGTGCGGGTACCTGGCCAGTCATTTGATATTAACATGGCATGAAGGGGCGACCCTCTCCATGTAAAATTTGGACTGCTTTTCTAGAAAATATGTATGTCTAGACTCTAGAGTCTTCATCTCATGTTAGTGAACATAATTTTAATGATAAATCCCAAAATGGTATTGATTTAAAATTTTCTTAAAATATGAAACAAACAAACAAACACTGAATGCATCAGACTTGATGCCAGAGATAAAAATGAGCTATCTTCTCACAACACACTTAGATAGCAAGGGATCAGTTCAATAAACGGATGACGTGATTCGTTCAAGCGTGCAACTTGCAGACGGTCCCTCAGCGGCAGACTCGCTTCTGTCTCAACAGCTCCCTCAACCGTCTCACTTTTCATGTAGTCCACACTGAGCTCTCGTGAACTCGCTACTTCGGCTTTTACTTCACGGTTTTGTCAGTGATTTCACGGTTGCTGGTCGCTTCACGTGCACTCCCATTTTCACATAATTTCGCTCCTCTGGTCACTTTCCTTATTTATGCTGCAGGCAGTCGGTGGGTTACTTCTCTAGTTTATCTTTTAAACGGAAAGTGTTCTAATGAAATGCAAATTGCTTTGCGGTTGACTTCGATGTTGCGCGTTGCTACTTTTACAGAAGTTTCTTCAGTTTCAATACAACATTTTCCCCTGCCGCATCCTGGCGCGAGGTTGTGTGCAGCACGCGACTGATTAAATGGATTAATTATCACATCTTCACATCAGTTTTCACACAACTGGCGTGTACTCTTGTTTGTTTGGAGGCTTCTCTCTAAGGGTTTTTAAAAATGAGCGAAATAAACACCAAGGAGGACAGTCATCAAGAAAACGGGGACCTCAGCAGCAAGGACTCGGACCGTCAGTTTCGCCTGAGACTGTGCGTTTTAAACGAGATATTAAACACTGAACGGGATTACGTGAGCAATTTGAAATTTCTGCAGTCGGTAAGTAGACTGGGTTCAAACACTCTTGAGTGTTGCAGTTTGAGCACCCATGTGGCTGGTTACATGTTGCAGTCGCCCGGTTATTGTTGCAGTAACAGTCTCGTTTACAGCCTCATAAACTGGAGATAACGGGCACTGGTGAAGCTGTCAAGCTGTGTTTTTGTCACTGTACTGGCGTCAAGAAAGAGGAAGGAGAAAATGTGAAACAGACAGTGTTTCCAAAACAAATAGTGTTGGCGAGGGTTTTTTTAGTGACATTTTATAAATATCAAAACACGAAACACAAGGGACTGTTTTGTAGAGGGACTTCTTGGGGGTTTTATTAATGCTGCTTTAAAAGGACTTGAATATTGTTCCTCCAAATGGGTGTTTTAACGCAACCTTTTTCTGTCATGTACCCCTACAGCCCAAACAATAAGGCTCAAGTACCAATTCCATCATTTGTTTTATTAAACGCACACAAAAATGATAATTTGAAAACAATGAAATTTTAAGTTGCATATTCTGATATGATTGTTATTCTGTTATGAAATGTGTTTAGTTTTCTTTATAAAATGTATCTAAATCTGTTTTCACTGGAATATTGGTTTAAAATAAGTTTACAACAAATCCAATTTGAAATCAAATGCCCCTTTAAACTTTTACACACCTCTGATTAAGAATAACTTTTTAATTGACTTTCTTATTTGTTGTACTTTTCTGTTCTCGTTAGTTGGAGATGACTGAAGTGTGAACACTTTCAAACCGAGAAACAAGAGTCTGTCACTTTTACTGCTTTTTTAGTCATTCAAACAAGCTCTAACTTAAATTAGAGTATATGTCCTGGTCATGTGCCATTTCCTTTTATGAGCTCTGTCTCATAAAATCAGCAGTGACTCATGTGAGAGGTGGGCTTTACAGGGTTTTCAGGGCAATCTAGTAACTCCCGTGTAACTTTCAGAACGCTTGTTTAGTTGTCTCTTGATAAGACCGGCTTGTGCTCATCAGCATATAATCCTGCTCAGCCCAGAGCTTGTATCCTATAGCAACAACCCTCCTAAAGCATCACTGACCCTCCACAGTATTTCAATGCACTGTTAAAGTATATTAGCAAGTAAAAAATCAACACAGAAAATGTTTGAAGTCTCCAGATTTGGCATACTTGACATGTGTTTTCTTGCTCTGATTAGCATCAGATCAAGACATAGCATGCCTGGATTTAAGACCATACAACCGTGAACCCGTTATATTCAAACCTTACTGAATATTTTAGTATTTTAGAACTTTAATAAACCCTGTTATTCAGTTTTTCATGCATTCCAAATTTTTTCATTTCCCACATTCCACACCAGTGCAATTGTCCCAGTCCAAACGTCTTGATCCTGGGATAAATTTAACAGGATCAAAGCAACTGAGGTTTTACAAGCATGCAAATTAAGGGGTTAGCAGCCTTACAGTTATTAAACCAGTTTTATAACAATCCCTCATAATCATATTTGCTTGTTAAGCTTCTGGTGTACTGTGGCTTTGTGAAGTAGCTGCCAGTTGATGGCCTCGAGCTGACTGTGGCAGTTTAAGATTTAGGAAAGACACTGTTTCTGGTTTTCTGTGAGAGGATGGGTTCACTTGTTCTTTCTCTGCATATGGGAAGAATCATAGGTCCCTCTCATCTGCTCAGTCTCAGAGGGATTCATCTCCCTAGCGGTGCGTCTGATGTTATCTGATCTGGAAGCATCAAGTGAAGCGCGACCAATCAAATTAGTCCTTGCAGATGCACCTGACAGCCTCTCGTCAAGATGTGTTGACGCAGGTGAAGCGAAGCAGACGGTGGTGCGTCAGGTGAAAGGGAGAGGAAACCGCTTCGTCTTTCAGCATCTGTGTCTTTCCAAGGGCCTCAGTGTGAAAAACAAGGCCCTGCTTGAGATCGATATCAAAGACGTCTGCCTTTCAACTCATGGCTGGCACTCTAGGTGGTCTTTATGCTCTTTTGTCAGCACACACAGTCATGCCAAACATCACTGGCTGCCGCACTCTAGGGAGACTGATAATTCCTTCATGAATTTGCTTAGATATTTAAGTAAGATACCCAAACAACTTTTATTAGACCGAAAGGTTTCAGGGCTGTGGCTTTGTCGCTCCCTGGATGGCTCTTCAGGATCTGTTTATCTCTGGAATTCCACAAGGATCTCAAAGATATTACAAAAGGATAATATCATAGTTTCAAAGCAAGAAACCAGGCTGTGATTTGTAAACTGTTGGCAGAACCAAAGATGAGATCCCCGATGAGTCTTTTTTTTAGGCATCATGCCCAATTTGTTTAGCATCTTCTGTTTAATTTACATTTTATATAAGAGATGACGGTGTAATGTTTAGATGTTAGGGTTAGGAAAACATTCTAACCAGCATATATAGGTTTTTTAGAAGACACGTTCTGTCATACTGTACAATAATATTTAATCTTACATTTACTCTGAGTGAGATGAAAAGGGGTGTGTCTCAGAAGAAATGAGTCAAAAGTTCACTAGTTGCTCCCAGAGTGACCTGTCCAATGACATTTTTATTAACTTCAATGACAAAAGCATTTGGCAAAATGATTAAGAAAAGCAGATGGCAAATGCTTTTGCAATTAAAAAAACTATATATTATTAAAACTATTAATTATTTATTATAATTATTTGCTTTAATATTTTCAATCATCAATTAAATATTATAAATAATGTTAAATTATTTATTTGAAAATGAATTTATTGTTTTATTTAAACAAGTAGTTTTAAGCATCTATTCACTTTTCAAATTGTAGCCTATTAGTTTTTATATTTTAATTATTTAATTGATGATTACTAAATTTTATCCTCCAAAAACTTATATGCACACCAAGGCTGCAAATACTGTGATATTGTTATTTTAGTTTAAGAAATTAATATATTTTAAAAAAGTTTTTGTGTGATGGTAAAGCTGAATATTCAGCAGTCAGTGCTCCAGTTTTCAGTGTTACACGATCCTTCAAAAATCATTCTAATATGCTGCTTTGATGCTCAAAAATATTATTTGTAATGTTTACTGTCAGTTTTGATCAATTTAATGCATCCTTATGCAAGAGCCTAATATTAAATCCTGTATTAGTTATCTACATCCCATTCAACAGACCTTTTAAACCATTAAGATAAGTAAGCTGATTCCAGGGAAAGTTTTCCTGGAGAAACTTGAGGGTTAAATGTCTTCCTCAGGGGCAAACAAGTAAGAGATTGTGATTCAATTAACTTTTGAGTTCCTAAATGTAAGAGCTTCAGTGTTCATATATGACCGGGATCCGTTTCCTGTGTTGGGATCTGTGCCCCCTCTAATGTCTTTGCTGCCAGTCCAGCTGTTGTTAGTTTGCGTGGCCCAGCTGGGCTCCTGTGGACAAGAGTCTGTTCACCCAAACAGGATGACATGAATGTATTGAGGAGCAGGGGGAGGAAGTCAACCTGGTGCTTCCTGCTTGCTGATGATGTCTCTGTCTGAGTCCATGCAGGAGGGAAGCACAAGTGTAGGCTTTCTGGGTTATAAATAGTTACAGACCTGATCCGCACCGCAGTGTCACAACCAGCTACCCAGCAGCCATATGGCTCAGTAGGGAACACGTCTGTGCCTGCCAAACTACGAAAACAATCCTCAGTTTAGATAAACTGACATTTTATGCTTTCTGTGTTAAGCTGCAACTCTATAGACCAGATGCCCAAGCCAGGGCCTGTGGGCCAAAGTTGGCCTGTGGTGACATTTGGCCCACCATTGTTTTGGGCCTGGTTCTCTCTGCATTTATAATGCATTTATTACTTGCCGGTCCTTTGTAATTATTTATGAAATTTACAACCCCAAATAGTTTTTAGTGTATTAGTGCCTAATGTGTTTTAGAAGCTTAGATGGATTTATGGATTCAGCGCTGAGTGTTTTGCATGCTAAAGGTTCGCTGACCCCCGTAGACCCTCCAGATGCACAGTAGTACTGATGATCATCAGTAGCGGCAGCAGTGCCACCTGTACTAAAACAGTCTGCAGCTGTGAGCTCTCGCTGCGACTGCCTCAAGCTCTGCTGATCACGCACATAAATTCTCTAAAGTGTCAGATTATCAATGTCTTAAAGCTGCGACAAGTCATGCGTTATAAGCCAGGACACAGAGGCACAAGTCAGCACCAGGAATTTCAGGAATCTCTTTAACTTTCCTGAGCTCAATTAGCTTGGTAGACCTTTCCCCATGTTCAAGCATCTGATAACAAACAAACACTGGGATAATGTTGATTATTATAGCTTCATTTTTAATGCTGACGAGTGACTGGTTTTGTGGAGGGGGTTTAGTTTCCTCATGTTCTACTCTGATAACGTATCACTTAAGGGAAAAACAGTTGAAGGAAAAGTGCTTTTGTAGTTTGAGCTGTTTCCGATGACTTTTATTATGTCTGTAACACCCAAAGACCCAAGGATATCTGGAAAAGAACCAAACACAAGCATTCATTTCTATGGTAGTTGTTCGGTTCTAGAGAATTCTATAATCAGTCACCTGAGCCATATCTGTAATGCAGGGATGTCCAAACCTGCTCCTAGAAGGCCAGTGTCCTGCAAAGTTTAGAGAAACTTTTTTCTTTGTTGTTAAAGAAAACTACTTTCTGTCATCTAGTTCTCCCTTTTGAGAACTTTGAAACGAATCACAATGAACCGGCTAACACCTAGTCATATATATTCCTTTTTATGTAAGCCTATAGTTTTATTCCGATTTCTCCGTTCACAGAAGCGCAGCAGGTGCGTGTGATCTGTTGAATACATCTTACACTATCCTCGGATAATGCACTGCCATTACGACTTACCTATGAAGAGTTCACAGCTGAGCGCGGGGCGGGCATTTCACTCGTTGGTGTCACATTTGCATAGGCTGCATTTCTGAATTCCTGATTGGTTGACTGCAGATTTCAGATATTAAATGGAATGATAAAATAACGTCATTAACCGGTTAATGGCCATTTCAAATTTTCGATTCTGTTCGGAAGTATACAATTTGATTTAGTTTCTGCTTCTTTTCCAGTCAAAATTTAGTTTCTTTTCCATCCTGCTGCTGGTTAATGGAAAAAATTATGTTTTATGCTGCAAATCATTGATGTTGCATGTTTTTCACGTTCAGGATGCTTTCATGCTAATGCTTTGAAGGAGGACGTCCTGAATCATCTGCATCAGCAGTGAATCTGTGAGGATCTTCTACAAAATAAACAGCTAAAGTAGAATAAATAATCCTCTCGTAGTCTGACAGATATTGTGAGTAAGGACATCTGCTGATGTTCTCTGTGATATTCAGTATTTTAAGCCAATTGGATCGGCTGAGCTGAAAGTCAAACTTCGAAATCCTAGATAGAGTCGACTGATTGGTGAGTCACTGTGAGGTGACGAGCACAGCATGAAACTGATAAAGCCGTCTGTGTTCACGAGCATGCTGACAGAGGCCTGAGAGAGGTGTTTATTCAGATATCAAATACAGAGCACATTGGGATATGTAACAGGCAATGGTGTAATGACTGTCACCTGCGCTTACTAGTTAGATTCACACCTCTGATTTAATCGCATCTACCATGTTACAAACACGTGAATAAGGTATGCCTGTTGACAACACCTCATCTTTTACAAACAAGCTTACAGCAAACAAAGCCATGTGTTAGAGATTATGAATGCTATCAGATGGAGGAGAGGTATGCAGACCACAGGCATATGGGATAAGACTCTTAGCAGATGTTCCCAAAATGTTCAATAAACTTCGGATTGAGGCTTGCAGCATTAAACTGACACTTACATAACTCTGCTTTGAGCAGGTTTAGGGTCTGTTTTGTGTTCCTGGTTGTTTAATTATTTAGGTGATGAGGATTTATGTGCATGTATGAGGTTTGTTTTCCTTTAGATCTCTTTGAGGGATATTGGCTGAGATTATTTACTTGAATCAGAAACAATACTGGTGCTTTCTCACTCTCTATTGACCGTCAATAGCCTTGATTGTGACCCCATCACAAACATTACTTCTGCAGCTGTAGACAATAGCTGCCTACTTGAGAGGCATGTTTTGCAAAGGGAAAGGCAGCAGTAAATAGAAGGCCATACATTGGCGTGTTGACCCTTGACCCCTTTGACCAGAAGAGCTCTAAGGAATTCCTCAGTTGTCCTGAGGGAATTGCCCCTGTGGTTTGTGGCCAGAGGCCGGCCCTAGTGTCATGACTCTTGAGATACTTTTTGGGTGAGATCTTCAGATGGATGGCTTTTCCAGTTGCTTCTGAAAGGGAAGAAATATGAACAGCATGATGTTAACTTATCCCACTTACCTCATCCTTGGGTAAGTCTCATATTGTCCCACCTCATATTGATGGGTTGGACCGCGTCAGAATGATTGGAACTGAATTATTTGCTTGAGTCCGTAAGAACACTTGAAGATGAAATTAGTCCAGTTAGCTTAATCTAATGTTTGGTTTAAAAGTCAAGTCATTCATTTAAGTAACTAAATAAGATTTATTAGAGAACTTAACTAAAGTAACTCATTGAAATTCATTGACATAATGTTTTCTGATTGTTAAAGGGATATTTCACCTAAAAACGTTCTTCTATTTGTAATTTTATATTTATTTAGTCACTCTCACGTTATTCATGTCACATTCATTTTAAAGGAAGCCGCTATGAATTTAAAAGCCATGGATAAGACTTATCACAACACATCCCACAATTTCTTTTGTGTTTGAACACATTCAGCCACAAGAGTGTCTATGCTAGGAACGAAAACCTCTGAAAGTGGAAAAGCTCAAATGGTTTTAGACCCCATTCACACTTGGATGTAGTGCTGTCCACTTGTGATTGGATTGTCAAAAATGCATATTAATACCAAGTGTAAACAGGGCTATGGTCAACGAGTTCAAGTCTGAATCAGTCCAATTTGGGAACATTTTGTTTGTTCGAGCTAGTTCTTTACAAATTAACTGTTTGTTCAGGTTCCTAAGAACCATTTGTTCACAAATTAAAGAGTGAACAATGGCTTAAATTTGTGTCTGTTCCCCATGTAAATATATTGTATGTAATCAAAAGGCCTGGAATCTACTATTAAACAAGGAATTGTTGCTTAATTGAAAGTTATTTTTGGAGTATATAACTGAGCGTGTGGAGAAATATAAATGAAGATGATCATGATTGGTATGGCATAAGTGTGAACTGTAATTGTTTAAAATCAATTTAGAACTTAATGTAAAACCTGCTGTTTGATTTAATGCTTGTTGTTTGATAAAGAATGAACTCATTCACTCTGTACTTTAATCTGTCATAACCCTACAGCTGATGTAAAGCATCCGATATTTTGTCATCTTGTGGGTTTATTTCCTGTGGTGAGATGGAAGAGTCTTGTCCAGCCACCAAAGCCACTCTTAGGATGATAATCAATGAAGAAATTACAGAAATCCTGCATTTGTAATTTGACTCTAATGAAGCAATACTGCAATGATGATAATACACTTTGTGACTTTTGGGCTGAGTGTGCTGCAGGGATATTGAGTCCGCTATTCTTGAGGGAAGTAGGAATGACACATCAGGAAATTAGATAATACGCACGCACGCATATGAGCCTGTGGTAAATGACAAAGTAAGCTGCTGTGGTTGTTCATGGCCAAAGAAATCCCATTATGCGTCAGTACACTCCAAAGTAGGGGTTGGGCGATATAGAAAAAATATAATATCACAATTTATTTTAGAAATATCACGATTCATGATTTTATCACGGTTCTTTGTCATGTTGGTTTTACTATTTTGCAGGTTGTCTGAGGAGTACAGCCAAACTAATTTCCCTGTTATACAGCCTTTCAAGGTAACAAAAAAAATGAACGGCAGATATTTATAATAATAATAATAATTTGTTACATGTATATAGCGCTTTTCTGGGTACTCAAAGCGCTTTACATTGAAGTGGCGCAATCTCCTCAACCACCACCAATGTGCAGCATCCACCTGGATGATACGATGGCAGCCATAGTGCGCCAGAATGCCCACCACACACCAGCTTACTGGTGAAGAGGAGACAGAGTGATGAAGCCAATCAGTGTATGAGGATGATTAGGAGGCCATGATGGTCAAAGGCCAATTCAGGCCAAAGTGGGCAAAGATAAACATTTTTGTATCTTTCTCATAAAAAATAAGAACAAAGATACAGATTACAAATACACATAATATACAAGTAAAATAAATAGTGCTTTATTTCCAGGTAAAATATATGTATTTAGCAGGAGCATTCAAGAAACTGAATGAACAAATGTAAAAATTAAAATGTTATATAGACTGATTCCTGATTCTTGCACGCATAATATGCAGGCGCGCATCCGTTTGTCTCAGCTGTTGTGTTTACTTTCATTTTAGACCTAACCAACTGAGTCTATGTGTAAACCTTGTGTGTTTTGACCGTATTAGCTTAAATTATAAATTAGTTCAGTAATCAGGCGCTGTTTGACAGGGTTTCAGTGCGCGTGCTTCTGGTGTATGCGCTCAGAAAAAGTGGACGTCAGACAAGCGCGAATGAAACGTTTGACCGGCAAGGCTTGTATGCAAATAATGTACTTTTGCGATCGCGAATAAGTGCAGTGTCCTGTCAGACTAACTCTGCTGCTGTATGTCGTGTTGTACACTATATAGAGACGGAGGCGCCAGAACTGTAACTGAAAGAATGTGCGCTTGTAGCACGATACTATGATATTTCTTCAAAAGCAGATCGTGGAGACATTTTTATCGTCCACGATCAAGAATCATCATATCACACACCCCTACTCCAAAGGTAGTTCAACCGTATGAGTACTCATGCAAGTGTCTCTCTCTATGTGAAGTGATAATGATTGCTGTCTGTTGTTGTATTATATGCCAGCTCAGGGTCCACTCTGTCCTTTCCCCCCTGTGGTGAATGAACCCCTGGCTCTCATGGCACCTTTCCATGTGCTCAATCGCTCTTCCATGGAGATGAGCCCAAATGCCTTCCAGATGGCCAATCCAAGCTGGACTGAGATCTTATCTGGACTACCACATGTCAGCACCAAGCCTTTGCAGCATTACTGTCCAACGGTCAACCAGTGTTGGATTTTCAGTACTCTCAAGCTTCTTAATGATGTGCTGGTGTCACAGACAGGGGTTTTCTTGAGAATGGAGCCATTTTTCAGCAATGTGATGTACACACCTACCTCACATTGGAAGTATATCTTCAATTATTTTTGCTTGGCAGATGAGAAAACAGGTGGAAAAATCTCATAACATTAAAGGGTAGATCAAAACCAGAGTAATCATATTTAAGAACCAGAGTATCATACAGTCTTAGGGGGTAGGCATTTTTAACTTGGAACAGTAAGCAGCCACCTACTAACTACGAAGGTCATCCTAGCAACAACCCAGAAAATCCTAAGCAATCACCACTCCGAGAATCTACTTTGGAAAATCATCTTAATCGAACCTTGTCCAGATTGCCACTAGGTTATGTAGCATAGTCTTGCTCAGTGTATCAGTTATTAGTGTCTCTTCCCTTGTCACCTTCATTTTTTTGTCTCTCCACTGTCCTGTGGTGCCATGGGTTGTTTCCACCCCTGTAAGCAGCTCAAACAGCCATGAACTTTGAAGCCTATCATAGCGGAAGTGCCGAACTCAAAGAGGACTTTGTTGCAGCGGCCGCTGCTTGGGGGTGATGGGGAATCAGAGTCACGAAGAAAGAGGGCCAAGCTCGGATCCCCTCTTTCAAACCTCATCCTCCTGCCACTGGGCTCTTTGTCTCCATTAGCTGGGTCGTGGCCACAAAGAGAGGATTTTTTTCCCTCTCTTTCCCCCCTTCCCTCTTGGTTTATTTATTCGATTTCACGCCATGACGGCCAAAATGGCCCCTTCCTTGCATCCAAAACTACTTCATACCCTTTTGCAGCGAGGCAGATTCTCACAGAGAACCATGAAAGGACCCTTTGGAAGGACTGGGGTGTGTTTTTAGCTGGGCATTCACAGGAAGCATGAGTATCGGATTCAGTATGTTTTGCTGTTGCTCACGTTGTGGGAACCAGTTTGGGTTGTAAAGATTCTCCTCACTTGCACTGGAGAAAGAGGACAAATGTGTGATTTTGAGAACCTCAGGGGTTCTTCTGTGACCCTTTACTGCTCATTGAATGCTAAAGTACCAGAAAATAAACATCACTGTTTGTTTAAAGCAAGGAAATCAAATTTAGGCAGGATGCTGTTAGTCCTGACATGTGCTGAGACATTTAACTTGAGGAAGACTGGGTGAGTTGATGTCCAAGGATGTCCTGGACAAAGGCAAAGTGGACATCCTATAGGTTAACAATATCCGGTCACTTAGCAGTACTCAAAATATCAGACTGGATGAGTTTGTTTCACCAGGCACCTTCAGCTGTCTTAGTGACGCATATAGTTCTGTGGGTTTAACTTTATAGTCAACATGAAATCAAAATTGACCACATTTACTTTCATTACAGGTTCCTGGGCTTTTTACGAGTGATTCAGCAGTACATGTTATTCCAAAGAGAAAGTTGATGTCTTTGCAATGTTCTTCTGCAATTACTTTTTTTCCGCTGATGTCAAGTACATTGCACAGGCCAATAGATAATGTTAACATTTAGAGATTGTTTTATTAAACACACATTTGATCTGACTCTATTCTGGTATGCAACACCCACTTTTCACAATCCAATCAATTCCTGATGGGTCACTGAATATCCCAATCCATTCTGAAATGCATCAAATTATAGAGTTGGTTTTTCACATTGTAAACTAAGGTGGTTGATTTATGCCGTCATTTCGGTTATTGACTGTACTGTACATGTGAGAGTTGTGTAGTCTGGAGAATCCTGAACATTCAGATGAGTTTGGGTTTTATTATTTCAAACTTTTGAATATGTACATTGTATTTCCTTCCTTCAAACTGTCCTAGTTTTTCCAGAATGCCTGAGTTCACTTTATTGTTATCATTTGAAACTCCTCCTCATTGTTGCTGCTGTAGAATTACTGCTGAATGAAAGCAACTATCAGGCAAATTGACTGTTAGGAAAGTGTCTGCAGAAATGTCTGCTGTCTGTTTCCGGATGAATGCTGAGCAATCACATTCAGTTTTCTGAGACGATAGTCTAAATATACTATACTTTGAATTTAGAACTTTTTTTATTTATTCATACAATGATGAGTTGTTATTGGAAACAGTATTGCTAATATTCAGGGAATGCTATATTTACATTTACTGGAGATAATTTGTGGTTGAAAATGTGTGTAAATGTGAAACATTCTTGTTTGATGTGTCAATATACAGTAGTCTTACCCTGACGGCGAAATAACTTTGACATGCTTTTATATGATCTCAGCCCCTTAGTAGTAGATATTGTTCACTTTGGGGCTAGCTTTAAACATCTGATATTAAAAACTGTAAACCAGTAGCTACATTCCATACTGAGCTTAATTCGGGTAAATTTGGACACTTTTTAAAAGTTAATTCTCCTTAAATTCTCCTTATTTTCCTTAAAGGGTTCATGAACTGAGAAACCAAAATGATTTTGATCTTTTGACATATAAGAGGTCATTGTACTATAAAAACATCCTGTAAGTTTCAGAACTCAAAACTTTGTCATTACTCTAAAAACAGATTATATTGAAGGCAGTCTGCCAAAACGACAGATTGTGGAATGTTCTTCTCTATGATGTAATAGTGTGGATAAACCCCGCCTCCACAGAATAAGATTGACATCACTGTCTGTTTAGCCCTGCCCACTGATTTGTGCAAAGTGTTTCCGAGAGAGGCAAATGCACAGGTCTACGCAGAAACCAAAAGATAAAGATGGCCCTGAAGACAAGAAGAGACTGTGCCAAGTTGTTGGAAAAACAGTATTTGCGTTGCCTTCCTTCTGATCCCAACATTAGGAAAGCGTGAATGAACGTTTTTTTATGAAATTCCAGACTGCGTCTTTTGTTCACTTCATTTTACAGCGGATTCATTTACAAACAAGGCCCAATTAGACGCGGGATTTTCAAAAGATTGAAACTAAAAGACGATGTTGTGCTGCTGACTATAATGGATCTGACAGTAATGTCACGATTAACAGTTTTTATAACGTGGTCACTATTGCTTTGTCTGTTATTAGATCGTTTGATATGTACTGATTGTTTATGCATCCACATGTGAAGGATGTAGACTGTCAAACATACACAATTTTTAGCCAATCATAGCAGTGAGTGGGCGTTTACGTCCGAGTCTACAATCTGCCACGCCTCTTCAAACAGAGCGCTCAGATGAGGGTAAAAAACAGTACAAAGTAAAAAACAGAGGTAGTTCATGACTTCTTTAAATGGGCCATATTTTGAAAGGTTAAATTAAGAAAATATAATTTGATTTATAATTTTTTTTGGACAAGGATGTGACCTGTAGGCCTTAGGTTTAGCTTTGTAAGTTCAGAAATTGCACTTGTACATATTGTTCTGTGTAGCGCCTGTAAAAACAGCACATCACTGTTTTTCAAATGTCTCACTTCTGTTTCTTTGTTCGATTACCAGTAGGAATCACATGCTGCAGTGAAGGCTTAGAAGTGTGCCTTAATACTTTTGCATTTCTGCTTTTTTTCCTGATCTGTAGCTTCCCTTATAATATTAAGCAATTTAGGCTCACCCAGACCAATGTTTTCTGGATGATTTTGATCGGAATTCGACTGATTCTTGCATAAAATGGGGTCACATCTGTTGACAATCCTAAATGCCATGCCTTTTGTCCACTTGTTTTAGTCAGTGATTTGGATGGGCCATCTCGTTTAAAGAAATTGCTGAGTTTACCCTAGTTTCACAACCAGAGGTTTGAAAAGAGCATGTTGCAATAGCCAGACTTGTCCCTTATTTCAATAGAGTGCCACAGTATTTGCCCTGTGTGACAGACTTCACGTGTTTTATGTACGTGCATGTGGTTAAAAAACAGGATATCAATAACACGAGAGATTATTCTAGAAATCAAATAGCTCGGTGTCTGGACTACCCACCGTCTTGCTGTAAAGTAAATTAGCCAAGGTAATTTTTAACAGGAAACCATCTGATATTACATGATGTGGCTTTCCATGATATTCTAGTTGATATCCCAGGACACGTTGATGGTCCACCACACTTTCTTTCGCTGTCTGTGGCCTGGCGCTGCTAGGTCAACCAGAACAGTGCTAGTCTCGACGTCTGCTGGTGGCAGAAGTGGTGGCAGCAGGCTCTTGACCCTCAGTCCTGTTGGGAGAGGTTGAAGTCTATGACAGCATATGGCCAGTCTGGTTTGGACCACCTTACTGTCTGACCATCTTTGCCTGACTGCTTCACATCAAACAAAAGGCTTGTTGCCAATGTCTGACCTTCTGTCACTCCGAAATTCAGCATCGGCTGGTGGGTTAGATCCCCAGCGACGTGAGAGAGTAAAGTACGTCAATCAAACTTTCACCTATTTCAGCATAATTGTGTGAATTCACAATGTTTTACTCTGTAAAATGATATTTTGTTGCTCTCTGATCGGGGGCTTCACTTCCCTCACATCAAGAGTGGCTACAAACACACTATTCCCTAAAGGATTGAAGTCTTGGGCCTAAATGCTACCTCAGTGAATGTGTCGAATGGATTTGCATGTCTGAGATACTCTTCTGTGTTTATCAGAGCCCAGATTTGTACACACTGCCTCAAGTTGTTTCTCTGTTTTAGCAGCGCACTGGCATGCATGTGGCCTTATTTCTCTGCACTGACCACACAAAGCTTCTTCACACTGCACCGTTTCCTATCTAGAGTCATATCCTTCCTCTTTTTTTTTTTGTAAAGCGATCTCAACTCATTTCTCCCTTCCTCACAAGTATCACCTCAGTTCATCCATTGCTCTGTTCTTTCTTTAATGAAGGTTATATTTTTAGAGGAAGGCTCTCATTTCCTAATTGCACTCAGCATTTACTTATAAGTAGAAAGTGAAAACCAGATCATCTTAACTCCTAAGAGTCTTAAAACAGAACTTAAATGTTTCAATATTAGCTAGCTGTTTTACAAATGGCCTATGTTCAGAATGAAAATATTAACTTAAGTATACTGCAGTATACACTTTATACCTCATACTGTTTTTAGAATACTGAAACAGCAGACATTATTCCATTATAATCACAGAACTCAATGAAATGTTTTCTTTTTTCACTTGAATTTTAGATCTTTTTGTATTTATTTTAATTATCAAAAAGCATGTTGAATTAATTGAAATCCTGAAACTTGGCTTAAGTTGGCTATAATATTAAACAACAGTTTGTTAAATGTTTAACAAATTACATTTTTAAGGCCCTATGAAATTTTATATTTTTTTCTCGAATTCAGTTTAATTTTTTACCACATTCTATTCTCTAATTTAATATTCTCTACAAAACATGAATTTTAATGGTTTCATTAAATATTAACAATCAAAGGTATCTCTAATTTATTTATTTTATATAAAAAAATATTATACATTTATTTTGTCTTTTTCTGCTAAATATATCCTGTTAAATAATTTTCATGTAAATATTCCTTTAAAATTTTTTTCATAATAATTTTATTAGTAGTAGTAGTACAATCATTACATTAAATAATATTTCTGCCAAGGTTTCTTCAAGTTAAACCAAAATTTTATTTTGACTGGTTGCTGTGAAAACCTTCAGGTTTCTGTTTGTATATATGACGATAGTTTTACTTAAAAGAAACTGTAAAATGCTCATGAAGTGACTCTCATGGCAACAGAGATTGTTCATATGTGCATGTACTCATATATTGAGGCGGCAAAGGCCGAAAACACAGCAAGCGTCATGCACACTTCAGTATGTGTTTATTAAACTAAACCGCAAGTTTATCATTAATTCACTCTGAGACACGCAGAACATGCAATATTCATATTTAAATGTTATATGCCGCTTATTCACAGACAATAGTCCACATTGCATTTTGAGTGTACTGTCCTACTCTTAATTTATCCATCCGAAATTAGGCAAATTCGTGACATTCCGCATTATACAGTAAATTCAGTTTTTATGACTGTATTTCACAGTTCTGTCTGTGTTTTCCACATCCTGGAAATCATAGGGCCCTGTAAACTTTTCAAACAGTTGAATTCTAGATTATTACATAACAACACTGTTTGTCACATGACCTCATCAAATATTGCAGTAATGCAAATATCATCTTAAAGTTCTCCTAACATTTGGTATTCTAATGAAATAATGTGCTAAGAGAGTGAAAATTCTCAGTTATTACTTCCTGTTCATTTCACACACTGGAAATGGAAGGTCAGGTTAAGCACATTGCAAGCACTATTTCAAACACTAGCAATAATACATTTTTATTTAGCCGTACTGGCCACTGGCAGAAGGCAGCACATTGGCATTGCTAATATCAGCTAATTGAGTTGCAGTGGTGTTTGTTTATCAGAGAGGGACTAAGTGGTGTGTCTGTTTGCATGATAATGAAAGACTCTCGTCTGTGAGAGAGGCCGTGAAGGAGGTCATTAGAGTGGCCCATCGCTGTTCAGTGTCTGACCCCTCCAGGAGCAAGCAAGTGTGACAGAAATGGCTCTTTGGGCTCTTGAGGACAGAGCTGTGCTGGACCAAAGTGAATGGTTTTCACTCATGTCCTCCTCTTAGCACTGAGACTCTGGTAAGATCTGCTCATGTGCCATTGTTGGAACTCAACTGCTGCTGGTTATATCTGCAACTCAGCTGTAAAGTTGCATCTGAAGGATTCCGTTTGTAAGATTGAGTTTATACATTTAGTGCTGCAGGTTTGAATCAGTGTCCAAAAATGTCACCCAAAGTATCTAAGTACCGTAGATAGGCCATTAAAAATGGCCACAAATGCCCCGCAGGTAGAATTCCTGCTTTGATGTTTTTAACAGTTGATGTATCCCACTTGTTCATTTTCATTGTTTCATTTTTTTTTTCAAGGCCTTTCTAGTTTAGCTTGATGCAGACACTGTAGTGATTCTACACTGTCATAATGGCAAATATGGTTTTTCCCATGGAAATGTGTAAAAAACATATAGGCTGTATAACCTAACACAAGGACAAAAAATGTGTTGTAGGCTATTTTTTGTGCTATTTTATCTTGTGCATTATTTACAATTACTTTTTTATTAGGGCTGTCAAATTGGCTGAAAAACTAAATTCGATTTTGTTACTAAAATATGATCAAAATTCGAATTATATAAAAATTTAAAAGGCATAAATTCAGTTAGGAGAAAAAAAAGCCTTTTGGCTTCTCTGAGGCCACAAGAGGGTGCATCGAGAAAAATATTACCAAATGCACGTTTCTTCAAAGTAGGGCTGGGCAATATGAGCAAAAAGTAATATCTCGCATTTTTGGCTGATTTGCGGTATACGGTACATATCTCTGTATTTTGGATTTGGATCAAACAAATAAATAAAGTGACTGTAACCATGTAGGCATATATAATGTGCAAAAAGGGTTAAAATCACATTACATTCTAAGATTGTAACATTGTGATCTAAAAACTAAAATAATGCTTTTAAATCAAAGTTAAATTTACTAAACATAATCAAATAAAAAAGCACAGACTAGGCTAATTGAGTAAAAAGGCTATTTTGATTACCCCATTACAGTCACTTTACAGTTAGTGCTATCATACAATTACACTTACTTGTAGCTTTAAAATGTCCAACTACAAACATTTCAGCAAAATTTATATTTTAGTCAGAGTTATTGCGCTCATATTTCATATGCGTTTACGCATGCGTGCGGCGGCGCACATTCAGAACCAAGTCTGTGAAGTTTAGCGGAGAATCTCAAAGCAAAAGCTCATGCATGTCTGACAGCAAAATGGAAATATTTCCATGGCTTTCTAACATTTACAGATGGAGAATATACCTGTGAAATGTAAGTTATGCATTTAGGAAAACAGCACACAGCTCAAAACAGCGCATCTCTGTCAGGGCACACGCAGGCTTTCTGTCAGAGCTCCTTTAAACTCAAAGATTTATCATTGTTCATACACGTAATTTCTTAACATTTAATCATATGATCGCAAGGTTCATGTTTATGCTGTTAATATGCACGTTCGTTAGCAAGCTAATTTCTTAATCTAGTAATTACATGTTGAAGTTACATGCATTTGACATGGCTTTGGGCTCTCTTGTGTGAAATGCGAGTGCAACGATGATAGATGTTCCTCTAGAAAATGCAATAAATATGCGTTCTGTGTGAACGACTAGGTTTCAGTTTTGAGGTAAACAACATCATCTCCACATTGATGTTCTCTTTTTCCGCAATATTTTGAATGTGCAGCACCGCATCGAGTGGGTTCAACTGGACAGGCAAAAAAAAAGCATTAAAAAGCAACAACACATCGTCATCGTATTTTGTGTGCCAAGCTGCCTGACGGACACCTAAAATTTGAATGCAGCGTTTAAATTTGAATATTTATTTTTATTTTAAATTCGACGAATATTTGAAATCCTATTTTTTGACAGCCCTATTTTGTATTTGATATGTTTTTTGTATTTTATTTATAGTTGTTCATACTGAGATTTGGTTAAATTGGTAATTTTAAGATTAAATTTGAGATAAATGTTCATATTTTCAGAAAAAACTAATATTCCGGGGGCAATTACTGCACTTAATAAAAAATGATTTCCTTTTTCTGAATATGGCTACTTATTGATACGTTTTTGTATCTGTGTACAAACTGTGTTTATTGCGACACGGTTTAAGTTTCAGACCAACAAAATAGATTTTTGTTCCAATTCTGGATTATGAATTAATCATAGTGAGAGATAGAATTAAGAAAATTGACATTTAATGAGACAGTTTGGAACAAATCATAGGGTTTAGTAGACATTGTTAAATTCCACTGACTTGTTCCCAAAGAAACAAAACAAAATGTGCTGACATAAATGCACTTAACATGAATGTTTATGGGGAAATGATTTGCCACAGATGCCGTTAATGGAGCTTCTCGTATATTTCTTTAATGTACACATTATAGAAGGCACTGCTGTGAAAGATATTGCCATGACTACAGGCCGTATAATGTCATCACAAGTACATTTACTTTACATTGATATTCTGTCCATGCACTTGCGTTTTAAAGGGGCTTACAGGAATTGTTATACTGTGTATAAAATACTGTATTTATACTGTGTGGTGTAAAAAACTGCGGTGGATGGCTGTGGTTTCTCAGATGCACTAAAGAGTGCATATTCGGTGCTTTGTGAGTGTTTATGCATGCAAGTATTACTTCACAGTTTCCATGCGGTATATTGTTTTTGGCAGTAGTCCATCCTTAATACAAGGGTGAAAGGCCGTGCAAGCTTCCGAGTCTTTTTTCTTTTTCTTTTTTTTACCCGTCTGTCTCAATAATGACAATCATTGTTTGATAACGTGCTAATTTAAAGGAAAACCGTCTAAACAATGAACAGTGTTGATGTATTGTGTGTGGGAAACAGCAGCCTTTTTGTTATGGAAAAGGTTTGTTCTGCCTTTTCCTTCCTGAAATGCAAGAGGCCAAGGTCTCACTCCTGTCATTAAATTAGTGTCAGTGTTTGGTTAAGGTCACCCTGTGTTGCAGGTGGCAAAATTATAATGTCTGTTTCCTGGCAAAGCATTTCATTGAGGGGAAAAAGAGTCAACGAAACAGCTTGTTTCCTTTGTGGGGACATATGGACACATTCATGCTCTTCTACATCTAATAGCCTGTGGCTATTCTACTGTGTGTAACTCTATTCCCCTGTCCCTCTTACCAGCTGGACAGAACAGACAGTCATCAACCTCATCAGTGTGCTTACAGTTAGTCAGTTTGTCTATAGACTTTAGATAGATTTTCAGAGTTTTTGCCATTAACCATTTCCTCACTCTCCTCTGTGTCAGTTGCATCTGTAATGTCTGAAGCCCACACACTTGAAGTTTCCATTTGAGACTTCCGTCATCTCATTTAGGTCTTGTTTCAGCTCTTCTTTTTATTCAGCTGAAATGAAATGCAGGATCATCTGACTACTGAAAGAGGTTGATGTCACAACAAAATTGGTTGTAAAGGTTGATGTGCAATATTTCATTAGCTCAGTGCCTCTTTGAATTGGAATGAATGAATTAAATTTTCATTTCGCACTCATGCCCCCGGTTGCACCTGTCATCCTCTGCTGCTGAATTCACACCCTCCGTTGCCCAGAGAAACGGTTACCATTGCCATGGAATCACTACGCAGCCTTGTTGTTTATTTCCATTATTTATTTTATTTGACGTAAGCATGAGAGTGATGCAGGGAAAGGCCAGAGAAGGGCCAAGTCAAGCCTAGGGAAGGAAACTCTCAAACACGTCAAGGTGAATGAAGTGTGCCTTTTTTCTATGTAACAATTTTTACATATCCCAGCTTATAGAGACAGTTATATGTAACCCTACTATTAAAATAGTTTGAGCATCATGACCATCTCAACAAAGCAGCATTGACTCAACCAATGGCATGAGTTTTGAGGTGGGGTTTTGGTTGGAAGTAAGAATTCATTATTATTATTTTAGATTTAGAAATCTTTCCCATGAACTCCATCCATGTCATGCACACACTTCTTTTACTCTTCATGCCCTTCGTTCTGTTTGTGTGGCAGTTTGTAGATTTACATCCAGTCTATAACTCCACCAGCCCCTCGGGCTGAGTCACATGGATGACCATTTTATGGATTAGTGTTTATGGGCCATATGAGAGATTAAATTAGCACACGCCTGAGGGACGGGCCCCTCGCATTGCCGCCAGGAACTGCAATGAACAATAGGACCACCATCATCACCACCCATAATACACTAAGTGTCAGTTACAAGTGTGTTCAGGTCCCTTCTGGGAAATCTGACTAGCTAAACATAAACCATGTCATTCCAAACCTATATGACTTTTTTTCTGAAGAACACAAAACAAGATATTTTGACAAATGTTAAGACTGCTTTTGTCCATGAAAGTCAATGAGGTAAAAAACGATTTATAGATTTTCTTTAAAAAATATAGTTTTTGTTTTGCAGAAAATCGAAAATCATAGAGGTTTGGAAGAGTAGAAGTGAGTAAAATTGTCATTTTTGGGTGATGAGAGATTTTTCTACCAAAACAATCAGCCCTATGCTGATGCACAAAATTACCTCACATGCTAATAAAAGAATCAAAGAGACAGAAAAAACTATAGCAGAGGTTTGAAAGGTGAAATCGCTCAGGATAAGTCTTTAGCTGTGTGGTGTTGCTGTGGGAGACCGTCTGAGACAATAGCCGGAGTGACAGGTAATTTAACAGACACTGGGGCAGAGTGAGTCGAGCGCACTGCTAGAAGATCACCTCATTGCCGCTGTTGCCACTGCTGCTGATAAGTGTTTTACAGAGCCAGAATTAGAAACAGTCAGTGAGTGGCAGACTGTCTTTATCCAGGGAAGACTCTTCTAAATGTGTGCAAATCAGTGATGAAGATATTTATAATGCGTTTTTAGAATGAATATACATTTTACTGGGTAGAAATTGTTACAAAATATATATAAAAAAGTTTTCCCTGAACTCTTCAAAATCCAGTAAATAACAAAAAACTGGAAATGTCATATTGTTGTTGATAATGGAGGCCCTGGGTTCAAAATGTTGAGAAACTAGTTTATATGTATATACAGTGTAGCCTGAATATTTGATGATACACTGATGGTGACTGAACGTTTATAATAAGTTTTGCTGTATTTACATGCAGTAAATGCAGATATAAATCATTACTTTGAGATTTATGTTGGTTTTGATAGTTTTGTGTGCATGTTTGTGTAGAAGGGCTCCCGTTCTTACAGTTTTAGCACATAGTCTATATGCACAGCAGGGCGAAGTGCTGTTAACTTAAGATCTCGTTGTAAAGCCTCTGAAAATGTGTCTATGACACTTCTGTTTATTCTCCTATCTCCAGTAGACAGTGCAGTATGTGGAGTTTGGCTTCACATGCGTGTTTGTCACTGAAGGTGAATGTTTGGTCTCGAGTCAGAGTTACTGGCAGAAGGAGGGTGTAAACCTACAGGAAGTGTTCTGAAACATTATCATAAGTGTGCCGACCATACAAATCTGCCCCACCTTTATTTCACACCGCAGTGATTCCTTGTGTAAACACTAACCCCCTCTCTGTCTCTCTATTTTTGTAAATCAACAGGCTTTTCTCCAGAGAATAAGGCAGACTGCAGAAAACCAACAATGTCTCACTCCAGAGCAGGCCAAGGTAAAATATTAATAAATAAATTAACACACACACTACATTTACATGCAGTATTTAGAAATATGCAGAGGCTCCAAAATATTTGGACACTTAAAATGTCACTGCATTAGATTAAAAAGTGTTATTTTTGGTGATAAAAAACAACAATTATCTCTTCCTTTCACGCAGATCTTGTTTTCCAACATTGAGTCCATTTTGGAAGTCCATTGTGAGTTTCTTTCCACTCTGGATGCCAGTTTGCACCCTGAACCCCAAGCACACCATTCTCTTGGACAAGTGTTCCTCAAGTTTGTGAGTCCATGAGATTGCATTTTAAATCATATTTGAACTAGTGCTTTTCTGATTGGCAATTGATTTATTATGATATTTGGGCTTTTTGGTCATGCAAATTTATCCCAGTGTGGGATCATTCCCAGGATCCTAGATCTGTATGCATTTACCTCCTCCATTCTCTCAAAATACTGTCAGCCCCGACACTACCTGCCCTCCCTGTGATCTTTCTAAAAAATGCATTTAATGATGTTAGTAACAGCTCTAGGGGTTTAGTAGAAGGTCTGTCTGCTCCACTTTATTTTGGATCTCATTCCAAAATCACTGCATGACGCATTAAGAAAAAAATACACCTCATCTAGATCCATTTTCAGTCAGTTGATTTGTTACATTTTTCAGTTTCTTAAAGGCTTGATATGATATTATCTGGGTTTTATATTTTCATCAATTCATACTATTTAATTTTTTATAAAAATGTGGGATAATACATTTAAAAAAACTAAATTGAATATTCTGATTTTTCACATGCATTAAAGTTGCAACTTTATGGAAACATTGCTGTCTAAATAGCTGTCTACAATTCTAGCTTCTTTATCCATTTATACTGTATAAATTAAAATACGTTCCCTCTCTGGAAATACTGATGATTTGTGATTTGAATGATTTAATTTATTTCTTAGTGTTGGCTCTCAGCCATGCATATTAATTCTGGTACATTAACTCTTTCTATGGTTCTTCTCACAAGAAGCCATTTTGGGTTTGGCATCAGTATGTGACCTTCGAACAAGTTCATTGAAACATTCTTACGTTTTAACCTCAAACTGGAGTGAATTTCCTCTTAATTAGACTCAATGTGTGTCTGTGTTTTTTGGATGAACGGTGCTATAAAGCATATGCCAGGACAGATGTTCGCCTCGTTCCTGGATGAGGCTGTGTGATGCTGCCAAACTCTCTCATTACAGGTGCTGAGGTCTGGAGCCCTGAGGGCCCAACCAGAGTACTGACACACACACACACACACACACACACACACACACACACACACACACACACACACACTGTATACACTTGAATGCAAATGCCAAACCCTCTCTAGACATATACACACAAACATATATAGAAAACACACAGTTCTTCAAATAGACAACATGCAAAGACAAATGAAGAGGGGTGACAGGAGAAAGAAAAAAGAGGAAAACACACAACTGCTCTCAACCACACAGGGCCTGTGAATCCCAGTATCGGTTTCCTGCTCTGTCAGGATGCCTCAAGCACCCTCATCTGCCAGGATTCACAGTGTCCCCGTCAAGGTTACAGTGCCTACTCTGACTATTCCTGTGGAGCTCGATTAAATGACATCCTACCTTCACCACATGCATCTTTAATAAACTGTCATCTCAGCCCTGGACTATTTTGCCAGACCCAATTCATTTTATTTTTAATTTAATATTTTTGAAGGTTTAATTGGACCAGCATTTATTTAAAAGCATGTATTTATTGGTCACTACTTAATACTCAAACTCTCATGTGTGGTATTTGATCATTATTGATCATTTAAAAAAACATAATTATAAAAAATGACTAACTGTCCAAACTTTTAAATGGTAATGCAGTAGAGATTTGTTTTTAATACCTGCATGTTAAGATTAAAATTTTATTAAAAGCAACTTGTCTTTAAACTTTTTTTTAAAGTAAACTGTGCACATCTTTAATCATTAACGGAGTGCATTGCTCACTTTTAAATGTCTGAGGATGAGTTGCTTTTCTTCTTTTTTCTTCTTCTTTTCTTCTGCTTAGAACTTCCTATTTCTATCTAGCTTTGCACCCCACAGAGAAGGTGTGGCTTTTAGGCAAAACCTATGCACTTTGATTTCACTTCCTGTGTTGTTTAGAATAATGTAGAGCAAAGTGACAGTGCCTTGTTGCTTCTCTAGCTGTTTCACTACCTTAACCCCCCATGTCACTTCGCAGCTCAGTATTTGAGAGAATGGTTAAAGGAGGAGGTGTCTAGGGCCTAGAATTACATTTTGTGGGTGGATCAGAGGTTCTGCCAGCCTTGGACAAATTTTGTACCTGAACATGAGATATATAAATCGTAATGTTCAATAAATATACCGCCTTTCTAATAAAAGAATGATATGAATCTCTTTGGAGGGTCTTAAAAAAAGATAAAGTTTGACTAGTGAGTGTTTTGAAGTGTTTTATCTCTCCTCTCTCTGCAGAGGGACCGTTTCTCTGTGTATGGCGAGTACTGTAGTAACCATGAGAAAGCACTCAGACTGCTGATGGAGCTTAACAAGATCCCTCACATACGGACTTTCCTGCTGGTAAGCACCTTTCCTTTTCAAAAAGTCCAGTCTGTTTTATTACATCATATTCTGATGAAGATCCCTCACACCTGTGACCGTCCTGGCACAGATCAGTTTCACATATGAAGCCCTGCAATAGATTTCATTAGTGATCATTTCAAATGAACATTAGTGGCTAGATTAGTTCGTCACAGGAAATACATTTATCTCCAAAATTTGAAGTGAAAGTGATACCCAAACTTATTTTACTGTACAAACCAGGATGTGAGAGTGTACCTTTCAGTGCTTTCTATGGAAACCCACTGTATTCTAAACATGAAGCAGTTTAATGGGATGTTGTGCAAATCCGATCACGTGTTTGTTTTTCAGCATCTCATGTTGTTAGGAGGAAAGAAGAGCACAGATGTTCCTCTTGAGGGGTATCTCCTCTCTCCCATTCAGAGGATCTGTAAATACCCTTTACTACTGAAGGTACAGCTTCCCTTTTTCCACTATGGCCATTTACAGGCAAGTGCAAAATGAATTGATTATTTCTTCTATATATACTACTTTGCAACATTCTTTTAAATAAACAGTAGCTATGTGTATGACAGGACAAACCTAAAAGTAAACATGAAATAACATTTGCAAGACATTTTACATCATTAATGTGACATTTCCAAATGAAAGAGGAAAAACTGTTAAGATTTTTTTTAAAGGGGTGTTACTGTTTAGCTATTGGTTAACATTATCCGGTAGCCGTGATGGTAAGGAAAGTTGTTTAAAAAAAATGTAACTGTTGGGGAACGATAGTGTGCATTTATAATTATAAAGTCAATGTCTTTCTTGGGAGTAAGATCATGAACATATAAAATGGGGTCAATTTTGATTTACTATTGACTTTGCACACTCCTTTATAGCCCCTTGTGCACAGTATCTGAAGCATATCAGCAGATAGTTGATGTGTAGCTGTGTAACACAGGCATATAACTGCTGTTTGTCCTTCAGGAACTTTTGAAGAGGACCCCTAAGAAGCATTCAGATTACCCCGCGGTAGTAGAGGCCCTGCAGGCCATGAAAGCCGTGTGCTGCAACATCAACGAGACCAAGCGACAGATGGAGAAACTAGAGGCTCTTGAGATATTACAGTCACGCATAGAGGGCTGGGAGGTGAGTTAGATACATGATCACTCATTGTCATAGATGATGCACTTTTTCTTTTTCTGGTCGATGGTTTTAAAAGAACAGAGCAGCATCATTAAAGTTCCTCTTTGACAATATACTTTGTGTTTATGAGCATTTTTTAAGCGCTGCCTCGAAAGAATCACTGATGTGGACATTATCAGTGTCGCCTTGTGTCTGCTGATGACATTTTCTTAGGACAGGAAGAGGAAGTCTTAACACAAAGGCCCGTTACTATAGAGATCTGTTAGTTTTGTGAAACATGCAACAGTGTGCCACCACAAACTCCGCTCCTCTCTCTTGCTCGTCTTTCATTGCTTGTCTCTCCCCACCTCCTTTTTTCCATCATCTTCTCTATACCATAATTACTTTGTCTCATCCTCTCTTTCTCTCACTCTTTGTACCCTGTCCATTAACCCTCTTTATTGATTTATCTGATGCAGTACTGAGTGGTTGTATAAAGTGGGGCGTTTTCTATAGCTTGCAGTGAGCCTTAAGTGTTGCTTAGAGGCTTAACATTTTCACCATTTAGTTCATTCTTGCTCCCTTTGTGTTATTTTCTAGTCCCATTATGCCTCTGTGAATATTCAAGATTACTGCCAAGCATGACAGGATGGGGATTATTTAACATATTTTAAAGTTTGTGGATAGGAATGTCTGCCCATAAAAAATATAATTGTCATTATTTATATAACATCATTCTTTATTTATATGACAAGAATAAAACAAAATGGACAAGAAAAAAATGAAAATACAAAATGTGTTTCATAACACTTCAGAACTTGTAATGTTGAATATAATGGATTATATCTTATTTATTTTTTTATTTATTTTTACATAATCTTGACATTCTGGGTTTCCATTTACTTTCATTATATGAAAAAGAGCAGCAAGTACAATCTTGAACATTTCACAGACGAAAGAAAATAATATGAGTTTGGAATGACAGAATTATTCTTTTTAGGTTTTAATTATTCAGAGCTCATGTATAGATAACATAAAAATGTAACACAACTTAAAATGAGGGCTTAAACATCAGGCATTATGTAACCCCAGCTATAGAGTGTTTCAGGATGTGGGGTCTGATTGAAAAGCAAATGCATTAAGTTTCCATTTAGTCCAGAGTGTTTCACCTTTATAGGTAAATAGTGCAGAACAAGCGGGAAGCAGACCATCTCTCTAATTGACCCGTCTGGGCACGCCATTGATTAAGCAGAGAAGATGGAGTCTGCTGATCAAACACACTCACACACGCCCACACCTGCCGAGCATAGAAAATCACATCCTGTACAGAGTCAGCACGAACCACAGCGTCGGAGTGGAATCAATTTTTAATGGTCTGGATATTGAACAGGACACAGTCTGTGTTAGCAAAACCTGTCGGGCTCCCTCTGGCCCCTTAAAGAGAAAGGGGACGCTCTTATCTGAGGCAAAGTTGGAAGGTCTGGTTTAGTGACTAAATTTGAATAGTTTTAAGTGAAATATGACACTCTCACTATCATAAAACACACAGAGATTGCAAACAAAGGCAAATATAATGTCCATTTGTTGAAAAGATGGATGATCAAATAAACTGATGTATAGTCTTCATGCATTTTTTCAACTGCCGCTACATGAACATAGGTAGCTGATCACTTCTGAATAAAATATTTATTGTGGAATGTTTATAGTAGAAACTCTTTTATTGTTCTTTTTCATGGAACTTGTGAAGATGCATGTTTATCAAAATCAATACAAATATTCCTTTATTTTGTTCTCCAGGGGACGAACTTGACTGACATATGCACCGAACTGTTGCTCCAAGGCAATCCTTTTGAAGATATCAGCTGGAAACATTCAGGAGCGGGTCTTCTTCCTGTTTGACAACCTCCTAGTCTACTGCAAGAGGAAGTCCCGGTTAGGCCTTTAAGATGCTATTGAGTTTTATATTAATCTTGTCTGTAATATAGGTAAACTATCTGCATAAACATGTTTTCTAGTAGATTACTGTTATCCCTCGTAAAACTTCACTGAAATCAGAACCATGTGAAGAAACTAAACAATATTGGTCTCATTCTTTCACTCTTTAAAAACTCAGAGTGTCTGGGAAGAAATCCACCAAAAGGACAAAATCCATCAACGGGCCGCAGTACATGTTCAGAGGCCGCATCAACACGGAGGTCATGGAGGTCGAGAATGTGGAAGACGGAACTGGTAGGTTTCAGTTTGTTAGTGCTTTTAAAGTGTTTTTCATGTGGTATGTATTTTCATGCTGCATAGAGTATTGAGTTAGCAACATGCTAACTTCAAAGTCTATTCAAATCAGTTGAGTTTCCTGTGCAGCTAAGTAGATTTTGAAACTATTGTGTTTGTATCCTGCCACACAAATATTCATGTTTTAAAGATAAAAATAAGTCTGTTATGCTCTTCACTGCATTTATTTCAATTTAAAATACTGCATTTATTTCCATTAAAAAATTTCCATTAATTTCCATTGTATGTATAATATTGTGAAATATTATTACAACATGCATCATTTTTTTCTCCAATTTTAATGTGTTTAAAAGTGTAATTTATTCTTGTTAAAAGCTGTTTTTTTTTTTAAATCAGTTATTAGTCCAGTCATCAGTGTCACATTATCCTTCAGAAATCATTCTAATATCCTGATTTGGTGCTCAAAAACATTTCTTATTGTCAGCTTAATATGATAATATGCTTAATATTTTTGTGGAAACCATGATATATTTTTTCAGGATTCTGATCATGTAAAAAATGAAATAATAATTATTATTATTTAAATAAGCCAAACTTTTGAGTGGTAGTGTACAACATAAAATGTTCTTGGGATGTGTAAGGGAGTTTCCTGTATGATATCCTTTTGTGTTCCATCTGATCACCATGTGATACTTATGAACTTCACAAGAAACAAACTAAACCATTTAAAGGGAAGCAGTAGAAATTAGCGCCTCTATGTCCTAAAGATAAGATCACGCAGGGCTTCTCAGAATCGAGCACTTTGTATTTAGTACCTCTATTGTGCTGACCGCCGAGGGCCCCGCGTCAAAGATGCCATTCAGCTGTTGGGCCGAGCATGAAATTCAACTCTCAGGGGAAGTAACTGCTGCTCTTCTCACCTTTTGCACTTAGTCTTTCAGCACACCTTAAGTAGCAGGGTGGAAATGCAACTTCTCTCTCTTTTTCTCTGAGCCACAAAGAAAAACATCCTTTCCGGAAAAACAAGCCACAGGTCTGTCACAGAACCAGCCTAAACCACATGTGCCTTCAGTTGATACGGCCAATGTGAGACTGTGTTTTCTGTTTCAGTCTCTGTGTCATGTTTATCAGGGCTTGTCACATGACGCTCCACATCTGTGTAAATGCATAATTTAACTGGTGTGTTTTGCCTTATTGGATAAGGTTACAGATAAAATGACTCACATGCTTTGGGTGAAGATAGAAGATAATGCGTTTGAAATTCAGATATTAGGCCTAATTGCAGTTTTATGATTATATTTCTGATTCAATTGAGATTTTAAGGCAGTTTAGTCTAGGGATGAATAATGATTGGAAGGGGTAGGTGTTATGACCAAAATCTTATATCACGCTTTGAGTAATTTTATGTGCCAGTCATTTTATTTTAATATTTTATGCTGGAAATTCACTTAATATGGTATAAGGTATATACAATTTAAAAATACATTTATAATAATTGTATAAATATTAATTTAGTCTTATTTTGATATGCCATTTGGTATTTGAATTTCCAGGAAAAAAAATATTAAATAAAATAAATATTATAATAAATGCTATTTCATTTATAAATATTATTCTTATATTAAATATTTTACCAATTATCTTTCTTTTTTTACCTAAATATGGGATTATTTATTGTAAATGAATAACAATAAAAGACAGACTTTACTGCAAAACCAGCACCGTAATATGTAATGGTCATAATACGTAATATGTCTTGAGTAGGAAAAAACTAAAGATTCAAAATAGTCAAAGTAATAAAATGTATAGTTGTGACTCTAAATTTGGATTGGATCAGTCACATTTGAAGCAGTAATAAAATGGCACATCATTTGTGGCAACAGGGAAAAAATGCAGCAACCTTAAACAACTAAGTTTATATTTTCACATTACTCTGTTTATTTAGCGTTCTCACATGCAAAGCATGGCAATCTGATCTGCTTGTTTTAATTGGAAAACAATCAGATAATGCTTAGGTGGTGTTTATTACTGAACCAGACTCGTGTGCCAAACACGATTACCCACAAATGTTCTCCAGTTTTATGAGCTAAAAGCCTTTATCAAATCCTCTCAGTGCTCTGAAATCTATTTATACTAGTTCAACATTAACCACTGCTCATTGCCTATTACATACCTCATTCATTTCTCCATATAATTCACCTGCTGTCGGTCTGGGATAAGATTGGACCATGAGTAACGGTCTGAACCCTCACTCACACACATGCTCTCCTGTCAGGCTTTGGTTTAATGGTGGGAGAGAAGTGCCATGTGCTGAAATGCATCTTTAATGATTTCTTACACTAATAGGATCATTTAACCTTTGTACATTATTAATGCATCTAGATTGTTGAAGAAAATCTTATTATCTGTGTCAGCATTTATGTTTGGGTCTGTAACTCATTTAGTAATGTTAGAGGGAACCTTTTTAACCTTGGTTATAGGCTGACAAAATGATATCATAATGGAAATGAAACCTCCACATTTTTAAGGTTATTTTGAAGGCGCAAACAATTTTGATAGACGATCTGATCTGATTTATGTAGACCCTTGGTGAACAGCCTTTAACAAATGTATTTATTTGTTTGCATGCCATGTAAGTAATAGTTGTGTTGTGTATGTAATGTTTGTGTGATCTAGTTCTCAATTGGTGTACTTGTGTTATTAGCGCTGATGGATATTGTTTAACCTGTTTGGTCTTTTTCATGTTTTTTACTTTGTCTTTCTAGCGGACTATCACAGTAACAACTACACAGTGACCAGTGGCTGGAAGATTCACAACACGGCCAAAAACAAGTGGTTTGTGTGCATGGCCAAGAACTCTGAGGACAAGCAGAAATGGCTAGACGCCATTTTAAAGGAACGTGAACAGAGAGAGAGTGAGTCATTTTTCTTTAGTTCACCAAACCAAATCATTAACACATTTCTGATGGCATGATGACTGGTTTTACAATTTAACATGTTCATTTAGTAAATATTTATTGTCTAAAAATAGTTCAAATTAAATAGTTAGTTCACCCAAAAATGAAACTTATTTATTTATTTATTTAATGACAATTTTCATTTTTGGGTGAACTAACCCTTTTATGTAATTGCATTGAAATGATTGTAAAAAAAGTTATTTTGAAAGTGATTTAAAATTATTTAAAAAAAATAATTTATCAATAGCCGGTCCTAGTCACAACATTTACTAAATAATCATACTTATCAAAGCAAATATTTTTTACATCTATTGAATAGGAATGAACCAATTTCCACTGTACATTGTATTTTACATTTATGCATTTAGCAGACACTTTTATCCAAAGTGACTTTACAATCATGCTATACATTTTTTTATCAGTATGTGTTCTCTGGGAATTTAACCACTGAGCCACAGGAACTAATTATTTTATTATTTGACATTTTTTTAGCATCCTGAATTCTGCTTACACCTAGCATGTTTTTATGTGGATTATTTTCTGTTTGTGATGTGAAACACCTGTCCTCTGCTGGACACCTGTTCTTGTTATCTCTGCTTTTGAGGCTTGTGTTTTACTACAGGGTTGCTCTGATTGTTAGGTCACATGATCATAGCAGTAAAACCCCAAATACCACAGAGCCCTTTCTGATCGCAGCTCTTATGTTTCAGCATGAAGTATTAGTCTGTAGGATCAGTTACCAGTGTCCAAGGCAAAGTCCTCAGCCAGAGTATTGTAATGCGGTGAGTTGGCGGTAGAGCGAGATGTCACTTGAATGCTGCGATGCCAGATGAAAGCAGAAGTTTTATGGAGCGTATCAGGTTTCCAGCGTTTGAAATCGGAGCCCATTTCAACAGGTGCCACATCAGTCACACCTCTCTGACCATCCAGATCTTTAGCCAGCGCTCCCTGCAATGCTCTGTACAAGTCAAAGACTTCATTGAATTACATGTTCCGATTAATACTTAGCTTGACATGCAAAAGTGGCTCCAATTTAGGAATTCTGGTCATCTGGGGCCGGTTGCACCAGCTAGACGTAAAAAAGCCTGGTGTAAGCTCTATGCTGGGCTTTGCAACATCCAGCGTTAAGATATATATTTACACCTGTTGCACCAACTAAAACTACATTATTTATTTTTAAATGTTTTAATTTAAAACAAATACAAATTATTTGTTTATTTATTTTGAAGAATGTGGGTGAACATTCCCTGAATTTATCCCTACGTTCATCCATTTCGTGTTGGTGTGCACTGTTTGAAATCAGCAGTTCAAAATAAGGGAGAAAAGAAAAAAAAAGATTTAGGGTTTGAAGGCTTGCTCATTTCTAAAATTGCCATTCAGCATCAGATCTACAGATGCCAAGGTGGAAATTACGCTTCAGCGGGGTTATTTCTGAGGAGCCACTTTTAATAATGTGTTGCCTCTTTGCCGAGACTTGATTGAATTGGAGCCTCGTACAGCTGCCACGAACACCTCCTCAAAAAACTCTTTGTGAGCTGCAGCTGCCGGTGGCTTCCCTCTCTCTGGGGTCTGAGACACAGTAAAGAGCTCCGAATGAGAGCCATGCCAGCTGCCGCCACATCTGAGCACGTCCCACCTCCTGCATCAGCTGCAATCCCATTGATGATCTCTCTTTAACATCACCTTTTGTTTAAATGTATGGTAAAAACGTGAATGTTTTCTTTGACTGAAGGGTTCTTTGCATTAGGAAACATACAAACAGCCTCGGACGACTTATGAAGTGTTTTTTTTAGCCAACCTCCTTTGTGCGAAGCTCCGGTTTCCGTTGCAGCTTGACTCTGGCTGTGTTGCTAACAAACAAGGCTGTTTTCAGCTGCATTGCACTATTGCACATATTCAGTGTTGTTGTCTTCAAGTCTTTTCAGGAAACTGCAAACATTTTGGTAGAGGTCTTTATCTGCATCTGCAGCTGCATCTGTTCTCACCTTATTAACTACATCATGCCACTCAACCAAAAGTGTAGCAAGAGAATGATTACGAGTAGTTTTCTGGGTGACCTGCCTTGAGTAATATGTGATAAGTAGTCACAGTTTAATGGCTTTTTTAAAGATTTGTTAATGCTACTTTTTATTATTTGATGATGGAATTTGACGAATAGAATTTACTATTTAATTTTGTCTATGGTGTGTGGCTTGTATGTAGAATACCGATACCAATTTTGTGAGTCTCAGACCTTCAACCACCTAAATACCTCTAATAGCAGCATGCATGTGTGAACACACAAACACTTGCAAACCCGTGTCTTTTAATAAAATCAGTTAAACCAGTGTTTCCTCTCAGCCTCACCTAAACATTAACTGACACGGCAACACCCACACTGAAACAGCTAGTAAGTGACACTCGAGGTATAAACTGTAATCATACAGCAGAACTGTCTAAAATGGTTTCTTTTACATTCAGGTCCTTCCACAAATTTGCCATTACATTTTTTCCCCAAGACATCTTATGCTTGCTAAATAAGATTTATGATTCTCTTTGAAAAATTGTGCACATCTGACTTGAGTTGCAGAAGCAGCAAACTGAGATAAGAAGATAAATAAATGCCTGCCCATTTGGATTTATTCATGAAATAACTTTTACAAAATCATTCATATTTTTTTTAAAGAATTAACAACGTGACATGAACAATAATGACAACATAATAAAATTAAACTATTTGCATGTTTAGTAAATAAGGCCCATTCTCCTAAATATTTTTTTATTAGTATAAATGTTTTTTGTTTGCCAAAAATTGTTATACAATTAAACTCTTTGTTTGTGTCGGGAATGAAGCACTTTGTTGTTATTGCTCTTAGATGTGTATTTCTTAATTTGTATTAATATTGTTTTTACAAAAATATTAATGTTATTGATGTTCTTGCCCCTAATTTTTTTTTTATATAAATATTTTTTTCATGATATGTATGTATAAATGTTGTTCTTAAAACATTTAAACTATTATCTACATTTTTATATATATATATTAAATGACATTAAATTGCAGATTTGTTAATTTTCATTAGGAGTTCTTGACACTTCTTTTCTCCCTTATATCTATTGTCAGGTTTGAAGCTTGGGATGGAGCGTGATGCCTACGTCATGATTGCAGAGAAGGGAGAAAAGCTCTACCATATGATGATGACCAAGAGCCGCCACCTCATCAAAGACCGCCGCAGGAAACTCACCATTGTACCCAAGTGCTTCTTGGGAAAGTAAGTTTGAGCATTATGTAATGCATTTTAGAGATTCTCATTTACAGAGGGGTTCACCTTATGACTGGTCAGTTCCCATGCCAGTGATTGGCTTGCTCCATACCAAGTGCGGCTTTTACACCGTCTGACTGTCTCCTGAATATCTTGCAAGTCATCCTAATTCAAGAGGCCCCTGCATGAATGAAAATGCATACGCACACATATACACACACACACACACTTAGCACTTGTAAATGCTTTCCCAAGCTCACTGCCAAGCACCCCATTGGACACAGACATTCCCAGCAAAAAATCCTTCATTAGAGAGAAATCTGCATTCAGTCTCTCTCTCTCTCTTTCTCTCCGTGTCTTCATTTTTCCCCTCTCTTTCTGTCTCTTGCTCACCCAGTCTTTCAACACCATGAATGAACAATGAGTGCTATGTACGCCATTAAACTTCCAAATACAGTGTGTGTGTGTGTGTGTGTGTGTGTGTGTGTGTGTGTTTGGGAGTTGAGAGGAGAGATTCCTCACACCAATTAAAATTCCCTTTTTGCACTGCACTAGTAGATAAGGGAAAAACACTGTGGTTCAAACAGTGGTCCATAAAGCTATTATATTGATGCAATCTAGTTTAAATGGCTGCAAAAATTCACAAGTGCAGATATGAGCCTCATTACATTGATTCATAAATCTGCAGGTCCTTTCCGCTGTGCAGTGTTGGGAGCCAGTTACTCAAAGTAGCAAATACTGCTAACTTTATCTACATTTTCAGCAGCGTGAGTAGCTTAGATGTAGCTGTTACAGTCACGAGCCGATTTAGCCAGTCAATAACAATATTATGCAACAAAATTAATGCTGTTTGTTTTAATATAATGGACATAAACATACTATCCTAAACTGTTCTCACAATTAGAAAGTCACTTCATTTTAGTGAATTTCAGTTGGATCTTCAGGATTTGAAGAAATCACTGAATCATTTTTAAACTCATTTATTCATTGGCTCATTCATATTTTGTATTATTATTTTGTAGTTCGATGCCGCTGTTCCATTTTTCCAGTTCTAGACCTAGATTTATTTAGCATCATAGTATTTAGTTTAAAACAATATAGTTTAGTTTAAACAGTTTGACTCTGATTGATATTCTCACTGGTTTTGATACAGATGAATTACTGCTGATTACAAACAAAAGTGTGTTTGATTTTAAAGTACCCCCCACACACACACAAATGGCTTTATTGTGGCTACTATTTGTTAGCATCATCTTGTAGTGTACAGTAGCTGTTTTTTTAAAGGTTAACTTGACTAGTTCAAATACAGTTGAAGTAGCACTTCCGCTGAAGTGGCTTAATAGCAAAGTGTCGCTGGCCTCATGGCCTCAGCTGTGTTGTTGTTCTCCTGTCAACACCTGACTGGATGAATTTCGCACTGCTCCCTCAGAACACAATTATTTGTGCGTTTCAGCCTCGGTGGTCCAGGTGAAAGCAGCTGTGATTGGCTTTGTTGTTCGCTGGCTTGCGCATCCATCTCAGAATAGAACACAATCCGACTCTTTCCAGGAACAGCCGATCAGTTCAGCTGTTAATATGGACAAACACTCTGCTACTGCTCAGATTCTGGCTCTTTCTCATCGCTGTCTTGCTTGAACCACTGTTTTATTTTTAACTATTGTGCTTATGTTGAATGTTGGGGTTGCATATTCATGGAGATAATGAAAATCTGAAGACTGTTATAAAAATGTTACAAATAAAATGTTAAAATAAAAATATGACATGAAAACATGTCTATGAAAACATGAACACATTATTAGATGTTAGATTATGATTATGATGCAGCAATGTTATTAAAAAAGAAGCATCTTAAAAAAGAATAGCTGCCTGAGGTGAAGCTGACTTTATGCTAATAAACAGAAACCCGTACTATGACACTTTGTAAATCAGGTAACTTAGATGCATAACATAAACGTAACATTAACTTGTATCTGCACAAAAGGATGTATATTATGCCAGTGAACTTTAAGTTACACACTATAGCGAGAGAGAGAGAGAGCGCTCCCGCCGTGATGCGCTTTCATCAGTGTGCTGATACACGGGTAAGGATGGAATTTACTATAGATTTCACACCCTATAAAGTTCTCGTTATAATGCTGATTACGAAATTCCAGTGAACTTTAAGTTACGCGCTATAGCGAGAGTGAGAGCTCCCGCCGTGATGCGCTTTCAGCAGCGATTCAAAAACACGGGCAAGGCCAGGATTCTATAAATGTATTATTATAATGCTTGTCATTAATGTTTATGGCAGATTTGTGCTATATTTTCATCTACATTATCAAGTGATTCCTAAAATCCTCTGCGTGTTTTTGAAGCCATATGAAGTACGAAAACAATTTTAATTGAAGTATGCATACTGTTGAACAAATATGACGAAAAACATCACTGCTGCATTATAATAGGATCAGTATTTTTGAAAAAGAAACATCTAAAAGCAATATGACCGTCTCAAATAACTCAGCCAATATCAGGCATTGCATTTAAGCATGAAACTAAACACTGGTAAAATGCAGCGCATTCAGCTGCATGTAAATACATTTTAATATCCCGACGCATCCTCTATTAGATTATTAAGATATGTACCCAGACATCACTACGTGACTTCAAAGCCAAGCTTTTCTCTTTTCTCACGTCTATACTTTGAACCACATGCTGTTGCAGACTAAACCATCAGAGCTCAGGGTGCCGCCCAAAGTGCTGCTATAACCAATCAGATTTTTTCCCACGATCATCATTTTCATGATTGATCATCACTGTCACGGCAGAGTACTCGATCGCTGTTGCACATCCCTAGTTCAAATAACAGTTTTCTATGGAAGAGTTAATAGTGATTTTATACCTAAGCAAGCTTTACATTTCTGTCTTGCATTTCTGAACTTTACTTGTATTTCTTTAAACATTTATGTTATACATTTCATTTAATTTTAGATTTTTTACAAACTAAGGGCCACATCCAAATTATTTGCTGTGGTAATAAAGCATTACTTGTAATTAGTGAACTAATATCTCATTATATCCTTGTCCGTCACATTCACACATACATGCATACATCAGACAGATATAGATAAAAGCTTAAGAAATTCTCACACACACACACATCTAAGGCTCGTGAGAGGGCTCTGTGTGCATTAGCTGTGGAGAATATTAATGAGTTACATAAACACTAATTAATTCACCCCAGAGACGCCCACCTCCACCCCTTCCCTTTCCTGCCAATCTGAATTAGAGACTTATGTAATCACAGCAGACTCACTGTCTGTTTTATTTCACTGCGCTCTTTCATGGGCCTGATTGCCCTCTCCTCTGTGAACTTCCTCTGCAGAGCTGCACATAAAGGCTTTGTAAGCAGTCCGTAAGATCTTCATAACCCACATCATAAACATTTATTGTTTGGATTTGTGTGAAGGGCTGGATTATGTGATTACTACCCTTTTATTGATATAAACAGTTTGACCGTTTTTTATTAGTGGCAAATGCAGCTACTGAAATGCATCTGTAATTGGTTAATATTCTTTTCTTTTGTGGTGGCATTATTTAGAGATCGACCGATATATCGGTTTACCGATATTTTTCCCGATATTTAAGCATTTTACCATAATCGGTTATCGTTTTTATTTTTATACATACATAATTATACAGAGTATAACCAGCAGTGAAATTTTGTTCTCTACATTTGACCCATCCAAGTACACACACACCTGGAGCAGTGTTCACTCAGGAGAAGCTCCATGAATGAACAATGCGCGCGTTATGTCCGTTATAAATGATGCGCAAACGAACCGTGTATGTGCGCTCTATAACATCATATTTCTGCCTGAATACAGCTCAGTATATAGTTGAATACAGCGACGTGAATAATAATAAAATACTATTTTATTTATCATTATTAAATTAATGCAACATAAACAAGCATCACAACAAGCCTTTTTAATTATTTATTTAATGTGTATTTTATCATTTATTTACTTTTCACTTGGTAGATCTCGGTGAGTTTTCTCCTTGACTTAGATTAATGTCAGACTCAGAAGTCAAAACGGGACGCTTTTACATTTGGTTTTGAAACTCTTCCACATCGTCTTGTCTGTGTCACCTCACTTTTCTTGTCTGTGTCACCTCACTCGTCTTGTCTGTGTCACCTCACTCTTCTTGTCTGTGTCACCTCACTCTTCTTGTCTGTGTCACCTCACTCTTCTTGTCTGTGTCACCTCACTCTTCTTGTCTGTGTCACCTCACTCTTCTTGTCTGTGTCACCTCACTCTTCTTGTCTGTCATCTCTCTTCACCTGATAAATGAAATCTGATCTGTGATGTAGAGGTCTGCGGGACTATTTTAGGTTGTATTCACACACCCGCCTCCCGATATATTCTGTTTGTTCATATTTCTGCTGAAAGAAAGAGAGCTAGGCTAACAAATACAAGTTTAGTCTGCACAAAAGTGTATTTATTTTATTTTTGTCTTGTCAAGAGTCTTGAATTTATTGACTGATAAATGTAAATAACATTTTGCTGCCAACACGGAATAAAGTTTCACAGAGAGGAAAAAGTTATACAAAATTGTAATCCCTATTATAATTTGTTTTGTCAGGATATAATTCGTTTATGCTAACATTCAGCCTACAACACAATAGGAAAAAAATGTAGGTTTAGCCTAATAGCTATTTTATTAGTCTTGTCAAAACACTAAATTCATTTAACATCTTGCTGTTAACACAGTGAAAAGTGCAGCAGAGAAAAATAAATAAATTCGACACAGTCTGTCATTTAAAATGATAGGATAAGCATAATACAAAAAAAAGGAAAGAGAATTGCACGTCCTTCAAGGACAGCGGAGTAATAAATCTGGTCGGGACAGCCGGCAATGCAGACCTAGACTGCTGTGATGTAAGACTCTCATTCGTTCGGTGCGTTGCATTTAGCAGCCGCGTTCAGTTTTAATTTTAGTGTCCTCTGTCTGAACGAATTAATTTGTATTACTATAAAAACAATCTAAAGGACGGTGGGGGACGGTGCCATGGTGAGCATGTGATGTAACAGTGTTGCGGCTTAACACCAGTATAACCGTTGTCACGTCTATCTCGGCAAGCCTACTTCACTCTGTTATTTATTTACTTTATAACAGTAAATAAATATCGGTTCTGAATATCGGTTATCGGTTAAATAAAATTTAAATAATCGATATCGGTATCGGTTATAAAAAGTCAATATCGGTCGATCACTAGTATTATTTAAACGCTTAAAAACTATTCGGGAGACCAGATACTTGACACGGTAGTCTCAAATCACACTCGCTCAAAACACAGATAAACATGATCTACAGTATTATGCACAATTGTGCAAATCTTTCTCACTTATATTGTTGTTGGTAGTGCTGTTGAGTTGCATAGACAAGTGGTATTAGCTAGTATTGTGATCGCTGCCAAGTGTTTGGTGAAGGGTAAAGATTTATCAAGGTTAAGTATTTTAAAAGAGTTCATTAAGTTGTGCATGTCGTCAGCTGATTTGGATGAATATGGAGGGCAGATCAGTTGTGTAGTCAGGTGAGATATGAATGGAGAATCTGGTCGTCTTACTGTACTGGGTGGATGTGGGGCACCTTTGGCACCCGCATCTTCTCTTCTCCGCCTGCTCCATCTGTTAACCCATCCTTTCATCCGACCCCTCTCCCCTCACTGCTGTCGTTCAACATTTCAAGGACACACACACACACACACACACTTCTCACATTTCCTTTAAGGCGTCATAACTGTTTACACATGACTTATTTCTGTCCCAGAATCTAATGGGATTCACAGTTTCTCACGCAGCAGTCATGCACATTTCAGGCATGAAGTCACACACATGCAATAACACACAACATTAGATTCACAACTAAACCACCTCACACATGTAATTGCTGAAATTCCTCCTCAGCCCACATCAGAACCCATTTATAATTGAATTACTCCTATTGAAAATGTATTTTGGGTGTTGATCAGACTAGCTAGCATATACAGTATACTAGCTACAGAAGTGTGTGTATAATACTATATTATATGAAGAGTTTATTTGCAAAAACAGATAACTCTGTTTTTTACTGTTATGTTTTTATTGTGTTAGGTTAACTATTTTTTTTAACCTAATCAAAATAACCCAACTGCAGTTTGAATGAGATTAATTGGAATGCACAATGGAAAAACATGCTTTTTGAGTTACCTGTTTTTGCAAATGAATTCTTCATATTATTATATTATATTATTTTAGTGGTGTCAAAATTAGCGCGTTAACGCATGCGATAAATTTTTATTTCAGTTGAACACTTCAAATATATTTAACGCAATTAATGCAGGGCCGGGGCTAGGGTTGGCCGCCCCACTCACAACTGCTGCTTCTGTCACTTTTTCTCTTGACAAGAAGTGCATTTATTCAGTCGCAGAACGTCTTTACGAACACCTCAAACAGGAGACATTTCAGACGCATGCTCCACTTCACTTTAGCGCCAGGTGCGAGTCAAACAAGCATGGAAACGGTACTGGGCTCGTAGCTTACGCTCTTCAATTGCACACACACAGACACCGGCGCGCGCTGTGGCCTATTTCCTTTCATATCAAATCCCGAAATAAACTACGTGCATGCAATGTCGTGGTCAGTTAAGTCATGAAGTTAGAAAAAAGTGTGCATGCATGTAATATATTTTTTATAGGGTGTCCATTATAATGTGTTCATTTACATTTATGCATTTAGCAGACGCTTTTATCCAAAGCAACTTACAGTGCTTTCAGGTTATACATTTTTTGGCAGTGTGTGTGTTCCCTGGGAATCGAACCCACAACCTTTGCGCTGCTAACGCAATGCTCTAAAATAGAAAGCTTTGTAATGTTGAATGGCTATTAAATGATTAAATAGCTATTGGGGGACAAAATAATCCAGAGACACCAGAGTGGTGTCATAATTTTTTTATGTTTTCTTTGTTGTTTGTAAATTAATTTGAAGATTGAATGTAAAATTATTGCAATTTAAAAGTATATTTAAAAAATGTAATCTTAGGTGGGATTAATCGCGATTAATTTAAGAAAAAATTGTTTTTAATTAGTTTAATCGATTGACAGCTCTAAGTATATTATATTATAGATGTAAACAAAACAAAACAAAGATGTAATTAGATACTGGATATTAACTAAATGCTTATCAAATTTGTTTATATCTAATATATTTTGTATATTTATGAATTATTTCATAAATGTTCAATTAAATTAAATTAATTAAAATGTCTGGTTGATGTTATTTCCTGAAACTAAAGCAATATGTGAACCCTACTTGTGGTGTTTGAACTTTTAAGTCCTTCAGAAAGTGGAATGCAGCTTGATATCATCTTGATTTGTGTTCTTGGTGAACTTTTTACCAGTCCTGACCAGTCACTCTGGAGGATTGAGTGAATCCAAGTTCCCAAGTACCTTTGACTAGGGGCTCATAAATCCCTTCTTTATCATGCGTGCAGCATTGTGTTATGTGCAGACTGACACAGCTGTTGTCTCTGTGTGTCCTCAGTGAGTTTGTCTCATGGCTCTTGGAGAGTGGAGAGATCAGTAAGGCTGAGGAGGGAATCAACCTGGGTCAAGCTCTCCTGGAGAACGGCATCATCCATCATGGTAAGAGAAGGTTCTCCCTTGAAGAAAATTGTGTTGTTACCTTGATTTTGTTGGACATGGACCATGGTATTCCAGTAGTATCATTAAGTACTTTAGGGTACTATGTAAATGTGAATACAGTACTATGGTATCCAAATGCCATAGTTGTAATATCTGATCTTAGGATGTGCAAACCTACATATTTTCAAAATCGACCAGTTAGTGGGTTCCATGAACATCTGTTGACATAATCAAAGCTCTATATCAATTGGCTATGAATAGGTAAATGTATAAATAAACAAGACTAATGATTGACTCAGCCATTGTGACCCATGACTGTAAAATTACTAATTGTAATCACTATTACTATTTACAAATCTATTAATCTTTTTCTCTCTCTTTCATCCTCTCTCAGCTCCATTATATTTCATCATGTTTTTGAGTGTTGCTTAGTTTCATCACCAAAATGCAACTGCTTTCTGTGTTCTGTTTTTTGATACGGTCTTGCCAAATGAAACACAATCCATTAACTGTTTATACAAATGTTGGACTGTTAAAAATCACCATTTGACAGATTTATATTCTACAAATCTGGCAGATATCCTTGTTGGCTAGCACTCACTGAAATCCCCAACAGATGATAGGCAGTCTGGATAGTAACATGACATGAAATGCTGGTAGAGAACAGCATTCTTCTGAATTATTCAAGAGGTGCAGTGTTTGCCCGAGAGTTGGGGAGCATCATACCTATATTTTACAGCCAGGGGATTGTAACACAGTGAAAACTGACAAACACCAGAAGGGATTGGAGTGATGAATTCAAGTATAAGGGCTCAGGCACTCGATCAATAATATGGTGGCAGCCTTCAAGGAGAGGTCAAAAAGACTTTTGTGGAGCGATGACATTCACACACTTCAATTAATCACAGACCTCCATGCACATGTTTATCAGCCTGAGTCCGTGAGCAGCAAAGTGAGAGTAACAAATAGATTGCAAGCTCAATTCTAGCTCATGGTGTTGTGTTATGTTAGAGGCAAAACCAACATTTAACTGTATCTATGTATGTTTTTTCCACCGTAGTGTCAGATAAACATCAGTTCAAGAACGAGCAGGTGTTGTATCGCTTTCGGTATGATGACGGCACTTATAAAGCCAGGAGTGAAATGGAGGACATCATCTCAAAGGTATTTCCACTAGAATACTTGCTAAAATGATAGCTCATATACAAATGATACATGTGATGATATAAATAATCTTTTTTTCTGCGATGAGCTCAGTGAAAGAATCGATCCAAAGCAGACAAGATGAGAGAAATTTAGTTATAAAAGAGCTTAAAATTCGTTAAATACTGAAAAGTAACTTTAAAAAGTTGCATTGCAATGTATTATTCAGTATGTAATGTGCTGTGCTAACATAAAACTCTATTGGAATCAATTGAGAGTCAAGTTTCTCATGAACTGTTTGTGGTAATGTGGAAAAATTGTTTGTGTAGGTAGCTCACTATTGGTCAGTTTTATCCAGTCAGTTTACAGATTTAAATCAACATATGCGCATATGATCTCGATAAATAAAGACTACAAAATGGTCCACTTAACAATTGTTGTCAACAACTCAATCACGCAGTGATTTCAACAGTAAATGAAATGAAGAAAGCTATGCAGCTGTTGGTGCAAATGCTTTACATGAGTGTATGTGTGTCCGACAGGGAGTAAGACTTTACTGTCGTCTCCACAGCCTCTTCACACCTGTTATCAAGTAAGTGACACTTCACACTCAACAGACTAAATCACTACTTAATTCACACTGTAATTAAAGCATTATGATTTGTATTCAAGTTTCAGAAAATATGTGTTGTTAATACCCTTGTCTTGCTCATGGACCGTAGCATTACTATTTATTTATTGTCGCTTTTAGAATTAAATCCAGTTTATAGTTAAATATCTTTTGACAGCAAATAAAAAATATTTTTACAAATTTCAACTATTATTTTAATTTAACTAACTATATTACATTTTTTGTTTAATTTCAACTGTCGTAAAAGATGAGACGTGTTCTTTTGTACTTCATGGATTCACCTTGGCCAGCTGCACATTACTGTGTGTGTGTGTGTGTGTGTGTGAGGACTGCTGGGTCATATTGCTTTTCTGTCACCATTCACCCTTGATATCTCGCATAATGTGCAAAGAGAGGCCATTGAACTGCAGTTGAGACCAATTCTGATCTCAGATCCACAAATTAACTCGAACGTATTAGTTACTTGCCCTTTAGCAGATACCTTTTATCTTTTTAAGCGACTTACAGTCTAGGTCACTAATTACACTACACTAATTGCAAGTATAGACCACCCTGGAGCAATCTGGGACCTAGTGGTAATAAAAGATTTCGGTTGATAGAAGACATTTTCAGATCATTGACCTCCATTAGCTGGGCTTAAACCCACATTTGCCACATACCCGCTTCAACACAATCACTGAGTTGTGACATTTCCATTGTTATTATACCAATTATATTAGAAGTATAAAAGGCCTAATTTGGGTTTTTCCAGTGGTATATCTTGTAAGAAATGCCCTGCTCTTTGCTTTCTTGTAGTCAGATGTTGTTTATATTAATGTCTGGACAGTTGAGAAAATGTTTAACTCTTCTTTATATACAGAGACAGAGATCATCATTTGAAAACCTTCAAGTCTGTCATACCAGCTAGCAAACTGGTGGAATGGCTTGTGTCACAGGTAACACAAGGATGGACACACACATACCACTTTATTTCAAAAACATGCACACAAACACACTCCTTTGTTACTTTTTCACTTTCTGTAGTCTTTCAGCTCATTGTTTTTTGGGTTTCTGTACACAATTTATATCCTATTTATATCTATAATTTAATGCCTACTTATTTACAGTTTAATGCTTCATTATGGAATTTCATTCCAAACACAGAAGTCATTTAACATGATTTTCCTTCTTCAGGGTGACAGCACAACCCGTGAAGATGCAGTGACCCTTGGTGTCGGACTCTGCAATGCTGGTTTCATGCACCATGGTCAGTCTCAATGTCCACATATTAACTGTACATAAACCCTGAACCTTTCTTACAATCTATTGCAAGCTCTGTCTCCATCCAATCAATAACTGTTGGATTGAACCAAGTCCCTGGCCCTGCTCTAAATTTTTATTTTCGTTTATCCATTTCAGCCTTGTATATCCCATTTCACTCAGGATATAAAAGATGTCACTAATTACAATTTATTGTGATTTTAAAGGTGAAATGTACAGTTTATGTGCTCTAGTGAAATCAGATGGAATTGCTAAAAGTATATTGAAGATGTTACACGTGTCATCTTTAAATAGACTTGAGATTTTGCCATTTGGTGGCCTTTTCTGTTTGCCATTGCAACACATGTGGCGTCCAGAGCAAAGCTTTGAAGCATGTTTTTGTTTGAGAGAGAGTGAAAGCATTTTGACTTGTGACTGCATTAGAGCAGCCTTGTATAATGCAACAATAATGAATCTAGCAGTTGTGTAGTGTTTTTGAAAATAAATAACCCCCATGCATATATAGTTTACAGTGATTTTGAACAGCTAAGCAACACACAGATGCAGTGGTGCAGTAGTACTGATGTAACAAATCAAAAGTATGTTTGAATAGTATTTTACATTTTCAAAGGCGACTCAGGCAATCATAATAAAGGACCGGAACTATTTGTTTTATAATGTTTATTTAACAGCCAAGTGTTAAAAGCCAAGCTAAGTGCTTTTTTCTCTATATATTCATCGATCAGTGCATTAAGTGCAGCACAGTTTTACTTATTAACATCACACTCTGAATGTGTCTGCCAGAGGTCTAGTAGTTTGCTAGTATGAGAGACACAGAGAGTAAAATGAAGATAAATGTGTGTGTTTTAGGTGTAAACAGCTGTTGCAATAACATCTGGGGCCTCTGATGGAACATAAATAGTCACAATAATGGAAAATAACATTTTCTGATGAGATACACATGCTCATAGACACAAGCCTCCTGTCAGAGTTATAGAAGTGTTTTGCAGCCATGTCGGATCTCAACTTCCAAAACAGTCCACAACAATATTTTGCTTGGAATTCACAGACAGAACAGCCTGTCTTTACAAAGTTCCTGAAAACACAAACACACTGTCTAACCGTCTTTTCCTGAGAGGGCATAACAGCACATTTGCACACTCCAGACCTCCCATTAAACCCTCTGCCTTCATCCTTCACCTCAGATTTGCCCAAACATCAATCCCACAGACCTCGTGAGTTGTTTTGACGGGAACTGAAGGGTGATGCAATCGGCACATTTCATAGTCAAATCGTTTTGTCATCGAGTGTTTTGTTTTACCGGTTTATACAAGTGTGAAACAACTGTTTTAAATTCAATTTCAGTTGAGTTCATTTCAAACTTTGCCTTTGCAGTTCTGGAGAAAAGCGAATTTAAGGATGACTCGCAGTTTTTCCGCTTCTACGCCGATGAGGAGACGGAGGGTACAAGCTCCAAGAGTAAACAGCTTCGCAGTGACTTCAAACTCATCGAGAACATCCTTGCCAAATCCTTAGTGGTGAGATACACAGACACGCACACAGCAGGGGTCTCTCCCTCCTGGAGAGCAGTGTTGAGGGACAACTAGCAATGCTACTAACTTAGCCACATGTTTCTGTAGTGTGACAGTAGCTCAAATTATTTCAAAATGCTGTAGCTTTTGTAATAACAGGAGCGTAGTTGTTTATATGTTGCTTTATACTGTAGCTCAAGTGACCTAGGGCATTGAAATGATCAAAGCTTCTTTCCTGTCATTTCTCTCAAATGTAGTTTTGATTGGTTTGATTTATTCTTGTAAATCAGTTTGTTTAGACAGTTCATGTAAATCAAATGGCTCAAAAATGATTCACTGAGTACAATTGTGGTATTTTACGTCATTTTTTTTGTTGAGAAATGATAGTGATCCTAATTGATTGCTAGTTGAGATCCTGTTTTCAAAGTAAAAATACGTTTGACTACTTAAATATTGTGCAGCTTGACAAGATACAGAAGATATCAGATTCAGATCATTCTCAGTTTGACAAACTGGCCGCAGTATCAACAATATTAACATAAGGAAACAGAAAACCCAGTCTTTTATGTTGAAAGTAACACATGGACAAAACTCACCCATATATTTATAGGCACATACTCATGCTACTACACACACTCAAGCACAACCATCATCCATCCATTGATTTTTCTCCTCTGTGCCAATTAAGGCCCTCCTCATCCATCAGTAATTACCATGACCTTTACAAACTACTCTATCATCCTTATAGACTGACAGATTCCTCCTCCAGATCATGAAAATCTTACACACTGTCCTCTCTGTTCAGAGATGCTAAGAGCTTCTCGTTTTACCCTCCTCAGTCGGCCCTCTCAGACGTCAGGACCTTACGCCACTGCTGATTTTCAGAGAAAATAGAGGTTGATGGATAGAAATAAAACAAAGGAAGGCATTTTCAGGGCTGGAAAAAATGCTCTGCTTTAACTCTTAGATGATAATAAAAGCACATAAAAGCCCATCTCGTGTGTAGCTGGGGAGAAACTGAGCATTATATTCTTGTTATTATCCAGGATATGACCTAAAACCAGTTTATCTTTTGTCAATGATAGCGCCTTTAGCACCTGCGCTGACCTATTAGCATGCAGCTGTGCCACATTTGATCGAATTATTGTTAGGTTATTTTAGAAGAAAAGACTTAACACCTCAAACAGCTCTTGGACTGCAGGATGCATAGCTCATTCACACATTTTCACAAACGCTTACGCTGCTGCTCTCTCAGGTGTGGCACCGAGCTGTTAAATCACAAATGGAGTCCTGAAAGTAACACGTTCTTTTTCCGTTCCATTCTGTATTTATTTTGAGATGCAACCAGCTCTTGTGCTGACATTGTGTTTCTCTTGTCCGTGTGCAGATCCATCCTGAAGAGGAGGACTATGGGTTTGAGATTGAAGAGAAGAACAAGGCCATCGTAGTGAAGAGTGTGACCAGGGGCTCATATGCAGAGGTATGAGTTTGAGAAACCACTTCATAGTTCTCCACATTTCTCTGACCTATACAAAAAATAATCAGTGACAGAGCAAACCCAAAATACATGCCAACGGTTGGCTTGAGTCCCACAGTCTGCTACATTTGAGATTTTCTCCAATTAAATGGTGTTTTCTTTCTTATAAGGCATTTCCACCCAAAGTTGATCCATATATATGAGCTGGCAGCCTTCAGAGATTAAGAAAACCTAAACAGCTGTTATCACAAGTTTCCCTGTTTGATCATCAGTCACGTTTAGCACATCATTCTGGTTCATTGAAGTAGTAATACTTAATAATACTGTATTATTAAAAACAATGTAAAATGTAATTGCTAAATGAGACTTGGTTTTATATCTAGAACCTTTTTTGTTAACATGAAGGTTATATTTATATTTGAACCATGCAATTTCATAAAACCTGTCAAAAAATGTCCCAGTAATATATCCCAGTAAAAACAATAATATGCTGATTTAGTGCTGAAATCATATTATCAATGTTGAAAGCAGTTGTGCTGCACAATAGTTTGTGAAAACCATGATTTTTCAGGATCTTTTTTAAAGAAAAGCATTTCTTTGAAATATTTGGAACATTATAAATCTTTACTGACAGACTGACACCTTTAACCAATCAGTATATGACTAGACTCTTCTTGATAGCTAGATCTCTCAAGGACTCGTTTTGCATCTAAACTAACCTTGATTTACATTTACATTTATGCATTTAACAGACGCTTTTATCCAGAGCGACTTATTCAGGCTATACATTTTTTTTATCAGTATGTGTTCCTGGGAATTGAACCCACGACCTTTTGCGCTGCTAACACAATGCTCTACCACTGAGCCACAGGAACACATTGATTGTTCCCTGGTCTTTTGTTGGATGTATAGTGTGGATCTAATCTGATAAAACTGCCTTTGGGAAATAAACCTTGATTGTTATCATGTCATTTGAAGGAGGACCTCTTCAGCTCGAATGCATTATATTCAGTGCACAGGGTTATTTGTGTTCATGCTCTGTACAGCTCTGACAGATATTTATAGATGATTGGTAGATAATTATTTTAAAGATCTAAACCACTGCTAATTTGATCCCCACTGTGCCTGTTAGACCTGACACAAGACATTTTGTCCTTATTCAAGTGTCACACTGCTGCTCACAGGAGCATCTGCAGAAGATGAAAGTGTGTTGGTAATGGTGATTAATCCAGTGAATGAGAGGAAGTGCTGCATGTCCTGACACTTACGTCACGGGCGGCTCAGATCATCTGTCGGGTCCAGGACACGCTTGCTTAATTCATTCCACTCCCTCTGTCTTCACAGCTCTGCTCTCTGGAGATCTGGGAGAAGCAATTAAGCATGTCCCATCATATTCTCCACAGAGTCCTCACACTTACCTTTTTCCCTTCTCTTTCCTCAACTTTTCTTTCTCGTTTTTCATCCCATTTTTCTGTTTCTTATAGATTACAAGGCTTTATTTCTTTCTTTAAATAATTAATTTAATTTATTATTTTCACCGTTACTTCCTCACAACTTTTTCTTTCCTCACCCCTTCCTTTCTTCTTTAATCCCCTCTTTTCCTCTTCCTTTCCTCCTTTCCTTCCTACCTCCCTTTTTTTCTTCTTTCTTTTTCTTCCCAACTTTCATTACTTTGTACTTTCTTCCTTCTCTCTCTTCCTTCCTTCGTTTTCCTGCTTTCCTCACTGTTTTTCTTTCTTCTATCCTTCCTTTCATCAAATTGTTTGGTTCTTTCTTTCTTTCTTTCTTTCTTTCTTTCTTTCTTTCTTTCTTTCTTTCTTTCTTTCTTTCTCTTTCTTTCTTTCTTTCTTTCTTTCTTTCTTTCTTCCTTCTTTCTTTCTTCCTTCCTTTCTGCCTTTCATTAGTTTGTTCATTCCTCCTTTCTTTTATTTCTACTTCCTTTCAATCACACATTTTAATAGCACCTTCAAATGAACTGCTTGGTAATCTGAAAGTGCTGATTATATCTTATATTTCACCTATAAGGTTATAAGCAATATAAAGCTCTTTTGCAATAAAGGTATGAGGTTCTGTCTGCCAATCTTTTAATCCTCATTAACACCACTCATCTCTCTTTAATCAACATTTAATTTATCTCTGTCTCTCTCCCAATCTTAATGCACATCAAAGACAATTGTAATGAGGGACAGCCTAATTTATTTTTCTCTTCATTTGTGATTGTTTGTTAGCTGGATTCTTGGCATTTATTTCCTTTGTTTTCATCTATTTTCTTTGGTGCAGATGGCAGGCCTGCAGCCGGGTAGAAAGATCTACTCCATTAATGAGGACCTGGTGTTCCTAAGGCCTTTTTCTGAGGTTGAGACCATGATCAACCAGTCCTTCTGTATACGCCGCTTACTCAGACTTCTGGTGGCCACCAAAACAAAGAGTAAGTCCACGTTCATGGCAGAAATCAGATACTTATGCACAGACACAGACGAGTTAAATGTAGCCGAGTACCGTGTAAAAGGACACTACTGGTGTTAGAGTTACATGCAGGAGAGAAGCACAATGCAAAACACTGTTGTTTTCAAAAGAGTGTTCATTAATGTTTAAGCATGCCGGCACTTCATGTTCCTCAGTGTAGACGCAGAATACATCCAGTACAGCAACATTCTTGCTGATGTCATGTTGCTTAAATAAAAGTGACTAAAGAGCCTAGCTTATGTGCTTATCTCATGTCTTTGTGTGTATATGATAGGATTGTGAAGATCCCAGATGTTCATGGCACTCTTCCTTTTGTTCTCTGCGGTTCTTGTCCACCTTACGTTCATGCAGTTAAGAAAGGTGAGTCCTTATTGTTTGTAATGATCAAAACAAGCATGCACATCATATCACATTCATATGCAAAGTGATTATGGCCTCAAAACCCAGAGCCATTCTGATTTTTTCCATAAAAATTCACACGTGTTATTCTGAATCGAGGAATGCATTCCCTTCGTCTAACCTGCCAGACAGATGTTAATGTACTATAAAAAGCTTTCAAATAAAGCAAATTCATGACATCAGGCCGCTGTGGTCATGTGATCAACATCTGGTGCTCCAGTATATGAACCCAAACTCAGGATCCCTGCACATGTTTCAGGATTTAAAAAGCGCACTCTAGGAGCTTTTTAAAGTCAAAGCCGTTAGCTCATCTTCACGGCACTTAGACAAAAGTAGATTTATGATGTGTCATTATGGGAGCTTTCATCACTTCAAGTGCCCCTGAATGAAGGAGGTGTAAATTCCAGAATAAGAGGTCTATTCAAAACAGTGGTAAGAATATGTGAAATCATCCTGGTAATAAATAAGTTATTGTCTCATAAGTATTTTCGCTGCTGCAACTTGTTTACATTTCAAATAGGAAATCTTCATCAAACGTGTTTTATAATTAGCACTCATGTAAATATTTATCTCATATGGTATCATTAATTATGATCTGTCTTTTTTCATTAAGCTGATATATTAGGAGAGGTACCTGGGAGTACAAATAAAAATATACGCTCTTAAAAATAAAGGTTCCAAACTTGAGTTGTTTTTATTTTTGGTTCCCAAAGAACCTTTAAACTGTTCTTAAAAGAGCCAATTTTTCTTAGTTTGAACATCTGAAGAACCATTTTCCACCACGAAGAACCTTTTGTGAAATGTAGAGGTTATATGGATGTTTAAGTTTCTTCATGGAACCATACTATATAGATGCCAAAATTATTTTTCAAGAATACAGATGTCAACAGGCCAGAAGTAAATGGCAAAATCATTCAGAAACCCACAAATCATTTCAAATGTATTGAAGTACAACATAGGCTATGCATGGCCATGTTGTTCTGTACAAACATAACACGATGCATAGTCCACGCTATCATCACATCATACACATTTGGGTAAAAAGTGTCTAGACTGATTTGGATTTGCCTACATGTAAAATATACAACCTTCTTACTTCAGAATCATCCGTTTGACATCTTTTGTTTGTTTGGTTAAGGTCATTGTAGATTTATGGCATCATGTTTGTGTGTATACAGGCTCTGAGGCAGCAGCTATGGGTCTTCAGCCTGGTCAGTGTGTCCTTATAGTCAACGGCAACAACATGAAACAGAGCAGCTACCAGGAAGTCCTGGAACACTTCAGTGGCCATCAGCCTGTCCTGGAGCAGCAAGACACTGTGAGAATCAACGCTACATTGTGTTTAAGACTGCATTATGTTTTTTTTTATTGGCTATGTGGTCCACATATGGCCATCCCAGAGGTTATTTGCTTCTGACACTCTATACAGTGCCTGTTTCCTCCCTTTGTGATAGTTTTTTATTCTGCCGCAGAGCTGTGGTCAGTGGGCGTACCGTGTGTATGAGGATGTGGAAGAGCAGATGTCTTTTAGGGGGTGTGAGAATGGCTCAGATTCAGAGGACGGCAGCACTAATGGAACAGGTAGTGTGTGTGTTTTTGGCAAATTACTCAGTGTGACAGGTGTCAAAAAGTTATTGTCGTTAACGGAAACTATTATGAACACAAAATGTGTGGGAACTTTATATCAGTGTCATACGCATTTGTGAATGCAAGCTTGTGTGAAGACATTTTGTCCTCGGCTAAGTACCACAGTTCATGTGTGGTGACCTTGTGCAAAGACATTTGACCAGTGGTGGATCAATGATGTCATTAGCCTCGTGTGAACATCAATTACTAACGGATTAATCTCTCAAACCTGCCTAAAAGCAAAAGATGCAAGATTATATATATAAATGCAACTATTTATGAATAATACAATTTTAAATAAAACTTAATTGAAATTAAAAGTAAACTTAATTTAAAATGTAAAAGTAAATAAAGTAAAACTGCGCAATGAAAAAAATAAAAACAAGTCACATTTTCAAAACATTTTTAACCTTTTTAATGTCATTGTAATGTCATGAGATGTCCTGAACACATTTGTGTTTCCGTTTGATTCTTTACATTTTCTACATACTGTTCTTTGGATTTTCTAGGCTCTGTGAGAAGGCTGGAACAGTTGTCCATCTCTGACGATGTTCCTTCAGTCAGTCTGAATGTGGATAATGTTCATGTGGAACATGGGGTTGTGTACGAGTATGTCAGCACAGCAGGAATCAAACACTGTGTGCTGGAGAAGATGGTGGAACCCAAGGGCTGCTTCAACCTTACTGCAAAGGTCAGACCACTGTTTAATGCTAAATGTTTAATTTCTGAATTTAGTTTTTTGATGACCCATCATTTTGCTTGTTTATACTATATATATTAGATTTCAAGATGGACATTCGAAGGAAGTTGTTTTCTAACCTATCACATGTTCTTGTGTCTATTTTGAATGCTCTCAGATACTGGAGGCCTTTGTGAAGGACGACAGTCTGTTTGTGAAGAGCTGCCGGCAGCTAATGGCTCAGAATGAGAAGGTGGTGACCATGCCACAGTTTGAGTTTCGAAACATCTGTGACACCAAGCTGGAGAGCATAGAAAAACGCATTTGCAGCTACAAACAGGTGTGACATCTGTCTTGCTGTTACTACTTTATTGTACTCCCTAGTGCACTATGGATTATATAATATCACAATGTTTCAAGACATGAGTGACCATTTTTAAAATCTAATTGAAATTTAAAAATAGAATAAAAGCCATTAAAAAACGATGCAAATGCTGTCTCATAGTGCTTTAATATTCTTTTCCTATCAGTTTGTGGAGGAGTTGCAGACGAAGGCCTGGCCCATGTTTAAGCAGGCGAGCACTAAACCTCATGTTCTGGGCTGCATGGACTTCGTCCCCACCAACTGTCATCTGAACCTGATGCAGGTGTCCTGCCCGAAGAACACCTCCTCATCAAGCCGAGCCTTCAGCATCCGCTTCGGACGCAAGAACTCCTTCTTTGGCCTTGATCCTGATCAAGGTACATATAGTTGCGTTACCATTTATAACTGAAGGGATTTTTTCTCATGCTGTCAAATGATTAAATGCGATTAATCTCATCCAAAATAAAAGTTTTTGTTTATATAATAGTTGTGTGTGTACTGTTATGTATATATTATTATGTGTATATAAAGTGCACACACATGCATGTATATATTTAAGATGTTTATATATAACAAATATTTATACATAATATGAATATACATGAATATACATGCAAATACATGTCAATATTTTCTAAATATATACTGTTTGTGTGTGTATTTATGTATACATAATAAATATACACTGTACACACACATTATGTAAACAAAAACTTTTATTGTGGATGCGTTGAAAGCACTAATTATATCACATTTAAATATTAGATATTCTTTTATAATACATTTTAATATTTCTGTTTATCATAAAAGCTAAATAAAATATGTTAAAGAGAATATGTAATGTTTAAGTCAGAGAAATGACTTGATTAAATATTACGATTCAGCTCATTGGCTCAGTTAACCAAATCTCCATGTTACAATTATTGAAGTTGTAAAAAAGTAATTAAGCTTTATGGTGAAAACCTCCCAGGTCTTGTAAAAATCATGGCCTGCTATTCCCAAAGCGATCCAGAACCTTTTAAAGCACCTCCATCAGACCTCCATTAAGACACCATTAGACCACAATAAGTAGCTTTTAGTGATGTCATCCCACTGTCCCATATGTCTATAGTCATCCGCTCCTAATGCTTCTTTATTTAAGAAGATAAACCTTAAGTCACATTAGCTTTATCATCAAATACAACATATTGGCTCACCACACCAGAGCTCAACAATAAAGCTTTCTGTTTCTGCTGGCCTGGTTGAAGCAGCTTTTCAGATTTGTACAGATTCTTCTTAGAACAAAAAAAAATATATTATTAAAATTTTTTATATAATTTTATTTTTATAATTTTCGTTTTTTTATTTCAATATTATTGGCAACAATACCTGTAAATGTAGCTACATTTTAAAATTAAACTGGGCATCCCTAGAACTTAAAGAGGCAAACTTTGTTGGCTTCACCTGCCCAGATTGCTACGGCCCAGCTTTCTGTCTAGCCGCCACGTGTAGCTGTGGAATGAACCACATAATGATTTGTTTCTTATGCTCCACAGCACAAGAGCTTTTTATTTTTCAGTCTCTGCTACACATCTGCTCTGCAGTTGTCCCACGGTTAGAGATGTTTAAAATTCCTCCAGTACACTTCTGTGCAGCCATGGTCCATAGCTTTACCTCATGCAAGTGTGTGCTTCACTGCTTTTCAGTCATTCTTCTGTTTTATTGAGTCACACAAACTCCAAACTTAGTATGCTCCATCCCTAGACAGCATTTTAAGGCATGCGCCCAGCATGAAGGCTGTTGCAATGTCTGAGTACCATAATTATATCTTCTAAGATGCCTTCTTTAGCCAAATTGTAAGGTGGCATTACATATATTCCCATACTGCAAACTCAGTGACAAAAGAAATCCAGGATGCTGCATGAATCAAGAAAAGTGACACTCTTGTATCTTATTTATTAATGTCACTTATTTTCTTCCTGCAGCCAATTTGAATCCCATGTCCCATGCCGTGCATTGTGTGACCAGCATGGCGGCCCCCTCCTGGAGTTGCCTGAGTTTAGATGAAGAGACGGAGGAGGGCGAAGGGAGCACAGAGGACGGCAGGAAGCATGAAGAGGGAGGTCTCAGCTTCCTCCTCAAACAGGAAGACACAGAGAGCCAGGATAATTATATCTGCCTCTATAACCGCCTGGACATATCAGTGCGAGAGATGAAGCAATACGTGGCCCAGATAGATGTGTAAGTGGTGAAGTAGTTTAACAGTGTTCAAAGTAATGTTTAAAATAGATTTAACTTTAAGTGATGAGCTTTTGAAATGTTTTAAATAAAAAAATCTATAGTTAATATATATCTTATCTAATCATTAAGCTAAAATATTTAATAAGCAACAAAAACATTCTCAATTTCTCATCTGAGAGCTCAGGGTAGGTTTTAGTAGCCTCCTTTTGAGTTCAAAACTTCAGGATGTTCTTTTATGACAGTCTAAAAATATTTATGGCTTAGACAGAAAAAAATGTAAGACTGAAGCCATAACAGACGACTGCAGAGAAGACATTTCAGCAGCCTCTCAGGAGGAACGAATGTGTGTTATTCAGTGGCTAGCGTGTGCTGATGTAGAAGTTAATTGTGAGTGAAATGGATTCTTTTCCCAATCCCATTCTCCGTCTCTTTCCCAGTGCCTTTCTGTCAGTCTACATTTCCCTGTCCCATAAATGAACAAAGATCATTAGTAAAATAAAAGGTTGTTTCTTCAACTAGAGACAGTTTTGTCCTTATTGTCTTAAAATACCCTTCAAATAGGCTAAGCTCTCTTATAAAGTTTCACACTCACTAATTTAATTTGTCCATTAAAGTCATTTATTTGATCATAAATAGAGTGAAAATAATATTTTATTTGCAAAATAAAATCATATATTTTTTAGGTTTTTAGTCCAGTGAGGTCGAAGCTGTATTTTCAGGATTCTTTAAAGTTTCGTAGAAGTCTTTCGTAACAATGTAAAGGTTTTTACTCTTTATTTTGATTAATTAAATGTATCCTTGCTGAATGAAAGTATTAATTTTTTTACTCAAATATATGATCCAACTTTTAATTATGATAAAAATAAATCATCAGATAATGATCCCTTATTTTCATAATTTATCTGTTGATCTGATTAATCATAATTGGGCAAATCAACTCATAACTCAAACGTTCAGTGTCAAAACACTTTCATAATTCATTGTAACAGTTCATGTCTATCTATTTCCAAACCTCTCTAAATATGTTTCATCTTAGACTTCTGTCATCGATAACTGGACCGACGCAGCCTCAGGGCTCAGAGCCACCCTCGTTTGAGAGCGCCCCCTCTACCTCTCCCATCCCGGAGGAGACGGACCAAGACAAGACCGAGCATGGCGGGAAGAGAGTGTGCTTCAAAGTCAACGAAGATGATCAGGAGGACTCTGGACATGACACCATGAGCTACAGAGACTCCTACAGGTAAGGAAAAGATTGTGAGATGATGTTTATGAAACATGTTGGAGCCTTCAGGTTCTTAAATGAGGAACACAGGTTCAAGTACAACCTGCAACATGTCCTGATTTCATTACCACTCTGTTCTTAATCTGTCAATATTAATACAAGCACCAATTTTCATTATAGCTTTCAAATTACATTTTGTTTTCTGTGAAATTACATGTATAAACGAAGATTTAAAATCCCAGCACACGTGAAGCAGAGAGAGAGAACGAGACGGGGCTTCTTTGTTTCCTGTCTGCTCCTCCTGTCAAACAGATGTTGCTAAAACAGACACGTAGGGAGACGATAAACATCCCTTACAAAGAACCTGTTGTGCCACAGCAACCCAGACGCCCTCTTTAACTGCTAAAGAATACATTCAGTCAGTGTTATGTCATCATTATATGGAGCAAAGTATGTTTGGTTGTGATCTAGACCTGACGAAGCAGGGCAAAGCAGGGGCTGACCGCAGCCCAGTGGATTTTCTGCTTCTGTCGGGATAAATGGACGCCTGCTTTTGCCCCTCTATCATTATGTGGCGTTCCACTTTAAAATCCTGCTACTCTGTGATAGAGTGAGCTCATGAACAGCTGCAGCCGTCATGTTTTATAGATAGAAGCATTTTTCCTCTATTTAGGCTGTTACAGTAAGTAACTTGATTTGTCTGTGGGATGTAGGTAGGCCGTCTGTTCTTGTTATCGTGAGAAGAGGGCTGGCTGTTAGGGAACATTAACTTTCAAGGGTTCAGGAGGTTGAATGGTGAAATACGAGGAATGCTCCTTCTTTCCTCTTTCAGCTTCTGGAAGTGTTGCAACCTGCTGGTCATGAGCATGATCTGCTTCCATTCTTGGCTTGTGGCGGCACTAAATTTGGCCTCCCCTCTCGTTGTGGGGTGGGGAAAGGGAACTTTTTCTACTCTTTCTACTACTAGTGGCTTGAAGTACAGTCTGTTTTTCCCTCTCGCTTTTTGGAGGAAAAAGACATTTAGAAAGTGTCATTCTGTCTCAGAATAAACATTTTAAGGATACCAAGAAGACATCCACATAAACTTGTTGATCTTAGTGGATAAAAGTTGAAATTGTTGATGAAATTTGTTGATGTTTAAATTTCAGCTCTTATGATCAGTGTAAAATTGTCTTAAAGGTGAGTAAAGGATGACCGTAAACTATCCCTTTATGTAATTCCAAACCTTTATCACTTTTTTTTATGTCCATGCAATGAAAGTCTTCTACATATCTTTTGTTTCCAACAGAAGAAAAAATCATAGAGCCAGACCCTTTGGTATTTTGCAATCGTGTGAACATAAGAATTACTGTGAATTTAACCAGTTGAAACATTTATGGAAGCTTGCATTTATGCCTTTTTTTGCAGTTTTTCTAAAAAGAAAAGTTGTCAGCTATTTAAAATCTGTAATTCTGAGCGTAAACAAAATTCATAGGTGTTCAACCACTATCCTGCCACTGTATTACAGTACAATTCATCATAAAATGAACAGGAATGAAACAGAGATTCTGGAAAGTTGTTTGTTTCAGTGAAGCTTTCCTTCACTATTGTAATTTTTCTTCAGCTTTGAATAATTACTGAACTTTGCATCTGTTTCATTGGCTATAATGCTTTAACAGCGGTTCAAACTTTTTTTGTACATGATTAAATATCTTTTTTTTTTTATATTGGTAAAATTGGAATTGGTCTCTGCAGGCATCCTTTTCATCACATGACAACATTTGTATCTGTGTGTTTTGACAGTGAATGTAACAGTAACCGAGACTCAGTGCTGTCATACACCAGCGTCCGGAGCAACAGTTCTTACCTGGGCAGTGATGAGATGGGCTCAGGTAACCGTCGTCCGTTAGATGTGTTTACAATGTTGAAATTCAGGACAATAACTAACAAGACATTGCTATTTTTATTTTGTTTTCCAGGAGATGAGTTGCCATGTGATATGCAGATCCCTTTAGACAAGCAGGATAAACTCCACGGATGTCTGGAACACCTTTTCAATCAGGTATATTGATTGCCCCTCTCATAAATCAAACTTTTAGTCTCTTTTGCCAATTTAAACGTGATATTCCTTTGTAACTGTTGCCCTTTGTCTGACTCCACTCGCCTCCTTATTGTCTTCTATTTTTGCTCTTGATCAATACATCCCCTCTTAGTTTCTCTCTAACTCCCACAGTATCATTTATCACATTACCATCATCTGTGTGTGTGCACTCTTTGACCTCTGCACCGCTGCTCTTTGACCTCAAAATCTATCGTCTTCTGGAGGTCACCAGATTTTGACCCCCTCTCAATTTCCCAGATATCAATAATGAGCTCTTTTATCCACTGCAGACAGGTAACATGTGGACTGAAAGCAGCAGGCCTGACATTAGCAAGGGCGTTAGCCGGTCTTCAGTTAGCGCAGGATGTGAGTGTGGTGACGGGGTTAACTGTGTCTTTTTCATTCTCAGGTTGACTCGATCAACAGTCTCCTGAAGGGCCCTATCATGAGCAAAGCCTGTGAGGAAACCAAGCATTTTCACAATGACCACAGTCAGCCAGGTACCGCCCGGTCGGGTGTGCATGTGCTATATTTGAATGCTATGTTTGGAAACTCATTTGAGGGATGTGTGTATTTGGGTTCTCTGTTAGTGTGTGTGGGGGGAGGACTTTTATAGGTGGGGAGGGTGTGTGAATGTTTCTGTTTGCATCTGTACGTTATTAACTCTGCATGCGAGGATACCACAGTCGTATGTGTTTTATGCATTTTAGGGGAATGTTTATAATTAACTTCTGTTTAAATATACAAAAACCCACAAAATACATAAATGTTGTCAGAACCCTATGATTCACACTGCCAGTTACACCTGTTTAGACATTTGTAAGATATTGCAAAGCACATTTTTGGCAACACAAAATTATATTTAATCTAATTATATATATTATTGTCCTCTATATACATATATTTATATTTAAATGTTTTATAGAAATCTTAACCCCTACTTTTATTCATTACCAGAGTTTCGGCACTCAGATGACTGGACTGCACGCTGGCGGCATGTCTTGCTCAAGAATATCCAGGAGGACCCTTGGAATCTGCCCATTTCAATCAAATCTTTAGTTAACAGCCTTCATCGCTTCGTAGAAGGTAAGTTATTATAAATCTATTTACTTTTTTAGTACGTCAAAATACTAATGGTGTTTTAGGAGTCCTTCAGAATTAACTTTAAACTTGTATTAAGTTCTGGATCCATTCTGGTATTAAATGCACATTTGAAAATCCTGTCCTACATTTTTTGTCTTAAATATCTTAAGGGGCCATTCACACAGAATGGGGCAGTGGAATAAAACAATCAAGTCTCTCTCTAGAGTCTAGACCTTCTGATTTTTTATTCCACTCTTTTTTTTGTTATTATTTAACTTGAGTGCCACTCTTTTAGAATTGCATGTTAAAATAGAAAGCAGACATTATTTGTGGAAGCTTTCATTTCCCCTCCTCACAATTTTTCAATAAAAAACAATAATAGCTAAACAAACTCCTTAAACTATTTTGTTGAATATTAAATACTTTGTTTAACTTAAGATGGCGTCACATGTCTGTCATAGAAAAGCTATGGAAAAGCAGTGCAGTGGAAATGCAAAAACATATGCTGTGTGAACAGCCCCTACACCAGTAAACTGGATTACAAAACGGTTTCATGTTCAAGTTGTCCAGGCTATAATGCCCTGTATTATTGTGCATTAGGTTTTATTCATGTTTATTTGTAACTGTTGCAGATGGAAGGAGTCAACTCTTGTTGGCGTTGCTTAAATGCACTGGTAAGTTACTCTAGATTTGAACCTTTCCCTTTGTTGTACTTGACCATTGTAGATCATTTCAAATAGCTATTGAAATTCAACCCAGAATGTTTACATGGTCACGCACTTGCATCGTCATCTGTGTGAGACTTCAGAAAGGCAACTGCATTGTGTGTGATTTATCATCCCTACTACTGTTCTGGACTGAGCTGTATTTACAGACACCTCCATGTGCTGTGATAAGGGAGTGTTTTATTAGAATTCTGTAGCAGGGAGTGTGTTGCATATGTTTGTGTGTGTGCAGTCAGGTTGCAGTAGGGTAAAGAGAAAGTGAGAGTGGGTTTGTCCCGTGGGGTCTGTGCTGGGAGACATATGGAAGCTGTTGAGCGTTTGCTTTGGAACCTGATCTAGAGCCCTTATCCCTACTGCTCCACACAGACAGCAGCTCCAATCCCTGGTCCCACCCAGCGCTGCTGTGAAAGCCACCATCTGCTTAAAGTATTACACACGCTGTTAACTGTTTTAGGACATTCAGAAAGCCCATCAGACCACTGTTTGGGACATATACTGATCTGTTAACAGTAAATTCACAAAATCAGAAAAGCCTGAAATAAATGTATCATCATTTGCACCAAAATATTAAACTGTTTTCAACATTAATAATAAAACAATTTTTTTTGAGCAGCAAATCAGCATATTAGAATGATTTCTGATCATGTGACACTGAAGAAATGGCTGCTAAAAATTCAGCTGTCATAACAGCAATGCATTACATTTGAAAATATATTAATAATTGTATAAATGTTTCAAAAAATTGCTGTTTTAACGTATTTTTATCAAATAAATTCAGCCTTGTTGTGCGCAAGAGGCTTCTTTTAAAAACATCAAAACATCTTGCCAGTGCCAAACTTATGAACAGTAGCGTATCTTTTCACCAGAGTACTGAATATGAATATACAATAATATTTTATATTAAAGTTTAAACAAATGATTGGGTCAAAGACACATTTTTATTTGTCTGTATGATTTAATGAAAATCTGATACAAACCTATGGAAAAATAATAACATGTTTTCCATGCATAATGAATAAATGTAAGTGCACACACATGTATATACATATATTTATGCAAGTATCATGAATTATTTTCTGATCTAATTACTCTTCTGTCACAGACACAGAACTCCAGTTGCGACGGGACGTCATATTCTGCCAGTCTCTGGTGGGGGCGCTGTGTGCATTGGCAGAGCAGCTTGTGAATGCGCTGAACCTGCGTTTCAACAATAACGGAGAGTATGAAGAGGACAGTAAAGAGGTCAGCCGGAAATGGCTGGAGCAGATCGCCACCATCGGAGTGCTCTTTAACTTCCAATCAGCACTCTCTCTACATGTGGTAAGACTACTAAACTTATCACATCTTATCATAGCTGATTCATAGACAGTCATCCCACAATAACACAGTGCTTTCTACTAATACACACAAGCATGATAATAAAGTTTTAGAATTTAATCTTGAGACTATTAGAACTAAATACAGAACCAAGGCCATCATATCCTGGATTTTCCTGGATGTGTGTAGTATTATTTCAGCCATATACTCTCCTGCTTCAGCATGAAGATCTTGATTATTTTGGGCTCACAAACTGTTTACTTGGACAGAGAGAAGAGCGAATCATGCTGGAAGATACAAAAGCAGCACTGCAGGATCTGGAGAAAGTCACCGTGCTGTTCCGCCCACTGGAGAACGAGTGCCTTGTCCCAAGTATGACACCACACCACATATATTAACATATATCGAGTAATAGCTTGTCAATCACAGTGCCAATAGAAAAATACATGGGTATATGTGTGTGTGTGTGTGTCTGTGTGTGTCTCTGTGTGTGTGTGTGTGTGTATATGTATATGAGTGTGTGTACCTACTTAACCATATTTTGGGGACGAATCTACACCCAAAAGTCTGACAAAGTCTCCAAAAACCTCCCGTTGTAATGACGTCCTCATTTGTAAAACGGGTTTAAAAATAAACTAAACAAAGTTAGTTTTTTTTATTGTGAAAATGCAGAAAGTCTCCTGTGAGGGCTAAGTTTAGGTGTAGGGCAATAGCGTAAACTATTAAACTCTTATTGTCTTATTATTAATCACTGGATAAAGGTCTGCTTTTATTTGTGTACACTCACAATGAAAACAAAACAGATTTTATATATAATATAACATAATGTAATAATATTTAGTATTTTCACATCTAGGTGGATTTTTTTCTTCTATTTGCACTACTGTCTGTTCAAAATAAATGAAAAGAAACCGAGCATAGTAGATTTATTTTTTTCCTGTGAAAAAAGTGAAAGCCAAAACACTCGTCCTTTATATAGCGTCATCCCTTCCCCTCCTCCTCACACACACACACACACACACACCTCCAGATGTCCTCTTCAGGAATGTCAGCACAGTTAGTCGTGATAGGAGAACTGCTTTATCTGCCGTCTTCTGTTTTGGTTTGAGTAAATCTGAGGGAGGATGTTCTGCTCTGTGGCTTGTTCCTGCCGCAAATGTGTTTTATTTACAAGGTCATCTCTGTGTTGTAAAAATGTGAACAGCTTGGCTTTTTCCCCTTTCACACATCTGTGAGGTTTTTGCCTTTACTCGTCTCATCAGGCTAATTACAACCTAATTAACCTTACAAGTGTCCCATTGTGACCTCAAACATAAAGAATACTGTATACAGTACGGGTATAGACTTTTCTTAAATGAAGTAGTTCAAAGGACTAGAAATCTTCTTTCACTGTGACTCACGCATCCTTTAATGCACGTTTCTCCAGACACATCTGTGCATTACCAGGTGGAAGGCAGTCGGCAGGCCATCAGGGTGACAATGTTCTTGGACCGCTGTCAGTTCAGTGAGCTGCCAACACGACTGCAGAACGGAGGCTCTTTGAAGCTTCAATCAGTCCTCTTCACTAGAGGTGGGAGCAGACAAAAGAAACCAGATAAATGATTATTTCCATTCTGAATGTGTTTCGTTTGTAATTCACAGTTCGAAAACTTTGTGAGCTGCCTACAAAGGTTGTATTTTAAGGCAATATAGGCTGTTCAAAAAGGTCGCTTTCTTAATTATGCTCCATTTATGTTGAGGAAACACCTATCCCAAAATGCAACTGTGTTGAGAATAAATCAAGGCAAGAGAAGTGTACATTTTTTTGTTTTTATTACATTTGTATTGTGTTTTTCTTGGATATGTCTATATCAGTTTTAGTTCTAGTTATTTGTTAAGAAATGATTCCTTGGCATCTAGCTGAAATAAATAGTGTATTTCGGTTTATTTCAAGTAACAAAAACAAATAATGGTTTTCATTTTGTTTATTGTACTTAAAAATAAAAATAATAACCCTGGTAATGACAGTGAATTGTTTTACTTGGTTTTTGTTTGTGCTGTGTATTATTATGGGTTTGTGCAACATGCAAGCCTGGTATCAGAAAACTATTGAAATCAATTGAGGTTCTTATGAAATATGAAAATGAGTAGTGTTCCAAATCTGTCACTTGTGAGGTTCCATGAGGTTTAGGGTTCTGGGTCTGCATTTATGACTCAAATCCAAATATTGGCCTTATTTTAAAACTTTTAATTATAGAATTGAAAGGCCTACTCCGATGTCTACTCAGATGTCACAGTATAAGGAGAGAGTGCTAGATGTGTATCAGCCCATAATTAATCATGGTCCTAAAGTGCGCATTTAGAACTAGTTGAAGCCTCTCTGTTTCCTTTGAGTTGTGGTGTCCATCTAGTGGTATGTGGAGAGCACTACAGCATGTTTCAGAGCTTGACATTCATTTGTATTTTCTTCATCTTTATCAGGGCTGGAGAAGCCAGAAGGTGTGCTGTCTCAGGATTGTGTTGCCATGGAAGAGTTTCAGCAGCGCACAAATGCTCTGTCGCTGGAGAAGGTCAAAGGTTATTACCGCAAGCTCAGGTACGTTTGGCCATCATACCGAGTGACCCTTGCTTGAAGTATTGATTGATTTGAATTTTGCTGCTAAGCTATTTATATGAATGAATAACATAGTTTAAAAAGATAACTTTCAAAATATAAGTTAAACATCTCAAGTAAATAATTTATGTAATCTATTTTAGATTTAAATGGCAAAAAGTGTTTGTGGTTTATACAATGTCTTTCATTTTGTAGGGCTTTTTATCTGGAGAAATCCAATTCAGACTCAAATTCCACTGCAATGAAAATAGACCAGGTAATATCCTAACTCACTACCATTCAATTGTTTGGTCAGTTGACTTTTGTTGTTGTTTTTATTCAGCAAGGATGCATTACATTGATCAATAGTGAGAGTAAAGACATATACAATGTTACAAAAATGTATGTTAAAAAAAAAGTACTTTCCATTTTGAAGGAATCTTGAAGATATATAACACAAATGTATTTTTTACGTTGATATTGTTCAAAAATAATAATAAAAACAAGTTTATTGAGCGCCGAATCAGCATATAGAATGATTTCTGAAGGATCATGTGACACCGAAGACCGCAGTAATGATTGCTGAAAATTCAGCTTTTTCATCACAGGAATAAATTACATTTTGAAATATATTAAAATAGAAACCAGTTATTTTAAATTGTAATAATATTTCACAATATTACAGTTTTAACCATACTTTATGCAGCCTTTGAGATCATAAGAGACTTCTTTTAAAAAGAAAACAAGGAAACTTACAGACTCAAGCTTGTATGTTTTGGCTAGGATTCCTGTACAGAACAGAACACAATCAAAATGCAAGGAAATCAATGCTTAGAAAAGTTGTATTCAAGTTTAAAAACAAAACGTTTAATCTAATAATTTTAATCTCCAGCTCCTCCGGCCGCTTAACACCTTGGATGACCTCTGTCGGCTCATGCAGACGTATATGAATGTAAAACCTGGCTCTGCGGGTCAGCCCTCTGGAGTCAGTGTTCTTGTGGTGTCCTCTGAACTCTGCAACCGGCTGGGAGCCTGTCACATCACCATGTGTGCCACTGGGATGCAGAGGTATCTGCTGGCAAATGTTCCAATAGTCACGTGTGAATCCACAGATGAAATTAGAGTTTTATTGAGTGACGGCTCAAAACACACGCTTCTTAACTTTAAGCCTCTTACTACTGAAGTGGAGCCACAGTCAAATTTCTACTGTAAACTATATTTTATTTTGACTTTATTTCTTGCTCAAATGTGCATCTAATCCAGGTGATTTGTATCCTAGGTTACTGCTACAGTAAGATACACCTATAACAGATTGTCTAAACTGCCTCTTGACTAAGGTTTTTGTTCTGTGTAGGTGTACTCTGACTGTGTCACTGGAGCAGGCCGTTACTCTATCCAGAAACCACGGCCTCATGCCCCGCTGCCTAATGCAGACCATGGACATCATGCGCAAACAGGTACAGCTTATGACATGTATCTCAAACTGCGCACCTTATGTCTTTAAAACTTACAAAATCAATCTTGTGGTTGGTAGAAAATGTTCTACATCTATACCTGCTGATAAATTGGCCAATCCACACTAACTCACATTAAGTCACTAAATCAAAAGATTGAGTAAATTTATTTTTATTTTCTATTTAAATTATTCACTTAATCTGTATTAATGGCAAGAGATGAGAAATAGAACGTAAACAGAAAATGTACACACAGACATTGTAAAAGAATAAACATTGACACATATTATAGCTGCAGGTAGCAACTTCTGGGCCAATCACATGCATGTTGTATGACGCAACAGATTTGTTTGGCCATAAAATGTCCAATTGTGTACTAGGATAAAACAAAAGTGGTTGATTTGGCCAATAGGTGATGCTGTTGCATTCTTAAGGCATGGCAGCAATGCCATATACAGTCAAAAGTGTGCCAAAGCACAAGTTGTTAAATGAGGGCATCATACTGAATATTTTAGGTGCAGTTTTTTCAGTGTGAAAAAACTATTTATCCAGACTTGTACTGTATGGAGTGAAGAAGCATGACTTACCGTGGTTTACTGTACAGTAGGTGGCCACTAAAATGCTTCTGTACACTTAAAGGACAACTTCACAGATTTTCAACCAGTTTGTATGTTACCTGCTCTCAGATATCATCTGTATTTGTCAGTCAAATCTGCCAGATGACAGACTTTTGCTAACAAATAAACTGAGATATTTGGATTCACGCTACATAGAAAGTGTGCACATTGTTCATTTACATATACTCCTGACTTTGTCAATAAAAAGTTAGTTAAAAATTGTTGATGTTTTCCCTTAAAACTGTAATGGTAATTATATACAGCAATTGTCATGTCATTACGGCAAAGAGATGAATTTAGAAGATATGTCTTAACTTTCTCTATTTGTTGAACTGTAAGCTTTTGACTGGCATCAATTCCAGATGGTCCGACTCGAATTTGGTCACTTGGATGAAAACTGTAGGAGTTTGAATAAAAAGTGTTCATGAATACAAAATCTAGTTTTGAGAGACTGACTCCAAAACTGACAACAGATATATTGAGAAAATGCCTAGTCTGTGTGCTAAATTGTACAACTTTTAGCATACGGTTCTATAGGTCGCCATATTATGTGAGAAGTAGAATAATAAAAACCTTAACAGATACAATGCGTGCCTACACACCTGCAGGGCTTGACTTATGCTTGAATATATCAATAAATATGTGTGGGCAAGTAGTCTAAAGGATAAAGAGTTGTTGGTAATTCAAGCAACAAACTAGTAATATACACTCAGAAACAGACGAATCTAAAGTTTCTGATGAAACTCTTTACCATGTTTTAAGAGCATGAAAGCTTTTCTGATGGGCAATAATAACTGTCTTCATTCACAGGGCACCAGAGTGGAGATTTCTGCTAAAAATCTCAGAGTAATGGACCAGATGCCGCCGTGTGCTCCCAGGTATCACTGACTCTTGCTCTTTAACTTTTAAAATGGAAAGTCATTATTTCTGGCTGGCTTTAGAGTTGAATGAAACTTCTACAGTAACCAAACCTTTTTTAATCCTCATCACAGGCTCTTCAGGTTGTGTTTACCTCCCTCTGATGGAGATCTTTGAAGGAGATGATATCTGTCTCTCAGTCCTTCTAAATGCTGGGAGATATCAAGACTGGCTTATCATTTTGAGACATTTCCAGCACATCTCAACTCCCGGCCAGCCTCATCCAGAGAGGTCCGACTGAGGTCAACACAACGAGGAATGAGAACCATCTGACCACCTTTATCTCCTGCTCTGGCAGCTGAGAAAATCGCTAATGCTAACGATGCTAATCTTGGCTAGCAGTGTCTGTTCACATTGCTACATTGTTTGGTCTCCTAATGGATCTCGACTGGCATGTGACTGGCTAAATCTAACTGTAAAAGGCTGTATTATCTCTTCCTTTCGCCTCTTACTGCAATCTTGCGTCAGCAAGTAGGGTGGTTTGGTCTGGATGGCGACGTTAAGTTCAGATATGTGGTGATTATGTGCAATTACTGTAGCTTAGCATGCGTGTGTCTGCACTGTGTCATGGGAGGTGGTGCCCTCAGAGAGCTGTTGCGATTCTCTCACTCACATCAGGTATTACGAAAGTACTGAAATCATTCCAGACTACATGGACCAGTTACAAAATCGTAATTCTCATCTGTCATTGTTTAAAATTAGCTTGGTTCTGTTTAACAACGCAATTTTATTGTGAAGTTCTAGCAACGGCACATTTAAAGACTAACAATGAAAGAGCTGGAGGCTATAAGCCTCTCAAACATAGGCCTGCATACAAAATACAAGACTTCACTGCAAACAAGGTTGAAACGTTATTGATCAACTAGGAGAAAACAAATGGTGTATAGCACTCTTTAAACATGAATCAATGCTGTTACAGTGCGTGACTGTCCTGGGGAGCTGCTTTGCTCCCCAGGACAGTTCCTGTTTCCCTGTTTGGAAAAGCACAATAAAAAAATGCTTGTGTTCTTCAGTGTTTATTAAAAGTACTGTACATTTTTGAAGATAAAGAGACGCAAAGGGATCATGTGAAGAATCAATAGATATAGTAGGATTTTATTGAAGTTTTGTATTTAGGTAAATATATATGTATGTATCAGAGGAATCCGCATATGCTCTTTGGGAACAGCAGTGCTATAATTTAAAGAGTATTAATAATGTTAAAAAATATAATTTTGTATTCTTAGTGTATATTTGGATAGGAAACGTTATTGTGCTTTTATGTTCGATATTTAAAAGTCTAACGTCAGCTGTGTGGTCAGTAACCGAGAAGGCCTGGAAATATAACAGTGTTCCTGGATTAGTTTGGACTAGTTAAGCTAGTATGTACAGTATGTGACCGCTTTTGTAACATGCAAAGTCATGCAAATTTCATTTTTATATATATTATATATGTTACCTTCAGTAGTCCTGACAGTTGACTGTATTTGCTCAAATTTGACAATTTTAATGACGCAAATAATGCAAATAATAGTGACAATAATGCAACAAAGCATCATGTCTTAATGAAATCTTAATGAGATGTTTGTTGTGTTTGTATTTTAGCTCGTAACACGTCACTGTCTATTACATAGCAGCATGGAAGTTAGACTTAAAACCATGGTAAAATATTTTAAACAATACTTGAATTTATGCTAATAAATAGTTTTTTTTCTCCTCGATCGATCCAAATTGAAGCCTAGTGTTTTTAAAATGCAGATTTATTTTTAATTGGATTTTAACATTTGATTTGGTCCTCAAAGCAAATGGTTTGTAAGCTGGAAACAACGGTTTTTAATCCACAGAATCTGCGCAGTGTCATTATTGTATGTTTAGAAGGTCCTTGTTGTTGCTTGTTATTATGCTTTATAATGTCCACATGAAACCTATCATTTCTGCATGATAGACTTAAATCTAGTAAAAACCCAAAGACTTAGCATTAGCATGTTCCTATCACTGTATATTCAAATCTCAGGTTTCGGCACTGTCGGTCCATTATTGTGCGATTCGCTTCCCCTTTCAAAAGTTATGACTGAATCATTTAACATCACTAATCAGTCAGCTGAAACATGGTATGCTTGTATTCAAATATTTTTTTTTTTTTTTACTTTAAACTCCTGTCCTGCTTTCAGTAATATGTTAAGTTTATTATTGCCGATTTTTAACTTTTTGCCTCAATTTCAAGTGTACTTTTTAGCTCAAAGAGCAAAACAATATTCAATGGTGCTTACAAATTGCTTGGTCATACTTTCATTTCAAAATTGTTTTCTTAATTTTACATATTCTGTTGGTTTCTATTAATAAGAGCAGCTTAATCAAAACCTCACTGGTGGAGTGAAGGAGTAGATCTAATCTGCATCTGGAAATATTTAACTTATAGTTTATATTATTAATGTTTGACCGTGATGTCTCTGTCTTTATGCTGTCCTGAACTGTTAATTATAAATACATTGAATGGCTCTTAAACTTATCTTGCTGGTAATGTAAGCATGTATCCAGTTGTTTTTAACACTGTGTTGAATTAAAAGCATTGTATTGAGCGTTTAGAAGTAATGTAATATCTATATTTAGATCCTCCAAGAATGCACCTTCAGGTAAAACTAAAGACCTGCAGTAAATCCAGGGGCCCGAAGCCTCAGAATTTTCTAATTAGGGATGTAAAATTGCCTTATACCCTTAAGCTCAGTGTGTCACCCTCGTTTCCGAATGCAGCCTCGATAACAGTGTGGTGATTTTATAGCACCCTTCAGTCTGACAGGAGTAAAGCATAGGTTTGTCTTTATGCTGTATTTAATGCATTGCTAATATCAAACAAAATAAGAGTATATGTTTATAAATTACTATTGATCTGTCATTGTTAAAGATTATCTGCACAGAACAGGTTACATAACTGTTATAGTATATATAAGTGGGCATGGAGAGGGGTTAAGAACAGTGAAACATCCTACAGTGTTTATTGCACTTTCAATTAAACCACAGCTTTTGATTAGTCTGCCTTAATTTTTTAAATGTTTTACTTTAAGTAAACATCACCTTTTTTGACATGACACACCAGCCTGGAGTGACCTACTGCTCGTCTCCATTGTGCTGTGTGGAGACATTAAGATTTCAGCTTTGCAAAGTTCTATTTCCTGTTCTTCCATGAATGATTTAAATAGCTTTCTAATTATTTACTAATTGTAACATCAGCCCCTTCATCTAAAATCCGACAGCTGATAAATTAAATATAGAGGCTCGTGCAGGAGCCGGAAGGCATATAAAGGACTACCCATTGCAGTTTCGCCTTAGCGTTTCAATTGGCTTTTAGTACGAGACCACCGCACTACAGAACAGAACACACCCCGGTTCGGCGATGTCTTCCCACGACTCCCTTATTCACTCGTTTGGGTCTTTCAAACTGTAAGGATGGTGAAAAAATCCGCCAATGGCGAAGTTTATCACCCTCCGGCAGGGGAGAAGAAAATGAAAGTCGGCTTTGTGGGACTAGACCCCGGGGCTGCGGAGACGAGCCGAGACGGGGCACTTCTTATCGCCGGTTCTGAGAGTACAAAACGGGGCAGCATCCTGAGCAGACCGAGGTCCAGCATCTCCAGAGGGAGCATCGCTCACAAAAGAAACGCGCGCTATCGCAGACTGCAAAATTTCCTTTACAATGCGCTTGAAAGACCCCGCGGCTGGGCGTTCATTTACCACGCTTATGTGTGAGTATGTGCTCCGTGATTTGCGTTTCTGCATGGCGTGGGAATCAATCACCCAGCTTTACCGACAGAGATGCTGCTGTGCTGCACCGCCCAGAATGCTGAAAGTTTGAGATGTTGTCGGCCTGCCTGCAGCGTTTGTCGCAGAGCGTCAGTCAAAGAGTGGGAAAATATGTAAAAGTTTTGTCTGTGCAGTAAATGTCAATATTCATTCAGAGTCAGGCCGCCACATGAGCTTTTCACAGCTGTACATATTTCATTAACTGAGTCGTTGAACCGTGTTCACATGATTATTAATGATGCATACTGTAGACTCAGTGCACTGGGTATCGTTAGGCAGCGGTTTCAGCACCGGTCAGCTCCTGTAGTACCGCGTCAATGTGCTCGTGTTTGCCGCGGCAACAAATCCGTGTTGTTTGCCAGGGCGGGGAGAACCGGGCCAGAGGTTCACGGCTACGCCGGTGACATGCAAACGGGGGTGTCGCTGTGTTCTTCACTGTGGCACAGGGCTGTAGGAACGATCTGGAGGGGACTCATTTTCAGACCTTCTTAGTCTGGCTTATGAATATTAATTGAGTGACGTAACTTTCGCGTAAATGATTGGCTGAAAGGCAGTTCGTGAGTCCGAGCCTTACCAAGCATCGTTTACAAGGCAATTTTTGCGTTCAAAAGTAGCTAGACAACGAGAATTATGTTATATCGATACTTTTTTTTAATTTAAGTGATTTTACATGATACTTGTGGCTTAAATGTGGTGGTCACGGACTCACGGCAAGACTGTCAAAAAAGCGCATTTGTCTATGTTTGTATCAGAACAAAAATTATTTATTTAAATTATTATTATTTTTTTTTTACAGTATGTCTTGTTTGTTATATTAAATGTCTACTATTTATATCAAAACAATGGTTATCACTATGTTGGGTCAGCTGTGTATAATGAGCCGGAAGTAAGTCTGAATCGGTTCGTGATTCAATCTGAATTATTCGAGTCTTTTTTCTCCTCTAAAAAATACTGAATAATGTCAGATAAGGGAAAAGTGCACTGAATGAATAGAGTATTTACCTAAAATGAAACGCAACTCTACTGTATGCTTGCCAAAAAAAAAAACTTAATTCACCCTAACCGCAAAATGCATTTCCAACCAAGGAGTATCAAAACAATACACAACACGGAAGAACCACTACTACGATTATTGGACATGAAGCGTTTACTGTAAATACCTTACCATATTATATTAATGTAGGATAGCTTACTGCAGATACGGTTAATGCGTGGAAAGTAAATCACTGTAGCCTAATGTTTGCTACTGATTCATCAGGCTATAGATGAAATGCCATACATTCTTCTTAGACTAGCCTACATTCATTTTTTCTGTCCAAAAATGCACGTTTTGAACTACTGTGAATCCTTATGAGGCTTTATTTTACTTTCCACTGGCCTTATTATATTTTCTACATCATTATCTTGCTGAACTGTCCCTAATCAAAAATCTATCCGGATTCAAATTTCTATAGTAATTTGTCCTGTCCTAAAGGATTCTGATAGGAATTTAAAGAGAATCAAATAAGATCCCGCAGGCTAAACTGAAGTTCTGTTATGAAGGAGTTTTTTTTTTTGCCTGATATTGTGTAATCATTATTACCCTAAAATAATGTTTTTCTGTTGGGTTGGGACTGGGGGCTTAAACCGTTTAGACATGATATTAGTAATCATAACAGTCATATTTCATAACAGACTGTTATGTTGTAAACGACCTTGTGTTTGTTTTTTTGTCATGGTGGAACTCACTAGAAGATTGAAGATCCATTAAGTTCCCATAGGATTGGTTTTAAATGATGACACTTACAAACCTCTGTATTTTTGGTTAGAGAGATTAGATTGGTCCTGTGATTGAATCCTAAGGCAAGGCGTGTAGCATCACTTATTCTGTAGCCTTTTAGAAACACATAGAGCTCCATTACCACAAATGACTTTGAGATCCATTCATCTCTTATGACGCCTATAAACCAATCTGTCATAATGCAGCATCATAAGCTCAGACTGTATCATAGATGCTGGAGCATGAGATCTCTAATTTTCTGAGTGGCTGTAAATGTCTTTGTCCGCTCTGCTGGTGATGCAACCCTCATAGAAGACTCCCACTTCAGCCTGAGATATGAATGTGAGTTCTGAAGATACATTATTTATACAGTCTCCGTATTTTACTCTGTCATGTGACACACACACACACACACACACACACACACACACACACACATTGAGTGCAGTGCAGTGTAGTGTGCTGACTTTGGCCTCTTACTTTAAGTGTTTTTTCTTACTGTTTCACAAGCATTAATGAGATAGATCTTTGCTTGCTGTACAGACTCAGCTAAGCCTTTATTTCTCAAGCTTATGGAAAAGGGTACAAGGAGATATTTAGAAGTAGTGAATGCTTTGATATGCAAGTGAGTATTTGTTTCTTATTACATGGAACTTCATTTTGCTGCTAGTCAGTTGTTGGCAAGTAATGCGATAAAAAGGGCAAGAAAATAATATTATATTATGTACTACACAACAATATACACTCACAGCTAAAATTGGGGTCAGTAAGATTCATATGAATAAAACAATGATCAAAAGTGACAGTAAAGACATTCATGATCTTACAGAGAAGTTCAAATGAATGTTTTATTTTAAAACAATTTCTAATAATAAGTGTTTTTGTGCACTAATTCAACATATTATAATTATTTCTGAAGGATTATGTGACATTGAAGACAATTTGTTCTGTATTTTTAATTAAATAAATGCAACCTTTGTGAGTATAAGAGACTTCGTTCAATAACATAAAAAATATTTCCAACCCCAAATTTTTGAACTGTATTGTAAACTTTTAAGACATCACTTAATTGTTGTTTAACATGAAATATAATTGAATGTCACCTAATAACAAAGCATTGTATATGTCCTTGGTTCAGTCTGGAGAGTCTGGTTTTGAGATAATTACTAATGGGGTGAATGAGGTAAATTGATTACGCTACTACCTTATCTGCTCGCTGCTGACTCAAATAATGTGTCTGTGTTGTCTCTCTGTTTGACAGGCCTGTATATTCTACCCAGCCTTACCATTTCCAGATTAGTCTGTGGCTGTTGCCAACATCAAGAGCAATAACCAGCCTCACAAAGACAAAAGGGCTTGATGACTATTTGTTTTCATGTTTATTTAACTGGTTTGTACTATAGGTTTGTTAGCAGTATCACAAATAGTGAGTGTCAAAATGCTGTATTGTTGCTGAGGTAATTGCCTTCTTACCAAGCTTGTGCTTGATGCCTCTGTGGTCTGTTTGTGAAAATCATATTAGATTTCCGTAGGGCTTTAAAAGCACAACGTTTGCAGTGTTGGGAAGGTTACTTTGGAAATGTAATAGGTTACAGATTACAAGTTACCCTACTTAAAATGTAATAAGTAGTGTAACTTTTCAATTACTTTATTAAAGTAATGTAACTGATTACATTTGATTACTTTTTGATTACTTTTTGAAATTTCAATGTTTCAACTGTTAATCATTTTTAAACATGTAAAGCAGGCAGGGTTAAACCTTACAGTAGTGCTTAACACTGATTACTGTCAGACTTTCAAAATCCTTCATCACTTAAATGAAGATTATAATATTTTAATTTTAAAGGAGACATTGGATGCAAAATATCTTCATTTGTATATAAATGTGTCTTAGTAGTGTGTAGACACAACCACACACAAAAAAATTGCTACTTCATCGGAATGGTACGAGACTTGGTGACTTTTATGGTAGTCGCTATGTGACCACAAAAAAAAATTTGGACTTGATTCGAAAAAGCTAAATGCCGGAAATAGTCTCACTTATGTTGTTCACATCAAAAATGACCACCATTGGAAATGAATGAGAAATATACAAAAAATACAGTCATCGGTGTTGTGTTTGGTGATGAGTTTTTGGCTCAAGGTCTGCATTTAAAGTCACACCAGAGGTGTTCAGCTGGGATTAGGACTTGGCTTTCTGCAGACCAGTCAAGTTCTTCCACACTGACTGAATCATCATTTCTCTTTAATCCTTGCCTTATACACAGAGGCACTGTCATGTTAGAATAGAAAAGGGTCCTGTGCAAACTGTTGCTATAAAATTAGAAGCACACAATTCCCTAGAATATCATTATATGCTTAAACATTAAGATTTGTACTCGTGGAAATTGCTAAAGTAGTCAAACCTTTCATTAGAAGAGAATGACCCAATACTTTTGGAAATATAGTGTATATCCAGATCCACAACTTAATAAAAATAAGTATTTATGCCTAAAAACCACTTGGACGTTTATAATCATTTATATAGAGTTAAATAGGAATCTAGTGGCTAAACTATGGAATTGCAGATGTTTTTCTTTTTTTTTTTACTCCGACCAGATGGCACTAATCTGACTTCAAAAATTGGATTTTAAAGGCATTGTCTCTATTATAACATGAAATACTGCCATAATTTATAAGCAATAAAATTGCATTATTTTCATAATTTGTATATTATCATGTAAAGAGATATGCAGCGAAACGAGACGTTGTGAACAGAGCTGTTTTTGACAAGGTAAAAAGGGTGTTGTTTTACACGAACACTGAGACCATTTCAAGAAGACCCTAAAGAATCATACCAGCTTGTGGAAAATGGGCATCCGATGTCCCCTTTGAAGCACAGCCACCACAAAATCAGACTTACTTTGAGATAATTCCTCTGAATATAAATACATATTTAAAATCATAACAAGAAATAGTTTAATAGTGCTGTTTTTGAAATCAAATCTTTGCATAGTTATTACAGAAAACACCTGTTAATCTTAAAAAATAAAGCATTTATATAATAGAAAATAAAAGGGTTATCAAATAAGCATATTATCAACTCCTGAAACATTGGCGTTTCATATTTTATAGCACTCACTGCAATTTATGAAAGAAATCAATACAATCCATATGTGGGAGTGTGTGAAAAAAATAGATGTAACCCCCTTTTGTAATCCTTAACATTTTCATAAGTAACTGTAATTTAATTACATATTTTTCTCAGTAACTGTAACTGATTACAGTTACTTTTATTTTGTAATTCAATTACGTAATTCCGTTACATGTAACTAGTTACTCCCCACACTGAGCGTTTGTAAAGCACCTTGCCTAAAGGCAGCACATTCAGAGATTTGCATGTCAGTAAGTCATCAGCATCAGTAAAGCATAAAACTCCAGTGTAGCTGTATTAATGTCCAGTTAGTAATAAATGACTTCCTCTGAAGTCTTCTGAAGCCACTACATGGCCATAAAGTCCAAACCATCTGAGAGTAGGAAGGTGAGCAATCATTTCTCATAATGTGATGTGTTCTTGTAAGCCATGTCACTGGTTCTGCACGACTCAGCATCTTTTTGTAATGAGTAAAGATTCGATTTCCTGTGAGGATTCTCGTTTGAGCTGATTTACTTACCATTGACTTTCTAATCCTCTGTTTCTCATCTTTATTAATGCAGCCTTCATTTATTCACCTCGGCCTCATTTCCTTTAGGACCAGTTTGTTTTACTGGTCTCTTTCTGTTAGATTGTTCCAAATTAGCAGATTATTTTCTGTTATGACATATAATATTAATACCTGGGGCAGGTTAGTGGGGAGGATGTATTTTATGCCTGACACCTTTACAGTCATTCGACAGCAACTCAGATTTGACCTTATAGAGGAACAGCAAAAGCTGTTCTGTCTGAAATCAATACTAATACCACGTATAGTTTCTTTATCATAATGTTTCTCTTTGCATAATGAAGAAGTCTGGAATTCTGCCTAATTCATTACTCTCACAGGGCTGAAGTCCAAAAAGGCAGATTCACATAGACTCAGGGCCAAAGACTAAATAAATAATGTCTGCTTTGTAAAGTGAAACTGTCCACTGCAATGGAATAAAACAAGATACATAGTTTTGTTAAAAGATTACATTTAAAACAAATCTCACCTAAAACGAACAAAAAGGAATGCAAACAACACAAGAACATGTACACGTCCATTTAAAAGAAGAAAGATGCCAAACTAAAAAACAAAACAAATCTTACTGACCCCAAAGCATATTATTCACAACAATGTGTTGGTGCACCTCAGATGGAGCTGCAAATTATAAACATGTTTTGAAATAATTCTCAGCAGCTACATCGTCAGTATTTTAAAATGAATATGTTATATATCAAATAACAGTGAACAGGGTTTTGTTTTTGTTCTGGAGAAAATAGAGTGAAACGGGCACCTTTATTTTCATTTTCACCTTCATCATCTCAGACTGGCTTCTTTTTCTACTTATTGAAGACATTGCACCAGTTATTTGACATTTAACTTTATTACACAGCACCACATCTCACAAATCACTGTTTGTTGCCTCTCTAATGGTGTGAATCTGGGCAAAACCACTGCAGTCAAATGTTTTGCAAGTCTCCGGGTAGCTTTGGATGTCAGGTCAGAGTATTTCTGGTTTCCCCAAAGGTTTATGTCAATGTGTTGTTTTTTTATCTGTGTTTTTTTCCCCCTCTCTCATTGTACATGGCTGTGAGGCCCAGAGAGGTTTTATCATGCTAATGAGACTTTCAGCTATTTTAGTCTCATTTCCTTCACTCTCATTCTTTCTCTTCAGGGATTTATCTCTGAGTTTAACTGCAGAGTGTCAGGAATTCTCCAAGGATTCTTGCCTCTCTCAAGCCGGTATTTTTCCTTATAGATCACAAAGCCAACGATAGGCCCAAGAGGGCCAATTCCAATTAAGTGTCTAAACTCAATGTCCTTCATGAATAAGCATCAGCTGCTCTATCCAAAACAAATAATATCACTGAATAACTTCTAATACTGGAACTTACGGTATCAGTTGGAGCTTGTTCGGATGCTTTGATATCTCATGTGAGAGAACAAGCCAGCGTTTGATTATTGGTTTGATTTACTGCTGTCCTGTCTTGCAGGTTTCTGCTGGTGTTTTCCTGTCTGGTTCTTTCAGTCTTCGCAACAATCAAAGAATACACGAAAAGCTCAGAGAGTGCCTTGTACACTCTGGTTTGTATCTGATCCTTGTTTAACACGATTTACAGGCAGAAGCTGATACATGGTAGTGATGCTGTCAGGTTTTTATATCAAACACTTCAGACTTGTGTGTGCACGTTGTAGACCCTGTAGATCACAGTAGATCCTGTGACAGAACGTGACACGTAGGACACTATCCAGTGGTGATGTGAATTGCTGTGAACATGACACTTTATAGATCTATTTGGAGCAGTGTAACTGTAGCTATCAAGCACTTACATACTGCTCTTTTAACAGAAAAAGTTTGGAAATGCAGCGATGTGTGTATTTTTTTTACAATTTGAAACAATTCTGTTCTTGACATCAATGATAATTATTTTATTTTATATCATTTGGCATTATATTAAATTATAACTATACAACTGTATACTGTATATAAGGCACCACAAATAAATGTCTGTAAGTGGATGTGTCTGCTGCTCCAGGAACTTGTGACTATCGTGGTGTTTGGTGTGGAATATATTGTGCGGATTTGGGCAGCCGGCTGCTGCTGTCGCTACAGAGGATGGAGAGGAAGGCTGAAATTTGCACGCAAACCCTTCTGTATCATCGGTTAGAAAATCATTTCAGTTTTTTTGGTCTATTCTGATGTTCTCCTATACTGCATGTTTCCTTTCTCTCTCTCTCTCTCTCTCTCTCTCTCTCTCTCTCTCTCTTGATATTCTTTCTGCTCAAGAGATGATAAAATCTTCTTTGCCAACTTTTTCTGGGGCATTAAATGATAAAACGCTACAGCTGAATAATGTGAACTCCATTAGTGCACAATCTAAAAGAATACATAATGCCAGTGAATATGAGACTGATCCCAATCACGTTACTGGAATAATTAGCCCAAAAAATTATAATTCTGTCAGCATTTAACCACTGTTGAACACGAATACATAACATTCTTCAACATTTCTCTTGTATTTCTTTGAAGAAAGAAGTCCTGAGGGTGAGTAAATATTGACAGAATAATGTTTTTGGGTGATCTATCCCTTTAAGAAGCAGTTTGATTGCAAAGTCCATATGGAGAATATTGGATTTTCACAACATCTCTGAAAGATAAAGCCCAATTATACTGTCATCATCCTTGAGTGCATTATATGAAGGATGAGGAAGAAGGAAGAGATTTCCTTTCTAATGTCTTAAGTGATGACAGTCACCTTCGGGAGTTCGTGTTATAATTAATATACACTCTTCTTCTGCAGATATCATGGTCCTTTTTGCCTCGGTGTCTGTGCTGGCCGCTGGCTCACAGGGAAATGTTTTTGCCACCTCTGCCATTCGGAGTCTGAGGTTTCTTCAGATCCTTCGAATGCTGCGTATGGACCGCCGCGCTGGCACATGGAAGCTCCTGGGCTCGGTGGTTTATGCTCATAGCAAGGTGACCAGTAACGTGCTTGTATTCTTTTGAAAGAATACAGTACATTTTTCTGTCCACACTAAAAGCAGAAATTATGTGCAATGCACCACAATCATTGTATCACATTGAGCCTGGTTAGGACAACGTGTTAAACACCAGATCATTTGTTAAACTCATGTATTGAATATCTATCAATATGCATACTGTATGTATAGACCAATGTTTATCTTTGTTTATAAATAGATTTGTGTGCTGAATAGGTCATAAATATGTACTAATTGAAAGCTGAGATTGCTAAAGTTCACGTTAAGTAGGTTACTGAGTGAGCATATTTCCACCAGTCTGTCATTTGGGTCAGTGGGCAGCTAATTCATTACTATTCATTCGTTTCTATTACTGGAGAAACTATATCACTCTGTGTAGTCTGCAGCTATTAAATCTATTCAATAGCCTTAAGCACCCCGTGAAATGGTTTAAAAAAGCACATTTCTTTGCTGTAGTCAGAGATTTAGACAAAAACACATTTAAAGTAATCTTTTAATTTACATTTATTTATTTATGCATTTAGCAGACGCTTTTATCCAAAGCGACTTACAAAGGCTATACATTTTTTCAGTAAATGTGTTCCCTGGGAATTGAACCCACAACCTTTGCGCTGCTAACACAATGCTCTACCACTGAGCCACAGGAACACAGCGATTTACATCAAAACCATAGCTTTCTACTTGCTATTGATGGTCGATGAAATATTGTATTGTTTAATGGGATGTTATAGTTAGAGAGCATTTTATTTTGCATAATTTAGTCTAGTACTGTTTATGTAAAAAAATATAATTTTTTATATAAATGCTGTCTTTTAAACTTTTTATCCATTGACGAATCCTGAAAATGTTTCACAGTTTCTACAAAATATTATGCAACACAGCTGTTGACTTATAAAACTCTGACATACAGTGGGGCAAAAAAGTATTTAGTCAGCCACCAATTGTGCAAGTTCTCCCACTTAAAAAGATGAGAGAGGCCTGTAATTTTGATCATAGGTATACCTCAACTATGAGAGACAAAATAAGAAAAAAAACTCCAGAAAATCACATTGTAGGATTTTTAAAGAATTTATTTGCAAATTATGGTGGAAAATAAGTATTTGGTCACCTACAAACAAGCAAGATTGCTGGCTCACAGACCTGTAACTTCTTCTTTAAGAGGATCCTCTGTCCTCCACTCGTTACCTGTATTAATGGCATCTGTTTGAACTCGTTATCAGTATAAAAGACACCTGTCCACAACCTCAAACAGTCACACTCCAAACTCCACCATGGTCAAGACCAAAGAGCTGTCAAAGGACACCAGAAACAAAATTGTAGACCTGCACCAGGCTGGAAGACTGAATCTGCAATAGGTAAGCAGCTTGGTGTGAAGAAATCAACTGTGGGAGCAATTATTAGAAAATGGAAGACATACAAGACCACTGATAATCTCCTCGATCTGGGGCTCCACGAAGATCTCACCCGTGGGTCAAAATGATCACAAGAACTGTGAGCAAAAATCCCAGAACCACAGGGGACCTAGTGAATGACCTGCAGAGAGCTGGGACCAAAGTAACAAAGGCTACCATCAGTAACACACTGCGCCGCCAGGACTCAAATCCTGCAGTGCCAGACGTGTCCCCCTGCTTAAGCCAGTACATGTCCAGGCCCGTCTGAAGTTTGCTAGAGAGCATTTGGATGATCCAGAAGAGGATTGGGAGAATGTCATATGGTCAGATGAAACCAAATAGAACTTTTTGGTAAAAACTCAACTTGTCGTGTTTGGAGGAGAAAGAATGCTGAGTTGCATCCAAAGAACACCATCCCTACTGTGAAGCATGGGGTGGAAACATCATGCTTTGGGGCTGTTTTTCTGCAAAGGGACCAGGACGACTGATCTGTGTAAAGGAAAGAATGAATGGGGCCATGTATCGTGAGATTTTGAGTAAAACCTCCTTCCATCAGCAAGGGCATTGAACACGGCTGGGTCTTTCAGCATGACAATGATCCCAAACACACCGCCTGGCAACGAAGGAGTGGCTTCCGTGAAGAAGCATTTCAAGGTCCTGGAGTGGCCTAGCCAGTCTCCAGATCTCAACCCCATAGAAAATCTTTGAGGAGTTGAAAGTCCGTGTTGCCCAGCGACAGCCCCAAAACATCACTGCTCTAGAGGAGATCTGCATGGAGGAATGGGCCAAAATACCAGCAACAGTGTGTGAAGACTTACAGAAAACATTTGACCTCTGTCATTGCCAACAAAGGGTATATAACAAAGTATTGAGATTAAATTTTGTTATTGACCAAATACTTATTTTCCACCATAATTTGCAAATAAATTCTTTAAAAATCCTACAATGTGATTTTCTGGATTTTATTTCCTTATTTTGTCTCTCATAGTTGAGGTATACCTATGATGAAAATTACAGGCCTCTCTCATATTTTTAAGTGGGAGAACTTGCACAATTGGTGGCTGACTAAATACTTTTTTGCCCCACTGTAATAAAACCTTAATATTTTGTTAACTTTGATATGATAAAATATGTTTCTTTACCATCAAATCAGCATATTAGAATGATTTCTGAAGAATCATGTGACATGAAGATTGGAGTAATTGAAGGATTGAATTACATTGAAGATATATTCCAGTAGAAAGCTATTTATTTTTTCAGAATTGTAATAGCAATTCTATTACAATTCAAGAATTGTAATAGCATTTCACATATATTATTATTTTTACTGTTTTTACTGATTATAAATGCTGCTACACTGAAGTCTTTTTTCTAAAATATTTAAAAATCTCACTAGCCCCAAACTTCTGGTCTCAAAGTAAAAGATGTGATCTTAAAGGCACAGCTTAATTCTTTTTGATATGGCATCCTTGGAGCAGTTAGGAAACTAATCTTTATATGGCATTGCATGCAGTTAGCATGTTTTATTTTAAGAAAGGAGTGCATCACATGTTCTTGATGTTCCTAACATTTTTGAATCCCTAAATGTAGGAACTCATTACGGCGTGGTATATTGGATTCCTTTGTCTTATCCTGGCATCTTTCTTGGTGTACTCAGTGGAGAAGGATTACAATACAGAGATGTTCGAGACCTACGCAGATGCTCTCTGGTGGGGGCTGGTAAGTGCTACAGCTTCACCCAAGCCCACAGTGGTCTGCTGCCTCCATCTAATCAGATAAAATGAGAATGACAGAACACAGTGAAACAAGATGCTGCTCAAAGATCCATTTCACAAATGGACCAGTGCCATAAAAGAACTGGCAGCTCTTCTTAGACTCCTTTGGCAGATCATTTCACTCCAGAGTAACTTAAAGTAAACTAATTGTGGACATTACCCCACAAACTGGGCTCAAGGAAACAACAGGATCCCGACATGGGATTGAACTAGCATCCTAGAGACTTACTAGATTGTATTATTAGTATATACATATAAGCTATGCCGTTGTTAAGCAAAATCATTTCTATTCTCTAGATCACTCTCACAACTATTGGTTATGGGGACAAGTATCCTGTCACGTGGAACGGGCGTCTAATTGCTGCCGCATTCAGTTTGATCGGTGTAGCTTTTTTCGCTCTTCCTGCGGTGAGTTTAAACCGAAATGATGTGCCTGACTTCAGACATGGCTCTCAGACAGCTGTATTTCTGTATTGACTGTTTTCTCTGTTGCAGGGTATCCTGGGCTCAGGATTTGCTCTAAAGGTTCAAGAACAGCACAGACAGAAGCATTTTGAGAAGCGTCGTAACCCTGCCGCAGCTCTTATCCAGGTCAGACCTGTAACTCTTGTGTAATTCACACCACTCACATTTCGAGTAAACCAGCATTTTTGGCCTATCTGGTGTCTATAAATGTGCTTACTAATATATTTCAGTTGGACTACTAATACCACATTTAGTTGAGGTTGAGTTTTCTATGTTAAAAAAGATATATTGAGGATCATCTTTCAACTTTCAGTCTCATCAGGTTTTCTTTTATTTACATGGATTGAAATGTTGGTCGTTATTACTATAGAAGTCGTTTGCTACCCTAGATGTTCATTTCAATGATTTTTGTTCCTCCACATCAGGTAGCTTGGAGATTTCACGCCACAAATCTTTCCCGGACAGACCTGGTGTCCACATGGGACTTTTATGAGCAGACTGTGTCGGTCCCAATGTTCAGGTAGTCAGTCATCTTGTAGACCACTGTAACTGTAGATACTGTATTTTAATGACCCGTTTCTTGTTTGTTTGTATGCTGTTTTTCTATTTTTATTAATTCTCAATAGTGTTTTTATATTTTACAAATATTTTCTCTGTTCTGCCTCTACCTAAAGACTCATCCCTCCTGTGAATCAGCTCGACATATTAAGAAGCCTGAAGGGAAAATCTGGTTTCAGGTCTGATATTAAAATATCAATGTAAATAATATTAGGATTATCATATCTCAGAGGGGTCTAAGGTCTGAGACCACAGTGAAAGTCTGTAAATAATCAAATGTTTTAAATCTTGTGCAACAAAGAAAAGTTGATGACTTACTGCAGAAGACATTCTTCAGATTCAGCACTATTTCTAGCTCATTAATCAAAGTGATTAATTATGTGACTCTTTGTTCACATGGTCAGATTATTTTTGCTTCCATTGCTCTTTAGATCACATCATACTTAAGAACATAAGGATTTATACAAACTTGTAGTTTATGCAGTTGAAATGCTGATAATTTTCTCTCAAATTGTTATGCTGATAAAATAATAATACAAATGAAAATATATTAGAAAAGAATGCCTGCTTTAATCTCATGTCTTTATTGCTTCTCTCTTTCTAAAGGAAGGACTCCCAGCTAGAAGTCACTCCAAGGTTTGTTGTCCTGAATTTTCCCATAGAAACTTGACTATTCCCAAATCACATCAGTCAAAAACTCATTCAAACACGAGAGAATCGTAGCTTCAGATCACCAGAATCATTCTTCAAATGTGCAATTCAAGTGTTTGAAGTCATTTAAATCACAAATGTTATTCAAAGACAACCTGGTTGCACTTTATTCTACAGTATATTCAAGTGGTATTTACAGGGAGATGAATGAGAGTAATACAGCATAATCAATGCAGTTCAAAGGAATGAACGTCTCATTAAAGAAAACAATCACACTTTGATGTTCTGCCCTGTAAAAGACCTGCTGTTGTAATCCTGTATAATCAAGTGCAACCTGTGACTCATTCAGTTCATTTCATTCAGTGTAACAACACCTAGCTCAAACTCTGTTGGCTGTTTTGGGGGGTTTAAGGGGGGTGTGGTACCTCTGATTTTACGTCCCACACTTGGACAAGGCCTAAACCATTTTTGACCACTGCTTGTATAATCTTTTCTCTCTCATGACCCACTCCAACCACATGCGCAGTAGTGAGATTTCACACAAAGACACCCTGTGTGGGTGCTGCCCGAGAAGCCATAGGTACCGCTGCACACAGATACTAACGTCTGCACGCCCAGATCTCTCTCTCTCTCTCTCTCTCCAGCATTTGGATTTGTCTCTTTCCTTCCTAACTTTGATTTCCCCCCATTTCTATATGTATTCCTTCAGTGTGTACCGTCATCAGCTCAAGTCAAATATTTCAGCTTTTTTTGAGACATACATTCGTATCGGTGTTGAAGTATTTTAATCTCTCATCAGCTCAGGTGGGCTGAGAAATGTTCTACTCTCCAGCATCTAAAAATGTTGTCTTGTTCGAACCGGAGAAACAGACATTTGTTTAGCTTTGTAAGAGAGAGTTTTGCTTGCGGACCTGGAAGCACTTCCCATCGCTTCTTACCCCAATCCTACTAGACCGTCCTCCTCTGCAAGCTGCCTTGTGTTGTATTGGGCTCTCTCTCTTTTTCATTTATTCATTTGGCTGTTTTTAAAAAGGTGTTTAATATAACAGTTGTGTATTTTTTCAGCATGCCCGACGACATGCATGTGTTTCATTGCTTTGTTGTTCAAAAGTTTCCGCCGTGGCAGCATGTGGGTCTGCTGATGTGGATTGCATTGCATGACTGAGAAGCACCATTATCCATATCTTTGCCCATGTAAGTCTGATCTTTATTAAAGTAGAAGAATGCAGAAACGCTACATTTAGTGATACAATAATTGCTTACAGTATCTAATGGTTACAAGTTTCATTACATTTTAGAAATGTACAAAACTGTATTTTTAAGCAATTATGATTATTTATTACATTTCAGTGTTTTCTTTTCTGTGGCTTCAGCTGAACATTTCTATAGCAACATTTACATATCAGTAAATATGTAACTGTGTTGTTCTTTTAATAATATTTATAAGCTGTAACATGCAAACAAGAATAATTATGATAATAATATATCAGTAAACAGTAATACTTTTTGTAGTAAAAATTATTTGAGCTGTTTAATCATTTGTATTTGATGATATCCTTCTGCTCTTTGTTTTAGTTTTTAATTTTCTTAGTTTTTATGTATTTATTTGTTTGTTTATTAATTTTGCTCGAAAGACTTGTGCTTATTCGTAGAATAATATTTAGTGATGTAAATTGTCAAGCAAATACAAATACATAGATTCTTCTGTATAATAATATAATTGTAAAAGGTATAGATTTAGATAAATTGGAGAATATATCCAGAATTATAATTTTTTATAATTTTTTTATTGTTTAATGCATAAATCTTACAAAAAAAAGTAAAATGTATGCCTAAAACAGAAATTTCAATGAATACTAGAAATACAAAAACATTTTTGTTTTTGCATTGTATGGTCATTAATATAATTTACTGAGTATTTCTTTTTAGCACTGGATGGTTTCTGTCCCCACACTGGAAAAATACTTATAAGTGTGGGCTCGGGATGATTTGTGTGTTTCCTTTGCTTTTTTTGTTTGTCTTTTGTGCTTCATTGTGTCTGCTGTGCAGTCGTAAGCCCAGCTTTAAAGAGAAAGGCAGTCCCTCTAAGAGCCCCGGGGGGAAGGAAGCCAAGACCCCCAAACCAGAGGAGGGAGTCAAAGAGAGTCCGAGCAAAGTGACCAAGAGCTTGAGCTTCACAGCCAAACAGGCTTTCAGAATGAAAGATGGAGCTTCTCGGCAGAACTCTGAAGGTCAGAGAATGTTGTTATGCACACATACACAGGAATATTGGAATACACACTCTGTTATTCTGAGTGAAAATATATTCTGCTTCCAGATGCACATTCACCTGTACATTACAATACTCGCTTTACATAGGTTTCTTATCTTCTTTTTTTACACGAGACTTCAGCAGCTAGCAAGAATAGTTAGTAATATCCTGGCACAGAACCAGATGCCGCACTGGATTGCTTAATGTGGCGTAGCACAAAAGATGGTGTCAGTGACAGTCTATTCATTAGCATTCATAAGACGGCAGGTGTGAGTTTCTATTTAAAGAAGAACTGATCTGTGTTTCGTAAGTTTAGTGCCCTCGCTGAAATACATGAAAGTGATTTAATGTTTCAAAGCAGGTTTTGAAGTGGAACATTGTATTAGTGTCTAAAGATGCTTGTTGATGCTGAACCATTCAGTTGCAGTAACTGTAGAAGCAGGTTTCGATGCCTTTAGATGATTGATCCGCACAAAATATTTCATCCACGGTGAAAATGCTTTGAATTACATCTGCTGATAGTGTTGTTTACACATGCTACTGCATTTGTTTTGTTTAGTATCTGATTCACTACAGAAACTGCAAATCAGGCAACAGTTTAAACACCTAAAGATTTTCATGCTAAATGAAATTTGCAAAGGAACATTTGCTGATTTACCATATTTACCCTGGTAAGACTTTCCGTTAAACTGTATTCTGGGTGGTTAGTGAATGAGATGTAGTTTTTGCACTAAAATACAGCTCACTACAGTCTCACAGTTGTTTAGTGAATTCACCCCTTTGTGTTTCTCTCATCACCTGTTTTATGCTCTTGGCATAACTCTGCAGTGCTCAACTTCAAGAAAAAAATATATATAAATGGATCCATTTTATGTATTTCACTTCCTGCACACTCATCGGTTTCTATCTCATTTCTCTTTACTGGAAAAAATAAAGTGCTGATTGAGTTGCAAGACGAAGACTTCGCCATGAAGAGTTCTCCAGGTTAGGCCATGATCCAGAAATATGATCCAAAAACTACAGACATGACAGAGCAGTTTCTCTCAGAAGTGCACTATATTAATCAGAGTCTGTACGCACAGCGATGCAGCGATCGCTGCTCTCGCAAAGGCCACCTGGTAGAAATGACAAGATATTATGTTTGATAAATAACAAACAATACTACAGATCTCAGCTAAATTCATTTGTATAAATAGCTTATGTAGCTGTGACAGCACAGCATAAGCAATATGAGAAATAGATTTCACTTCCTGAATCATAAAATTTTTTTTTCAATGAATTCTGTATAAAAAAGCCAAACAAAATATTCAGTCCAATTCAGTTTCTATAAGGTTTGCCATTTTGGCAGCCCTACTATTAAAATTGAGATTAACTAACTAACCAGCTAACTAAATAAAATAAATAAAACAATGTTACAGTTGTAAAATGTGTGCTTTTGTTATTTACTAGCAATGCATATTTGATTATTTTTAATAATCAATGCATTTATAAATGAAAATGTAAAAGGACTGAAATGTAGCTTAAATGTTCATATATTATTTATATATTTTCTATTAATTAAAAACTGTTGAATGCCGTCAAAACACTATTTGCAAAATAAAAAGCATGATTAATTATTTATTTATTGTCTTCTTACCATAAATGGTCCATATATTATTTCTTGCCTAATTTTAATAAATAATACTTTTTATAACGAAGGAAGGACAGATAAATATGATGTTTTTTGTTTTAATTAAATGTATTAATTTACAATTATTTAATATTTGATATACTAAAATTGTTCTTTACTGCAATAAATTGAATATTAAGTCAACAGATTGCTTGAAAATGAGGACATTTGTGTATAAGTGTTATTGTTACAGTCAAGACATTTGAGCGGGGCTAAAATCTCCTTTCTAATGGTGTTTACAACTTTCTTCTTTTCATGCAAGATTATGTTATGTAACTTGATACATATAAAAGTTCTTTAAAACATGGGATTTGTACCTCTAGTGTTTTTTAAGTCATTAGACATTGAAGGATATTGTTTTCATGGAAAGGCTTTATAATGATGTGCAAGTACAATAAGCCTAATATAAGCGACCCCATGTGTTATACAGTTGCATGGTTGAAGTCATTGTCATCTTTGACTATCTCTCTCTTAACTCTTTCTTTCTCTCTATTTTTCACATTTTCTCTCTTTTTCTCTTCACATTTTGGCAGCGATTGAGGGCTTAATCAGTAAGACAAATTACGTTGTCTGGGGCTGCATCTCTTTAGCACTAGTCCAAAAAAATCTCAACACCAGTCTGCTAATGAAACACTATGCATGTTTTAAAAATGGCTTCTTAAATTGCCAAGCTGCAACATATCTTTACAGATCTGCTCATCATCCAACACTCTCTGTCATGAACGCTTGGCTGAAAGTTTCATCTCATTCGAAGCATCACATAAAATATGCATTTCTTCACTGATGCTTGGATAGTTTTTACAGGGGCTATATTAGCCTAATCTGTCAACCATATGACAGTGAAGTGTGACAGTAGAGCAAAGAAAATGTTTCTCATTTGTCTCAGTCTGGATGTCAGTCTCAGGCTCATCCCATGACAGAATGTGTTCCATGAAGGTGTTAATGAAACACTTTGCAACTTACACTTTCCATCAAGTTCTTTGCACTAACCTGCATGAAAGAATTTCTCAGCTTATGAAGGAAACAATTTTTGTTTCCAGAAATCGGTCTTGTGCAGTTTCAAATAACTGGTTGTTACTGTATGTCATTTGAATAGGATATGCTTTCTCGGCTGTCACATCCTCATTCATATGGCATAAGGATGACACATGTAGTACTAATATTTTAGCTTTTTGTCCCAGCTTTACATGTTAACCAGCATTTTTCAGGGGGTTTAACTTTGTTAGCTGCACATCATTTTCTCTCACATGTGCAATTGCGGTAAATGCTCAGGCTTGCAGGTTCTGGTAAGTGCTTCATGCATGAGTTAGCTATTGTTTCAGCTCCAAATGCACATTGAAATGTTAAAGCATGTCTGAGGCTTCTGACTATAATGCTGACATAGTGATCATGAGATTAGAAGGATATCGTTGTTCAAGTCTTCATCTGTTTTAGAAACTTGTTAAATTAGTTTCACAGTGAGTTTGTTTATTTTCACACATGAGCAATCATTGTACTGAATTTCAGCATAGCTGGGCATAGTCTCATTCCTACAGTCATGCTGATATTCAGAACAACATCACCATTTACAAGCATGATATTGATTTTATACAACAGTTCTGTAAAAAAGTTGTTATTTTAAGAAACGTCACACAACTTCAGCTTGATACTCTGGTTGAGAACAGTGGGAACGCAGACAAGCAGAGTGATGCTAACAGTGAAAAGTCACAGTGCTGTTGGACTACAGTAAATATCACTCTTGGAACGCCGCTCAGCCAATCTAATTCAAAGACTGGAACTAACTGTTGTATAATGTGGAGTGCCTTTAGCAGTTTATCGAGCATGTCTGCCATGGGAGATGTTTCCTGTAATCTTATATCTTGTCACAGGGCTGTTCTTTGTTCACATTAGGACGCTTTACATTGGGAGCTGCCTGTTGTTTTGTGTGTTGTAGAGGCAAGTCTTCCAGAAGATTTTGGGGATGACAGAGGTTTACACAGTGAGTTTGTGCCGGATCTGTCTCCGGGACTCAAGGCCACCATCAGAGCAATCTGGTAAGAAGCACCAATCTCCGGGCTAGATAAGACTAGGGTATAAATATTTGCCCCCACAACAATTCAGTGTAATTACAATTATTATTTAAAACAGAACAAAAGGTTTTTTTATCACAAATGTTTAATAATTAAATAATGTTTTTTTTTTATTATTATTAATATTTATTAAAAAATCCTTAAAATACAAATTTAACTGCTGGCACAATCAAATGTTTATTAAAGGGCTCATTAATTGCCTGTTTATTTTTTTTTACTGTTCTCTGATGTCCATTTATTATGTTATCATAATTTAGAAGTAACAGGCTATTTAATAACACTTGTGAAGTGTGACATCGAATCCAATATAGTCAACACAGCATCGTCTTTTAGTTTCAATCTTTCTGAAAATCCTGTGTTGAATTGTGCCTTGTTTTTAAACGAATCTATGGTAATATGAACAAAGGACCAAGTTCTTACTGGTGCAGTCTGGCACTTCATTAAAAATAAAGTGTATCATTTGGTTCATGCGTAGACGTGCATTTGTCACTGGGCGGGGTTAAATATACAGTGATGTAGAGGCAGGTGTTGATCTTCTGCGGAGCCGATGCTTATCGACGCTATTACATCATAAAGTGGCACAGCCTGACATTTTGGCAGATTGGCAACAAAACAAGCTGTTTATAGACTAATGAGAAAGTTTGGAGTTGTGAAACTTACAGAATGTTTTTATAGCACAAAGACATCTTATAGATCATAAGATCAAGGGAATTTTGATTTCTCAGTTCATGACCCCTTTAAAAATTCTATAATCATTGCTTTGAATTGTAATTGTTAGATATGTTACTTCTAATTAAAGTCTTCTTCTGTCTTCCTCAGTATTATGCGGTTCCTGGTGTCTAAGAGGAGATTTAAAGAGAGTCTCAGGCCTTATGATGTGATGGATGTGATCGAGCAGTATTCAGCAGGCCATCTGGACATGCTGTCACGCATCAAAAACCTTCAGTCCAGGCAAGACTTCAGTCTGTCTAGAACAAAAGTTTTCACCATCGCAGTAACCTTCTACCAATGTCAGGATCCACCTGCTTCAGTAGTCCATCAGTATTTGGCAAGAGCTGTAGCTGAATTATGAGCAGCACCCTCTGGTGGTCACTATTTTATATTACAGAAAGATAAAAAAACAGTCTAAAGCAGGATGAGATTTCAACACTGCTCGATCAAAATCACATTCACAGTGGTTTTATTTTTTGTGTCACATTCAACATGTTTTGAATTCAGATTCACTCCTTTTCTCTCAAATAAGCCTCATATATGTTGTGAAATTACATCCACACATATACCAATATATTCCAACAGCAAAAAGCCAGTTCTGTCATATATGTGGGACATGATGGGACACTGTTCCAAGAAGTGGGGGAGAACAGACATGTGTGGAATATATTCTTTCTTATTTGTCGACGGTCCTCGCTGTGGTTCAGGGAGTGGTTTCCATGTGTTGCTTGATGATGCTTGGTATCCATGTTCTCTCTGTGTACTTTGCCAGGATAGATTTGATTGTGGGTCCCCCTGCCCCCTCGACCCCTCGTCACAAGAAGTACGTAATCATTCACCATTAGCGTTCCCAGGCTGAATGGGTTTATTATTGGACAGCATTGGATTAAAGCTGCAGTGTCATGACAATTAAATCACATCATGAGGGGAACTTGTCATTAACTGGTTGGATTGTTTCTTGATTGGTTATTCTATGTTCACCTTGAGAAAGATTTACATTTTGGATAGATATAATTATCCATAAATAATACACTGCTTTAGAATTGAGCAAATGAAAAGTTAAAATTAAAATTAAAAGATTAATAAAATGATTTTTGCTGTACAATAATTCAACACACTGTGGTGTGACCATGCAGCCTGTTTAACGGGGGACAGATGCAATTGTGCATGTTGTCCCAGGGTTTAAAGAAGAGAGAATAACGTAAACGCACAGTGTGAAACACACAAAGCATCATAAGGCATGGAACCCGGTGCCATTTTTGGATTATTTGTAATTTATTTATTATGTAAGTCAAATTCCTTGCCATTGGTGCAGTATGTCTGACTAACATTATTGGATATCTCATGATATAATTTATAATGTAATATGATATATTTTACTGTATTTTTGAACAAATTAATATGAATCTCAATTAAGATGACAGTAACAAACTATATTAGTATTATTATTATTAATTTATTTTTATACAAATAATAACTAACAGCAGCATTTAACAACATATTCTGTTATAAAAAGTAGACCAAATATGCAGCGCAGGCACTTGACTTGATGAAGCTATTTTATTTATTAATTTACATAAACCAACTAATTTAACAGATTTTTCTAGGTACAGTCAGACAGTGTAATTTTACTATTAGTTATTTTAGTATTTATATACAATTGTAGCTTTAATATTTTGAATTAGCTTTTATTTTTATATGTTTGGTTTAACCTTTTTTTGCGCTTTTGCCTTTTTTTTTTTTTTTATAAATGTACTTAAATAGTATATTTATTTCAATTTAATTTAATTTAATTTTCAGTTTTACTAAAGTTTAAGTTTTGGCTAACTATAATATATATATATATATATATATATATATAATATATGTGTGTGTGTGTGTGTGTGTGTGTGTGTGTGTGTGTGATATATATATATATATATATATATATGCGTGTGTGTGTGTGTGTATATATATATATATATATATATATATATATATATATATATAAATTATTCTGAAACTAAGCAAGATTCATTGGGATTAATCCCATCTAACACTAAAGTTTTTAAATATACTTTTACATTGCAATAATTTTACATTCAATCTTTAAATTAAAGTAGAGACAACATAAAGACAATATATTTTTAATCTTTGTTTAGTGGCATCCTATTTATGCCTGATACTAATACTACTGATGTCTTATTTCCCTAATATTTAACCATTGACTAGATGTAATGTTGACTATATTAACATTACAGTATAACTGAGAGCCATCAATTTGACCATATATTTTTACCACTTTAGAAAATACAACTGATAATTGAATTGAACTTAAAGCAATCTTCACATAAACCCATTGTAATAAATATCATATTTACCTGTGCCTTTCAGCAAGTAGGAAATATACAAAAATTGAATAAAGTTATCAACACTAAATTCTAAATTAAATATAGATGAATCCTTAAAGCTACAAAAGTTATTGATTTCTTATTTTTTCTTTTGTTCTTTGATTAATAGACATCACAGCACCTGGGTTATTAGGTTGTTTGGCTGCTATTACTTTAAAAGCTGCCGCTGCTAAACGTGAAGCGCTTAGTTATGAAATGATATAGGCTACAGTGCGTGCCACCATATTTGTGCGTGCAATCAAAGAGCATGTGCTACGAGCACAGTACAACGGCTGACAGGACAGGAAAATGAATTTTGACTGACATATGGCTTGACAACATCTCATCTGACCGCAGTTCTCTGTTGTTCTATTGAAGCTCCTCGTCACCTGTAGCTTTTCTGCACTCATTCAACTCAAGCCTGGCGCTGAGGCAAAGTGGAGTGCATGTCTGAAAAATCTCTTATTTGATGTGGTCAAGAATAAACACAATTCTTGTCAAGAAAAAAGAGGCAGAAACAGCACTTGTGAGTGGGCTGGCCAACCCTAGCTTTGCTCCTCCGTAAACTGCGTTAAACTGGAAAAATGAATCACTTGTATCAACACGCTAATTTTGACAGCACAAATATATATAAGAAGTAGAATGATTTAATTGAAAGAATCACACTTAATAGATGAGGACAAATGATTCACAAGAATAATCATATTTCCATACTGAAAAATGTAGTTAAGTTAATTTTTCTTAATTTTTAGTTAGTTTCTCCCCAATACTGCTGTCAATATCTTTGCAAAGACACTCAGATGTGTTTTCACTGCAGTATTGTGAGCTATCTTAGTGTAATCCTGCAGCTCTGAAAGAGTCACCTTTTCAAGATTCCAAGAGTCATCTTGATTTTTGAAGTCCCGAGTCCCGGATGAATGCATGCTGATTAACAACTTTGCAGTATTGCATGCAGCATGCAATATGGCATATACTCACTTTCAGCAAATCAGGCTTCAATCATCTTCCCCCTTATTTCAACCTTTGTTTGCATTCGCATGCTCAAGTTCTCCTCCATAAAGCTAACTTCTGTTAACTTGACAAGGTACAGTGCACAGTTAACCACTGAATCTCAGTGTGGATGTGGGTGTATTGACTATGTGTCGAAGTGATGGTCTATTGGATCACTAGAGTGGATCAGATTGTGGGAAAGGGAGCCACGGCAGGAGAAAAGGACAAGCCCAAAAGCGACACGGAGATGGCTGAGGACCCGAGCATGATGGGACGTCTTAGCAAGATGGAAAAGCAGGTGAAGCATGCTACAGTACATCAAGTTCATTTGGTGTAACATTGTACACTCTTAAAATAAAGGTCCTTTATTGGCATCTATGGTTCTATAAAGAACCTTTAACATCCAAGGAACCATTCCACAGAACTTACTTTAAAGTGAAAACAAAAATCTGTGCACACCAAAATAAAATGTAATTATTCGTGCAAGTAGATTACATACAAAGTCAATGCAAAGATGCGCATAGACGGGAATTTCGCCTGGCGGCGTAAATGCCACGAAACGCATCTTACGCGTAAGTTTAAACTTACAGTAAGTGGAAAATTCGCATGACACATTTTTGCACAAGCCAATCCGCAAAGAGCTTTCTGACATGTGTGGTTGTATCAGAAAATGGAGGAGAGCATTACGGCATGTTTTTATTTACATGAGTGACACAAAAAACATCCCGCGAGTAAACTAGAGCGATAATGCAATGAGAATATTCGCTTTGTGTTTGGTATACACACACCATTAGAAAGAAAATGGTTCTTTTAAGAGCTGTTTACTGAAAGGTTCTTTTAAGGAACCAAAATGGTTCTTCTATGTGTAAACCCCCTTGTAGAACTTTTATTTTTAAGAATGTATATGTCATTGCTAAAAGGCTTCACTGTTTCTCTTTGTGCAGGTGGGGGCAATGGACCTCAAACTAAACTTTTTGGTCAGCGTGTACACCACACATATGGGCATCCCACGATCTGACACCGAAGCCCTACTAGGCTTTAAAATCCCTTTCCCTGCTCCTCCCTACCACAGCCCTGACGATAAGAGCGAGAAAGCACAGGACGAGAAAGAGGATGAGAATAAAAAGAGTGTATCCCCTGTCCATCCTGGTCCCAACGGGACTCCCACCGATAGCCAGTGTTGGCCCTCTACCTCGTGGCATCAGCAGGATGACCATCCTCTCAGTGTGCCTCTATGGAACAACAGCCGAGGAGTTTCACCGATAGGCACTGATGACCCCTCGCTGTACCGCCTCCCACCTCCGCCGTTCTATGAGAACGGGGACAGCATCCGCTCACGTAGGTCCAGGAGACCCGTCCAGCAGCAGGTGGCCGTCGAGAGCGACACGTCCCTCTCCATTCCCTCAGTGGACGTGGAACTAGAGCGCTCTTTTAGTGGCTTTAGCATTTCTCAGGCCAGGGAAGAGGATTACGTGCCTCCGGTGGGTCTGGGGCTTTTTGGTAGAGGCGGTGGGACACTGGGCACCCGTCTCAGGCCTTATCTGGCCGAGGGGGAATCGGATACAGACTCTGACCTCTATACGCCGGGGCGCCCGTCCCTCTTTCGTTTACTGGAGAGGGGCCTTTCAGTGACCGGATGTGGCCTGGTCTGAAATAGTTTGGAGTTGTTTAACAGACCAGTCTCCTGGATGTAGCTGTAGCTAGGATGTATGGATGTGTATGCGGCCATTTGGACTTGATGAAGTAAATCATTTGAAAAATGAAAATGTGGGAGTGATTACTGACTACATTGACGCCACAGCAGCGAGAATGAATCATAAACTGCAATTACAACAAAAAAAAGACCCCAAACATGGAGGCTAAGGAGGTGTGCGTTCACAAGCGGAAAAGATTGTGTGTATTCAATTACTGAATAAATCAACAAAGGCATCTCTTCTTTATTAGTTTGTGTAGTCACCACAGCTAATGCAGTATCCAATGCATTTTACCTGAAAATTGTCATTTTAATTCATGAGGTATTTATTTATTTATTTTCATTGTCTTTTCCTGAAATGCATTATGAGACTGTTATGAAAACGAGTAGTTAATCAGGGCATGTGTTCGTAGTAAGCGTTTAATGAACATTTTAAGTTGAAAGGTTCCTTTGGAGAAAATAATTTCAGCCAAAGACGGCAGAAAGCTGAGCATGCCTTAGAGGTACTTTTTCTCTCTTACATTTATTATCAGTAGGATGGAGAGATGAATTAATTTTGTATAGCTACATTTAAAATCAAAGCACTTACGGAGAGAGACATACTTTTGTAAGAACTATTCATATTTGCAGGAACCCTGGTGATGGTCAGAGGAGAAATATCCAAGCTATTGTATGCAATCAGTTTAAATTTTCTAGAATTGGTAACCTGCACAATGATATCATGTTTTATGCTGTAGTGAAGAAGGCACTGAATAACAATCAGACCTAAAAATACATTAATTGCATGGCATGTTTATGGATTATAGCTTGTTAACAACCTAATAGGATGACAAATGAGATAGCAATGAAAGTCCCTTCAACTGCAGTCAGATATAGTCAGGATAAAGGAATTGTATAAATTGTATTTATTTGTTTTGTTTTTCCAGGTCAGTTTTACATTGAAAGCACTTGTTTGTACAGGTTTCCTGTAGGGCCCAGAGACCACATACATCTGCAAATGTATCACTTTTCCTAGTAAAAAAGAAGGAATATTAATCTATCTAGATGTGGTTTACATAAGAATACAGGGATAACATGTTAAAAGATATAAACATTTTTCAAAGCCGTATTTCAAAGCACTGTTCAAACATTACTACATTAGGTTGCATACTGTAAGGAAATAAAGTTGGTTTTGTCTCAGCCTGTTGGTTTGTCTGTTTCATGAGATTTTGTGCAATGGTTTTTCTGTCATACTTGCAGAGGCCTTGATTTTTTGTGCATGCATGCGTGTGTTTTAAATCATGTTGAATATCCAAGACTCATGTGAATTCAGTAGATCCACTCCAGGCTGTCTGTGGCCCACCAGTAAGACAGCACACCCACCGCCATCGCTAGACTCACTGCTAACACTGAACGCAGCAGGACAAGACACTAGAGAGGTCAAAACAGAGATCAGTCACAGTCAACTAGATTATTGGCTTTATTTATTAATGATTTTAAAGCTGTTGTGCTTGAGGCTGAGACAGTAACTTGAATTATACATTAATAATGACAGCATCAGAACTGGCATTTCTATGACAAATGTTTACACAATTAATACATAACTTAAGCGTACCATGAGCATGCTGTTATTTTCTCCTTTAATTTCAAGCCAATTAATATTTACCTTATTTCTCTTGGGTTGTTCCTTCAGATGCTTGTCTGTCTTTTGTAATCCCTTTGGTAAGACTTTGTACCTTCCTGTGTACAAGCGTCTCTCATTTGGTTCATCAGAATCACTTTGGTCCTGAAACATGCGAATAGCAGCAAGACAGTGACCGATTGTTAAATCTGATCATTTTATTGTTTTCTTGATGATCTGATGTTCTCACCTCAGTCCTCAGGATCCTGGCAGTGTCATCTTCTGTGTTTGACTCCTGTTCACTGCTGCAGGACAATATAACATGCAAACTGACAAATCTGCAATATGAACGATATTTGAAGTTGAATGAAATCCATCTTACCTATCATTATCTTCTTCATTTTGAGAAGATTGTTGACGAAATCTTAACATAACTTTGTGGGTCCTGTCTGTGACTGTTGGGAGAAATGTACCTATGTATTCGTTTAGCAGGCATTTTTGATGCTTGATACTAACACCATGCCCTGACATTTGCTACAAAACTACAGGATTTTCATTTTTTATAGAGGACTTGAAAGTCAGTACTGAAAATGTTATGTTTGTATACATAACATTTTTGAAAGAAAATGTATTTATATTTATTTGATCTTAAAACAATTATTCTGGGAATATTACGGTTAAAACATAACTGTTTTTCAGTTTTAATATGTTTTGAATTTTTATTTATTCCTTTAAAGCTGAATTTTCAGCAGCCAATGATCCAGTCTTCAATATACTAAATTGGGGCTCATTTCCTATTGCCATCAATGTTGAAAATAGTTAAACTGCTTAATTTAATCATTAAACATGTTCCTGGATTCTGAAAGAACAGCATTTATTTGAATTTGAAATCTTTTGTTGTACTATAAATGTATACTGCCTATTTTGACCAATTTAATGCAACAATGCTGAATAAAATATTCAGTGTTATTATTCAGTATTAATTTCTTTAAAAAAAGAATCTTACTGGCCCCAAACTATTGAATGGCAGAGTAACTCTATAGACAATTTCAGCACTTACCCTCACTTTGTTCCTCTTCGTAATATCTGTTAGATGCATCAATTCTCGCTTGTTCCTGCTTCATATCTCTCTCTATTTCAATTTTCAGCTTCTCCAAGAAATCGTGATCGTCGTCGTCATCACAGACCCTTACACTTGAGTTAATTTTAAATTCTTCATTAATATCACAGTCATAATCATCAAACTTCATGTTGTCCTCATCCATCAGAAGGGTGCTGATAATTTCTCTGATGTGTGAGGGTTCACGGCTGTCTTCCTTGTTGCTTTGGTCTTGTTTGACTGAACTGGACACTGGAGGATGCAACTCACTGATGCAACCTATTGTGCTCGGTTCCTCTTCACTGCTGTCGAAACATCACATGCAAATCTAATTTATGAGCTTGTATTGTGCACTAAAGTATAAGATATGTACATAACAAAAAAACACTTTCCTTTTGAAGTGTCAAACGTAGAAATCTGTCTTACCTGTAACTATCCTCCTCATACTGAGAGCATTCTGGCTCCAAACAAAACGTCACTTTGTGGCTCCTCCCTGTTGTTATTGTTGTTGTTGGGAAAGAATTTGCCAAAATTTAAAAATTGTCCTAATAAAATGTGATAAATTAAGATGTTAAGATGGTTCACAAATGAGCATTTACCCTTGGTTTTCTCCTCTTCAACAGACTCGTAGTATCTGTTAAATGCTTCAATTCTTGCCTTTTCTTTCTCCCAGTCCCTCTCGGTCTCATCCCCATCGTTCTCCAGCTCTTCCAAGTAATTGTCCTCTTCATCACAGATCACCTCTTCTCCATTAATATCCCAGTCATATTCATCAAGCGTCAGAATGTCCTGAGACCAAAACATCCCAGGTAACAAAGTGTTGATAGTTTCTCCAGTGTCTGAAACTTCTGAATGTTCACTGTTGTGTTCTTTGTTGTTCTGGTCTGTTTTCACTGATGGATGTGACTCACCTACACTTGTGTTTTCAGATGAATCAGTCTCAGTGGAACCTTCCATTACAGTTCCACGAGTGCTTGATAAACCTTCTACATTACACATCTCTGGTTTCAAGCTATCTTTGACCACACCATCCACTACTTCATGCTCAATACTGTGCCAGTCTGCAGCAAACTCCTTTGTGAAGGTGTGCTCTTGTTTCTGGAGAGGTGTGTTTTTGTCCTCTGAGACGGTATTTGAAATGAATTCAGGTATATCTTCTTGGTTTTTGAGGCAGTCGTCACCATCACTGCTGAAATCACTGTCGTAGTCAGGCTGCTCATTCATGTAGGATTGATTGGAATTTGATTGGAAATTCTCAGAGATTCCATAATCAGAACTTTCCCCAACGTTTGAAATCTCACGATGATTTTCAGCATCCGTTTGGAACAATACGTCATCATCAGATTTCTCAGTTGTTGTCTCCACATCCTCATTCATGGCATAAGTGAGCATGTCTGCAGGATCCATACATTCATCTTTCTTTTGGACATCATCATCTTCCCTTGAAGTTACAACACTGTAAGGCAGCAGAGGTTCTTCTGGATTCTTTGTCTCATAGGAACAACCTAGGCCTACAGCCTGCACCTCAGGTGGTTTGGTGTCCATGTGATTGGGTTGTCCATCCTCAGGAACTTCACTGCTGTCCCCACTGTCACTTTGAGACAGATCAGAGGGATACTCTGCTAAACCTTCCTCGTCTCTCTCATGGTCCTCCTGATCTTCTTCTGTAAACTCATTTATCTCATCCATAGACTGGGCCTCCACTGATGCTACTGGCCAGTCTTGCGATGTTGACTGTATGGCACTTAAACGATTGAGCTGCTCATCATCTGGCACATGCTGAAGGACCTCAGTGCTGTCAGGCTCCATTCTTTCCTCTTTTAATGTTGAGCTCTCGCTTTCGGATTTATCCACCATGTGGTAGGACAGTAGATGCGATGTGGTCTCCGTATCCAGACCACACTGAGTTCCTTTTGGGAGAACCATTTCCAGCACATTGACGTCTTCAGATTTTTCCTTGCTCATTTGATGGATATCTTCATGTATCTCGAATTCACTTTCTCTGCAATCCTCTTTTTGGAAGCTTAATTGCTGGTTTTGGGTTTGTGTCTTATGTTTGACTGCATCGTTGTCATCCCATGAACCACAAAGCGTAGATCCTGCCTTCATGCTTTGTTCATCTAAAGAGAAGTTCCTATTGTTCTCAAAACAGTGCTTAGTTTCCTCTTCCCTATTCGTCCACTTTAAATCTATGTCAGAATCAGATCCACTGGATTCTCTGTGATTGTCGTCGTCCTCCATGTCTGGCTCATTTTGAGGTACATTAATGCTGTGTGCGTTTGCTGCGTCTTCATCAAAGTTTAGATGCTCAAAGTTTGTCTCTGTTTCTATTAGAAAAAAAAGAGTACACACGTCAGTACTAATTACACTGAGAGAAAAACATCTGTAGAAAAACAGATCACTTCCTGTCAGAAAATACCAGTACCTTTTCTGTTAACTTTACAGATATGCTCTTCGACTTTAAACACAACACAATGCAGTGTGCAATTAAAAAACATCAATACGGATTACTTCATATTAACTTGGTACATTGGGACATCTTTTTATGGACTTTTCTTTTAAATGGGTGAAATGTATTCCTCAAGTCAAAATATTTCTGGAACACCACAGTTTAGCAGTGAGACCATATGATATGTTATGTGCAAATGACAACAAAGTTTTTCTTGCTTCATTAAACAAAAAGTGTTATACAAAAATCTTACCTTTCAGTGCATCATTCAGAATATCAGCAATGTTTTGATCCATCTTGTTTTTGACACAGCAGGAGGTGTAAAGTGTTTAATTTCATCCCATACAGACAAAATCTGATTAAAACATGACCGACACTCTAAACGTTTTACCACTTGACAAAACGAGAGTGTGTTACGTACCGCTTCGTGTCATAGCTGCTTCCTGTTCAAACAGGGTCATGGCAACAAGAACATCAACACAGAATTTGTAACTAAACATGAACATGCAATTTAAATCAACATTGTTAAAATATCAAAAGTTAACTTATCAAATATGTCAAGTTATATTTGCTTGATTACTGTTATTTATGTCTTACGTGTGTGTGTGTGTGTGTGTGTGTGTGTGTGTGTGTGTGTGTGTGTGTGTGTGTGTGTGTGTGTGTGCAGCAGGAACGCAGCCTTGTATGACATTTTGCAGGTTGTGGTTTGAGAAGCACAAGCACACCACACATCTCCTCTAAATTGATGCATCCTCTGCATGAGTTACACAGAAATTGTATTCAAAACGCTGCTGTGGCTTTCCATCGGATAATGTAAAATGTTTTTAAAAAGAACAAGATGCTTGGTGTCCATTCTGAGAAGTTTCTTTTTAGTGAGCCACTGTAGCGCTGTGAGTTTTAGTCGATTTTATAGTGTGAATTATTTAGTGGCATTACAGAATGAAAGAACACCAGAGCAAAGCTTTTACTCCTCTTGATCAAAACATTCAGCACGACAAATCATGACCCTTTCATGTGTATATATGATCACTTTATGGGTTTTAGTCCAAATGTGTTATATTTCAGAATATCAGGTATAATGGGGATACGGGCAATACGAGGACATTGTGTTTATTATTTCATCTCGACTATCAGCAACTTCACTACAGGACACTATAGCAGAGCACCAAGCCACCATAAATCCAAATAAAAATATTTGTATATTTAATATTAACGAATAATATAAAATGGCTTAAATAGTGTAGCAAACAACTTGTTTTTCCTAAAACAGCACAATAAAATATAAGATAAAAGCTTTTATTTTCCATTATCTATTCACATTATCTTCCTGTGCTATCAGTTCAGAGCCTCTAAACATCATGTTTTCTGCCGCTGGTGTTTTCTTGCATGACAACATTTACACAGTAAATGTGTAGTAATTGTTCACGCTGCACATGTAGTATTGGACAATGAACCAGTAAATTATCACAGTATCGGGCAAATAATGATGCACTATTAGTATTGATAGAAGAACTTTTTATCTAAATGGTTCCATCAAGAACATTTAACATCCGAAGATCCTTTCTGTTTCTCAAAAAGTACTTTATGCCGAAAGAAGGTTCCCCAGATTATAAAAAGGTAAGAAATAGATGGTTCTTGAAAGAACCTTTGACTGAATAGTTCTTCGTGGAGCCAAAAATGGTTCTTCTATGGCATCGCTGTGAAGAACCTTTAAGCACCTTTATTTTTAAGAGTAGGTCATATTCAGTGATATTTTTCACTTCACAGTTCATGGCGCAGGAGGTAGCGATGGTTTGCTTTCAAATCCACCTCTACAGGATAGTGGTCACTGACTTCCAATGCCTAGGTGGAAAAAAGGAAAGAAATTCAAACCTTTTACTACATTTTTACGCAGTTTTATGAATTAACTCTGTTTTGCAATGGTGTTTACCTCTTCCTCAGATAGATAGAATTTTTCTTTGAAGTTGAATGGTTGAGCAGATTCCGGAACTATTCCAGAAATTAGTTCTTTGCCATGAATAATGATCCTAAAGGGTGTTTTCACAAAGATTTTACTATTAGACTATCTAACATAGACTGGTGTGCATTGTAAAATTGTAGATTAGACTGAGAATGCTATAGAGTGCTGCATGAATGTGCCCTAAAACCTGGAAACAAGCAACTTCACTCATCCACTTTAAAGCCTCTGTGTTTATAATCACACTCTTGCAAACCAAACTTGTAGACGGTGGTGGTGGCATTTATTTACACCATAACTTTAACTTTTTACTTTTGTTGACTGTATTTAGGCCTTAAAATTTCACAAAAGTTGGGTTAATTTGTGAACATTTTTCTGTGATCAAAACAGGAAATATTTGTTTTATTTTCCCTTCAGGTCATAGAGCTTGTTTTCTAGAATAATCCAAAAGTCAACACAAAAATCCTAGGGAACTGGTGTAATGGTAACTTCTGGGTTGGGTTCAAAATGATGCCATTCTTGTAGCACTCTATTGTTCCTGTGGTTGCTGTGTTGGTTTGCTAAGAAAGTCAGACCTGTCGTAAGCGCAGCGTGTTGTTTCACGCACTGTAGTGTCTTGTTCATCTCTAATCAGCCAGTGGAACCTTGGGTCACTCCTGAGACGCACATTTTTCAGTCCTTTTTTGGTAACATAGCTGCAAGCTGCATTTAAGTCCCCGAGAAACATCACATTCTTGATAAGAAAGGTAAAAAATAAATGATATACAATTTAGGAATAAATATACAATCTATCATTCTATCTGTATAATTATGAGTTTGGTGTACCTCCGTTTTCCATTTGCTCCTGACTGTTTGAAAGACCTCATACAGTGCATCCATTTCTTTCATTGCACTCTTAGGACAGGTGTGCTGACCAATAAGGACAAAGTTCTTCACCACTGTAAGATAATACAACCGGTCAGATTCAATATGAATGTGCTATTTTATTTCCTGGTACAAGAAATGCTCTGTGGAACGTTTCTGACGTACAGGTTGTAGGAGAACGGATCCATATGATGAACGGCTCTCTGGTGAATACTGTGCTCTCGTTGAACTCTGGGTGCTGGTATTGCTCTTGCACCTGCAGCATGTCTTTTCTGTGAACACAGAAGACTGGATCAATTTATTTCCATCACTTCTAGTGTTTACAAAATTCAGGTTTGTTCACAGACGATCACTTACACTGTGTTTGTGTTAGTGACACACATGATAAAAGTTTCATTACCTGTAAATGTACACATACTGCTCTTTATATGTTTTCTTCCCCATTCTTTTACTCTCTAAATGTGTGTAAATGTGAGATTTGTCAAACCTGGAGGGAGGAAAATGAAAGCATTATTATATTATACATGAATTCAGAGTCACGTGTGTCAGCAAGATGCTCTTTACCTGTTCAGGTTCATCAACAGCGCAGACACAGCTCGACCTTTAGAATCTCGAACCTCCTGAATCAAACTCAGGTCACAGCGAGAAATGATCTAGAAGTTCCAAAAATGTTTATAAGACATTTATAGATAGAGAGATATATTTAATATTTACACATATTCTCAAATATTCTTTGTATCTTTGTCAAAATAAGCCATTTCGTTCATTGCGTTCTTGTTTAGGTGTGCTAATCAGTAAGGACATTTCACTTTTAGCCATATTCTCAAATAATCTATTTACCTTCATCAAAATCTCCATAACTTTCTTATTGCTGGCCTTTGCTTCTCCATAACTCTGAATGTTGAAGGCACAGATCTTCAGTGAAATTACAGAAGTCCATAAACATAATCCAACAAAACATACCAAAAGAGACGACCTCATTTATCAGGACACCTAGAAATACACAAAGTTTCATTAATTTAACATAACACCACCACTTATTTGTCTTTTTGGATAGTGTAGTAGTATATAGAATGTACTGTAGGATATAATTTAATAAACCTAAATAATGTAAATAAACATCTTTTTGTTGTAAGACCCATGTCTTTAGCCAGCTTCTGTTAAAACGCCTCAGGCCTATAGTACATACTGTATGTGTCACACTGAGGGATTGTACTTCCAGTTTTGCATCATGTTAAAGCTGTAATTCATTAGAAAGTTCCTCTCTAATTTTAAATCTGAGACAAATGCATTTCCGTAAAAGCATATAAAATGACTCACCCTGTATGACGACTGTCAAGCTATTATCACTGTTTTTTGGACTGGAGTGAATGTTTTAATGGGCTGTAGTTATCTTTAAACCGGAAACCATGGTGAGAAGTAGTGTTGGGCAAGGGGAGGGGCAGTGTGTGAATGTGTTGAAACAAGCTGTGTCAGATCTCCATTAATGTGTGGGTCACTCTGGAACGCTAAAGAAAGTGACCTGTCATGACAATGTGCTTTTTCAGCCATTCAACATGGCAGTATTGTCCTTTTATCCTCAGTGAGTGCTAACTGAAAGAAGTTTATGTTACCCTATCTGTAAATGATCTTCTCAAATCGTTCATTAAAAACAGAAATGCAGTTCAAAATACAAATATGACATGTTTAATACTAATATCAAAATGAAAGTCTTAGTTGTACACAGTACATTTATTTCAGGCTTAATCTAAGACAATTCCTCAAACGTACCGTTTTGAATTCCAATGATCAGTTATAAATTGTACAATACAGACACAGATTTAGATATTAACACAAGAAATTCATTCTAACATCTTTGTTTTGTAACATGATGATACTATATTTACACAGTTTGGTCTGTTTTTGATACTAATACAAAGAATCATGATAATTCTTAGCAAAATAATAAAGACATTATGTGTGGCTAACTTAAAAAAATATTTTTGTACAAAAATCAATTAGAAATGTAAAATAAAAATAAATATAAACCTAAAAATCTCTAGAAGACTCTTGGTTTTGCTATTAGCTCTTATCACACAGGTCTAAAGCAGGCTCCATGCTGTGCTGAAGCTGTCTGGATGAGGTAGTCCTCCATGCGCTGCTCCACGACAGAGTAAAACTGGCGGAGCTGCTCTCTGGCAGGTGGATGATACAACCACAGCGCTGCCACCACCACCACCATCAGGAGCAGTAAGATGAGAGATAGACAGAGCCAGGACCCACAACTTCGACTCTGTTCAGGAGAGGAGGATGGAAAATGATTTATGGCGTAAATGGAAACCAAATGAAAGTGGGGAGAATCTTGATCTTAGCCAACTTCATTTTAAAAACAGTTCACTGCAGCTGTCAGAATATGTGGCATTTAAAAATACATTAATCTGAGAGAGTAAAAATTCAAAGTTATAAGAAAACGAGGCTGTTGCGTTAGAATCTCACCCTGCTGTTGTTCTGGCGTGTCGTCAGCACGTTCAGTTCTTCTCTGCATTGGGTCAGTCGGGACTGATAGCTGTAACACTCTTGTTCCAGGGCCTCAAGATCCACCTGCAGCTCCATGCACTGCCACAGACAACACCGTGTTCAACTATGTCTTATATGTATGTATACATACCTTTTACAACTGAATAATACACAATAATTGTTTTGTTAGTCTAACTTTTTATTTCATTGCCCCCTTGAAACAGTCCAAGTACGATCATCTTGAATTTCACAGCTACTCTACAGCTTATAAAATTGTCATATATATATGATGTATTTCATAAATATAATATTTTTTTTTGTAATTAATTACATTTAAGGCAAGACACCAAAGGTGATTAGGTAAAAGAAGAGGTGAGAAACAAATAAATAATAGATGTCACCATATGTCAATGTTCATTAAATTAGTCATTACAGTACATTAAGGTACTGTTTTGTATTACACATTTTCTTGCATACGTTTAAATGCAAATAAGGCATTATTATTATTAATAATTTTATTATATTATCATACGTCTCCACAACACAAATCTGAACACTGAATAAATCTAGGCTCAAAATGTTTTCATTTTGTTTATAAATTAGCTAGGTTTTTTTTTTTATAATATAATATATACTAGGAATTAAATATACAAATCAGGAAAAGGATAGATGACCAAACCCTCTGTATTCAGAATATAGATAAGAACAAAACCAGAACGTTTGCTTTATGCTAAAATTCTTATAAAGACATGTGTTATAATATCGAACGATGAAGATAGTTAAAAGCTAATAAAATAAACACTTATTTAATCTAAACAATTCCATAATGTAGAATTCCAATGATTTATAAATTGTACAATGTCAGTGATCAGTGATGGCAGATCTGTACCTTATTTTCTTTCATTTTGAGTCTATGTTCAGTCTCTCTCAGTTGTCTGGCTGTGCTGTTATCTGTCCGCAGGAGCTGCTCCAGTCCTGAAGCGTCTTCATATTTTTCTGTGCTACTGTTCCACCACTCATGGTTGTGTCCTGTAAGTGTGTAAAATAAACAGACACAGATAAAGACAGATATCAAATTGCAAGAAAAATTAGAGCTGGAAGAAATACAGCTCGTTAACTTCTTAACAATATAGTATATTCCATTCATTCTAAATATCTGGGTGAATGTGAAGTGGAAGTCAGTATTCCCTCACCTGTGAGTTCCTGTAGGTGTTCTCTCAGGTTGAGGTTCTCGTCCTCCAGCTCTGAGATGAAGGAATGAAGCTCTGCTCTCTCCTGCTGCAGAGATTCTGTATGTTTCCTCAGCATCTCCTCCTGTTCCACAGAACACTGCACAAACACATTCTCAGTTACACAACATATATAAATGACATGCTTTCCCCCCAATACGTGTCATTGTAGTTATGATGGGATGTACACAAAGCAGGGTCCTGTGGTTTGTCAGCTTTCGCAAAAATCTGTGATGTGTCACTCAAGTCATTTGATACTCTCATGATGGTTTCTGTTACAGTGGCTTTGGTGTACCTCCAAGTGACCCTGCAGCTGTAGCATCTGATCTGTGCACTCATCCTGCCGCCTCTTCAGCTGACTCAAACCCTCTTTCAGCTCCTCATACAGCCTCTGCCACTGCTCAGACTCTGTCTGTGCTGTCTGCAGCGCCCCCTGGTGAAAGGGAAGAGTGGGAAGGAAAATTGGATTATTGGAACACAGCTAGGTTTGCAAATATAAATATGGAGGTAATGTTGGTAACTTTGACCACTGCATTTGGAGACTTACCTGGAGGTACTCCATCTTACTCTGAGCTTCCGCCTTCTCATTCTCCGCCCTGTGAATAGCCTTGATAGCCTTCTGTTCATACTCCTCCCTCTGTTTTTCCATCTTTAGCACCACTTTTTTCACTCCATCCTGAGGAACCTTCTGAAAAAGACAAATTGCAGCATTTATATTTCTAGTTTCTCAAACTCTTTGTCTTGTATTTATCAAGGGCCAAGTTAAACCAATACACTATTTTACTAATTAAAAGCAGAAAAATAAACAACAAACCACAGTTTGGTTTGGTGTGGTTGCAGACATGCAGCATTGCAAGTCTTACCTTGATGCAAACCTGCAGCTGAGCCTCCAGAGCTTTGATCTTACTCTTCAGCAAGTCTTCATCACAGCGTGTCTGTGGGAGGAAAAGGAAATGTGTGTGTCAGCGAGAGAGATAGAGAGAACCACTGAAGCAACAGTTTTCCGTTTCTGTACATACACTGCATCCTGTCTTATAACTGCCTCCTTAGCATGTTGTTAAAAGCAAACCTTTATTATTTATAATTCTAGATTAATTATTCTTGAGAAACAAAGAATGAGCTCAAAATGGAAAAGTCTGAATGAGCGCCAAGTTTGAAGCATTGCAAAAGTGCAAACAACCCCATCTGTGATGCCTACACTGCTCTCCATTTCATGTGTGTGAGCTAGAAAAATAAACAGTTTTTTTTTCTGAACAAGCCATATAGAGCTGGATGTTGTCGACCACAAGACCATCCCCCAACCTATGTCTGTTTTACTGCTGTGACCAAACCAGGAAATTCAGCAACTGATGAAGCCAGTACTGTGCAGAGTAACAGCATAGCTGTGTCAGTAATGGGGACCATGAATTTCAGAATGCGTTTGAATATGTTTTGTCTCATTTTGCTTGAATAACCACAGCTGTATGAACTCAACAAAACCAGATAATCATGTTCTAAAGCAGATTTACGAATGATCCAAAGATCATCTTGTGTTTCTTGTGACAGTCTGTATAAAGGAGTTCACATGGTCAGTGTTTGATTTGATTTCATAATGTACAGGTGCATGTGTGCCTCTAATGCTGCCTTCACATGCTATCGGAATTATCGTAAATACGAGTTTCCTAGTCTGAATTTGGATGTGAACGGCTTCTCAAGTTGTATTTACTACTGGGATATTCGGAAATAATTTTGATGCCCGAGTTTCTGAGTTGGGCGGGTCATAAACTTTAAACATGGTGGAGGGGTCAACCATTGCGGCGGTCAATGCTGTTCTCACATAAACTACATCCCTTTGTCTTGTCGCTAAAGTAGTGTATTTATAGGGTAGATGTGAACGATCACTCGAAGCATATTATATGTTTTATAAGCAGTGAAATAAGCATGTATTGGACTGAAATTCCAGAATTGACACCAAACTGCATGTATAGCGCGGTGAATGTTTATATGACTGTCAACCAACGTGATGCTACATTTTATTCTTTCCGACATTAAAGCACTTGAATACAATAAGCTCATAATCCTGACTTCATACGTGGAAAATAGGACATTTCTGATAGCACGTGAAGGCAGCATAAATCAGGGGTGTCAAACTCAGTTCCTGGAGGGCCGCAGACCCGCTCCAACACAAACCATGTAGTTTTTAAGTAAGCCTGAAGGACTTGATCAGCTTGATCAGGTGCGTTTAATTAGGGTTGGAGCTAAACTCTGCAGGGCTCTGGCCCTCCAGGAACTGAGTTTGACACCCCTGCTCTAAATGATGCTGCAGGGCTTCAGCAGGAAGTAGTTTATTAATGTACCTTCCACAGGAGCTCTGTAGAGTGCAGTAATGTGGCGGCGCTCTTCTGGAGGTTGGAGAGCTTCTTTTTAAGAGCCTCTTCTCTGTGTAAGGCCTCCTGCATAGAGATGTCACATTTCACATCAGTAACACATTTTAATGTCAGCCAGGAAGAGCTGGTGTTTTTAAATATCATACTTCTAAATAGTCAGCCAACTGGTGTACATCCTAAAAACAAAAGGAGAGGGAACAAAAATATTTTATTAAGAAAATGAAACTTTAACATATTCAGCTAAATGTTTTTAAAGAAGCATCAAATTCCTTACTGCTTCTTTGACTGTAACAAATCCAGACCTGAAGGAAGAGAGTTCATAATGCTGCATTAATATTTATAAAAGGGGTGCATTATGATAAAATTTTTACTTTTAAAATATATAGCAACTCTAATGTGACTCACTCAGTCTGAATGCTAGCGGTTTGCAGTGTCTTCTGGGTGTTTGAGAGCTGAGTGATGTCTTTAAGCAGAACTGTGTGAATTATGAACACAACATAATATTTGTAATATTACTAATGATAATAATATTTTGTCATGTATCATTTAGCCACATCCCAACATGTATAACAAAACACCAACATCATGCAGTGCATAACACTAGTATGGTTTGAAATTTTAATCTCACTATGAATTATTACATTAAGTTGAACTTAAGTATACATGTCTCTGATTAATTTAAAGCGATGTTAGATATGACTATGGTTATGCATCAGAAAACCAACTAACCTTGTTCCTTTTTCATTTTCCCATGAAGCCGAACAGAATTGAGGACTGGTACGTCCCATCCATCTGATTTCAGGTCGTGTTCATCAGTCATTGGGGATCTGGAGACTGTCTTTGGGAGTTGGACATTTGATTTCAATGTTATTATAGAGTATCAGTGTTTTAATAAAGGATGTCATTAAAGAATATAAAAAATTATTACATTTTATAAATTAATTTAATAGATTGGTGATCAATCAGTCACAGGCCAAAGACCTGGCTAATAATCTCTCTACCTGCTTTGTAAAGTTAATGCCATCTCTCTGTAGCTTTACATTTTGACTTGTTATCAAGGGTCGTCTGATTGACGTTAAGGATTCGCGTCATATGCTCTGGTGCATGCAGGGTTTCTCTTGAGTATCTGTGCCTTGGCACTGCAGATAACAGTGCATATGTGCCATGGTCCACTGGTCTTCTTTTGATGAACTCAAACTGTCTTTTGCGATGCAGTTCATCTTTAATCCACCTTGTGTCCAGATCTCTTGTGGGACTGCGACATGAATGTTGTATTATTCCGATGGCTGATTTCTCTGTGCTTCACGGCACGTTGCTCCACTTATACTCGTAATTTGCAGTCGGTGACCTTCTTTTGTCCGTGAGCACCATCCATTCTGTCAAACTCTGAATGTTGAAAACTTTGTGGGATATTTCAAGGCACCAGAATGTCACCTCACAATGTTCTTGAAGTAGCAATTTCCTTTTGAAAAAAAAACATACTGTATATCCATCCTTTAGTTTTACTATATCATTAGATCTTAAAAATAGACCATCTAAAATAAGCTAAATGACACAGAATGAGTATAATTAACAATAATTGCTGCAATAAAACAAGCAAAACTAAAAATGCAACAGTTATTCTGTTGTGGGTCACACTTGTTGTGTGTTCTCATTCTTTTCAGAGCTAGAATAAAATCATGTTTATAGTGGTTACATATAAAATAATAAATGCTTATTAAACATACTGTACGATGATATGTGTCCAGTCATTCACTTCTGTTGTCATATTGTTTCAAAACAGGCGAGAACTGAGCTACATGCAGCTGAAACAAATAGGTTGAACCTTCAATTATTTCTTTTAAATGCAAACCGTGTTCATATATATATGCAGATATCTGCTTAATAATGACTGAAAAATGTCTCTGAGACACAGCATGCAATGCTCCCATATATAGATTTGCAACAATTTTAGGCACTATTAGTTATTACATTAAGTAGAACTTAAGTATACATGTCTCTGATTAATTTAAAGCGATGTTAGATATGACTATAGTTATTCATCAGAAAACCAACTAACCTCGTTCCTTTTTCATTTTCCCATGAAGCCGAACAGAATTGAGGACTGGTACGTCCCATCCATCTGATTTCAGGTCGTGTTCATCAGTCATTGGGGATCTGGAGACTGTCTTTGGGAGTTGGACATTTGATTTCAATGTTATTATAGAGGATAAGTGTTTTAATAAAGGATGTCATTTAAGAATATCAAAAATTATAGAATTTTATAAATTAATTTAATAGATTGGTGATCAGTCAGTCACAGGCCAAAGACCAGGTTAATAATCTCTCTACCTGCTTTGTAAAGTTAATGCCATCTCTCTGTAGCTTTACATTTTGACTTGTTATCAAGGGTCGTCTGATTGACGTTAAGGTTCGCATCATATGCTCTGGTGCATGCAGGGTTTCTCTTGAGTATCTGTGCCTTGGCACTGCAGATAACAGTGCATATGTGCCATGGTCCACTGGTCTTCTTTTGATGAACTCAAACTGTCTTTTGCGATGCAGTTCATCTTTAATCCACCTTGTGTCCAGATCTCTTGTGGGACTGCGACATGATGTTGTATTATTCCGATGGCTGATTTCTCTGTGCTTCACGGCACGTTGCTCCACTTTATACTCGTAATTTGCAGTCGGTGACCTTCTTTTGTCGTGAGCACCATCCATTCTGTCAAACTCTGAATGTTGAAAACTTTGTGGGATATTTCAAGGCACCAGAATGTCACCTCACAATGTTCTTGAAGTGGCAATTTCCTGTAATTGAAAAAAAAACATACTGTATATCCATCCTTTAGTTGTACTATATCATTAGATCTAAAAATAGACCATCTAAAATAAGCTAAATGACACAAAATGAGTATAATTAACAATAATTGCTGCAATAAAACAAGCAAAACTAAAAATGCAACAGTTGTGCTGTTGTGGGTCACACTTGTTGTGTGTTCTCATTCTTTTCAGAGCTAGAATAAAATCATGTTTATAGTGGTTACATATAAAATAATAAATGCGTATTAAACATACTGTATGATGATATGTGTCCAGTCATTCACTTCTGTTGTCATATTGTTTCAAAACAGGCGAGAACTGAGCTACATGCAGCTGAAACAAATAGGTTGAACCTTCAATGATTTAAAAAAAATGCAAACCGTGTTCATATATATGCAGATATCTGCTTAATAATGACTGAAAAATGTCTCTGAGACACAGCATGCAATGCTCCCATATAGAGAGATTTGCAACAATTTTAGGCACTACGTTGATTGAAAATCTACATCACCAAATTTTATTTTTTTATTTTAAAAAGTAATAAATACTTTTTTTCTAAAAGCACCATTTAAATACATTCAAAATGTCAACAAGTTGGAACCAAATATCAAGTTGCAACTGAATAACAAGCCTGCATTCAAACAGTTACACCAACATACCAGGCAAGTGCAAGATAAACTAGAACAAGTTTTAGTACTTTTGACTCTTTACATGTTTTAATGAAAGTACCTGTTCTGAGATGAGTCCCTGGAGTCAAAATACTTGTGAAAGCCGAGTCTGAACACTTTGAAGCCTACGTTACACTTGAAAACGTGTTAATTCAACAAAGGGCGGTCTATTTCGTTTGCCTTGCTTGCTTAACAGGAAGTAAGATGAACCTCACAACTTGTATGAGTTCCTCTATCTCAGCAGCCATGCGTATTGAAACTGGTGCCACAAACGGATGGGCCCTAAGATTAGAACCGGAGGGTTGGTTATATTGGCTGTAATGGGGAGGGACTGGAGAGAAAGAGAAAGACAACACAGAATCCATATTCCGTGCTATATCAAAGCAAGAATTTTAAACGTAAGCAAAAACATTTAGAAACGGATTCATATTTACATTTATGCATTTAGCAGACGCTTTTATCCAAAGCGACTTACAGTGCATTCAGGATATACATATTTTGGTCAGTACGTGTTCCCTGGGAATCGAACCCAGAACCTTTTGCACTTCTAACGCAATGCTCTACCACTGAGCCACAGGAACACATATTTCATGTTTATATGAAAACAGAAAGAAATAAAGCGGAAGAAAGAAATAAAGTAAGCACTTAATTAACCGTTCGCAAAGGGCATGATTGGCAGGTGATCTGACCAATCAGAACGCGGATATTGTGCGCTGCCTCTGCTATCCGCTCTCTTGCCCGACAGCGGCGGACTGTCTCCATAGAAATACATGTTAAAACGTGGTAAAAAAGAATGAATTGAAACTTTTTCAATATAACTGAATATAAAAATGTGCGGAGGGTTAAGCTGTGCTGTTGTTGGCTGCCACAGTAACTGTAATAAGCTAAGGTATTCTTTTAATGTACTAATTTTGCGTACCAGAAAATCTGTCATATCCGGCGCTGTATAAATATACAGGGCCGTTTCTAGCCAATTTGACGCTCTAGGAGGCGAAATTCCTATTGGTAATAAATGTTGTTCGAAAAACACGATACTATTTTTTTAAAGGTAAGTTGCAAACAAAATTGTGTGTGTGTGTGTGTGTGTGTGTGTGTGTGTGTGTGTGTGTGTGTGTGTGTGCGTGTGTGTGTCTGTGTGTGTGTGCGTGTGTAGCTAAAAATAAACTAATTTCAACCACTTACCTTAAAAAAAAATTCCAGTGAGAAAGACCGTTACATTAGGACTAATAGGCTCCAGCGTCGTGGCCACTTTACCACAAATACCATTATTTCTCTAATAATTTTAACGTCCTGGAGAAAAAATCACACATCAAGACATTTTAATATTTTATTTAAAGACATTTGTCATGTTTCCGTCCTGAAATCTCGTGTGTGTTAAACTAATGTATTGCGCACCTCATAAACCTTCCATTGCAATTTCCAAAACGTTATTTAGAGCTAATAACAGGGGCTTGAGCCATTGATATGCAGACTAACGCAGTCATTAATGCAGTGTTTATATATATAGAGAGAGAGAGAGAGAGAGAGAGAGAGAGAGAGAGAGAGAGAGAGAGAGAGAGAGACTATATATATTATTTTCAGACACCAGGGGCCTGTACCACGAAGCCGGATTTGCTGACTAGCTAGGTAAGTTTCAGTTAAGTTTGCACCAATCCTGGGTTTTAGGTACCATGAAAGCAGCTTGGCTTTTAGCTGCGTTCATTGCCATTGTACCTTACACTCCACAGCTATCCTGCTCCAGGGCAGGTTATGTTCTGAGTAAGAGAGCTCAAACTGAAATTGGACCAATCAGATGTGAGCAAAGTGACACATGTCAAAAAAAGTCACTCCCCCAGTTTCTCTTCCTACAAACTAAAGGTCAATATGAAGTACCTTAGAAAAAAGAAATACAACAAAATTGTCTGGCTTTAATGATAATTACAATTTACATATAATTTATATAATTATAATACGATTTATATTATTATTACTCCATTACACACAAGCACTTTTAGTTGAATAGTTATTATAAAGCATTTATTTTAAATTAATATTCATATATACAGATCATATGTGTCAACGTCTCTTTTATTGTTTTCATGGGGAACTGGCGCCACATGCTGGCTGGCTCCCTCTCAGAGTGCAGAGTTTCCCGGATGTGACAGATCGCTGTTTTTTTTAACATCTCGCGATATCTGAGGCGAGAGTTCCTCATCCTTGGTCTAGAAGGGCACAGATAGCCCGGTACAGAGACATTTCGGCCAGGGATCCTGACATTGACCCAATAAAACATGTTGTCGAGACTGGTGCTTGTTTCAGGTGGGTGGTTTATCTAATGAACGGTGCTCTAATGCTTCGCGTTGATTGTGTGGATTAAATAGACGGTTTTATTAAGGAATGTGAAGTTGAAGGGTAAAATTAGGCCGCACGGTGTGAATGGCCACACATGAACCTGCAGAGAAACGTGTTTATCTGCTCTAAATTAATGTACATTTAATTCTAATAACGGTTAAAATGCAACGAAGTCCAGCTTTTATGCTCAAACAGTGATTGCTGGATGAGAACGATGCTAGAGTTGCTGTGTTTTCAGTATGTCCTTGTATTGAGTTGTTTAGCTGTTAGCTGAAAGCTAATGCCACATTTCAACTTTACCACTTATCATATTAGCTGCGTAATAATTTACATTTAATTTATAATATTGAATGTTCATTTAGGGGTGCAAATTAAAACATTATCTCAGATTTTTGCTAACCTGGTAAAATTCCAGCTTATAATTTCTTTCGAGGATGCAAATTACGTTTATTTTATTAGCTGCACATTGAACCGAAATCAATAGGAATCAAAACTTAAAATGTGTTGTTTTATTTGCAGTTTGTTAATATTCTTGAACTAATGACATAAAAACAACATGTTTTAGAAGTGACAGCTACAAAAGATAAACCCATTCATTTTTTTTAAACCATTGATTCTTTAGATGAAATCACAGCTGCATTAATAAAACATAATTACAAGCAGTAACGAAAGATGTCAGTCTTTTCACAGTTGACATTGAGTTGATTTTCAGTCCTTTTCTAACTACTGTGTTCTGTTTCTTGTAGGTCATACCCTGAAAAACAGCGGGTCCTTTGGCGCTTGGTATGTTAAATATGTAATTCTTGTGGTCAGTGTTTTGTATGTCTGTCTGTAGTTGAAGAGAGCTGGCACACAAATGACAGTCAATGACATCCAGAGACCTCTAACCCGTGCTTCTTTTACTCCTCAGCCTGGTTCAGGCCTCTCGTTCCTTTCACCAGTCCTCCCAGAGTCTTGCACCAGTTCCCCCTCTGCCTGAGAAGGGAGGAAAGGTCCGACATGGCATCTTCCCAGAGGAGCTTTTCACACTGCTGTATCCCAAGACTGGTGTGACAGGTGGGATTGTCAGCTTTGTTGCTTCCTTTCATAGCGTTTCCCTGTTATCCAGGTTCCTGTTTGTCTTTTAAAAAGTTCACTGTAAGTAGAACTTATCAAATAATATTTATGCAGGAGTTTACCAGAATCATTCATAATCTATCATGCTCCAAAATGAGCAAATACACTTGTTTTGCTAACTGCATATCACAGTTCTGTTTTATTTAGATAATTAGTGCAGTCCCACCTTATGACAGCTTTATGTGATGAGTAGTTTGATAAAAACGTTATTCATTAATAATCTCTTCATCCAAAGTTCTGTGTAAAGATCATTTTCTGTTAACAGCGCGCGAGAGCCAGTACATTGATAAACAGGTTTGTGTTCTCTTCTGTTTGCAGGGCCTTATATGCTGGGCACCGGTCTGCTCCTGTACATGCTGTCTAAGGAAATCTACATAATCAATCACGAGACCGTTGCTGCCGCTTCAATCGGTACAGTCATCATTTACGGCGTCAAGAAGTTTGGGCCCAGTGTGGCTGCCTTTGCCGATAAAATCAATGAGGTGCAGAAAGAGTTTTGTGTTCAACAGAAGTGAAATTGTGTAGACTGAAATACTATCTGCTGATAAATTTGATGTTGTGAACAATTACCCCAAAGACTGTAACCAGGGCCTCTGTTTGATTAATATTTGGTTCTCTCTCTTCCTCTGCAGGATAAAGTGGCAAAGGCTCAGGAAGTGAAGGATCAGGGCATGGCTACCCTAGCTCAAGGCGTTGAGAATGAGAAGAAGGAGCAGTGGAGAGTGGAAGGAAGACACATGCTCTTCGATGCCAAGAGGGTGAGGAGACCCAAAGACTGTGATGTTTTTCCAGTGACGGATCGTCTCTTCCTTCATTTACCCTTCCATAAATGATCATAATCATAAATGATGAAATCTAAATTTGGAATGATATACAATTAAAATTTAGAGTGGCACTAGGTCTAGGTTTGTAATGCTCCTCTTTCCATCTTCCATCAGAACAATGTTGCTGTGCTGCTGGAGACCAATTACAGGGAGCGGCTGCACATGGTGACCAATGAGGTGAAGAAGAGGCTGGACCACCAGGTGGCGCTTCAGAACCTGCACCGCCGCATGGAGCAGGAGCACTTGGTGAACTGGGTCGAGCAGAGCGTCATCAAGAGCATCACCCCACTGCAGGTACTGGAATATGGTCACTCCATTGACGCTTCATTGTATTTATACAAAGGAAGCATTTGTTTAAAACTAAACTAAAGGCATTTTTGTCCTCAGGGAAGAAATTGAGTAAGAGTGAGCTTACTTAAAGGGATAGTTCACCAAAAATGAAAATTCTTTCATTTACTCAAGTAGTTCCAAACCTGTTTGAATTTCTTTGTTCTGCCGAACACAAAGGAAGATATTCTGAAGAAAGTTTGTAATCAGGCTGTTTTGGGGCACCATTGACTTCCATAGTAGGGGAAAGAAAATACTAGGGAAGTCAATGGTGCCCCAGAACTGCTCTGTTTCCCACATTCTTCAGAATATCTTGCTTTGTGTTCAGCAGAACATTCAATACAGGTTTGGAACTACTTGAGTAGTAAATGATGACAGAATTTTGGGCGAACTATCCCTTTAATATTAGCAAGAATGGTAATTACAGACCTATTATTGGAAAGTTTCTAATTATTGATTTTTCAGTGTATAAGTGGTTCTTTTCAATGTTTTCTTACTTTTTCCCAGAATTGTTTCTTGTCAACTAAAAATGTGTCCAAATATAAATGCCACTTTAGTCCAGAATCTGTATACAAGTAATATTTTAGTTTGGCATCTAGATGGAGACTTTGTACTCTTTAATCTCTCAGCAGTTATAGTAACAGTGTAATTGCTACAATATGTGGACAGAAGATTTTGAGGGAAAATGTTTAGTTTTTTTTTTACACTGTATTTCAAGGTGTCTTTAATACAGTGTAATTATAAATTTAAGTACTGAGTCATGTTAATTAACTACATGTATTACTATTTACTATATGTTGTTAGGATTAGTGTTTGGCTTAGGGTTACTTGCATGTAATACATAATTTATTGTTATTATAATAGTATGTACATGTAACAATGACATCTTAAATTAAGTGTTACCCTTTATTTTAAGGTGGCTTAGTAGTACTCAACATTACGCTGTAACTGAGTAACATGCTAAAGGGTTTAGTTTAGAGTTAGTTGATTGTAATTATGCATACTTTGCTTTTATTACTGTAGTAAAGTACATGTAACATGCTTAACAATGGCACTGTAAAATAGACCAACTTTACTTATTTATGCACTTGTACTAACAACAAAACAATTGTTCTGATACTGTTATTACTTTTTATGCTTATCTCTACAATCTCACTTTGTGTTTGTCTTTCAGGAAAAGGAGAGCATCGCCAAGTGCATTGCAGACCTGAAGGTCCTGGCGAAGGCCACTCAGGCTCGGGCTGCAGTATAGGTCTCTGTCAATGTCCACACTAAAGCCTCTTGTTTTCATTCTAAATGAGCCCTTTCCTTGTGAACATGCCAGTCTGGCAGTGTCGTGTACATACCCGTATTAAATAAAAGATTTGGTTATTCACTAAATTATTTTTCTGTCCTTTTTGTGTGATGATTTGAAGAACAGTTCTCGGTCTTGTAGTCCTGACATGAATCCTTTACATGTTTGGTTGAGCTGAGGTGACATTAGTTATAAAAGATTCGTTTAACAGATTAAGTCACATTTCACTCAGTGCATCTGAAAACAAATGATTCACCTTAGTAATTATGGTCAAAATAGTTATGTTTATCTTGAACATAATTTATGACACCTATCATTCTTCTTAAAATATGCTGCTTGGTTTATTGTTTTCTTATCTAATACAGCAACATGCATTTAGTATGACGTAAATGTACGAAATCATTCACTGTGTGCAACTTTACACGCCACAATAGCTGTCTATTAATGACAAAACCTTTGTACTCAAGGATGTAAATGGAAAACCTACCTGATTTACTATTATTCAGGAACTAGACTTTGACCTCAGCTTTTCCAAGCAGGAAGTCCTGAATATTTTCTCAAGCAGTTCACGAAGAACAGACTTGAGGATATGTCTAAATTCTGGAGTAATATGAACACACATTTGAAGATTTGCAGTTCAATTTAGGATTTTCTTTAAGGTAAGGTACAATCATTTGTATAATAAAAAAGTTGATTTAAGCGATTCTTATTTTATAACTGAAACACAGAGGCACTGATGATAGGGCAGTGATTCATTTGAGTAATGTAAGATACGAAACATGGCTACATCACAATTATTCAGTGTTGTGTTGTTGTTGTTGAGGAGTGATATTATTAGTGTCTTTATTTCTTCTTCTGGTTTGCTCTGTGGCATATCACTTTTGCACTTCTGTTTTCCTCTCACCAAACCAAACATGCAAAGTTGTTATAGAGAACGTTCCTGCTTTGTGTTGTCAGCAGTTTTTCTGTTTATTCATCAAGCACTTCATGACTGGACAGTTCTCGCTTGTTTTTGAGAACAAAAATAAATAAATTGTATTGTAATTGGCTTATGAAAGCCAGTGATTCTGCCATGACTTACTTCATTTTTAAAAATCTGACATTGATTGAATAGAATTTTTACTGTTCAAATGTAAAAATAAATGTCATGTTATGATATTAACAAATCAGGCAGGATTCACTAACTGACTGATTGAAATGATAATTATGTTTTTACTAAAAATATCAACATTTGAACAAAACGCACTTGTTCTGATATTTTGGTTTTAGGCAGCTTAATTTGTTTTGAGGATGTAAGATCTTTAACTTGATGACTACGCTTTCACCTCCTTTTGAAAAGTTAAGTGGTGTCAAACCACAACTGATGAACAGACACTTCTTCATAACTAATGTTTCTGCCTGGCATAGCTTCTCAAATGTTTATCTGCCCTTTTCATGAAATGGTTTTATGACTGATAACATTATTATTACAGGTGTTAAATATCGCAGTCAAGAATGTATGGGGGGAATCCTGTCCCAGTTTTCCAATCAAGGTACATATCTTACTGCCCTTTACCTCCATCAGCAGTGTCTTTCACTGTATGAGTGGAGTTTGTACCTGAAACACACACAAGGGTGTTTCTGTGTGGTGCGTCATGTCCTGCCTTCTATCTCTCTGATATCAGTTGTCAGGCAGGTCGTCATTACACAACGTTGTGAGGCAGGGGTTTGGATATTTTTTAGTTGTGTATTTTATTTCCAATTGTTTTTTTTTAGTATCAGGTTTATTTTAGATCTAGTGGCATTTTCATATTTAAATAAGGCAGTTTTATAATAATATACACTGCCGTTTAAAAATAAGTCAGAGATCAAGTCAAGATTTGTAATGTTTTTTTTTAAAGAAGTTTCTTATGCTCATCAAGGCTGTATTTATTTGATAAAAATACAGGGAAATGTATTTTTGTGAAATATTATTGCAATTTAAAATAAGAGTTTTCTTTTTTAATATATTTATAATATAATTGATTCATGTGAAGCGATGCTGAATTTTCAGCATCATTACTCCAGTTTCAGAGATCCTTCAGAAGTCATTAATATCTGATTTATAATTAATGTTGGAAACAGTTGTGCTGCTCAATATTTTTTGGGACCTGTGATGATTTTCAGGATACTTTGATAAATAAAAGTGTTTATTCCAAATAGAAATGTTGTGGTACAATATACACTATTGTTTAGAAATTTGGGTTCAGTAATTTTTTATTTTTAAAGAAATGTAATACTTTTATTCAGCAAAGACGTGTTCAATTTATTTTAAAAGTGATAGTAAAGACTTACATTGTTAGAAAAGATTTATATTTTAAACAAATGCTGTTTTTTCATAATTTGATTTCATACAAAGAAAAAAGTATACAGGTTCCAAACAATATTAAGCAGCACAGTTTCAACAATGATAATAATTCAGCATGTTAGAATGATTTTTGAAGGTTTTTGAAAATGAATGAGGTCTGGGGTGGGGTTAAGCTCATCAAATACAGCTCATTATACACCAACACTTTAATAGAGATGGAGATGTAGATGTTTGTGAAAGATATTTTCTCTGTTTTGGAGGGATGAACACTTTTAAAGTGTTCATATTTTCCTGTGTTAGGGTGGATAATTTTTCAGTTTTTTTATTAATCATGCAATACATATTGCTGTTATAGTTTTCATTAATAACCATTGCTATATATTGTCTAATGCTCTTATGAATGTGTTTAGCATGATTTGTGAAAAATTAACTACTATACTGCATGACAAAGCGTAGACTTCTTTATGGCTAGTGTTTGCTTTGGCTGTTTTATTTAATTCTGTAACCTACGTGTTCTACAGATCTGTTATTAAATGCTACTGTTTTTGGCAGATTATAATGTCTCTGACAGATAATATCGTTATATTTTTGCTTTTCCTTACCGAATGTGCTATTCTGTCAGCAATAACCTGTCCATGGGCTTTTTTGAGTACTGTCGGTTTAAGTGCCGGCGATGCAGACATGTGACACTGAAGACTGGAGTAATGGCTGATGAAAATTCATCACTGCGTCACAGAAATAAATTATATTTTAAAGTAAATTAAAATATGAAACCCAATATTAGAAATTGCAATAATATTTCACAATATTACTGTTTTTGCAGTATTTTTATCAAATAAATACAGTCTTGATGAGCATAAGAGACATTAAAACAAGAAATATCTTACTGATCACAAACATTTGAACGCGGTGTACAGTATATATCTTAAACTAAATTCAACACTTGGTCATTTTTATTCTCTTGTTGTTAGTTTAGTAAATCTAAATTTAGTAAATATATTTGAGCTTTTCCAAATAATGTCAGTCATTATTTATGTTTTGTTGATATCTGGTGTGGATGAAGTTGACTTTGTTGTTAATCAAAAAAAGTAACCTCCCAGAACTATTGCAACAAAACTGGACACCCAGATTTCTCCAGAATCATCATCTGGTGTAGTATTTCATTTCACCGAAATTACAGAAAAAGCTAAACGAGTTAATCAGAAATGGACGTCCACATACTTTTTGGCCATATCCTGCATATTGCAATATAATTTAGCTGACTGTGAGTTTATGTTAAGTTCAATTTAGAATAAACTCAGAATTATTATTAGAAATAACAAGAAATGTGACTGATTACATTGTTTTGTGGTCATACTCGGGATTTATTGAAAATCTGACTAGATATATGTACAGTCCATACAGACATATTGTGTTGTGACTGTATTATAGAGGCTTCTCACCCGAGCCGCCGTCCCAGGGGCTTGGCATGTCTCGTCCTAGTGCCAAATCCATCTACAGTAAGTACAAATCCCATTTAAACAACACATACTAAAATAATACTGTATATTTAAATTGACTTTGATACTTCAGTGCAAAGGAAGGAGTATGCAGAATCAATCAGCAGACAGCAAGACAACTTTCAGTACAGAGTAGAGGTAAGATTAAATCCATTTCATGGGTTTTTAACTACACTTAATAACTAATCATTTTAAAATGTTCATGTTACTGATGCACAATCTTAATCTGTTAGAGCAAAGCTAACACCCACTTCACTAATGAGTGTTATAGAAAACTAGACAACCAGTGCTTATCTAACATGTACTGTAGAGATTTCCACACAAACTGAACTGGAAAATTTGATGATGTAGTAAAGCTGAATTTCACAAGGCCATCTATAACAGTAGCCTCCGTGGGATTCATGTGTGATCTCTCTTTCCGTTCCCTAGCACCTGTTCACCTGTGTGTTAGATGGCAGAGAGGTGAGCAGCATGGATGACTGTGTGAACAGGCTTGAAGAATATGGACAGTAAAGGGAAAGTGTGGGGTCAGGACATGATCATGCAGGTCCAGGCGAACCATCTACAGCTGTGTGACATAGAGACCAAGGTCTGGTGGATTACGCTCAAATACTCGAATCTGAACAAATACTTTGGGCTTTTTAAATGGTTACAACACTTAGTTCCCATAATAAACATTAAACTTTCCCTCTGTTTCCTGGAATTGTAGGAGGTTTTGGAGTCTGTGCACTTGAGTAGCATCAGAGCGAAGAGAGCTGTTCTCGACAGTTGTGTGTACGACTCCCTTCTTATTATCTCAGTTCAGGATCCTAGCCAGAGAGCTCAACGGGCCTTCCTGTTCCAGTGTGAGGAGATTGGGGTGAGGAACAACACTCTGATGTATAGTCAAAAATGTTAGACTCATAAGGGTAGATAGTGCAGCATCTGCTCGGTATAAATCTGTCTTAATATTCCAGTGGATTGATGTGGGAGTTTCCATTCCACTCCCTCTGTCAAGGCCCTGCATTTGATCTATAAAGGTATCTGTGATGTTTTAAATCGCTAGGCTCAGGAGGTGGCAAATGATCTGGAAAAGGTAATACAGCAAGGAGGGGATGCCACGCCATCACTCAAAGAACCACAAATGGACATCAGGTCAGCTGCTGCCTCACAAAGAACCCTTTCCCTTTAAATGTACTAAAATGTAATGTTTTAAATAGATATTATTGATTATTTAGGATAATGATCTAAATAGTAAAGATCTATTATTTGTTTTTTCTCAAGCTCAGTTTTATTAATGCTGTACAGTGATATATTTTCTATTACTCAGAAACCATCTGGAAAGCATCATTGGTCAGGGTTATCCAGGAAGCATGAACAGACCAGTTCTCATGCAGCCAAACCCTCCTCCCCCAGATTTCACACCTCCACAGTACAACAACCACGAAGCCTATGGTGATCACTTGAGGAGTTCATTTCACTCAAAAACAGACACTTTTAAATACCTCAAATGTCCTGAAATTAACCCTCTGGGTGTTCTCAGACATTTTAGACTGAAAAAAATGTTCAAACACAAAAATTGTGGACGATTAGAAATGGCTTAATGAAAAATATTTATAAAAAAAATAGCCACACTTTTGACACTTCACAGTCAAAAATGTTCACCATATAAAATGGGAAATACAAAAATACAGATACATAATTTTGTGGGGATACAGTCTTACAAATCAGCCACAGTGACGTAGTGTTTCATAATGTCTAAATATATATCCAAATGTAAAACCTTTTATAATCTTTTCCCAGATGACAGACGGCCTTCACCCACTATGCCATTTCCCAGAGATGAAGCCCTTTACAGGCCAACACAGCCTGAGCAGGAGCAGGCTCCACCTGCATTCACTGATACGGAGAGAGATTCGGTGGGTTTCACTGATAATTTCATCACATTAATCCATCTAATTCAGAAATCTATTTATTGACACATCCCCCATCCACTTCATTTTCTCTACAGGAGATTTTTAACCATGTAGCAGCCGACATTGAGACCTTTGTATATAAAGTAGGCTCAGCTTTGCCAAAAGATGATGGAAACAAGAAAAAGAAAAAGAAAAAGAAAGCAGCTGCAAACCAATTGGGTGAACACTTAACACCTAGTGCTTGTTTTAAACATTTTATTTTATTTAATTGTTCTATAAGGATGTTAAAAAATCTACAAGATTTCAACATTCAAATATTTATTATTATTATGTTTGCTTTTTATAGTTGCAAGTGTTCCCCATGTGGAGGAGTACATATCCTGTCTGCAGAAAATAAAGTATGGCTTCAACCTTCTGGTAAGTTATAAAAAATTAATTTCTGTGATATTTTTTAAGAATATCATTAAATTATTTCAATGTATACTTTCAAACAAAGCTGTTACCACTTTAGTTCTGGCATGTCTCCAAAGTACAGAGAAATGAATGATATCTTTTTCAGTGGTCTCATTAAATTACTTTTAAATAAAAAAAATAATAGTTTAATACAAGACATACTGTTTTTTATTTGTTGCATATGTCTGTTTTCATACTCATCTCTACTTGTGACAGGGGAAACTGGATGGTCACCTAAAAAATCCTCCCGTTTCTGATTTTGTTCACAGTCTCTTTTCATCCCTTGGTTTTGTAAGTATCTCTTCAGTATGTTTGCATTGCAGTCATATTTCATTCATTTTTTGTACATTATGAATTGAAAATGGATGAGCATACTTTTAGAATGCATGTCAAAAGCAGTTTTGTTCTCCCGAGTCTTCAGAGGGTTAGTCAGTAGGACACACCTAACTGATAAGAAACAATAAGTTGTGTGAGCATGCACAGTTTTGTATTGGCATCTATGGTTCCATGAAGAACCTTTAACATCCATGGAGCTTTTCCATTACACAGAAGGTTCTTTATAGTGGACAAGGGTTCTTTAGATTTATACAGTGTTCTTCACACTAAGAAAAAAGTGGTTCTTTTAAGAAGTTCACTGAAATGTTGTTTGGGGAACCCAAAAAGGTTCTTTTATTTTATCACAACAGAAGGTTCAAAAAGTTCCCCCTTTTCAAACTTTAATTTTCAAGAGTGTACTTTCTATCGAGAGAAAACGCTTTACTTTTCACAAGATTAAAGGTCAGGAGATGCCCTATATCAGCCCTCATCACACTCAGTTCCTGACTGTTTCTTTATGCCTCAGATGATGAGTCAGTATCCTCCCAACATCCCTCCCATGGTGCTGAGTCCACTGCTCACAGAAAAAGCCCTGCAACTCCTGGGAAGATCTGTCACACCAAATGAGGACGCACTGTGGAGCAGTTTGGGTGATGCGTGGAGCATCCCAAGGTCTTCTATTCTACAAAACAACTTCCTCAGAGATTAGCAAACAAAGGAGAATATCTCATGATTTTTTTGTATTATTTAATCAGATCTAAATGGCCAAACGGGGATCAAATCCCTCCATATCTTCCCGAATTTAACGACGGTTGGCAGCCCCTTCCGCCCGGCCCATCCAAGTCCCCTCCCAGCAGCAGTCAGCTATCACGGAGCAACAGCGAGCGCGTCCCACCCAGGAATGCAATGCAGAGGCCACCTGAACAGGTAAAATCTCTCACAGGGCAAACTTCAACTGATCTAAGCATGAGAATGTCATAAAATACGTCAAGTGTTTGCCTTATACATCCTCACCTAATGTATAATAAAGTCAAATGAGTACAAATAGCTTTTTAACCTCTCTTCCAGGATAACAGTCCCTGGAACGCCCCACCCATGCGGTGAGACATATCCTGAACTCTCTTTGAAATACCCAGATTATAAAAAGGACATTGTGACAGCAATATAAAACATTGTTTATTTGACTTTAGAAGCCTCAGATGAGTTCACTTAAGAATTTAAGAGGTACATTTCAAATCAAGTCTAGTAACATTTTTTGTCTTATTTTATACCAGGTCAGCTGAGCCGCCGAACTACATGAGGGTGATCTATGACTTTATGGCAAGAAACAGTCAGGAACTGAGTGTGATGAAGAGTGACATGGTGCAGGTAATCACCTGACCTCTAACATATTGATATTTAAAAACACACCCCACACAAAGGAATTTGTGCAACATCAGGGGTGAACAAAGTTTTTTGGCAACACTTTACAGTTAAAGTCCCACAAGTTAATGTCAGTTAAAAGAGCATTTATCAATGCATTTATTAATCTTTGTTAAAGTTAATTAAAATACAACAGTTCATTATTAGTTCATGAGTTTAACAAGTACAACTTTTGATTTGAATAATTTTAGTAAATGTTGAAATTAACATGAACTAACAAAGAAAAATAATGTATTAATCTTAATCTATTGTAACTAAAGTAGTAACTAATCTTAAATATAATGATACCGTATGAGCAGAAAATGCATACAAATAGTTTGTTCTTGTTTATACACTTCTATGCTTATGTAAATAGGTAACAGACAAGTCTGGGCAATGGTGGAAAGTGAAAAACAGTCGTAATGAGGAGGGTTATGTGCCTCAGAATGTTCTAGAGCCTGCGGATGGACAAAGGCCAACTGTAAGTCATGGCCAATGCACACATTTCTTTTAATACATTTATTCTTACTCTACATTTTTATTTAAAAACAATCATTTCAATAATGTATTAAGGACATACTATACTAAACAATGGCTTAATTCATATTTTTAACATCAGCTAGATGAAGACATAAAAACTGCTCGGTCAATGTATGAAAACTAGTTTTTCATCACTGTTTTGGTCAGGACATTGCTGTATATTTAACTAATTCATTTTTGCTATACACAATTCATTGTTTTATGAATGTTGCCCCCTATGTTCTCAGCAAAGTATGAGAGGACCTCCATCTCTAGATATGAGATCTAGACCTGAGGAAGTCAAAGCCTGGTTACAGTACAAAGGCTTTTCTAAAATGTAAGAAACCATTTCTTCTTATCTTTAATTTTATTCTTTAAAATAGTCAAAAATACAAAACAACTTTGCACCTAAAAAAATTGTATTCAATTTTGTGAACATCTTTTGTCTTTTTGACTCTGGATGTATTGATCTTTGCACTTGATCAACTGGAAGAGCAAACTGAGAGCATTCATTCTTTAGACCAGTGGTTTTCAAAGCTGTCATACAAGCCCCCTGCCCTACATGTCTTCCTTATCAGACACATCTGACCTGAATTGGGTGTGTCTGACAAGGGAGACATATAAAATGTGCAGGGAAGGGGTGCTTGCAGACAGGTTTGAAAAACACTGCTTTAGACTCCACCAAAATGTAGTTCTGACACGTTACAACAGAAATAGCTTAACATGCTCCATTTATCAACCTGTTGACACACTTGATTAATCATGTATTTGTGTAGGACAATCCAGAGTCTTGGGGTGTTTAATGGAGCAATGCTGCTGGGAATGAAACAGGATGATATTAGAGCGATATGTCCTGAGGAAGGAGGTCGAGTCTTCTTCCAACTGCAGAGCGTCAGATCGACTGTTGCAGTAAGTCATGCAGCTCTATTTGTTCAAAGTAAACTCCCACCTTGTACAAATTTGGTTATTTATGGAGCTCTTTTCATTGTGATGAAGTGAACTCACAGTATTCAGTGTTGCTTCATACCTGATGAGGTCATTTAATGTCTGAGTTGGAGCTCACAAATGTCATCAGTCTTCATTTCCTTTGCAGCTTGCCAGTGAGGCTGAATACAGCCAGTACGGTGGCCGCTGATAGTCTGAGGACACCGGTGCATTTTAATAGCAAGAATCTGAACGTGTCTGGACCTGAATGAACAAGAACTGTTCAGTAAACTCCTCAGCATTTCCATTCGTAGACAACAAGCCAAGGCTAAAGCCTACAGACTTTTTCAGATGTATTACCCCTCACACATGCAAATGATGAATGCATTCATTTTATTTATTTGATACAGATAGTTCCATTAAGTTGATTTCCACTGATGTCACTGTGGTGGTGGGCACTTGACTAATTGTACTGGATGTTATTTAGCTGTTAAATGAAAATGAATTGTGTCTGTAACTCTGATCCTGACACTGTTTGCTAATTTTACACTGTATATTAATAAATGGTCAATCAACACATTAGTAGCCATGGTTTATTGGTCTTAAAGGAAGCTTTTGATTTTGGGGTTAAATATTTTTTTTACATTCAAGTTCTAGTTTAATTTCATCAATCCAGTTGTGGGTTTGTGTTTTACCTCACAACAGTAATAAAGTTAATTTAATCAGGATGTCTTGTTTAAAACCTGTTTTACATTTTAATGCAGGGTTGCATTATGTCATTCATGACCATTTAATTCCTAATCAATACGGTCTAAATGCACTGAGCTCAATGCTCTGCTTTATTAGGTCAAAGTAAAGTCCTGAAGTTCATGCTTTTTTACAATTCAAACATAGAAAATCTGAACAGTGAAATAATACACTGTATCATAATGTAAATTTAGCTCATTCTTTTTTTATTGGGAAGGTTAGAATGTTGTACCAAAAAATAAATCAAGACAAAATGTTTCACTCCTTCTTGTTTCCCCATTTGGCCATCCTGTTGTTCACTGGTGTCTTAATGAACTTGCCCGACTTCATGTAATCTGCAATCTTCTCAAGACTCTAACAGGGCACACAATTCATATCAGAATCACAATTTGTAACATTACAATCTATGTAAGAATACCAAATTATAGTCTGTTTGTCATAAACTCAATCCAAACCTCAAAGTGATCCAGGAAAGATCTCAGGTTTCTGTAGTCATCCAGGCACTCCGGGTCAAACATTCGATGCTGATCCAACAACTCAAACATGATGAAGTCCACAAATGTGATCTACAGGATGAACCAAACCTGGGATGAGCTTGCCAAACAAATTATCTCTTTCCTATCACAAAATGGACAAATTAACGTGCTTCCAAACATTATGCCTATTTACCTTGTCTCCAGCAAACCACTTCCTGTCACCAAGGAAGTCAGAGAACTGCTTTAGAGATCCTGGCAATTTCTCATTGTAACATGGTTTGTTTTTGTCCTGTGAAGTATTACAAATCAGTCATTATCTCATCAATTTACAAAAGAAAAAAAAAGAACAAGATTAATTTGCATTTTCTTCAAATAATCAATCCGCACTTAAGACAGTCTACTAAAGTTGCTCATGGGCACTCACAAAGTCTCCATAGCAGAGCTGGGCAAAACCTTTGCGGAAATCCATCGCCTGGTTTTCCAAGATGTCAACTCTCACCTGCTCCTCTTCAGTTTCCCCACCTAGAAGCATTACAGAGAGATGTTTTACATTAGTTATTTTCAGTGATGCTTTTTTTTATGAATAAATGAATGAAGGACTCACAGAGGTTGTGTTTGCGGGCGATGTATCTCATTATGGCATTGCTTTGGACTACTTTCGTGTCTCCATCCTCCAGGTAGGGCAACTGGTGAAGAATGATGTGGTTATTATTGCATGTTATACTGAACAATACTATGGGGGTAACTATGTAACTTACATTAGGAAAGTCCATCCCAAGTTTCTCTTTCTCATTAAACCAACAGCTTTTGTCAAAGTTGGGAGCTGCCAGGCAAGAATATAGAATCAACTCAATGTACTTTTATATGGACAATCTGACTGTATATTATAATAATAATCACTTACCTTCCCCACAAGAATAGAACTTCTCCTCATACTTGGTGCCAGTGTATTCCAACAGCAGACGGATTGGTTGAGCAAGCTTTAATCATAAGAAAATAATGAAATATAGCAAACTTCAGCTGCTGTAAAACATGTTTTTCTCACTCTTGGAATAATTAACTGATTGTCATTACACTATATATGAATAAACTAAAGTTAATATCCTTATTTGCATATTTAAGAGAGGGGCAACACTAATAAACTGAAATATTAAAAGAGAAAAAAAATATAGGATGAGGCTAGATTTATACGCACTCTTATCTCTAGCTATCTAGCTAAGATGGAGGATTGTTAAGAATGTTTGCTTTTGTGCATGGAATAATCATTGTAATAAAAACTGCAATATTCCATGAAAAACAGTCTATTCCAATTTCATGATGACTTTAGATCTTCAGAAACAGTCAATTCAAATACCCAGATGATGCTCTTATTTAACGTAGAACATTCCACTGTGTTTTCTCCATTTCATTCTCTTACAACTCCATGCTTTTCTAGAAACCAAGTTGTATTCATGTTGTTGGATGATAAAAAAATTGCATTTTTCATTAATATAATATTGATTCTGGGTAAATCCTTTATCCATAAAAGCGTGTTATTAATATAAGATTATAATATGATGTAAAGTTTATCTTATTTCTCTGTAAGTGACTTTATTTGTAGCTTTCACCCATCATTAATTGAATGAAGAGAAACCTTTCCCAGGGCTTTAAAATCGCGTGAAAAGCTCTTATTAAAAGAATGCTGCAGGCGTTTAGTCTTGATTTGCAGTGCATGCTGGGATGTAATCACACCCAAAGCAGCTTCAGGTAAACTTAACATGTGCATATAACAAAGAATCAGTGAGCATGGCGAAACAAGACAAAGCATGCTCAATTTGATCAACAAATCCTTCATAGACCCCTGACTAGCTCTGAAGCCCATGTTTAAAGTATAAAGACATCGATACCAAACATTGATAACTAGTTCAAGAATAGAGTATCGACTTACCGTCCACTAAAAATGTAACTTTAAGCAATCTATATATATTAAGTATACATTAGTGTATTTTTAGACATGACAAACCACACTGATTGATATTCAAGTGTTCTGTGAAGTTACCAAGTAAACTTTTAGCAAATATTAAATACAAATGAATTTATTGTCTAACCACCCGCAAAACCTTTAACAAATATTTCCTACCCCGCGTATATCCCAGTATGCCAATTTCATTGCCATCTTGCAACGAGCACCTCTGTGCAGGTCAGGAGCAGTAGAATGGAAGGCGTGGCGTAATTCTGTCATCACTCTCATGCTGTTTTAAAACAAACTGGCTGAAGACATGCTTTGCAAATCCGACGTCATTATTGTTTTTTCATTACAAATAATATATAAAAACATTGGTGTCCTGTCCTTCTTATTGAAATTCAATTTTTAACCCAGCAAGTTACCCATTGCCTTATCAAATTTTCATAAACAATGTCTTCTTTCTTGGAAATTGTGTTTTGTCCATAGTTTTTCTCCACACAAAGTTTTCCTCTGGGACAATTCTGATATAACTGTAAGAAATAAGTACCTTTTTTTCTATAAAAGGTTTGAAAAACATCTTAATTGCATTCTATCTGTGTAAGATGATGCTGGTAATATTTTGACTTGTGGGCAATTTCTTAATTGCCATGGGTTTCTTGTTCCACCAAAAGAATACAAAACAAACAGGTTTAATTCAGCTTGTTAAAAATCACTTAATGTTTAGTAAGGGTAATGTTGTGTATCCTGTTTAGTTTTTGGGTGGTATTAACTTTTTAGATGAGAAGTGTAACAACAAACATGTTCGGAACCTTTTTCAAACAAGAAGGAAGATTACTCCAAGAGGTCAATTCTATTGAAATTCCTTTATAACTGATATAAATTGGAAAAAATCTTGGCTTTTGCCCATATAAGTTTTGTATATCTATCAAGGATAAGGAAGTCCATACAATCCTTCACAAAATCTATCCTGTTAACTGCTCCATTTCGAAATATTGTGACATTGATGAGAATTGTTCATTTTGCGCTCTTATAGAAGAAACAGTTGCCCATTTATTTTTTGATTGTAGCATTACTAACACATTTTGGGTTGATTTAAGTTTTTATATTTTTGGCATTTTAAATAAGGTGTACAATTTTGCTCTCAAATATATTATTTGTTATTATGAAAACCCAAAACATGTTTCTTTTAGAATATGTTAATTTATTTATTTTGTGTGCAAAATTCTTTATCAATAAGCAAAAATGGTGTAAGTCTTCTTTGTATCTTCCACTTTTCCTTGCTGAATTCAACTCTTTAATTTAATCTCTTAGACTTATAAAGAACAAAAAACTATTTTTTATGTTTTATGATATGTTTAAAGACACGTTAACTTTATTATGATTCTTTTCTCTTAATGTGAATGTAAACCTAGCCAAGATGTCAACTCTCACCTGCTCCTCTTCAGTCTCCCCACCTAGAAACATGTTAGAAAGAGAAGTTTAACATTACTTGGATGGATATTTTCAGTGATGCTTGAGAAAATAAAGTATTGTTTTGTATTTTAAACGAAGGAATAAATGAATGAAGGACTCACAGAGGTTGTGTTTGCGGGCGATGTATCTCATTATGGCATTGCTTTGGACTACTTTCGTGTCTCCATCCTCCAGGTAGGGCAACTGGTGAAGAATGATGTGGTTATTATTGCATGTTATACTGAACAATACTATGTGGGTAACTTTGTAACTCACATTAGGAAAGTCCATCCCAAGTTTCTCTTTCTCATTAAACCAACAGCTTTTGTCAAAGTTGGGAGCTGCCAGGCAAGAATATAGAAGCAACTCAATGTACATGTATATGGACAATCTGACTGTATCTGCAGCTGTGTGTTATAATAATAATCACTTACCTTCCCCACAAGAATAGAACTTCTCCTCATACTTGGTGCCAGTGTATTCCAACAGCAGACGGATTGGTTGAGCAAGCTGTAATCAGATTAAATGACATCCATAACAGTCTGTATAAATAATTCCAGCAGCTGTAAAATGTTTTTCACTCTTGAAATGATTAACTGAGGGTTGATATTTCACACAGCTTATTCATAAACCACGGGTCAATGTTCTTATTTTTATATTAATAAAGTGAATAACACTGATTAGACAAATAATAGAAAACAAGCAGTTCAACCCTCTGGTGCTGTTCGGTCATGTTTGTCTCTCAGACGCCAGGGCATTGAGATCAACTTGGAAAAAAGGAAAGCTTATTTTGAGGAAAGCTCGCTTGTAGCTCATTTCCTACAGAAAAGAGTCATCGTTTGTGAATTAAAAACGTTTTTTTTCTCGCGAGTTGTTGATCCGGAAAAGTCGAATCTGTCAAACTTTACCGAACTGACTGCGATTCTATTCTTCTGCGATGACTGCATGACGAAGTAATGAAACAACAAATTCAAACATATCAAATATGAATCAATTAAAGGTCTAACTATGCAACATTTGTATAAAATATGTATGCAAAAGTTACGACTGTTTCTTACCCCACGAATATCCCAATATGCCAATTTAATTGCCATTTTGCAACAAGAGTGTGCAGTGTGCACCGTTGAACTTCAATATGAGGAGCAGCGGAATGGAGGAGGGGCAGGGGGCGTTTGCGCGCGCACATGTTCAGTGCGGTTTCCAGTTAAAGACATAGTACATCCACAAAATGAATGTTCTGTCATGAGTATCATGTTCATGCTAAATCTAATATTTATAATATTGCAAGTCTTTATTTCTTGAAATTTTTATGATTATGGCTTTCAGATAATGAAAACCCAAAATTCAGTGTCTCAGAAAATTTTAATATTACATAAGATCAATAAAAAAAGGATATTTTAAACAGAAATGTCAGGCTTCTGAAAAGTAGGTTCATTTCTAAGGAATCAATACTTGGTTGGGCCTCCTTTTGCATGAATTACTGCATCAATGCGGCGTGGCATGGAGGCAATCAGCCTGTGGCACTGCTCAGGTGTAATGGAAGCCCAGGTTGCTTTGATAGCGGCCTTCAGGTCATCTGCATTGTTGGGTCTGGTGTCTCTCATCTTCCTCTTGACAATACCTCATATATTCTCTATAGGGGTTCAGGTCAGGCGAGTTTGCTGGCCAATCAAACACATCAACACCATGGTCATTGAACCAGCTTTTGGTACCTTTGGCAGTGTGGTGCCAAGTCCTTCTGGAAAATGAAATCAGCATCTCCATAAAGCTTGTCAGCAGAAGGAAGCATGAAGTGCTCTAAGAATTTCCTGGTAGATGGCTGTGTTGACTGTGGACTTCAGAAAACACAGTGGACCAACACCAACAGATGACATGGCAGCCCAAATCATCACTGACTGTGGAAACTTCACACTGGACTTCAAGAAACATGGATTCTGTGCCTCTCCACACTTCCTCCAGACTCCGGGACCTTGATTTCCAAATTAAATGCAACATTTCTTTTATCTGAGAAGATGAAAAGATTGTGGGTTTAATTCCCGAGGAACATACATACTGACAAAAAAAATGTACAGCCTGAATGGACTGTAAGTCGCTTTGGATAAAAGCGTCTGATAAATGTAAAAGAGGGCTTTGGACCGCTGAGCAACAGTCCAGTTATTTTTCTCCTTAGCCCAGGTAAGATGCTTCTGACGTTGTCTCTGGTTCAGAAGTGGCTTGGTAGCTCTTTTCCTGAAGATATCTGAGTGTGGTGACTCTTGATGCACTGACTCCAGCTTCAGTTCACTCTTTGTGAAGCTCTCCCAAGTGTTTGAATCGGCTTTGCTTGACAGTATTCTCAAGCTTGTGGTCATCCCTGTTGCTTGTGCACATTTTCATACCCAATTTCTTCCTTACAGTCAACTTTGCGTTTACTATGTTTTGATCCAGCACTCCTTGAACAGCCACCTCTTCCAGTAATGACCTTCTGTGACTTATCCTCTTTGTGGAGGGTGTCAATGATCGTAGCAAGTCAGCAGTGTTCCCCATTATTGCGGTTTCAAAGAACAAGCAATACCCGGAATTTGTACTGTATGAATGGTCATTTATTGAAACTCAAATGTAAATATTCTAATATTTTGAGATACTGATTTTTTACTTTCATTAGCTGTAAACTCTAATAATCAAAATTAAAACAAAAAACTTTACATTTAATTAATCTAAAATATATGAAAGTTTTCCTTTTTTAAATAAGTTACAAGAAAACATTTATTTTTCCCCATATTCAAATTTTTTGAGAAATGTATACATAATTTTACAAAAATGTGTTTTTCTTGTAATTGTATATCCCAACAGACGATATTTATTTACTTCATTTTTTGTGGCTTTTTCTTATACAGTTAACGATAGAAGGCTGCCAGTTAAACTTTTGATAATGCTTGATCCTTGTCCCAGATTTTCAGAAACACCCAAAAACCTACAATTATTTTATTAAAAACTAACATTAAAAATGAATCTGCACCAAACAGCAATGTGATCCAACATACAAGCTATTATAGATCTGATGTTTTGAGGCAGTAAGTTTAGGTTACAGACAGTTAAGTAAGTTAAGTTACAGCCCCAACACTAGAAAAACAAAAGGCATAAAAAAATCTGGTCAAAAGCACAAAACACACTGATTTGTAGCAAAAAATTGTTTCACTGATTGCATTGTTATTCCTCTAGTTATTTTTCTATTATTGGTTAAAAATCGGAAGTCTTGAACATTCACAAGAAACAGCTTACTTCTGCTTTGAAAAATACAGTGATTAGTGTATATGCAATATAAAACCACAGACTCTCAGAATTATATTTTAATTTTGAGATACAGAATACAGCGGAAAAATAAACTTCACTTTGATATTATTAAGTCGGATTTACAATAAACAACACTAATAATTATTCAACTAGACACATATAAAAATGGCCAAATGACAAAGGATACAACCACTATAAAATAAATAATATCACAATAATAAATGTATTAGAGCAGAACCTGTTAAAATCAAGAATATAAAGGAGATAGAAATCAATTTAAAAATGACAGGATGTTGACGGCTCATGGCAGAGATGTGCGTAGGTACTTGAGCTCACACACAGTAGCCAAAGAACAAATGTTTATGCTGTTAGCATTCAGAGCAAGTGTACAAGCAACACCAAATGTTTATTATCTATGATAGTGTAAACCATTTCACTGATCTTCATGCTGGACGGCAGGTTAAGGACAGTGTATGGTCTACAGTAACTGAGGGGGACATTTCTGGGGTTTCCTGATGCTTGAATGGATAACTGGAGCCTTCTAGTAGTTCACATATACTGTAAGGGTTTCCAGGTGGTATTCTGGAAATGTTCATGTGCTTTTGTCAAACACAACATGACATTTCCTTTGTGCAAATTCTCTTTGCATCCAGCAAGGAGGCCTTTAAACCTGCACTTAACAACCAAAAGACAACAGTACATTTCTAGCAAATACCTAAACAAAGTCAAACTAAAATTTAGTTGAACACCAGTGGAATCAAACACAGTATGACTGTGCCACATTTCCCTGAATCAACCTTTCACTCACATTCTTTACTGGGTGAATAATTGAGAGCGAATGACACCGCTAACGTCTGGCCGGTCCTGCACCCATGCACAGAGAGCCCTGCTCTTCAACCGTCTCCAGCTCCTCTGAACACACAGCCTGGGTGATCAGATTCAGCTCCTCGCACAGCGTCTCAAAGCGGTAAGCCACTCGGATGTCTGGAACGTTAGTGCGTCTGATGTCGTTGCCCTCCTGCCCCTCTTTGAAATAATGTGGCCCCAGCCAATAGCTTTTCACCTGGACACAAGACATCTGCATGCATTAGTCACATGTTTTTCTCTTTAATTCCTTAAAAAATGTAATTCCTCAATAAATAGTATTTTAATTGTCTTTATCAGTGGTTTGGTTTCAGGATAAACACTAGACAAAGTGTGACCCAAAAAAGTGCCAAAACTGTTTATTGTATCATATGCCATATCCTCAATGCAAAAGAAGTCAAATATAATGTAATTGGAGTCATATTTTCCTTTATATACTGTAGTTTTGGCCAGAGTTTTAGAGAATGAGGTCATATTATGCAATCTGCTTATGTTGGCTTTAACCTACTGTAATTTGACAAGAGGCAGATAAACTTGTGCCAATATACTGTTGTGTTTGGACACACAACCAAATTGGTTGCCACAACAACAAGAGATATAATAATTATTTTATCCTCCCTTATAAAAGAGGAAAGTCTTAAAGTTTAATTTCAGTGAGGAATAAAGTATTAATTTTCCCTGCTATCCATAATACATTTTTTGTTCACGACACATCAGTTGAGAACCACCATTCAGAGGTTTAAGATTTTAAATGTTTTTAAAAGACAATAAATATTATTCCAATATAAAACAACTGTTTTTTATTTATTCCTGTGATGACAAAGCTGAATTTTCAGCATCATTACTCCAGGCTTCAGTGTCACATCACAGGATCCTTCGGAAATTATTCTATTATGTTGATTTGTTGCTCAAGAAACATGTTATTCTTTCTTATTATCAATGTTGCCGTGCTTAGTAAATGTCATAATGCATCCTTGCTAAATAAAAGTATTTATTAAAAACAGTTTTGTATGTAGAAATGAACAAAATTAATATACATTTTAGAGTATGGTTCATTTTTAGGCCATGGTACCTTATGCTTAATGTTAACTATTTTAATCTTATAGTTGAGTGTTACCAAAAAAAAAGTGAAAGTAAAATGTGGAGCTTACTAAATAACACAAAACTGGCTTCTGCCATTGCTGACAGAGGTGTACGTGTAAATGTGAGCACCTGGTGAGAAAATCCACTCATGAGCACACTGTTTCGGGCCAGCTCACACATGTCACATGAGCTCAGCTTCCACACCTGAGCAGCGATGCTGTACTCCTCCATCAGTGGCTCCTGAACAACCACACACTAAAGGTCAAACACATTACAGACCTAACTCAAGAAATAACAGATGTAATTAAAAACCTTTGAATATCTGACGGTATAGTTTGGCTTGTAACCTTTGTGAAGTGGAACTGCAGGGGGTCATCGGTGGACAAAGACACTATGAGGCCCCTGGACAGGTACTCAGGCAGAGGATTTCGATGGTAACTGAGGAAAAGGCTGTTGTTGCTGAGAGGGGACATGGCGATGCCGATCTGAGCAGGTAATACAGATACTGCAGTACAGGAGCCTGAGGAAAGACACAAACATCTCGCTCTAAAGCTCTGGGTGGAACGATAAGCTCTTGACTGTTTGCAGTGGGTCTTAAGATAAGAATATTAGCTCTAAAATATCCAATGTGAAAAAACATGATATGTTCTGTCAAAATTGTTTACTATAGGTCAAAGCTGAAAAGAGGATATCAATGTTTCAATGGCTGCTGAATACTGGCACCTTTCAAAAAGTGTTTGTTATGTAACGGTGTGATATTAACACATATGGCATTGGGCTGATACAAAACAATCATTAATTATTTTTTTAAACATGAACATTCTTTATACTGTATCTAAGCAGAACAGATTTACAAGGACAAGTATTATTCAGTGGAAGTATGTCGATTCTTTTTACTTTTCTCAGAAGCAGGCCATGAGAGATATTTTCTGACAGCATAAATCCAGACACGAGGTGGTGAACAGGCCCTGCCTCTCCACAGTGTGGACGTAATACAAACGAATTCATGTTTCTTTGCCTGTTGGGAGAAAAAGATCACATTTAACCACAGTCTTGAAGCTAAAACATATTTTAATTCAGTAACCTACACATTGGTTTTAATCCATCTTTCAAAAAAGAAAACCTGAATCAGAATAAAATACATAGATTTTTATCTTAAATAATAGAATGGATTGTGGTAAGTAAAATGTGTAATTGGGTGCATCAAATACCTGCGGAGGTGGTTGAGTACAGTCATATTCGCATACATGTAGTACAGATAATATGAGTATGGAGGATTGTCTTCCTCGGTCCAGTTCACAGGTTTTGCACTGTCCAGGTTAAAGATGTGATGCTCAGGTTTGGACTCATCATCCACACTATCAAACCCCACAACCTGAGGGGCACATCAACATTCGGTCTTACACTCGAATTTTAATACACAGGGTAAATAGGGATGGATTGATTTTGTGGAGTAAAGTGGGATGTTTTATTTAACCAAAAAGCTTCAACTTTAATGGCAGAATCTTTCTTATCTGAAGCACCTTAAGAAGCAATGTACAGTCTTCTTATAGATACAGTAATACATGTATGAGCTATGGGTTTGAATCGATGGGTTTCCAGGACAGATCTTTAACTACTGGGAAAAAGGAGTGTGAAATCAAATATGCACATTTACATATATTTTTACACTAAAACAAGGTTTAAGTTCCCTCACGTGTTGCAGAAAGAGATGTAGCTGTGGGTGGCTGCTGGGATTGACTGTGACTTCAAACAGAGGCATAAAGATGTTCTCTAGCATCTCCTGGAAGTTAGATAGCTGCTTTTTGGTGTGGTACACATCACTGTAGAGGAAAGAAACAACCTTGTTATTTCAGTGATGTTTTAATTTAGTCTCACTTTTATATTTTATGTACTGTGAAAATATTTGGTTTCTTTTCGGAAATATCTCCTCTTATTTATATGCTTAATTTAAAGTGCTTTACATGTAATAATATATACTACCCTTCAAAAGTTTGGGGTCTGTAAGAATTTTTTTAGGAAAAATAATTTTATTAAGAAAGGACACATTGATCAAAAGTGAAAAACGATATCATGGTTTCCACAAAAATATTAAGTAGCACAACAGCTCAACGTTGTTAATAATAAGAAATGTTTCTTGAGCATCAAATTAACATATGAGAATGATTTCTGTATGGCTTCTGACAATTCAGCTTTGCCATCACAGGAATAAATTACATTTTAAAATGTATTCTAATACAAAACAGTTAATTAAAACTGTAAAACATTAAAAAAAACATTATAAACATTATAAAATCTTACAGACCACAAACTTTTAAACAAGAGTGCAAAATATTGTATTTCTTTGATCAAAGATTTAGGCCTATTGTAGACATCAGAAAATAAATAGCCACTTTACAATCAATACTTCTTAACAATCAGTACTCACAATAACCGGGGCACCTGCACCAGCCAGCGCACGTTATCTGAATAAACTTTGTATTTGACGGCCCACTGAGCCAGGTTATCCCATTCATCTCGTGAGCGGCCGTAGATGGAGAGTCGCAGCTCCACATTCTGATATTTGCTCTCCTCCAGGTCTGCCATCACCTCCTGAAATGCACCAACATACAACTATCAGCAGGAGGCGCAATTTACCATACGAAACCACATGTTTGTTTTGTTAAACTCAAAGGTTATTAGGAGCAGATACCTTGATTATATGCCCGAAGTATTTCCCCTCAACATGGTTGTCAGTCTTGATAAAGATTTCTCGGAGGATGGACTCTCCAATGGGGTTGTACTTGGAGTTGAATTTATCAAAGCGGTGAAATGTGTTACGGTCCTACAGGAAAGAGGGAATATTTTTATATTTAAAAGCCCCCTTCATTTTCCCTTCCAGAACTATTTGTTCAGTGTTGCCCAATAAGTTCCACATACAATTTAGAGAAGACTCTCTTTTAGGAAAGATTTTGATTCACATGGTTTGGGAACCCAATAAACTGTGTGCAATGTTGCACAGCATTCATGTAGAGCCACAGTTTGCATTCAGTAGAGAACAACAGATCATTCATCAGCTTATTCAGTTCTCACTTAAGTGTAAACCCGCTGAGATTGTGCGACCGCATCTGCAACATATTTGTAGTGAGAGTGACCTAGATCCCACACAAACTCATGAAGTTTGGAACTCCCACTAAATATTTTCCTTGCCATCTACTGTGAAACAACTTCAAGTTCTTTTAAAACTATTTCATGGTTATGTGTTATTTCAGTTTTCTGTTCTTTTATAGTCATATTTTGTTAAGTCACTTGATTAAGGTTTTAATAAAAATAATTGTTAAGTCAACAAGATATAACATACCAAGCACTACTATTCAAAAGTTTTTGGTAACTTTTTTTAGAAGAAATTAATACTTTTATTCAACAACGACACATTAATTGTATTATGTGACAGCAAAGACATTTATAATGTTATGAAATATTTATATTTTAAATAAATGATGTTCTTTTGAACTCTCTATTCCTACAATTCCTACAGAATGATTTCTGAAGTATCATGTGATACAGAAGACTGGAATAATGGTTGCTAAAAATTCAGCTTTGCCATCACAGGAAAACAATTTGAATAATATAATTTTTACAATATTTTAATCAAAAGTTGGTGAACATAAGGAAAGCCCGGAGGATCATCAATGACTCCAGCCACCCGTCCCACAGACTGCTCTCTCTGCTGCCCTCAGGAAGACGTCTCCGCAGCATCCGATCCCGCACTAGCCGACTGAAGGATAGCTTTTCCCCCTCAGGCTAATGAACAGTCAAAAATAATACACCCTACAGCACACTCCCACTTTACGATATGCCATGCACTGCACTTTAACACAGTTCAACTGGACTACATGCACACACTGCACACATACAAAAATCTGGTGTTTCTAATGCACATCCATGACATTTTGTACCCAGCTTATGTATAATCTGCTGCACATTCGCATATAATTGTGTGTATATATGTGTACATACGGTGTATAATATGTATTGATAACTGTAAGTATGTCTAATAGTACACTGTGTGTACTGACTATATGTATATTCACATTGTCATCTGTATAAGTCTGTAAGTATGCACTGTCTATATGTAAATTGTATCTGCACTGTCTGTAGCACGCTCTCAAGAATTTCACTCACCAAGGCACACGTGCTGTGGTGATGTGACAATAAAAGTGATTTGATTTGACATAAGAGATATCTTTTCAAAAATATAAGTCTTACTGACTCCAAACATTTTAAGCTGTGTTCACAAGTGAAGTGTATATTCAGTTTTTCTTCTTCTTCTTATAATAATAATAATAATTTCTAATTGCTGGTGATGGTAGAAGTATTTTCCAACCACTTATGGCATGTGTATAACTACCTCTACAGTTCTTACCGCATGCATATCCAGAGTGTCTACGCTGAGGTCAAAGGCCGTCAGGTTCATGCTCTCAAACACCTCTAATAGAGTCTGTCCTCGGCCTCGTTCTACATGGACGATTTCACCTGGATATTTCTTCATGGCTCTTTTAATGAAACGCAGCAGGTGCTTCTGATTCATACAGGATGAGGCATGGATGTGTGTGTCCACCTGAACACACAATATGTCAAGATGTCAAAGTTCAATAGTGAGAATTACATCACAAGTGAGCAGTAATGACTGGTCAAATTATCAGATTTTTCCAGTGACGACCACTAATAAAGTTAACAAACTTCAACAAAATATTTGTGTAGACAGCAGACCTTCCTGATGTTGTAGAAATCCCGGTGGGGGACTTTCTTCTGTGCTGCCAACTCTTTCATCTCGTTTAAGAGAATGTGCATCTGGAACTTGGAGCTGAGGTACTGCAGGCGATAGCAGAAAGACTTCCTGTTTGAAAAATTAAATCAGGAATCTGCATGTCAAACCTAAGGCAGATCAGACCAGTTCAGGTTATTTGTGGGGTCAGATTTAATCAGACTTGGCCACTTCTTCATCTTCGTGACATTATTAAGATTACAAATTAATTACACATCTTTATCTCAGTGAGGATGGGTTTATTTTTACATTTTATCCACAGGTTCAAACTGAGGTCAGTGCATAATGATTTCAATCAAGTAAAGGAGCCCACTCAGGGATCAGCTCACATTTACAGAATGAGACGTTTCAATCAGTAATTTGATCATCTTTTCCTGACTCTGCTGCATCTGAATGGAAACAAACCTCCCAGTGTTTAGCACAACTTACACTGGCCCGTTAATGATGAGCGCCATCATCATGTTCATATCAGCTATGTATTCCTGCAGGTCTGGGTACGGCAAGTCTAGCTCTGAGGAACTGATGGACATTATGAAAACATATATTAAAAAGAGAAAGAAAAGAAAGACAAAAGGTTACATAAAAAATACAACTATCACTGCATTCCAAGGATTATTTCTAGTTAGAAAAATATTTAAATGATGTATCACTGTTGATAATGTTTAAATGGTCATTGGTAAAGCAGGAAGAAGACTTACTTCTGCATGTACACATGAACAACACCATCCACCATCTTGCAAGTGTAGCCCAAACCTGGGGGCATGCTGGCAGGGTCTAGCACCTCATAGGGGTGGGTTTCTGACACAGGTGGGTGGACCGTTTTATCTATGGAGGACATATGATATAAGAAAGGAAAATGTATTCAGTCATCCTGTTTTCTGAATATTGATCACCCCAAAAAAATGTATAAATAAAAATATACTTATATGACAAAGTTTTGGGTCGGTAAAATATATATTTTTTATGCTTTTGAAAGAAGTCTGTATCCTCACCAATCCTGCATTTATTTGACCAAAAATACAGTAGAACCAGTAATATTATTACAATTTGAAATAACCATTTTCTATTAATTTAACAAATTGATTTGAAAGATCTGACCTAAAAGAACAAATCTTTCATAAATTGAGCATTGCTATTTCCCCATGACCATATCCAGTAGAGCTAGGGCTGATGTCAAGATTTTCCATGAAAATGTATTTATTTCTGATCCTCACTTTGTTATATTTGTAATTGTGGAGGTATGACAACATTTTTTTTTTTGTGACTACTGCTTTAATGAGCAGAAGTGCTGTGGTTTAACTGATCATTTGTGGTTCATAAACAGATGCTGAATCTCAAACAAAACATTGTATTAATATTCAGTTAACAGTTCAATTCCATGAAACCATTCTGCTGTAAATTATTCCACTCTCCTAAATGCAGATCAATCCAGTGGGTCTCTATTTAAACACAATCATAAACTTTCCATATACTGTACACTTTGGCTATAAGATCCTGATTCTTGGATGTAAATCATCAATCCTCAGAATACATCCTTCAGGAAACTCTGGTTCAACCCACCTGCAGACACAGAGGACTCTGGCATCTCCTCAAAGGTGCTGAGGTCCAGAGGTCGGCCACCCAGCTCCTCCTGCAGGTAACGTGCTGTGATCCTGCAGAAGCTCTGCATGGACAGAGAGATGTACTTCTCTCTGATGAACAGAGCTTGGACTACACATTTAGCAGCATCCAGTAGGTCAGTGAATGGAACCTGGGGTGTATGAGAGAAGAATACTCATTTAAACATTGTGTCTGTACATCTATCTATCAGATGTAGGGATTTATTTTTCAGTGACCCCTTTCTGGAGTCATTCCAGAACAAGTCATTCATCCTCTCAAACGATTTGTTCAACAATACAATACAACACAAAAATCTTTCTAACCTTTCTCAGAAGACAGTTTTACAGTATAATGGTGGCAGCAGAAGTCCAAATCCACAGTATTTTAGGTGAAAAAAGTAAAAAAGCTGTTCTAAATTATTATTTTTTTTTACTATAAATGTTCATTTTTTCTCTTTCAGCTCTTATTTTCTTGAGAAAACCCCTCAGCTGTGTAGCTGTCACCTCATGTTTTCCTCAAGATGTGTGAAACTTGGTTCTCCCTTGGGAGTTTATGTATGTCTGTAGTGTCCACTTCAGTTCTGTCAACAACATCTTCCTTTTGTATAACAAACAAAACAGAAGAGTGAAAAACAGAGCTGTTGCTACCCCACATTTCTCCTCTCCAGAGATGGTGACTCTCTGATACTCCCTCTCAGGGACGAGCTCTCTCTCGGGATAGAGTTCACTGGGTGCCTGGCTTTGTTCTATCATATACCTGAGGAAGAGTAAAGTACAGCATGCTGATACTAGTTATAAAAACACTGGGTCTCACATGAACGATCTTAAAGACACTCACTCCAGATCTGTCGCACTGTCAGTTTTCATGAAGTCCTGTTTGGCTCGCAGTAGGATATCAGGCTCAAACCTCAAGAGAAATGGCATTTGATTAACTCACTGTGGGTCAAAGGTCACATGTGCATACAGAGCAGCGAATGTTGGACTAATATTGGCACATGAAGTAATGAGTTCATTTTTTATTACAGATTCCCGACTGAAAATACTAGTACAGTTGGAAATCAGCATGTATGTTGTTTTAGTTGCTGGATTACAACATGGGATGCTGATGTTCCCAGCAGGCTATTTATTTAACGTTCAAGAGCTTGTTGTCTGTAAAATATTTTATGTTTTTAAAAGAAGTCTGTTATGTTCATAAATTATGCATTTATTTGATCAACCATACAGTAAAAACAATATAGTGAAATGTTATTATAATTAACAATTATTTTCTTTTAACTATTATTTTAGTACATTTAAAATTTAGTTTATTCGTTTGGTGGCAAAACTGAATTTTAAGCAAATTGAAAAGCAGTGACAACAGAGTTCATATTTTTCCCAAAATGTTTTCATGAATAGAAAGTTCAAAAGTACTTGGAATATAAATATTTTGAAACCTTTTACTTTAATGTCACTTTTGAGTCATTTAATGTGGCTTTGATGAATAAAAGTAATAATTTCATTTAAAAAAAAATAATAATAAAAAGCGAATCGATGCATTTTGGTAAGAAAAAAAACATTTAAAACATTATAAACCATAATATCTAGCTTCCGCTAACTGTCATACACGCATTCACGAGAGAGTGGCATTCCAGCGGATGATGTAGGACACAGACGAACACAGTGACGAATGCGGAAGTGCAGTGGAGAGAGCAAAACAAAACACTGGTTTTCCTTTGCTCTAAAGAAAACTTAGTTCTCACGAGAGCTTACGCTGTACCTACATCATCCGCTTGAATGCCACTCTCTCATGAAAGTGCATGTGACAGTTAGCCGAAGCTAACGATCATGGTTTATATAGTTTTCAATATGGCTATTTTTCTTAAAAAACTGCATCGATTCACTTCAGAAGGCCTTTGACCCCCTGGAGCCATGTGGACTACTTTTTATGATGATGACTGCACTTTATCGTACTTCAAAATCTCAACCAACATTCACTGCCATTATAAAGCTTGGAAGAGCCAGGACATTTTTTAATATAACTCTGAGTGTATTTGTCAAAGAAGAAAGTCATATACACCTAGGATGTAAATCATAGGGAATTTTCATTTTTGGGTGAACTATCCATTGGTTAACTAACTTGACTAGCGTTTAGCTTTATGTTGATATTAAAAGTTTGTTGGCCATCTGGCTTTAGGAACAGAGAATTTCGGGTGTTATTTTAGGTTACATAGCTTGTGTATTGTAAGCACTGCAGCTACTGTCAATGGTTGATTTCATGATGAATGATGGGATGTAGTACTTGATATCCTGGCTGATTTGCCGCTCCAGTCGGTGCCGCCTCTCCTCCAGCTGCTCAATAGGGCTCTCCTCAGGGAACTCATATGGAGCGCTGCGCATCTCACTCTCCGCCATGCTACGAGAGAACAGCTCCTAAACGCACACAATTAAGCACACATTTACATAACAGTAGAAACAAACACCAAAAATGCATTCAAGCATCGTGATTATTGTGATTGCGGTTTTGTTTACCTCTGCAATCTCTTTGTATTTGCCATCCATGGATGTGCGCAGGTCAATGTGGCCGTGCTTAGTTACAGGGTTGCCAGGCAAAGAATACTGGGATGTGAGGAGATGTCGGCCAACACAGAGATCTACTAGGAAGATAATGAGAAAGAGATCGTTATATTTCAACAGAGATGGCGTGACTGGCTTTCATTTGTTAAACATTGACAGAATTGAATATGGAGAAAAGCAATTGAGGAAAATTGGCAATACACCCCGATCCATTTTATTTAGCCTTGTGTTTCTGCTGTCCAGGGAAAGGCAGGTTCAGAAAGCTGCTGAAGATACGCAACTGTTTGTCTCACAAATCAATATAGCATTTAGGTGGGAGGACATTAGTTTGTATGTGAGTGTGTTGGCCTCAGTCTTAGTATGCCCACGTAACCAAATACTTCTAGTGCCCACTCAAATTATAGCATTTCTACACTGCAAAGTCACTGCAATCAATATCCAAATATCTTTAAAACAAGAACAATTTACTTGGAAGCAAAATATAAGATTAAGAATTAGATATTAACATGCTTGCATGATAAAAACTGTTTCTGTAAATAGTTTCTTATGCTCACCATGGCTGCATGATTAAAATATTTGATTAAAAATATTTGATTAAAATACAGTTAAGGAAACGGTTATATTGTTAAATATTATTTTGAAAAAAATGAAATATTTAATTGTATACATAAAATGAATAAATGCGTATTTATTCATTTTAAAATGTAAAACTAAAATCGCATTGGGAATAATTTAAGCATAAATAATTAAGATGACATTTTAACTAAGTATCTATAGGTAGTTTCACAAGAAAAAAAATACCAAAATACTAAATATTCTTTTCCAATATAGTGCAAGCCAAAGTATGACTAAATATTATTCTACATTCATATTAAAAGTTATCACAGATCAGAAATATTTTACTTCACAAACAAATGCTTTCAAACACTTTAACTTTACTATGAGTGAAGTTCGACCCTTCTGCTCGAGTTCCATAGTTCCCGTGAGTGCTATCAATCTTCCTAAACCCTGATGCTTGATCAAATATTCATAAGCCTGATGAATAATTAAGCAGCCATGTCTAGCCCCTGCACTGCAGAGAACTGGACATCTCGTCCCACTGTGAAAGCACACAGGAAATGATTCCCATAGTGACAACCATCAGCAGAATTTCAAAAATTGTTTGCAATACTAATACAGATACAGTAGCAGAACTTCAGAGCAAGCTACTAGTCTGTGGGCTACTGTAGATCTGCAGTAGCTACAATACAGATAACGGCTGTTCTCTGGACCTGAATTCATCCTGAGATCACGTGATGAGCTCAGCAGTTGGTATATTGACATATTCATCACTGCTTTACTAAGAGCTGAAACTTCCCATTTTAAGCCTGAGAGAAATCCATTATCATGAAAAGCTACGCTTAACATAAGAGTTTTCAGTCTGTGGCACTTTCTGTCACTTACTCTCGTAGTTTAAATCCCTTGCTGTATAATTCTTAATCTGTATAAATGTATGTGCTTGTTAATCGCTGTTATTATCTCCTGGTTTTATAGCTTTACCTTTAATGAATTACTCCTATAATTTAAACCAAATGACTTCCCCAACACTGGGTTACATTGAAAAAATAAGCATTTAACAAAAAACACCTTACTTAAAAACATTATTAAAATAAATTAAATTGAGAAGCAATATGTAAATATGACTGAGATATTAAGAGATTAAAACAACAATAGTGATTTTTCTTAGAATAGTAAATAAAGTTTGACCTTTAAGATTGTTTTCTAGTTTTTATTTTAGCATGAATTTAGCTTGAGTTTATGCATTTATGCCTAAAAACGAACAATTCTTAAACTTTATTCAAGATTCTCAAGTATTACAGGTACAAATCCATTCAAAAGTTCGGCATCAGAAAGGTTTTTTTTTTAAAGAAAAAAAATAGGTCTATTCAGCAATGATGCATTAAACATATTAAAAGTGATAGTGTGCAACTGTTTTCAGCAATTTATAATAATATATGTTTCTTGAGCATCGAATCAGCAGATTAGAATGATTTCTGAAAGATCACGTGACACTGAAGACTGCTGAACAGTTGTTTTACTCTATTTTTGATCGAATAAAATACAGCCTTGGTGAGCATAAGATGCTTCTTTCAAAAACATTTGACATTTCTACCAATCCCAAACATCTGAACAGTGTAAATTGATAGTTTTACAGTTTCATTTTTTATGTTTTATTTTTTTTGAAAACTTGACATATACAGTAACAAGTTAAACAATATCAAAATATGTACTCCAGACTGATTTGCATAAAATGCAGCGACATAATAAACATGGTTTAACGGAGAAGAAAAAACACATTGGTTGGCTTCCTGAATACAGCAGATTACTGATTCTCAATAAACACACTTGAGTCACTGTCATCCCCTAAGGGACTGACGTCTTGTTTTTCTAGAGCTTAACCATGATTCCTATTCATAACCTCAATAACAACCACTTTGTTATAACAATATCATTTGACATAATGCACACATTCTCCTGCGGAATGAAGGAATCCCCATCCGCCTGCTTATACAAGAACTAATTACACGAACCGCTGCCGTGCAATTATCCACAGCGCTCAAACACAAACGAGAGTAGCAGAACTGAATAATTTAAAGTTTGGTATCAGCTGTGGCCCATAGATGCCGGAATGGAGTCATGTTATACTAACCCTCATTTTTTACAAGTTAACAATGCTTTATAAGGCCCTGCTCATTGTTTTACTGGTCTGCCAAAGTTAACGTGCAACATAATTATCAGTGAGTTTATTGAAGGTAATTAACAACGGGATTGTCTAGGAAATGAATTCATTGCTAAAATCTGTATGGCCTTTTCACAGGCCCAGATGGGTTGACTAATTATGACAATGACAGTTCATTAGCACACAACACAGATAGACACAGCATGAGATGCACACACAACCGCACACACTTATAAATCACGCTCTTTGTTTTCACACTTATCTTTTACCTCCACACGATCACGGCCTACACATTTTTCTCTTAAAAATGAAAGCTAAAGCATAAAGAAGAGTATAGCAAGAGATTGTGTCAGGATTTTTGTTGTGTATGTATAAAACTACACGTAGAAAAAAGTAGAGACAGATATATCCACTGGCTTCTGGCTTGTGTATAATCTTCTCATGTGTTATTTTGGTTTCATGCTTGTTATATAACCACCAGCCCCTTCATACACAGGGTCACTACATAAACAGCAAAGCAGAAAAACACTCAATACCGGTCAGAAATGGCTAACCTGTGATCTGATGGTAAACATTTTAGAATGAGGGTCTATAAATGTCACATATTTATGAATGGGAGAGGAGTAATCAGTGTAGTGAGATATAGAGCTGAGAGATAAGACAACACTAGAATGACCAGTGCCCTATCTGACACAGGAGATGAGGTCAAAGATCAGACCGACTGACCGCTCGTGAGTTAGACAACATCTAGCTCAACAACAAATTCATTTTCTTTTGAAAGTTGTGTAATATTTGTGTATTTATCTGCTTCATATTTGATGAATTATTTTATGGTAAATGTTATCTTTTAAAATTAATTACATTTTAATTACATTTTATTTTAATTTATTCTGCTTTCTATCAAATATCAAGTATGTACACTACAGTTAAAAAAAAATTGTTTTAAATAAATTATTATTGTTATTCAGCAAGAATGCATTTAATTAATCAAAAAGACATTTAAGATGTCCCTGACAGATTTCTGTTTCACGTAAATCCTGTTTGTTTTTACTTTCTATGCAACAAAAAATCCTGAAAAAGATGTATAAATGCAGAAATAGGCTATACAAACATCACTGGGGAAGCCTTTCATAACAATACCGAATATGTGGTCTAAATTTATATTAGCAGCTGGTTCTAATGCAAACAGTGACATACTTTATGAAATCCTGAGCAAAACCGAGCCACACTGAGGATTACAATCATAAGAATACCGAATATGTGGTCTAAATGTATATTAGCAGCTGGTTCTAATGCAAACAGTGACATACTTTATGAAATCCTGAGCAAAACCGAGCCACACTGAGGATTACAGTTACCTTACCAACTCCAATCAGGGCCAGTCACTTTCCCTATGGCAATCTAATGTTGCATCTCTTTGTTCAGTCACTTAACACCTGACATGACCCTACAAGATAGGTGTAAATTAAACTGGAATTGGCAGAGAAGATAAAATATGAAACACATTCAAGGTTTATGTGAAATCACATACAATTATAGCTTGCAGTATTCCATTTAGAATAATAAACTCCTGTCCATGTGTTTCCTGTTGGAAAATATTTTCTAACTGGTCATGCTAAACCAAGCTTGACAGCGTAGCTGGTTTGCTGATCGCCCAAGATGATCCACCAGTGCGGATCTATTAGAAACCAAAACACATTGACCAGCTTAAACTGGATTTCCCGGTAGGGTTTGGAGGACTCATAACCTCTTTTCATTTAAACAGACACAATCTCATCCACAGAACACAAGCAGCATCCTTCTCGACTACTCCTTCAACTGTCCACTTAATCTGTCACCCGTGAAACACAACGCTGACCACAGCACCTTCAAAACAGGACAATACTGAGGACAATCAATGTATACAAACACCATCTTTCAGCCACACACACACACGTGTGCAAGACTCCCAAGGAGAAAACATGAGCTGACAGCAACACACCTAAGAGCTTACAGATGGAGAGAAACAGAATGAAAAGTCATAGAAGGAAATACACATCTCAGATGAAAGGATACATGCAAACCATTGCTGGAAATCTCCCAAAACAGGTCAGAAAAGGCAGACAGAATAAAAGAAGAGAGACAGAAACAACATGTAGCAAACACAAAGCTACACTTTCTAAACCAACACACATCTCCAGCAAAGCATGCCTGTCACTCACTCACTCACACACACTGTCTTGTGATTCAATCTATCCCACATACATACAGTAAACACAGCTGATGCAGCCGAAGCATCCACTCTCCTCTCCCTCCTCTTCCTGGTTCCTGCCAGCTGTCTGGGCTAGCCACTGTCATCCCCCTCTCATTTAAATATCCCTGACACAAGGGTGGACCGTACCACCCGGTCTTCAGGGGCAGGGGAGCTCAACAGCATCACTACTGTCTCAGTGACTGAGTGGGCTATACAGTGTCTCTTTACACCCCCCTGTCCTTCACCTCCGTGACGAGGCCGTCAGACTGCAGTGCATGCGAAAACGCTGGAGGATGTTTTGAGAAAGGGACAGAGAGACAGAGACTTCCTTGGAAGCTGAAATAGAGGTCATAGCAGATTTTAGGTTAACAGAATAAGAAACTAGTATTGGAAGACGAGACTGATAGAAGATCTGGCCCGTTTAAACAGTTATCAAGATAATGTATTTGTCATTATAATGGAGCTGTCACCAAACCATCACTGTCAACAGAATATTAAGCTGGACATTACTGTGGACGAAGTGTGTAATCTGCTTGATCGCTTAAACCCATGGAAACCCATATAGAGTGTAAATGATTCTACTCTTGCATCCAGAGGGGTTGAGAGGTGTTTCTGATAATCTGAAGCCGTTTAATCAGAGGGAACAATAGCATCCCTGAATCCTGCTCCTCTTTTAAAGGAAAAAGGCTTTGATGAAAACATCAGAGAGAGAAAAAGAGATTGAGAAAGGCTGGCTGTGCACAAAGTCTATAAAAAAAAATAATGTGACCTAATATGTATGTTTTGTTATTAATTTAAGTATTTGCTACTGACTGTTCGAATGCGGTGTTTTGCGCAACGCGTTGTGTGCGTATGTGAGAGAAAGAGAGACTGGATCTCATCACAGTGGAGTCAGCTATCTTAACCGCGGTTTATGTACTGCAAATACATGCAAGCATCATCACTGTATCGTTCACGCAACTCTGCTCCCCTCTCGGGCTTGAACTGAACTTGAACTAACGGTCTTCATATTTGAAAGCTGAAGCTCGCGATTCAGTGTTGCCAAATAATTTTCAGGGGAAGTTGCTATAGGACGGTCTATTTGTTGCTAAAAGTTGCTAAATTATGTTGTGATGTCATTGCGTACTCACATCGCTAAAACACTACATCAAATCTCAGCAAATATATTTAATAAGTTAATTTAGATTTGTTCGTAAAATAATATAAATTCATAATATGTTAAAATATGAATATTTTTAAATACATTGAATTATTGAAAACGTACACTTTTTGAAAGATTACAATTTGTTTGTTTTTTTATTAACTAGTAAATAAGTAAAACTACACATTCAGAACAATTATACTTTTAAGCAGTGTATTAGTAGTTAGTATGCTACACTAAGATAAGTCCACAATCTACTATGTTAATATGAAATCATTTTCTGTATTGATTCTTCTATAGGTTTTTTACCTGCATTTTTTATCACGCATTGTATTTTGTGTTTTGTGTTACAACGGATAATGGATAACGGATAATGTCCTGGAAAAATACTAGTACCTTTTCTATTTTTCTAGATCATTTTTCTTACAGTGTATTAACTGATCAACAATCGCATTCACAAGCTACTAACAAAGTGTATCATAAATAAACAATTATTCGATTACTATTATTATTAAATTAAATTATTAAATTGCAAATAGCAGCTAACTTAATTCACGCAATGTGTGTACTATGCTTGGTTTTCTCTTTTTTATGGTAAATGTGTGCCTTTTTATAATTTAACTTATCAAAAGTTGCCAAATAAATAATAAAAAATACAATACATATATAAAAATTTGTTGCTAGGTGCTTTTGGAAGAAAAAGTTGCAAGGGTAATCTGAAAAGTTGCTTAATTTACTTCAGTCACATTTACATTTAATGTATTAAGAGCCAAATATATTATATAAATACCTAATATATTAAAGGGATAGTTCCCCATAAAAATTTAAATTCTGTCAACATTTACTCACCCTCCACTTGTTCCAAACCTGTATGCGTTTGGAAACAGTTGAGAGTAGCTACTCACTTTCATACTGTACATTTCCATAATATTTTCCCTCATACTATAAGTTGATGCCTACCGTCAACTGTTACAAACATTCTTCAAGATGTGTTATTTTGTGTTCAACAGAGAAAGAAACTCATAGAGGTTTGAAACGAGAGGAACGTGAATAAACAATGACAGAATTTAGCATTTTTGGATGGCCTTTCCCATAACAAATTATTGTAAAGCATTTTGAATATATATATATATATATATATATATATATATATATATATATATATATATATATATACTGAAGCCAAATTTACCCATTAGTTTCAATAGTTGCCATTGGTTTAAGCCTTTTTTACTTTAAATTGTACAGTAGATAAGAGCACTCAAGAAAACAAACAGAAGCAGGGAGGGGGGCATATTTAAAATCTTGAGATACAGCAAATTAATATTGTATCGTGAGCATGAAGTATGATTGCTTGGAAAAATGTCTTGCTAGTCCCACCTAGTGGACAACAGCCAAACTGTTTTTCCTTGGATTGTACGATCATCAAAAACTAATTCTTTCAACAGACTTTCACAACTCCTGTGCTTAATTCAATCCACAAACACTTAAGTACACATAAACCTACACATATTAAGAGTCTAACTACTATTTTGTGAAAGCACAAGAGTCTTTAAGAAACCCTAAACGTCCTACCTCATCGGTGAAGTCCCTGGGAATCTTGGGAAGTAAAGTTGGGTGGATTTGGAAAAACATCTCTAAATAGTATCAAACTTGCGGCTGAGAGGGAGGCCGAAAAAGGGCTCTTTTAAAGAATCCTCCTCTTCCATAACACACTGAAGGCAAAGAGAGGCGCCACAGGGCTCAAAGTTTATGTGTGGTATACAGAAAACTGGAGGCTGAAACATGAACTATGACCAAGTTATACCACTAAAATTGATCATCTTACCTCTACAAAGAGGATAACAAATTGGTTGCACACTGACATTTCAACATTGTACCTTTAAGAATAGTTTAAGTATTTAGAGTCAATCAGGTCAGCCTTATCTTTTCCATCCTTAATGATCAGAGGGAAAAAAGTGAGACGGTTATGAAACATTTGAGCGAACATAATGTAACACATACAGGGTCCCAAGTGACAAAGTCAAAGTGTACAGTGCTCTGTGTACAGACCTCATGTGACTCATGGCAAAACACTCATCAGCTATTATAAATATAACCAAAACAAACAGCAATATCACTGTACATTGACTGCTGGGGGGTTAAACAGAATGTTAGTTACAGTTATTCGAGGTATGTTATTAGAGCCTCTAAAACGTGAGGTAAATGTAAAGAAACAAGTTTACACATTTTTCCACAATGCTGTAGATTATGCCTAGTACAAAAATCTAAAAATATTTTTTATCAATCAGTATTTTGACAGATTACTTAAAAGTCTAAATGTACATATATAACCTTCAGAAATATATAGAATTATAATAAATAAACAAAATGGAACATTTAACCATCCTTTTTTTTTTACAGAGGTCTTTCTTTCAAATCACGCCATGTATTTGCACATTCAGAGTCCATTAACATGTCAAGAATGAGCCACAGTAAAAGCGCAGGCTTTCAGTAATGAGACACTTGATTGCTGCTGAAATGCGAGAGGAATTTGAAATATTGCATGCAGTAGTGTCTCTAAAAACACTGTTTAAAGGACTTTTCATTTAAAGAAAATGCACTGGCTATAAGTTATTGTTGCATGTGTGCATGTGAGAGAAATATAACTGTTTTGTGCCTATTTTACTATAACTGTGGTTCTCTGGAACTTTGTGGTTTCAATTTTCCATATTTTTTTAAAGACAGCAGCAATATAACATGCCAAGCCTCTTCGCCCATTTCATATCTCCATCTCTGTGGCAAAGAAGCTTTTGATAATATTTCCTGTCTCAGGCTCCAGAAAGTCAAATGAGTCTTGTTTTGCACTCAACCAGAGATAAATGCACTTTCCACAACACTGTTTCAGGTTTTAACCACAACATCGGAGGCACAAATGTCTAATGAACACATGCAACGCCTATGTAATGTGTTTGTGGATAAAATCACTGTTTTTCTGTGCGAGTGAGAGAGAGAGAGAGAGAGAGAGAGAGAGGTGTGAAGTGTTTTTGGATCAGATCACGTAAGCCTTAGGCAATGCTAGCCTGACCACAGACAATGTGTGGCATGCATTTTATGGATGTGGTCTAGACCAAAACTGGTGCATGTTGGATTTGCCTCGCCTGGTTTTCTTGCAATTGAATAAGGAACATTATCTGGATAAATGTATTCAGGAAGTGAGGCGTTGTGGTCGCAAACACAATCAGTACTGCCAATGTAATTATGGCTAAGAAAATGATGTGTAATACATAATTTCTTCTTTCTGCTCATCAAAGAAATATCAAATACAGACCCAGGAGCTATTATTCCATTTCAAAGAGAAATACATGTAAAGTATTAGTTTTAGCTCTACTGGCACCATAAGAAAGAGAGAGAGAAAGAAAAAAAGAACATGGTCTTGAAAGGTTGCAAGTTTTCCTTATATCAACAGGTGTAAACGTTTCTACATTATATGAAGCTGGATTACAGAAACTCTCCTGAACAACTGGCACATTTACATTTAGCAGAAGCTTTAATCCAAAGCAACTCACAGTGCATTCAGGCTATACATAATTTTATTATTTTGTGTGTTCCCTGGGAATTGAACCCACAACCATTTTGCACTGCAAACGCAATGCTCTACCACTGAGCTACAGGAACTAATAGCCAAATGTGAGATGGAACTTACATTAAAATATGTTGAATATAAAATGTACATGTAAATATGTACACATAATGAGACATCCTGTTCTCCGTTTACATTAAATTTCTACCACACTCTCACACACACACACACACACACACACACACACACACACACTTTTATAAATATTGTTTTTGAACAAACACACTTACCTCCACTGGCTGTGTACTGCAGGCTGCCTCTCTTTCTGAAAGGGGACGTGGGTTTGTCTGAAGGCAGCTTAGAAGACATTTTGGCTTGAGATTCACCAGAGACACTGAGGATTCCTAGCAGGGGGGCACACACTCGGTCCAGAGGGGCTTTGATTGCAGTAAGGAGGATGATCAGTTGTGTGTGTGTTTGTGTGTGTGAAGATCCCTGCTCTTCGGATGCTGCAGTGGGGGAACTGGCTCCTCCCCACACCTGCCAGTGCCCACTCATGTGCTACCACCCGCTGCCTGCATACTGTCACTCCGCACCGTTTCCATGGAACCCTGGAGCCAGGTGGAACGTGACAGGGGAGTAATAATAATAATAATAATGCTGCGATGATGAGGGAATGCTCCTCATTCTCACAGGTCCAGGAGACAAGAGGAGACATGACAAGCCAGACGCTGGCTCGGGGCTCAAAGTCTAGTCAGCCGGAAGAGGTGCACCATGCACTGTGTGGGGGAGGAACCGCCGGACTCGTGTCTGTCTGTGAAATGTAGCAAACCACATATGAGAGATGCACAATGTCAAAACATGAGGGAAAAGCTGCTACACAGTCAAGACATGTTTAGGGTTAAGCATTTAAAACTTATAAAAAATAAGTTTGTATGGATCATAACAGTTAGAATATTTCTAATTATAACATAAAACATTGTTTAAATAGTCAAGCAAGGTTGGGCAATATTCAGAATCTAAAAATGTGATCAGAAAACTGGATGTTAAAACAGAATCCGATTTGGAAATGTATTCAAATTTTCATTAAAAGGAATTTAACACAATCAAATTTTGAACAAAACAATTATATTTAGGCTAATAATTATATCTATTTATTCCCAGATTTTTCTTTCTTAACTGATTAACTGGAAAATTACTGTAAAAAATGTGTTACATTTGATGTAATGCATATTACATTGTATAATTATATTTTGAGCATCATGTATCTATATTGTATTTATGTATGTGCTCGAAATTAAGTTCTTTAAACATAATTAAATATTTAAATACAAACTTATGTATTGATTATTAATATAATCTAATGCAGGGATACTCAAATCTGGCTCACGATATCCACTTTTCTGCAGAGTTTAGCTCAAACCCTAATCAAACACAACTGAGCATGCTAATCAATGTCTTCAGGATCATTCGAAAATCACAGGAAGGTGAGTTTGATCAGGGCTGGAGCTAAAATCTGCAGGAAAGTGGATCTCGCGAGCCAGATTTGACTATCACTGATGTAATTTTACAGAAAATATGCCATATATACTGTGTTATATTTTGAGCATCATATTATGTAAATTTATGTTACACACACACACACACACACACACACACACTCTCTCTCTTTCTCAAATGTATGTATTGCTTATTAATATCATCTAATGTTACTGAAAATAAGAATTTCCAAGAATACATTATTGCACACAAAATATGCCAATGTTGTGTGTGCAATATATGTATTAATGGAAATTCATATTTAAACTATATTATTAAATAATAGAACACAAATTTTTACATTTTAATCAATTCAACTCAAATTTGTTCCCTAATTCTGCATCTTGACATGTACTGCAATTCAAATTCAGCAAATTCAGTTCACACGTCTATAATGAGAATACCTGAAATGCTAGTGACAGCATTCACTGGCCCTCATCAGCAATGTACAGCGAGGGGTCTTTACATAACAAAATAATCTTTCTGTCACTGTGCTGACTGGACATGTCAGCATGGTAAAAATGTGGCTCAAATGGGCCCTGGAAACTTTAGCATTAGCTTACATATGGAACCAAAGGTGAAAAAATTATACTCCAGCAAAATGTGTTATGCCATTACATTATGCCCGGTACAGAACATATAGGGTATTTGAGGAAATCAATATATTAAGTCAGAGAATTATGAAGAGCTGGTTGTTGAGATTTCCTTTCTCCTAAGCTAATAATGTGTATATCATGCAGAATGCATTAAAATCATGGGTTTACACCTCCCTCTATTGGAGACTGAGAGTGAGATTCATGTTTGTTCAAGGACACCCTGTGTTTATATGAATGCATCCATGGCACAAAAACCTACATTGCAAGAATGAATTCAAAAATATAGCAAGAACAAAATACCAAAATCAACATATAAAAACACTATTTGCACCAAAATAATCATGCTTTTTTTTACTTACACCCATCTAGGACAGAGCATATTACTGAGTTTACAAGCACTGTTCTATGACCAATAGTGCACTATTTCTCATGAGACTGTAGGTGTACTGTACACACTACATCTTTATATGAGTGCAAGAATGAGTCATTAATGATTCAAACAGTCCTTCCACTAGGGAAACCACTCATACTGTTTAAATGTGTGTCAGGTCTGAATACACATCAGGTCTCTGCAAAAGCATGCATTTAGCTATTCTGTTTGAAACAGCAAGGTTGAGATGCTCCTGCACCAGTCTCTGTCACATATTAATTGAAGTGCATGCATTTTAGCATGACAAATGACAACCGTTTATGCATAATCAGTATTAAAACAACTAGCATGCTGGATTGAACAATTTATAAAACCTGCAGGCGAAAGAAAAAAATTGTGTAAAAAATGCAATGCAATTTTCAACTCAAATGTAATTTTTATACTGTATAACACAGGACATATATACATATACATGTGTGTGTGTGTGTGTGTGTGTGTGTGTGTGTGTGTGTGAGAGAGTTTAGACAGGAAATAACAATCTAAAACAATCCCAGTCCACTGTCACCCACCCTGACCCACGAGGGCCTCGGCTAGTAATCTTGTCAGCAGCGTGGAAGCAGTGCTGGAGTGCCTGGTCGACAGAAACCCTAATGAGATTGGCTCTGATGAAGAGAAGGATACCATGATTAGCTTGCTATATTCCTCTTGGAAGCATTTAGGGATTTGGATGCTCTCAACCTGCCACAAGCAGTAAGAAAAAATCTGCTTACCCAAAGTGACGTGGGTTGAGATCTCGCTTTCACGGAGAAGTTTTTCTTTCCCATCATCCATCTGGAGAAGGAGCATGCGCTACCGTGTGGGAGGGTCTGGATATGTTTCTGGTTTTAGATCAGGGGCCTGTGCCATGATTGTAGATAAACAAATTCAGAGTTATAGGATACGTTTTGAGTCGACAAAACCAAACCACTCCAATCTGGCTTTGTTGGTATCATTAAGCTGATCATCAACTTTCTCTGTCAACTCAGACCTGATCCTGAGTTAATGGAGACCGTGCACATGAATGTGTGACATCAGCGGCGAACAGCCAATCACAACACAGAGCAAGTGTGATTCACTTCTCACGAGAGGAATTTAAACGCATTATTTTCCACTGAAGTACTAGTCCATGAAAGAGGACAAATAAAGTAAATTATCTTGCTCTATCAGTGCAGTCACAAGTTAAACTTATGAAGTTAATTTATATTGTTGATAATAGGCGCGTTCGATTTTAAGCTGCGCTGCATACAATGGTCAGTGTATGACTTCAAAGTACCGCGAGAGCCATTCGAAAGCATAGGAACCATCTGCTCTCTTATCGCTCTCGCGGTACTTTGACGTCATTCACTGACCATTCTGCGCAGCGCCGCTTAAAGTCGAACGCGCCTAATATATAGCGGTAGACAAACATGTAAGGTCACATGTAGCCATTTTTAAAGTGTTATTATTCTACCACTTATTTGTATTACATATGATCTGTATATATGTATATTCATTTAAAATAAATGTTTTATAATAATTATTAAACAAAAAGTGCTTTTGCGTTGTGTGTGATGGAGTAATAATAATATAAATCATATTATAATTATATAAATCATATGTAAATTGTAATTATCATTAAAGCCAGGCAATTTTGTTGTATTTCTTTTTTTTAAGGTACTTCTTTTTAACCTTTAATTTGTAGGAAGGGAAACTGGGGGAGTGACTTTTTGACACTTGTCACTTTGCTCACATCTGATTGGTCCAATTTCAGTTTGCTATCTCTTACTCAGAACATAACCTGCCCTGGAGCAGCTTAGCTGTGTAGTGTAAGTCACTATGGCAAATAACGCAGCTAAAAGCCAAGCCGTTTTCATGGTACCTAAAACCCAGGATTGGTGCAAACTAAACTGAAACTTACCTGGCTAGCCAGCAAACCCGGCGGCTTCATGGTACAGGCCTGAGTGTAAACAGATTTATCGCTGATGAGCGATTGTTGACTTCTGGTTAACATGTAGGCCAATTCATTTTTTAGAGATTTAGCGCTGGTTGAGGCGGTCAGAACGCGACTTCATGTTCCGTTGTTTTTTATTCATTGTATTCTTCATAAACATGTGCGAGACGACATTTTTGATTGCTTACTCGTTGTTGTTTTTGTTTTTTTACTGTGCATAGTGCTACTGCATTTTAATGTTGGTCATAATGGTGGTAGCCTACTTGGAAAGCCAAATATTTTCTGAGTTGGTACAACTGAGTTGACACAGCCTCTATAATTTCTTCAACAAAAACATGTGGATGTAACCCGTGTCTCGGATTTATATCAATGAAAAGGAGGAAAAATATCTACCGGGTCTGAGCTCACCAAATACATATACATTTATATATAAAAAAATATATATTACAGTATTTGGAGTCTCGGGTTCGGGGTCTCACACTAAACACAGAATTACAAATAAATTGTGTTTATGAAATGTGTCTGCACTTGTAGGCAATTCAGATCTCAATTTAGTCACCAACTGCTTGAATAAAAAAAACACATACACAGAAATCAGTTTTAGAGTATACTTTTTGTATTCAGTATATCTTTCTCTTTACTGCATTGCAGTATGCTTGAAAACCTTTTCACATACAAAACAATAATTCAACTAATGAATTTAGTTGATTCAATTCAGCCCTTGAACAGTAAAGCTGTCAGTAAACAATTACAATTACAGAATAAAATAAAAAAAATAGAAAGAAAATAGTCTAAAACAGTAAAAAAAATTGTAGATGAATACCAAAACTTGAATGAAGTAGGAATGTGTTTGGCTCAGTTCAGTCAATATGAGTGTAGAAGTGCCTACAGAATCATCGCCGAAACGAACGATGAAGAAACTTTTCTGTCTTTACGAACGAGCCCTCTGATTACGCAATCCGTCCATAGTGAAATCCAACTCGTTTTTTCCCCCCTTCCTGGCGTGAATCCAAAACGACCACAATGCGATGAAACAGTCCGATCTCATCGAGCACAAACTGCATTCTCCAATCACTAATGCAAAGAAACAGTTCAGGCATGTATTTAAAAAAGGAATGACGAGGATGAATAAGATTAAGCGGCAGCCGAAATGCGGCTCGCATCTCTCTCACCACGAGCTGGCGCAAAAGTGACGTGGCCAAATCATCCATTAACTTCACATAACATTGATAACTTAAATTTACAACATTATTTCTACAAAACAATTGTACAAACATGTTTAACAATTCTACTAATATAACAAAAACAATTTACATTTGTCATTTTGTGCACATTGTCCGATTCACGAACATAATCATCCACATCATATTACATTACCAGATTAATATACATAAATATGCGGAAAATAAGAATGATTGTGACTTACCTAATGCAAAGAAACAGTTCAGGCATGTATTTAAAGAAGGAATGATGAGGATGAATAAGATTAAGCGGCAGCCGAAATGCGGCTCGCATCTCTCACCACGAGCTGGCTCAAAAGTGACGTCAGCGCCCATCAACGCAGGTCAATTCCGTTTTGCAACGAAACCAAATACCTAAATACATTTATAAATGTATAGTTTTTACATGCCTGAACCTAATATGCATTAAACAAAAAAATAAATACATTTTGAATAAAAAAAAAAAATTATTCTCAATTATTTGAGTGGGTTACATGGACATCACAACCCTTACACAAATAACCATGGTTTTATTGCAATAAAACTTCTTAATTTTCTTTTGCTTGAGACCATGAAATCAACCAGACAACTGTGTTTTGTGCATTGTGCATCATCCTCCACCCTCCACATGTTAAACTTAAATCTAAGCAATGCATACACAATTTTATTATTTTGTAATAAATATGTTCATAAGCGTGGCATCTTCCCCAATTATACCCTACTTGTTTTTTCTCTTTAGAGATTTGTTTTAATGAACACACGTTTGCAAGAGCAAATTAGTATGTAATCCTTGGGACATTCCATTAAAAGTATATTTCATGTTGCTATTCAAAATTGACAAACAAAACCCCAAATGATATTGGTTTATTTTACATCAAAGACACACACAGAAATAAATATGAAACAACGGCTTAGTATTGGATGGATGTGAAAAGTTGAATCGCATAGGTTGAATCATTTAATACAAGCTTTAAGCCAGGATCAAAATAAATCAGTTTTCACAGCCCAATGAGAATAAATCATATTGATGAGTTATAGTGGACAGTTAATACTGATCCATTCTCTTAAGCGCAGTGGGTGGTGGAGATAAAGATCAGTTCAATAGTGTTATAAAGAGAACGGTGATCGAATGCCAACTTCAGCTCTGACTTTATCACTCCCATCTCCCAGAAACAAGACACACTGACCTGTAAATTCTTGTTCTATGCCTCTAGTCCCCCAAGCTCGGGGTTACATAACACGTGAAACTGGTTGTGTGTATGTGCGTGTGTCAAATGGAGAATGCTATACATGTGTCAACCCCTCAGAGTCTGCCAAGGACAAGAGTAAAACCCTTCATCCTCTGAGAACTAAATCAACATCAGAGTTTAACGGACTGAAATATTGTTAAGAAAATGGTTGATTTTGTGGTGCCACTGAACTAAAAATTCTGAAGAAGCAGATGTTCTACAAGCATGTTCAACATGTTCTTGTTTTTCTAAAACTTTGAATATTGTGAAGCAGTTCTAGAGCAAACAAAAGCTTCACCATATAAGCCACAAGACCAACCTGATCACACATTATCATCTGATCATTGTTCACTAGAAGCATTGGTCCTAATTTTTACAACCTTCATTTCTGTCCTTGTTAGCCAAGCTAATAGGATTGGCTGGTTCACGCAGGAAGATCAGCAAAGCCCTCCCCAATCCTAAGATAAGACTTTTGAGGTGGACAAGGAGGAATTAGAGGGGATAGAGTGACCAAAGGAGGAAGCAAGGCATTCTGCTTCAGTCTCTGTGCTTGTCTCTATCCACTCGTCCATCCTGAGGTAGGTCAGTTACACCTTGAAGAGGAATCAACACTTCTGCAACCCTCCTCCTGCCACGTGATCCAAAGTACAGGGCTACCTGTATCCATTTTTCTCTCTACAAAGCACAGGGTAAGCCGGCAAAATTTCTTTCCTTGAGGAACTTGACAGGGAAGCGTCAGACGACGAGATGGGTAGCGGAGCGAGCGCAGAGGATAAGGAAATGGCCAAGAAGTCCAAAGAGCTGGAAAAACAGCTCCAGGAAGATGCTGATAAAGAAGCAAAAACTGTAAAACTTCTGCTGCTGGGTAAGAAATTGGTGTTCGTTTGATTCGTCCACTAGTGCTGAGTTAAGAGATTCTGCATCCAGAATGAGCTTCAGATGCTTTATATACATTTGTGCCTGCAACAGGTGGTCACTACTAGTAAGCTGGAAGAAGTTGCTGCAGATCTAAGCATATTAGAAGAACTTCAATTGTTTCTGAACATAAGATATACGCGATCCTGATGATTGAGATTAACTATCAAACAGATTAAAGTGACTTCAGAATAGTCAACAGTTCACTATGAGAAAGTTGTTTATCTGATTTTTTCCAGGGATTAAGAGTTATAGATGCACCGAGGCAGAGCGTTAAGACAAATCTGACTTACAAAGGATTCGAGACAACAAGGCGTTTTGTAACTATATTATAAATTATACAATTGTAATTAGTTGTCATGTTTGACTTCATAATGCGGTAGAATTAAAATTAAAACAAAAGAGAATAAATACCCTTTTGCGTTATTTTTTTTATTTGTATTAATGATTATTCAATTTTGCACCATGTAACACCTATTTGATGGCATTTACAACACCAGCAATGCTTTTGCATGAGAATTAAGTGATGCACATCAGCTATTTTTCTGTTCTCTATTTTTAACATGAATTATCTCGTTAAAAGTTTATTTTAAATTAGCTTTTAAAATGTTCAGTTCCAGATTGGCTTCAGCAACACTTCCACATTTTCACTGCAAATGAAGTCACCTTAAAAGATCACAACCTGAGGAACACTGTGAATTGTGGCATATTGACAATAAGACCAGAATCCGATTACTGTGACGATTTAAGCCCCGATCCTCTTAAGCTCAGGTTCAGTTAATCTTCCAATGGGAACGGAAAGCAAAGGAGGCCAGTTTGAGTGCTCCTAACTGTTTATTACATCAAGACACCTTACATCAGTGAGCCATTTCAGAAAATCACTGTGAGATAACTGCATTGATTATGTACCGACCGGATTTCTTGCAGCTTGATACATCACTTCCTGTCTGAACAGAAAGTTCATAACCTGCTGTTCTCAGATAATAACAATAACAATATTAAAATACTAAATTAGAAGAAGTTAAACGTATTATAGATACATATTCTTCCATCTCTGTGTAGAAATTAGTTTTCTCAATAAATTAGCAAATCACTTTAGACTTTTTTTGAACAATAAAAGCCAAAGGGTGTGGTAATAATGGTACTGATATGCGTTCACACCGCATAATTTAATCTAGTTGCTACAAATCATTCAAATGGACCTACGGGGATGACGCATGTTCTCTTCACGGCTACAGTTAATTTAAGAAGTAAAGAGCATGTAAGGGTGACAGTTGCCATGGGAGACGGTTAAGCCCCACCCCCTTGCCCTGGACTGACTGAAGCTCCAAGACGAATCAAAGTGTCAGTGATCTTCTGAGAAGCTTTTCCTAACACAAATCCAATTGGGTCACTTTATAAGCAGGTTAAAGAGCCTTCCTCTGACCTGGCCATCAATGACAATCCATATGTTTATTCTTAACAGATCATCTACCACTTAACATTGACCTCGTTATTAAAATCCAAATTCACAAAGCAGAAAATAAACAATTCAAATAACTAAATTCAGGCACTATGGAACACGTAACGCCTACAGTAACCATTATATACAATGTAAAAAAAAGATCACTGGAATATGTTTTACAGGAGTATACTATTTCAGTCTTTCTGCTTCAAAACTTCACATTTAATTCAGTGTTACTTGCAGTGTCTTTGTACTTATGTGTGAAATTGACTAGCAATTTAAAAGATAAATGTCATACAGGGACATATAATGTAGCTGGAAGATTGTCTGAAGTTCAGTTTAAGAGCATTTGAGGGCTCCTCGTTTGTTCTTTTGTTGCTCATACATTGTTCTACATCATATTTTTCTTTCCGTCTTGTAGGCGCTGGTGAGTCTGGGAAGAGCACCATTGTAAAACAGATGAAGTGAGTTTAAACACATGCAACATCCAAAATATATGCTCAGAATAGTCTCTTTGTATCTTTACAGGCTGTGGGAAGCACAGAATTCAGGATATATATTTTATCAAACCTGAAGTGAAATTAAAATCTCATTCATGCATTCTAGTTGAATCTTTCTTTAATAATTGTGTATGTGCATTTGAAAATGTCAGTGTTTACATACACTGTTCTACCCCCTGTAGTGCTCATGTGTGACCAGCAGATGGTAGTGAATGTGAAGCCTGCCCTGTATGTACTGTGTGTACAGTACTCACCTTTAAAAACATTAATCAAAAACACTCTGTTGCTCCCCCAAGAATTCTCCATCAAGGTGGTTATACAAAAGAAGAACAGATGGAGTTTCGATCTATTATTTTTGGCAACATCCTGCAATCTGCTCTGGCCATCATCAGAGGCATGGAGATGCTGGAAATCAACTTTGGGTCACCAGTAGGACAGGTCTGCAAAACAGCCCCAAAATACAAAAAGACCAATGATTAGTGTGTAGACATTCACATGCCAACAGAATTCACACGTTCATTTCAACATTTTTTTAATTGAAACATTATGCATGGATGAACAGTTCACGATCTACACTTGCTAGAAAAAAAGATAAAGTTTTCACCCTTTCAAACGGTACACTGTGTGTACCTTCTTTACCTATAAAGGGTGCATATTAGTGGCTAATTGAAAACGATAGACTTTTCTCTGCTGATACCGGACTTCTCCAAACATTTATATCGCTTAAACCCTGCCCCTGAAAACTCTACCTCTTAAAATCAAATCAACAATGGATGCATAGAACCAAGTTGGTTCTACTTTTTTTTTTACACTTGGATTTATGTCACAATAAGGAAGAAAATATCTGTTTTATCGTGACTTATTAATAATAGGAAGAAGTGATAACTCACTGCATGATGACTAACAGTGCTACTTTTCTTTTTCTCATGCAGGAGGATAGTCAGAAGCTCCAGAACCTGTCTGACTCCATTGAGGAGGGCTCCATGCCTCCAGAGCTCGCAGATGTCATCAAGAGGCTTTGGAATGATTCGGGTGCAGGCCTCGTTTGAAAGAGCTGCTGAGTTCCAGCTAAACGACTCCGCTGGATAGTGAGTACAACACTCAACAGGGACTGCAATACCTAGTTCACTGGCACCTGAGGATGTGGTTACATTGTCTATAATTCCCTTTGTATTATGGGAATGCAGTATGCCAGGGGTTAGAACTTCTGGAGGGTCACAGTCCTGCAGAGTTTAGTTCCAACACTGCCTCAACAAACATGCCTTTAGTTTTCAAATAGTCCTGAAGGGCTTGATTATCTGGGTCAGGTATGTATAATCAAGGTTGAAGCCTAACTCTGTAGGGCCGTAGCCCTCCAGGAACTGAGTTTGACACCCCTAGTACACCGTTCTTATGCTTAGGATATTTCCAGGATTTTAGCAGATGGACAATTCAGGTGTGTGTAAATTTATGGTTAATTTATGGCTTATCTCCAACAGCTACTTGAGCGAAATGGACAGAATCTGCAAACCTGAATACCTCCCCACTGAGCAGGATGTTCTGAGATCTCGAGTCAAGACTACTGGTATCATTGAGGAACAGTTTTCCTGCAAAGAGCTCTACTTCAGGTGTGTCTTACCTGGCTAATGTGATTGAATCAACTGTTGTGCATACTTTTTTAAACTGAGAGCCACAAAAATTGCTACTGTAAAGAAACTCAAGACCTAAAATGTGTGACTGCCCATGTGAGAGGACCATGTTAGGTAGATTTCAGCAGATCTTGTGTAACTAGAGCAAAAAGAACCAGCATTTTGAATGAAAGCATTTGATGATTTTTCACTGGGCTGCAGGATGTTTGATGTGGGTGGCCAGAGGTCAGAGAGGAAGAAGTGGATTCATTGTTTCGAAGGCGTGACTTGCATCATCTTCTGTGGAGCCCTGAGTGCTTATGACATGGTGTTGGTAGAAGATGATGAAGTGGTAAGTGCTCATCTTTAGCCAATGCTCTTTAAAATAAAGGTTCTTTATTCCCATCTATGGTTCCATAAAGAACCTTTAACATCTATACAGTCTTTCGAATGAACAAAAGATTCTTTATAGTAGAATACGTTTCTTTAGATTTTTTAACATGATCTTCACACTAAGAAAAAAATTGTTATTTTAAAAATTGTTCACTGAAATCAAAAATGGTTCTTCTATGGTATCGCAGAACAAACCACTTTCCTTCAAAGAGCGAAGAACAGTCCTTACACATCCTTTAATCAACAAAGAACATAATGTCATTTACATTTCTGGATTTGATAGTGATGATTTAAGCATTACCAGGGCATCTTAACTTATACTGTCATCTTATTTCTCATGCTTCCCCCAGAACCGCATGCATGAGAGTCTCCATCTCTTCAACAGTATCTGCAACCACAGGTTCTTCGCCACAACTTCCATTGTGCTTTTCCTCAACAAGAAAGATCTTTTCGAGGAGAAGATCAAGAAAGTCCACCTGAATATCTGTTTTCCTGATTATGATGGTGAGTGAGGTCTCTATAGAAATAAACACACCACCTTTAAACTTACCCAAAAATAAATGACCTCACCCTCAATCCGTTCCAAATCTGTATATGCCTTTCTTCTGTAGAACACAACTTCTACATTTTTTAAAGAAAACATCCTGGGCATTCTTTTAAACATACTGAAGGCAAATGAGGATTGGGGTTATGAAGCTAAAGATTGACAGCAAAGAACAACAAAAGTGTCATAAAAGAGGTCCATATCATGACTTGTCACTCTTTTAAAGCCATATGATAGCTTTTCGTTTGGTACAGATTTAAATTTAAGTTTAAATTTGTGGCTCTCCTTGGCACGTCTATGAGAGACAATGTCTGATTCACAAATGAATCCTTCTTTTGAGCCCAATATTTTAAATTAACTCATTCGAATCAAACGATTCACAATGGTTAACAGCTCACTAAGTGAGGAAGTGAATAATGAATAATGACTTAAATTCAGTCTGTTTCTGATATGGCTTCTTATGGCTGGTTTGGATCTTTTATTGTGTTTTTGCATTGTGTTTGTAACTTCACAATCATTATATTGAAATATTCATAAGAATATTCTTCATAAATTCATCTCAACAGAAGCTAGAAGGTAAAAGTGAGTAAATGAACAGTATGCATGAGCATCATAGCTCATATCAAACACTTGGTGGCAATACAAATGCACAACATTCTTAACAAACTTGATTGAATATGCCCACAAAAATATGATATGATATCCTGATTTTACAGGTCCAAACACTTATGAAGATGCCAGCAACTACATCAAGGCTCAATTTCAAGATCTGAACATGAAGAAGGGAGTGAAGGAGATCTATGGACACTTGACCTGTGCTACAGACACAAAGAACGTCGAGATCGTGTTTAACGCAGTGACAGACATTATCATCAAAGAAAACCTTAAGGACTGCGGTCTGTTCTAAACACTATCTACTTTTTCAAAGGTATGTTCCCTAAAAATGAAAAGCAGATTCTTACTCTGTCAACACTGGACGCAAAAGGAACGTTATATAAGTAAATCACTTCCATCGCCTTCAGTTGATGAATGCTCCATTTATATTTGTATTATCTATACTTCTAACACCAGCATGGTCCGTGGTAGTAAACATGCTTAGATGGTATAAAACCTCCACGCTTCCAGTGTAGATGGATTTCAGAAAGTTCTTTAAAAATCATTTCAACAAGAATTTGTAAATAATTGACTTAAAAAACTAAATTTATTTTTTGCCCATCCCCACCAGCCTGATTGGATTTACTCTGGGGAAGTTGCCACGGTAACAAAAGAACATCCACGGGTGGTGTAAAGGTGAAGTCTACAGCAAGCAGTCGAGTGTGGAACAACCTCAACAACTTAACCAAACCTCAGAGACTAGATCCAGATTAGACTAATGGCCTCTGCCCTGCCAAGAGACTAAAACATTTCCTGTCAAATCACTAGTAGAGACAACGAGAGGATTACCAAAGAAAGGAGACTTTTTGATGCTATGAGTTATTGATGCTTGTAGAAAAGCTTCCTCTCAATGTGTTGAATGTTAAACTTATAGAGGTTTAACTGTTAGATGTTTTTCAATTTATTTCCAGAAAAAGAAAAGTCAATTTAACGCAATTAAATGTTGCTGTATTAAATAAATTGAAGTGGGACCCCATCAGATCCCATGGTAGCAATTAGAAACATTCGTATTTGTACAGCATCTGGTTTCCTTTGAGAGAGTTCAAACTTGCACATCGACAAGACGTGATTGTTTGAATTCAGCCAGCTCACACAATATATAAAAGGCGTTTCTTTTTCAGCCCCAAATACAGTAGGGCAGTATGTTTTGTAAATAAGAGTAGGAAAAAAATCGGTTTAAAAAAGATTCTATATAAAATATACATGGAGACATACATCTATATATTTATGATACAGTATTACAGTAACAAGTGAAAATTCTAGAATGACCTGAAATGTTCTGGAATGTACATGTATGAAATAAAGACTTGCATCAATTTCACTGGTTGCTGGTGATGAATTGCTATTATGTGCTGCAAATGGCTGGTCATGAGCGCTACTATAATTGCGCACTTTCACAAAACACTGACCTTACATTGTTTTAATTGGGATCTTTAAACACCGACCCTTTGTGTCAGAGCTAATTTTGAATGAACCACAGTACAAAATACACTTTTTGCTAAGAGTATTATATAATCAAAAAGAGGTGTCTTCATGACAGCAAAAATGAGTAGTAAAGATGTCTAACAATCGTGAGACTACACATATATACATATTTAGAGCCATAGGCACTATCAGAGAAACTGGAACAGTAGGAAGTAAAAGATCCAACGATGACAATTGCACATTTGAAGTATTAGATCAGGTACACAATCTCATTAAAACAAGACAAATAAAATAACTTTAGGTATGATTCTTAGTAAAAAATTGCCTTCACTGTTTGAACATCGAAGACTAAAATTAAAAGATTATTTTCAACTTAAGTATTGTAGATCGTTTCTGATCATGATTATGTATATACACTATGTTTCCTTAAACAAAGGTAATTTGATTATATATGTATTTTCTAAAAACTGAAGCAATTGTTGACGTATTTTGGAGAGTTATATATGATCAGAAAAGCCCATAAAACCAAACAGGTTTTAAATAATACTCAATAAAAGGGTTTTTGGGAAAAAAACTAAACAAACCAGGTTATTAGCATATTAGTGATTCAGTGCTATCATTAATGTTAGTTGTTCATTTGCACGTTCATGTTTCAAATAGCTGAAATAGTTCAATAAAATCACGCTCAGTGATATAGAAAAGAAATCACAGATTGTTGCATGAGTACAGACCGAGTACATCAATGTACCAGAATTGGAATACCATACTTTTTACATAATATATGGATCGTATCTGTCTTGCACATGCAGGTAACTCTGGCTGTTTGTTTGGCATGTTCTGGAAGCAACATCTGACTTGATGTCAACACTTTTCATATTAAATACAGGTATTAAAAACCAGATCACATTGTGTCAGTTTGTTTAAAAATACTGAAATCCACAGGATTAAACAAAAGCACATCAAACAAGTCTTGTAAAATCTGTACTCCATCAATAACGCAAATCTGGCCATCATGTTCTGTTTTCATGGCATTTGTTCCCACGTGTTCTCAACAGAGGGTCATTATTTCTGAACCATTCAGAAATGTATCTGTGAGAAAAACATTTGTTCACACTGGTCTTCAAGAAATACAAAAATAGTGGGTTATATAAAGTGTTATATAAAGTGATCCATGTCTAATTAATGAAACGGTGTACTGTTGCTGTGTTTTTGGGCTGTGAATTTACTAAAGGTATGACAATAATATAACACAATATACAACAATAGTTCTCACACTAGCGGCTTCATTCTGAGAAAGACAGACCTAAAAATTTATAAATTAGCTAAGTAATCACTATGAAAAACATGGCACAATGGTAACTTTCCCATTAGAACTGATGCATTGTTATTAAAAGCACTCAGATCGAAATCTCGCTGTGTTAAAAAAACAAAAACAAAGATATTTTATCCAACTGAGGTTAGTATATAGACACATATTACTGTCTATTGTGGATTATGATCTATGCATAGTGGTGCCATGTAATACCTATAGAGGAAACAGGAAATGAACAGAATGAAGCTGTATTGGCAATAAAATTATGAAAAAGAAATAATGTCCATAACAGATTGACATTAAGAAGGATATGGGAAAAAATGTCCATGGGCATAGATTTAGTGGGAAGAGTGCATGCAGCGGGGAGGAAGTCTCTCTCGCTTATTCGGCAACAGAGGAGACAGACAAAACCAGGAACAACCAGTCAGTGAACCTCAGAAATCTTCCATAAATACCTGTGAATAAAAAAAAACATGTCTTAAAAATAATATACTTGAAACACATTTCAAATGTTTTTTTTATTACCAGGGGTCCCATGTGGGTTCAGTACGTTTGGATTTATATTCTTATATTTAGAAGAAAAAGTGCAAATAATAATGATTCATGATTTTAGAGTGAAAATATGTGCACACACTGTGAAAACGCTCCACTGTGTTCTTTACATTCTGTCCTGTAGGCATTTTTCTCTTTCGCTGCACTTACCTCAGCAGACAGATGGTGCTTCAATAGAGGCCACACTCTATGAGGTTATTCTTGATGATGACATCAGTGACCGCATCAAACACAAACTGTACGTTCTTGGTGTCTGTGGCACAAGTGAAGTGTGTGTAGATCTCCTTTGTGTCCTTTCTTCTGTTCAGATCCTCAAACTGGCACTGGATGTAGGCTGCTGCCTCCTCGTATGTGTTTGTTCCTGAACGTCATACAACAGAGATGAGAGTAAGATTTGTGGGATTTTTATTACTGTTCAAAAGTTTGGTGTAAGAGATATTTATATATTTTACTTTCAGTAAGGATACATTAAATTGATCAAAAGATGTGACAGTAAAGACTACTTACATTCTTACATAAGATTTCTACTTCAAATAAATGCTGTTCTTTTGAACTTTCTACTCATTAAAGTAGCACAAGTGTTTCTTGAGCAGCATATTAGAATGATTTCTAAAGGATCATGTGACACTGAAGACTGGAGTAATGGCTGCTGAAAATCCAGCTTTGCATCACAGCAATAAATTACATTCTAAAATGCATTTAAAATAGAAAGAGTACTTACTCCAGCAACTTTTGGGGATATAGAATGAGTGAGACATGACTATACAGGACACAAAATAAAAATACTTTTGGAGGAGTATATTAAAGAATCTCAAACACTAATTCATTTTGAAAATGAAGCGAGGCAAAGTTTCTGCAAATTGGTCCAGCCCATGAATGATTTCAATGAAATACGCAAGATCTGTAAATGTACTGTGTTTAAAATATAAAGAAGACCAAGAGAGACATTAAAACATCTCCAAACCAGTAAGACTTTCTCTGAGCCCTGAAGGATGACGACTAGCAGACACAAAACAGAGGTTTTTCCACAGTGCTTATACGAATAGCTCCCCTCCTCTGGTAGGCTGTTTAAACTCAACACTTCATTTTATAACTTTTTATAAACAAGCAATAACTCATGCTCTCTGCCTTTTGCCCTAAAGCCTCTACCAATATAATGATGCTCGAGTAAAAATATGACTTACTGATTATCTGCAGATCCATCTAATTTTAGACAGGATTCAAATAGTTCATGTTTTCAGGACTGAACCAAAAACAGATCAAGTTCTCAGGAATAATACAAGTATTGTTGAATATACTGTCCTGAAACAAACTTCTTCCTGAGTGTGCATCATCATTCACCACATATAAACTCAGCTTTAAGTGCAAACTACTAATGCATGCATGTATGTGGTTTAAACCACTAAATATCCCTTCACTCATAAGAACAATATTCTCACCAGAGTATTCTGGGTAGCATATCGTAAGTGGACTCCTTCTGATCTTCTCCTCGAACAGATCCTTCTTATTGAGGAAGAGAATGATGGATGTGTCTGTGAACCATTTGTTGTTGCAGATGCTGTCAAAAAGCTTCATGCTCTCATGCATACGGTTCTGTGGACACATCGAGATCACCACATGACTAACGTTCACATTTGTTTGGACATTGTTTGGTTTGACAAGTGAGTGCTGAGATTTTCAAAAAGTACATATGAAAAAATTTAATAAACACAGAGCCGCAATAGAATCAAGGGTTAATTCATTCTATAACATTGTGCATATTGACTCCACTGAAAACCAATATGGAACCTCAAATCATCCTTGTATGGAAAAATGGTCAGTGTATTTTAAGAAATTAAGTCTCATGAGGAAACTATGTGCCCTTTCCAGGAGCTATGAGGAAATCACTTTAACACAACCAGGACAAATGGGACATCCCTTGTGGAACTGAAATACTGAAATCTAGAAGTAGCTTTTCTCAGGGATTATAATATTTGACTATATTTTCATTAATTCATCATATCAAATGAATTGGCCCCATGGTCTTGTTAACAGAGTAGTGTGCCATTCCGATTTAGTTCTATAGGGCTCACTTCAGGATGATGAAGGAAACTCACCATCTCTTCATCCTCAGCTAGCACCAGGTCATAGTCGCTGAGCGCCACACAGAAGATAATAGCAGTGACGCCTTCAAAACAATGAATCCATTTCTTCCGTTCTGAACGCTGGCCACCAACATCAAACATCCTGTGCAGACAAGCAGTTTACAGTGATCAGGACGTATACAGAAAGTAGAGAAAAAAGAGAGAGAGAGAAAGGCACTTACTTGAAGTAGAGCTCTTTGAAGGTGAAGTGTGTTTCTACAATGCCAGTGGTCTTGACTCGAGTCCTCAGCACATCTTGTTGAGTGGGCATGTAGGTGGGATGGGATATCCTGTCCAGATCGTTCAGATAGCTGGACAAGAGAAAAAAGCGTATGGAGCATTTTGATTGAAACCATTTTAAAAACAACAATGAAAAAATGTCAGGATGATTTAAAGAGCTTTAAGAAGAACATTATACAAACCAAACCAAACCTGTTTATTTTCTCTGGGAGTTAATATTACAACCACATTATCATGCAGTGTCTCAGCAGCTGGAACGGACACATTTTAAAAGGTTGCACCTGTTCTGAGATCTGCATGAATGTTTAATATATTTTTTGGAGCAATTACCCTTTTGTAGTAATTAAACAGAAGACGTAACATAAAAACATACACTACCATTTAAAAGTGTGGGGTCGGAAAGATTTTTAACATGTTTTTGAAAGAAGTTTCTTATGCTCAGCAAGGTTGCATTTATTTGATCGTAAATACAGTAAAAAAGAAAATGTTGAGTAATGTTGTGAAATATTCCCTTTTTAAAGTTGTTTTCAATTTCAATATTTTTGTATTTTGGGTGTGCAAAGCACCTTTGTCAGCCAGTGTCATTTTTAAATGTGCTATAGAAATAAATACTGATTGACTGATTGGTGGTGGGGGTGCAAAAATGAGAATCACTGTAATACAGGCCTGATGTTACCAAAGCACTGCTGTTGCAAAAATATAGATGTTTCCATCACAACAACCCACCCTTCTGATTTAGCTATAACACAGGAGCACAACGCTTCTCTCTCACTAGAAGATTCAGCTCTATAGTTACGCTGCATCAAAGCATGAGTTCACTGAGAGGAAAGAACTTCGCTCTTGGTTATTATCACTGGAAACATTCTTAGTGGCTACCAAAGCTGAAAACAGTGCGAAAGAATGACTGTAACATGGAAAAATCTGAGAGAAACAAAGTTGTGCAATTCAGAAAGCTACAAATTTCCCCAGTCAATGAGCTGGAATCTACCAGGTAGACAATGCTGAACATGTTTGCACAAGCACGATGGATCTTGATCAGCCGTACAACTGTGCCTCAACCTGAATCTATCCCCTTTAGGAAACCAAAAACTAATTTCTTGTTAATCAATCACTTCATACAAAAGCATGATTCTTGGGAGACAAATTATGATGCAATAAACCAAATGTACAGTAAGTAAAAATAATATATGCTAAAGTTAAACCAAATACTCAAGTGCACTTACTAGGCTGCTGAATCATTGAGCTGATACTCTCGTGACCTGATGAAACACGTCTGCACTCCTTCATCCTTCCACAGCCGGCGCATGACCCCAGAGAGCTCAGGGGTCACGACTCCTTCATCTGCAGTGCCGGCGAGCACAAAGAGCTGCCGGGCATCGTCCTGATGTTAAACAGAACAACATTAGAAGATACTCTGAAAACTGGTCTCCATTAATGCTACTATGACACAAGACTGATGCTGTCAGTCATTTTCAGTTGTAGAGTTTATCTATGAATTGTCAAACCAATCTCACATGAATCTGAATCTTTTTGACTGATTTATTCAAATATACCTCATAAGTTCATGACTGAATCTACACTAGCTGTGCTAGAGGTTTATTTTTGTGTGGTAGCAGTTAGAAATACATTTCAAAATGTATAGTTAATTTATTTTATTTCTATTATTTTGTTGTACTCAATTCAGGTAATATTTATTTTTGAACTGAAACAATTATTTATTGTGTCATCAAAAATGTTTACTCCATGGCATTTCTTATATCTGTTATCTCTTTTATCCTATTTATTTCTATGTATATAATATAATAATTCCTTGTTAATTTGGTGAAAAGCATTGTGGGAAAACATCACTGGATTCTTAGTGCATTTAGAAATGCTGTTATTTTGTCCTGGGAAGCCTAAAACAGAAGTACTAAACTCTGTTTGGGTTGACCAGAGGGTGAATTTTATAGGCAACACTGTACTCAAATTCCAGCACTACACAGTCTAGTCTAGAAGTGTTTTAATTTCTTTATCTTACCGCTCTTGCAGGATCCCCAAAGTCGATCTTTAAGCGGCCCATGGCCCTGATAATGGCAATGATGGACTGAATAGTGTTGCTATAAACCACGACTTTATACTGCTTGCACTCCTCATCTGAGTAGCCATCTTCATGAATGATCCTTAAGTAAAAGAAATCAGATAATCTACTGCATATCAAACAAAACAATTAAATCAACAAAATCCAATAATAACTGCCAGTAATGTTCCCTCTAAGCTGTGTGCACAGGTGGCCTTGATGATGAAGTATAATGGTGCTGCTGCACAAACTAAACAATTCAGTTCAAGAAGTAAATACATGGGAAAAAATATGATTTCTTGAATGGCCATATAATCATTCATTTCTATACACATATTAGTATCAAATATGTATTAAATACGATGATTTTATATTTAACTTCATTACAATTATTAATTACAATATTTAATGTATTACATTTGTATAAATGTTCTAATAATTACATATGAAGAGATTATTTGCAAAAACAGATAAAACAGAATTTTTTTATTAATTTTCATAAATTACGTTTTTTTTATTGTGTTTTATTGTGTTAGTTAGCTGTTTTTTGTTATTCGATTTTTGTTTTTAAATGTTTTTATTATTATTATTTAATCAAAACTACCCAACTGCAGTTTGATTGATATTAATTGTAATGCAGGATAAAAACATTATTTTTGAACATTTTTAAAAACCTGTTTTTGCAAACAAAGTCTCCATGTACAGTATATACACACAAATATATTAATAATATATACATATAAATGTATGTATAATATAAAATAATAACATTAAAACAATATAATATTAATATAACAATATATATATAATATAATAGCATAACATTAATAATTATTCAATTACATAGATATACTTAGAATACTATATACAATGACCAATATTTATTTGGATTATAATCATATAATTATTTTATTTTTAAGCAGTCAAAATTAATGTTAACTAATATATATATATATACAAATATTAAATTGCATATTTATAATGCATACATACATATATGCATTTAATTATATATATTCATATATAATTATATGCAATATAATTCTATAACAATTATACTGTATATAATGGTGGCCGAAAAGTCTGCCCAAAGGTTTTGCAGTGAGAACAAAAAGTAGAGGGAACATTGACTACCAGTCTCATTCTTGCATATCAGCATAAACATAATTAATATATATATTTTAAATCCAAACACTCACTTCATTTGCTTTACTATTGTGCTCTTTCCTGATTCCCCAGCACCTAAAAGAGCACAAACAACACAGAACGTTGTTGATGAGGTTGATATGGCAAATCGATAAACGCAGTTTATTTGCTCAGGAGGTCTGCATTAGATGAATAGAAGCTTTCAACCTCTGCCTCCCACATCACAAGCCCAGCATGAGCTGCAGAACGAGCTCTCTATTTCGGGTTGTGCTTGCCATGAGATTAAATGCCCTGAAGATGAAAGGTCTGTCTGATGTTAGTTCTCCCGGCCGAAGTGTTTGTGAGAAACTTGAGGTGAACTTTTTTTAACCAAGTCAAATGACTCACTTAAATGGCTTATTAACTAACACACCAGAAAGAGATGTTTGTACAAATATGAGCAAACAGGCCAGTGGACACATGGCGTGTATCCAATGCTTTACTTCTCAGCTGACGAGTGAAATGAATATTAGCATAGTTTAAATAACAGTTTACATTAATATGCTATTTAGCAGGTATCGCATTAGATTTTTAGCACATTTTTGATATGGAGTAAGCTACAAATCACTTTTACATAGCTAATGTCCCCTGATTGTTTGGTGTATAAATGCTTGTATTATTTTGTAAAGTGACCTTGTGTTCTTGAAAGGCACTCTAAAAATAAAACATATTATTATAATTATTACATTTTTTATTAAAATGAATATGACTTGAATTAAAAACATCCTTTGGCTTGCCATTCTGGTAAAAAATGAAGTGATTACATTTATTTATTTATTTGTTAGAATATGTATAACTCAATATTTTAACTAATTGCAAAATCTGAATAATTAATCAGAGCCTATTGATTAATCAGTGAAATATTTGACAATTAGTCGATCAATCATTCTAATAATCGTTTGTTGCAGCCCTACCTTTTATGTAGGCCTACTTCACTTACGCTCCAATATCCACATAAAACTAAATGTTTTGCATAACTTCATGGCAGTATGGTTATAACGCTTAACGTCACAGATTTGACTACATATTTAAACTGAGCAGTGTGTTTTTTTCCATACGTGTGAATGATTGTTTTTTTAATGATAATGAACAGGCTGCATTGTCAAGTTAGAATACTTTGCTTCAGCGCCGTATGCGGGCACACAGTTATCACTTGATTTTTTCCTTCTAATAGTGGAAGCAAATACTCCTTTTAGTCATGAAGATAATCGGAATTGTAAAAGGTTTGCTTTTATTTGTGTACATTCACAATAAAAACAAATCTTTGCGCTTTTGTAAAATAAGCCAAAAACAAATATAGGTTGCTGCTTCCTGCCATCAGGTTTCCTTTGGCGCAGCACAAAAATGAACTCTGAATAGGCTGCTTGTTGCAGTTTTTCTTTCGTTTTCATAAATGATTATTTAAGTGAAAATATATTTCTTGCATAGGCCTATTTATTCGTTATAATATATATATAATCCCTAGCTTTATAATGTTTTTCTCCGCTCGCAGAAGCGCTGCAGGTGCATGATGTGAGCTATGATGACCATCTGAATCCTCATGTTCTGCATTTACTGCTTTTTGCGCATGTAAAATTAATCCCCGGAAAACAAATGTTAGAATTTTTAACGGGTCACAGACACTTATTCTTTCTAATTTAATTCAGTTCTAATTTAAAATAATCTTGTCCGTTAACAGTTAATAATCAGTTAACGAGCGTCGGTTGTCGGTTAGGAAAAATAACCGAAATGAACATCCCTACTTGCTGCCATGCATATTAGCCCAAATTTATGGCATGGTGAAGGAATAACTGTGGGTCTTGGGGGCTAGAGAATCATGTGGAAAATGTCTTCTGAGAGTCTTGAACCGCAGGCATGCTGCAGCGGAGAGAGAGATGGCCAAAACATCCTGCCACGTCTGATGAGGCCTCGGCACAAGTAAAAGGTCAATGAGTTATCAATGGTTGAGCCAAACAAAGTTTTCATAAAAATCAGGTCTGGAATCGCCAAACAGATTGAGAACACACAAACCTATTGACCTTTCCACCAGTGTACAGTTAAGCAAGCCGGATGTGGGGTAGTCATTCTTTTAAAAGGAGCAGTTTACCAAAAAAAGTGGAATCAGTTCAATTTGTGCATGAATCATTAAAGATTCTGTCATTATTTCCTCATCCTCAAGTTGTTTTAAACCTGTATGAGTTTCTTTCTTCTGTTGAACACAAAAGAAGATATTTAGAAGAATGTGGTTCCCAATGACTTCCATAGTACTGAAAAGTACTAAAGTAGTCAATGAGGATCAGAAACTGTTTGGTTACCCATTCTCTTCAAAATATCTTCTTTTGAGTTATACAGAAAAAAATATTGCACAGGTTTGAAACAACTTATGGGGGAATAAATGATTACAATTTTCTTTTTTGAGTGAACTGTCCCTTTAAGCCTTGCATGAACTGGATAAAATGATTCACTGAAAACACTCATTTGCAAAAAGTATCAACCTGACCTTGTTACTTTTCTCATTAACATACTGTAAGTAAAATCAACAATAAAAATCTGACAACAATAGTATGGATTTTGCTACTTTGGATCAAATATATAAAGTTTACAGTTTATTATTGCAAATCTCTTAAAAACTGTAACATGTGTTACAAAGTAAAATAAACAAGCAATTGGTCTACATGAATGAATTAATCAATCAACAAATAAACCACTCATTTGGAGGATCTCAGTGTGATTTCGGATCAGCCAAAGTCAATGTAATCATTCATTTCACACAAACTGGATCCCAGATCAGAACTTCCACACTTATTCCTAATAACCACAGCTCTGCATTTACATCCACACGAGTGAGAGCCACAGCCCCACACGGTCTGGATGCTGTCCGAGCATTAGGTCTTGCACTGGTTCTGTGCGGCACAGCCACAAAACCTCCACATACACATCTGTGAACGTTTGAATGGGTGTGTGAATGGCTTACTCCTGCTGTAATTATACAGTTAGCAGTAGTGGCATGTGCAGTGTGGTTAAGATGGCTGGCATTATCAACCCCAGCTGATCAGAGCCATGCTTTATGATTTATACATTTTTTTCTTCAGCTATTTATTTTAGATTTTCAATAGTGCATGTTTACATTGAGCAGTGAGCTGACCCTTGAGGACAAACCCCCTACCAAGCAATATCCTCATGTGGGATAATCATGGTGTTATCTAATGGAAACTAATTTTACATTGAGAAATCATCCCTCAGCTGAGCTGACAAGCAAAAAGGTTTCTTTCAGAAACCGACAGTTAAATGGAGAGTTCAACTCATAAATATGATCTTTCCACAATGTTGTAATTACAAGTGGGAAACTGAACTTTCTGAAAGACAAGAGTTTCAGAGTTGGGGGCTTGTCAGTGTCAGGAACACAATAGATGCAGCATCTGTATTGATGCTAAATATGTTGTTTAATTATTTTTTTTCATTTAAAATAAAACGCGTCTCAGGTTACGTATGTAACCATGGTTCCCCGAGTGGGGAACGAGACACTGCGTCCCCTAGGGGACACTATGGGGAACGCCTCCAGCGTGACTCGTGCCTGAAGAAACATATGAAAAACACCATCCGTTGGCGGCGACAGCCCATGACGTCACTACGGCGCGACCACAATATAAGGACGGCCGGGTGAATACATCATTCGCTTCTTCGTCCTGAAGCTTGCGTCCAAGCATGGCCCCAAAGCCTAGGGGACGAGTGTCTCGTTCCCCACTGGGAACCATGGTTACATACGTAACCTGAGACGTTCCCCTTCATGGGAACTTGAACCGCGCCCCTAGGGGACACTATGGGGAACGTTATACCCACGCCGCCATGCTGAGGGGAATGCAAGCCAAATTCCCGCAGGAGGCGAGCACAAGTTAACTCTACCATTTGGCTCAGGGAGTTGCCCCTGTTTGGACGGTTGATGCTGTCAGTGACATTATCCCCTTCGGCCAAAACCCCGAGCTGCATACCTGAAGTACTTACCTGCTAGGTGCCGGCATTACCGGACCCAAGGTAGAGCTCACAGGTTTGGAATCATTCTTATACAGAAAGATTCCTTTAAGGATAGGGCCAAGTACCTAGTGGTAGCCACTAGGTCCTGGCCGGGTCACTAGGGGCTACCGCTTGCTCTACATGAGCTTGCTGAGGGAGCTGTCTCAACAGACCCCTTGGTAGCATTACCCTTTTAAACCAAAATATTTGGTTACATGGAGTGGGGCCCAAGGCACAAACCGGGCTTGACTAACTCAAATAAGGGCACGAAGCTGCCACAGTAACCCTACCCCTAAGGGTTTTAGAAAGAAAGCAGAACATTCGATGTGCTAACTTACCACTGGTGGATTTTAGAAAATGCCCAAAGTCTAGCGTGTGCATTTACCATAGCATGGATTTTAGAAAGAACGCAGAACATTGATGTGCGATCTTACCACTAAGTGGATTTTAGAAAGTGCCCATTGCTTAGCGTGTGCACTTATATATATTTTACGTTCTATGTCGGGGAAATAGATGCTCAGAAGGGAGCTGTATGCTCATAGATGACCCTCTAAGATGAGGGGAGCAATGCTAGCTCGACCCACCAGGCGAGCGATCTACCCCGAACTCTGGAAGTGGGGAAACTTCCGATTCTCAACAGGAGCGGCATGCTCATAGGTGACCCTCTATAGCGAGGGGAGCAATGCTAGCTCGACCAGCAAGGCAAGCGAACTACCACAGAGCTTTGAGGAGCGGAAAACTCATTCCTCAGAATGAGCTCAGACGCTCCGAAGGGAGCGGCATGCTCATAGGTGACCCTCTAAGTGAGGGGAGCAACGCCAGCTCTACCAATAGCGAGCTCTGGAGAGCGGAGAACTCATTTGAGAGAGAACTCAAATGCTCAGGAGTGGTGCCCAAGGCACAAACCGGGGCTTGACCAACTCAAATAAGGGCACGAAGCTGTGCACGTAACCCTACCCTACGGGATTTTAGAAAGAAAGCAGAACATTCGATGTGCTAACTTACCACTGGGTGGATTTTAGAAAAGTGCCCAAAGTCTAGCGTGTGCACTTACCATAGCATGGATTTTAGAAAGAGCATAAAAACAATTGATGTGCGATCTTACCACTAAGTGGATTTTAGAAAGTGCCCAGAGTTTAACGTGTGCACTTATATATTGGTATTACGTTCTACTTGAAGCGGTCACAGAGCTCTGGGGAGCGGAGAACTCATTCTACAGAATGAGACCTATAACGAGCTCTGGAGAGTGGAGAACTCATTCCTCAGAATGAGAAGGCACTCCGCCGCTCAGAAAGGAGCGGCAAGCCCAACCATGAGCTCTGGAGAGCGGGGAACTCATTCCTCAGAATGAGAGGGAACTCCCCGCTCAGCAGGGAGCGGCATGCTCATAGATAACCCTCTATAGTGAGGGGAGCAATGCTAGCTCGACCAGCAGGGAGAGCAACCTATCACAGAGCTCTGGGGAGCAGAGAACTCATTCCTCAGAATGAGCTCAGATGCTCCGAAGGGAGCGGCATGCTCATAGGTGACCCTCTAAGTGAGGGGAGCAACGCCAGCTCTACCAATAGCGAGCTCTGGAGAGCGGAGAACTCATTTTGAGAGGGAACTCAACACTCAGGAGTGGAGCCCAAGGCACAAGCCGGGCCTGACCAACTCAAATAAGGGCAACTGACGTAACCCTACCCCACGGGATTTTTAGAAAGAAAGCAGAACATTCGATGTGCTAACTTACCACTGGGTGGATTTTAGAAAAGTGCCCAAAGTCTAGCGTGCACTTACCATAGCATGGATTTTAGAAAGAACGCAGAACACTTGATGTGCGATCTTACCACTAAGTGGATTTTAGAAAAGTGCCCAGAGTTTAACGTGTGCACTTATATAATGGTATTACGTTCCACTTGGGCGAAGAAGTACTCATCCCTTGGAGTGAGAGTCTCAGACGCTCAGAGAGGAGCGGCATGCTCATAGATGACCCTCTACAGTGAGGGGAGCAGTGCTAGCTCTACCGATGAGGAGCTCTGGAGGCGGAGAACTCAGTCTTCCGAGTACGGGAGCTCGGATGCCCAGAAAGGAGCGGCATGCTCATAGGTGACCCTCTATGGTGAGGGAGCTATGCTAGCTCAACCAACTAGGAGAGCAACCTCTCACAGAGCTCTGGAGAGGCGGAGAACTCATTCCTTAGAAGGGAGGAATTTTAGGTGCTCAGAAGGGAGCGGCATGCTCATAGGTGACCCTCTAAGGGGGGAGCAGCGCTAGCTCTACCAATGAGGAGAGCGACCTATCACAGAGCTCTGAGAGCGGAGAACTCATTCGTCCAGAATGAGAGGGGACTCAGACGCTCAGAAGGGAGCGGCCTGCTCATAGATGACCCTCTAGATGAGGGGAGCAAAGCTAGCTCGACCAGCACGAGCTCTGAGGGCGGAGAACTCATTCCTCAGAATGAGAGGAAACTCAGACGCTCAGACGGGAGCGGTATGCTCATAGATGACCCTCTAGGTGAGGGGAGCAAAGTTAGCTCTACCGACAGCAAGCTCTGAAGGGCGGAGAACTCATTCCTCAGAATGAGAGGAACTCAGACGCCCATAAGGGAGTGGCATGCTCATAAGTGACCCTCTATGGTGAGGGGAGCCATGCTAGCTCGACCAATACGGAGAGCGACCTATCACAGAGCTCTGGAGAGCGGAGAACTCATTCGTCAGAATGAGAGGGGGACTCAGACGCTCAGAAGGGAGCGGCCTGCTCATAGATGACCCTCTAGATGAGGGGAGCAAAGCTAGCTCGACCAGCACGAGCTCTGGAGGGCGGAGAACTCATTCCTCAGAATGAGAGGAAACTCAGACGGGAGCGGTATGCTCATAGATGACCCTCTAGGTGAGGGGAGCAAAGTTAGCTCTACCGACAGCAAGCTCTGAGGCGGAGAACTCATTCCTCAGAATGAGAGGGAACTCAGACGCCACAAGGGAGCGGCATGCTCATAAGTGACCCTCTGTGTGAGGGGAGCAGTGCTAGCTCTACCCATGAGGAGCTCTGGAGCGGAGAAACCATTCCTCAGAGTGAGGGACGCCTAGAAGGGAGCGGCATGCTCTAAAATGACCCTCTGTGGTGAGGGGAGCAATGCTAGCTCGACCAACAAGGAGAGCGACCTATCACAGAGCTCTAGGGAGCGGAGAAACTCAGACACTCAGAGTGAGAGGAAACTCAGACGCTCAGAAGGGAGCAGTATGCTCATAAATGACCCTCTAGGTGAGGGAGCAATGCTAGCTCTTACCGACCACGAGCTCTGGAGAGCGGAGGACTCCTTCCTCAGATGAGAGGAAACTTAGACGCTCAGAAAGGAGCGGCATGCTCCTAGTTAACCCTCCATAGTGAGGGGAGCAAGGCTAGCTCGATCAATCAGGGAGAGCAATCTATTGGTTGCAGGGGAATTAGAGAGGATCAAGAGGGCCGATGCCCCTAAGGGAAAGGAGTAGATGTCTTACTCTAGTCCGGACGAAAGTGTCATATAGGACGCCTTCATCCGGAACACCTCCCTCAGGTTTTGCCTCTCTCTGACCCATGCCTCAGCCCTACCCGCAGGCGGGGAGGGCATGAGTCGCGAGACTAGTTCTGAGCCCATCTCTGATCCCCAGACCGAGATGGGCTAGGACCCTGGTTGTTCGGGCTCATACCTGGACTTTATAGAAAGCCGTATCCAGGTCTTTCAGCAGATCAGTCTGGTACGCCTGAAGCACCGCCATAGTGTGCAACGAAGCACGATCTGACCTGCTGCTGCATATGCCCTGCCATTTAAGCAAGATTCAGGGGCTTAGATGGCAAGGAGGGAGCCTTGAGAGAGGATGTCTCGCCCACAGCGAGATAAACTGGCTATCATCTCTTGCACAGGGGCATCCTCATAGCCATTTTCACGCACCTCAATGTCAGCATAACTAGTATGCTGAAACCTATGAATACGAGAAAAATAGCTTTTTTCACTCCTTCTCAACCTCCACATCAAGATTTATGAAGAAGGAAGGCTCGCCGAGCTGGGGATTTATGGCCAGAAAGATTTATTTTATGATCCATAACCTCCAAAACTCATTCATATGCAGTGCAGGAGGATTGAGAGGGTTTAGTCTCAACTTCCTCACCCTCAAACATCTCCTGCTCTTCCTGGGCATAACCCAGCAGAGCACTAACCGCTGAATCTGATGATGTCAGAAAGATCGCATCATCACAATCCAGCAGCTCACTCGCTTCTCGCCGCCGACGCCGAAAAGGCGGTCCTTCTCTAACTCATCGGCCATATCCAACTGCGAACCCCGCGATTTCAATCGCCTCCGTGCCTCGGCAGCGGTGGGTATCGAATCGCGGGAAGCAGACGGCTGCCCCTCTTTCCTCGAAAAGAGGGACAGACGAGAACGGAGCTCTCACAGTGCACGAGATTGCCCCTCAAAGACATCGCGGCGTGCTCTTCGCCCAAACAACAGGCGAACGATCGTGGTGTGTCATCGGGTGTCAAATAACGAGGACACGGATCCACACACAATCTCAAACGCCTTGCTAGTGCTCGCCATGATAAATAAAGGAAAACTGTATTCCTACCAGAATGCACGTTTCTTCAAACAGACCAGTCAGTGAAGACGAAAAAGCTAATGATGTATTCACCCGGCCGTCCTTATATTGTGGTCGCGGTAGTGACGTCATGGGCTGTCGCCGCCAACGGATGGTGTTTTTCATATGTTTCTTCAGGCACGAGTCACGCTGGGCGTTCCCCATAGTGTCCCCTAGGGGACGCAGTTCGAAGTTCCCATGAAGGGGAACTTATTACATGTTACATGTACACAATTTGACAGCATTGCACAATTATGATAAAATATATAACGATTCAATTTAAATTTCAAACATAAAAAGTAAAAACACATCGGATGCACATTCCTTACTCATCATCTTATTCAGACTAAAGTGACATGAATGCACCAGGCGTCTTAATTATGACTTCCCAACTTGAGAATATGAAGTATCTTGGAGAACTTGAACAAATCAAATGTGAGAAAAATATTAAGTGTGCTATTAAAGTGCTACAACACATTACAAACACTAAAATAGATAATAATAATAATTAAAATAATAAACGAAATTAATTAATTTCATGATTTCTGCATAGTCTTTAGAAAGCATAAAATGAATGACAGAAATTGAATTGGGTGGAGTACCCCTTTAAACAGCCCACTTGAATTGCAGTTCAGCCAGAAGTAATAGTAGAGTCATCACAGCCTCTGAATCTGCTGATGTCAGGAGAGTCACAGAGAACACAAAGAAAAAGCCACAAGTGAGTTCCCACAATGTGATTAAGCTCAGACCTCATTGTGCAATGCTTATTACAACTCATCCATAGTCAACTCTGCCAGACAGTTGCAATCCTCTTGCCTACAGGGACGTAGCCACACTGTCTAATCTCTCCAGCAGTATTAAAACAGCTAGATAGTATAAAAATAATCAGTAATTCAGGATGACTCACTAGTTCACTGTGATCAGTGAGGCCACAGGAGTTGGTCTTCGTCCAACTGTAACCTCAGAACTCGCCGTCCTCGGACAGTTCTTTCAGAGCGGCTTTTATTTATGAACTGCATTCTGTGTTTAACGGAGCATGTAATATTCGGCTCATTGAAATGCTCATTGCTCAACCCACTTCCAGCATACTGTGGGTTTCCACATTCAGAGTAAAAAGCTACCCCCCTTCCAACATGCCCCAATGCACAATTTAAATTCCAAGAAGGGAAGGGTTTCATAACGTGAGAAAAAATGAGGATTTTTATGCTCACAAATGTTGATCCACGGACAGGAATGCTGTCTTGGATATACACGTCTAATCTGGCTGAAACACAGAATTTCAACACCTACAGACAAAGTTGCTGATCAGAACTTCTGATTGATTGTAATCCACTGGAATAGTTTTAACCTGTTTTGACAGGGAATCTGGATGTAGAATCACAGTCCAGAGGAATACAATCCCACACAGAAATTACATGTCATTCCATATTTGACCACTCCTTAACAAACCACACTATGATTTACTCAGAGAAACCACCTCTCTGTCACAAGGCACTTGCTACTTTATGAGAATATCTATCTATGTTAATTAATTCAGCACCTTTTTCCCCAAAGCAACCCATAAATAATACAAACAGAAGCCATTAACACAACTAAATGGATCAAAACATTACATTTAAAAAATATTTACCTCGGTAGTTATCTAGAGTGCTTCTGTCTCTAAAAATTAGTATGCTACCTACAAAGAATCCAAAAACAAACAGACAAGACACCAGTATTGTGTCACTCTAAATGTCCAAATCAGCTATTATCTCCTGCATTCCATCATGCTTTGATAGCTGGAATACTGCCATAATCACACCATTGCTTTGCACTGTTTTGCTGTGATCCCCGGATGTGTGAGTGTGTGGGTTTGCTTCTCATGTCAAACAGAGCAACCAAATGCAGTAGGTTAAATATGGTAATCAAATGAGATGCTCACTGGATGCTTTAGGGCACTGGGGGAGGATTACCAACGACAAGGAGAAACATGTTTTGACAGCACACTGAGCCGAGACTAGTACAAACAGAACACAAAATGAATCCACTTCATAACTTAGTCGACAGGTTTGAATAATGTTCAACAGGTTGTCGATCTTTTTCAGACTATTGCAGCTGAGTGCTTAAGTTGAATTGCTGCCTTAAATTTTAACATGACAATCTGGAGTGACAAGTTCACTTTTTGGACCACGTTGCAATACTGAAGACAATCGACAAGCGCGAAAACAATTCGTGAAAGAAAAAAATGAAAATCTAAAGTTACACACTGTATCCACAAAATAGAATGCTTTTGCGTTTTTAAACGTCGACATTGTGTAAGTCTACTGTATCATACCAAGCAGCAGTAGTTTGACTTCTCGGGATGCTTTCTCTCCGTCGTCTCGCAGGTTCCGGTCAATGATCTTACTCCTCTCCATCGCTGCTTTATCTTCAGCACTTAACGTGCAACCCATTTTGCAAAACGTTAATAAAACGATTAATAAGAACCTTTAAAACTGGACGTTTTAGTAATTTTTCTTCAGCTGGAAGAATAACGAAGCCAAGGAGAGAAAAGGCGTTGGCAGGTTCTCACGAGATGATGCCAGCGTATGAAAATAGATACTTTAAAACATATTAAAACGACGGTTCTTGTAACACCAAGCCTAAACGGAACCGTGATCCACCGAAACTACATTGACTGGGATAGAGCAAAGGATCCAAAACCAGAAACACAGATGAACAATTTTTCCGTGACTAAAAAGTTTCCACTGCTGAGGTTCTACGGTCTGCTGTGATCGCCAGTTTAAGATTTTTTACGCAAAACGGCATCAAAAGATCCAAAACATGTAGCTAAATGTCTCGAAGTGGATCACAGTTAGAGCTGTTCACGAATCGGTGTTTTTGAACAAAGCTTTTAAATGAACGAATCGTTCTCGTCCCATGCATGTTGAGCTCGCTGAAGGCTCTCCCGTTTGAAGCGCGTGACTGACGTCCGAACCATCAGAACTCGACTGCGGTTTGTGAGGAGCAACATTATTGGCTGGACCTACGGAAGAACACGCCCATTTCACCAAACGAGTCTGTTTTGAGTCTGAACGACAGTCGGAGCGGTGTCCTGCTGCAGTCTCCGGTTGTGCAGAAACATACTAATGGTGTCCTGACATTTTATCATACCCATCAGATTTTCCTACCGATATTTCAATATTTGAAACATCAATATTTCGTCCTTTTTCTCATGCTGAACAACAATATTTAATAAATCTGCATTACTGTAAGGGTAGGTTTAGGGACTAAATCGATTTGGTTTGTGAACAAGTCAAACTTTAAGACAACTCGTTCTTGATCGGAGATTTCAATATTAAGGTGTGAAATGACTGATTCAATTAAAATACCGTAGGAGCGTTTTTAAAACTGTTTTTGAAACAAATTTTATGAAATGTTTGAATAAAAGCTTGTTTCTTTCTTAAAGGATATTTTAAGCAATCGGTTGAGTAACGATTCGCTCATAACCCACAAAAAGGCAGTTGTCGCCGCTTGTGCTGCAGAAAGAATCACTTAACGAATCGGTGAATCTTTAACAGAATGAATCAAGATTCGACTCACCGGGATAAATCTACTGTGAAATTCGGACAAAATAGATTTTTAAACCTTTTTTTGTGTTAAGGAATGCTTCCAGGAGTGTATGCCTTTGAAACGAGCGAAGGAATACAAGAGCGCTTTGCATAACATTTTGATTATTTATGATAGTTTTAATATGACTTTTGTTAAAAGTTTAAAGCATTTTTAAATATGAATTACCATGTCATCTTAGTGCATGTTTACAGACAGAGATACAAACGTCTGCATTGCTGCTTTGTAAAGTGAGCAGCAGCAGGTTATGATAAGGGTCTTTTGCTCATGAACGCACTCCCTTTAGCTAGAGAAATGTCACAGAGGATGAGTTACCATGGAAACACCAAGTCCCACAGTGGTTGAGAATAAAGCCTGTGTTCCGCCACTGAATCACAGCTGAGCTGAGTCTGGATTTGTTAAGTCTCACTGTGGATCTCGGACTTAAGAACAGATCGGACTTTACCTGCCATCAAGTGCAATATACGGGTACTTTCACAGAGGCAGGTCCCGACGTTAGCTGAATTGTTTTAAAGACTTTTAAGTCCATTTGAACTGGCTGATCCCTCAATGAATCCTTCACCCCTGCATAAGATCACATGAAATCAGCCTATACTCATTATTTATCCATCTGATGCCACCTGTTGAGTTTATCTCAGGAATTTATAACGTCCCAATATTATGATTTAGAAAATATGCATACAGATTTTCAACATTTCAAACTCCCATTGCTTATACTATTGATTAATCAAAGCATGGATTTTGATAATATAGCAAATAAACCTTGATTCATTTTTCATAGAGATTTAAATGCAGTTTATTTTGATTGTAATGAAGTCATTATCTTTTGTGAATCTAAAACAGCTATTGAAAACTCTCTGTGTTGAACTGATTTGTAATCAGTGGTGAGGAGAAACCTCCCCCAGTGCTGCAAATGACTTCACAAAGATCTCAACACCTTCATCTCTCAGCAGAGCTAGAAGGTCAGCTTGTTTGAACTCCACCACTAGAGGCCTCCCTCTTACTTCCCAAACATCAAAGCACACGAGTGTGTGTCTACATCTGTTTGTGTGTGCATGTGATGTGCGTAAATGTGTGAATATATACTGGAGGTGAACGTAAATAGTTCATCATCAGCACTGTATTTGATATTAATGGTGTTTACCCTCTTAAATAATAGTTTGCTATACTGAGTCATTTTCTCTCAAGATGAATTTACTGAAATATTTCGAGATACATCTCCTTCAATGCAGTTTTTAATAGTGGAACAGCATAAATGTTATGATCTTTATCTTTCTTAAAGGCAAAAGTATAGGAGGTGAACAGAAATGTTATATTTTATGTTCAACAAATCATTTATAATTATAAATGTAAAATTATAAATATAAATCGTATTATTTCTTATGTTGAAAACTGCTGTACTTCATAATATTTATGGAAACCTTAAAACATTTGTTTTTCAGGATTCAAGTTCAAAAGAACATAATTTATTTGAAACAATATAATAAAAGATAAATAATACATGTCACTTTTTATCAATTTAATATGCCCTTTAATAAAAGCATTATTTTTTTCAAAAAAAATGTATCCAAGCTTTTGAGTGTGTATATATAAGATTATATCTTAGTTATTTATAATATATAAAAATAATATTTACTTATATATTTTAGTTGCTTTGTTACTTTTTGTATACTTCTCTCCTCTCCATTTTAACAAAACAGTTAGCAGCAATGTCATCATTACCATGTACAATTAGAAACCGTGTCTTATTACTGCCTTTCATCTCAAACACTGGAAATAGCAACCACAGAATTTGGTTATATGGAAATTAACTTTACTGTATTTTTGTATGCTGCTCATTCTGCTTATGGCAAAACATAGCAGAGCTCACACTGCAGGAACGCAGGCTAGGTTTACCTGTAAACAAAAGGCCATTGACACCGAGATGAGTCTTGTCTACATCACAAGAACAATGAAGATACAACACAGCATCTTTTAATAATGCAGAAGACTGTTGAGAATATCATCTTGTTGTAATAAACTTTTTTTCATCCTGCAAAAAATGACCATGCATGTCCAAAATATTTTTAGTGATATATAAAATGTAAACAGTCTGGACAGCTACTTTAATATTTGGATGATATAAAATAAAGAATATATGTATTTATGTCTTGTCTCAAACAAATTTTCATTGCTGAAATTTCGAACTCGGTGTGCAATGGTCTTTACAGACAAAAACATTAGAAATTTAGAAAAGTAATCAAATGTAATCAGTTACATTATAATAAAGTAATTGAAAAGTTACACTACTTATTACATTTTAAGTAGGGTAACTTGTAATCTGTAACCTATTACATTTCCAAAGTAACCTTCCCAACACTGCGCTTATTGTATTCCTCAATTGTAAGTCGCTTTGAATAAAAGCATCTGTTAAATGAATAAATGTAATGTAAATGTAATGAGTGAAGTACAATTGTAGTAGTACAATCTTCTTCACATGTAAGAAATGAAAAAATGATAATAATAGAAGTGTTGCCAGAGTTGGGAGTATGGGAGTGGGTGGAGAAGAACACAATCTAAAAGGACATCTGTAGTGGCACATGTTTGCAGCTGACCCGATTATTAATCTTTTGTTTGAGACTATCTGATTGTCCCTTGCCATCTTGTGGATCAGGTGCTTGAGCAAACCCAAGGCCTCGAGGTGGAAGCAGCCATCTTCATGTCACAAGGTGTGGAAAATGTGACTGAATAAACCGAGGCAGTTCTTACTCTCTGTAAACAGATTTAACTTTTTGTCCAATCCGAGATTGTATCTCTTTACGGCTGATTTGCAAGGCTTGCCGTATGAATTCATCTTGAAGAATTTTCAGAACTTTTTCAATTTGGGAATTTATGGTTGTTCTTTGCACGTCCTTCATTGTTCGAATGACCAGAATACACACAACTACTACAGTGTAAATGCTCTCAATGTGATTTTTTTGTTGGGGTTTTTTGTTTGGGGTTGAGAAATTAATACTTTTATTTAACAAAGATGCATTAGATTGATCAAAAGTGTCAGTAAAGACATTTATTTATTTATTTCAAATAAATGCTGTTATTTTAACTAATTAAGGAATCCTGAAAACAAATAAAATTTTCCACAAAAATACTACTGTTTTCAACATGAAATCAAATAATCATTTGGTGCTCATCACAGAAATAATCACAAGAATAAAATTATATATTTTTTAAAATATATAATATTATATATATTACAAAATATATATTTCAAAATATTAATGTTTTAACAGTAGTTTTATGCTCAACAAGCAATTATTTGCTTAAAAGTTTTTTTTTTTTCAAAACATTTTTAAACAGTAGTACAGAACAGATAGAAAGGATGAAAGCCTTTGTACACCACAACCACCACAGACTATATGTGTTTCAATGTTTTTAATTCATTTGTGAGGAAAAAAAAAAAAAAATGTCAAAATATGACATTGCTGACGGCCATAATTTTATGGCAACTAAAGAGTTAGAATCTATCCACCACACAAAGAAACTTGGTTCAATATTAGTGCATGCTCCAAATTTTGTTGTTACAATAATACTTAGTTATTAACCAATTTTATACTCATTTATTGTCTGAATTAACATTAGGAGCATCGGCCACTTGCGGTTCATACCGCTTTTGAATACAGATTCCACGTCACAATGTTGCTTCCATGTTACATTGTTCGGACAAACGTCGCTGAATCTATGTAAATAAGTTTCTGTCTAGTGGGAACCCTAATAGCACACATACATCTCGGAGACGTCTATTTGACATCTGCATTTAAATTTGCAAGACGTATTTTTTAGGGTGTTTGCTCATCTGCAATACGTCTACAGGACGTCTCCTTTTAGATGTAAATAAACATCTATTAGATGTCTTTAAGATGTTTATGATTTAGAATGTATGTAAAACTGACATCTTACAGACGTCTGTCAGACATTTGTAGCATCTATCAGATGCTTTCCAGATTAAGAGATCTTTAACAGACATCTTGCAGACGTAAGTGTGCTATCTGAGAATGTGATCGAATGAGGTAATTTCATCAGTTCAACATATTTTCTCTAAATAATTCAAATATGCTTTGGGTATGACAGAAACCTACCAACCAAAAATGTAAAACAAGCTATGTACAAATTTGTCGGCAGAGTATAAAAAGATCCGATGGTAAAACATAGCAACAATATATGATACATTAAATATAGATTTCACATCTGAAAATATCAACCTTGCAGTTCCGATTTTGTCTTGATACAATTGTCTGATATATTAAGGTCGTTCATGTGTTGGTGCTCTATGAACTCTGAGGTCTCCTCCATGATCTGGCCAGGAATGTGGAAGTCAACAGATGGCCTGTGGAGCTCAGTGGAGAGAGGATTGTCCTCCTCCTGTTGAGGGATGGAGATGCTTTGGGAATTCCTTGGCCGCATATTGCAACCTGTGCCCTGAAGAAACTGGAGAAAGTTCTCCTCAATAGAAGCCTCTCGACTGGGCAGCTGTTCTTCTTCACCGGGACGCCCCCACTTGAAAACAAAGGCCAGGTTTCTGGCCAGCTCTTCCCTGATCTGCCGATTCAGACAGCCGTAGAAAAAAGGATTGGAGGTGAAGCAGAAGTACCCGATCCAGGTGAACACGTCCTCCAGCTGGGCCATGCGTGCGAGGGATTCGTGAGAGAACGGCATGACGGCACAGTACAGGTGGAAGGAGAAATAAGGCAGCCAGCACCCAATAGGAACTGACCTCCTACGGCAACTAGAACCACCGCAGCCTTGCCCCCGCTGAAAGTCCTCTGAGGGGTGTTCCGAGCTCCGCTGAGGCTGGCCGCCATGCTGGAGCGGCTGCTCAGAGATTCAGAGCGCGGCCGGGGAGTCTCCATCCACGTGGGGACTGGCCCTTGCTGCATGGCGGCCACCCTGGCCACCTTAAACATGTTGCAGTACACCACAAAGATGATGAGGACTGGACACAGGAAGTACATGAGGGTAAAAAGGACCATGAACACCAGCTGTTGTGGCCCTTCCTCCATCCAGTGGAGCGAGCAGCACTTTGGTTCAACGATTTTCCCCATAACTTTCCCCAAAGCCATTCCCGGCTCCTCTCTATCGAGCGCCCAGCTGAGTAAAGGGAACATGGACATGAGGATGGCTTTTATCCATATTCCAATCAGAACTGAAACCACCAACCCCACAGTCATTTTCACCTCGTAGCGCATGGGATGAACGACGTAGTAGTACCTCTCAACGTTGATGGCCGATATAGTGAGGATAGCAGCACTGATCAGTCCCACGCTCAGACACAGGTAACCCTGACAAAGAGCCTTGTTGAAAAAGCCCTGACCTGACAGCATACCCAGAGGCATTAACACCAGGGCCGCGATGAGATCCACCAGGCAGAGATGGAAGACAAACACAAATTTACGTAGTCGTGGCGTCCTGGCGATGACTGTCATTACGGCTAAGTTGCCCACTATAGCCAATATGTCCATCAGGAGCATGGTGCACAGGCCGAGTGTCTGGAAGAGGTGTCCACCTCTGGGCTCGATCAGTCCTGAGGCGTTAGGCTGGGTTGCCTTTGGACGCCAAGAAGTGGAGTGGGTGATGTTCCACAGTGTGTTGTAGGCGGTTGTATGCTCCATGAGAGGATGGAATGAGGATTGTGGGCGGAGGTGATTATTATGGGACTATCACCCATCCTCCCCTGCTGAAGAGTGGGATCCAACAGTACCGTTCGATGGGGAGTTCTGTTGGTGTTACGACATGCTGGTAGAGGTCGGACTCAGGAGTTGGGGTTGATTATTGTTGCAATGTACAGTTTCATCTTCAAATATTCACCTCTGAAATCCCTGGAGCTCCACTGTGCTCAAAGTCCAGCAGCTCCAAATGAGGCATGATGGGACTACGAAGAGAGACAATAATGTTAGTAAACAACTTTTAAGGAATAAGCTAAGTTAGTGCTGGATAAAAATACTGACTTTGCGATTGATTGCGATAGTCATTTAAACAAACTTGATATCTATTCTCTCTAATCCTAAAATGATCACCTTGAGATAGGAAATTATATTTTACTCAAGATTGCAGTCCAAATTGAATGTGGTATAATGTGTGTTTCTATTGAGTTGTCCTCATGGGCTGCAAGTAATAACAATCCAGTTCACAAACAAATGACTTTCATGAACTGTTTCAATTTAGCAGATCAAAACAAAACATACAGGACAACAAGTGTAGTCCACTTCTCAAACAAACTGAGTCTCATTAGCTGGTCTAGGGTTGGGCGATATACCATAATCTTATATCATGATATGAGTAATTTTATTCCATGGTAACAATATATATCATGATATAGTTATTTTATCAAATTTGTTTTGATATCATAGAAATTTCATAATTTTTGTAACCAGTGAAAACCTCACAAAAAACTACTACTAGCCTAAAAAAACAAGCTCACTGAAGACAATTACAAGCAATAGGGCAAAAAACTACAGTAGAACAAATAAATAAGAAATGCTACACACATTGTATAAAGTAATCAAATGTATAATACACTGCATATTCTTCACTGTGAAAATTAAATATATATTTCTTCTTAATAAAGCTACAAAAGTGATTGGAATATTAGATTGCTGTCACTTTAAAACTGCCCGGATCAAATAGTGTTACACATGTGTTTTCTTTCTCAGTTTGCTTTCACTTAAGACCTAAAATACTGTGTTTATGGGGATACCCATACAAAGATGGGCATTTTGACACATACAAGTGTGTGTATTTAACCTTTTCAAGGCCTATAAAGCGGTAAAAATTATCACTGTATACAGTGAAATAAGTTATCTTTCGCTGCTGATTGCATTTCAGTGGCTTAAAATAACTTGTTTTTCAATCATAATGCTTAAAATCGTGAGCAAACTACAAGTTTTCATGACCACGTAGCATAGCAACATCATGTGAGCGTGTAGTCGTGACTGAGACGATAGTTCAAAATCTCTACCGATTGACAAATTTCTACCAGTCAATTGTGTCTGCCGGTATATCACCCACCCCATAGCTGGTCTTTTTAATAAATCATTCAAAAAAAGAATAACAATTAGGAGATACTGTTTGAATCAGTCTTATGGATCCTTCATTAAATGAACTTACTGAATCCATCAGAGCAGTTATTAAATCAATAATAAGTTATCATTGCAAGTTACTGCATTATTATACATTTATATTTAAGTAAAACAGATTATTTATTTTTCTAAAATATATGCCCAAATTAATTGGAATCAAATCAAAATGAATAAAAATTATGATTCGGTATCAAATTCAATAATGAAATCTTCACCGATACCCAACCCTATTCACACAAACATATAGTGCATGAAACACACCCTAAAAGTCCTTTACACTATTGGCAATCATGTGCTCTGTGTTTATGGTCATAACCTTACCTTGCACACTACATCACATGCATAATTTCTCAAATTTACAATATCATATTTTACTGTAAAAACACTGGACCACCTTTGTTTCTCCACATCATCAATCCATCCAGTTTCTCTCTGAGGACACAAACTCTCCCTTGTGACACAGTGTGGTCAGTGTGTTGTGACCAGAGCTCAAAAGCATCTCTAATTCAGCTATAAACTGTTGTTTTAGGACATCTCTATAAGAATAGAGACTGTTTTCTGCCCAAGGCTTGTGACAACTAAGATCTCATGGTTAACTGATTGTAGTAAGTTGTTGTTTGTTAGCATGTGTGTTTGGCAGTGTTATTTTTTTAGGATAACTGATAAACTACTGCCGTTTGATTTGTTATCTATTTTAATTTTAGATAAATGATGTATTAATTTATTATGCCTTTTATAGGTATTTTCTTTAGTTTTAGTTTGAATATTTGAGTAACTTTACTTCAACATACTATTTGGAAATGAAATGACAGACACACACACACACACACACACACACACACACACACACACACACACACACACACACACACACACACACACACACACACACACACACACACACACACACACACACACACACACACACACACACACACACACATATATATATGGGTGTTTGGCTTAGTGTCATGTTAGAATCATTTTTATACTCATACCTTTTGTTGTTTTAATATTTTGAATTGTTTTTAGCTTTATTTTTGTTTTCATTTAAATGTTTAGTTTTGAAACGTTGTTGTATGCATTTCTCAATTTTCTTAAATGTGTATATATAGTATTTATAGAGTTTTATCTTATAGTTTTAGTGACTTTTCTTATTTTTAAGTCGCTTTGGATAAAAGCGTCTGCTAAATGACTAAAAAGTAAAGTAAAAAAAAGTAAAAAAGTAGTAGTGAAGGAAAGGGGCTGTTCTGTACCTGGAAGGTAACAACTGTGGTTTGGCTAGACAAAATGCAGTTAGAGCTACAGTGGCATGATTATACACATGACTATGGTGATTGTGATGATAATAGTGATAATGTTTAGCCCTTCTTTTTCATCATAAGGTTTGGGTGCTTTGGAGATTTTTTGTTTTAAAGTTACCATTAAAATAAAATACTAATACTCAAAATAGTTGGGTATTTGGAGTTAAAGGTACAGTTCATCAAAATGAAAATTCTGCCATCAGTTACTCACACCCTTGTGTTGTTCCAAACCTGTATGACTTTCTTTCTTCTGTGGAGCACATAAAGATATTTTAAAGAATATTTCAACTGTTTTTGTCAACTGGTCCCCATTGACTTTCATTGTTCGGACAAAAATAGAGAACATTCAAAATGTCTTCTTTTGTGTTCCACAGAACAATCAAACAGTTTTTGAACAAAATGGGTGACCTACCTCTTAAAGTGAATACAGCACTAAACATCATCCACATAATAATAATTACAAAAACATACTTCAACATAAAAAGAATGAAAAAAACTACTTTTTGACACAATAGTGATCGGTGAACTCAATACCTTTCCAGATCACCTCTTGGGATTTAACCTGTGATGTTTACATAACTAGGCCAGAACAATTAGGATACCGCTAGGCCAGGATTTTTAGTTGTGCTAGGCAATCCAGCACTGTTAAAAGTGAATACAGGAAGTTATTACCTTAAAGGTGAAGTGCAATTTGTGGTTAAAAGACTTCCTTCTGTCACAGTTAAATGTGCGGAAACTTCACAAAAGGCTCTTTCACAAACTACATTTACATGCAGAGCTATAATTGAGCTTCAGCAAGCTTTCGAGTGTACTGTCCATGACAGAAAGCTAATCAATTTTTTGAAGAATTAACACTTAAAATGTTTATTCTTCCATCACGTTAACGTCAAGTTGTAGTCATATTAACATGTTTACACCACCATTCAGGTTTGTGGTTGGTATGATTTTTAATGTATTTAAAGTCTCTTTGCTCACCCAGACTGCATTGATTTTATCAAGACAAAATAAAAACAGTAATATTGTGAATTATTATTTCAATTTAAAATAAATAATAATATATTTTATAATGCAATTCATTTCTGTGATTGCAGAACTGAATTTTCAGCAACCAGTCTTCAGTGTCACACGATCCTTCAGAAATCATTCTAATATGCTGATTTGGTGCTGAAGAAACATTTAGCTGAAATAGAAATATGTCATTAACATGATAAATGTTTTTACAGTTACTTCTGAAACAAATATTGCATTATTGCATCTTTTCTTTAAAACAAAATTATATTACTAACCCCAACTTTGAATGTGAACATTCTAGACAAAGCCGATCTACAATCACACTATCTAGGCCAAACTAAACAAAATCAGACCCATGGGGTTTCAGTCAAACTAAAGTATTTATAAGAATAAAATGTTACTTTTAAAATGAATATAAACAAATTGTTTGTTTAAGAATTTCGACCAGCTGGACACAGCCAGACTAGCTCGACCAATGGCGTGTATTTAGAGCAGTCATTTCGTTTTCTATTTCATTAATGGTAGTGGTGCACACTTCACCTGTAAGGAACCATTTCTACATTTGTGCTTTAAAAAGTCACTTTCATTGGTAGAGCCTAATATAGTCCAGTTGAGTTACATTAAATATAACAGGCTATTTGGATAATAAAACCAGCTATTTAAAGTTTCATCTAAAGTACATTTTTAGGATTAAATTTTTTTTTATTTTGGTTTACGGTCACTACAGCTCCATAATAAGAACTACGGAGAAATACTAATTTGTTATGTCAAGATCTGTGATCTAGAAACCTACATATCCATTTCCCATGTCATGGCGTACTGTAAATAATCAACATGAAAAAACATTTCTATGCAAGTTTGCAATCATCAGCCAGTGAGGATTCTAATGCTCATACACATGACGAAAAACATAAACAGTTTCTGGGGGTTTCATTGGTGTGTTTGATTAAACATTTTAGGGTTTTAAAAACAACCTGTGCTTTCTATAGGACAGGATTAGGATTAGCGTTCATGCTCTTAAATGCATCTGCAGGGCCGAGATGAAGCCCGCAAATGCATTTTAAATGGTCGACTTTCTGTGAACCCTCCTGCACTTAGTGAGACAAGAATCTGCGAGCAACTAACAATCTCAGGGGCTGCCAACTGAGAAACATATGACCCTGTAATGTGCACATGACTCAGTATTTACAGCGATGAAAACTAGCTCTGTTGTTCAAAAACCTTGTGTTTTCCCCCTCCCTTCTTCTTCTTCTTCTTCTTCTTTCCTCCCTCAGGGTGGCCAGTGCTGGCACTTTACAACTATTAGCCCACACTTATAAACATGATGTCTGCTGTCATCACCCAAATAATCCACTCTCACCCCAACGATCACCCAGTTCATTGTCTGCTTCCAAACAGTTCCCATAATCCCCTGAGGTGAGCTGATTCAGTGCTACATTACACATATGTCATGTATGTCAACACCTTCTGGCCACCTCTGGTTTATGATTCCTAGGAAAAGATACAAACAGCTATTCCTCCATGTCACTGCCTGGTGATGGAGCCTACAAAGCAAGACCTGAGAAACGTCTAACTGCAAGAGCGAGATCTTGAAAACCATTTCCAACTCGTTCGTCTGGAAATACTTCAACATGTCATCCAGGATGCACAAGTTTAAATAGGTGGCGGTGTGAGGTATGGAGTTAAAGGAACCATAGCTCCATGAGATGTAGATGAGGAGAACGTACCTGTAGTGGAGAGGTCAGGCAGCGAGGATCTCCTCTTCAGCTTCCAGGGTTAGTGTCGAGCGACAGTGAGAGAGGGATAAAAGAGGGGGAGAGAGAGCGAGAAAGCTAGAGAGAGAGGTACCCAATACCCCTCCTCACCTGGCCCTTTCATCTCTCCGCCCCTCACCCTTTCACCCGCCCACACGCATGTACACACACACACACACACATTAACACAAACACACAGAGCGAGAGAGAGATGTCGCCCCCTCCCCCGTCACCAATGCTTCAGGCAGGCAGCTGGTTCAGGTGGTCAGGCTGATGTTCACGCTGCCGAGAAGATGGAAAGATAACAAAAAGCACTGTCTCTTTAGGCGGCGCCGTACAAAACCCGCTCTCGCCCCTTTTTTGACACACACATCCACACAAACACACATAAACATGTGCTCTCCCTCACACGCGCACAGGGCAACTGCAGAGCAGAATGGAGAGGAGACAGGGATGCAGGCAGGCAACCCTCCTCGCTTTACCAGGTCCTAGTGCTCTCCCGTTCCCGGCGCGTCCTTCCACAGGCTCTCAGGCACATACACTCGCACACATGGGCTGTGGTACGGGGTCACGTCGGGTTCTTGGGATCCATGGGGGTGTTGCAAAGAAAAACAGTCGCTTTTTCCTCATTCAGTCTCTTACTTGGTCTTGGGTTGATCTCTACATTCAATCCGTTAAAAGCCCTTTCATGAGACCCTGGTTATTGTTTGTTTGTAGTTGCAAAGTCTGCCAAGGCGCAAAGGCACTGCAAGAAAAGATCAGAGGTTGAGGTTGTGTCATTTTGGTGATGCCAAGAACACAGAAAATGATTCTAAAACTAGGTTTTGGAGGACATCATGTGTCAAATGAAAAACATTTCAATTAAAATGGAAATTTAATATGATGAGTTTATAGGCCTATAATATGCCTTTTTCTGTCAAATAGTTACTTGTTCACCAGAACATTGAAAGAATAGAATATATAAAACATTGATATAATTGCTGAGATAAAATAGATTTAAATAAACTTAAAAAAAGTTTCACATTTATTTGAGGTTTATGCAGTGTGTTTAGGAAACTTAGCATACCCATCATAATGCATAAAATACATAATTAATATATAGACATAAAATATGCATACAGTTTCTTGGTCGGCCAGATATATTTTAAGTTAATTTTCAGACTCTATCTTAGGGTGTTCTGACATTTTAACTGTTGTCTTTAAATTTCACTAGCTGGAATTTCATCATGGCAAATTATTTGTGACAATCTTGCTGTTAATGTGCAGCAAATTAATGGCAGGTAAATCTTTGTTGCATGTGAGCTCACAGAAACAGCAGTCTGAACGTTGCATTTTAGTAAGGGTTTTATACATCTTTCTTGCACAGCTTTGCTTATTTTTAGAATGTACAGAAATCATCAAGGTTGCAAGATATTTCACACAAATTATGAGCACTATCACTAAAACAGCTATGAGCACAAAAGTGAGAGCAAACACTCAACTGGCACAGACACCACTGGACACAAAACTCTTGTCAAATATGGAGCTGTCTTACAAAAATAATGACTCATTTATTTATTTCAGCAAACCGGACCAACTACGGAACCAAATAAACAAATTCCTGATGCCTCATTTTCCTCTTATTTATTAGCATCAGATAAACAATGCCTAACTGCTAACATATGCTCAATGGTTAAAAATCACAAGTATGCACTGAAATCAAACTCACACTGACGTTTTGGATAATACTCAAAGAAAAACTGGTTAAGCACTCTGATTTGCTTCTTTGTGTTTTAAAGCATTTCTTGCCTTTTTAAGACATTAGTGACATTCTGGGGAAATTCTGCAGATAAAAAGGTCCACTTTTTCAATAGCATGATGTATGAAGCACAACTTACAAAGAAGTGACAATCAAATCAAGCAACTTTATATTGGCCAATGCAGTGAACCAATGTGACCAAATTGAACCTGTTTTTATTTGTATTAATAATATATTTTTTAAAAGATTTCTTTGTGCCATTTATGCCTTTAGGACAGTAATTGGACAGGAGAGAAAGAGGGGGTGGAATCAGGAAAGGTCCATGAACCGGGACTCAAACTTAAGACACCCAAAGCACAATGGTTACATGTCAGCGTGCTGCCCGTTTGTATTTTATTTTTATAATTACCCTTATATAAAAAATACATTTTGTTCTACAACAAAAATTAAACAATGCAAATGATTTGCAAATCACATAAATTGACAATCCCTATTTTTTGTAAAAACGCATGGGTACATAATGGGTATGAGTAATTTATGAGTAAATGTCTTTTCAAGTAATGTTCACCACAGTCCTTACTTTACTCATAAATCATAAAGCGCTCATCTAAAAACCCATTAGAACTTCCCAAGGGAACCCAAGGCTAATTCTCTTCAGGGTTTTAGGACTACAAACTGAACTGCTCTATAGCACTGAACATTCTCTTTCTGTGAGAGTAAAACTCACCCAGAGAAGAAATAATAATAAAACTCTTATGAATAATTGATAGAACGATGAACAGGACTGCAGGACTTGCAATGAGACAATTTTATTCTAGTCTCACTCATTTGATAGTGCAAGAACCTCACATATGTAATTACAACACAAGTGTGACTTTTTCTAAGAGGAAAAAAAACATGTATGAGGACAATATGATTTTAATTTAAGCTTAGCTGAAAGGATGAATTGTTTTCGCTCTCCTGCTTATGTAAACAAGGCATATTAAAAGACCAGCCCTGAGACATAGGGGGGTTGCAAGGCAACGCATTCAGACACAGGAGAGCCCTGTTTTGTAACTTTTTGCTCATGAGAAAACACAGCCACAGGGGCACAGAGATGTTGTTTGGATGATCAGGATCTGCGATTTAAAGATGAGACTAGATAGATCCCAGCGATGCATGGCTTGATCTGGTTCTCGGTTCACTGACACAAGTCTTCCTCGCTTTGTTTGCAGACAACAAGTACAGCAGCTTACATGGGATCGCAGCATCAATTAATCAATAGATCAATAGCGAGACGCACAGAAAGACGGTCGGTGGGCTGGCTGTCATTGAAAGGATTAATGGAATGGGGAAAAATAACAATAGAAGCGAAACAAGAACACTTGTGTGTGAGTGAGGAGGCAGAGAAAGACAGCAGGCTGAAGGTGTTGAAAAAGACAGAAATAGCATATACTTGCTCAACCCGGCAGCACCAATCACGGGAGAGGCAAAATACAATGGTCTCCATGACAACTCAGGAGCCCATAGACTCTAGGCTGCCTCTGAGCAATAACAGTCCAACCATCTCCCTGTGCGACAGCCAGTTATAACCCACTGTATATTTAGCACGATGCTCCAAAAATAAACACAGATACACGCCCTGTCACAGAGGTATGACTCATCCTTAATATCTTTATTACCACCAATCATTTGTGGTGATATTGCTGCAAATACAAATTTCTTCAAATGAAAAAGCACTCAATAATGAGTTGCCTTTTTTGCACAAAGCATGTTTGATAGCAGTCGAGATATTTAAAAATGGAAGGGTATGTAATGCATTGGGTGAAACAGTATTCGTAATGCATTCAAATTATTAGTGTATATAGCCTACATATATTATATATTAGTGTATATAGCAATGTGAGAATGAAAGGGATTTCGTTTTTTAATATGGCAAACAATTGTCTAGATCAAACACAAACCTGTCCTGGAGGACCCCTAGCCCTGCGCATTTTGCATGTCTCCCTCATCTAACACACCTGATTCAACTCATCATCTCATTAGTAGAGACTGCAAGACATGAATCGTGTGTGTTAGATAAGGGAGACATACAAGATGTGCAGGGCTACGGGTCTTCCAGCACAGGTTTGGGAAGCACTGGTCTAGATGTTCTCGTTTTTGTACAATAGAGTATCTTGACTGCAGGGGGCGCTCTTACATTACATAAATTGGGTAACGCAGCTGTGGAGGATTGCTAAAACACATTATAGAGATTCTCATCTGTGCCACAATCAGACAACACACACGCGCACACATACATATACATATATATATATACACATATTTAAGCATCTAACTGCATGATACAAATAGCTCTTATAGCTCACCATCTGAAATAAATGAGGTAATAGCATTATTACTAAATAATTGTTCAATCATGAATATTGAGTACCTTAACTGTCACGGTCACAATTACAGACAACTACCAATTTAAGCTTTGCAAGATTTTTTCCCAAACTAATGCCCAAGAGTGTCCGGAGTGATCAAATAGTCAGAGATTCTGTGTTTGTTTTGACAGTCAGTCGACCGTTTATTACCATGGGCACTTTAAATGAAATCATGATGGTGGGTTTGAGTCGACAGTGTTATAAGTAATACGACTGCAGGATAGGGTTAGTGAAATTGTCGTGATGATTGCCTCTTTGGGCATTGGTAGCGGTGGAAAGAGAAGCTCTTCTCTTGTTCTGACCTACTTACAGTTTCTTGAGAGCAGGAAAGTGTACAGCATTTCAACATAAACAAACACAGAGGAACACACACACAGGCAATCACACATCAGCACAAGCATCGCCCCTGCTGGTCAGATGGACTTTCACACATCTCCTCCCATGCAGCCAGCATACACTCAAATTCATCCTATTCCTTCACAGCAACATAATTTCTGTAAGGTTTAACAGAGGGCCACTGTCTTTCAACAAAAAATCAGCATTATATATAATGCCAGTAATAAGTGTTAAAAGGGCCAATTTTTTTGCCTGCATGTGAGTCGGTGTAATTATTTTAATTGTTTTTTATAGAGCAGGCAGTGCATCCATTGGCAACAGCTAAAGCCCAAGGGAGCCTGTGTAGCTTGTGTGAAGTCCACAGGATTGCACTCACTGCATTAATGCCTGAGCAAATGTAATTATATATATTAAAAAAAAGACTAGACCGTGGGTATGTGTTCCTGTCACAGTCACATGGATAATAATGATTAAAAGGTCTCAAGTAATGAATTACCCCTGCTCTGTATGCACACTATGGAAAGGTTTAGGTGTTAGATGACCGAGCACCACCATCCAGCAAAGAGCTATGAATGAAGGCACAGGACCACATACACACACATTCTAGCATCCATGTGGGGGTCCACTGTATATTTACAGTGTGTAAGAGTCCATTTACATAGAGTATGACGTATTCTAATGTCCATATGCACAGTTATCTGTTTATAATCCATCCATAGTGTATATAGTGGTGTCAAAACTTGTCTATTTGTTATGACAATGTTTTTAATGTTTTTTTATGCTTTGCATAATATAAGAAAAAGAGGTCCCACTTTATATTAGGTGGCCTTAACTATGTAATTACATTAAAAAAATATTGTATTGCAAAACACTTTTTCTGTTATTGAGTATTTGAGGTGGGATATGGGTAAGGTTAAGGACCGGTTTGTATGAGTAGGTTTAAAGGTGGGTTCAGATTTAAGGGATGGGTCACCAGTGTAATTATAAATGTAATTACAGAAATTAATTACAGATGTAATTGCATGCAAGTTTTTTTTAAATATAAGTTTAAAATTATAACATGTATGTACACAATAAGTGCATTGTATCAAATTATTAATTTAAATGTAAGTAGTTAAGGCCACCTAATATGAAGTGGGACCAAAAATCTTTTTTAATGTAGCATTCATTTTAGAGCAAAATAGCACTAAAACACATTGTATTAGTTATCCATAATTGATTCACTTTTTTTTTTAAATCGCTGTTATTTAAACTTTACACAGTTTGTTGTGGCCACAATATTTTATTTATTTAATAAATAATGTATTTAATTAAATATTTATCTTAGCCACCTGCATTAAAGAAAACACACAAGTCCAGAGATGTTTTTACTGTACTGTATTATACAGTCATTCAAACCCGACTGGACCACATTTGAGACAATATGGAAACTTCAGGAGTTCAATGCTGACCGCATGACCACCAGCATCTTAGTGATTATGAAGTTTGGTACGTGCAGCCAAACAAAACTCCATGACCCTCATGACAGCTGCACAGGTAATACTGCTGCATTTAACCACATACATTTCAATTCCAGTAAACCAAAGACAGATCAGAAGGATTTCTACGTCTATGACTCATCTACAACTTTTTGACTGATCAAGCTCAGTTTCTATTTTAAAGAAGCAACTAAATCGTGCAGAACTGGCTGACAGTGGGAGACAGATGATAGAGGACAGTGGAGTTAAGAGGAACACTGAAACAACCGGATCAACATGTCAAGAACAGAATGTCAAGCCTTTATGAATGAGACCATGCAATCAGAAAGAACTAAATGAAGAGGCCAGTGAAAACCATATGACAAAAGAGCAATTAACCACAGCTTGAAAGCAAAGATGAAGCTAAAGAGAGCATCTCATTAATCTCAGAGCATTATGATTATCTGCAGCACTTCACACCTCACATACCTCGTAAGTGACTTCATACATCTCGTCTAAACACCAAGGCAGTCATTGAGAGATTCTCAATACTCATCATATTTATTTATGAGCCAATGTCAAGATCTGCATCATTCTGTTTTGCATTATCTTACAGAATAGGGTCTGATAAATTCAGTCTGGCCTTTTTTGACATATTTCTAATCTGACTGCCATCAGTGTCACGTGGACTTTAATTTTGTAATTGTATAATACCAATGCTGCTATGCTTGTGAGGATCTCATTAGCAAACATTTTCACCTCAAAGAGTTTCTAAAGGTATAGTTGCATTGATCTAAATGCATGCTAAGTTATTTTTTAAAAAGAGACAAAAAGGGGTGCCAGAATACATTGTGAGAATCCTGAATTATTGGTATGCCCACCAGATGATGCGAGTAAAATGGCCAATAAGGTCTCTGCCCCTTTTGGGGTTAGTAACGCGTGCATGAGGCAAGGAGGGATTTTGTCCCCAATTCTGTTTAATCTTTATATCAATGAGCTATCTGAATGTTTGAATATTTCAAAGCATATTGTACAACACTTTATACTGCTCATATGTGGTGTAACTACAGAGCAATTTGGTTTACAGAAACTGCAAGTAGCTTATAATGATGCAATGAGAATCTTACCAAGGAGACCCAGATGGCATAGTGCAAGTGAAATGTTTTGAGTGCAGGAGTAATTATTTTTAAAGCACTGTTACGAAATCTTATGTATAGATTTATCTGTTGGCTTCTAAAAATGATATTATTGTTTATCAAATATAGGGGTAAGTACTGTATCAGTCAAAGTTGTGGAGACATTTGCTATATTTTGTAACTCTTATGTCTGTGATAGATGCTATGGGTTGTATATGTTGTCTGTTGTCTTTTTTAAATCTGGAACTTGAATCTGTAATAAAGTTTTGATTAATAGTTTATGCTAAAAACGTAGCATAAACTTTGCATCAAGTACTCTAACTTCTTCAGTGTCACATGATATTTCATAAATACTGTACATTGTAAAGATTACGTAATAACATAATGATTAAATGTTATACATTTAAAATGATCTCTACTTCAGAATCATCATCTCTAACTTAAGGAAAAATCTACTTTAGGCAGAGCAGCATGAGATCACAGTCTTTTCCGGGGAACCAAACTTGAGTCATTCAATTTAATACAATAAATACATAAATTAATCAAAAACAAGATATTCCAGTGGCCTAAATTTGAGAACTTGCAGAAAGAAAAGAACTCATCTCACATTCTGACTGTAATGGAGAGAAAACGAGCAGTAACATCATTAGCCATTGTGTTCATAGGGGCTGTGTTTCAATGCTTTTAGTTCTTAACCAAAGCCCTGTAAGATGAGTATGATGGGAAATGTTTGCTGGGACTTTGAAGATGGCAGACAAGCAGAGCTACATTACATAGTCTGTTTTATACTGTGATAATTCTTCAACCTGGTCTGCATTCTCTTTAATCCCTGCGTATGATCAGGTTTCCAGAATGACTCAATTTAGTCTAGTGCAACACAGTGACCGGTTCTCACAGGCGGGTCATCTTGGATGACTGTGCACTTCTCTAGCTGCCTGTACTACTCAGATGTTCTCTAGGGGGCGTCCATGTTTGCAGCATGCTAAGGGTTGTAGATATTGCACAGCATATACTAAAGTACCAACATGGGAGAACTAAACAATGGAAATTGAAATTATACCAATGGGTTGGAAATAACTTTTTATTAATTATGTGAGTAATATGCATTACTTTAGTCAGAAATGGTATGAGTACTAATGTGTCCTTTCTAACATTTCTTGTGTTTTCTATGGCTGCAGTGTCCTTGGTTGAGAGTTAGGATCCCAAGTGAATTAACTGCACACTGCAGCAGGGCATGACCCCATCCAGAATACTGCATGGTGTTTCATCCTCGTTAGTCTATAGACTTTCTTTGACTAATGAGTTGTTGAGGACAATGGGCCTGTTCACAAGATGCCACTTACACCTGAAAATATCAGGGCGTTAACCACCAGAGTGCGTTTGCCCTAAAAATGTCCTGTACGGTTACAGCCTTGCAAAGTGACAAATAGTTATTTATAAACTCAACACAGTATACTACAAATATAACAACCCATAAAAAGAAAAATAAACTAGCATATACACATTACTTTTAAAATTTAGGGTCGAATGATATAAATTTTTTTTTTCAAAAATCTCTTATGCTCATCATTTATTTAAAATGTATTTATTTACTTTCTATTTGGATGTATATGAAAATGTTATTTATTCCTGTGAGAGCAAAGTGTCACATGATCCTGCAGAAATTATTCTAGTATGCTGATTCTGTGCTCAAGAAACATTTCTTATGTTATCAATGTTAAAAACAGTTGTGTTGCTTAATATTTTTAGAGAACCCAATGTAATTTTTTCAGGATTCTTTTATAGAACAGAATTTGTTTGAAATATAATTGTTTTTGCATTACAAATGTCTTTACTATAATTTTTGATCAGCTTATTGTGTCCTTCTTGATCAAAATATTGAAAAACAACATACAAGCTTTTGAACGGCAGTCTATACACAAGAGTATACAAACTTTTTTAAACAATGTGGAACAACTTGTGCCACACATTGTCATTTTAAAGTGTAGAAAAGCATAAAGCATTCAATACAAAAAAATGTATAATTGATTTTATCATCTATAAAGCCTAAATTGCAGTGGTCAACCATATCATGTTTGTGAGGTCTACAATTTTTATAACTATTTGTATTAAATTATTTTTCACTTTTTAATTTCCTCCAGGGATTAAACGTGTGTTGTTATAACTGAATAACAAAGACACCAGATGAAAAATGAAGGATCTGAGATTACTGAGGAGGATTTTAGTATGCGGGAGGGAGGCTATTATCATGCACTGAACTCAAGGTTAACTCAATAAATTGTTGGCTTGACTGCAGGCTTGTTGAACGGAGCTTTCCACACAAATACTCAAGGCTATTGGCAGTCTTTGACAGGCCTGCTACATTTCATTACTTGAGATGTGAGGTTATGGAGAGATATAGAGTAAACATTACTGTTTCACCTTGCAAGCAGATTGTTTTAATACAGAGGAAAAACAATGCCTCCCACACCTTACAACAGGTTTACTTTTTAGATTGAAGGTATTTTTAGGGTGGAATATTACAATTCAATAGGTTATGTCGAAATTCAAACAGCCTGTATGCATCTACATTGTACAGAAAGTAAACATTTCTGCAGAATTTACAAAGAGATAACTTTTCAGTCATTTAAAAAAAACATTCAAACATGTAAAATAGACAGCATTCAAAAAAATGTAATTTGATGTGAAGCATTAGATGCTTCCATGCTTTCCAAAAGAATCATGAAAGCATATCATAGTAAGAGTGTTGATCTAACATTCATGAAAGCATGACATTGTTGACCCTTAGTCATTCATTCTGCACAAATCCATTCACACAGATTTAAACACAAGGGATGCACACATACACACACCTTAATCTCAATTCTCAATCTCTTCCATCTGAGTGAGTCCATATATACTGTGTGTGTGTGTGTGTGTGTGTGTGTGTGCGTGCGTGTGTGTGTGTGCATGTTTATGTGGTTTATGAGGACACAAGGAGAAGGTGATTTATGAGGACATTTTCAGTGTCCCCATAATTTAAAATGCTCATAAATCATACAGTGTGCGTTTTTTGGGGGGAAAGTAGAAATGCACCGTCTCCTGTGAGGGCTAAGTTTAGGTGTAGGGTAGGTGTAGGGCAATAGCACATACAGTTTGTACAGTATAAAAACCATTACGCTTATGGAGAGTCCCGTAAACCATAAAAACCAACGTGTGTGTGTGTGTGTGTGTGTGTGTGTGTGTGTGTGTGTGTGTGTGTGTGTGTGTGTGTGTGTGTGTTTCTGTGAGGAGAGAGATGGCTAGTCTAGAGCAGGATGGAAGTTCTCACTTTAGATAGATGTTGGCTGCTTATTATTAACTTTTTGCCAGCAAGCATGTTGGAGGACACCAGCTGTTTCCTCTCTAGACAAACTGCCTGTCACATCAGTCCCTTAGTCTTACACTGTTTGATTAGCCTACATTATTTGTCCATGAATACTTTATCCATATCTATACAAATATTAATAATAAAAACCGTCTTACAGATGAAGACAAAACAGAAGGCTAGAATTATTGAAAACTAGACAATCAGTCTAGTCATGTACTTACCCTGGCCTTGCTCCAAACTGTAAAGTTCCAAAAACTATCAAAGAAGTCCATATGATTATATGTCATTGTGTGTTATTCCAAGTCTTATGAAGTCGTACAATTTATATGAAAACAGACCGAAATTTAAGTTGTTGTTTATTAAAAAAAGCGCTTTTCTGCATTCGAATACAGCACGAGAACTTGTTTAGCACCATTAAGTGAGCGCGCTCAAGTCAACACCATATAAGGAAATGAAGACGAAGCTAAAGAAATGGCACAAAAATCTCATTGGTTTGTTTGTTTTTTTTGTTTTTTTTTACATCGCTGTAGATTTGAATGTCAAAGTGAACAACCACTAGGTGGACTATTTGTGAAGTGATTCTGCTAAATGACTAATTATTGTGTAATGTGTTATTTTGAATTCTTAGCATCCTATTGACATGATAATTGTAAAGTGTGTGATAATAATTTAGTGTCATATTAAGATTCAAAATACTAATGTGGATTGACTTGAAGAGTAGGCCTATACTCTTTGTCAGCTCAGTAACCCATTGCAGGAATTGCAAGACACGTGAAATCAGTTACTTAATGAATATTTAAAATAATGCTGAATACGAATAGACCAATATGTGATTTTCAATTGTTAGTTTTTTAATTACATTTATGTATTTACATTACAACATTAAGGAAAGACACCTGCAAAATATTATCTCAAAATATCATAAGACTTGAAATAGTCAAAATATCATAAGATAATCCTCTCTCTCTCTCTCTCTCTCTCTCTCTCTCTCTCTCTCTCTCTCTCTCTCTCTCTCTCAGAATTTGCTTCTGCTGTATTAGGTGGCCGTATAGCACAGAATGTCAAAGATTAATGTGGGGGGAAAGGATGTCACTAAAGCCCTTAAATCTCACCACAAGGCTGTGTGCCTGAGCATAAGATTATACAGCTGAATAAGAGCTTTACTTAACACCATGAAACAAATCAGTGTAATATAACACAGTGGGACTGACAGAACGAATCATACTTTCTTCTCATTCTCTATGGAGATAAACAGAGAAATCATGCAGCTTGTTTAAGCTACTGTGCTGCTTTTACAGGCAGCAGATTCAATAACTGCAACAACTCTTTGATACATGTTCACTCTATTAACTACTTCATACATGATTGACCTGACAAAAATGTGTAGATCATGTAGAGTTTTAATGTGCCTTTTCACGAGTTTAAACATACTTATGGGACTTTCCCCAGAGTATGTTAGAGGAGAGAAGGAAAAATGTAACTTATTATAAGTGTAAACCAATGCTGTTCATCCTAAGCATATGAAAAAAACAGACTGCTTCCTAAATCTGCAACTCCTGCTGAATGATTATGTGGAGGTATTGCAACTGAAAAAAAATATTACATCACAGTCTGTGTTCTGATTACATAAGCTCATAGTTGCCAGGGCCTTCAAGGACACATTGTGCCCATCACACTGAACTCGCTTTGGAGGGACACTTGAGTTAAGATCTTTCCGCTTTTAGAACAATTTTACAGCTACAGTCATCTATTTGTCCTTTAAGAGAGCCCAAAGGAGACTTTGCAGGTCAGCCTAATGTGAAAGGAAATGTTTCATTAAATGCATCATTAAAATGTTTATTATATTATATTATATAATGATTGTGCTTATTAAATAGTTGAAACGTCGATAGGTTGTAGAATACAACTTAGATTGTCAAATAAAAATCTAAGGTCTATTCATGTAAAATTTCATTGTTTGGTTTTTCTCAATAGTGCCACATGTTCGTTAATGACACATAAGTTCTGCATCTGCACAATAGGCTCCATTAATCCTGCAATTAGTGGGATAATTATCTTGTAAATAAACCGCAGGAATCTGAGCCATCAGTCAGAATACTTGGCGGTATAATGCGTAATAATCAATAAGAGGTTGGCTGTGATCCTCAGTCATCACACACTTGCAGCCAGCTGAATGTCATGCATAAGAGTGATGCATGCTGGGAAGTACAGACATATAAGGGCCAGTTCTCTGTCATACATGCAGATGCACACACAGTATACTCTGACTCCTTTACTCAGAATAACACAGTTTTCATGCTCTTTCTCATCGGCATTAGTGGACACAGCCATTGCATAATCAAGCTAGTCATTATGTGAGGGGGTGGAGTCTACAGTCACGGATCACAGCAGGAGAAATTCATCTGGGCTGGTGCTTAAGGAAAAGCTGATGCTCGGTAAAATTTTGGCAGATGAGCTGCTATTGTCAACAAGGGAAAGATTAGAGTGGCGTAGAATGTATTAAAACGTAGACAGATACAGGGATACGAGGGTCATTAATGAGGGCTGCAAATTAATGAATACATTCTAGCTGAACCACCTAAATCCACCAAAATGCAACATCCTTTTTCTGTTCAGTTTTCCTTACATGACCTGCATTTGATTGACTTGTACAATCTTGTCAATGTCAGAAGGGAAACTCAGGATTCTGTGGGGAAAAAATCACCTTTATGTTTTAATTTTAACATGGCCATAAGAAGCAGGATCTTTTATAGTAAACATTTGTACACAAATGTAGACATATAACTCTATTCTTTACTGATTCTGTTGCGTCTGCAGTCCCCATAAACCCCATGTTAAGGGTGAAGGATGGGATGTCCTGCACTTTGAGACACTCCCTTGCTGTTTCATGTTCCCTGAGTGCATTTGCTGCAGTGACTTCCTGCCTATCTTTCATTATTCAAGCCCAGTGATAAATTAATAAAGACACAGTCCAAGAAAAAAAAGCAGGCAAGAAACAGGAAATTTGATCCTGCAGTGAATTAAACCAACCGAACACAGTATCTTTCAGTTATCTGTTTGTACCTCTGTTAAATAAGACACACAGGAAGGCACTTAAACCCTTCTAATTGTGTGACTTCTTTTGTTTTAAGGAAACTAATAGTAATAAAAAAACATTGTAAATCTTTCAAACTGTTTTATTCATTCATTCATTCAAATGCCACAACAGGAATATTTTAATGAAAATATGGTGGTAAGCTTGTGCTCATTGATATGTAAATTTCATCCCTTTTTGACTAGGTGGTATTTGGTCGGATTTATTTAAACTGTGAATTTTATGACTTGTAAAGACCGTTGAAAGCTGCTTAGGGCATCTGAGGATAATTGGGTTATTACATTAGTCTGATTGGATGCTGCTGTACTGGAGAGAAATGGTTTTGTGGCCTGAGATGGATTGCAAATCTTCTCCCAAGTGCAAATGTATTTCCTTTCCTGTAAAATCTCACTATACCAGGCCAGAAGGCAATTCTGCTTTCACAATCACAGTATTTGAAACTATTAAAAACAGTTTTGCTGACTGCTGATGTTGCAGATGTAATCCCAGCTACAGTTGAAAGAAACATCTAATTTTGTTTATGTAAACTACTATATCTCCAATTTTCAGGGTTGAGTTGTCTGAGGTTTGGTGATTGTTATGTTGAAGTCACACAACTGTGGTGTAGTTTGTATAGCTTACATTTAAATCTTTATTTCTGGCAACTGTATTTAGGTGACAAAATTCATAAAGGTTATGTTTGTGAAGATCATCATGATGAACAAATCCTATAAAAAACATAAACTTTTGTTGATCACAGAACTTATTTTTGCAGTAATTTAAAAGTTCTTTTGCCCTTTTGAAAAGGATGAGTGTGATGCTAATTTACAAAAATATGCCAGCATGGCAATCTGGTTTATTTAAGCACTTATTTCATAAACAACAGTTTTCAGCTTTGTATCTCCAGTTTAGAGACCATCCTAAAACTCTTGAATTCTGAACTGCACTTTTAAAAAATGATTTACTATTTACTTTTTAATTACATTTTTGACAGTACATTGAAGCAGACCCCAAGCTTGTCACCCAAAGCACTGTTACACTATGTTGGAGTGCTACACACAATGCTATGGCTCCAACACTACACTCTAAAAAAATGGTTAAATACAACCCATTGCTGGGTAAATATTGGACAGAACACATGCTGGGTTCTTTTCAACCAACAGTTAAATGTTTAAACCCAACCTTCTACGTAGTAACAACCACTGGGTCTAAACAACCCTATCGCTGGGTTCATCCACATTTTACCCTGGACTGGATATTTAATCCAGCATTTGTTTAGTGTGAACTAGCATTTTAAACAAAACAGTGTGTTCTGTATATATGAACGGCCCCAGAATTCAAACGCTTCACTGTCTGCCAACTTGCAGTGCTATAATTTACCGTAAAAAGCTAAAAACAACAGCCTTGACTCAGAAATATGCTCTCCCTGCTGACCTAGAGAGCGTTAGCCTGAGACTCATTAAGGGAAATGTTTATTTTCACATATGCTTGCAGTGCAACTACTGACTGAACAAGAGATGAGTGGGAGAGTGAACTAAGTCTAGCAGTGTGCCTCTCTCAGTAAAATCTTTTGGCAGTGTGTCTTTGAAGCATTCTTCTCAGACAGAGGGACAGTCTCTTACCAGTGACAACAGCTAGATCCAAAAAGCAGGTGCAAAATCTCTCCAGCTGCTTGAACAAATCTTAGTTATTAGCTGAGAATGGGGGCGACTTCCTGTCTGTGCTGACTAATGAGCCCTCATAGTGGTGTTTATCCAGAAAACAAGAGTTATCATTGGCGTAACCCTTTGCTTTAACCCTTGGAATTTTATGATGTAATTGCAAATGTTGTAGCTGCATACACGTTTCACTCTATGTCTGTTTCATCCTGGGATTGATTATTAACACATTTTCCATTCCAAACATTGTAATTGAAGTTTGCCATTAATAAGCTGTGAATACTTAGGAGGATGAAGAGGAAGTGCTAGACTGTTTGAGTGCACATAAGCATTAGCAGCTCTTTGGGTTTTTAAGTGCGCTTTGAACCATCATGAAGCCACAGATTTAAGAGATCTCATCTAAGCGAAGACCTCTTAGAGGAGCTGGCAAAAGCCAGGAGCATGAAAGGGTCTAAATCCATCAATCCACTAAAGAAAGACAAAATCCCTGCAGTTATAAACTGAAGTAAGGATCATTTAGCTGCTTATTGACTGAGCTCTCCCCCTGGAAGCTGAAGGCAAATACTGCAGAAGGGGAACTGCCCCCATGAATAAACCACCTGCTCCTCTTTTGTTACCCTCGTCAGTCTAATTCTGTTATAAATAACCAGCATTATCTGGTGTACTTAGGAGTTATGTGTTATTCACTTTGCATTGACTGTTGTTGCTGTGCCTTGACTGTTGCAGAAAATATATTTGTTCATAAAGAAATGTTGTTTCTTTATACTGCATCTTTTCCATAAAATATTTAATTATGCCAATAATTAATACAACAATCTGAAAACAAGATCAATTTACTTAAGAAGGCAAACTGCTTAATAAAATAATGCTTTATTTTCAGAGAATATTTTTAGAATGCACCACTGTTTGAAAGTTTAGGAACAGTCTCTTTTTGTCAACATTTTATTTCAACATTTTTATTCAGCAAAGACACATTGCACTGATCAAAAGCGATGGTAAAGGCATTTTGTAATATTACAAGGGACTTTTATTTCAGGTACTTGAAAGTATCTACATCAAAGTATCATGAAAAAAACGTGTTGTGTTTTCCACAAAAATATTAAGCAGCACAACTGTTTTCAACATTGATAACAATAAGAAATATTTCTTGAGATCAAATCAGCATATTTCGGAAGGATCATGCGACTGAAGACTGTTGAAAATTCAGCGGTGTAATCACGGGAATAAATTACATTTAAAATATATGAAAATAAATAAAAGTTATTTTAAATTGTATTAAGAGACTTCTATTACTTCACGTTTTGGTTTTAGTATTTTTTAGTGTAAACAAGAAAAAAGTGCAAATAGAGTGAGAAAACAAATTTTTAAACAATTTATTATCATTTATCATAATTGATCTCTTTTGTTGCCCCTTTTAAACTGTGATTATATCACAACTGATATCAAATACACCTGCCGGAGACCAAAGAATGTGTTTACCCTCTGTATGTCAGCCAGGTGGAGCATAGACATTGACTGCAGCTCTGTTTACCATTGTGGAGACAACACAGGAATCCATTTGTCTGTTTAGTATTGTAAGCTATTGTTAGAGGGATGAGTAATTGTTGAAGAGCAAGAACAGAAATGGAAAGACAAACTCTCTCAGGTCAATACATTTAAATGCTAATTTATGATCAAGCGGTGAGCATTGTGACTTGCCATGTCAACAGCAGATTTTTTCTCATATTATTTCTGCTTCCTTCTCACTATATCTGTTGTCTTCCTTTCTGGTAAACCCCGGCTAAGCAGACATCCCAACAACAATCAGAGGGTGGGCAACCCCGCCACGGCTCATGTAAAACCACAACAGTTGCCAGGCAACACTGTTCCCTCCACAGCAGGAGCAGGAGTCCAATAGAACATTAATGATTCTGAGCACAAACGCACTGGACTGCTGGTGTCTGCCAGATATTTTACTAGGTTAATTATGCAAGAAAGTGACTGCAAAACACACAGATTTTGCAGTTCATCTGGGCTAATGAAGAGGCTAATGGAGGCTCAACCTTAGGCCCAATCTGGAGCCTGTGGATTACTGTGATTGGTTCCTTGTGGATCTGTGTCACCTTTAAATTTCCAGCAAGTTTAATTACATGAATGGCTCCTATCTGTCCATGACCATGTATGGTTTGTGTTTGACATCCTAATTTACCTTGTTGATTGTTCACACTTCAACAGTGATAATAATAATTGAAGATGTATTCTGCTGGCAGTTTTTCCTTGCACTCAACCCTGGTCTTTAGGTCCCAGCTAACAGATCCAATGTATGTATTTTGGTCTGTTGTGGTCTTAATTACAAGAAACATCATATTTTTCAGTATTTCTTAATTTGATTTAGCTTTTTATTCAAGTGAAAAAATCTGTCATTTTTAAGCCATCTCATGTCATTCCAAACTGAAAAACTAAATAAATAATACAAAATCAAAATAATAATTTATTTAAATGATCTCCATATAATGAAAGTCAGTGCAGTCCAAAACAACATGACTGGACCCCACTGACTTTACTTCCAAAAACAAATAATAATAATAATAATATTTTGTGTTTTATTCTGATAGCTGTACCTGATGCATGTATAATTTGGCCTACACTCTTTAAAAAGGGGGGTTATAATGCATAATGCAATACAAGAACCATTTTTGGTTCCCTAAAGAAACTTTCAGTGAACAGTTCAATTATCAAAATTATCATTTTGATAGTCAAAATAACCTTTTTTCTGTTATAAAAGGAACCATAAAGAACATTTAGGATTACTTTTAAAACTGTAAAATAATTTAATGAGAAGCATAATCTATGTATTAAACCTTTGTGCATTTGGAATGGTTTAGATAATGGGAGAATGATTTATTGAAGATTATATGGATCCATCCTTTAGTTCTGCAACATCTCCAGCCCACCTACTGTGATCACCTTTGTTCTCTGGCTCTGAGATTTATGGAACAGCTCAAAAGCTCCAGCTGGAGAGAGAGTCTGAGAGAGAAAAGAATGACAGAGCCTGATGCTAATTTTGCAGTGTTCTTTATTGCAAGAACATGAATTTAGCCAACACACTCTCATCCAAATGGACACAGTAACCTTCCAAATCAACCTGAGTCATGCTATTAATATAGCCATAAGACTAATGCAGAACATGTCAGCAGAGAAGACAAGCTCAGTGTCAGTAGAGCTAAAATATCAGTATCAGATGTCAGTAAGAGCTACAATGCATCTAGCAAAGTAGTCACTGCGGCTCTATTCTGAGAAGTTGCAGAACTATTTATTTACTGGCATTTTTAGGTAGCATGTTGATGTATTCAGAGACTTTTATTCACCTGAAGTTGTTTTAAGGGACATTTTTTATGAGACAAAAGGAGAAAGGTAATTAACTAAAGACCGGACTAATGCAATTGCGTATGCAAGAGTGCAATTACAAACCTGCAGGAGTGTCAGTGTCAGCCTGTCACCTGCTCTCCTGGGTTTTCATGGAAGAGAATTACGCTTACTATCTTGCAAAGAGATTATTACTTTGTTTGTTACATGTATCAGATTTCTATCTTTACTATTTATGTAATATTTAAACGCTCTTATATTGTATATTGCTCTGTGTGATTTTTCATAAATAACTCTCTACACGTTTCATTTGTTTACATTAGTTAACTACATTATGAACTAATGATGAACATTTTGTGAACCATTTATTAATCTTATAATGGTAATTTAAAAATTTACTAAAATATTATTAAAATCAAAAGTTGTATATGTTACAGTTTTTTACAATAATTTTTTTTGCACTAATAACAGAACCAACTAATAAGGTGTGGTGTGGTGTGGTGTGGGTGTGTGTGTGTGTGTGTGTGTGTGTGTGTGTGTGTGTGTGTGTGTGTAGGTTTGCTCATGCGCCCTTGAAGAGATGCTGCTGCTGCTGCTCAGAGGTGTGTGCGCTGCGGCGGGCTTATTTACACTCGTTCAGTCACACTGCATCATAGAGAAGCTCTGGCGCTCCTTAGGAAATGGACTTTCTAAAGGGATTCATGTGTCTCTGCGGTGATACATCTCAAGGTTAGTACTGAGATACGGCGTTGAATCTATTTCTTTGCGTAATGCTATTCTTGCTTGTGTTAAACTGTCGGTGTGTCTGCCATCATTTGTCCGCTCTGCGCTCGTGCTGGAAACATTTTATTTTCAGTCTCTCTGAAGACTACTCGTCTCCTCTTCCTCGTCGTTTCCGTTTTGTCTTTTCTTTAAATGGGAAATACGTGTCATACTACTGTGATGTGAAATGGATAATCCGAGCAAATGTTTTGCTTTATAATTACATTTTTAAGCACAACAGTATGCATGTAATATATGTATGCGTTTTTTAGGACTGTGTAATTTGTATCCCATTAAAATCACGGGTCACTGCATGTAAACAGTAAATGGTGCAATGCTACACCATGTTGAGTCCGTAGAGGCCATAACACAGAGATCTTAACACTTACAATGAGTTTGCCCGGAGCGTTGATCAAATTAGCTTTTTCCCTCTTTGACATGCAAACACATAAAAGTACATAAATGAATTAAAATAATAAATAAAAACATATTGTTGTTACACATTTAGAGACCGCCATGTGGGCCACGTGCTACTCTTCTCTGAATGAATAGGTCTGAGCTTGTTTGTAAACCTATGCGCATGCATAAGGTTGTGCGCGTTGAGCGCGCGCTTGTCCTGACAATGCTGTTTTTACATTCATGTTACCTTAACCCGTTCAGACCCGTATTATGTTTCAAAGGACACAAAACGCGACCATGTTTTATTTCTACTTAAAAACCTTGTTGGAAAATCCAGTGTAGTTGATGGTCATTAGTTGGCGCAAGCTTTAGCTCGTTGACCAGCTACCATAGACTAGTTTGATGACCACCTTATGACTAGATGGTAGCTGGTTTGTTTTCTGGTCCAAAACGTTCGGCCAGCTTTTACCAGTTTACATGTTCTAAAACAGTTTTTACCAACCATAAACTTGGCCACATATAGAGTCAAAAAAGAGTGGTGTTTTTAATGAACATTGTACATTGTTGGCCTACTGAAGTGTTCAAGTTATATCATATTTTATCAGTGTAATATGAACTGATAAATATAATTCATATAGAAGTACATACCAGGGCGTAGCCACGGGTTTGCCCGGAGCGGAAATTAGCTGCCACCCACAGTGGCAGCTGGCACACCTAAAAACAGATGCAGAATAATTATTTTTTAATCGTAATAAACATGGGTACACAAAGGAGGGGCTAGCAGATGCTTCAGCACCCCAAGAAAGACCAAAGCACTGTCATTGCACCCTATAAGAAATGAAATAAATTAAAACATTTTACTTATTATTACGCATTCATAACTCTGCATTGCAATATAACGTGACGCGTGATTAGCAGGCGCACTTTTCGAATTGACAGCATTTTATTAAAAACTGATCGGTTCCTTGTGCCAAGAAGGCCTGTCCCCGACTAAAGATTTCCTAGTCACACATAAATTGATTAATATAATAACTTAGGCTACTAACTATCCTTTAATATATAGGGTATAGCCTATTCCGCACGTCTAAAACGTGCAACGGCAAAAGTAGGCTAATGATTATGAATGTTGGGGGAAAGGCAAAATAAAACATTTGAATTATTCGTTAATAAACTAGTGATTTCTTCTCAGTCAGTGTCGGCTGAAAATGTAAAGTTGCAGAATGCGACGCTGACTTTAATAAAGAAATGCACCTTTTCATTCCGACTACGTAATTAAAGATTTGTATTTTGTGGTTGGTTCGTTCGTTTAATAAAGTAGCCGGTTCATTTCTGTGACGCGCTCCATTTCACGGAGACTGCATGAGACGGCAGAAAGCACATCTTGTTTCTCTATTGTTTCTCTGTGTAGCCTACATAAATAAAAGCATATATATATATATATATATGAACTGGCTGTTGAATTTTGTATTTTTGAAAGTTCAATAATAATATAAAAAAAACTTGCCGGACGGATTCATTACCCCGCTTTGTTCCGGGACCTCACAATTTACAGATCAAGCAGTGCTTATAATATTTGTTAATTTAAAATGTAATTACAATTTTAAATTATTTTCAAAAATAAAGAAATAATAATAACATAATTGAGGCATTCAAGGCCAGACCACGCCATCTCGCCCTTTGAGCAGCTAACAGGCACCATTAAATGTAGTGTTGTTGGCGATCCTGAATGTAATGTATACAAAATATTTTACTGCTTTCTCTAATGTGTCTTGCAAGACATCTATTCAAGATAGTTTATTCCACCAAAAGTAATTTCAAAGGAACATTATGTAGGCCCATGTACAGTTTAAGTCACCATTGCAGGATGTGCAAAATGATAATGATTTAAAAAAGGAGGGATTATTTAAAAGCATTTTTTTTTTATTTAGTAGAGCAGCTACAGCTGTTTTTACATAATAGATTTTTACATAGCCTAGTCACTGAAGTCAATGATTATTCTTTGATAAAGTAAATGTGCTTTGCTCACTGTATAATGTGTTCGTTGTTTGAATAATCATGGAAATGCGGTGTTATAATTAGAAACTTAAAATGTATTTTTATTAAACCTGTGATCATCAGGTTAAATATGAGTTTAGTCTTATTAAAATATGTGACATAAATTGAACTTGCCTAAAAGGGGTTTATGATGTGTGTAGTTAATGATTAGGCTACAGTGAGCGTTTGACTAGAGCGCAGTTAAAGAGCTGTTGTAGGTTATACTGTATGTGATTGTCGGTGACCCTCTTGAGCGAGAAAGCTTCGAAAATGGGAAACAACAACAACAACAAAATAAATATAGCTGCAAGCAGCGATAACCAGGGTTCAAGAATTTTAAGGCCTAAGGTGGTATGCTTTTAGGGTCTAGGCCAACAGCTGGATGCATAGCTGACAGTGAAACTCGTCAAAATGGACAATAGGCTCACAGAAACACACACACACACACACACACACACAAATAGAAATGAAATGGTTAAACTATCATATTAATAATCATTAAGCTTGCTTACACAGATACACACACAGACACACTCATATACATGCACACATATTTTGTTGCAGATATAGATATTTGAAATAAATGACAGGTGACAATACTCTTTGCAAGTCTTCTCTTTTAAGAGTTTATATCAGGAATCTCAACCCTGCTCCTGGAGAGCTACCATCCTGCAGATTTCAGTTCCAACCCTGCTCCAACACACCTGTCTGAAATTAACAAGTAGCCTTGAAGACTGTGATTAGCTGGTTCAGGTGTGTTTGATTGGGGTTGGAGCTGAAATCTGTAGGACGTAGTCTCCAGGAGCAGGGTTGAAGACCCTGGTAGGCCAATGTGAAATGCAGGGCTGACAATAGAACACATTCACAATGGAGAATTCATTAAACTGTCTCTCTCTCTGTCACATACACACACACACACAAACACGCAGAAATGAAAGGTTTAAAAATGCTTAATAAACAGTAAGCATACAAACACAGACACACAGACATACGCAGAAATTAAAGGTTTAATAATACTAAATATACAGCACGCATGCTAACACACACACACACACTCACTTTGTTGCAGATATAAAATAGTGATTTTCAAAGACATCCAAAATGGAGAATAGGTTAACAGACACATGTAGCCTACACAAAAATGAAATGGTTAAACTAACATATTAATACCCAATAAGCATGCTTGTTTTTGTTTTTTTTGCGCATTAATCTGACAATAAATGTGGCACACCCAGTTTTTCTGATGCACACCCAGAGTCTCCTTTCTGGCTACACTCCTGGTACATACACTTATAAGGACGGTCATTTGAATCGTCCTCTCAAACCTGCACTTTTTCAGTGACCAGCTCAGGGTTTTTTCTTCACAGTGCCACACGTTTTCCGAAAGACATAAAAGTTGAATATCAATACATAACCAATGTGTAGTGCAACAGACGTCTATTATTTTTACAGACAAATGGCTATGAAAACAAAATATCTATATAATAACCTTTATCAGGCATGATCTGCAGATAATCTGACTTTATTTAAATATAACTAAATTTTAAATATAATATAATTATTTTATTAGTTTCAAAACCAAAATATTTTGTCAAAAAGCAGCAATGAAGCAGCATTTGCTTTGTAACCAACAGAAGTGTCTGTGAATGAATTACTAAATGACAGAAAAAGAAAGAAATGGACAGTGGGTCTAAACAGGTTAACAGTTTGTGACAGTTTGTTTTTTTGAAACATAAAACATACATCACTTTTGTTTCTTTTTGTCTTGTAGCTCTAAATTTGCATCATCAGTCCCACAAGCTGTTCCTCCAAACAGTGTGGAAAGGATTTACACAGCCACATTACTGAAGAGGATTCTATGACTTATGCTACATCCACATTTTAACTGCGTGTCAGAGATGCCCCCATCCATAAAGTGGTGCATTAGGTGGGCTGTCTGCTTGTCCTTTATTCTCGCACTGATCCCCAGTTCCAGAGGAGCGATGCTGAATTGTCACAAAATCTGCATATGCGCCAGTAACATCGTCAGCTGCTCCAAGATGAACTTGACGATGGTTCCGTCCGAGCTGCCCGACTACACAGCTGTGTTTGACATTAGTTTTAATGAGATAACCGGACTACGCGCACAATGGACCAAGCACAAACTTCCCAACCTCCACAACCTCTTGCTCAGCCACAACGGTTTGTCGTTCATCTCTTCTGAAGCATTTATTTTCGTGAAGCAATTGCGCTACTTGGATCTGTCATCGAATAAACTGCGACAGCTAGACGAGATAATTTTCGAGCCACTAATACATCTGGAGGTTCTGCTGCTCTACAACAACCAGATCTCGCAGATCGACCGCACAGCCTTCTCAGGGCTCAATGGCCTGCAGAAGCTCTACCTGAGCCAGAACCAGGTGTCCCGCTTCCCCCTGGAGCTCGTCAAGGACAAGAGCCGACTGGAAAACCTGACCCTGTTGGACTTGTCTTCCAATCGGATCAAAGTTCTCCCCATTCAAGACTTCCAGGCATTGCCGGCCTGGATCAAGAACGGGCTGTACTTCCACAACAACACCCTCATCTGCGACTGTGAGCTTTACAGTTTGATGGCTCATTGGTATATCCGACGGCTCAATTCAGCGGTCGACTTCAAGGACGAACACACCTGTGTGCATCCCAGCCCAGATAAACGGGTGCTGCGTTTGTACGATCTCAACACTCATATGAACTGCAGCACATTTAAAGAAACCGACCTAGAGGCTTATTTGGAGCAGACTCTCACCCTCAGCTGTGATACCAAACAGCGGAAAATGTCCAAGACCTGGATGCTACCTGGAAACATGTTGGTGCCTCTTGACAGTAACCAGAGTGATACAAATAACAAGTTTGTCAATAACGGCAACCTTGAGATAAAATCAATACGACCTGAGGACTCCGGTGTGTACACTTGCTTCGCCGTGAGTGAATACCTCAACGAAACGCTCTATGTGGTGGTCAAAGTCCACAACTTCACGCTCAACGGAAATGGCGAGGCCTTCAACACTGCGTACACCACTCTGGTGGGCTGCTTGGCCAGCGTGGTCCTGGTTCTTATCTATCTGTTCCTGACACCCTGTCGCTGCTTCTGCTGTCCAGACCAGGGCAAAAAGAACCAGCATGAAGACAGTATCCACTCCTCCATGCTCAGCATCACCCCGACGCATGAGGATATGGCAACCAAAGCAGAGCTCAACAGACATGTGGCCTTCATAGACCCCAAGGACCTGCAGGGACAGAACGGAAAGGTGAATCCTAATGGAGAGGAAGAAGTGGATGAAGAGGCCATGCAGGGAAAAGGAAAGCGGAAGAAATCTGTGGCAGACTCGATTAGTTCGTTCTTTTCTGATACTCCCATTGTAGTCTGAGGGAGGATGTCTTTTTGGCTAGGGACAGTTCTTTGTTGTGGCTTTCCTGGACTAAGAGACTAAAGTACACAGTTTGCCATCCTCAGTGTTTGGCTGTTTCGGCAAAACCTTTCCAGCATTTTAATCTGTAGCACTTAAGTATACTGTGAAAAGGTCTTGCCATATTAGTGGAATCTAAACTTGGAGTGTTTAGATGTTCCTGTGAGTTTAAGCCCACTAAGTGTGACTTGAGGTAATATGGGCAAACAACAAATGCAATTTGCAATTTCTCAATGATCAAGCTTGAAAGCTATAGGTTGAGAGACGTTAGAACATTAATACATCCTCCATATAATCACATCATAAGCATGAGCTTTGCAGACTGCACATTTTAAGAAGAATATAGCATAGAATGAAACCCTTGTAGCTAATCATATTTACCACAATTTAGGCTAACTGACCAACCTTACCACTTTATGTAAAGCCATATGCAGTTGGTCATTGTAGGAGAAAGCAATGCACTATAGCATTTGAGAGGACAGTTACAAGAAAATAATGGAAACGTATTAGTTTTTGTGGAACATTAGAAGTTGTTTTGAAACACTTGCTGTATATGAAACATCCTCCACCTTTAAGGCAATGGGAAAAAAATATCCTGGTTAAACTGGATTGGCTGTTTGAATCTATTCTCTTTAAGTCCAAATTCATTAGCAATTTAAGAAGTTTAAATGCTGGACACCAATATAAAACTTCCATCTATATGAAACTATATTTAAATGCAGACATTTTTGAACGCATTACCCCTCGCATAAAAATGCAGAACGTGTGCATGTTCAGCCGCTTGAGCTCATCTGTCATGACAACCAGGGAGTGACATATAACCGAAATGCTAATGCAATCTTTTAATAGAATGACGTGTCCCAGCTTGCATTCTTATCTCTGAATCAATGATGATTTGATCCTGGATTCAACAGCCAAAACAGTTTCGGACACTCAGACCTCTTCTCACTCTGCGTTGATTTGCATTTGTTGTGGTTGAAGTCAGTGCGGACTCATCCATTGTCAGAATGGATGTCATTTTTTAAGCTCTTGAAGTGCCGATGTAATAAATAGCCAAAGGCTGAGGGTATTTTTATAATTGTTTTAGCTCAAACCATTATCCCCTCGTGTTCTGAGATTCTAAATTATTACTACAGGCATACAGCAGTGATCTTTCAAAGACCAATATTATATTTGCATATACAATGCCATAGAAATCTAAAGAGACTGCTATGAATCATAATGTAATGCGTAAAACTTGTTGGCTGTGCTCAAGGTAGATGACTAAATGCAATCCAACCAGATATCAACATTACGCATTTTGATTACAACGTTATTGTCCTGGTGGACTCGAAAGGCATGATAGGACTGTTCTAGAACGCCGGTCAATGATGTTAAAGAACCAGACGTGGATTTAGAGCGTCCAGCGCAGCGCCCACAGTCTCTAGAACCCTTCATTCTGGGAAACCCACTTCCATTCTTGTGTTCCTGGAAAGAAATCGAACACATCTCACGTGTTAACCATAACCACATATTTATAACAGGGTCTGGTTGGGATCAGCGGGAGCTATCTTAGTTTTCTCCGACCGCTTTCCTTAGTAACATTGTAATTACATCCTGTTTTGCGAGCGAGGGAGTGGGTGAAGCTATTAAATGTTTGATAGGTGGATGAACTCACAAACAGTATTATCTCAGGGAGAGGGAATGACAGATAATAGCAGCTATGGCAGACTGCAGTCATGGACAGTTACGGTCTCTTACACGTCTCTCCAGCTGCAATCCAAAATTAGTGTGGAGGGGAGGGAAAGGCCTTAGCCGCCTTACCATCATGAGCGCTGTGGGAGGAGGCCTGAGATCTCTGCGGTCTGTTTGCAAAGAGACAGAAAAGCCAAGTGCTCCCCCTAAAACCACATCCAGCAGCTTTTCGCCCCTGTCATCTGTGTTCTTCTCAACTGTGTGTCCTTGGCTATTTCGCTATGAGCAGAGTTCCACTGTTCATTAATCAGCATTTGACAGTACATTTGTGCTTTGGTATGTGCAAACAGTGTTTGTTTTTACAGTGTTTATGAGATCGTGTCATTTTAGGTAGCTTTTTTCACCTTGAGTTTCCAAAGAGACTCAATTAATTCCTTGTTCTTATGTGTATTGTTGTTCCTATACAGTTGTCTAGATTCCACTTGTGACTATACGATATTGGTAAATCCATTTTAATGACACTTACTGTAAAGGTCTTTCTCTTTCATGTAATTTGAAATTTGATCATCTATTATATGTTGTTATTTAGGCACAGAAATTGAGATTTTTATAATGACAGTAAATTAAATCTCAAGAAGCATCACAGACTGCACCTCTGTTGCATTAATTAGACATTTCTACGTGAATTGCTGTTCGCAGCCCATTTTACTTTTGTAATCAGATGTATTTCTAAGTGAAACGTTATATTCAACAACATCATAAAAGGAAATGGATTGCATTGTGAAAAGGGAAACCGAATGCAGGTTTGATGAATAAAATGCCTGATTAGTTCTGGCTATTAGTTAACATCCAAAAACAAAAGTTATTTCAGGAAAAAAGCAATTCATTCTGATTCATATTCTAAAGACAAACAGTCATTTCCTTGAAATAAATGAAGAATTGTTTCTAATAAATCTAGTAAATAGGGTGAATTTTGATTAAATGTTGACTTGCAGCCTCTCAGAATGTCAAAATAGCTCATTTTAGAAGCACTTGTGCAAATGTTAACCCTAAAAACTCAAAACTCATTTTATTGGCTCGTTCACATCAAGGACGATAACTATAATAGCAACTACAAAGCTGTAATAATCATTCTATTTCTTTACGAATAGTGGAGTCCAAACCACAACTTTCATTTATAAGGGCAACATATGGTAGTTTTTTTTTCCAGCTGACGAACAATGAAATGAAAAAATTAATTATATATAAAATCCAATATATAAGTATATTATATATATATATACACACACACTGAACAAAGTTATAAATGCAACACTTTTGTTTTTGCCCCCATTTTTCATGAGCTGAACTCAAAGATCTACGACTTTTTCTATTTGCAAAAAAGGCCTATTTCTCAAATATTGTTTACAAATCTGTCTGTTTGGGATGCTCTGGATCGGCATATACGACAGCATGTTCCAGTTCCTGCCAATATCCAGCAACTTTGCACAGCCATTGAAGAGGAGTGGACCAACATTCAACAGGACACAATCAACAACCTGATCAACTCTATGCAAAGGAGATGTGTTGCACTGTGCAAAGCACATGGTGGCCACACCAGATGTTGACTGGTTTTCGGACCCCCTGGACACCCCAATACAGTAAAACTGCACATTTTAGAGTTGCCTTTTATTGTGGCCAGCGTAAGGCACACCTGTGCAATAATCATGCTGTCTAATCAGCATCTTGATATGCTACACCTGTGAGGTGGATGGATTATCTCGGCAAAGGAGAAGTGCTCACTAACACAGATTTAGACAGATTTGTGAACAACATTTGAGAGAAATAGGCCTTTTGTGTACATAGAAAAAGTTTTAGATCTTTGAGTTCAGCTCATGAAAAATGGGGGGAAACAAAAGCGTTTGTTAATAATTTTGTAATAAACTTAACGTTTTGTTGATGTGGTTTTGTTGGACATGGAATATATTTGTTACAATTATCTTTTTTGATATGAACGGCCTTAAAAACTTGGTGCTGGAGATACGTGGTACTAGAGACTAGATCAAGTCCCTTCAGTTCTTTACTAACATTTACTCTTAAAAACTCTAAAATCTAATCAAATGATTTAACAGTTTAAATGCGTTTATCAAAGTAGGAAATATAATTAGTGCTCTTGAGATATGAAATGGAGGCTGGTCCGGATTGAATTCCCTCCGGGTCTGGACTTCGAGAAGCACTGCTCTAGATTAACAGAATTCAAAACAAGTAACAATTTCAACAGCATTTGATAGTTAGTCTAGTCCAGGGGTAGGCAATGTCCAACCCTGAAAAAAACCTCATCTGCCTGTAGCTCTAGTAATTATGAAGACCTTGATTAGCTTATTCAGGTGTGTTTGATTAGGGTTGGAGCTAAACTCTGCAGGACAGCGGCACTCCAGGACCGGCGTTGCCTACCCCTGGTCTAGTCTATTAAGCCTAGATTAGAGTACATAAAAAGTAAGCGAACACAAATCTACCAGAATCTCAAAAATTTAGACATATCTGTACCAATTCTTAGTAAGCAAGTATGCTGATATACATACATATTGCTAAAAAATTGTGTGAACCCTAATTGGTTTGACATCTAAGTCAAACAAGTCAAACTCAGACATCATTACTAGCCTCTGAAAGCGAGAATAGAAATCTTGTCAGGTTCAGTATTAGAGCTAGAGGCCTTATTATAAAAGCTTATTTAGTCTGAATGTCAAAAATGAGACTGATGAGTGCTGGGTGGCGTAGTTCCCTATCCTAGAGTGAAACGGACTGCTTGAGGATAATCCAGAAACTGATTCTGGACCAGCAGACCTCACACATTGAAGTTTACCTATTTGAGAAGTATGATTTATCAATAATGAAAAATGAATAAAAAAATTATTTAAAAAATGAAACAGACTTTTTCCTGTTCTTATGCTTCCCATCTAATCATACAGACATGTTAGTTTATATTTAGCCTAAAATTTGTTATCTGAAGCAACCTCTATTAGTTTCCACAATAACCACATTATTATATACATAATCTTTTAAATGAGCACTCTTTACATTTTAGTCATTTAGCAGACGCTTTTATCCAAAGCAATTTACAAATGAGGACAATAGAAGCAATCCAAACCAACAAAAGAGCAACAACATATAAGTGCAGTGACAAGTCTCGGTCAGCCTAACCCAGCATAGCATTTTATTTTTTAAATAAGTAGATAGAATAAAAGAAGAAAGCTAGTGTTAGTTTTTCAAGAAAAGCTAGCAGTTAGAGAATAAATATGCAATATGTCAATATGTCAAGTGTGTATGTGTTTGTTGTATTTATTTTTTTGATTGAGTTAGGCAGGTCATTCCATCAGATGGGAACAGTTAATGAAAAAGTCTGTGAAAGTGATTTTGTGCCTCTTTGGGATGGTACAGTAATGCGTCGTTCACTTGCAGAACGCAAGCTTCTAGAGGGCATATAAGTCTGAAGTAATGAATTTAGGTAAAGGGGTGCAGAGCCAGAGGTGGTTCTGTAGGCAAACATGAATGCCTTGAATTTAATGCGAGCAGCTATTGGTAGCCAGTGCAAATTGATGAACAGAGGTGTGACGTGCATTCTTTTCGGCTCATTAAAGATTAATCTTGCAGCAGCATTTTGGATTAATTGTAGAGGTTTGATGGAACTGGCTGGAAGACCTGCCAAGAGAGCATTGCAATAGACCAGTCTGGACAGAACAAGAGCCTGAACAAGGAGTTGTGTTGCATTTTCCGAAAGACAGGGCCTAATCTTCCTAATATTGTATAAAACAAATCAAACCGGGCAGTTTTAGTAATGTGATTGAGAAATTGTGCTTATCATTAATAACAACTCCAAGGTTTCTGGCCGTTTTTGAAGGAGTTATGGTTGATGAGCCTACTTGGAAGGTGAAATTGTGATGAAACGATGGGTTTGCTGGAGCAACAAGCAGTTCTGCAAGGTTGAGTTAAAGGTGATGGGCCTTCATGCAGCAAGTTGCATGCGAGTTGAGTGTCATCAGCATAGCAGTGATTATTACATGCTTGAATTGCATACTTGCCCCAAAGGATGAGATATACAATGTTCTGTGTTAAATTGACAGCATACCGCATATACTGTTTTTTATTTAACCCAAGAGTCTTATAAAGCTGCACTCACTAGGTCATTTCTACAATGACATCTATAAACTTTGCATCATCTACACTGAAGTAGGCCATTATTCATCCAGCACAACAAACAAAAAATGACCCTTTGGCCTGGCTATGTGGTAAAATGGAGGTATCTAGCCGTCTACTGTCATCTAGTGGTTAAGATGATGCAGCTCAACTCAAAAAGAGCAAGACAACAGAAACATGTTGGCATATTTATTTCAGAGTCCATTATCTGACAGTCCGTTTAGCAGCATAAGGAAGGTGTTGAGGTATTTCTATATTCATTTGCAGGTCATTCCAAAACACATTCATTCACATAGAAATACAGTATACAAAACTCATACAGATACATCCTCTTACACTCTTACAGTCTGTGGCAAATACATGGCAGTAAGCCTGTGCTTCTGGAGGAGTTTAAGGCAGACTCCCTCAGTGAAGAAGCTTTGGCTGTTGGGAGAAAAGACGAGCAGATGGTCAGGAAAAGGATCTAAATCCAGAGCTGAGACTCAACCACTTTGCTGAATTAAACCTTGATGATTCATCTTAACAGACTATCAATCTGTGGCTTCCTATACTTGTTGTTTTATCTAACACGGTATATTTTTATATTTGAAGTGTTTATGAATTAAGCTTTGCCAGTTTTCTTCTATAACTTTAATGTATTTTCTTTCCCTAACAAGAGGATTATATGACTACCAAGAGCTGGGGTCCGTTCTCCGTACGTTGCTAACTCAGTTAGTTGATTTGATTGTCGCCAATTTCGCTTTAGAACACTGAAGTAAAAATTTAAAGCCTGTACAAATACTAGAAATCATAAATATAAATAATTGAGAATAATGTAAAACAATTTTTTTTTACAAATAAATTAAAACATAGCATGTTTAATTTATATATTTATATCTATATACATTTATGTAGTTTTGGTCGCTTGGCTGTTTGCTTATAAAGGTTCTGAAGTTTTTCGTCAGGTCTTTTCTTAATGATATGATGTCATTACGATGCTGTCTTGCCGCCAGCCAATCGCTGCATTGCTGATCGTAGTTTCGAGTATCGATACATCTGCATCTTTTCGGGGGAGCGCAGTAATCTAAGACAATTTAATCCAGATATTTTAATCTAATACATAAATTCATTTGAAGAATCAAATTAGCCAGATACCAGTTATCACAATTAGAAGATCTCGCATCTCTCAAATCATCTCAGATGTATTAAGCGAGGTATGAAGAACGGACCCCTGCTTGAGCTTCCAGAACCTTAGACATTGGTCGCATTAGGTTATTATTTAACACATCACATCAAACAAGCACTTAAAGGTGCACTAAGTATTTTCGGTATTGAAGTGTTTTATACCTAAAGAAATCAATAGTACTTTTAAATGATGCGCCCTCACATTAGATTAATCATATCATTATAGCCTATAAAAGTATTTTAATTTGGGTAGTTAAAAACAATAAAAAAAACAACAAATATTAATATAAGCAATAAAAAAAAGAGAAAAATACCTTGATTTTGTAAGGGAACAATTATCGTTTTACATACTGTAACGGCCTATTATTTCTTCAGTTTTTCATTGCATGCACAAAAATTATAATATTTTACATAAAAGATTATAAAATGCTATTTAACGTATGATTTAACTGTTTTCATTACTTTTAGAATCAACAGAATAGGAATAGTTCACCCAAAAATGAACCTTTTGTTGTTATTTATTTATTAGTTATTATTTTGTCATTTGTCACTCTCATGTCGTCCAAACCTGTATAAGTTTCTTTCTTACATTTAATACAAAAAGATATTGAGAGGAATTTTGAAAAAACAAACAGAAATACTATGGAAGCTAATGGGTACCATCAACTGTCTTATAACCAGCATTCCTCAAAATATCTTCTTTTATATTCGATACAAGAAAAAAAACTCATACAGGTTTGGAACGACAGGAGGGTAACAGGGTATAGTAAATGCTTTCACTTTTGGGTTAACTATCCCTTTAATCTGTTTTTGGAAATTTAATAAGAAGATATTATATAAACAAATTCAATGTAAAAAAAACCTTGCCAACTAACTGAAATAAAATATGTTTTTAAGTACTAAATTAAAGTGTGTGTATATATATATATATATAAAACATATTCAATAACTTTAATAAGCAATTAACAAAAATTACTAAAGCTTAAGCTAAAATGTAAATTTTATAAAACCTAGTTTAAAATATTAGTAAAAAATATAGTATTTAAAATAAAATTTTAAATGAAATACCATTTTTTTCTATGAATCATATTTAGCAGCATATTTTAAGACAAAGAAACCCAATGATACAATGAGACATGCTTTTTTAAATATTAGATTTAATTTAAACTATTAATTAAATGAGATTCTTATAAGCTATTAAACACTGAATAAAAGATTTAATGAAAATTAAAAAAAATTACTGAATGCACCTTTAGTTAAACTACTGATGATAAATGTGTTAAACATACCGTCTGTGCACCTAGTTTCTTTTGCAGATTGTGGGAGGTTGATGCTGGTCTGCCATCCCCACCCCAGGCCACCAGGCTGGAGTGAGTTTGGGAGAAAGAGGAGAGGATATTGGGTTTAGGGGCACATGAACTGTTTTTGGAGGGAGAGACATCGCAGGTCTTACGTTTCCTGCCAGGCCCTTTATGCTCGTACCCAATAGCCCTTTGATTGAGCCCTAAGGCCCCTCCCTTATCAGAATCTGAGGAGGGAGAGGAGGAGCTGTGAGCGGGGCTTTGCTTAATCAGCCCCTTCATTTCAGGTGGGTTTGTTCTGCTTTCAAGTGAGTGTGCGCCATTAAATGGTCCATGCGGTGAAGAAATCGCAGTTCTGTTCAAAGAGGACTGGCAGTCTTTGTGGTGGGGAAGAAATAGGATTTTGGACTGTCCAGGCGAGTCCTTGTCCTCTTTGGGTGATTTTCGGCGCTTGCTGATTGTGGGACTGTCCTGAATCTCCCTGAAACCTGCTTGCAAAGCCTGTTTGTTGGTCCGATCCGCAGGTTTACGGGGCCGGGCGGGGCCTGAGGTCTTCTGGGCTTTCGGTGCTAGTTTGGCGGTGGCTGTAAGGTTAGTGGGCTCTGATTGTCCTGAGGTGCTTATCCTGAGAGTAGTGGTGCTGTGGATGGGTACTGAGCTGCGTGTGGCATCATGGGAATCGTAGGTGTTTTTGGTATTCAGGGGTTGATGAGAGCATAGTTCTGACACCTGAGGGATTTTCCTACAGACATAGGATATCCTTACAACAAAATTCACAGCCAAATAGAATAAAAAAAAAATTCTTACACAAATACATTTAAAAACAACCCATTATGTAATTAAAGAAATTATAGTAAATAAATTAATATAAATTAAATTAAGAACATAGTAATTATTCCTTGCATTTAATAATGTTAACAAGATTAATAAAAAAAATGTAAACAAGTTATTTTACTGAAAAACATTTGTAATGAAAATTAACTAAAATATAAAGAGATTAATTAAAGCACAAACATTAGATAAAAATAATCAGAAATATATATATATATATATATATATATATATATATATATATATATATATATATTTGTTATGATGATCATATTTAAAAAAAACAAATGACATTGCATTAAATAAGGAAAATACAAAAGTAAAAGGAATTGTAATAGTGCTCTTAGACTTCTAGACCTCACTGCATTTCATGCAATTGGCTAAATGTTGAGAGCACAGAAAATATAAGGCTTGTGAATGTCACAAGATCATCAGCTTGATGTAATAGAACATCTTACTTCCATAGATAACTGCTGAGGTGCTGCTCCATCATAACACTGAAAGCTGACCGCAGGTGGAGCAACCTTCGGTCAAACGCTAACACACTACGGCCAAGAACACGTGCCCCGAAGGTGCAAAGCTGGGAAGAACATGAGAGAGGAGACAAACATGGGTTCATTTTACTCTAAATGGGATATTCATTAGAAGAAATTGTATTTTTTTTTACTTTTATAATTAACAATCTTATATTAAGATTTGTGAGGATTTTTAGACTTCTTAATTTAAAAAGTGCTTACATTTTGATATGAAGAAAAATACTTACACCCAGGGGTTTAGGGTGCAAGGTGCTTGCTGGTAAATGAGCAAAGTCCTCACGGTTCTCCCCGTCACTCTCCTCAGTGGAGAGATCGGCTGAGAGAGACTCCACCTGCGGCTCCTCAGAGCACATCAACTCCTGCTTCATCTCTACAACACTCTGTGATGAATTCATGGGCCTGTAAACACACACACTCAGATAAATGTCCTGTCTAAGTATCACATAAGCTTTAAAGCTTCACTCTCCATTATTTAAAGGAAAAGTTCACACAAAATGGAAAATTCTGTAATTAATTACTCACCCTCATGTCGTTCCAAACCTGTAGGACCATTGTTTATCTTCAGAAGACAAATTAAGCTTTCTGACCCTGCATAGACAGCAACGCAACTGAAACATTCAAGGCCCAGAAAGGTAGTAAGGACATTGTAAAATAGTCAATGTGACATCAATGGTTCAACCTTAATTTTATGAAGCTATGAGAACTTTTGTGCACAAAGAAAACAAAAGTGATGACTTTATTTAACAACTTCTCTTTCATGTTCATCTTTGGCACGTGTTCATGAGAGTACCACAACACATGTGTGTGGTCCTGCTGACTACCTTTCTGGGCCTTGAATGTGGTAGTTCCGTTCCTGTCAATGCAGGGTCAGAAAGCTCTCAGATTTAATCAAAATATCTTAATTTGTGTTCTGAAGATGAACAAAGTTTGGAACGACATGAGGGTAATTATTGACAGAATTTTCATTTTTGGGTGAACTATCCCTTTAAATCACAGAATACAGAACTATAGACCTGAGAATAGAAGAGTTAGTTATTTGGCATTTGTAGTGCAGAGGCCTAATCTGAGACACAGAGGTCTCGTGGTGGGCAGAGCCTTCACCAGGAACCTCTCTAGGCAAAAGGGGGTGCTCTCGAGGCTTTGAGCTCATCTTCAGCTCCATTACAAGCTGGTTGAAAGGTTTCCGCCTCCCAACCACTTGCCGGCGCTGATGGATGGAATGAATCTGCAGCAGAGGAGATTACAGAAACACCAGCAAGAAATTAACGCTTTGGTCCAAAATCGCTACATTTTTTATGCTGGTGTACTTGTTTCTGTATATTAAATATATACTCACGTTACAGGTCAGCAGTCTGGTGCACAGTTTCTTTCTCTCAGGATCCATCACCCCGCAGTGCTTGTCCAAGTCACATTCTTTTTCTGAAATAAACAAATTGGTTTAGCCAAGAGGAAACATTGAAAAAAAAAAGAAAAAGTATATTCAAAATTAAATATTTACTGTAAAATACAGTAAGATTCTTGTTACAATATTTGAGGGATTTCTTTACACATCTTTAAATATTTGATTACTGTGTGCACTAAATTCAAAAGTTACAGTAAAGACCTTTATAATGTAACAAAAAATAGAATTAAAAAAATTTTTTATTATCTTCCATTGACCAAAAAAATAAAAAAATTCATGGCTTCCACAAAAATATGAAGCAACTAGATTTTGACCGATTTATCGGTTTTGTCGATTAATTGGCACCGATAGTTCATTGTCGCAACTGTCGGTTCTCTGCAAAAATCTATGCCGATAGTTTTCTGGTTTACATCCAATGCTGGAGTCGGTGAGAAACGTCCGCTGGCATTATTCAGTATGAGAGCGGCCTCTAAAGGTGGAAACCTCTGACAGCACGGTTTATTTTGACATGTGACACTGCGCGCTGCACAGAGAGGGAAACTCCAGGCTCGCATTTAAATACAGAAAATCCTGTCGCGGAACAGAGTGTCATTCACATAGTTTTCTATTAAATTACATCATATTTGTCCCAAATCATTGTGAATGTACAAAATGACTTCACCCTAGGCTATAAATTATGTATTGTGCATTTTCCAGCAAAACCTTTGTCTTTCTGTGGCTCTAAAAAGTCTGTATCCTTCATATAGAGAGCTATAATAGATCACGCTTTCTCTTTCAGCTTGCTCTGTTTTTTTAAACACGAACTTCAAACTCATTTATGCCACATTGTTCATTCTTGAAGCAAACTTATGTCCATTTGGTGATTAAATAAACTGTTTTAGACTGCCACTTGAACTGAACACAAAGTGTCTGGTGTGTGTGTGTGTGTGTGTGTGTGATACCTCTGAGCTCTAGACACTGCGCGCCTTTGCCCGGTGTGTGACTTTCTTTTTTTTGGATTATATAATTGTCAAATGTAAAAAAATAGATGCAAATAAAGGGTGCAAGTACACATATGATATCCATATGTCTGTAATTTGAATGCTATGGTCTTGTGTGGATATATAAAGATGGCCATCTTTAAGCATGACTGTTGAAATTAAATGGTAATACTTAACAATAAGAGTACATTCCTAGCATTAATGAAAACTGTAGAAGTATTGTTCCTTGTTAGAGTGTGTTCATTTCAATATTCACTATTAGCTACTAGGCTACATTTTTACATTTAAAGTTTCTTCTTTTACATTAGCAAACTATGAAATAACTTTAATAATTAATATAATAAATAATATTAATATTTTTATTAATTTATAAAAGTATGGTTCAGTACGGTTACTGCTTTTTTTTTAAATAGTGAAGCACTAGTTTTCTTTCAGTATCAATTGATTAATCCAGTATCGGCCAGTGTGGTCCAACCTAGCTATCGGTATCGGTAAAATCCACTACCGGTCGACCTCTAGAAGCAACACAACTGTTTTCAGCATTGATAATAATAAGAAATGTTTCCTGAGCAGCAAATCAGCATATTAGAATGATTTCTAAAGAAACATGTGACACTTTAGAGGTTGACCGATATGTTTTTCTCTGGCCGATGCTGATATTTAGAAATCAGGGCAGCCGATGGCCGATATATGATGATGATTTTTGGGCCGATATGTTTGGCCGATTTTCTTTCTTTCTTTCTTTTTCATCTCATAAAATCTAATCCAAGTAATAAGAAGTTAAAAATTAAACATTTATTAATTTCAATTATCTTTAAATGATTGAAAAGTAAACTTTTTTGGCAAACAAAGGGAATTTACTATTAAAATTTAAACATGTTAGAAATGTTGTGATCATTCCTTGAAAAAAATAAGTTTTCATAATTTTAGTAGTAGTGTTATGTACATTCTGCTGAACAAATATTTCTGCTGCATGGTCTTCAAAAAACCCGGACTTTTATTTTGACGTGTTGCCGTGAATACCTTCACATTTCTGTGTATCCTCCTGGGCCCTCCAAAAAAAGTTTTGTAAATGTAGTATTTTAATGTCATTACATTGTTTATACCATAAGAAAAAAAAAGAAAATAAAACATTTTTGAAAAACTATATTTTATTCATATTTTATTCTATGTCCTCTGTGGCAGACTCTAGGACTGAGTTTTTCGAAAAATAAAATGGCATGAATAAACATCAAACAGGCAAAATCAATGGGATTTTTTTAAATCACAAATACATTTTTAGGTTTCAGGATTTTTTTTAATAATAAACTTTGTTTAAGGATGATTCTCAACTATGTTATAAAATATATAACAAAATTATTTGATTTATAATTTTTTTATGCAATGTGTGTGTAAAGATTTCCATAAACTGGTTTTCCCATTAAACTCAGTGTATACACTATCTAATTTGCATATTAATGTGTTGCTGTTGGGACAGCATGTTGAAAAAAGAATTGTCATAATGAGAGTAATAAATGTCCAGATTTTCATAATAATATCTAATATTTCATAAGACAATTGATAAATAATGTATTTTCTTATTCAATTGTTATGTCTCCCAACATGCGTAATAAACATGCTTTTGGTCCTGGTGTCCTCTACAGAGGACATGAATGAAATTATGTCCTGTTTCATAACAGGAAGTCATATTTGAATTTGAAAACCCATAACATTTTTCTGAGATTTTGCTTTATGACAAACAATCTGAAAATTATTCAGATATAAATGACAATTACAAAATATAATAATATTTCCATAAGGATGTAAAAATCTTCACTAAATTCAATTTAGCCATCTTTAAAGACCTAGGAGAGGGAGTGGTCATGGTGAAACTTCCAAACATTTAGTATCCCTATGATGCCCTGAATATGCTCTGTACATAACATCCAACTGTGATATGTGAGGTCTCGGAGAAATTCGCTACAATAGAATGTCCACTACAGAGGCAAAAACTCCATAGCTGGGTCTCAGGAGGATATTATATGAGGATAGTTTTACTCAAATGAAACGGTGAAACGCTCATGAAATGACTCTCAGAGCAGTTCTGGAGATGTTGTTCGCATGTTTATGTCCTCATTGAGACGTCACGCGCGCTTCAGTGTGCGTGTGCTAAAGGAAAACGCGCGTCTCTGTCATACAGAGATATGACCATGCACGATTGAGTCCATATGGACCTCTGCTGGGTATATGTGGTCATTGCACTTTCTTTCTTTAACTGTAATTCCTAAAGTTTTTCCTCTAACCTGCAGATGGCAGTATTATATCCCTAACACATGGGCCAATATCTAGACACACTCTTAAAACAATCAATAAAAAATGGATTTAAAATGAATTTTAAGATTAATTTTAGACTGCCAGCAAGATCATGAATATTTGGAATATCATCCAAGTTAATGTACAATATGTCTGAAATAATAACATTAAAATAACAAGATTTTTTTTGTTCCCCATTATAAGTTGCATCAAAGACTTACTAAGGACTTTCTTGTAGGTTCTGCTGTATGTTCTTGGTCCGTGCGGGTGAGTGTTTGAGTCCAAACTTTTCTGGATTGGTTTCTCGACTGATGGGGCTGCTTTTTTTGGTGGCGTGGGTAAATGTAGAGGTGATGGAGGGTTTCTCGGGAAACTTTATCCACATGCTGAAGACTGGAAAATAACACTTGAATTAAATGACACTGGAATAAACAGTGGGCACTAGGGGCTGTCAAAAAAAATTCGATTTTTGAATATTCGTTGAATTTCAAATAGTTTTCGAATGCAGCTTGGGACACAAAATACGATGACGATGTGTCCTTGCTTTTAATGCTTTTTTTTTACTGTCCAGTTGAACCCACACGATGCGGTGCTGCTAATTCAAAATATTGCGGAAAAAGAGGACATCAATGTGGAGATGTTGTTGTTTACCTCAAAATTGTGACCAAGCCGTTCACACAGAACGCATATTTTTTGCATTTTCTAGAGGAACATCTATCATCGTTCCACTCGCATCTCACACAAGAGAGCCCAAAGCCATGTCAAATGAATGTAAGTTCAACTTTGAAAAAAACATGTAATTACTAGATTAAGAAATTAGCTTGCTAGCGAACGTGCATATTAACAGCATAAACATGAACTTTGCGATCATATGATTAAAATGTTAAGAAATAACATGTATCAGCAATGATAAATCTTTGAGTTTAAAGGAGCTCTGACAGAAAGCCTGCGTGTGCCCTGACAGAGATGCGCTGTTTTGAGCTGTGCTGTTTTCCTAAATGCATAACTTACATTTCACAGGTATATTCTCCATCTGTAAATATGTTAGAAAGCCATGGAAATATTTCCATTTTGCTGTCAGACATGCATGAGCTTTTGCTTTGAGATTCTCTGCCAAACTTCACAGACTTGGTTCTGAATGTGCACAGAGCACAGAGCGCTATGAAATATGAGCGCAATAACTCTGACTAAAATATAAATTTTGCTGAAATGTTTGTAGTTGGACATTTTAAACCTACAAGTAAGTGTATTTGTATGATAGCACTAACTGTGAAGTGACTGTAATGGGGTAATCAAAATAGCCTTTTTACTTAATTAGCCTAGTCTGTGCGTATTTTTGTTTTTTTGTTTTTTTTTTGTTTAGTAAATTTAACTTATTATTGTTTTTAGATCGCAATGTTACAATGTTAGAATGTAATGTGATTTCAACCCTTTTTGCACATTATATATGTCTACATGGTTACATTCACTTATTTCATTTAATCTAAATACAAAATACCGAGATATGTATCGTATATCAATCAGCCAAAAAATACCAAGATAGGAATTCGAATTTAGTTTTTCAGCCAATTTGACAGCCAGCCCTAGTGGACGGGTAAGATCAAGTTAAACTGCACTTCACTCCTCCTCACCTGGTTCCTTCACGTTGTGGTTTGTAATGTCCCTGGTGGGGAGAATGAGATGGTAGGACTCGTGGGGACCGCCCCTGGTGTCTGCTGTTTTGAACCTCACAAAGGCGTCCATGATCGGATGGAGGTCTCCACTGTTGGGGTCGGTCAGGAGAGCAGTTGGATGATGTGTCGTAGAGCTCGCAGAAGAGGCCGTGACGACGCTCACAATGCTTCTGAAACGCCTGTGGCTTCACCACCTGCCCACAGTGGCTGCACACCACCAGGAAGAAGTCATCATGTGCTGGGCAGTGGCCATATATTGACATGTCTGTGAGGGCAAGAAAAATGCTTTTATGTGTGGCAAGGGTTACTCTGAATGTAAAATCGTTTCATTCATAATCATTGCAAGCTGTCAATCATAAGCCTAACCCTCTGTCTTAAGAGTCATGGTTTCCATCCGTTTCTTCACATTTTTGCTGCACTCTTCCAGAGAGGACCCTAAAAGAGGCAGTGAAAAAAACAGCCCTTCAAAACAGGAAATTAAGCACTAAGCAAAGTCCATTCACACTGACACTCCTTATATATATATATATATATATATAAAAATTAAAACTAACTGCAATTAACTTTGTAATTTCAAACATTTTCAGAACCGTGTGTTCTTTATTAGAATCAGAATCTGTTCAGGGGCAAATTAAAAAGCATTTTTTTTCTTCTTTTCTGTAGCACAGGGTCTGTGAATTAGCTTGGTTAGCTTCTATTCTGAACTTGAGAAAATGATAGACAGACAGACAGACAGACAGACAAACAGACAGACATATATATAGTACCACGTATAAAAGAAATGTTGCCTTGGCAAAAAAAATATTGAAACTTTAACTAACATTAAAATGAAAAGAATAAAAACAAATTAAACATTCTAATAAATACTATTATGTGTATCATACTAAAATAACACTGGCGAGAACAAATGCATTGGAAACAATGTGTTTACTGTGCATAGAGGTTGACTGAGTCAGATTAGGAGCTAGTAGGTATGAAATGAAACCCGCATTTGTGAGTAGGATGGAAAACATTGTTGCCAAAAACAAAGCTTAGTGGTGAATTTTAACCACAAAAGTGACATCCTTTAACATGTTGTTCGCCTACATCTTTTCCAGCAGTTTTAGACATTGAATTAAGTTTTATTACATTTATGTACATATTATTTAATATTAATATTATTTATAACTTGTTTTAAGTCACGTCCAGCTCTTGGGCTATTGGACTTTCAGGGTGGGCTGTACAATTGTGAAGGTTGTTGAAGTAAAATTCAGGACAGGGTAATTCCTGTAGACCACAGACTGTTCTCTTAAAAGTTTGTTGAGGCCCCCTAGTTGGCCCTTGTCCCCCAATTGAGAGCTGCTTTAGACACACCATTAAATGTCAAAGCAACGGTGCTTAATGTCTTCATTTCTAATGACCACAGCTCAATGCATTCATTAATATGGGTCATTTCCTGTATTACATCAACCACATACACGAGAAAAGCAATTATTATTAATCAGCTGATAAGTAAGCTAGATGGAGTGAGACCAATTCAGTGTGCTATAGTATATCGAGGGGTGAGAACCACAAGAGCATAAGTGACATTTCACCAACATTACAGCAGAGCCAAAACAAAAGTTTTACCATAGTTTGATCTGACTTTGTTTACTGATTTCAATTGTTTATAATACAAATTTGTACACTCATGGATGACAGTTATTTTGCCAGTAGAAAGAGTTCATTGAGAGCTTTCATTTGATGTATATATATATATATCTCCATTTGACCAAAAATTTCACTTACGCCCGTCTGGATTAGAGATCGACCGATTTTTTTATTTGTCACATTTATACAGAGTATAACTAGCAGTGAAATGTGTTCTCTGTATTTGCGATCCAGCATGGCCACCGCATGTAACTTTTAAAAAGATTCACTTGTTTGAAACGCGCTAAACTATATAAACATTTACTATATAACCATTATTTTGCCAATAAACATCTCTATCGAAATTAATTATTTATTTTCTCCGCAAGCAATCACAGTTTGAGTATAGTTCTGTGTAAATAGATAAACCGCGCTGTCAGCAGTTTTCATAATCTAGAATGACAAAAACATTTTAATAATTCTGATAAAACATGCCAGTTAAGAAATGCAATAAAATACAATGTTTTGTTTGTTATAGCTTATTTCAATATTCAATTTAATATTATTCAGTGAATTATTCTCCACTCTTTAGCCTATTAAACGGCTTATAAACCTAATAAAACTGTAGTTTAAAATGATGTTGATATGACTTCTGTCCTTTATTTTCTCCATTTGAAAACATTAGACATTATTTTGCTTATTGTTAATATCAGGGTTGCTGATGATGCTTTTTATAAATAAAATGTTTTTATTGTTGTAATTTTAAGATTACATTTTACATGAAAATGTTAATTTTCAACAGTTTTTTGTTGTTGTTAAGATGACTGAAATGAGGAAAAACCAAAGTGAAGAATGGACTTACTTCACTCTGTTATTTATTTACTTTATAACAGTAAATAAATATTGGTTCCTCATATCGGTTATGGGGTACATAAACATACAAATAATCGGTTATAAAAAAATCTATATCGGTCAATCAATAGTCTGGATCTCACCCCTCGATACACCGATGTAAAAAAAAAAAACGTAAAAGCAAGGGTAGTTTGATGTGAGGATGCCTCTTGGTTGCTGGCTATTGCATTGGTAAATATCAGCCCAGCGTTTCATAATGCTGTCACCGCATGATAATCTTATATTAATGAGATATTCTCACAGCGAACGGAGTAATTATGAACCTATGAGTGTGTAAAAGGTTCAGAGGCTTATTTATCTTGATAGTTCTCTGGCCAGAGACTCGTCTCCAGCTTCACTTCCCGTCGAGCTAGCTGTCAGATCACCTAAGATAACGTACTGAACAGCATCTTTTAGCTTTAAAAACTCTAACCAACACGACAACGTCCTCCTTCCCCAGGCAATCCAGGCAGATTGTAAGATAATTATCAAAACTGTATATGTTAGTAAAGCGAATATTAATCGGCTAAACGGAGCGCTAGGACCTGGGAGATTTTCCAAAAGTACAGTATGTGGGAGTGCAACACATACGGCGCTAGGACCCGGTGGGGTCTTTGTTTGGGTCGTGGTGCCGGGTTTGCTCTCTTCAAACGAATCTATTTCCTGTGCTCGCTCGACGCGATTACAACCGAAAGTAACAAGAGCTCCACATTAATTTACTCACCCTCCGGCGTGAATGCGTTCGCTTTGTCGATCCAAGCGGTCCAGCTTTGCTCTACAAAGTCAACGATGGAAATCCGCCGATCTAGGGCAGCCATTATCGATTTAGCGCGTGCACGATCCACCACCATCACGACGGGAGCGCATTGCGACGTCATCTTGCGCGCTCACGACGGATTACCTTCTAGCGATGGGAGGTCCGACTCATTTGACCTATCGTTAAGCCCCTCCCCTCGAACGCAGACTAGCCAATGGAAGTCGAGTATCAGTTGCACGGAGAGCTTTTTTTTTTTACATGCAACTAGCAACAAATCTAGCGACTTCTTGGACAAATTTTAACGAGAAAAGGCGCGAGATCAGCGCGCACGCACCACTTTCTCTGCACCTGCTCTGTTCAGTGAGCGTCTGAGATTAGCCCGTTCTGTCAAAACAGATATTATGTTGCTTGCTTCTCTAATTTGACATGCAAATATAGCCGAAATCACAGCACAGGAATTGTTTTTGTCTTATCGTGTGTGTATTATTTGATTTCATCAGACGACGGCTAAATAAAGTTATAAATTAGGATTTTCGTGCAGACTGGCTTCTTGGAAGGGAGAGCTGGTTATTTATTCTTAATGGGCTGCGTTTCAGTCACGATTTCATATTTATCCCGTTGACTGACAACAGAAACAGTAAAATATATAAAGGAAAACAGTTTTACGGAGAATTTGACTGCATTAAAATACAGTATGAGCACAGAAAGAGAAACAAATGTAAAAGGAAATACAACTCCAGGACGTCGTTGATATGCTAATTAGGCGTATGACGTCATTTAGCGACTTTTCAAACTGGCTTCAGCTACTTTCCATGGAAAGAAATTGTCAACATTGTCTCCGACATCTTTCGGTTTCAGCGCCATAGAGAACCATTGGAAGATCCAAAGCTCGCATCGGTTTATGGGGTTTATGCTTCAAAAATGCAAAAACGATGTGCCTGGGGTACCTGTAACATTGATTCCAAGTATCCTGAGAGTATAAGCAATATCATTTATTTTATTCAATTTCTTGACTCCAAACAAAACAGAGCAAAATGTCCATAAGTATTCAACCCTAATCCCGATTAAGACTAAAATGTGAATTTTCTGGTTGTCAATTGTCATACACTCATTGTTACAGTTTTCAACTGCTCAAGCATTTAGATTTACATTTATGCAAACACTTTTATCCAAAGCGACTTACAGTGCATTCAGGTTATACATTTGTATTGTCAGTATGTGTGTTCCCTGGGAATCGAACCCACAACCTTTGCGCTGCTAACACAATGCTCTAACCACTGAGCCACAGGAACACTTAATCAAGCAGAATGTTAACGTTATCAGAGCCCTGCAGAGTTAAGACGCAACCCTAATTAAACACACCTGATCCAACTAATCAAGTCCTTCAGGCTTCATTGAAAACTGCATAGTATGTGTGTTGGAGTAGGGTTGGAACAAAACTCTGCAGGGCTGCGGCCCTCCAGGAACTGAGTTTGACACCCCTGAATTAGAAATTAAAGAACAGGTGGGCCAAAGAACAATACGATGCACAATAAAACAAATGATTATTTATTTAAGGCCTTGAAACAAAAACAGTCAATTCATTTTTACATCAGTCATGCCTGATATGATTTAAACATTGCTTAGGCTAACTAACTTATAAGGCACAGTTCATATAAGGCCATTTCAACCACAAGAAGCACAGTGGGGAAAAGTTATCTGAGATTATACTTTATAAAGCCAAAACAAACTAAACACAACAACATCAGGGAGCATCAGATTAAAAAAAATTATAGTTTGTAATTCAGTACATTTTGTTCATGTAACAAGTTCAAATGCCACGAGAAACATGACAGTAACATTAAAGAGATGAAATTTAACTTTTTAATGATGTGACTTCATAATAGTTAATTTGCTAAGGTGCTCTTGTACCTTTCTAGTATACAGCTTTGCTGTAGTGTGTAAAATACACATCTAAATTTGACCATATCTGAATATAATAGAGGAGATATTCTATAGACAAGGACCTTTGGTAGATTTGTTACACAGGTCAAGTTAAGTAGATTCATAACATACATCAGTCGACCGGGTGCTATGTAGCACCACTTTAATCCTGAAACAACACCTGCTTGATGAATGTGGATGTGACCTGCGGTTTAATTATGACTGTCCTGCTCCCGCTTGCTGATTGGCTGACTTGTGCAATGGCGTCTCCTTGTAAAGAAACCAGCAATTTCCTCCCCACAGGATAAGGTTGAGGAATCCAAATATCTACAAAGATTCATTTGATTCACATTACATAAATATCAACAAGAGTTAGCAGTAAAAATATGTGGCAAAATAGGATACATAAATCATAACTTAAGTAATTCTATTAAATTATCTATGCATGACGTCATGGGTTTAGTATTTTCATACTAGTGTGACCAGACGTGCCACTTCACGGGGACACGTTGAGCACAGGATTTCTAAATTTCCTAAAATAACCAGGTGTTGGTCGTTTGCGCTGTGCTGATTGATCGTTTTATGTAATCGGCACACACACACTGACAAAAATGTATAGCCTGAATACAGTGTAAGTCCCTTTGGATAAAAACGTCTGCTAAATGCATGTGTAAATGTAAAATAAAAAGTACCGCAAAAGCGATTTGAAAGGTGCCGTAGAATGCATTGATACAATATTTTGAATTGTATAAAATTAATTTGTATTCTGAATACAGACACCAACCCATCCCTGCACCACCTGAAACATATTACATGATCTGCCATTTTTGCTATTATGCTCACTTGTTTCTTCACAAAACCTGCAGAACTTCCGATGACTCGGCTGTGCAGGTTCAGCTGGCCTAGAACATGGGCGGTTATATGCAAATGTTGGGGGCGTAACTATAGTGATCCCGACTGTAACGTCACAGTCGGTGTTATGTTCCGATTCGCCTATTTTTCTGTGGTCTTTTGCATTCACAAGATTTACATAAGGAGGAAACAATGGCGTTTGAGGCTCACGGTATGTACATGTTCCATGTACAGAACTCTTATTATTCAACTCTGCCAAGGTAAATAGTTTTCCATTCTATGGCACCTTGAAAGCATGGAGCCACCTGCTCTGCTCTATAGCTCTCACAGTACTTTTGGGTTATACAATGATCGATCTGCGCAGTGCAAACAACCAACATCTGGTTATTTTAGGCAATTTAGAAATCCTGTGTTGAACGTCTCCCTGAGAAGTAGCACGTCTGGTCACCTTATGTAATTTACATTATAATCCTCTTACCACTGAGGAATTGAGACGGCCCATTAAGGGGATGTGCCCAGCAGAGCATTGGTTTTCGGGTTTCTTACACATGTTACTTAGTGTATTTGGACTGGTTGACAACTTCACATCTGTGAGGCCTTTTCCCCATGCAGATGAACACACCAGCCAGAGAAAAGCGAAGATCCCAGTTAACAGTAGATCCTAAAGAGAGTAATACATGTATATTGAAATGCATATGTATATACATTATTAAATGTATTATGAATTATATTATCATTGTTCTAATACAGGGGTGTCAATCTCAGTTCCTGGAGGGCCACAGCCCTGCACAGTTTAGATGGCACACTAATTAAACACACCTGATCCAGATAATCAAGTAAGGTTTATTTTAAAACTACATGGTATGCGTGTTGGAACTAAACTATGCAGGGCTGCGGCCCTCCAGGAAGGAGTTTGACACCCCTGTACTAATGTCAAATATCCTTTTTGTCAAATGTTTGGAATAATTACGATTCTTAATGTTTTTGAAGTCTTGTGTTTACCATGGCTGCATTTATACGATTAAAAATATAGAAGAAAAAAAATCTAATGAAATATTAATACAATTTAATATTTACAATTGTAATACATTTTACTTCAGTCTTTAGTGTCACATGATCTTTCAGAAATAATTATAATATGCTGATTTGATCCTCAAGAAACATTTCTGATTATTAATGTTGAAAACGGTTGAATATGTAATGTGGAAAAGGTGATCTAATTTTTTTCAGAATGTTTTTTTAATGAATGTTAAGTTAAAAAGAACTGCATTTATTTGAAACAGAAATCTTTTGTAACATTTCTTTCTTTATGGTCACGTTTGCTCATTTTAACGTGTCCTTGCTGAATCTCTTTTTTTAATCTTACATACCACAAATGTTTAAATGGTAGTGTATGACAGCTTCCATAAGATATTTAGCAGCAAAAACGGTTTTCAACATTGATAAAATAAGAAATGTTTCTTGAGAACCAAATTGGTTCATTAGATTGATTTCTGAATAATCATAGGACACTATATACTTAAGTAATGGCTGCTTAAAATTCAGCTTTGCCATCGCACAAATAATTTACAAAATACAAGACTTCTTTCAAAAACATAAAAATAATCTTAATTATTCCACAAGTTTTATGTTAATAAATGTTATCTATGCACCAATAGTTTATATTTAACACTCAAATGCCTTTACTTTATCCTCAGAACACTTTGTTTGGAATAAAAGTTGCAGCTATGGTAAAAACTAAAAACACCCCTGGTTTCTACATTTACATACAAGTGGAACTCTTCACACCACCACACAGTTCAGAAACAGCTCACAAAGATCATACAACCACGTGATGCTGAAATCCAGCATAATATTGAACAGGCTAATATAATGACTGACAGGAAGTGTATAAATTAATCTATCGGATATGCAGTGGCTGGCATTCAGAGTCTGAGTCAGAAAAGGGATATGAATTTAAAAGCAAACACAGACATAGTGGAGGTTTACAAACGCACACAGAACTCTTAAATGTTAACCTGAATCTATAAACACTCACAATGCTGGGGCCACGAGTAGATTCACGGTATATGTGCTGGTAACCCAGATACAACACAAGAGTAGCTGTGCTGTACAGGAAAGCCAGAGCTCCAATCGCTACAAAGAACTCGGCGGAAGATGAATAATCTCCAGTCAGTTGTTTGGTTTTAGACGCCGTTCCGTTGACTTCACAGTCTGGGACACTGTAACTATGGGTATTGAGCCTTTGTAACAAAGAATGATAAAAAAAGAAATTCAGAAAAATATATTTATTTAAAAACAATGCATTTCATATATGTGTGTTAATCATATTGTTTACCTAAAGGGATAGCTGAAGGATACATTTATTTCTTTGCTGTCACTGTACTTGCACTTGATGTTGAAACTGGTAGAGCCAGAATAACCCCCAGTCGTAGCAAAGGCAAAAATAGCAAATATCTGTAGATGGAATGAACAAATGTTTAAAGGAATATAGTAAAAATTGAAACCAAAGGAAGCATGCACATGATGAAACTGAACTAAGATCAACATATGAAGGAATGCAAATAATTTTCAAATAATTTGAATCATCGTTTTTAAAAGCCTTACACTCCCTGCGTCCCACTCCCAATGTGCATACTACCCACCCTAAATAGTATTGAAAATGACTAATATCACATAGAATTGAGGATGGATAGTACGCACATGGATAGTCTTACATTGCTTTCTGCTTCCTCTTTTTTATGGTATCTTTTTAAAAGTAGAAACGCTTATGTGGGGTTTAAAAACTTTAACATATGTATTATGGTATCTGGTAATCACCTTAAATAAGAAGAATGATAGGGGCATGCCATATTTGGTGACTTCAGTTATAAGAATAATGTTGTCAGTTTTTTAATAATTTGTGATGTACCTACACAGAATAGTGGGCTACATTAACTGAAAAGCACGTACCCATTCCAGGACACGTATAAATCCCAGGGGCTCTTTCAGAGGGCTGAGATCTAACCGAAACCCGCTCATCATGTTCTGCAAATAAAAAAGCCATCACATAACCGTTAAAACTGTCGGGAAATGGTGCGATAACCAAACATCCGGAAACATGAAGCGCGGCACATTTTTGCAGCAGTATTTCTCGAAAACTCTTTTCACACCAATTTCATCATATCTAAAAAAAAAAGTTGCATTTAGTTTACGCAAATAACAGTGTGTAAATCGTGAAGCGGTGGAAGTTTTGCTGCACTGAAGAAAAAAGGAAGATTGAGAAAGATTACCTTGTAGACACCAGACAAATATCAGAAAGTTGCCTGAGTTCCTTTCTCTTGTTTCTGCTTAAGACATGCTTTTGACCACGTGATTCGTGACGTGGTACCACCACCCAGACAAACTGAAAAAAGAAAACAAAACCTTTTCGATTTTAAACCTTTCCCTGTAACATCTTATCGTCATTTTGATCATCTTAGCTTGGAGAAATATTTTCATGCTTACAAACTGTATTATGCATAAATGTTGGCACATATTATTTGGTGACATATCTGGCCATTTGTTCTAGTCACCATAAAATTTATATAAATAAGTCTTAAACGTGATTTCCTGTAATTTGACCACTAGAGGACGCTCTTACCTAGATATAGTTCTTCTCACCCGAGGCAGCTCATTCATGTTCCGTGTTAAGTGTAAATCTGGCTTTTGCAACAAATAGCATATACGATATTTAATGCTTGCTATTACAGACTCTTTTTAACAAATTGGTATTAATATTACGTTAAATAATATTATAAATAAGTACCTTTTTGTATGTTTGCACTGTCTCCAGTTCTGAGTTTATACCTTATTCTTGCTATTAGCAAATGTACGTTTTTGACCTAAAATTTGTGAATTTGGTTTAAAATGACCCTACATTAAAGGGATGGGCCTAGTTCAACCAAAAAAATGATTCTTCTGTCGTTCATATACTCAAACTGTTGACGGCCATTGGTTTTCATAGCATGGAAAAATGAATACTATAGAAAACTGCGGTTACTGTCAACTGTTTGGTTACCAGCATTCTTCAAAGCAGGAGTTTCGTGTTCAACCGAAGAAAGAAGATTTTTAGGTGAACTTTCCCTTGTTTCCCATGTTGTGTAAAGCATTGTTGGGGATCATCATTAACACACAGGATGGCCTAAAATTCACAACTGATGGTGAAAAAGAACAGTCTGTCATTGGAAGTTTCTCCGGGGTAATAAAAGCTGTTTTGTATTCATCTTAAATTTGAAAAATTGCCTAGCTCTCAATAGATAGGAGGTGCCCAGACAGTCATAGGAATTCAGGTCACACCATCTTTACTTGTGTGACAGGTTTTTCCACCCATTCAGAATTGTATTATGCACTGCAAAGTTAAAAAGGCATTGGGCTGACATTTAGAATCATAATCTTCCTTGCATTATGTCCATACTTCACTTCTTTAGCAAATAGCAAAATGTTATCCGTTAATAGAGAAGACAGGATAATATGAATGGGAAGCACGTGGCTCTCGGCCAGCAGTGCAGATCTAGAATAAGCATGACTGCAGATAAGAATTACAGTGAACTGATGTGACTCACAATAAACCTTTTTTTCTCCTGTGTCACATGGTTTGTGATCATGGGATAGGCTATTCCATGCCAGAGCCTGCCATGCACATGTAGGTTACACTCACAAAATAAGTAGTAATAATATAATCTTCTATGGTTTGCTACATAAATACATTGTAAGAATGTGGGTGAAATGTTATTTAACTTTAACACATTGAATGCTGAAATCTAAACTGTTAAACAGTTTAAAAGGACAAACGGTGTTAAAAATTATCACAACTAAGCAACTGACCCTTCACTTTGTTGTATTTTACATGTTCCCATGTGTCTTCAGTAACAATGAAAAATATTTTTGGAGCAATACAATGATAAAATGGTTAGAATCTGGGGGAAGATGCACTCAATTAATCTATTATTATATGAGTCACAGAGACTTTGATGATAATGCTTGGTTATGTTGTAGGCTGAACTGTGAAGTGCATCCTTTCTTTCATGATGCACATTGGAAAACTACACAAAATTTTCGACTGTGATCTCACTGAGAATATTGAAAATATGAGTCATGCACTTACTATTGTTTAGACATTAAATTATTTTGCTGGTATAAAAATAAGCAGAGCATGTATGCAGCTTTTGGCTTCTAAAAGCAACTGCTTGTGCAGTCATTTACATAAGAAAGATCATGCATGGCTTTGGTCACATTATTTGAGAATAAAAATAATTAATAAAGAATATTGCATGGGCAATAAAAATACTCGAATAATTTGAAAAAGCACAGCAGCATATCTTGCAATATTTTTAAAGTTAAAATTTTTCATGTTGAATAGGTCTAAATGAAAGTGGGGACAGTATTGTATTATAGCCGCTATACTGATATTTCACCGAAAATAATTTTAAACTCATGTTTAAACATGATTCTGTCATCTGAAGTGTGACGTGTCAAACTAACTTGACCGCACAGGCTCACAGAGGCATGTATGTCCAACCTCAGACCAATCAGAATATCGCACCAGTCGCTGCAGCCAATCAGGAGCAGGCACTGCAAGGTGCATTCTTTTCACCTTTATTATTATTCGTTTTTTTGGTTGTCTTTTTTGCAAGTGTTTAATACGAAATACTGTCAAGGATACAGTCTGTTAAAGCAGCTTGGTTGGTCTGCAATTTTATTTGTGATCTTGGGAATTATAAGTTGTCATTGATCAAATAAAAAGGGGCGTTGATGTACTCTCTAGGAGGCAGCACTATGAGCGGTAACGTTAGGTACTAGGGACATTTCGCTGTCACGAGCAGTCTGTTTTTGTTGATAACGTCAGCAGCCGCTCTGGAGGGAGAATTAGTGCGTATTTAAACAGCAACAACAGTCGTGTTGGAAATACACCGAAGACGAAATATGAGAGGCCTAGGATACTTTATTGCACTTTTATTCTTTCCTATGACATTTGGTATGGATTTCCATGTGGAACCAGGATCCTATAACGCGCACCGGGTGTATGTGAAGTCTCCCGTAGCCGACAGAAGTCTTATCGGGACGGGATCGGATGCAGATATTTCTCGTATCCACCATCACATCCAGAAAAGGAGCGCAGACGATGGACCGGACTCCTGTAACGGGTTGTATGGATTTGAGACCAAGTTAACTAGCAATACGCACAACGTAAGTTCACGCGAAGTACCGATGCAGCCCGTAGTTGTGTCTCAAAACCTAGGGATCTTCCCCTAACCCTAACTAAACAGCATTTTGTGTAGACAACTAGACAACATATGTGCGTTCAATCCGAGAGTTCTCGTGGAAAACCGTTTAAATATTTATACCTTAATACTAACTAGTAACGTTAAATGTTTTATGTTATGTATTATGCAAATGTTTACGTTAACACTTATTTAATTTCTTGTAAATTAACTCAAACAATGAACTATGATGATTGGTTTCAAATTAATATGAAGATATTTAATAGTAGACTGTATAATGATTAAGGACTAGTAACTAGTAAGTTAACAGTAAAACCAGGGGCCGGTTGTATAAACTGTTTAGACTAGTCTTAAAAGTTAGTCATCTAATTTGTTTTCTTCAAGACTGGTCACAACTTTTAAAATTCAGTTATGAAAAGGTAGGTCTTATTTGTATTAGAAAAGTATGACTGACTGCCCCTTGGCAACTGCTAGTTGGTCAAACTAGTTCTTAAGACTTAACATGTCTTAACATGGTGGCTAAGTTTATGGCACTGGCCCCTGGCACGGCAGTACTTGTTGTTTCTAAATAATACATGGTAAAATGTTCTTTAAAGCTCTCTAGATTATGTAAATAATGTAAAATGTGTTTGAAAATGCAAATTTTCATTTTTCACTAGAATATTTTCAAAACGAAAGTACTGAGTGATACGAAGACGCATAAGATTGCTTTGTTCTCAATTTTTCTGTAGTTACTATCATAGCCCTCAGAGTACGTTTTCTTTTTCATTTGTCATTCATTTCACAATATTAATGGTTGTGTTTGAAGTTCCTCTTTGACAAGTAAGTGTGGTGTGGATTGCATAAGTTGTAGAACCAGTTAAGCTGGGATGACAACCTCTTTAATTAGCCCTTTTCCAACCAGTTAGGCCTTTTCCTTTTTAATGCATGTTAATACATTTTTAGTAACCATATACTTTATAATACAAGCAAGTCTTAGTATTACAAGATGGAGCAGTGAATAACACTGACACAAGTTATTGCAATGTAAAGTGACTTCCTTTTGTCAGAAATATTTTTGGTTGCGTGCTTCTTGTCAAGAGGAGTTTGACGGTTGGGTGAAGCTTCATCATCTCACCTCCTCTACCTCACCAACGCTCAGATAAACTTCCTGTGATTATTACTCACAGATGTGTTAACCATTTTTTTTTTAAATGCTACTGTGGTATATCTTATCACGAATTTACAAGAGGTGACAGGAACTACCACAGAAGCTTTAATCAAAAGAAAACAACCTCAAAGTGTTTTAGGATTATGTTTGCACTGAACTTTAGGTCTTTATATAGTGTTTGTATTTACAAGTGCATCTCAATAAATTAGAATGTCGTGGAAAAGTTCATTTATATCAGTAATTCAACTCAAGTTTTGTATTCCATTTGGAAACCAAGGTCCTAGAGTCTGAGGAAGGGTGGAGAAGCTCATAGCCCAAATTTCTTGAAGTCCAGTGTTAAGTTTCCACAGTCTGTGATGATTTGGGGTGCAATGTCATCTGCTGGTGTTGGTCCATTGTGTTTTTTTGAAAACCAACGTCACTGCATCCGTTTACCAAGAAATTTTGGAGCACTTCATGCTTCCTTCTGCTGACAAGCTTTTTAAAGATGCTGATTTCATTTTCCAGCAGGATTTGGCACCTGTCCACACTGCCAAAAGCACCAAAAGTTGGTTAAATTACCAAGGTGTTGGTGTGCTTGACTGGCCAGCAAACTCACCAGACCTGAGAATAGAGAATCTATGGTGTATTGTCAAGAGAAAAATGAGAAACAAGAGACCAAAAAATACAGATGAGCTGAAGGTCACTGTCAAAGAAACCTGAGCTTCCATTACACCTCAACAGTGCCACAAACTGATCACGTCCATGCCACGCCGAATTGAGGCAGTAATTAAAGCAAAAGGAGCCCCTACCAAGTATTGAGTACATATACAGTAAATGAACATACTTTCCAGAAGGCCAACAATTCACTGAAAATATTTTTTTTATTGGTCTTATGAAGTATTCTAATTTGTTGAGCTGATAGTGAATTGGTGGGTTTTTGTTAAATGTGAGCCAAAATCATCACAATTAAAAGAACCAAAGACTTAAACTACTTCAGTCTGTGTGCATTGAATGTATTTAATACCCGAGTTTCACAATTAGAGTTGAATTACTGAATAAATTAACTTTTCCATGACATTCTAATTTATTGAGATGCACCTGTATGTTCAGTTCTAGACAGGGTTCAGAAACACTAGATGGGATTAGAATATTTAACTCCTATTTGAAGGGTCACCGATGAAGCCCAGAACAAGAAAGTGCAAATATTTTAGTCAGTTTACTTTATTCTTTCTAGAAATACTGTGGAGAAATAAAAGAAGAGATAGTCAGAAAACTAGCGATTTGAGATTTTCACATGACACATTTGCTTTAACGGTGTAACGGAACTATATAATTTGACTTTTTAAACAGATCAATGATTCAGCTCCTTATTTAACTTTTATTTATTTATTTATTTTTTATACAAATTACAAAATACCTAAACCAGTAGTTCTCAAAAATGGGATCTTATGACAAATTAAATTGTTTAATGCTTTTGATATATCCACAGTTTCTGTTAATAAAACGTTTGTCATAATTCAGCAGAAAACACAGAGGAAATATCTTCAAATAGTGTGTTATATTTATTATATATGGGGGGGGGCTTTAAATAAAAAGTTGAGTCACTTGCATTGTCTAAACCAAACTGATGATGAAAAAATTATACAGTGTTCATATTATCTTCAGTTTCACAATTTATTCCATTTTTTATCTCTGTAATTTGTCAGATCAGTCTTCATTGCACTATTTTGAGTTCCACGGTTAATTGTTTTGAATATAGTTGCTTGGTTTCTGATTCAGTGTTTTGTTTAAGCTTAGCATGTGTTTTGCATTGGCATATAGTGTCTTTCTAGGATGTGCAATAAAACCCTTAATATGTGTGTGTAAAAACTCTTATAGTTTGTTCATGATGATGCATTTTCAGTATTGTGTTTGTTTAACATGAATAAAATGTGTTTCTTTCAGTTTACCTTTCAAGATATCAGTCGGTCTTTGTCTCTGGCCTGGGTGGGGGATGGAACTGGGGTGAGTTTCACTTTTGATTAATTATGTGTACACACACTATCATATGCTTGTCAATTCTGAGATGAAGTTGCCGGAAGAATCTTCCACCATGCTGCAAGTTCCATTCAAGGTTAGAGGAGGACTTTTTTTAGCTTTAGGTTTAAATTTAGATGGTCTAGATCATCTTCCCAGATCTATTTGGCTGTTCACAAGGCTCACAAAGAAACATAAACACAACTATTAATATGGCCGAATGCAAACTCATAACCAGTTTGACCTCTCTCATGCCCCAGTGCACATTCAAGGTCATGTCGAGAAGCCCTTATTTTTACTCTGCCCATTACTGCAATAAAAACAATGCATACACTACCATTCAAAACTTTAGTCTGCAAGATTTCTTTTTTTTTTTTTAAGAAGTCTCTTATACTCCCAAGACTGCATTTATAGGATCAAAAGTATATTAAAAACCGTAATTACAGTTTAAAATATCTGATTTAATATGTTTTAAAATGAAATGGTATTATTCCAGTCTTCAGTGTCACATCATTCTTATATGCTGATTTTCTGCTCAGGAAACATTTCTTGAAGATTTCTTCATGTCATCATGTCTCAATCTTAGGTAGTGCTGGCCCTGACAACATTTCAGATCCCAATAGTCTTCATGCGATTCGGTCAGTCTAAACTGTACAGGAGGTGAGAGCTGGTTTTAATCGTGTGTTTGTTCTTGTAATACCAATATAGTATTTGCTTTACTTCATTTCTTTCTCAATCCTCCACTCTTTGTGTCAGTGAAAACTATGGAAAATCATTTGAGGATGTCACAGAACTAATCAACAACACCTTCATCAGCACTGACTTTGGGATCACTATTGGTCCGGAAAACTCTGGCAAGGTGGGCAAGACATGTCAAAATGTTTCTCAGACTGCTGAATTGACCTGTAGATATTTAAATCCAGCTTCTCAATCCCAGTAAAAATAGACCAGCTGGACTTTCTGTTCTTTGCTGATGTTTCAATACTCATTTACACAGATTTGTGACAGCGCTTTAAAGTCCTGATATTCTTTCCCACAGGTGATCCTCACGGGAGATGCTTCCGGAGGCAGTGGTGCCAGAATTTTCCGTTCTAGCGATTTTGGCAAGAGTTTCATCCACACAGAATTGCCCTTCCACCCACTGATGCAGATAATGTACAAGCCTCAAAACTCCGATGTTCTTGCAGCCATCAGCGTCACGGTGAGAGCCTTTAAAACACTGGTGTTATTTCCTTATAGACTGAAACTTGTTGACATTAAATGGAAAGTTACTAATAGCCATTTGATTAGTTTAATAAGTGTAAATGTGTACACTTATTCCTGAAAGTATGAATTAGTTTATCTCACAGTGAAGTTCAAACATGCCATCAACACATTGGGTTTCCTGAACTGATAAGAGTTCTTGAGTTGTGTTTATGTAAATGACATGATAGCATATTAAATATTGTAAATATTTGCTATCCACTTCCTCCTCAAGTATATATATTCAAAAACAAGAATATAAAGGGCTACATTCATATTAGCTTTGAATTTTTATGCTGTTCAAGTGGTGCATAATATCATAATAATTTACATAATATAATTTTACTGCTGTTGTTTCAGCATGATCTCTGGATCTCTAAAGACTTTGGTGAAACATGGAAGAAAATCCATGAGATGGTGTGTGTGGTCAAATGGTAAGCTTTTTTATGATTTGTTAAAACTGCTCTAGGAATTAATTTGTGTTTGTGAAGACACGAGGGGTTCAGGGTGGAGTGACATTATATAGTTGGGCCTGTTTAGATTTATGTTTTGACCAGAGTTCTGGATCTTTCTTTTTACGGCTGCACATCCAGGACACACAAAACACAAACATGCAAATCTGGCCACCATGGCAGCAACACGACACATTCTCTGCTGAGTCACCCTGGTTTTCCACACGGCTCAGCTTTCAAATGTCCGAAGAAGCTTGCCTGCTCCAGATAAACTGCTGCATCAAACTTCAGTTGAATTCTCCAGTTATTTAACTTGAATTCAACAGTCTTTTATTTATACACTTGAGCAGGAAGTAGTTATGATAACAAGGAAGTTCAGTGAAGCTAATCATTCATTTACAAATGTAATGTTTGACCAAGGCTGCCAGATCTGTTTGTGAACTTTTTAGTTTTTATATGTTCCTGTGGCTCAGTGGTAGAGCATTGCGTTAGCAGCACAACAGGTTGTGGGTTCAATTCCCAGGGAATACACATACTGAAAAAAATGTATAGCCTGAATGCACTGTAAGTTGCTTTGGATAAAAGCGTCTGCTAAATGCATAAATGAAATGTGTATGTATACTGTATAGTTCCTTTATTCCTCCTCTGAGCATTCCTGACTGTAGGTTAGTTTCATTCTCAGTGGTCCCTGCAGCCTTCCGGGTAACCTAGTTTTAAAAAAAGAACAGTATCCCACCTTTTTCAAAAGACCGGATCAAAACGGCAGTAGGAAACTGGGTCAGATCAGTCAGACTTTATCTTGAGGGCTTGAGTCTATAGTGTATGGCATTAGACATGAAAAGGAGATGCCAAAGTCACACATGACTTCAGAAACCAGAAAAGTCACACCATGCAGTTCCTTTTAAAATGAAAATCATATTCATATTTAAATTAAAATTTCAAGGAAGTATCAATATAAGTGTACAGTTTCAGAAATGGAGCAGTTAGGCTTAGACACTTTATCTAACTTTATTAATTCTAACTTGATTATTTATGCAATGGCAAGAACATTGACAGAATGGAAATAAAGTGCTAAAGTGGGTGATTGAAATGTTTAATTTGAAATGGAAATCTGAAATTTGATTTCATTTATCATGCAGATTACTGTTATTTTAAAGAGGGCTTGGAATGATTTACTGATACCACAAAACATCTCAGAATTCATTCGAATCTGGTGTTAAAGTGTTGATCGTGCTTTTTTCTTGCCACAAATGGTATCACTTCCTGGATGATGAAGTCATTAGAGTACCAGAATAGAAAATGATACTTATGAAAAACATTACTGAGAAGAAACCTATGAAATGATTATAAGTTAAAGGAGTTTGATTACAATAAAACCATTAAATTGTAACAAAAGAAGATTAACTAATAGAATTTCTTACGAAATTGTAAATGTAATATTTTTCCCAATATAAGAAAATGTACAGAACGAAATGGCGCATCATTTTTATAGTATCATTGAGAGAGAGTATATATATATATATATATATATATATATATATTAAACTTTTAGGATTGTTTATTTCTTTGTGTATATAGTTTTTTATCAATTTGATTAAAGTTTTAGTTATAGTTGTTTTTGTGCATCAAGTAAATGAAAATAAGAAATACTCCTTTGGCAACTAACTTAAAATGTTTTTTAATTTGAGATCAGTTAATGCTGATTTAATTTCAAATTTTAGTTTTAGTTAACTATAACAACCCTGGTTTGTTGGTAATATTGCAGCAGTGTGACAACCTGAAGATGCCTCAACCTGAGTCACTCCCTGAAGTCTTGTTTTAACAATACGCCATATGATCTCAGACAATCCTAGCTATCCTGTTACAACAATGCCACACATTTTAATGAGGGAATCCATCGCTATGTGACCAGCTTCTTGTTGCATTGTTCATATGTTATTTATGATTGTCACAAACTATATCATCTTCCTTGACATTTTAGTGTGCAGCATGTTTGCACTTATGTTTATTAAGTGAACTGATCTGACTGCTGTTGTTTTATGAGGTCTCTTGGGTTTAATCTCATGGATCAATTCTCTCTTTCTCTTTTCCACAGGGGAATGGATACTCTGTTCTTCTCCACCAACCTTAACGGATCCTGCTGTGAGTAATATTTATAGCTTTGTTGATCTAAGGTGAGGTGACATGAATGTGTGTCTGTATATCAATTTTTGTTTTATATCCTTGTGCATTAGTCACTGCATTGAAATTGAGTTATTCTAAATCTAACATTTTATTTCACAATTAATTTGTATTATTTGCAATAACAGCAGGTAATTCACAATAATCAGTTCATAACATATAGTGCAAAAAATATATATATTTTTATTTATTTATTCGATTTTCATTTGAATTCGCAACAGCAATTGACTAAAAACCAAATGTTTTAGTTTGCAAAATATGTGAATACTAGTACATGATCGGCAAATATGGCGATACTGCACTGACAGTCCTGTCAACTGGAGCAATCCTCTCTCACTCTGGTCCTGTCAGTGGCCATCCTTACCATTGAGCCCAGTTGAGTGAAAGTGTACACATTTGCATTTCTCTTTCCTATTTTTGGCAATGAGTGCATGTGCTTTTTTTGCTAGGTGATTGCACCAGTGTCAGAGAGGATGATGCAGCATTCTGCGAGTGTTGTTGCTCAAGAGCTCATTAATATTGTTTAGATTAAATGATGTTAGAAGCTTTTTGAATTAGAATTTAACATCCCACAGTAGATTTGAGTCAGAAAACTTTGCGTTAATAATATGGAAAAGCAGACCATCTGTAGGCCCAAGCTGCTTCAGTAACTAATTAACCCATATATTTCTGTAGTAATGTTACTTCACTGTTTGAGTGTTTTTGTTTTTGTTTTCAGATGATAAAGGGGTGCTGGTGCTAAGAAAGTCAGCTGACCTTGGTGTTAACATTAAGACAGTCGCCGAAAGGATCTACTCCTTTGGGATCGGCGGACGCTTCCTGTTCGCATCAGTCATGGCTGGATCAGGAAACATAATGCCGTCAGCATCTGAGGTGTGTGAATGAGGGTCCCTCTGAGTTTGTGTTGAATGTATGAATGTGATGTGTCAACTGTGTGCATGTTCTTTAGGACATGATACGGGCAATACATGTGTCAGTAGACAAAGGTGAGACGTGGAACATGGCACAACTTCCTCCTGTCGGCCATGAGCAGTTTTATTCAATACTGGCAGCCAATGATGAAATGGTCTTCATGCATGTGGATGAACCAGGAGGTGAGTTTTTGCTTTTTATTTACCAAAACTATAATACATGTGGTTACATTACAACCTAACATTTCTTATTGTATAAATCATCATAATGTAACCTATGCAGCTGTATAGACCACTGGCTTATTCAATTCAATTCAAGATTATTTGTATAGCGCTTTTCACAATACAATCGTTACAAGAGCGATTCGAAAGCATACGAAGCAGTCTGCTCTCTATAGATGTGTAAACTGAAAACGATTTGAGCTTTATTAGAATTATTAGCACCGATTTATTGTGTTGGATTATATTTTGTTCCTTTGTGCAGTGGCTCAGGAGTCTTTGAATCTGTATAAACGTCAAGAAGCTGAAAATATAAAAGCAGTTATTATTATTTTTGGAGATTATGTAATCTTGTTAAAATTAATTTCATAAAATTGGTATCAGAAAAAGTATTGTTCAGGAACCGGTATCGAAGTCAAGGTATCAGTATCGGTATCGATCTCAAAATGTTTTGAACGATACCCAGCCCTATAGACCTCAGTGTTTCTGTGTCTTTTAACTGTATTGTGTGTGTGTTCTTTTCAGACTCTGGGTTTGGCACCATCTATGTATCAGATGACAGAGGCACTGTGTACTCCAAGTCTCTAGAACGCCATCTGTATACGACCCCAGGGGGGGAGACAGACTTCACCAATGTCACTTCTCTCAGAGGAGTCTTCACTACTAGCGTGCAGACTGAGGGTATGACTACATTCTACACACAACGGACATATGCTTATAGTCTGTGTGTGTATTTAACATCGATCGCTCCAGGGGGACTGCATCACTTAGTATACTTGAAACCGATATGGGTAAAAACAGTATATCAATACAGCAATAGCTTGCTGTTTACTTTCTAAATATAAACCTGAGAATGCATATGATATTTAACATTGCATACACTGCTGTTCAAAATATTGGGGTTCTTTTTTGTTTTTGAAAGAAATCTTATATGCTTGCCAAGACTGCATTTATGATTAAAAATACAGTAAAACAGTAATAATTTTCTGTTTTAATATATTTTAAAATGTAATTTATATGTGATGCCAAAGCAGTGTTCATTTAACATCATTAGATATTATTATAGTTTTTCATAATATTAACTATAGTTAACTATAATAACCATGTGGCAAAGCTGAAATTTCAGCAGCCATTACTTCAGTCTAAAAATAGTAGTGCTGCTTAATAGATTTGTGGAAACTTATATATTTTTCAGTATTCAGTATTGTCTGATGAATAAAAAGTTCAAAAGAGCAGTATTTATTAAAAATGTATTTAAAGATTTTTTTACATTTATAAATGTCTTTACTGTCACTTTTAATAAATTGTTGTCAATAAAATGTGTTCTAACTAAATAAGAATATTTATTTATTTTAATAAATCTAACTGACCCAAACTTTTAAATCGTAGTGTATATATAATTACATGTATAAATAATACATAAAAATAGTCAACTAAATGTGAGATCAATTGATTCACATGACCAAATTCACCTTAGTTAGGGCTTTTCTAAAATGATTTCTCTTTTCTGCTAAAGACGGCTCAGTACAGACAGTAATATCGTTTGATCAAGGAGGTGAATGGGTTCCTTTGAAGAAACCAGAGAACACCAAGTGTGATTCTACAGCCAAGGATCCAGAAATGGTAAGAACCACTTTTAAGGGAAGTTGTAATAACTGGGCACATGTGGCCAAATAGTTAAAATGCTTGAGAAGACTCCCTCTAACAGTATGTCTTTGTTTAGCCTTTTTAAATTTTTGTACTCACCTTGTGTTGTCTTCCTCCTGTGCAGTGTAGTCTGCATATTCATGCCTCATACAGCACCTCCATGAAGCTGAATGTTCCCATGCTGCCTCTGAGTGAACCTAATGCTGTGGGACTTATATTGGCTCATGGTAATGCACGCACACTTATTAGAAACAGTCTAAAGTCCAATTCCGTTCTGTGACCAATTGAAATATTGTAGTGTTTTAATTTAATTGGTAGTAATAATAACTTGCATTGAACAAAATAGAATTGCCACAGAATTGCAAAAACAATGACTTTTCTTTTTCAGGCAGTGTAGGTGACGCAATCTCACTGATGACTCCTGATGTGTATGTGTCTGATGATGGAGGCTACACCTGGCTGCAGGCTCTGAAGGGGCCGCACCATTACGCCATCCTGGACTCAGGAGGCCTGCTGGTGGCCGTGGAGCACAATGAAGTCCTACCCATCTCTGAGATTAAGTGAGCAACCCCCCTTCAGTGTCAATTTAGTATCAGATTTTATTGTATTAATTCATATTTTGAAATTGTATTTTATTACATCGAGTTAAACTGAATGCTAAAGGTAACTAGCTGAAATAAAACAATAAAATAGCTGAACTGCATATTTGCCAAGCTGAAAATATGCAAATATGCAAAATATATCGGGTAAAACAAAAAACTAAACTAAACCGACTAAACTAAAAAGCCTGCTTGTGTGTCTCTCAGGTTCTCCACCGATGAGGGGCAATGCTGGCACGTTTATAAGTTCACCCAGACGCCGATGTTCTTCACAGGGCTGGCCTCAGAGCCTGGTTCCCGCTCAGTGAATGTCAGTCTGTGGGGTTATGATGCTCTGATCAGCCACTGGGTAACTTACACCATTGACTTTAAAGACCTGCTGACACGTACCTGTGAGTGACCACTTCTCTTGAATCACACAAAATCCAAGGCACGTTACACTTTATATAATTCAGTTGAGCACAATGTAATCTTTCTGTCTGGTTCCCAGGCCAGGAGAATGATTACGTTCAGTGGCTGGCACACTCTGACGACCTCAGCGACCCAGACGATGGCTGCATGCTGGGTTATAAGGAACGTTTCCTGCGTGTGAGAAAGGACTCTGTGTGTTGGATTGGCAGAGATTACATAGTCACAAAGCAGCCCACGCTGTGCAGGTGTACACTGGATGACTTCCTGTGGTGAGTGGGAACAGAAGTTATAGCTAGCTAGTTAGTTTGAGGGATGGATTTTGTTTCACTTAAGTTATTTTATACACATTTGTATTTCATCTTTATAATATTTTAGTTTATGTTTAGCAATTCAGTTTCAGTTTAAAATGTTGATGTTAATTATTTTATTTGTTATTGTTAATTATATGTAATTATTCGTTATTTCAACTAATTCCAATTTTTAAATGTACTTTATTTTGTTTTTTCATTTAGTAGTTTTATGTATTTATATTATTTAAAATTAAATATTTACCATGCCCTAGTCATTTATCATGTTGAAATGTTTATAAATTTAGACCTTAGATTGATAAATTACGAATAAAGGCATCAAAGTTTTTAAATATGTCAAATATTCTCTGCCGTCCTCCATAGTGACTTTGGATATTACCGTAAAGAGAACAGCTCAGTATGTATTGAGCAGGCTGATCTCAAAGGCCACGATTTGGAGATCTGCATCCATGGAAAAAAAGAACAGCTACAGACCAATGGGTAATGCCCTCTTTATTGTTCTCCGTTTCTTCAGGATTAATGCTTTGTCCTAGCATTAGTCACTAAACGGTTGAGATTTTTCACTTGATTCATCTTGCATCTGGTTAGCACATGCTTGTCCCTGACTCATTAGGAAAGCTCTAGAAACAACATGCAGATTGTTTCATGGTTGTTATCTTTTAATAGGTACCGAAAGATTCCAGGTGATAAATGTGAAGGAGGGGAAGAACCAAAACGAAGTGTGATTGACATTAGCAAGAGATGCGTTAGCAACCTGCTGGAGCCTCAACTGCTGGTGAGAATGCATTTAGCCTGCTGTATATTACTAGTTTAATCATTCAGACAGGAGTTTTGAATTATGTTTTAACGTCACTCATTTATACAGTATGTGTATGTGTATATATACGCAAGTGTTAAATGAGTAGGTTACCCAAAAATTTAAATTTTAAAGAATACACTTATCCTTAAATTTTACAATAATATCATTGTAATATTGTTTTGTAATACTTTTATAGTGCTTTTTGTATTTTTTGGGGTGTTTAACAGCCCCAGTCCAGATTCACTGTCCAGGATATTAATCTAACAATTCTCTATTTATGTGTCAGAGAGAAATACTTCACAGATTAATTGCTCACAATACGATGCATTTAAAAAAGATGATGAATTTGCACTCATGTACCTCTATTTAACTATTATCTCTGTAATCCACAGACAGATAAATCTACCTCACATTCCGCCCCTATCATTGCGATCGTCATAGTCCTCCTGCTGACCAGTGTAGTGTTTGGAGTTCTGTTTGTAAAGAAGTACGTCTGTGGTGGAAGGTCAGTCTATTCTCCAAATATATGAAGTGTTTCTTATATTTTGTTAATTCTATCACATAAAATGAACAATTGTCCTTGCTCTCTATATTTTAAAGGTTCCTTGTACACAGATACTCTGTTTTACAACATAATGTGGAAGCCAATGGTATAGATGAACCACTGGACACAGATGTTGCTGGAGCACCCAAGCTTGATTTCCATGATGACTCGGATGAGGTACAAATTCAGACCGTCTCACACTAACCAATTCACCTAAATGTTTGTCTTAATTGTTTACAAGCTGATCATACACCCTCTTTTTTCAAAAAGGATTTATAAATTGTCCAGGTTTTGGCTTTGTTTTCCTATTGATATTCTCTCTACAGTCCTCATACATTATGTGTACACATTTATATTGCTTTGAACGTTCTCTGTAGATCCCACCTTCTTGGATGCCATGATTGGTCAATTATGTATAATGCCTGCACGCTATTGGTCAAACTACTTTTCAGTCATTACTTTAGCAAGGCTGAAAAAAAAAATACAAAGCCAAAACGTGAACATTTTAGGCAATTGAGAAATCCCAGCCAGTAAAAAGAGGACATATGGTCACCATATATTAAGTATTCTACTTTGACATTTCAAATAGTTGTACTTATCTATGTAAATGATTGTGTGTGTGTGTGTTCTGCAGGACCTCATTGAGTAGAGAGCATTAGGTGAGCAGAAGAAGCTCCATTTCCTGTCATTCAGGCATTACTGCTGCTGTCTCTATCTTCCTAAAGCACAAACCAGCTGTCCGCTTTCTCAGACTTAATCTACCAGCTAACATCATGCACTGCTTCTCCACCAATAGGAAGCAGTTCTCGTGATAGAAGAGGCGTTTGAATGTAACTCTTGTGAAAGCAGTGAAGAAGTGTTTAAAATGCTGTTTCAATTCTTGCTTTTGACGTTGGGGTCTTCTGGGCGTTATTTTAAGGATCAAACCTTTGTTTGATGACACTGTCAATGGGGTACTTGTAAAATACTTGCTTTTTTATGTATGTGAGAACTAGAGGTATTATTTATCCTCATAGTGACATCCGATTTTTATTTCAGCAGAAATTTTATTCAGTGACAGGATACAATGAACCATATCATACGCACGTGATGCAAGCATCCCAGTTTTAAATACTGTACTACTGAACCCTAACTGTGTTTAGCACCAGAATGTGATCATAACTGCTGCCAATGTCCACTTTGCTGCAAGTAATCAGGTGATTAATGAATATAGCAATACAATTCTGAGAAGCATTTAGGCAATAGACTTGGCTTCACAAAAAGGGAACATATTTAGAATTTAAGATTTATGAACATTATTTACCTAAAACTGTAGCTATGTTATAGGCTGTGAGTTTTAATAAAAGGTGATTACTTCAAATAAAGTGATTTCTGTGACGGTTAGGAAAATGGTTTGTAATAATAAATATTTTTATGAACTAAGAAATTATACAAACGCATGTACAATATAATACAGTTGTAGTTTGTTTACAAACTTGCACTTTGCCCGATTGAAGGATCACAAATGTTATTCTATGTTTGATTTGAATTCACGTCCTGACTAAGAGGTGTCAGGCAAGGCAAAGGTGCTTGAGATTGTTTCCTGACCATTTGGGCTTGGGACAGCTGTGCCTTTTGTCAATGAGATCAAGGAGTTAGACTACTGAGAGATTCAACCTTTGTTAGGTTTATTGGACCACGGAAGGTTCCTGTAATTAACTAACGCCTCCCTCAGATGTTTGCTTTGTTTGATGTTTGTCTCAACCTCTAAAAGTCCCTCCTCCAATCCTGACTATAAAGATACCCTGTAAAATGACTTAAGATTGAGATCTTCGATGACTGCAGATAACAACACATGTCATAGAATAAAGAAATTCTGCTGACGATCGAATCCAAGTCTCCTGGTCTTCTCTTCTGAGTTTCTACACTTTAGAAGAACAGAGTTTTCAACAGATGGTGCCGTGACCGGATAGAGTTCCAGCTTCCTCACCTGAAAACTTCAAGCTCAAACAAAGATCTGCATCTTTTGGAATCCAGCGAAACTTCAAGCTGAACAAGATTCCCAGACTGAATTTTTCTCTCAACCAAAAGGGTTGTGGTGAGTGTGCTGTCTCTAATCCAAAAGAACCTAAGACCAGTGTATCCTCTGTGCCGTCAGAGAAGAGTTAACATACATCTGTAGGGTTTGTTTAACTAAAGTTATCCTCTGTTTCAGGCAGGGAAGGTTAGCATTTCATGCTAATAATTTTGTTTTATCCTCTGTTCTTGTAGGCAGGGACGTGTATCCTCTGTTTCAGGCAGGAAGAGTTTATCCTCTAAAAATTTTTATTTTAGAGATGAGTTTATCCTCTAAAGTTTTTGATTTTAGAGATAAAAGTATCCTCTGTTCTTGTAGGCAGGGACGTTTATCCTCTGTTTTCAGACAGGGAAGAGTTTATCCTCTAAAGTTCTGCTTTTAGAGATGAAATTTTATCCTCTGTTCTTTCAGGCAGGGAAGATTTTGGCATTACGTGCTAATTTTTGGTTTATCCTCTGTTGTTTCAGGCAGGGAAGGTTTTTTGGCATTTACGTGCTAAAAAACAAGTGTACCCTCTGTTGATCAGAGAAGTGTTTGTTTTGTTTGTGTGGTACCGAAGAAACTTACAAAATGGTTAGAATGAATGCTAGGCTGATTCCAACCACAGAAAAGAGTGGTCTTGCGACTCCTCTGTGGTCAGATAGTGAATTCAAAACACTGTTAGGAAAAAAAATGGACCTAATAGTCACTGAAAAAGTTAGACAAGAACTAACGCAGAAATATGAGATTCATCCAGACAAGACTTGGTCAGTAGATGAGTGTAAAAAGGTACTAGGAGCAAGTATTCGTAAGAACAATGTGAAAGGCATTATCTGTTGTCACAGGAATTCAGTGTAACGCTAGCGACACAACAGTCTCAGCGGCAGAGCTAGAGAAACAGAACAATGAACTCCGTGCTAGAATATACACTTTGACCAAGAAATTGAACCTCAAGAAAGAGGCAAAACTGATGTGGAAGTAAGTCAGCCTGATAACATTTACCCTGATTTACAAGCGTTTTTGAAACAGATGTAGCTCTCCAATCAGTAACTGATGTGCCTGTAAATTCCTTCAATGTGTGTGGTGCGAGGAGAAGATCTCAGGGATTGAGGAAACTGATAGTGTTCCTCTCAATTCTTCTGTGGTGCAAATACAAACTGTTGCCAAAGCTTTAGGTCCTAAAGATATAGAGAGACTATCTCAAAGTTTACCAGCAGCACGCACACATTTTTCTGAATTTAGAAGAACATTGATCAGTAAAATGCGTCTTTATGACATGTCGTTGACAGAAGTCACGCAGCTGATGTCACAAATACTAACTGAATCTGAATTCAACAGTTTTGAATCTGCTGTCACTTCTGAACTGCGAAATGCCAGTAAGGGTGATTTAAGAGAAGGTATTTTGAAAATCCTAAAGAATATCTTAGGACCCAAAATAGATTGGTCTAGAATTACTACCTGTGTGCAAAGGAAAGAAGAAACTGTGAGTGAATATACTGAGAGATTTTGTCAGTCAGCTGTAATCTACAGTGGAATTGTTGATGACCCTGAAAGTGTGCTAGATGACAAGGGACCCCTGGTTCAGATCTGGTCAGATGGCCTTGTAGCCGAATACAGAAAAGCTTTACCATTCTTAGATCTAACTTGGTCTAACAGAACTCTCAGAAGTAACCTAGACAGGTTAACTACATGGGAAAGAGATGCTGATGTCAAGGCAAAAGTAAGAGTAGCAGCAGCTACGTTTAACACAACGAAACAAGACAATAGATGGTCTAAAAGAGAAAGCAAATGCAAATACTGTGAAAAATTTGGACATTGGGAGAAAGAGTGTAGGAAGAAGTTGCAAGATAGTAAAAGAAATGCTATGCATAATTCTGCTCCTTCTCAGCCTGCACACAACCCTGAAGTAGTTCCGCCAGTGACCACTGAAACTATAGGACAGTTAGTTCAGGCTCTTCTAAGAGCACAACAAGACCAGGAAAAAACTAATTATTGGGGCTGTGGTAGCTACCTTTCCCTGTAATCCAACACAATGACCAAAGAATTTTTGTGAAAGGTAGCATAAAAAGAAAGAGATTGATTTTTGCTTGATACAGGTGCAGAAATTACAGTAATTCCTACAAAATTGGCACAAGGTTTAAACATCCCATACAAGAAAACCAAACTTTGTTTAACTGGTGTAATAGGTGAAGATTCTGTTTTGTATGAAACTCCGCCCATAGAGGTACAATTTGGCCCAAAACTCTGACTACAAAATTGCTATGCGCTCCATTAAATACAGGTGCAATTTTAGGCATGGATCTTCTGAGACAAATAAATCTAACTTTAGACATGTCCTCAGAATCTACTAGCATAAAAATTTCCTCAGCACAGATTTCTACCAATAATGCAACCCCTCCCAGTATGCTTTCTTACAGAATCATCCAATTTGGGCTAAAGACAAGGATGATTGTGGGTTGTTGACAGGTGTAGAACCAGTTAAATTGACAGGAACTCCACCTCCGGTCACCAAACAATATCCGATTAATAAGGAAGCTATACAGGGAATCAAACTTATTGTAGAAAATTTGCTGACACAAGGAGTGCTAGTTAAAACCAACAGTCCATGTAATTCACCCATATGGCCCATCAAGAAATCTAATGGGACATGGAGACTGACAATAGACTACAGAGTAGCCAATAAACATATTGATAAAATCACCCCTAGTGGCAGATCCATCTACAATTTGTAATGGCTTACCATTAGATTGTAAGATTTTTTCAGTAATTGATATGTCTAATGGATTCTTTTCTGTACCGTTGCACTCTGACAGCCAGCCATGGTTAGCTTTTACAGTTGACTATGAACAATACCAGTGGACACGATTGCCACAGGGATTTCAAAACTCCCCAACCATATATCATCAGGCTGTCAGGCGTGATTTGTGTGACCCAGAATGTCCGGTAAAACAGTCCACTATGATCCAATATGTCGATGATATTTTGATTGCCTCAACAGATCATGAGGTACATCAAACTGAATTGGCATCATTGTTGGACTATTTGCATAAAAGGACACAAATGCAGCTTTCACAAAGCTCAAGTTGCTAAAAAGCAAGTCACATTTCTGGGTCAAACAATTGGTGCAGGAAATAGATCCATTACACAGGATCGAGCGGCTTCAGTCAAAGCCATACCTCCGCCTAATACCATTAAAACACTCCGCTCATTTTAGGAACAACAGGTTATTGTAGACCTTGGATTGAAGACTATGCCTCGATTGCTCAGCCTCTCTATGATTTGTTGAAAGGCCATGGTAAAGATTCAGATACTGTTTGTATGGAAGAACTTCATCTCAAAGCTTTTAATGATTTGAAGAGAGCACTATGTCAAGCACCAGCATTAGGAATTGCCCAATCTGATAGACCCTTTGTGCTTTATGTCCATGAACACTTAGGCTTTATGACTGCATGTCTAATGCAAGATCATGGGGGCAGCTTACGCCCAATTCATTACTATTCCGGTAAACTTGACATAGTCGCTCAAGGTATGGGCCCATGCCTCAGAGCAGTACAGGCAGTTCATCTAGCGCTTCAGGCTTCATCAGGAATGGTGTTAGGTCAGACTGTAAACGTAAAATGCCCTCACACAGTGTCCGCACTAATGAATCAAGCAAAAGTCACTTCTGTCACCTCCTCCCGTTGGGGAAATTGGTTAGCAACTCTCACAGCCCGAATATTGTTATACAAGCGTGCACCAGTCACAAACCCATCCTCATGTATGATGTCTGCAATGACTGAATTTGTGTTAGAGGATGAAGGCGAAATGACTCATGATTGTGTTACGCTTACATATGCAGCGACAAGTGAAATAGCAGAAACTCCCATAGAGAACGCAGAATTGGAGTTGTTTGTTGATGGTTCAGCTCAAGTTATTGAAGGTAACAGACGAGCAGGATATGCAGTAACTTCCACCACTGAAGTAGTTGCTTCAGGTCGTCTTCCAGATCATTTTTCAGCTCAAGCTGCAGAACTAGTAGCCTTAACTAGAGCATGCTAGCTTCAGGATCGGTTGCAAATATCTACACAGATTCCAGGTATGCTTTTGGGGTAATTCATGATTTTGGTGTCATTTGGCAAACCAGAAAATTTCTAACTTCTGCTGGATCCCCATTAAGCATGCTGGATTAGTGAAAGATTTAATGTTTGCCATGAAACTCCCAAAGAAATTAGCAGTGATCAAAGTGAAAGCACATCTCACAACTAATACTACGGAAGCTAAAGGTAATGCTCTTGCTGATGTAGCTAAACAGGCTTGTTTCTATGCAACTGTACAAGTGTGTTCAGGTAGTACAGCACAGAAGATAATTCTACCTCCTGAATCAATCGTTGATCTGTATAAAGACGTTCCTCTATATGAAGCATGGACATGGTTAGACAAAGGAGCCACTGTGGATTCATCCGGCTGCTGGACCAAAGGGGAAAGTATGTTGCTCCCGAATCACTGTTGCCATATTTGGCTCAACAAATACACAGTTTGGGTCATAGTGGTCCAGCAACGATGAATCACAGGTTCTCAAATCAATGGTGGAATCCAAAATTCAGAAACGCAGCCACTGAAACAGTCAAGAGATGTGTTACATGTCAGAAAAATAATGATGTACCAGCAACCATTACACCAGCAGCACATACCCCAGCTCCACCAGGGCCATTTCGTCACCTGCAAGTTGATTACATATCGTTGCCCCTTGTAAAGGAAAAACTGACGTTTTGGTAGTAATAGACAAGTTCTCAAGATGGGTAGAAGCTTATCCAACAGGGCGCTACAGCTGCACATACTGCTAAATGTCTTGTCACTGATTTCATTCCCAGATGGGGATTACCAGATTGCATTGACTCAGATCAAGGTACCCACTTCACAGGACAGGTAGTCAAGGAAGTGTCTAGAATGTTGAAGATTAAGTGGAACCTTCACTGCCCCTATAGGCCACAAGCATCAGGACAGGTTGAACGATCAAACAGAACAATCAAAACCAGGCTAAGCAAAATGCATCAGGAAGGAGTACCATGGGTTGAAGCACTGCCCGCAGTACTGTGTAGTATGAGAGCATCACCTAACAGATCAGTAGGACTGAGCCCTCATGAGATTATTACTGGACGCCCAATGCAGATGCCAGGTGTGATTGATCTTAGAAATGCTGATGTGCACATTGCTTCAGATGCCCTGATCGCTTACTGTGAAAACCTCACAAAGGCAGTGCAGAGTGCCAAAGAGAGAGTTGAGTCGTGTTGGCAGACTCCACCAGAAGGTGGACACACAATCGTCCCAGGTCAATGGGTCATGATAAAGACATTCAAAAACAAGCCATTAGAGCCTAAGTGGTACGGACCACATCAAGTGATGTTGATTACAGCAGCTGCAGTATTGTGTCAGGGAAGGAAAACTTGGACTCATGTGTCACATATTAAGGTTGTTCCTCCCCCTGCAGGGATAGGATAGGGCAGACACAAGAACCAGTGAGGAGCCCAGGGAAGAACCGAAAGCAACAGGCTTCGGGGGCCAACCCTGAGGTGAAGATTTCCTCATAGGCCTTTCCCCTCCATTAGTCCATCCTTTCCTCACTGTTCTTTAGGTGTCGCAGGAATTAAGAAATAGGGAAAGAAGGAACAACCATAGCAGACTATATTTTGAACAGAGGATACAACCCTAATGTATGCAGACTCTACAAATACTGCTCTGTGCCGTTAGTTCTCTCTTGTTTGTGTTTCTTTCTTCCTCTGTGCAGATACCATTTGATGGCTGTCCTGAGATCCATATGCACCACCCTTCTCACCTGCGGATAAAGCCACAACCTCTAGAAAACAACTAGACCCATCGCCGAGCCAACTATCACACAAGAAAAAGAAAAAAAAAAAATACACAACGCAGAGACTCACATACGGGAACTTCAGTCATCCATCAACATGATCAAGATTTTCGTACTATTAACCATCATGGACATCACGCAGTGTAGACCCCAGAAACAACATATTCAGAGCTGATGAATATGTCAAGAAATGCCTTGTTTGCTGGAAAGAATGTTTGCATGCCGCACGCACCTTCAGTAGGAGCAGGAATCCCATGGGTGGCACACCCTATCTCCAAATGTGACACGTGTACCTTATTCGATCATCATACCAGTGGATTATACAACAAGGATACATGTCACAACGTAACAATTCCTCCAGCTTCTTCCTGTTGCATTCCTGGACTACCATCCTGCAACCTAACTTCAGCTACTCCCATCATGACAGATCTACTCATGCCAAGGATGTTCTATTGGTGCATGGAAAATCATGCTCCAGCATCGACTACACTGGGTGAAATTCCGTGAACGTTGCAGCTTTGTGATTGAAAGAAGAACCGAATTCGATGTATGCGTTACTACATCAGATACGAAGAGGAGAATGATTTAAAAGAGTGTCTCTACGGGAACCCATCCCTACCGAAACTTTTTGCCATAAATCAGTGGTGTATGATTCCTCCACCGACTGGCACTTTGTGGTTATGTGGGACTTCTGTCTACAGCATCCTACCCAGCCAATTCAATGGCAGGTGCACCCTGGTTTATGTCCTACCAGCCATCAGAGAAAATACACACTCCACCTCAAGTTCTCCACATCTACAAAATTCAGCTTCTACCAACAAAGATGGCTGCATTCCAGGACTCACTTGTGTACAAACGTGGTGGTCAAGAACTCTTGGAGCATTAATCCCATCGTATGGTGTCATGCAGGCTCGATCAAGTCAGAAGCCTGTCGGATTCTGTACAGAAATTGGCCAATGATACGGTTTTGGCCCTGGGCAACATCAAGGACACTCTTGCCTCGCACAAGATGATGATCTTACAGAACAGAGTGGCCTTGGATTACATTCTTGCAACACAAGGGAGCCTGTACCATTATCGGTCCTGAATGCTGCACCGGGTTAATGGATCCAACAGAGAACTTGAACAAAATCCAACAAGACATTCTTGGTCTTTCAGAAAAATTACGCCAGATGACTGAAGATAATTCTTCATGGTTCGAAACTTGTTAGGTAAACCCTGGCTGTGGATCAAGGAAATAGCAATTCTGCTGTTGTTTCTCCTACTTGCGTACTATCTATGCATCCACAGTATCAAGTGTTTCTTACAGCAAATGACGCCCGCCTCTCACGAGGAAATGACAGTTCCAACCAGAAGAGACTATTACCCGTAAAATCTTCACGGACCCTAATTGCATGTTTTGTTTCTGTGTCAGCATGCAATTACATATAAGCAACACAGAACATGTACAATGTGCCTGTAACGATTACAAGTTACAAGAATTAACTTTTAAGTGTCTAAATTTGTATTTTGTGAGAGTTATTAGAACTCTCAAAGAGGGATTGAAGGATCACAAATGTTATTCTATGTTTGATTTGAATTCACGTCCTGACTAAGAGGTGTCAGGCAAGGCAAAGGTGCTTGAGATTGTTTCCTGACCATTTGGGCTTGGGACAGCTGTGCCTTTTGTCAATGAGATCAAGGAGTTAGACTACTGAGAGATTCAACCTTTGTTAGGTTTATTGGACCACGGGAAGGTTCCTGTAATTAACTAACGCCTCCCTCAGATGTTTGCTTTGTTTGATGTTTGTCTCCACCTCTAAGAAGTCCCTCCTCCAATCCTGACTATAAAGATACCCTGTAAAAATGACTTAAGATTGAGATCTTCGATGACTGCAGATAACAACACATGTCATAGAATAAAGAAATTCTGCTGACGATCGAATCCGAAGTCTCCTGGTCTTCTCTTCTGAGTTTCTACACTTTAGAAGAACTAAGTTTTCAACAGCCCGAATCAAATTTTGTAGTTAAATAGTTTTACTAGCTTTCAATATTTGTGCTGTTTCTTGGTTCTTGTCTTGACAGCAGGAAAGTCTCATGTGTGACTGTTTTTTAACCATTGCTCACAAAAACGCATAAAACTTGATTAAGTGTTGTGTGACAAATCATTAGTCGTAATAATTTTGCATGTGTTAGTTATTTCCATCCGTGTGCAGCAAACATCATTGCGGTGAAAACAGTTCCAGTGGTCTGAAGTCTTTGACCATGTGATTTCATTTTGAATATTCAAATGCAATAGAGTAATTTAGCACATTTCCATTGGTACTTCCTGTTTGCATAGATGTCTGATGCTGTGAATTTTCTATTACGTGTGTACTTAAATATCAGTTCTACAATTAAATTGGAGCCATTTCAAAATTTCCTGTAATCGTTTATTTACATCCTGAACAAATCTCATATTTTCTTAAAAGAAGACAATCTCCACTGCAAAGACTCAGACTATGAGTTACATAGCGTTTAATAGGTATAACAATCTAGTGTATATTTTAATTCAAGTGCCTAGCATGAGGCATAGCTTATGCCTTCCAATGAAATGTAATCTCATCTTCAATAATTCTAAAATAAGAGAACGATCTCATTTCAGAAAAAATTACCACAGCTCATAATGAGATTTGATCCAATTTGTATTCCTTCAGTTGACAAATTATTTGCAAACTTTAATTTAATTAAATAAGAACAATTATGTCCCTAAATGACTTATTTCTTGTTCCTAAATTGAGTTGATCTCCATGCTTGGGGTAATAGATGCAGTGCAAATAAAATATACTGTAAAGCTAAATTATTTCCATTGTGACAGATTTTATTTATAAGAGGTGTTACACTTTTCTTGCTGTGAAAAATCAATGTATATATTAGTTGTGAAGCTCTGTACATATACAGCAATTCAGACTTTGTATCTTTTATTTTTGCTCTGTATATTTGGAACGGAACTGTTTGAGAAATAAATTGATTTGTCCCACTGATTTTGTATTTATTTATTTCTGCTTTTTAGTTTGTACATAATATTTAAAAAGCAAATGGAAAAATGATACAATTTAAATGGTAGGACAGTTTGTCTCTAGCTGTGTCAGATTTGTTGCAAATTGTAACAAAGTAATATTCATAAAACAACAGGCCTAGAGTTGAGCAACAAGTCTTTTGATAAACATGGATGACTTGGCAACATAGCTCAAATTCTAAACAGGAAGTTGCCTTCACTGTCAAAAAACTCTCTTCCCTTCTGTTCCACTGGACTGGGCTTTTTCTTCAGTGTTTGTGCGATGTGCTCTAGTTCTTCCTCGGTCAGAATCACTCCATCCCATTCCTCCTCTAACTCTATATCCCTCATGTCTATTTCAGCTGTAGAGTCAGGCTGCTCTTGTAAAGCAGGAGTCACTTTCTGCTCAGCTGATAGCTGTGATGGGACTATGTTACCACTAGAGGACACAAGTCCGGTGTCCGTCTCCCTCACAGCAAGCGCTCCTGTGTTTCCAGAGGGGAGAATGGCTGGTGTTGCAGTCTTTGGCAGTCTGGACTGTTCAGTTTTACCATCTCTGAGAGACTGCGCCCAGTACTAGCTAACACTTTCGAGTCCTGCCTTAGCTTTCGGACTGCTGATGAGGTGAATTTGCTGCGGAGGACTCTGGAAATGACATCAGGGCTTACAGAGAAACCCTCGGCTAATCTCTCTAGTGTCCATTCCTCTGGGGACTCCTGCTTTAAGTACCTGCAAAAAGAAGGGCAAGCAGATAACTACAAAATGTTTGGCAAGATATTTCATTATATACAGCCAAACCCCAAACTCTTAAATTGGAGTGTGTATTTAAAATACCAATTAAATAGTGGCCATAGCAAATAGATGAACATCTAACATGCAAACTTTTAATGCTTAACAAATATTAAAATTACTCAAGTCCTCCAAGGCAATTTTTTATATAGTCACAGGCAGTGTTGGGGCCCTTGTACCCCAAGGGCCCCAACACTGCCTATCTATATAAAAATTGTATTACAAATATTACAAATGTGAGTTACGTAATAATATTACTTTTCAAATAACTAGTTAAGTAACGCATTACTTTTTAATTTACTAGAAAATATCTGACTTTTTTCCATTTATTGACGACAAAGCACTGTGTGAACATGCTGTTACTGTAGTTCTAGACAAAATGTGAATGTGCATAAATTCTCACTCGCAAAAAACTGATTTAGTATTCATCAAAATGAATTAAAACAGTGAAATTTTAACTCAGAATATGATGCAAACCTGGAATAAAATTTGTTAAATAACACAAATGTATCTAATCTCATTTTATTAAACAATGTGTTTGCTGCTGACCTTTGATGATCCAGTTCAACCATATTAATAAAGTATAGTTAAAGAAAATTATATTCTAACTGCACCACACATGTTGTCATCATGATGTAAATATTAAACAAATCATTAAATATGGTTGCTTCTTCCCATTGTCTTTTAATAAATTTTCTATCATGAAATAGTCAGTAAAACGAAGAGTGCCTTGGATTTCTCTTTTCTACAAATCACTAAAGATCTTTGCAGAAAAGATGCATGAACTACAACTACATCTTGTACAAACTTTTCTTATGCATATTATATGTTCAGAAATAATACAAGAAAAATGCTTAAAAAAAAAAGTTATTCAAAATGACTGAAGGTATAACACCTAGAGTGCTATTATTAAAGGCTCTGTAAAACAATGAACGGCAGTTTTCAGCCCGTCACTCTGATGCAAACATGAAATATCAGACATACAGTAGTCCATTGTTTTTTCTATGTAAACATGGACGCGATTGACTTTTGCGCTCGTGTCTCGTGCATGAAACGGCATTCTAAAAACGCAGAGCTCTAGTTAATAAAAGATGTTTAACTCTCATCTTCTTACATTTTTTCCTATTCCACTGCCCGCGTCAACACAGAAGCACATTCTGTGTGAATGGCATCTAGAGAACATCACACGAGCGCGGTTAATCATGTGCACCGACATGCGGTTGGATTGTTCTTTTCTGTTTACTGTTATTGTCAAAGTGTCTAATTCTAGCATTTGGTATTCATGTATAGATTTATGTGTCATTTATTTATTTTATTTTACATCAAGGTGTATTCTGTGCTTTATTCGTTTTGCTCTTATTCGTTCTGTTTCCTATTCATTTGGTTCCCCAGCGTTTGCTGATTTGCATTTTTTTATTATTTTTTTTTCATTTAAACATTTTGTAAGTTTGTTATTTTATATTAGGCTTATAGCATGGTAATGGTGTATTTTTATTTGTTTTGTTAATAAAAGTCCCATGTTTATTGTATAAAATTTGTCGTTGTATGTTATAAATAAGCAATCTACCGGAAATTAAAGTGAATTGCGCACAGGCATTTATAAGTGAGAAAAAGGAAAGAAAAGTGACAGGGAAAACTCCAAAGAACTTTGTAAAACCAAACTGTATTCTGCAACTCGCCGACATTGTATCTGTGGCTAAAATAAAAATGATTTATGCCTCCGCACACACTCGGAGCCAGGCATATGATGCAGCTGTGCATTTACCAGGCGACCAATGGCAATGCCCGTTCTAGATGGAATTAAACCAATTACATTACCCATTTTCCAAACAAGCGAGCTAGATTAATGGTTTTGCTTGAAATAAAAAAAAGGATAAATAGCTGGACTCGGTCGAGACCAACTAGCACATTTGGCGAGTCCAATGACCAAGTCCGAGTCCAAGACAAGTCTGAGACGATAGAAAAACGTCTCGAGACCGGACTCGAATACTACAGCCATTTTATGAAAACAAAAACTTTTATTTTGGATGCGATTAATAGTTTGACAGCGCTACTAAAAATTTTTGACTGCTGTGTGATTGATCAATCAGAATCAAGTAAGTCAGACATATTTATACTGATACCTTATCTGCTGAATAGCATCCCAGCTGAGCCTTCTCTCTGGGGCTCCAGGATTGGTCATTTTTCTCTTGATGATGTGAAACTTTACTGTTTTATGCCGTCTCCTCTCTTCACTGCACAGGAAATAATGTTAATACATGAAGACAGCAGTATTTGCTTTTGTGCTTCTGTATAAGGACTCACCTAATAATAGAGTTCATTTTGGCTTCTACTGCATCCATATCATGGTCATCTTCAAACATGTCTTCCTGTTGTCTCTGTTTTGGATGAGAATCAGGATGCCTCTGTGACATCCACCCGTATGCGTCTCGACTGGCATGCCGACAGACCCGGCAAGCAGCAGGTTCTGGGAGACGGGCCAGTTTGGTGGCCAACATATGGGCCATTCTCCACAGGGTGCCCATTCTGTACAGTCAGAGACACAAAGATAGAGACATCGAAAATTGCAATTGAATCCATTCTAAAACGCAATATTTATCAAATAATATTTATAATAAGAGTCTGATGAGAAGTCTGAAGAAGAGAGTACACTGAAAGTACAGGATAATTTTTGTGCACTTAGTTTAGTTAGTTTTGAATTTGCATCTGTAGATTTCAATTACAATACATATACAATACATTCTCAAAGTTTCTCATGCACTGCTATTTTTTACTGGCTGTTGACAGTTTCTGATTTATAAAGTGATAAAAGGGATTTCCAGAAATCCCTCTCTTAGAAACCTTAAACCTTTAGCAAAAAAAGAAGAGATAAAAAAAATGTTAACTTTGTTTTATGCAATCTTCAGAATTCTCTTCAGTAAATGTACGCAAATTGGTGCAGATGAATTGTATAATGCATCATGTGAATTTTTAAACAGCATTTTAGAAAACTTGTAAAACAAAACAATTGTCTTAATGTATTGTGATTAATCAATTGGGAAAGTATGGTAATGTAGCAGCGAGCTGTGTTGTGCAGCATCTCTATCCCACTTTATCATATAGTCACGATATCGTATAGTGTCCTCTTGGATTACAGCAGAGGTATGTGTGCAGTGCAGTAGATCATGATTGTCACATTGATGTGGAATGTGCATTTTTAATATTTATAACGCGGTTGCATTTGCTTTGGGTCAAGTGTTTTATTTGTTAATGTATTTGCATTAGCATTTTAGATTAAGCTATTTTTTTCTTTGTGAGCTCTATGCACATGTAACTCTGATGTCCAGGCCCTGCTGTTTTGTATATAATTTATTTTGTTTATATGTTTATTTTGTCATTTAAATAGTTTATTTATGGTTATGACTTTTGTATTGCTGTAACTTTTGTGATTGTTTAATTGTTTTTGATAGCTGAGTCTAGTTTTTGCCAATCATTCAGGTTCGATTAACCCCATTTCTCTGTGTTTTAGGAACCATCCTGCATGGAGTGCTTCCTCTGGGGTCTAGAGATGCAGTGATTAACCGGTTTTACTATTAACCGTGCTTTAAAACATCATGGTTAATTAATCGTAAAGGTTCAGCTAAACTGAGAGTTTCTGTTGGAAGGAACTGTTGCAGCTTGCGCAAAACGAAAACAAAGTTACACTAGTGGTGCACCAGCTTAAAACGCCCATCCTATCAGAGAAACGGAGGCTACTACACACACTAGATTAACTATGGCAGAGGAACCAAACAGCGGTCCTTTATTTCCACCAAAAAATGTCTGAAGTCAACAGTGTGGGACCATTTTGGGTGCGCCAAGAATGACCAGGGTGTCATTTAAGAGTATACATTACATAAGGGATAATACATGGCTAGCCAACATGTTCTCGTTGTGAAATAAAAAAATGTAATGCACAACGTGAAGGCAAGGACAACCTGACGCGAAGTTCGTTATCCTCTTCAGACAGAGATGAAATAGTGCAGAGAAAGCGAGAGAGAGAGAGAGAGAGAGAGAGAGAGAGAGAGAGAGAGAGAGAGAAATGTGACAGTTGCATCTGTCAATTCGCCTACCTGCATCTGCGCGTCACTACAAACAATGAAGATTTGAGTTTAGTGATTTAAAGAGTAATTTTACCCCCTCTTTGCTAATTAATAAAATGTAGCGATCCAGTATCTAAGCTATTTTATTAATGAAAGTCGCTGGGCAGCGTTTCTGTCCTCCTAAATGTTTGGGGATCTCGATCTCACAAACCAAAATAATAGACATGATTTTCTCAGGCCATATATAAAATCAGATGAATAAAGATTATTAAAATGAATAAGTACGGGTGACAGTTGATTACAATAATAGTTCAGTTTATTCCCCTCATTAGTAACAGTGTCCTCTGTGGGATAAATAAAGTTAATGTTAATAATACTTAATTAACATTGTGATTTATCATTCATGTTATAGTATTATTCCTAAGTCTTTTTTCATAATCTTTCTCATTTCTGTACCTCAGGTCTAAAAGAAAGATTATACAAAATGAAAACACCAAATACATTTCTGATCCATTTCCATTTGTTATTTTCAAAAGGGAAATAATGACATGGATAGCAATAAATAACACTTTAATATCTAAAGAGTGTTTATGCAATTTTATCTTGTGAAATGAATAAATGCATAATAATCGTAATAACCGTGAATACCGTGGTTATTCCTCAGACTATAATCGTGCCAACACAATCTATAATCGTTGCATCCCTAGGGTCGTCCGGGTCCCTCTTTCTTCACTGCATGGTGGAGTGAGATTTACTGCACTGCATGAGTATCGAGTTTAACGCTATTTGTATGATTCACTACACATTCTTTAAAGCTGTTGATTAATTATTTGTTTATCAGTGCACTGTGTGTGTGTGTGTGTGTGTGTGTGGTCCTACGTTTGGGGGATCAGTGGCCTTTTGATTCTCCCCTTTCCTCCAGCAGGCTGGGTAACTATATATTTTAAGATAATGGGTTATGATTTTAATATTTTGCCTAAAGTCCAGATCTTTTCAAGTTGTGATTCACTTTTTTTTTACACTTTAATAAAGCTGATTATCCATCTAAGCAATACCTACTGCTTGTTAATAAAAGTGTTAAACTTGAAGGTCACGTCTCTGTTCTCCTTCATTATGGGCTATTGTTGCTGTGTTCAGTTATTTCCGAGGGTATAAACTCCGGTGGCGTAACGTTAGTCCGATTCTAGGGTGAGCGCAGAGTATTGCTAGGTTACAGTAAGATCTATAGTTTTTTTATTTTTACCCTATTCATCCGTGGTGTTTCAAAATAAAATAAAAACGCGTTATTTCATTAAATAAAATTTGTAAATTTGTAAAACAGAGCATTTCAAATGCATTACATCTGTTATTACTAACATCACTTATCAAACATAAGCTAATTTATAAAATTGAGCATTTAAATTTCCCTACAAAAGTCAAATTTACCGTACTGTTTTTCATAACTCTAAATTTGGTCTTATACAACCATATAATGTAAAATACTATGTGAACACATTTTGTAAACAGTGCCTGTAAAACACTCACATGTTCCTCTTGCTCTTTCACGGAGACATTACACCGGAAGCATTTAGTTTAACCACGCATGCACATTGCGCACTGATCATTCGATCCTTTCCGACTCAGATCGTTCCTACTCGGCAAATCTCGGCTCCGTTCGCCGATCACATGCGTCAAGCCTGCCCCCTTTCTTCTCTGTGTGGCTCATTTTGCGCCATTTTGTCCGCACCACTGTGTTGATTGGGTTTTTGAGATCTGTTGTGGAGCCAATCAGAAGGGTACCGGACAACCGGAGAAACGGTAAAGGGTTGCGCTTGCTCTAAGGGAAATGGTAGCTGACAACACGGATTGGTTTGTCAATGACCAACCAAATGACTAATTCTGAAAAATACAGAAATTAAAGCGGTTAATGCGAGAGGGAGTGAGCGCGAGTGCAGACACAGGACATGAATGATACTGTTAGTGCAGTACAAAACAAAGACAGACCTGCTAATGTTTGTGAAATATGGGGCTGTTTTTGTGCTAACGTTAATTAAAGAGCAGGTTGAATTTTAGCCCATTTTAGTTACCTTGGTTCATAATAAGGGGTAAACGTTAACGTAAATGTTGTTTGCCAAACAAACCGCCTAGAAGGGGTTTGTGAAATGATTCGAATATGTAAATAATTTAGACCTTCTTACTAACCTTTTCAGCCCTTAACTGTGTATGTGTAGCTACAAACATCGGGTATTCCCTATGTTGGTAATATAAGATGCTGTACATAATGTTAAGCACCTTCAACAAGGAAACAGATTTAGTCTCAAAATACACCCGGCTTCTGGCCCAAACCTGCAGTTAGAGACAACATCAGACCTCATTTGGTTTCAGAGAAATCTACCAGTTGTGGTTATACTAAATAATACCTGCTTTTTACTGTTTTTATGACAAATTAGGCGAGGAAGGAATGATGGAGCAATATACTACAACCAGTGGGGATCAGATAGTGGTCCAAGCTGCCAATGGGCAAATCCAGCAGGTAAGAGCCAATGTAAACAAGTGGCTGTTTAATCAGTTACTTTTAATATGGAAAAAACACATTGAGTGTGGGTTTTATTTGTTTTTCAATGCATTTTAAACTTATTTTAATATGGAAAAAACACATTGAGTTTTGGTTTTATTTGTTTTTCAATGCATTTTAAACTTATTTTAATGTGGAAAAAACACATTGAGTGTGAGTTTTATTTGTTTTTCAATGCAGTTCAAACTTATTTAAATTGCCAATTTTACTGTATATCAGGTGCAGTAGTATTTTTTAAATAGCAGGAGAGAAATCTGCTTCAGGAAGTGGTTTCCAATTCAAGGAAAGGACTGGGTAAATAAATAGTTTTCTTGTAGTGGCCTACAGTCTCGCTCCTTTGAAATGAACTTTCTCGGACCTGATAAAAACAAGGTTTATGTGACACAAGCACACCCAGTGTGTATTGCAACATGTTTTTAAACGGAAATGTGAGTCAGAAAGAAAACATTCGTTTTTCTTTGAGGTCTATATCTTTTTTTTTTTTTGGACAAAGGAGCTATTGAATTATTTCTGTAGAACTGGTTGTCAAACTATTCTTCTTCAGCAGCCAGATTTCAAACTGGACATCAGGGGGGACAAAAAATGTTTAGTCTGCAAAAGTAACAAAATTGTCTCCATGAAGCCAACGTGAAATTAAAATTAATTGAAATGATTGATGCTGCTTACTTTCTTAAAGCATGTTACTGGTCTTACTGTGAACAATGTATTAGTACATGTTATTCTATTGAAAACTAATTTTGAATCAAAATGTAGTTACTTTTGCTTTCAATTAAATAACTTTCTTTTTTCACTGAAAGGTTCCACCAAGTGACTGATACATTTCCCAAAATGTATAGTTTAAATTAAAATAATAATAAAGTAAAAAATTTTTTTTACAAAATAAGTAAATAAAAAGTACTGGAAGACACCTCCTATTAAGAAAGTTGCCAAACTGTTAGGAAGCATAAAATAAGGCACACAAATATTAGTAGTACTGTAAGAGATGATGCAGAGCAAGGTGTGATGTGGGAATGTCCACAGGCTCAGGGCACCGTAACAGCAATACAGCTGCAAACAGAAGCACCAGCTACAGCTACTGGCCAGCAAGTGCAGACGCTCCAGGTAGTTGTGTCAGCTCTGACCTTCAGGCTTGTGATGTTGCATGCGTCATGTTCATGTCACACTGTCTGTGAGGATGTGAGCTCATCCAGCATGACTTGCTTTTACTTACAGGATCAATATCATCCAGTGGGCTTTTCTACCATTGTCCAAGTTGCCTAGGCTTCAAAGCAACTGCTCAGGACACATTTTTAAGGGGGATACACCTCTTTTAATGTGTCTGGAACAGAATTTATAAAGAAGAACTTGTAGAAAAGCTGTAAAGACAGTACTACTATAAGATCACTTAGGGCTCTAGACTCATTCTTCCCACTGGTCGCACTTTTGCAACTAACTTTCTCAGTTGGTCGCACGAGCACATAATTTGGTTGCAATGTATTTGTTTTGATACAACATTTGCTTAATCAATGCATGCTGATTAACTTTTATCATAGTTTATATACTTAACAACAATTATAAATGCAACACTTGTTTTTGCCTCCATTTTTCATGAGCTGATCTCAAAGATCTAATACTTTTTCTATGTACTTAAAAGGCCTATTTCTCTCAAATATTGTTCACAAATCTGTCTAAATCTGTGTTAGTGAGCACTTCTCCTTTGCCCAAGATTGTGGCCAGCCTAAGGCACACCTGTGCAATAATCCTGCTGTCTAATCAGCATCTTGATATGCCACACCTGTGAGGAGGATAGATTATCTCGGCAAAGGAGAAGTGCTCACTAACACAGATTTAGACAGATTTGTGAACAATATTTGAGAGAAATAGGCCTTTGTGCATAGAAAAAGTCTTAGATCTTTGAGTTCAGCTCATGAAAAATGGAGGCAAAAACAAAAGTGTTGCGTTTATAATTTTGTTCTGTGTAGTTATATGGTAAAGAAAGTGTTCAACATTCAGCCCGTTCTTTTTCATCAGTATTATTTCTGATTTAAATTTAGTGAACAGGAATTCCTTTTTTCGTGCAGTTTCACTTTCAAATTCTTGGTGTCACGTTTTACAAGAAAATATAATTGTCTGTTTCGCTTATATCTATAAACCTTTCACTTTTTAAGACTAAAACAAAATATGGATTCATTGTTATTCTTAATTAAAAAACACAACTACAAGGAAAGCTGCAATGACAAACTGTCTTACATAATGTTTATTAAAAAAACGAATAAAACGAGGCATGGCATAGGACACATCACATGCTGTATTATATACCTACTAATAAATTACAGAATGTTTAGCAAACACTGAGGAATCAAATAAATAATAATATATATTAAGAAAATATAAGGAAAGCCTCCATAGCATAACGTGAGGTAAACAGCAAAGATAACAAGCTTTTCAAAACAAAAAGAAAAGTAAAACTATACTGGCTGTCGCTGACAGCCATGTGAGACCACCCACGTCAAATTTAAAAACAAAAATTATTTGTACAATTTGTTGTGCGAACAATCAGAAAATGGTGAGAAATGGTCGCAAATGCGCCATTTTGTTTGCAGTCTAGAGCCCTGTCACTTGTGTTTGTCCTCAGTGTGTGTTGCATGTTATTATAACCACTTCACACTGATCAAACACGTATGACTTGACAACACTGTATGGATTTTGACAAACTGCATGATTGTCTTTTGAGTGGATTCTCACTATGATCATGTTTGTATGAAAATTCAAACATGGAATGGAAATCGATCTACCTCATGCCATCCTTTACCACCAGCCCAAATTATAGGGCCCTTATTAATTATTATTATTTATTATAAATTAACCTCAAAAACATGGCTGGATTGTTCAGGTTCCATAATAAATGTTGCCATATACACTGAGTAATGCTTACAGCTGCATGTGCAGGTCTAATATTGTGTTGATTATCTGTATCTGACCTTTGACCCTATGCTAATGTTCAGTGTATGTGTGCGCTCAGGTCCAGGGTCAGCCGCTGATGGTTCAGGTGAGTGGCGGGCAGCTGATTACATCCTCAGGTCAGCCCATCATGGTTCAGGCCATGTCTGGAGCTCAGGGCCAGACAATCATGCAGGTGCCCATGTCTGGAGCTCAAGGACTTCAGCAGGTAAGTGCAACTCTGCTTGTCAATGTGGGGAAAGCTACTTCAATAGAACAATAGATTGTCATATACTTAACAGTAAAATTATCTTAATATCTTATTATTAATGCTCATAGTTGATGATTTTATGAAAGTCTTTATTGTTATTAAGGCACATATTTTATTAAGCAAATATTCATTATTTTTTATTTTGTGTGGTTTATAGATTGTATTGCTGAAATTAATATCTGTTTGTGTTATTTCTGATTTGTTTGTGTATATGTAGATCCAGTTGGTTCAGCCGGGTCAGATTCAGTTGCAGGGAGGTCAAACTCTGCAGCTGCAGGGTCAGCAGGGTCAGACTCAACAGATCTTCATACAGCAGCCTCAGACTGCCATTACTGCGGGCCAGAACCAGGTCTCAAACACACTCTGTTCTCTTCTCTGTTTAGTTGGATTATACTTGGACCTGGAAAATTATGGAAATTGAATTCATAGGAAAATCATACAAATTAATACAGTTTGGGCTAAATTTATGTGGGAACCTTGTACTTTTTCATATTAGTATGTACTTATATTATTTTTCATACATTTTAATTAAGAGAATGCTTCCGTATAAACTATAATGACTAGAGTTTGTGTTTGTTTTTTGTGTGGACTATATAAATTAATTTGTGTTGTTTTTCACAGGGGCAGCAGATTACTGTTCAGGGACAGCAGGTTGCCCAAACAGCTGATGGGCAGACTATTGTATACCAGCCTGTGAATGCTGATGGCACAGTTCTGCAGCAGGGTATTTAAATACACACAGTACACATCTGGTTGATCGTCTTCTATTAATGTACATCAAATCTGACATGAACAATATTATATGGATTATTAGTCACGGTTTGACAAGCATGATATTATACCTTTCTACATGCTTGTACTGAAGGTTATTCAGGTTAGAACTATTTGTTCTTTCCCCTCCATAGGCATGTTCACCATCCCAGCAGGCACTCAGATTGTCCAGGCAGCAGGGGCCGCTAACACCTCCACAACCAACAGCGGGCAGGGCACAGTCACCGTTACCCTGCCAGTATCTGGAAACATGGTGAACGCTGGGGGAATGGTCATGGTAAGACCTCCTGATGAGGTATCTAACAAACTTAAACCATCCCCTTAATTCATCATCTCAGGTGTGGGGGTGTGCATGCTGTGATAAGTCTCAATCACCTTGCTTTTTGGACTCTTCATTTTGCCTTTTCACATGCAGACACACGAGTGATTTTACCTCAAAGTGACAGTTTACCCAAATGTTTAAGTCATTTATATATATATATATATATATATACTTTAAATTTATTTTAAATTCAGTTTTAGTTTTATTAATTTTATTACTCAAAATTATTTACATTTCTAATTTTCATTTAAGTTTTCATATAATATTTTATATTTTATTTAATTTTAAAGTAAAAATCTTTTTAAATTTTAAAGAATCTGGTCTATCAAGTTTTAAAATGAAAAAAGTACCATGAAAGTATCAAGAAAGTGGTGAAATTGAAGTAATTCTCTCAAACTCAAAAATGACACCTTTAGATAAAATGATATCAATTTGATGTGAGCAGTTTTCATAGATGATTTTGTTTCAGATTAATTGATGATGTGACGAGTTTGAATATGCAGAAGTGGGATTGAGATGTGAGAGGTACAGAGGAGGGGAAGTTTATTAGAGATTAGTGATTTACATTATCTCAAAAAGCTATTTATGACTTGAGAAGATTTGAATTGAAATATCATGCCATATTTTACAAATATAAATTCAAATTGGCCACTTTTATGAAGTTAATGCTGTCTTTGTCATTTGTCACCCTAGATCCCTGGTTTCACTTTCATTACGTGACGAAAGTGACTAAGATTAATTTTACTTGTGTCTAATGAAATAAAGTCATAAAGGTTTGGAATAACATGAGGTTGTAAATAATAGAGAATAAATATGGAAACTATTTTTTTAATACATAATAGTATTGTGTCTTAAAAATCCTAGTTTGAGGAATCTTCGTAGAATTTGATGATTGAAGTGGAAAGTGGTGACCTCCATCCGCTGTTCGTTAATCTTTAGCACTGATATCTGTCTGTCCTCTCTTCACAAATGATCCACTCAGCTGTTCTGTGGGTGTCCTTTTCTCACACTAGTGTCATCATATTTAAGTCCATATTACATTAGCTGTCACCTGACTGATCTGGATTGCTGATAATTTGATTGATTGAAGTTGTTACATTTGCAAATATATTTTATGTGCTTGGACATAGCAGACTGAATTAATTCTATGTGCCCCTTTCTTGCCCTCTGCCAGATGATGCCGGGTAGTGGTACTGTGCCAGCCATCCAACGAATCCCTCTGCCAGGGTCCGAGATGCTCGAAGAGGAGCCGCTGTATGTTAATGCCAAGCAATATCATCGTATCTTAAAGAGACGCCAAGCTCGTGCCAAGTTGGAGGCAGAGGGCAAGATCCCTAAAGAAAGAAGGGTGAGTCTTCCTTTTCTGAATGCCAAAATGACATGAATTATGCCTCATATCCAGGCTGATTCCTTACTATCTCCTACAGAAATATCTTCACGAGTCACGGCACAAACACGCCATGCATCGGAAGCGTGGTGATGGGGGGCGGTTCTTCTCACCTAAAGAGAAAGAAGAAATGGCCTTGGCCATGCAGGTGAGAGAGCAGGGCCATGTCAAGCAGGAAGACCTACGCAATGCCACCGAACTCACGAGCGCACATTGGCTGCCCGAGCACACTTTGCCCCTCACATAGACACTCATCTCTGCTCTCATTGAGCTCCTTAGCAGATTCATTCTCGCTCCTTTCTTTGTGTGACATGCTGTCATTGGCTGCTCTTGCACGCATCACCTCCTGCTTTTTCCAGTGCTTGTTGGCTGCTTGAGAATGTCGCATCATGTCTTAGTTAAGCATTTGTGTGTACAGACAGCATGATCTGCTAAATCTGCTGTGTGGTATTTTATGACCTGTCTATCTGAACTTGGATTTCCATTCCTGCCATATTTAACAGAAAAATAATCCCTTTACTGTCATGGCATAATCAGGATGAAAACACTGATATTTCCTGCATTCTATTGATGCAGCTAGTCAAGACTGAGAATTGTGATTGTCTGTTTGATCCAAGTACTATTATTATTAACAGGATGGAGGTTTAAGAAAGCGTGAATGCTTGTCATTGGCAAACTGTGTCAGTGAAATCACTGCATTAAAAAATATGAAAATGAATTTTTGCGGGAGAGGTTTAAAAGAAACATTGTTTGAATATATCTATTTTTATGTTGTTTTCTACATTTCTTTTGAGGAAGCATTTATGTTGTTTTGTTTGGATTGGATCTGGTTCTTTCCTTGTGCTTGGATTTCATACCCATGCGGTCACTGTTTTCATTTTTGTCACATGTTGTGATTTTTATTCTGAATAAACATTCTGACTTCCAAAAGGTTCACTGGCAAAAATAACACTTTGTAAGCAAATTACACTACTGTTCAAAAGTTTAGGATCAGTAAGATTATCTTTCTTTGTGACAGTAAATGTTACAACTTCTATTTCACATAAATGCTGTTCTTTTGAACTTTATTTAACAAAGAATCCTTAATAAATGTATCAGCCCCTCAAATATATTAAGCAGCAACTTTTTCAACTTTGATAATTATAAGAAATGTTTCTTAATCACCAAAAAAGGATCACATATCACTGAAAACTGGAATAATGGCTGATGAAATTCAGCTTTGGGCCCCACATGAATTAATAAAACTATAAAACACTTATTTTAAATTGTAATAATATTTCATTGTATTTCCTATTTCATTTTTTGATCAAATAAATGCAGCCTTGGTGAGCATAAGAAACTTTCAAAACCATTAAAACTTTTGAACCATAGTGTAAACTGTGTCTTGTGATGCATATTATGTCATTTTTATTTTGTTTAACGTTAAACAGTTAAATAGAACAGAAGTGTAAATAGCTGCCCTTCTCTGAAATCCATGAGGTGACCGCTTGCTAAACATAAACCTTTCACTGTTTTCACTTGGTTATTCAGTGCTCTTCTTGATGCTATAAATCATGGTTTCCCAACCTTAGTGAAAACGCTTGTGTGTGAAATGTTTTCTAGAGGTGCTGAGTGAAGCATATCTGCATTAGTTGTGAGGTAATGATTGACCCTCTTCCTCTCCGTTCCCCTGCAGGAGCAACAGGACCAGAACCAGACCGGAGACGAGGCCGTTGCCCAGATGATCCGGGTTTCATAGTACTAGAACTACTGTGTTTTTTAAAGTGACTCTGAAGGCCCAAATTTTCACCATTGTGAATCACCGTCTCCAACGCAACACTAACAGACAGTCCTGATTCATCATGGCCCATGTTCCTCTTGTCTCCACTAAAAAGAAGGGGCCCATTTGTTTTCTCTCTGTGGTCTTGTATTGCTCCAGAGGACACACATAGAGCCATTACTGTTAATGTACAGCGTAATGAATTCAGCTTGCGGATTAAAAAGCAATTAATAGCAAAGCGTAATTAGATCCACAGTGAGACAGAGAAAACACTGTTAGTAATGAGGTGGCAGTAGAACCAACAAGAATTTTGGCAATGAATTGAGGCCAAGGCAAGCTGTTTGATTTTCTACTTTTTTAGGATTACGGACAGTCTTTGTCAGGTTTATGAACTTATAAGTGGGAAGTTACATGGAAATTATGTAGGTGTATCTCGTACAACTAATTGTGGTGGTGTTCAGCGTATTGTACATGTTTGGCATGGCGAAAATAGCATTGGGAAAACAATACAGACAAAAAGGGCATAATTTTTCGGAAATCAGCCCTCGTCACCAAGAAAACACCAGGCATATAGGTTCTTGTTTCCCAAGCTTTTATACAGGTTTAGCCCATAACATGAAGTCATTTTATTAGTGTTTTGATACAACATTCATTTGTAATTTGAGTGAGGTTTGTGTATCCAGTCGCTGTCTTCCTGGCTCATCTAGTTCCTACAAGAAAATGCAAATACTCTTAGTTGTGTTGGATATTGAAGTCGTCTAACCTGTATTTTGAAAAAATTGTGCAAAACGCATTGTGAAAGACCATGCTTTGTGACCTTGTCTTTATTGTTGTAATCTGTGTGAGCACAAGAAGTCTGTAAATGATCCTAATTCAAACAGTTCATTGTTTTAATCTCCTTAGCTGTGATTGAAATCAGATATTTCAAAGCAGTGGCTCTCAACTCTGGTGCTGGGACCCCGGAATTCTTACATTTATTTATTTGTATATAAATTAACCTTGCTGAGAAATAATATATATATATTACAACAAATATACAAGAGTTACATATCAGCTTGGTAAGAGGAATATTGTTTTGGAAAAAGAGGGGCAAAAGGTAAAGAAGCACCGTTTTAAAGGGACAGTTCACCCATGGATGAAAATTGGAACCAGAAGACTGCATAATATGGGACTTGAAGGGATAGTTTACATAAAAATGACAAAACTCATAATTTACTAATCTTTACTGTTTCAGATTTGTATAACTTTCTTTAGTGGATTACAGAAAGAGATGTTCCCTGCACTCACCGTTTGCTTTCATTGTAAGGAAAATATGCAACCTTTTGTGTCTCACAGAAAAAAAGTCTCGAAAAAACACAAGGGTTGAGTAAATGATATCAGTTTTTTTTGGTCAATTTAAATCCCATAGCAAGGGCCTTAGCAGTTTACCAAATAAGCCAGGCTTGTTTGATTTAGTATGACTTATTTGAACCAAATCAACTGACAATAAGTCAGACTTAAATAAACTTCAATAAACCTGGTTTATTTGGTAAACTTGTTTTATGAAACAGGCCCCTGGTCATTCTATTCCTATTTATTTGATGTTATCATTATGAGTAAGTTTAAAGAGGAATACATTTCTCAAAACATTCAACTCGGATAAGTAATGTTATAATGCATTTTCTAGAGGTTAACCTCTCAAAGTCAACATAATATCGGATATATTAGTTGTTTTCGTCAAGAACTGATTAAAATAAGGTCTTAAAAGCGACAGATTACGGTACATGCACCGTTAAACCAGTTCTCGTGCAACTTCCTCTGCGTGCAGGTGCTTGCCTTTAAGCCCCGCCCACCGCTGATGCTGCTGGTCGTCAACCGGACAGTCAAATATAATAATCTGTGTCCACTGCGGCTCGAGTGATTTTACATTCTTATAAACTAGCATTCACGTCCGTTTTCTATCCGCATTCGACAGTTTGTTCCTCTCCTGCAGACGTTTTTGCGCAATCACCCCTTCCGCTTTGAAGCGCTCCAGCAACATAAGGACGAATCGAAAGGTTACAGTAACAGAGCTGAAGGACTATCGCAAAAGAACACCGGCAACGGCTCGGAAAGCGCGTAGATATAGATTGCCATGACAGATTGTGGCGAGGATGCAAAGCTGGAGGTGAAACAGGCCAGCAAAGAATATAAAGAGAGCGAAAACGTTGCCGAGAAATACTCCGCGATGACAGGCACGAAGAACAGCGACATGAACATGAACGTCGGCGAGCTGTCCGCCGCATTCACTGCGGTCCCGACCCACAAATCCATGAAAAAGGTAAGAGGGACGTGACGTTATGTGTGTGTCCTGAAACATCGCACTTGAGTTTGGGACATGTTGATCAGTTTACTGGGATCATTAGGAAAGGTTATCCCGGCGAGCGTTGAGCTAGAGCTGATGCAGGAGCCTAGGAAAGGTCACGTGACGCACATTTCAAGCGTTTCTTTAGTTCTTTTTCTCGCCGCATCCAGTAATTTTCCCCGAGCTGCTCCGACTGTCACATCTGCCAGAGTCACCGAACTTTGTCCACTGCAGTTTACAAATGGTCAAACGCTGGAATCGAAAAGTTTTATTTTGTATAAATGTCCTAGAAAGAAAAAACATCGACAACTGCACTTAGGACAACTGACAGTGTCAGAGCAATTCACTGCAAAGATCAAAGAGCGAAGATAGATAGATAGAGATAGATAGATAGATAGATAGATAGATAGATAGACAATTTACTCTGAAATGAAAGATGATCCAGTCCAGATTGTGAAAATGTATTCGTGTGTGTTTGTGTGTGTGTGTTTGTGCGTGTGTGTTTGTGCGTGTTTGTGTGTGTGTTTGTGTGTGTGTTTGTGTGTGTGTTGTGTGTGTGTGTGTGTGTGTGTGTTTGTGTGTGTGTTTGTGTGTGTGTGTGTGTGTGTGTGTGTGTGAGTGGGTGGTAAAAGAGGCACTACTCTGCCCACTTGCTCATCGAGTTGTCAGCTGGTTATACAACAGACCCAAGAGCTGTTCTGCTGCTTCTCTTCTGCTGCATTACACTCAGTGTCAAATCAAATTCAGTGCTGACGTTCACATTTACGCTTTAATATTTCAGAAATCGGATTTTGCGTTGTGTGTAATTAAGTATTTATATAAATTTTTCAACAGCAACATTTTGCACTTGTGCGCTCTTGACAAAAGACGGCATGTGCAGTACTAAAAAATGGTGTAGGATTTACTTTAAAACAATTTTCCCTAGTATATTTCACAGAATATTACAAAGAATTGACAAGTAACACATTCAGTTAAACATCACATTTTTAAGTAGAAAGACTGAAATAGAATTTTCTAGTAAAATATTATCTAATAACTTTGGAAATCATTTTCAAAGTGTAGCTACTGTGCCGCAGATCTCTGTTCTTTGTGTTTATCTATAATAACCCTAACATAATGTGTTCACCTCACAAATCGCCTCATAAGAGCTGAAGTCTCTTGAGAAATGTTCAATGGTTTGAGTACTGCATGCATTCATCTATTTCCCATTTGATCTTGTGTATTCCCTCTTTTGCATGTGCAAAAAGAGAGTGCTTTCCCCTGGTAATCACAGTTTTTTGTGTAATCGTATCCTGTACTCCACACAGTTTTTGGGTGTGAGAAAGTTTCTCTCTCTGTACCTCCGCTAGCTTTGTCCCTCTGTGAGCAGGAGGCTCTGATAACATTGTGAAAGAAAGTTGCATTGAGCTGAGAAATATGACACATGTACCGAGTCGCTCAGGAACATTTTCTCCTGTTTCTCGGACTGAGACTTGGCATGGGGCCACGGTCCGGCCCTACCTGCTGAGAGCCCTGCGCTGACCTTGGGCTCTCCTTATTGTGTTTTCTCATCAAACATTCAGCCTGTCATTTAGTTTTAGTAGGAGATTAGTTTCTTCATCTCTTTGAATAGATCTATTCCTCTTATGTGTACTTTGACTCACAACGTTTCTTTATGGTACATCCGTCATAATGAAATGGCTCCTGTTGTTTCTGATTTCTTGCTTGTTATACGTAATGGACATAGTTTTGGAGATTAGATCAAATATCCGGAAATTTTCAGGGAAACTATTGGTTGCACGTCCAGTTCTTCTGAATGGATGCATTGAGAGTTTAGACCGATGTTCCTGCTTCAGTGCTTGAGCTGCCATTAGGGTCTCTTTACACCGAGCAGTCATCTGAGAGAGCTTAGATCGCGTTTCATTTATTGACGTTAGATCATAGGCACTTCAGAGCCCAATTATTTAATTCTCTCAAGTGGTTTGAGCAGGATTATTTTTGACTTGGTTGAGCATATTGCTGTTTTGTCTTTAAACAGTGTTTCAGAAGTTTCACATTCTTCGCAGCCAAATCACGTTTGGCCAATTCAGTTTCATCAAGTTGACTTTTACAAAAAATTGGGTTAATCAGCCTTGTTAATGCTAAAACTCTATAACGATCTGGACGTCATTATTAGACTATGACACTGTGAGTTGTGTATAATATCAGGACTTTTTGGTACACGTAACTTTTTGTAGGGTTGTTAATTTAGTGTGATTTATATATATTTTAAATTTATTTTTTAAAAAGATTAAAAGATTAATTCAGAAACTAAACACCGCTGAGTTGCTCGGAGACGCACAACAATTCAGCTATGGCTTTAAAGGTTATATTCTCTGATAAATTGAGAAAATCCACTGATCTATAATAGAGAACTATTATATATAAAAATCAGTGGCAAAAACACATAATGTTTTGTTTAAAATATAACAATGTCTTATGTACTGAACTGTTGAAAATCACATTTAAACTCGCGTGATATTCAGGACAGAAACAGCACTTTTGTGATATTGCTCTCCCTGCTCATGTGATAGGCTATCGCTTTTATCATGTGATAAAAATATGAGACAAAACTCAGAGGCATTTTTTGCACCAATATATAGTGCGCATAACCAATATTTAGGGCATAACTGCATGAGTTGTTGCCCTGCATCTCTTTGTCATGACGTACAGGTCTGGGGGCGGGGCCAGTGCATTAACTGCGTTCAAATATTTGAATCTGTATTCTAACTTATTAATTATGTCCCTAGTAGACAATTAAATAGACAATTAAAACTTGAAAAGAAAAGGTGAGAGTAAAGACTATAAAGAAAATCAATTTCAAATGCTATTCTATTGAACTTTCATTTCACCAAATAATCACAAAAAATGTATCACGCTTTCTACAATAATATTATGCAGCACAAATATTTTCAACATCAATAATAATAAGAATAATTTCTGTTAATAATATCTGATTGATAAGAAATGTTTATTGAGCAGCATATTAGAAAGATCTCTAAAGAATCATGTGACACTGAAGAGTAATGAGTAATGATTGCAAAAAAAATCCAAAACAGGAATCAATTAAAACATATAAAAAAGAAAACAATCATTTTACATTTTAATAATATTTCACAATATTACTGGTTTACTGTACTTTTGGTCTCAGAAAAGCAGCTATGGTAAGAAAAGAGACAATAACATGAAAAAATCTTACCGAGCACCAGGTTTGAATGATAGTGAGATATGAATATTATTGTGGACTATAGCCCATTGGTGGGTTGTTATAACGTCTTTCCAATTATCTTAATTTGGAGACTAATATTAATATATACAATTAACTTTGATTCATTTAAATGTTTAATCGGTATATAATGCAATAATTTTTTTAATCAATTGACAGCCCTACATTTTCACTCTTAAATCAAAAACCCAATCCTATGTGGAGTGCAGTAGAGTTCTTTGTTTTTGTTGACAATCATGTGGAGTGTAGTGTACACTTTGTGACCTCGGCCTGGGATTAGAGACTGAGGCTGAAAGCCAGACTGGTCACATTAGGACTACAGCAGGTATTGGTAGAGTCACAGTAAACAGCTCAACAGCGTCTGCTTAACGCTTGAGCGTCTGCTGGCCTAGTACTGTCTGTTTCCACCACGATGGATCATTGTGAGCTGTAAAGCGGAACAGTCAATGAACTGGATGGATTTCGTTTTCTTCTATTTTTAATCAGATCTCGGAATAGAGTTGACTGACGTGACCTATAGTGGATGCCTTAGGGGTTTACCGAAACATGGTTTAATTCCCTCCAGATCCCTGTTTTATTAGCCGCCCTGAATGAACTCTGCAGGAGAGTCTGTTTCTGAAGGCATTGTGAGAACCAGTTGGATTAAAACACTCCGGGGTAACAAATACTCACTTCCTTTAGTACTCCTGAAACATTCAGTCACCACAAACAGACGGGCCGATGACCCTTACGGTGGTTGCAGGGAATGGTAGATTACAGAGATAGAGGGAGAGCAAAAGTAGGCCGGCCGGGTTTGTGAGTGGTTGATTTATTGGTTCCCTTGTCACCTCCCATACCCTCATGTCCGCTGTAAGAACTCCCGCTGCACCCGCCCGTTTGTAAAACTACATTAGTGAAACACCAGTTGTAACAATACACAGGCACACAGGCCAGAGGCAGCCGGTACAGACAGGGACCATGAACCATGGCTATGACTTTCCCAGGGTAAGTGCCACATTACTCTCTCTTCCATCCTCTACAGGAGCACACAGCAAAAAGAGCTCTGATTGTTTTGGTGGCTGACTGTATATATGTTTATTTACAAGTTTATGTATTTAGAGACAAAAATAATGTAAATATATCAATAGAAAATGTTTTAAAATTGTTAAAAAGAAGAGAAAGGTAGTAGATCTTTCTCTATGAATATTATAGGTAAATATAGTATCAAGTTAAATTTTAAATATAGATTTGTATTATTATATATCAATATAGTAAGTGTATAATGTTATTCAGTATTTAGAAATGTTATTATGTAATATTCTATTATATTATTTTGAGCTAACCTTGTAAATGACATTGTAAACATTGTAAATACAATTTAGAAAAAAGAAAAGAGAGAATTCGATTTTTCCTCATGTATAGATAGATTTACATGCTTATTTTTTCTTATATATATACATTCTATAGTTTGAATTTACCTAAAAAAAGTCCTTCTCTGTGATCAAGTCAACTGATTTGGTAGAAATCACACATTAAAACATTTAAATTAGGCTCTGTGTAGTTTATTGATATGTAGCGCTCACCTCGCCCACCATCAATGTGTCAGTACACTTAAAGAGTCTAGGAAATGTTTGAAGTTCTCAGTTCTTCCTCTGAGTAGGAATTCTTGAGACATCATGTGCTGGTTTTCCAGGGGACTGATTGACTAGAATAGACTTGAGAAATGATTACTCAAATATGAAGGTGAAGTCATAAGTCTGACTGTGTCAAGCAGGGATATTTACATCTGCCACAGTCATACATTGTCTGTTAAAGTTATGTCTTTTGACACTTACATTGGACTGTCCTGCTACATAACACTGGCTGGGGCATTTAAAGTCTGGTTTAACATAATCCACAGCCTTCTGGATTATTACAGCACATTGCCAGAGTGTTAAAAAAAGAACATGGTACGATTTAATAATTGAAGTGACAGTGTAATCAGCAAAATGATCTGGAAGTGATGTTAATGCTTTTCATCTGTCTTTCAACTGAAGAATTATACTCTGCTATTCTCTGATCATAACTGTCCAGTTCAAGCACGTTAAGTTCAAAGCTTTGCCTCGGGGTCACAATACCGCCTCACAATGGCATTTTATTATCACTCCAATTTCCTTGAAACATCAGCTGTGTGTTTTGTCAACTTCATCGGCATGTCCTACAGTTTTGTGTCCAAACACAACTCAGGACTTGGATGATGTCTGGCAAATCACAAGTTAGATAACAGATAAACCGATGGTGTTAAAGCAATGCTACAGGGGGAGCTGAGCATTTTCTGGGATTGGAAAGTAGATAGTTGACTGTTTTGAGTAAAGCGAAATGTGTAGTGGGTCACTGCTTATCAAACTGAAATCTGAAGTCAAGTATATGGAGCAGTTTTGGAAAATCTCCCCAAATAAAAAGATCTCAACAGAACATTTTATATAATACTTCTATTCAGCAAGGATATGTTAAATTGATCAAACGTAACATTAAAGACATTGATAATATTACAAATTCATAAATGTTTCTTGAGCAGCAAATTAGAATGATTTCTGAAGGATCATGTGACACTGAAGACTAGAGTAATAATTGGTGAAAATTCAGTTGCCTTCACAGGAATAATTAACATTTAAAAATATTAAATATATTAAATCACAAAAAAAGACTTCTTTGAAAAAAATATCTTATGACCCAAAGGGTCATAACTAAAACTAAAGTTTTTTAGTTTTTAAAACTAAGAAATATTTCAAATATATCCCCTAGCTGTGAAAGAGCAGCTAATAGGCTTCTTCTGGGTCTTTCCACATTGTCTATAATTCACAGTAGGAATTGTGATGGCAGCTGTGCTTTGTAGGGGTGAGGGATCAGCTGTTTTGCTTGGAAAAAGTATCGGATTCACGAGTGCTATTGAACAGTCCAGAATACTTTCTTAAGGATTTGTAGATTGACTGTTATCAGATGCATTAAAGTAAATCTCCTGTTTTCATATACCACACAGACAGAGGTTCTGCCCTCTCTATCTGTCTGTGGTGCGCTTAGACAGTAAATATTAGATGCTTGGACTATTTGACTGCTTATGACCACACACACACACACACACACACACACACACACACACACACACACACACACACACACACACACACACACACACACACACACACACACACACAAGCAAATGTGTACTGCTTGTGGTTACATATCAAACCAAGTGATTTTGTTTGCTAAAGCACAGTCATATTGCAGTTCACAATAAATCTGGGTCTGCAGATGCTTTGAAGCCGAGCCGCTGGTGATCTGTGCCTGTAGATGAGACATCTGTGTATGAAAGAAACACAAATCAGCTCTAAAAAATGAGTGCAGTCAGAACCAGAGCCCTGCTTCTGTGATTTACCTGAACATTATTATATAAATCTAATAGTATAGCACGAAACCCATCCCAGACGCCCCAACCCTCCCATCCTTTTCAGGCATATGATCACTCCTACATGAAGTGTTATGTGGCACAGTGATGAATCTGTCTTCATTGGGTATTTTTATAGAGAAGACAATTGCATTTGTTTCATTGCTAACTTGGGTTTACTGCAGAAAATAACAGCAGTCACAATCCCCCATTTCACGTGTACTTCCATAGTGCCTTTTGCTTGTGATCTTCATGCTCAAGATATACTCAAGCTATAATTTAACAGTCAGGATCATCTGTGCACCCCACAAAACAAGATCACACTGCACACACATACAGAAAACAGCAGTACACTGCCTTCATCAGCCTGCAAGCATATATCCCATGAATAATTCAAGTTTTGCATTATTAAAATGACTGAAATGGAAATGAAATCCGTTCCCCACATCTATTATGTAATTGTAAAATATTTCAATACAGTAAAGCCGGTTTCAGTAAAGCCGGTTTCTTGATTAGCAGTAAATCGCCATCACCTTTTTTCAGATGGAGCGGCAGTTAATACACAGAGCCGTAGTTCACTGACAAGCTAGGACATATCGCATTTGTAATCGCAGATGAATCGCCTTCGATTATGAACGCAATATTGCGTAGCTTGTCAATGAACTACGGCTCTGTGTATTAACTGCTGCTCCATCTGAAAACAGGTGATGGTGATTCACTGCTAGTGCTAATCAAGAAACTGGCTTTACTGTCAAGATAAGACATAGGCTTATTTTGAATGAAACCTGATGGGCTTCAATCCAGAATTTTTATTTTTGGGTGAACTATTCCATTAACTGCATGCAGATGTGCTGTTCATATGTTCAAACCTCTGTCTCTCCCCATCCTCTCTTTTTCCATACCTCCATCTTACTGTAGCAGATTCAGTTTGCCAACCAAGAGGAAAAACAGGAGTTCAGCAAGTTCCCTACAAAGACCGGCCGTCGCTCCCTGTCCCGCTCCATCTCTCAGTCCTCCACGGACAGCTACAGCTCAGGTCAGACCCTCATCCACCCTCACTGCAAGCCAAGCACTGACACGTCAATACAGTTCTGTAGCTCAGAAGAACAAAAACGCAGATAGTGTGAAGCATTAATTTCATGCAATTTTAGGTCTGATAACTAGTTAGTAGATAAATGGTTTTATTATAAAGGAATAGTTCACCCAAAATGGAAAATTTGCTAAAAATTCACTTGCCCTCAGGCGATGATGAGTTTTTTTCTTCATCTGAACAGATTTAGCAGTACATTACTTGCTCATCAATGGATCCTCTGCAGTAAATGGGTGCCGTCAGGATGATAATCTAAACAGCTGATAAAAACATCACAATAACCCTCAAGTAATCCACATGACTCTTGTCCATCAGTTAATATATTGTGAAGTGAAAAGCTATGTGTTTGTAAGAAATTAGTTCATTATTAAAAATGTAACTTTAAATTGTAAATATGAGTGAAAATGTCGACTCTGAATCAGGAGAGAAATATGCAATCAGGAATCATTTACAAATGAAAACAAGTGTTGTTATGGATTATGGACTCTATTTTACCCAAAATTAACAAGTAAAAGTGTTTAAAAAATAATTAACAAAATGCACCCTTTTACTTCACAAGACATGAATTGATGTTCTGGATTAGTGTGGAGTAATATTAGATTATTGTGATGTTTTATCAGCTCTTGTTCTGACGGCACCCATTCACTGCATAGGATCCGTTGATGAGCAAGTGATTTGATGCATGATTTCCAAATCTGTTCCCATGAAGAAATAAACCCATCTACATCTTGGATGGCCTGAGGGTGCATTTTCATTTTTGGATGAACTATTCCTGTAAGTGCATTGCAGAAACTATGCGTCAACAAGAAAATCATTGTGGCCCAAAACTGCTTATTTTTTTAATGCTAGTTTTGTGTGTTGTGTAATATAATCCTAGGTTAGCTTGAAGCAAGAACTACAGACTTGGTAGCATTGGCACTGGATCACACAAATTCACATTCCCAAATCACTCATACGAACAAAAGTGAGGGATAAACATTCCTGCATGTTTGTAAGATATGCCCCCAAACAGCAGACTGCTGAAGCAAAATAATCTCTTAAGATCAGAAGAAGGTTTTTTTTCTATAAATGCATACATTGGGGTTAACTCCACTAAAATGTGCATCCGTGCTCTTGTAGCGGCCTCGTACACTGACAGTTCGGATGATGAGGCGTCTCCTCGTGAGAAAAGCCAGGCCAACTCAAAGGGCAGCAGCGACTTCTGCGTCAAGAACATCAAGCAGGCTGAGTTTGGACGGCGGGAGATCGAGATCGCTGAGCAAGGTTAGGAGACTCACCTTTTATGCTTAGTACTTAGTGGGAACTTTCTTGTTGCTGTTTGATCGGTCAAGACGGTTTGTGTACATAACGATTACAGCATTGATTCTCAACTGGTTTGTCATGTTTTGTCAAGTTTGATAAGTAATGTTATTGGTTTAGTAAAGAATTGTTGACTCAGGACATCTGTTGAACACAAATTAGGTATGTGTAAGTTTTGGTTTGGTAACAGCTGCTGCTGTCAGGAACAGTCATTGTTCTCCATTTAACTGAATAGTTTCATGGTTTTAAACTGGGTTAAGATCTCAGTGCCAGCTACACAATACATATATACTTAAAGGAATAGTTCACTCAAAAATGAGAAGCATATCTTCGTTGTTATATATGTCTATATGACTTTCTTCTGCAGAACACAAAACCAGAAATTTCAAAGCTTTTGAATGTCAGTAAAAAGAACATTCGATAGCTTTGTTTTAAAAAGACAGAAATGTTCAACTCACTGACTCAATGATCCTGCAATATTTGGTGAATAAGAACAAAGCCACTTGGAATATTGTGCATGATTCTTATAGACCGACCAGGGGTTCTCAAAGTCTACATTCAATGGCCCAAAACGGAATTTTCATCAGTGTCAAAGGTCCGGACCAGAACAATTGGTTATTACAAAACTTGTTTTTAATAAACATACATAACATGCATAACAATTAAACACTATTTTTTTTTAAATGCCCTTTGCATTCAAAATACATTAATAACAAGTGCAAAAGTGGCAAAACAATTCATTTAAGTGTCAGCAATTGAGGTAGACCGATAATGTTTTTATCTGGCCGTCCCGATGCCGATATTTAGAAATCAGGTCATCCAATGACCGATAAATGATGCTGATTTTTTTTTTTTTTTTTGACAGTTTGAATAAATGATTATTGCGCGGCACAAGTTGTAATAGTAGTAGTTGTAGTATCCTAATTCATAGTAATAATACAAAACCTAAAGTAATTTCTCAAAACAGTTCTGAAGATTTTTGTGTATGTTTGCTGGCAGACACCAGTGTTTCCACAGACTTGCAAATGCAAATCAATTCTCTGCCAGCGGGAGGTGCTGTTGGAGCGAGAAATATAGCGGTTTCCCCGGGAACAGCTGTAATCAAATCAGCGCTACGCTCACGAAAACTACTTCATCAGGCATTACAGGAAACACTAAATGAAAATGACATCAAAGTGCTCAGTTTATTCAACTAAGTATAAGTTGAATTATCTATTTGTGCCGGTCAGTTTTGATATTGTGACGGGCCGCCAACAAATAACTCAATTTATGGGAAACACTGGTCACTGCTAAAAGACAAATTGCCATAATCTAAGTGTTAACAAAAAAAAAAAACATATTATCTGCGAAATGTCGCCCGATCATGTCAAACGTCATATGCTCATTAGATGTCAAGACAACAAATGTCAAGAAGGAAATCTTGCCTGCGCTTTCATTTCGACCATCTCCAAAAATACATTAAAAACTAAACAAATGATTTACAAGTTTAACGTGCATTTATCAAAGTAGGAAATATAATTAGTGCACTTGAAATATGAAATGGAGGCAGGTCCGTATTGAATTCCTTCTGGGTCCGGAGTCCGGACTTTGAGAAGCACTGTAGACCATTTTAGTGATGCTTTTATGATGCTTTTTGGAAGCTTGAAAACTTCAGTCTATGTTAAGTTCAGTCATGAAACTCTAAATGGCACAGATGATAGGTTCAAACTCAGTCTGATATAATAACATCATTATTCACATGGCGCAGCTAATAGGTTTCATTTCACATCAGCATCCAATGAACTTGCTGCTGAACATTCAAATACTTGGCTAGTGCTTACTGCAGTTGTAGCAGCATGCTTCAGAATCCCTCCACCTGTATAGATCTGCTATGGGGTAGTTTCATATATGTTATGTGTGCAGCAGCAGTATTTCCTACATGCTCACAGCAGCATGTCTTTGGATGTAATGGCAGTAGTCTTTGCAGCAGTGTAGCAGATCTATTCCTGCAAGACCAAACACATCAACATTGCCATATTACCATGCTAAACTCTCAGAGAGTTGTCATCATGACAGAACAGCATTTGCATTGAGTCTTCAGAATCATACAGATTTCAAACAACATGAGTGTTAGCAAATGCTAACAGGAGTTTAATTTGTGGCTGAACTGTTCTTTTAAATGTTTTCCCATTTTTCATGCAACAAGACTTTTGTCTGTGTTTTCCAGGTCTTAGTTTGATCCCTGTTTCAGAAGCTATACTCTGCCTTCCATAATAAAAGAAGTTGTCTCATCTCCAAACTGTTGTCTCTATCACGTCCACAGATATGTCTGCACTGATTTCCCTGCGGAAGCGAGCCCAGGGGGAGAAACCCCTCGCTGGGGCTAAAGTGGTTGGATGCACTCACATCACTGCACAGACTGCAGTAGGTTCTCCTCAGGGCTTCATTAATTCAAACACACACTTCTTCTACAAATAGTCTTTAACTCTAACACAAAATATTTATACATGTATATGGTTTGTTTGGATGAATAATAAACTTAGGACCTGATTTGCAAGAAATTTACATTAACTGAAATTACCCACTGACCAGACCAGTATATTGATCAGGGCTGCGTTTCCCAAAAGCATCAATAAGGTTAAGCACGTTACTACAACTAAAACTTAAATCAAATAATGTTAAATTGAAATATATTTTTTTAAAGTAAAAAAAAAAGAGCATAGCAAAATTACAAAAAAATAAATAAAATAAGAACTGAAAATATTAACATAAAAGTTTGTTCAAAATATTAATAAAGAATATAAAAGATAAAATATTATATGAATAATACTAAAATACCATATACCAGATTTGTTGCTATTAAAAGACCCAGCTAAAAATAAAAAAACAATATCAAATACCTAAGTAACTTTTAGTACAACAGATTTTTTATTTTCATATAAATAAATCACAGTGGTCACAATGTGTATTTGCGTATGTGTGTTCATATCTTAGAATGAATAAATGTAAATACAAACTTAGTTACTCTTAGTTTGCCTTCCCAACTTTTTAATATGCTGTGCTGGTTTCTTTCAGGTCCTGATCGAGACACTTGTGGCACTGGGTGCTCAGTGTCGCTGGACTGCCTGTAACATTTACTCCACTCAGAATGAAGTGGCCGCAGCTTTGGCAGAGAGCGGTAAACAGCCCACCTTACTGTTGTCTGAACTACCAATTCCAACCTCTTTCGATTTGCCTACATATTCTGGACTCACTTTTGATTTATTTTGTGCCCTTTAAAGGTGTTTCGGTTTTTGCCTGGAAAGGTGAATCAGAAGATGACTTCTGGTGGTGCATTGATCGCTGTGTCAACGTGGAAGGCTGGCAGGCAAACATGGTATACTGTTCTGCGCTTAATATCTAGTGATATTTACATTTACATTTAACAGACGCTTTTATCCAAAGCGATTCAGGTTATAAATTTTTATGAGTATGTGTGTTTACACTGAGTGCAAATACCCACCTTGTTGGCAAAGATTAATTTCACTAACTTTACCCAACATTTACCCATTGTACAAACCTGCATATTACGTCTGTTTACACTTTATGTGAATAGCATAATTCTATTGCGTACTTAGTGTTGCTGTTTACACACATCTACCACTATTTACAATATTTAGCACACTGCTTCTGTTAAACTTGCAGCTTACAAATCAGTATTTTATTTAATCTTCAAAACAATTATGAGGATCTTTGTCTGTTTGCAGACTAGTAATCATCATACATTTTCTCACAGATCCTAGATGATGGGGGCGATCTGACCCACTGGGTGTATAAGAAGTATCCCAGTGTCTTTAAGAAAGTGCGTGGGATCGTGGAGGAGAGCGTTACAGGTGTACACAGGTAAGGGAGAACTGTAGGACAGTTCATTTAATTTAGTTTAATAATTTAATTTAATTACATTTTGTTTTGTTTTTTATTTGTACATTTTTGTAACTTTTTTAGTTCTGAATCTTGAATGCAGTGTTTGCAAGTTGCTTTGGATAAACACATCTGCCAAGTGCATAAGATTTTATTAAAATTTTAATTATATATTTTGTTATCCACACCAATAACATAACACAATGACATAAATCGTTATTTATTTTATGTATATTATATTATTAATCTGTATATGATTAAAACAATGAGATCACAACTGTATATTTTAATGAATTGACAACCCTATTGAACAACTCATTTATGTTTGAATCAAATGTGTCTGTTTTTATTCATTCTGTTAGGCTGTACCAACTCTCCAAAGCTGGCAAGCTTTGCGTCCCCGCTATGAATGTCAATGATTCTGTCACCAAGCAGAAGTTTGATAATCTGTACTGCTGCAGGGAGTCCATCTTGGACGGGTAAGACACCTGCAATGCTGAGATATTATTTATTTTATATATATATGTATAGTATATCTTCTCTGACCTCTTACCAAGCATGAATGAAGCTTATCTAAGGAAGAGTATAATCACAGTTGACTTCCTCTTTCTTGTTAGTCTGAAGAGAACAACAGATGTGATGTTTGGTGGGAAGCAGGTGGTGGTTTGTGGTTATGGAGAGGTCAGTAAACATCTGCGCCTTTGCAAAAAGCCCCAAAGATAATCTGCAGAATGCAAAAAACGATCTCTAAATTGCCAGACCTTATTTACTACAAACACAGATATCTTAAGAACATTTGTGTGTTTTATTTTCATTCTTGCATTGATTCCGGAGTAGGTGGGAAAAGGATGTTGTTCAGCTCTGAAAGCGCTTGGAGCCATTGTGTGTGTGACAGAGATTGACCCTATTTGTGCTCTTCAGGCTTGGTAAGATAAACACACCAACAAAAATGAGCTCAATTTAAATCAAACACCATGTGCATTATATTAATATTATTCATACAGTATTATAGTATTTATTAATATTTTGAATTAGCTTTAATTTGTACATTTGTAGTTTAGGTTTTAGCAATTTGTTTGTGATTTTGTCATTTTTTTATTAGCTTTATCATTTTTTTCCCCAGTTAATTGCAAGGGATGAGCTGTTCTGATTTGAGACCATCTGATTGGATAGAAATCTTTGTAGTGGAAGATGAGTCATCAATAACATGGCATATTTTCCTTGAAGAGACTGTACCTTTTTAAATGTGTATATTTTATATTATAAGTCCGTTTTCTAACAGATTTCATATAGACTGAAAAAATTTATATAAAAAAACTAAACATTTAAATGCACAATGAAAAAATAATTAAATATCACCAATGTTTTATATTTATTACCATATATTTTTTAAATAAAAATCAAGTTATAAAGTTTCCTTAGAATTAACAGAGCAGTTTTGTAGCAAACAATTTGTGTAAACTAATCACAAATAATATAAGCTCCCCATATTAGCCAAACACATGGCCGTGGGAAGTATTTACACAGGAAGTCCGTGAACAAGCTGAAGTGCTTGTTTATCAAGAATATTTAAGCACGTTTTCCCTCACTGCCTGAGATACCAGTTCGATTTGTTTTTATCTCCCTCATAGTATGGACGGCTTCAGAGTGCTGAAGCTAAATGAGGTGGTTCGCCAAATGGACATGGTTATCACCTGCACGGGTACGTCTGGTTACAGTTGGCTCGCTTCCACTTTCAAATCCATTTCCTCTGTTTCATGCAGCTCTTATCAGCACAACACATCCTCCCAGATGCCCTTGCATTCAGTTGCTGTGAAACGGTTCGCCCTTTGACAGCTGTAGTAGTCTGTAGTCTGGGAAAATAATCATTGCTCAGCGAGAGATAAAGGATTTGTGTAAAAACATAGTAAAGATCTGTTGAGGTTTAGATGAGTGCTGCATGGTCTCTGCTTGTCAAAGGCACAGCTTTATATTACATTTAAATGTATTTATTAATACATGTATTCATTTTAAATGTAATATACAATTATTATTATTAATTTCAAATATTAATATTTGTAAGCATGTAAAGTTTTTTTAAATATATTTTTGTTCCTTATTTGATATTTTTTCTTAACAGAGTTCAACAGTGCGCATCCATTTCTTTAGTAGTCTAGTTTCAGAAGTATAAGTCCCATTTATTTTTCCCCCAAAGGGATTTTTAACAAGTAATTAAAGACGTAACCAACCAGCTTTGTGGTGACTAACAACATTACAAACTTTCATTTAAAGCAAACTAATATTTGAAAATCAGGCAAAAGGAAAAAGGTAAAACATTAAGATACATTACACACTGTGTGCTTTAATTAGAGGAAAAGCTATTCAGTAAGCATTTAGAATGATATAATCAAATTAAGAATGATGGATAAATATATGAATAAATGTCTCTAAAATTCATGAATGCTAGTATATAGAAATACAGATATTTAAAGGGATAGTTCACCCAAAAATGAAAATTCTGTCATTAATTACTAACTCTCATGACATTCCAAACTCACACAACCTTCATTCATCTTCGGAAGACAAATTAAGGTATTTTTATTAAATCCGAGAGCTTTCTGACCCTGCATAGACAGCAACGCAACTGACATGTTCAAGGCCAAGAGTGGTAGTAAGTTAGCAGCTTGAACATTAGCATACATCATCAATCTAGCAAATCTGACAAATTATAACTATATAATTATAAATACAAATTGTGGTTTCCTGAAGAACTGTCTGTTTCTACAGGGAACAAAAATGTTGTGACCAGGGAGCACTTGGATCGAATGAAGAACGGCTGTATTGTCTGTAACATGGGCCATTCCAACACTGAGATTGATGTGGTGCGTGAGTCTCAATCTTCCCTCACATTCATCTTTAACTGTTAAAAATATTTTGTGTTATTTATAAGTAGGCTCCATTTGCCCCTGCTGTAGTGTACTTTATTGGTGAATGTAGTCCAGGGAAATCATTTTTACGTCAACAGCTGTAGATGTTCCATGAGCACCAGGGACACTTAATCAACCTGAAAGCCTCTTAGCGGCATGTTTCCGAAGTGTGCTGATGATGTTCATGGTGAATTCATTTGTGTGTGTGTGTGTGTGTTTTAGCTTTGCAGGTTTATCAGTCTGTATTGGACAGAAGTGAAAGAGAGTGTTGTTTGTGTGCGCTCATGTGTGTCTGTTGTTTCTGTTCCAGGCCAGTCTGAGGACTCCAGAGCTCACCTGGGAAAGAGTGCGCTCACAGGTCGACCACGTCATCTGGCCTGACGGGAAGCGAGTGATTTTACTGGCAGAGGTCTTTCCTTTTTCTTTTTTTCATGAATGAGTGCCAGTGATCTTTACTTTTTATGCAACAGTAATCATATTTGTCATATTGTATGGCAGAGTTTAAGACTGCTTATGTTATTTAGACACAAAGAATCAAAAGAGTGCATGATGTGTCCTGAACATGTCAAAACTAGCTAGTTTTTAGGAACAATACAATGAAGAATTGAGTTGTTTTAATGTTAAAGAGCAATGCCACAAATTGATGCATTAATATACATGTGTGATCATAAATGTGTGCATAATATATCTATATATAATTTTTAGTTGTTATCATGTAAATTAAATAATACACAGTCAAATAATATATAGTTATATTTTATATAATAATAACATTCACAAGTTTGGTGTGAGTAAGATTTAAAGTATAAATCAGTATTTATTTTCAGCAATGATGCATTCACATTGATTAAAAGTGATTTTAAAGAAGTTTATAATGTTACAATTTTTTTTTTTACAAAAATTCTAAGCAGCACTACTGTTTTCAACAGTGTTAATAAAAAGTGTTTTTTGAGCGACAAATCATCGACAAATAATCAAATAAAAATAAGATTGTAATGCTAAAAAAGCATTGCCATGTGGTTATTTAATATCAAAACCATTTTCTTCTATCAAGCCCATTTTTTTGGTGAAAAAAATAATATATTGTGATTTTATGCAAAGCCTTAGTTTTCCCTAATAGATCTTTGTCCTTTGTGTGCTCTCTTGGTTGATCACAATAAATCTCAGGCATTTCTTTGCTGTTTTTCAGGGCCGGCTCTTAAACCTGAGCTGCTCAACAGTCCCCTCATTTGTGCTATCAATCACAGCCACAACCCAGGTAATTTAACCTGCCACGATTTGGGTTTTAGCTGAAGTGCCATTTTATCCAGTTATGTTAGAGGTTCTGAGTGCAGCTGCACAGCTGTATGATTATTATGCCAACTTAACATCTCTAATCACAGGCTGTTGTGCTCTTTATTTTAATGTTAGGCTTTGGCCCTGATAGAGCTGTATAATGCACCAGAAGGTCGCTACAAACAGGATGTCTACCTGCTTCCCAAGAAGATGGGTAAGAACCCATCACTACTGCAACTCAATTAAAGCAGTTATGTGCATTAACTGTGATAAATCATGTATGTGCATGTGTGTGTTTCAGATGAATATGTGGCCAGCTTGCACCTACCCAATTTCGATGCTCATCTTACAGAGCTGTCAGATGAACAGGCCAAATATATGGGCCTGAATAAGAACGGACCCTTTAAACCAAATTACTACAGGTATGACAGGGGCTTTAAAACACCTCATATTGTTTATGACTGATAGTTTATGTACAATGTACATATTTTAACTGTTATGTAGTGTGATAAAGACAGTCTAGTGTTCCTATTTTAGGACAACTTCTCATCAAATACCCAAGAATAAAATGTTTGGTCACTTACTACCCTCTGCTGGTTGTCAATGAAAGACTCACAAAACCAGTGAAATTGCCAATTGTTTTAAACAAATTAGTCTAGTACAATTTAAAAAATAAAATACAATAGGGATAATAAACTATTATTATTTCAGCTTTTCAGCATAACATTGACTACTGTTGAAAATTTTGGGCACAGTAAGATTTTAAGAAACAAGTCTATTATGCTCACCAAGGCTGCATTCATTTGATCAAAAATACAGTACAATGTGTAATATTGTGAAATATTATTGGGCTACAGTTTAAATAAACTGTTTTCTGTTTTAATATATTTAGAAATGTAATTTCTTCCTGTGATGACAGCTGAATTTTCAGCAGTCATTACTCCAGTCTTTAGTGTCACACGTTCTTCAGAAATCAGTCTTATTTGCTGGTGTGGTGCTCAATAAATATTTATTATTAATTCATATTGATAACAGTTGTGCCATTGAATTTATGTGGTTACTTGAAACATTGTTCGATTCTTTGATTAATAGAACATTTGAAATCTTTGGTAACATTATTATGTCTTTACTGTCATTTTGATGAATTTAATGGATTCTTATCGAATACAAAATCTTACTGACACCAAATTTTGGAATGGTAGTGTCACTCATAACAATCAATGAAAAACAAACAATTTCATATTATGAACATTCTTCATACCAGACTGAACAGTTATGACAAAAATAAAAAATTCTGTTGTTCTACTTACAGATATTAGTGTGACTGGATGGATTCAGCCTTCATCAAAGATGGAGAGACCTGCATTAACCAGTGAAGCAAGAGATTTATTTTCTATTAATATAAATTCTTAAAACGAAACTTGATTTTACGGAATGTTATTCTTATTTAATAGTGTTACTAATGTCCAGTGACAAAATATATGTTCATGTCACTTTTAGGCTTATGTGTATTGTTAGAATTAATGTATTATAGCATTTGTTGTAAATCATCTTTTAACCTAAAATATGAAAAGGACCACTGTCTATGGCTCTAAAAATGTGCCAAATATTGGTTGTAGTTACTGATCAAATAAGATAATTGATCATTATTACTATGCTTTGTTTTTAAATGGGTATACATTCTATTCACGCAAGGTCATGCTATACTCAATCGTTCATGACCAAACGTCTTTGTGGCTTTTTAATATAAAAATGTTAGACTCTGCATAATATTCATTTGTATTTGATTTATTGCTCTTGCATAAGAAAATATAAAAGCTTTTTTTGAATGAATGTACTGTGTATTACTGCTAAAAGCTAGAGTGTTCTAGCAATATGATACACACCACTGTGTGTAGAAACTTCCATGACCCGGCAGCACATGCTGCTAAATATACCCCGCTTGGGGGAGTTTATGTCACCAATAGGGATTCTTTTCCCTTTCACGTTCTCACACACGTCCATCATCTCTGTGGCCTTTCACAAATTCTTCTAAAATAACGTAGACCATTATATGTTGTTTAGGCCAATCGTAGATGAACATAAATGTAACCACAGTTGAAATTCGATTTTGGGATATTCTGTGAGAATTTTACAGAATATTATTGGCCCCAACATACCCACACATAGCCAGCTAGACTCACAAGAAGCACACACATATCTTCATCACCATCTCTAAGGGACTGCAAACGTCTTAAGCAAATATCACTGTGAATGCCGTCATTTGAATATTTGCCTCATCTGCACTTTGTGATTTACCTTTGCATACATTATTTGTCAGATGTGTGATGTCATTGAATCCCTCCATTAAAGATCTTGCTGTCACAATATGCATTTTGACTCATGTTTATGCTATTAATATCACAAACGTTTTTATATCATTGGTAGGAAGCGTATTATATTTTATGTTAACACCAATGCAACAATATTGCTTTTTACGATAAAAGATTCAGGAATCTGGGTGGGGAAATATAAGAAATATATATGCATCTGGTGGCCCAAAAAGATAATTCGTTCTTGAGCCCATTTAATTGGCCTATTTTGAACGGTAGGCTAAAGAACCAAGACTATGATTGGTCCATCATGGCCACCGCTGAGAAATGTAACATAAATCAAACTACAAACAAAGCTTTTACATTAACAGAACGCTTTAAACAATATACTTCCAAATAATAACACGGTAATGAGCTGTTTTAAAAAGCAGTTCAAATAAAAATACATAATAAAATAAAGTACATGATAATTTCAAACATCGTCTAGCCCCGCCCACCTGTTGCATAGTAATCACGGTTCTACCAGCTTCTGTTTCTATATTTGGAGCGCTGATGTTTCTTTGCAGTATGTACGTGATCATCAGTGCATGCCTGGAAACTTCAGGACTCAAGTCAGCCTCTAAAGTTACAGCCAGAGTCAAGAGAAGTCTAGACTTTCTAGAAGCAGCATGGGAGGTATAAAACTCAGTGTCACTCAGGCCGTGGCAGTCGAGACAAGACAAGCAACCTGAAGCAAAGAGTCCGCTCTCTGAAGCGCTAGAAGAAACTCACAAGACCTGTAAGTGACTCTTTGAGTTAATGTCTTTGAAATCTTTTTATATATATATATATATATATATATATATATATTTAAAATGTATATTTTATATCCAAATTTAAAATAAAAATTACAATATAGCTATCAAATTTAAGTAGACTTTTTATTATTCAAAAGTTGTTTATAATACTTACAGATGACAATCAGCAATATTTAATATTTAATGTATTTATTAATAAATATAAATAAATAAATGTATTAATAATAATAATTGTTATTATTAAATAAATCAAGATTTATTTTTTTTCCCTTTGTATTGCAGGTGGCATTTAAGTATTGATAATCAAGATGTCTAAAGGTGTGTCCATTGGCATTGATCTGGGAACCACTTACTCCTGTGTGGGGGTATTCCAGCATGGCAAGGTGGAAATCATTGCTAATGATCAAGGGAACAGAACCACTCCAAGCTATGTTGCCTTCACAGACACAGAAAGACTCATCGGAGATGCTGCCAAGAACCAGGTCGCCATGAACCCCAACAACACAATATTTGATGCCAAACGACTGATTGGAAGGAAGTTTGATGATCCAGTGGTCCAGACTGACATGAAGCTTTGGCCCTTCAAGGTCATCTCCGAAGACAGCAAACCAAAAGTTCAAGTTGAGTACAAAGGAGAAACCAAGACATTCAACCCTGAGGAGATCTCATCCATGGTCCTAGTCAAAATGAGAGAGATCGCAGAGGCCTTTCTGGGTCAGAGAGTCAATAACGCTGTCATCACGGTCCCAGCGTATTTTAACGATTCTCAGAGGCAAGCGACTAAAGATGCAGGGGTGATCGCCGGATTGAACGTGCTGCGAATTATCAATGAGCCCACAGCAGCTGCCATCGCCTACGGGCTGGACAAGGGCAGGAGAGGAGAGAGGAACGTCCTGATCTTCGACCTGGGTGGAGGCACCTTTGATGTCTCCATCCTGACAATTGAGGATGGGGTCTTTGAAGTGAAAGCCACAGCAGGAGACACTCACCTGGGTGGGGAGGACTTCGACAACCGGATGGTGAAGCACTTTCTTGAAGAGTTTAAGAGGAAGCACAAGAAGGACATCAGTCAGAATAAGAGAGCAGTGAGAAGGCTTCGCACGGCCTGCGAAAGAGCTAAAAGGACCCTCTCATCTAGCACTCAGGCCAGCATCGAGATTGATTCCCTGTTTGAAGGCATTGATTTCTATACCTCCATCACAAGGGCTCGCTTTGAAGAGCTTAACGCTGAGCTCTTCAGAGGCACTCTGGAACCAGTTGAGAAGGCTTTGAGAGATGCTAAAATGGATAAGTCCCAGATCCATGATATTGTTCTGGTCGGCGGCTCCACCAGGATCCCCAAGATCCAGAAGCTTCTGCAGGATTTCTTCAATGGCAGGGATCTCAACAAGAGCATCAACCCAGATGAGGCGGTGGCATATGGAGCAGCGGTGCAGGCCGCTATCCTGATGGGCGACACCTCGGAAAACATTCAGGACTTGTTGCTTCTGGACGTGGCTCCTTTGTCCTTGGGTCTCGAGACCGCAGGAGGAGTCATGACTGCTCTCATCAAACGCAACACCACCATCCCCACCAAGCAGACACAGATCTTCTCCACATATTCTGATAACCAGCCAGGCGTCCTGATCCAGGTGTTTGAAGGTGAGAGGGCCATGACCAAAGATAACAATTTGCTTGGCAAGTTTGAGCTCACTGGAATCCCACCAGCACCACGAGGCGTACCCCAAATTGAGGTGACCTTTGACATCGATGCCAATGGCATACTGAATGTATCGGCCGTGGACAAGAGCACAGGGAAAGAGAACAAAATCACCATCACCAATGACAAAGGTCGGCTGAGCAAAGAGGAAATCGAGCGGATGGTGCAGGATGCGGAAAAGTACAAAGCAGAGGATGAGGTGCAGACAGAGAAGATTGCAGCGAAGAACGCATTGGAGTCTTACGCCTTCAACATGAAGAATAGCATTGAGGGTGAAAAGCTGAATGGAAAGATTAGTGAAGAAGAAAAGAAGAAGGTCATTGATAAGTGTAAGGAGGTTATCACTTGGTTGGAAAACAATCAGCTGGCTGAAAAGGAAGAGTATGAGCACCACCAGAAGGAACTGGAAAGTGTGTGTAATCCAATCATCTCTCGGCTCTATCAAGGAGGAGTTCCTCCCGCAGGTGGCTGTGGATCCCAAGCCCAGCCTGAATCACAAGGCCCCACCATTGAAGAGGTGGATTAAAGAGGAGAAAACTTGCCTTACTATAGTGCAATAGTACCTTAAGTGTTAAATAAGATACTGTGGCCTACTTACTATGATACTTTCAGACATATAAGAGCTAAGTTGTTTTATATCTTGTTTGTCAAATGTGCATGAATTTAAATGTTGTGACAACTTTCTTTCAGCTGTGTCAGCTGAGAAATGAATTACTGGGGTGGAATAAATGAATATGGAATGTTTTATTATATGTTATGTTATATTATATATTTATTATATGCATTTATTATTCACATGAATAAAAATGAAATGCCCATTTTAAATCATGAAAACTAACGAATCCAGTGATTTCTTTCTCTTTTGAAGAAAGCAAGGTAGAGAGAATGCTTGATGTTAAACCTGCTCTACTTCACTTGTACACTAGGTGACGATGTAAGACAAACTAAAACTAACTTGGATACCTCAAATTCAAAACATCAGTTTCTTTATTTTTAAAAACAAACATTTATAACACAAACATCTATAAAACCCTGAAATGTTCTATATTTTTTCCATATGATGAAAAATGTATATTAATATATATATATATATATATATATATATATATATATATATATATATATATATATGTGTGTGTGTGTGTGTGTGTGTGTGTGTGTGTGTGTGTGTGTGTGTGTGTGTGTGTGTGCCCTTGGACTTACCCATCTTTCATACTCTTGATTGGACTCTTGATTTGACACGTTTTCAGGATGAACTCTTCCTAATAAATTGTAATAAATAAAAATCATTATTTGCTCCGTCAGCAAAAAAAATAATAATCCAAAGAGGATAAAAAAATAGAACGATTGAAATGCAGAATGATTTATACACAGTAACTTAAATTCAAATATAAATACACTGTTACATTTACGATGTTAATGCGGAAATGCGTCATCATAGACCGTGAAAAGGGGTCCATAATCTGATAAACTGAAGCTTTCCCCTGCACTAATCAAATTGAGCTCACGTTCATACGTGATGCAGCGCTGTAAGGGTTACTGATGCGCTGGAGCATCATCATCATCATCCTCCTCCCATGGACTGTGTCGTCTTCTGACTGTCACAAGATGCAACAGATCTTTTCCAACAAACTGATGATAACGTCTCATCCTTCGTCAACAGAAGATTTGGCCTGATATATATGTATAATCAAAGTTAACATCGCAGACATTAATCGGAAAGGTTGCGCTTTTATTTCAAACTCACCCGTTGTTATTAAGGAATAATGCGCGCGCAGGTGATAGCCGGGTGCGATTTACTTATTCAACGACAAAGGGACGAGAGTTTTGAAATAGATGAAATGGAGAGACAATTAGAGTAGTTGTATTTTTATTTAAACTACTTTTTCTTTGTAAATATAGTGAGAAATGCCAATTCGGTCGTAAAACGCGGACGGTTTTGGCGTTTACTATCGTGTCAAAGTGCCCAAATGAATGAGGAACATCGCAAGCATCCACCAATAGACTAAGAATCTAGGAGAGTTTCTGCGTTAACAGGTGGTTCTTCGCGCCTCTGATGGTCATGTTGACGGTGGAAACTCTACAGTTGTTCGACTTTAGTAACTGACGACAGCTGCACAGGTTTAGAAAGCCAAGAGAGTTACTAGGTAAAAGCCTGTCTATCTAAATCTATGATCAGCTCGGTGTGTGTTTCGTCGTACCGCGGGCGCAAGTCAGGCAACAAACCTCCTTCAAAATCATGTCTGAAGGAAGAGATGACCAGAGGCGAAAACTCGGAGAAAATCACCATCAACGTCGGCGGCACGCGCCACGAAACCTATAGGAGCACCCTTATGACCATACCGGGCACGAGACTCGCGTGGCTCGCCGACACGGTCCACCAGGTGAACCCGGGTTCAGATACAGGACAACCGCCCATCGCCAGCGAGTTCTTTTTGACCGACACCCGGGCATATTCGGCTATGTGCTGAACTACTACAGGACCGGAAAGCTGCACTGCCCGGCGGACGTGTGCGGCCCTCTGTTCGAGGAGGAGTTGGCGTTTTGGGGCATCGATGAGACCGACGTGGAGCCCTGTTGCTGGATGACCTACCGCCAGCACAGGGACGCAGAAGAGGCGCTGGATATTTTCGAACCGCCAGATCCGGAGGATGCAGAGGATGACCAGGACATGCCCAGACGCTTCGGCATAGAGGACAGCCCTGTCCGCTCCAGGGGATGCTGCGAAGTTTGGCAACCAAAAATATGGGCGCTCTTTGAAGATCCATATTCTTCGCGTGCAGCTCGGGTAAGAGAATGCACATTACACGAATAGCGGGGAAAATAATATCTTTACATTTTCTTTTCTTTTTCAATAAACGGTCGAGGAGGAGATTCATAACCTTTATCAGAGGTCAAACTAAAAATCACGTGATCAGTTTTTTTCTGTTAATTATATCAATATATACAGCATAGATGTGGTTAGGTTCACTTTTTGTTCTGTAAAAAAACACACATATGTAATGGTTGTTTTAAATAACTCATAAACCAGAACAATTAGGCCTATTTGAAGACCCTATATGGAAACGTTCATCTCCAAAAACGGTTCTTTATACAAAGAAAGGGTTAAAATGTCAAAACGAATATTTATTTCAAAGAAGGACCCAAATTATGTTATTTCTTGGGTGTCACAATTTTAAGGATTATTATTATTAGTAATAGTAGTATTTGTAATGAGAGAACAAATTCAAATCATAACAAAATGTGAAATACAGCTAAATATCACATATTTGGTAATTAAAAGTCAATCATTATAGTTTTAAATGACAATGAACTGAATATCAATGTTGGATACAGTTGCAAAGGTGAAGACCTCTGAGGCTGGGCTGGTATTTGATTAGTTTAAAACTACAGTTTTAAAAATAACGTTTATTTATGTCTGTGGTTCCATGAAGAACCTTTAACATCCATAAAACCTTTCCATTGCACAAAATGTTCTTTACAATAAAAACACATTATTTAGAATGCTATAAAATACTTACAAAGAAAAGTTTATAAAAATGTTCTTCACACTAAGAAAAAAAAGAGACTATTTTAAGAACTGTTCACCTAAAGTTTTTGGGGAAGCCAAAATGGTTCTTTCCATATGGCATTACTGAAAAAAAAAAATAAACAACAACTGTACTTGCTTGACAGATTAGTTTTGTTACCGTTAATAATTGTATTTAATATATCTATTAGTCCCCCCAACCTACACTCTGGGGCAGTACCCTTTCAAAAGGTACCCATTTGTACTTTTTACCGCTATAAGTTGCACATAAGTACTTTATATTAGTACCTTTTAAATGTGACTGACAAAAATTAAATTGCAGCTTGCAGTATTTAGTTTGTTACACACTTCTAGGTGATGCATGCCAACAGGTGTTGCATTATGGCCAATAGAGCTTTCAGTCTTTACTCACAATCTGTAAGTCAGCTTTAAATGAATGTCATGATCAGATCATCTTTCTCTGTGGTTACCAGTGAAAAACACAACCAGCGTCAACTGTCTATTGAACTGCACCTGTCTCACACTGTGGCAACATGCACTCACCCAGATGCCACCTGCTCTAGTGTTAATGTGTCACACTCTGATGTCAGACGTGTGAAATCCTCTCTTGCTGTGATGGATGAATGTCACTCACAGAACTTCCTAAGATGCCTCAGAGATAGAATGATTTATGTTTAATTAAAAATCTTTCTGTGCCATATACTCACTTATCAGAAGTGTTCAAAGTTGTGCAGCATTCAAATATATGTCTATATTGAGGCCTGTGTTCTGTGATCTTTAGAATTTGAGACCCAGTTTTAGGCTAGATTCAATCTGTGTGTGTTAAACAGAAAATAAGAGTAAGAGAGCATACTATAGTGCATTTAAAATGCCTATATGTCAGTTTGAATTCCATCAAATGATGATGGATGATGGGCAGGAGCGACTCTCAGCAGGTAATACTGTGATGCTATTAGAATAAAGTGTTTTATCCCCACTCACAGTCCTTTAGCTGGTTAGTTTGATTTATTTGTATTATAATGTACATTGTCCTTTCTCACATTTTTAGACAGTCTTGAATTGCTCACCAGTGCATTTACTCAATCAAAAACACAGTCAAACTGTTGTATTGTGAAATATTAGAATTTAAAACAACTGGTTTCTATTTTAATATATGTTAAAATGTCATTTATTCCTGTAATGACAAACCTGAATTTTCAGGAGCCATTACTCCAGTCTCCAGTGTCACATGATCATTCAGAAATCATTCTAATATGGTTGTGCTCAAGAAACGTGATGTCATGATAATAAACATTGTAAACAGTTGTGCTGCTCAATATCTTTGTGGAAACCATGATATATATATTTTTTTCAAGAAAGTTCAAAAGAATAGCAATTTGAAAAATAAATATTATGTAATGTACAGAAATAATTTAATGTGTCTCTGTGGAATAAAAGTACAACAAAAGCATAAAATAAAAGTATCAAAAATATTAATTTCTTACTCACTCACCCACCCAGGGATTTTGTTATCAGTGAGTGCATTTTATAGCTAATCATATCTTTCATATCTGTGTTCCGAGGCAGATTTCAAGGTTGTATTCAGTTATGATTTAATCACAAGCAAGAGCACCCATTGCATGCATCCAGTCTCAGCTGTAATGAGCTGTTTAAATCGGTAATGTGAAAGCTTTTTATTATAGGGCTAAATCTCTGTTACAGTATTAAACCCTGGATTTGTCTACTTTATTTGACTGAGGAATCAATTTCATTTTCTTAGAGAAATGTAGAGGTGATTAAATTCTTTAGTTGCTTGGCACAGAGGTCAGTTAAAAAAAACAATGCTGTCATACAATGTGCTTCTTTTCTTCAGGGTGCAAAACAGACATCAGGTTTCATTTATATGCAGTGTGTTTGTCACAGCTGAGCAGCTTTGATTGTTAATATCTACACACAGCTGAGTCATTGCCTTGAGGTCCATCATTTCTTCATCATTGTTAAGCCAGCTGTTTGTTTTCCTAATTAATGTAGATGATTTCTAGCATACAGGCCTGACAGACTAAATAGGAAACAAAGAAAACCAGTAACCAGGGAGAAAAGGGTGAGACAGAACAGCTACATCTTCTAAAGAGCAGAACCTTCTAAACCTCTCAGAGCAAACAAGATGTCATTATAATCCAATTTCTCAGAAATGACAAGGAGCAAATGCTTGAGCTCCTTGGACCCTGATATTCTTCGGCTCTCTCAATTATTTCTGTCTAGAGAGCATAATGGGCTGCAGGGCTCATGTTACCATATACTGACGGCTGCTCAGGCCAGCTAATACAGTTAGAAAGGAGGAAAAGCCATCTGGACTTTATTAATCACATGAGGGCTTTTATTAATCACAGGATCCAAATGAGATTGAAAAATGGCAAAACAATCATTTTCCTAAACAGTATTTTCATCTTGTTTTCCAATATAAATATCAACATTTACTGTATTTATAAAAAATAATAATTGGACCCATATGTAGGCTAGTCTAAGACGTTATAAGTAAGTTAAAAGGATAGTCAACTCATAAATGAAAATTCTGTCATTATTTAGTCACCTTATTTTTTTCTGCTGAAAACAAAAGATGATTTGAAGAATGTTGGTAACCAAACAGTTTTGGTTCACACTGCGTGCTATTGATTTCTTGTCCATATATGAAAATCGATGGAAACCAAAATGATTCAGTTACCAACATTCTTCAAAATATCTGTTTTTGTGTTACACAGAAAAAAATCATACAGATTTTGAACGACATGAGGGTGAATAAATTATAAAATAACTTTCATGTTCTGGAGGACTGTCCCTTTAAGCTGTCCACTAGCAGTTGACATTTGGTGGAGGTGTCTTGATTATTTTTGTTGGTTTGGTGAGTGTTTGCATGTGATGTGTAAGCCCTATCTCATAATTACAGCATTACGTTCTCACCGTCATGGTAATTAATAAGTCACCGGGTATTTGGCCAAGGGCAGACACTGTCTGGATGTGCCGTGCTAGGCATTCTGGTAGCGTGATTTTGAATGGTTAAAACACATTTTAAAGGGGTTTTAGTGGAGAAATGATGGACTGAACTGGGTCTGCATGATTTAGGAGAAAAATGTGGCCAACAGTGTGGTGCTTATATGTCAATATGACTAATAATTATTATTATATGATTATTATTCATTTAAATACTACTAAAATATATTAAACAATATGGGAAATAAACTATTTTATTAGTAGTATAAAAAGTAGAGTATTTAATAATAATAATTTAATTTTGCATAAAATATTTATTTTACAGGTGACCTGTTAACATGCTGATAAAATCATGATACAAATCTGTGACAGCAATTTATGAATTTTCATCAGGAGGTATGCAAAACTTAGCTATCAAAATATCAATTTTTAACATGAAATATAACATTTGGAAGGATTTACTGCAAACTTATGCAAGGTGCTCTGATCACAGTGCTGTTCTTCTCTATGAAACATGCTACATATATGTGACCCTGGACCATAAAACCAGTCTTAAGTAGCACGTGTATATTTGGAGCAATAGCCAATAATACATTGTATGGGTCAAAATTATCAATTTTTCTTTTATGTCAAAAATCATTAGTATATTAAGTAAAGATCATGTTCCATGAAGATATTTAGTAAATTTCCTACTGTAAATATATAAAACTTAATTGCTAAGGACTTCATTTGGACAACTTTAAAGGTGATTTTGTCAATATATAGATTTTTTTGCACCCTCAGATTCCAGATTTTCAAATATTTCTTTCTATTTTCTATTCACTCAAAGGTTCAAATAGTTTTCGCCATATATTTTCCTATCCTAAAAACATCAATACATCAATGGAAAGCTTATGCTGCATCCCAATGTGCCTACTTATACTACGTCCTTAAAGTATGTACTATTTGGTGAAGAAAAACACACCTTTGAGTGTGTAGTAGAAGAGTAGGCAAGCTTTGGGACATACTATCATGTCACACAACAGCATCTGTTACACGCACCCTGTCACTGTAAACTGGCCTGTCAATCATCTTGTCCATGTTAACATCCTCCACGTTTCATTTAATTTAACTTCCTACCGTATTAGAGAGAAAAGAAGTAGCTCGTTAATCTGCCAGTCGTGGGTCTTTCGTGCCGAGAACTCTACTCATATTTTCTGCATAATGATGCATTTAAAAGTTAACGACCAAATGGATGTTTATAAAAGTTCACATTGCTGTTGCAGATTAAATAGGACACGCATAACAATAAATATATATTTTTTACCAGGTTAAATGTTGATTATTAGTAACTCAAACCCCTTTTTGCTAACCCCTCTACCACGCTTTATACCTGTTTGTAGTTCTGGACAGAATCTTAAGCACAATGGATTGTGGGCAATTTTAGCCAGAGTGTGCATGGATCCACACAAATCGATCTGAAATAGTAGACCATCCGGGGACTTTTGGCATACTCTTTTCAACAAACTATGCTTTGGGACACACTTATTGGAATCTCATGTACTATTTAGGATGGATAGTATGGACACTGAGATGCAGGGGAAATTATTCAGCTTTCACGTGTTGTATAAATCTGAATTTCAAAAAAATGGCTCTTATTACTGGTTCTGTGTTCCAGGGTCACACATATTCATTCTTTAAAAGTCACAACCTTCGTGATTTCATAATCACGCTAAGCTAAATTGCAATTTTGGTTTTATTTTGATTAATTGTGCAGCCATATTGAACCTTCATGACATGAGAGTGTTGCTTAGAGACTCCACACAGTGAACTCATGGTTGAACGAATCACACTTGTGCTGATTTTTTTAAGAACTACATACATTTTGCTTGTGTGTATTACTCAATTTATCTGTTCTGAAATGGCTTAAATTGAACATTTATTTATTTTATCATTTCAACCAGCCACTATAGCCAGGTACAGTGAGGCAAATAAGTATTTGATACACTGCTGATTTTTCGAGGTTTCCACTTACAAAGAATGAAGAGATCTGTAATTTTCATCATAGGTACATCTCAACTGCGAGAGACAGAATCTAAAAAAAACTAATCCAGAAAATCACATTGTGATTTTTAAATAATTATTTCCATGTTATTGCATGAAATAAGTATTTGATACAAAATAAAAATAGAACTTAATATTTGGTGCAGAAACCTTCTTGACCCGGTTTTCACACACTGCAGCAGGGATTTTGGCCCACTCCTCCATACAGATCTTCTCCAGATCTTTCAGGTTTTGGGGCTGTCACTGGGCAGCACAGAGTTTCAACTCCCTCCATAGATGTTCTATTGGGTTCAGGTCTGGAAACTGGCTAGGCCACTCCAGAACCTTGAAATGCTTCTTACGAAGCCACTCCTTAGTTGCCCTTACTGTGTGTTTGGGGTCATTGTCATGCTGGAAGACCCAGCCACGACCCATCTTCAATACTATTACTGAGGGAAGGAGGTTGTTGGCCAAAATTTCATGATACATGTCCCCATCCATCCTCCCCTCAATACGGTGCAGTCGTCCTGGTCCCTTTGCAGAAAAGCACCACCAAAGCATGATGTTTCCACCGCCATGCTTCACGGTTGGGATGGTGTTCTTGGGATTGTACTCATCCTTCTTTCTCCAAACACGGCGAGTGGAGTTTATACCCAAAAGTTATATTTTGGTCTCATCTGACCACATGACCTTCTCCCATGCCTCCTCTGGATCATCCAGATGGTCTTTGGCAAACTTCAGACAGGCCTGGACATGTGCTGGCTTGAACAGTCAGACCTTGCGCGCTGCAGGATTTTAATCCATGACGGTGTAGTGTGTTACTAACAGTAACCGTTGAGACTGTGGTCCCAGCTCTCTTCAGGTCATTGACCTGGTCCTCCCGTGTAGTTCTAGGCTGATCCCTTACCTTTCTCAGGATCATTGATACTCCACAAGGCGAGATCTTGCATGGAGCCCTAGTCCGAGGGAGATTGACAGTCATCTTGAATTTCTTCCATTTTCTAATAATTGCGCCAACAGTTGTTGCCTTCTCACCAAGCTGTTTGCCTATTGTCCTGTAGCCCATCCCAGCCTGGTCTGGTCTACAATATTGTCCCTAGTGTCCTTGGACGGCTCTTTGGTCTTGCCCATATGGATAGGTTGGAGTCTGATTGATTGAGTGTGTGAACAGGTGTCTTTTATACAGGTAATGAGTTCAAACAGGTGTGGCTTCTTAAAGACAAACTAACAGGTATGTGAGAGCCAGAAATGGTTGGTAGGTGATCAAATACTTATTTCATGCAATAAAATGGAAGTTAATTATTAAAAATCATACAATGTGATTTTATTTTTAGATTCTGTCTGTCACAGTTGAGGTGTACCTACGAAGAAAATGACTGTTCTATCCATTCTTTGTAAGTGGGAAAACTTGAAAAATCAGCAGTTTATCAAATACTTATTTGTCCCACTATAGATTTAAAATGTGATTTTTAGTAAAATACGTAAAAATCACAATGTTGCTTTATTGTTATATTGGCATCAAAATCTGTGAATTTTTATATTGCTCAGCTAAAATGCAGTTACACATGGCTTTGCAAAGGTCAGTTTTGAGGCCAATTCTCTGATTTAATTGAATAGCAAATTCAACCTTGAAGTGTATTATTATTATTATTATTCTAAGTACCTTAATAATGTGGAATTTTGTCTGCTGTTAAGAATAATGTAAAATATGCAACTGCATAAGTATTCATGCTTTGTGCTGTCGAAGATCTAAATTTATACAGGCGTAAACAATTGCCTCTAAATTTGAATCATTGCAATTGTTTTATTTTCTGAATAACATAACACAGTAGATGTGATTGAATTGCTCTAGATTCTGAACACTTCACTGAACTTGAGAAATGCCTAGGAATGAAATGTGTACAAATGAAGCTCTTGCTTATCAATTTTCCAGTTATTCTCTTGTGGTTTGGTTGATTTTAATGTATACAGTACAATCACCCATTCACACATTGGTGTATGGATGCACACTGAAAAGTCACTGCAGTTTTTGGCAAGGTGCTGGATTTAAAGAACCCCGTGTTTATTTTAATTACGTAATCTCGAAATCATGTAAACTGTGCATTCGGAAAAAAATGATCAAGTCTAGGGTTGCAAAGGGGTGGAACATTTCCGGTAAATTTCCGGAAACTTACAAAAATCCCAGAAAGTTTCCAAAATTTCTGGAAAGTATCCAAAATTTACTGGTTTAATATTAAATTTAAATGTTCCAACTTTTGCTACCTTAATCAAGTCATAAGAGAGGCCGTAAATATGAACAGATGCTATGAACGTTTAAATAGAAAACTCAAGCGCATATTCATTGCTGTATGTATCTTTCTAATAAAACTCACACCAAATGTATTCCTGCACAGGTTGCTCCAAGAATGCAGTGTGCAATGATCTGCAGTCTGAGCCTTATATGAGCACAATGACAATGTGTAAATAATGGACTAATGTCTCCAGTACTTTCGTTGTTCTGTGCAACAGAGTATGAACAGGATGGCTTTGTCTGTTTAGAAGTTGGGTAAACCATTTGGCGTTTAGATAAACCAAAATGTAGATATCCTTCATAGGCTAAACTCGCTCACAGGCCTATACTCGCAGCCTGCTGCCGTGACACGTTCTCTGTAGTGTTTTGTAATGTTGGGGCTGATTGTGTTTAAGAAAAACACTTATAAGATGTCAACTTGACCTCAAAAAGTAATATTTAGTATTTATAACAATGGAGGATAAAGATGAAAACAATTATTTGAAGTAACTTTGAGATGTAACTTTGCAACCCATTTTATTTACATAATGTGTCGGATTTCTGAGAGAAACAGGATATTCAATGAGAAAGGGGTTAGTTGGTGGCATCAGTTGAAAAAAAGAAGTAATTTTATTAGTGGAGCAAATTATTACATTTTGATGAAAGATTGTGAATGCAAACCTTGTTTGTTCTTTGTAATAATGTGCACTGATGAGTCATTCACAACAGTGGCAAGGCTAAGGGCCAAGGTGGCACTCACCCACTCAGATTGAAGGCTGGTCCACCCAATCAAATCAGATAGTGTGTGTGTGTGTGTGTGTGTGTGTGTGTGTGTGTGTGTGTGTGTGTGTGTGTGTGTGTGTGTGTGTGTGTGTGTGTGTGTGTGTGTGTGTGTGTGTGTGTGTGAAATAAAACATATCCTGCATACATGACAATAAGCAGAAGAACATATGAACTACTTGCTTGTGTAAACATAATAATGTCCTGGTGGATGAGCACTGATCTTGTAGTTGTGCACTTCATTTCTATTGTGAATGGTAAATGCAAGTGCTTGACCTGAGCAATCAATCCAATCCAAATTCGTTGAATTTTCAAATGATGTTGGAAAAACGCAGCATCATCATCACGACATGATCAGATCCCGGATGTTCTGTTGCTTTAGCAAATATATGTGATCCGTTATGGTTTACTAATGTTTTGTGAAGCTGCAAACCCCACGGTCCAAAAGACATATCTGTGTACTGTTTATATATACTGTACTTGATATTATTTGGCCTCTACCTGAAAACATTATGCTTGTTCTATTCATCAGAGAATACTGAAAAAAAATAATGAAATGAAATGCTTACAAATCAGCTTATGCCACTTCACATAAATTAATTTCATTTAAAAAAGAAAAAAAGCAGTTACTTTAAATTGTAATAATATTTTACATTATTAATGTTTTTACCCCATATTTTTGGCAGTTATGTGTTAAGATAAATAGGTTTACTTTGTTTTAATGTTGTTTTTTGAGGATATCATGTAGAAAAATATTTTTTGTTGCTGAATTGTTTTCAAAATGATCTTCCACAGTGACAGGCTTTTATACACAGAATAAATACAAGCTGGAGCTCAAGGAGGCCAAGCGCAGAACAGCTTGATTCACAATTTAAATTATTCACCCCTTTCATTCCTGGTTTCGTGGTTTATCTGACCCTGACTCTGACCCAAGAGCATTTTGCTCTTGTATGTTATTGCTGTGACACATTGTGCTGTTAAAAAACTGCCTTGACTTTCATCTTCCAGTGCTCTTGCTCTCAGAAATGAGCATTCGTAAATGTACACACAAAAGCCAGTGCACAGTGAAATGTATCAAAAGCACAAACACTGTTGTTCATGCAGAGAAAAGACAGTCTATTAAGTCTCTCTGGAGAAATGCTTGGCACAACAACTCATGGGCTTCTGGCTCTGGACTCGGAGTTATATGACAGACAAAATAATAGTGACTTAATTCATCCCTGGTGTATGTGATTGCTTTCGTTCCTTACAGCTTAAAAAGGAATTTCAGAGGGAATTTCGTTCTTGTCATTCAAAGCTCATGTCATGTTCACTTGGGATTTGAAGCTCTGATAAGTATTATAGTGTATTTTTAAAGATATTTATTCAATGAAAAATATTTTATTTTGTTGACCTGGCAAGTTTGAATATGTGGAAGTACGAGTGATAGATCAATGACAACGTGAAAAAGTATTATAAATAATGGTAACTAATATTTTTCATGTTCATTTTGGTTGACTATTCCCTCATTGGTGTTATTTTAGCCCCTAAAAATGAATCCCTTACAGAACATATTGGAAATATTTGGCCATGTTCACCAAACAACATAATTACATTTATATGCTTTTAACAGTTCAATTCAAGATTATTTGTATAGTGCTTTTTACGATACAACCGTTGTAAAGCAGCTTTACTGGAAATTAAGTTTCTACAACAGATTTATATATTGTAGAAACTTAATATATTTAACTTATGGCAAAATGTGGTTAATTATGTGTACTGTCTGAGGGTTAGCTTCCTCTGAGGTCCACCGAGGTGTTGGCATCATCTCTTCTCAGGTGTTCCTGTGGCTCAGTGGTAGAGTATTGCGTTTGCAGCGCAAAGGTCGTGGGTTCAATTCCCAGGAAACACTTACTGACAATAAAAAATGTATAACCTGAATGCACTGTAAGTCGCTTTGGATAAAAGCATCTGCAAAATGCATAAATGTAAATGTTTGGTCATCTCAGATCATTTAAGTGTTGGATCCAGACTGAAGTTTGTGTAATTCCTAGTTACTATGGGATGTTAATCCCATTGCAGAAACAAATAAAGACAATTAGCGAAGCTGTTGTTCTATCCAAGCAAAAATTATTTGTTCAACCCAAGCTAAAGTATACCAATGTGCATTTGACAGACACTTTTATCTAAAGCAACATACATTGTATTCAATGCATTCTTTGAGAGCCGAACCGTTGACGTTGGTGTTGCTACTGTAGCACCGTTCCTTACTGTTTAACTATAGGATGGCGATTTCAGTGTTATGTTTTTGTAAAAGTTCATGTTTAAGTTCAAGCCATGGAAAGTCATTTATCTAGTCCTAGTGATTCAGGTTCAGAGAGCATTAACACCCCTTCCCTTAGGATTTGAATGCCAGAGTTTATATTTATCATTAATTCTGTATTTTGAGCCTTCCTGCTTTATTTTGGCAATGTTTTTTCTTGTTTGACATTTATGGGAGGCTTGAATTATTTTCCATGGAAACTTAATGGTGAAACAATAGGGTTTGCTCATACAGATTGTCTGGAATGTGACAGCTGCACTATGGGTAAATATCTTTGAGGTGTGACTAAATGCTAAATGAGCTAGAGGCTGCTGTAGTGAACAGCTGGTACGGGAGACGATCACAGACACGCGCAACACGTTCTCTCTTCAACCCTTATTTCTATTTTTCTCTCACACACACATACACTCAAAAGTTTGAAGGTTTAGGGTCACTAAAATTGATCAAAAGTGGCAGTAAAGAATTTTATTTGAACTTTCTATATAAAGAAAACTTTTTCCAACATAATTAGAAATTTAGCTTAAGCACCAAATCAGTATATTAGAATGATTTCTGGATAATGTGACACTGAAGACTGGAGTGACTTGAGAAAAATTCTGCTTTATCATCAAAGGAATTAAATACATAAAATATTTTTTATGTGAGCATAAGGTACTAAAAAATATACAACTTCAACTTTTGATTAATACGTATTTGTCATAGATAAACTCTTTAATTAGTAACATCTGGATGTGTAGGACACAGATGTGTTTATGTAAGGTTGCGGCTTTACAAAGCATGTATATTTCAGTGATCAACATTACATTTTTCATGATGTGCCCTGAAGATTTCACAAGCTGTTATAGTAAAAAAAACGCTCAAGTGTTAATGCTGCCAGACTGATTTCAGTGAATCACTAAACAAAAATAGTGATTTCCTCATCAAAATGAACTAAGTAGATCCCACATAACTATTTTACGATTAATAATAAATGCCATCTGGCCTTCATGTTAATACATTTTTAGCACAGTGCAACAAGCAGCACAGAACTTGTCTGTGCTTACTATTGTTACAAGATCTTGATCATATTTTCATATTCATGCTTTTATACATAATTCACATTTGGAAAATGCTGTCAACATACAAAACATGTTGCACTGAATACATGAGTGCAGCCTTTGTTTAATGAATTAATCTCCATAGGCTGTCTTTATGATGTGTGTTCTGTCATGTGATATAGTGCTGGATAAATGTGCATAATGACCCATCTGTCCAGCAATTTACAACTTCACTTAAACTGTTTGTATTCAGCACTCTGAAAGGTTTTGTTAATGTTGTAACAACAGTACTCTACGGGGTGCGAGAGCTGCTCGACTCAATTATTTCCTCATTAGAACACAAATATATTTAGCTAACAGTCCCTTCCTATGGAACAATGCTTAACATGTTAAGGAAAATATGGTGTGTGCTCAGAATTATGGTCATGAAGAGCCGGAATGAGTAAAGGTGCTAATGTAAAGGCCTGGTCACACCAAGGACAATCATTTAATAGTATTAATAATTGTTATAATTTAGTGTAAATATAGTAGTGGAAACTTTTGGAAACGTTTGGAAACTTTTACTTTACTGTTAATAATTAAAACATTTGGTAACACTTATAGAGACAAATTATCACTATTAACTAGTTGCTTATTAGCATGCCTGTTATTAACTTATTGACTGTTTATTAGTACTTATAAAGCACATATTCTGCATGACCATATTCTACATCCCTAATCCTAAACAATAACTAAACTTAACAACTACCTTATTAACAATTAATAAGCATTTATTATGAGTTCATTGAGGCAAAAGTTGTAGTTAATGATTTGCTAATAAAGATAATTGTACCTTAAAATAAAGTATGACCAAACATTGTAGACTTTAATTGTATAACAAATATAATGGCCCCAATATCAAATATGTATTTTAGCTTTCAAATTAAAGAGGTCATATGATGTAGCTTTTACAAATCTCTAAGTCTCCCACAAAAGGATTTATTCTATCTAAAAGAGAAGGCTGATCCAGACCAGGCTAAAACGGCTCATTCAAACACGCCCCCACATGTCTACGTCATGATGTGGAAATATTTGCGTAAAGCCGCCCAAATGTTCACACAAAGAAAGAAGGCGTGGTTTCAGTAACTGCAGTAGTGTTGATGCAGCCATGTCAGGGAGACGCCATGGCTACGTTCACACTGCGAGCCTTAGGGATCAATTCCGATTTTTTTTTCTCAGATCCGGATTTCCAGTGTGAACAGATCATGGTTCTGAACTGACCCGCATGCGCAAAAGAATGATATGAACAGGGTTTCCAGATTTTCACAACAAAATCCGCCCAATTGTTTCTCAAAGCTATTCCAAAACTAGCCCAATCATGTTTAAGGGGTAAATATTGCGTTAGTGGGGTCACGTCAACCCACGAAGTTGAAGAACATCCCATCGCAACAGAGGAAAAAGTAACCCAATTGTGCAGGTAAAATGTGGATTTGGCAACACTTGCACAGCGGAGGATATAAAGTAAGCGATTGTGAGATTATTTATATTGTCATCGGCTGCAGAAGCCAGTGAAATTATGCACAGGCAATATGAAAAAATAAAGACAAGGATGTGACAAAAGAAAGAGTTTTGAAACTTTTATGATATGAGACCTTGTTTTGTTTGTAGAGTTGTCACAGTAATACATATGAGTTCTGACATCATATCGGCCTCAAAAATCCTGATCGGAGCACCCCTAGTGTTCGGCCAATCACAATGCACTGTGTCAGCTGGCCAATCAGAGCAGACTGTGCTTTGTCGAAAATGCAGCGTTTGAGAGAGGCGGGGCATAGAGGAACTACAATAATGTACAGTATTTAAAAAACAATGTGTTTTTTTGAACATTAAAGCATGTCAACATATCCTGTTACACCAAATTAATGGTGATTAATGAATTGTTAAAACGGTTCAAAGTTATTCTGTCACAGTCTGTCACAGTCTTCAGTTACATGCTCCTGTGAGGATGTGTGTAAACATAAATAAAATTGATTACATCTCTCTGGGAGTGCTATCATGCCCCCATGGGCTTGTATCTCCCTCAACATGATAACAAGTATCCAGCTGTGTGGCGCTGGTATGACATGGTTGTCATGGTTACCCCAGTTGCTTTGCTGCTCTTGTCCTTTATCTACAACATCTTCACATTCATTCTTTATCTTTCAGTTGCTAAAAAACAATATCATTAATAATGACTCTGTTTAACAGATTTGCCACTTAGTCCACATCTTCATCTATGCTGCTGCTGCTTTCAGATGACAATTTTCACTTAATGTAATTATAGCTAATTTAATTGTTTGCTGCTAATGAAGGAAAAAGAAATGGCCTCCATTTGTTGTACATTTTAAGATAATACTGTATGTTAACAAGGAAGTGAACTTATATTACTTGACAGATAAGGATGGGTGTTTAGGGTCAGTTCTGCAAAAAGTGTTTTTATGCCTTGTAATAGCATCAACAGCCTAGTAACATATTGAGCCGTTCATTTAAAATGTGATTAAAACATTAACAATTACTAAATAAAACAAGTTAATTGTACTCAAATATGAATTAAAGTGCACTTAATGAAAAAGTTATGTGAACTATTAAACAGTATTGCCATACTTTGCTTTAGAGTATGTAAGGAGATATATTTTTTTAATTAGGCTATGTGTTATAAAATGTGTTTTTGCATAAGATTAATATGGGGGTGATCTGTTAGTTTTTTTGTTATATTGGGTTTAAGGGGTTTCTGTTTTGTTGGAGGTTTGGGGGTTTACCTTTATGCCAAGGAGAGCCTGCACTGATAAAAATGATTTTGTGGTGAAGTAAATACTACATTAAAACAAATGTAATTTCTACATTAAATAATTTAATTCAGGCAAGAATTAAAAAATTAAAGTAAGTTCTATATTAGTACTCAATTTAAGCTTGTAGAAATTTTACTTTGAATTGTTTATGTTTACAAGGATTCTTTAAGTAAATATCAAAGTAATGATCCTGTATTCCCATCATGCACTGGGGCATTAATAATTAAAAAGGTTAAATTTTTCACTGTTTTTGAGTTGTATTTACACTGTTTTATGGTTGCTTGTGTTGTTGGGTTTAGTAACTTACTGTTTTGTGACATATGGAGTTGATTGTCTTCTCAATATGATCCACTGATTGTCACCGTCATTGTGTATGGTCTACCAAGTATTGAGGTATCTGTGTTCATTTGGAAAATAATTATATTGAGTGGAAATATTATCTTGATAGGATAACATGCTGTCCACTTGCTTACGTGCATGTTTGTAAGTCAATCACATGTTTTAATATTAGCATGGTAGTTTCCCAGTGTTACCTCGATTGACTACATTTTAGAAGCCATAACTGAGTGAAATGTACTTAAGTAAATAATTAAGCATCAAACACTAACTGGCCATATTAAATGTACTCATTTCCTTTGCTAATTTTACCTAACTTAGTTAAGTAGATTTTACTTAATTCAGTATTTACATTTTACTTCAAATGTATGTGTGCAAAAACTTGGAAAAAACAAATGATCAATGTGTGATTATTAGGTAAACTGATATGACTATTTTTTGCTAACTCAAATAAAATATGTACATTAATATTTTAAAACATATTTGGTTTAAGGCAGTCAGTTTCCTCAAAATTAAAGAGCTACTTTGTTGGATTTTACAGTGGGTTAAAGCAAAATGTGGATGAATCCAAGCTCAGAAAAGACTCGTTTAAGATTTTTATGATGTCATAGTGTGACGATAGTTCTCCTCTGCAGAATCATGGCCTACTTCTTCTTCTTCTTCTTCTTCTTCTTCTTCGTATCTTTGGCCCCGCCCTCTGGCACATTACTGAATTGAGAAGAGAGAAGAGCAATACAGGATTAGTGGATTAAAGTAATCCTAGGAAAGTGCATATTTATTTTCAACTATGTGGATGTCTCAGTAGAGCATTATTTGTTTGTTCGATAGATTTCACTGTGGATTCTTTGGCAAATCAGTCACAGTTTCGGTGTGGGTTGTTGAGGCAAGAAGCTAAACTCTGCAGGACACCGGCCCTCCAGGACCAAGTTTGGTGAAACTTGCCTAATCTGTGCTCAGTGGTTTCTGATATGTAATGATTCATGTTCAGTCAGCTGTTCTTTGTATCAAAATCGTTTATTGCTGTTTATGCATCAGTAAATCAAACCAATGACTAACCACGGTCAACTACACATTGTTTCTCTTAGTAGCATGAAGAAAATCTGTTATTTAAATTGTGATTAAATTATATAGAAAAATGCTTCCTTTATGAACGCTGGAGCTATCAATCACACAATATGAGTTACGCAGTCTACACTGCACCGTGAATCTATTATTTGCATACTTTTTTGCATTGTTTGTTATGATTAAAGCATTTCTGAGAGTGCAAAACTCGAGATGCAATGATGAGATCGCTGCATTCACGCACTCAACAGTCTGTCATCTACAATACTCAATTCTGCAACCTTTCACATGACATGAGTAGATTTAAATATAATGTTATAATCAACACTTTTCACGATTAGTTTATCTCAACAGCTGTAATAGTAAAAATGCAGTAAAAGTTTCTGAGAGAGCTCCACATGTAATACTTATTTCATATGCAAAGATGTTCTTTATTTCTAAATAATGATAATTTTTTTACTAAAAATCATCCAAACATTCTAAATACACCTCAGGAAACTTTGTGAAATAATACAATAATGCAGTTCATGACTAGTTTAAGATATTTGCGACTGTTTATTGAGATGTGTTTAATTTCTGGTCTTATCTTTCAGATAATTGCCTTTGTCTCCCTGTTTTTCATCCTGGTGTCCATCACTAACTTTTGCCTGGAGACCCATGAGGTCTTCAACGAACTTCATAATGTCACATCTACAAATACTGAAAGCAACTCCACCACGACCACCGTCATCTTGAAGATGGAGATGGAGCCCAAACCAGTGCTGACATTGGTGGAGGGAATCTGCGTGCTGTGGTTTACCTTCGAGTTCCTGGTCCGCATCATATGTTGTCCAAACAAGCTTCTCTTCATCAAGAACCAGCTAAACATCATTGACTTTGTTGCTATCCTGCCCTACTATCTGGAGATGAGTTTGACTGGCGTCAAATCTGACGCTGCCAAGGACGTCCTGGGCTTTCTGCGCGTGGTTCGTTTTGTCCGAATCCTACGGATCTTTAAGCTCACGCGACACTTTGTGGGTCTCAGGGTTCTCGCCCACACCTTGCGGGCGAGTGTGAATGAGTTCTGTCTGCTCATCATCTTTCTGGCGCTCGGGGTGCTCATCTTCGCCACCATGATCTACTACGCCGAACGTATTAGCGCAGATCCCCTAGACCCTAGTGGCTGCAACCACACGTATTTCAAGAACATTCCCATCGGCTTCTGGTGGGCGGTGATCACAATGACGACAGTAGGTTATGGGGATATGTACCCTAAGACGTGGCTGGGCATGATGGTCGGTGCATTGTGCGCGTTAGCAGGTGTGCTTACCATCGCCATGCCAGTGCCCATTATAGTTAACAATTTTGGGATGTACTACTCACTGGCTATGGCCAAGCAGAAGTTGCCCAAGAAGAAGAAGAAGCACAACCCAAACCCACACATGGTGACGAACTCTGCCTCGTTTGGGAAGTCTGAAAGCAACTCACCAAGGAACAGCACACAAAGTGACACATGCCCCCTCGCCGCTGAGGAGAACCTTGGAAGAAACCGCTCAGGTAGAACATCAGGATTTCCATGACAATAGTGTTTTCTGAGACACAACGGTGGGATTAATTAAATTGTTTGATACAGTGAAGGGATATACGGCCCATTTTAATGTAGAATTATACTGGGAATATCACAGTATTACATTTATTAATATGGATCATATTTTAAATCACATTAAAGGTCCCATATTGTCAAAACTGATATATTCTGGCTTTTTTATTCGTGAGATGCAAGAAATCTTCAGACGCACCCATAACAACAAAAGACAATACTTTATTAAACCTTTTCAGATAAGTGTGCGCTGCAAACGCGAGCATGTTTGATGATCGTTTCTGTTCAGTCCGCTCGTTTTATCTTGTTTAACCACAGCTGTCGTCTTTTTTTTTTTTGTCTGGCAGTGGCAGCAGGTATGCAATAAAATTTCTAATTTGAGGCTGTATTACATCGATTCTGGCACCCAACATCACAACAAGATGATATTTTAAGCTCCTTGTGTAGCCGAATCTGCGCTGGTTTTAATGGACCCCTCCTTTTATTTTTCTTCCAGCTTAGCGCGGTTACATAATTGTGACATCGGCCCTACATGACCCTAGTTACCTGTGGTTGGCCTAGCCATGCGTCACTCAGAAAACAACAGGCCAATCAGAAGAGAAGCTCATAAATATTAATTAGACAGGACACGTCGACCTGTTTTTACCAGAGCTGCTGAGAGAAGAGCTGTAAAAACATATGGAGATTGTTTTTGATAATTATACCGCAAATATATATTCTTAAGGACATCAATACCTAAATTAAAACTCCAGAAAGGTTTACAATATGGGACCTTTAAAACATGCTTAAAACAAGAATCAAAACAATTCAAAGGCAATTGATAGTGACTTTGTTTTCAGTTTGTTTTAAGCATAAATCTAACAAAGGTTTATGCCAATTCTTGTATTTGCTGCAAGTGAATTGTCATGAACCCTGACATCATTTTTGTCTTTTGTCTTGTTGTCAGATTCAAAGCAGAATGGCAATGCTACTGTAACGCTTTCTGAAGAGGAGAGCAGCAGTCTGACACAGCCGCTCTCTCCGGGCGATAGGTGGACGGTTCGTTGCTCACGCAATAGAGACAAGCCCATGAAAGAGGCAACTTGCTTCCTGCTAAATTCTGGAGACTTTTCTTGTGGAGCTGAACCCACCATCCACACAGGTAAACAGGAACTGCTGGCTATAGAGTTAGAATCTCACTGGTAAATTCAGGAATTGTAAAATATATTGTATTTTTATATTAAAATACATTTTGTTTCCAAATATGTACTATATGTTGCTTCCAATGCCACCTCCTCCCCATTTTTAAAGTTAAAAACACTTAGGTTTACTTCAAAGAGAGTTCAAAGAAAGTGATCCAACACATTTGTAAGTGTCCAAATTAATATCTGGCAGGGCACCACAGTCTAGGAAATTAAAAGGAAATTAGGATATAAAGTATTGATTTGCATCAATATTATTTTATTACATGAAAAACAAGAGCCTGTAGAGTGCAATGAGGAACATGAAACCAAGCTATACAGGAAATTATTCAGTTGTACAGTTTAAAAGTCTTTATAAAAACATTTGACGCAGGATTCCACAATTGACATCAGTGAGAGTATTCTGGAGCACAGTAAAATACATTTCTTTTTTGTCAGACATGTAACGCTGTAGCTCACATTTCAAAAATAGGATGATAACATGACACAAAACAAGAAAGCATCTCGACAGACAAATCATTCTGCAAACTTAACATCCTTCATTACTGGCTGCTGTCAAATCAGACTTCGACTCAGCCTGAATGACTTGCGCCTCGGTCCCCAAATTCTCTAAAGCTCTGACAGGTTGCCAGCAGTCTATTTCTGGAGATAATCGCTTGATCACGAGCTGCCTACGCAAACATTCCACCTTTTACATCCCAGAAGCCCCTCTCTTCATTTGAAGGAACAGAAGTGCTGCTAATGTAAAACAGGAGCTTATTAGCACCTGTTACTGATGCAAGACAGCTTATAGGTGTGAATCATCATCTGAAATCTGTAAACTGAAATCCGGTTCACTAATTCATTAATATTTCCATAAATTAATACATTCATAACTAAGTCCTGTGATCTCATCTTTGTTTTGATTTCCCTCTGTTTTGGACAATTCAAACAGAGGTCGTCTAAGCCCTTCAGACATTCTGTGACGTTGATTTGTATTTTGTGTGAAAAGCCGTGCAATTTGCCTCGCTGATGTGGAGACCGATGCACTCTGGGAATCAATGAGGGGCAGCAGCTGTGGTCCTGTCAAACAAACAGTGATTACAGGCAATAATTCCTTCACCAGACAGCAAATATGCTCCATCTTTGGAAATGTCATTGCTGATGTTAAAAATAAACATGTAAGAATGATCCATAGATCAGAAACGCGTGGCATTTCCTCTGTCTGTCTTTATTAGCTGTGTGAAACAACAAATGATGTCAAACACAGATTATACAGATCATAATATATATAAATTAAGGTTGTTTCTTGTTCCCCATTGGTCAAATTAAACTTAGTTTAAATTATGTTGTCTTAATATCTTATTTCCTAAATGCATTTGTTTTGAGCATATTTAGATATTTTATCTTGGTCTACCTTAGTCTCCTTGGTTACATTCTTCTCTCATACAGCTCATTTTACAGGGTATCTTTATAGTCAGGATTGGAGGAGGGACTTTTTAGGTTGAGACAAAACATCAAAGCTGAGGGCAATAAACCTAACGAATCCACATCTGGCCAGGACAAAGTCATTTGCAGAATAAAGGTTCAATCTCTCAGTAGTCATTGATCTCATTGACAAAAGGCACAGTTGTCCCAAGCCCAAATGGTCAGGAAACAATCTCAAGCACCTTTGCCTTGCCCGACACCTCTTAGTCAGGACGTGAATTCAAATCAAACATAGAATAACATTTGTGATCCTTCAATCCCTCTTTGAGAGTTCTAATAACTCTCACAAAAATACAAATTTAGACACTTAAAAGTTAATTCTTGTAACTTGTAATCGTTACAGGCACATTGTACATGTTCTGTGTTGCTTATATGTAATTGCATGCTGACACAGAAACAAAACATGCAATTAGGGTCCGTGAAGATTTTACGGGTAATAGTCTCTGCGTTGTGTATTTTATTCTTTTTCTTCTTCTTTCTTTTCTCTTTCTTGTGTGATAGTTGGCTCGGTAATGGGTCTAGTTGTGTTCTAGAGGTTGTGGCTTTATCCGCAGGTGAGAAGGGTGGTGCATATGGATCTCAGGACAGCCATCAAATGGTATCTGCACAGAGGAAGAAAGAAACACAAACAAGAGAGAACTAACGGCACAGAGCAGTATTTGTAGAGTCTGCATACATTAGGGTTGTATCCTCTGTTCAAAATATAGTCTGCTATGGTTGTTCCTTCTTTCCTATTTCTCAATTCCTGCGACACCTAAAGAACAGTGAGGAAAGGATGGACTAATGGAGGAAAGGCCTATGAGGAAATCTTCACCTCAGGGTTGGCCCCGAAGCCTGTTGCTTTCGGTTCTTCCCTGGGCTCCTCACTGGTTCTTGTGTCTGCCCTATCCTATCCCTGCAGGGGGAGGAACAACCTTAATATGTGACACATGAGTCCAAGTTTTCCTTCCCTGACACAATACTGCAGCTGCTGTAATCAACATCACTTGATGTGGTCCGTACCACTTAGGCTCTAATGGCTTGTTTTGAATGTCTTTATCATGACCCATTGACCTGGGACGATTGTGTGTCCCCTTCTGGTGGAGTCTGCCAACACGACTCAACTCTCTCTTTGGCACTCTGCACTGCCTTTGTGAGGTTTTCACAGTAGCGATCAGGGCATCTGAAGCAATGTGCACATCAGCATTTCTAAGATCAATCACACCTGGCATCTGCATTGGGCGTCCAGTAATAATCTCATGAGGGCTCAGTCCTACTGATCTGTTAGGTGATGCTCTCATACTACACAGTACTGCGGGCAGTGCTTCAACCCATGGTACTCCTTCCTGATGCATTTTGCTTAGCCTGGTTTTGATTGTTCTGTTTGATCGTTCAACCTGTCCTGATGCTTGTGGCCTATAGGGACAGTGAAGGTTCCACTTAATCTTCAACATTCTAGACACTTCCTTGACTACCTGTCCTGTGAAGTGGGTACCTTGATCTGAGTCAATGCAATCTGGTAATCCCCATCTGGGAATGAAATCAGTGACAAGACATTTAGCAGTATGTGCAGCTGTAGCGCCCTGTTGGATAAGCTTCTACCCATCTTGAGAACTTGTCTATTACTACCAAAACGTCAGTTTTTCCTTTACAAGGGGCAACGATATGTAATCAACTTGCAGGTGACGAAATGGCCCTGGTGGAGCTGGGGTATGTGCTGCTGGTGTAATGGTTGCTGGTACATCATTATTTTTCTGACATGTAACACATCTCTTGACTGTTTCAGTGGCTGCGTTTCTGAATTTTGGATTCCACCATTGATTTGAGAACCTGTGATTCATCGTTGCTGGACCACTATGACCCAAACTGTGTATTTGTTGAGCCAAATATGGCAACAGTGATTCGGGAGCAACATACTTTCCCTTTGGTCCAGCAGCCGGATGAATCCACAGTGGCTCCTTTGTCTAACCATGTCCATGCTTCATATAGAGGAACGTCTTTATACAGATCAACGATTGATTCAGGAGGTAGAATTATCTTCTGTGCTGTACTACCTGAACACACTTGTACAGTTGCATAGAAACAAGCCTGTTTAGCCGCTACATCAGCAAGAGCATTACCTTTAGCTTCCGTAGTATTAGTTGTGAGATGTGCTTTCACTTTGATCACTGCTAATTTCTTTGGGAGTTTCATGGCAAACATTAAATCTTTCACTAATCCAGCATGCTTAATGGGGATCCAGCAGAAGTTAGAAATTTTCTGGTTTGCCAAATGACACCAAAATCATGAATTACCCCAAAAGCATACCTGGAATCTGTGTAGATATTTGCAACCGATCCTGAAGCTAGCGTGCATGCTCTAGTTAAGGCTACTAGTTCTGCAGCTTGAGCTGAAAAATGATCTGGAAGGCGACCTGAAGCAACTACTTCAGTGGTGGAAGTTACTGCATATCCTGCTCTGTTACCTTCAATAACTTGAGCTGAACCATCAACAAACAACTCCAATTCTCGTTCTCTATGGGAGTTTCTGCTATTTCACTTGTCGCTGCATATGTAAGCGTAACACAATCATGAGTCATTTCGCCTTCATCCTCTAACACAAATTCAGTCATTGCAGACATCATACATGAGGATGGGTTCGTGACTGGTGCACGCTGTATAACAATATTCGGGCTGTGAGAGTTGCTAACCAATTTCCCCAACGGGAGGAGGTGACAGAAGTGACTTTTGCTTGATTCATTAGTGCGGACACTGTGTGAGGGCATTTTACGTTTACAGTCTGACCTAACACCATTCCTGATGAAGCCTGAAGCGCTAGATGAACTGCCTGTACTGCTCTGAGGCATGGGCCCATACCTTGAGCGACTATGTCAAGTTTACCGGAATAGTAATGAATTGGGCGTAAGCTGCCCCATGATCTTGCATTAGACATGCAGTCATAAAGCCTAAGTGTTCATGGACATAAAGCACAAAGGGTCTATCAGATTGGGCAATTCCTAATGCTGGTGCTTGACATAGTGCTCTCTTCAAATCATTAAAAGCTTTGAGATGAAGTTCTTCCATACAAACAGTATCTGAATCTTTACCATGGCCTTTCAACAAATCATAGAGAGGCTGAGCAATCGAGGCATAGTCTTCAATCCAAGGTCTACAATAACCTGTTGTTCCTAAAAATGAGCGGAGTGTTTTAATGGTATTAGGCGGAGGTATGGCTTTGACTGAAGCCGCTCGATCCTGTGTAATGGATCTATTTCCTGCACCAATTGTTTGACCCAGAAATGTGACTTGCTTTTAGCAACTTGAGCTTTGTGAAAGCTGCATTTGTGTCCTTTTATGCAAATAGTCCAACAATGATGCCAATTCAGTTTGATGTACCTCATGATCTGTTGAGGCAATCAAAATATCATCAACATATTGGATCATAGTGGACTGTTTTACCGGACATTCTGGGTCACACAAATCACGCCTGACAGCCTGATGATATATGGTTGGGGAGTTTTGAAATCCCTGTGGCAATCGTGTCCACTGGTATTGTTCATAGTCAACTGTGAAAGCTAACCATGGCTGGCTGTCAGAGTGCAACGGTACAGAAAAGAATCCATTAGACATATCAATTACTGAAAAAATCTTACAATCTAATGGTAAGCCATTACAAATTGTAGATGGATCTGCCACTAGGGGGTGATTTTTCAATATGTTTATTGGCTACTCTGTAGTCTATTGTAAGTCTCCATGTCCCATTAGATTTCTTGATGGGCCATATGGGTGAATTACATGGACTGTTGGTTTAACTAGCACTCCTTGCATCAGCAAATTTTCTACAATAAGTTTGATTCCTGTATAGCTTCCTTATTAATCGGATATTGTTTGGTGACCGGAGGTGGAGTTCCTGTCAATTTAACTGGTTCTACACCTGTCAACAACCCACAATCATCCTTGTCTTTAGCCCAAATTGGATGATTCTGTAAGAAAACATACTCGGGAGGGGTTGCATTATTGGTAGAAATCTGTGCTGAGGAAATTTTATGCTAGTAGATTCTGAGGACATGTCTAAAGTTAGATTTATTTGTCTCAGAAGATCCATGCCTAAAATTGCACCTGTATTTAATGGGCAGCGCATAGTAATTTTGTAGTCAGAGTTTTTGGGCCAAATTGTACCTCTATGGGCGGAGTTTCATACAAAACAGAATCTTCACCTATTACACCAGTTAAACAAAGTTTGGTTTTCTTGTATGGGATGTTTAAACCTTGCGCCAATTTTGTAGGAATTACTGTAATTTCTGCACCTGTATCAAGCAAAAATCAATCTCTTTTATGCTACCTTTCACAAAAATTCTTTGGTCATTGTGTTGGATTACAGGGAAAGGTAGCTACTCACAGCCCCAATAATTAGTTTTTTCCTGGTCTTGTTGTGCTCTTAGAAGAGCCTGAACTAACTGTCCTATAGTTTCAGTGGTCACTGGCGGAACTACTTCAGGGTTGTGTGCAGGCTGAGAAGGAGCAGAATTATGCATAGCATTTCTTTTACTATCTTGCAACTTCTTCCTACACTCTTTCTCCCAATGTCCAAATTTTTCACAGTATTTGCATTTGCTTTCTTTTAGACCATCTATTGTCTTGTTTCGTTGTGTTAAACGTAGCTGCTGCTACTCTTACTTTTGCTTTGACATCAGCATCTCTTTCCCATGTAGTTAACCTGTCTAGGTTACTTCTGAGAGTTCTGTTAGACCAAGTTAGATCTAAGAATGGTAAAGCTTTTCTGTATTCGGCTACAAGGCCATCTGACCAGATACGAACCAGGGTCCCTTGTCATCTAGCACACTTTCAGGGTCATCAACAATTCCACTGTAGATTACAGCTGACTGACAAAATCTCTCAGTATATTCACTCACAGTTTCTTCTTTCCTTTGCACACAGGTAGTAATTCTAGACCAATCTATTTTGGGTCCTAAGATATTCTTTAGGATTTTCAAAATACCTTCTCTTAAATCACCCTTACTGGCATTTCGCAGTTCAGAAGTGACAGCAGATTCAAAACTGTTGAATTCAGATTCAGTTAGTATTTGTGACATCAGCTGCGTGACTTCTGTCAACGACATGTCATAAAGACGCATTTACTGATCAATGTTCTTCTAAATTCAGAAAAATGTGTGCGTGCTGTAAACTTTGAGATAGTCTCTATATCTTTAGGACCTAAAGCTTTGGCAACAGTTTGTATTTGCACCACAGAAGAATTGAGAGGAACACTATCAGTTTCCTCAATCCCCTGAGATCTCCTCCTCGCACCACACACATTGAAGGAATTTACAGGCACATCAGTTACTGATTGGAGAGCTACATCTGTTTCAAAAAACGCTTGTAAATCAGGGTAAATGTTATCAGGCTGACTAACCTCCACATCAGTTTTTGCCTCTTTCTTGAGGTTCAATTTCTTGGTCAAAGTGTATATTCTAGCACGGAGTTCATTGTTCTGTTTCTCTAGCTCTGAGTTACGCTGAGACTGTTGTGTGGCGCTAAACCAAATTCTCTGTGGCAGCAGATAATGCCTTTCACATTGTTCTTGCGAATACATGCTCCCAGTACCTTTTTACACTCATCTACAGACCAAGTCTTGTCTGGATGGATCTCATATTTCTGAGTTAGTTCTTGTCTAACTTTCTCAGTGACTATTATGTTCATTTGCACTCCTAAAAGTGATTTGAATTCGCTATCTGACCACAAAGGAGTCGCTAGACCACCTTTTTCAGTTGTGGGATCAGTCTAGCATTCTTTCTAAACATTTTGTGAGTTTCTTTGTTATCACACAATCAAAACACTAAAACTTCTCTGATCAACAGAGGGTACACTTGTTAACACAGATCAACTATTGTTAACCTTCCCTGGCAAAGCAGAGGATAACACAATTCACTAGCACTTTACGCTAATCTTCCCTGCATGAACAGAGGATAACCAATTCTTCCCTGCCAAAACAGAGGATAACAAATATTAGCACGTAATGCTAAATCTTCCCTGCCTGAACAGAGGATAACAAATCTTAGCACGTAATGCTAAATCTTCCCTGCCTGAACAGAGGATAACAAATCTTAGCACGTAATGCTAAATCTTCCCTGCCTGAACAGAGGATAACCTTCATCTCTAAAAAGACATTTTTAGAGGATAACTTAGTTAACCAAACCCTACAGCTGTCTGTTAACTCTTCTCTGACGGCGCAGAGGATAGCACATTTGTTCTGGTCTTAAAGGTTCTTTTGGATAGAGTGACACTCACCAACCTTTGGTTGTACGGAAAGCAGATCGTTGTTTGAGCTTGAAATTTCAATCTGAATTCAGGTGAGGAGCTCTATCCGGGTCACGGCACCATCTGTTGAAAACTCTGTTCTTCTAAAGTGTAGAAAACTCAGAAGAGAAGACCAGGAGACTTCGGATTCGATCGTCAGCAGAATTTCTTTATTCTATGACATGTGTTGTTATCTGCAGTCATCGAAGATCTCATCTTAAGTCATTTTACAGGGTATCTTTATAGTCAGGATTGGAGGAGGGACTTTTTAGGTTGAGACAAAACATCAAAGCTGAGGGCAATAAACCTAACGAATCCACATCTGGCCAGGACAAAGTCATTTGCAGAATAAAGGTTCAATCTCTCAGTAGTCATTGATCTCATTGACAAAAGGCACAGTTGTCCCAAGCCCAAATGGTCAGGAAACAATCTCAAGCACCTTTGCCTTGCCCGACACCTCTTAGTCAGGACGTGAATTCAAATCAAACATAGAATAACATTTGTGATCCTTCACATTGTTACGTTGTCTTTACATTTCAAAGTAAAAAATTCATAAAAGTCTTAAAAGCAACTTCAATTTTGTACCATTTATTTACTAATACCCTTCTTTTGACTTTGATTGAATTAGTAAGTTTGCTTTGACTTGTTTTCTCTCTGTGTGTCTTTGTTTCAGAGAGCTGTAAAGATGTGCTCACATCCCCTGCCAACTACACTCAAGCAGAAGTCACTACCCTGACCTGAGCGGGGGTTTGTCCTGATGGGACGAGTGGGTCACTCATCTGGGATGTTCAACAGTCTTTCATCTTCTCATCAATCATGCATCGTATTTCTCAGTCAAGAATATGGAACATTTCTAGTCAAATCATCATGTATGTCTGTCCATTTGAAATGCTGCCAAGTACTTTTGGTCAAAATGTAACTTTAATATACTTGTTTATTTGGGACACATAAAGTAATGACGTCGCTGCAGTTCTCAGTAAATACAAATGGAAAGGATAATTTTGAAGCCATTTCAAATTTAGTTTAATCCTAAAGGTTGACCAAAATTACTTTTAATATCATTTTTAGAGACTTTTTAAAAGGACAAACCCTTCAATATGTCCTTCTGTAACTTACTATTTCATTGAGGAAATATGTTTAAAGTATTGTCACCTCATCAAATCTGCATTTATTTGATCAAAAATACGGTAAACATAAAATTGTGAAATACTATCCCTAGTAGAAAAGTAATATATTTAAAATACATTTAATTCTTACTAAGTATAATTTCAAATCTATTAACATTTACTGTTATAAAAAATATAATTAAACTTTATTTGCACACTGCACATTTGTCAATATTACAGCTAAAATGTGTTTTAATGTCACTATTGATGCTGATTTTATAATCTTTGTGTAATATCGGTCTTTAAATGCAAGATATTTAAAGTGTACCTGAAGTATACTTGCAATAGTTCTACTTTAGCACAATCAAGTATACTTCAGTATATCTTTAGTTGGACTTCAGCAGCATTTCCGCACAATTAAAGTACAAAATTAGTTTTTTCCAAATTAGCAGATTTTAAGTATACCATTTTATTATACCAATTGCAGGTTATTTTTATTAAGTACATAAATATTTAAGTGTATTTTGTAGTGTACTTAGAATCAAATAAATATGTATGTAAAAATGTATTTCAAATAGATTTTAATATATTTATTTACAATTAAAATACAATTTTCTTTTGTAATATAAATCTAATATATCTAACATTATACAATAATTACATTTACTGTTATTTTTGATCGATTAAATGTGCCCTTAAAGAGTAAAAGTATATAAAAAACTCCAAACCTATGAAACGACAGTGCATATGAAGATCTATAAAGCATTTCTCCCCGCATGATTCTCAGCTTGTCTTTATTTGGACAAAAGCAGAAAGCAGCTTGTGTCTGTACAGTATCGTTCCAGAGATCTCAGGCCAGCTAACACGACTATCAGAACGGCCCATTTATCACTGTACAAAGAACTGCTGAACAAGGATCTTCAAGAACAGTTTTACAAAAGTATTATAATTCAAAATGTCAAATACATAAAGTTTTTCTTATAAAGAAAATAGATTTTCAACAAAGCAACTGTATTAAAGAGCACAGTGGCAGCTGCATGCTTTCACAACCATGGTTTTCTGTAACCAAACTACACGAAGTCCTGCATTTGAAATCATCAGCCATTAATATTAATAACATCGCTGGTTGAGATGGGACCAATCTCAGAAAACAATGTTAGTTCACTGTAATCTAACCTTCTTTTGCAAGTACACGCTGTATAACCTGCCCAAGTTGTGCCTACTGTCTTGTAATACTACTAATAATTATAATAATAATAATAAAAAAACAACAGTGAAATATTTTGTTGTTAAGAGAGGCTTATATTGTTGAGATGTCAATCATATTTGCTCATACACACACACACACACACACACACACACACACACAATTTATGTGAGAATTTTTCCAGTTTGTTGTCTGCCATAGTTGCCTTATGTTTCATAACAACAGAGTTCAAGTGCAACACCACGCTATTTAGATCAGAAAATGTAAATATCATTACTACTGTATGTAGCAGAGTATCACTATCTAGCAAGAAGATGCATTCACTGTCTAGTTATGATTGTTTTCATAATGGTCCAGCAGTACCAGTAAACGTGAGTATGTTTGTGTGTTTCAGGGATGACGTAACATAAAGATGAGGCTCAGATGATATGGTATATTCTAAGAAAAAAGGTACAAAAGCTATCACTGGGGCAGTAATTTTAAAATAGGTATACTTTTGTACCTTATTTACCCATAAAGAGTTCATTTTAATATATTAAAGGTACATATTAGTACCTGAAGGGTACATAGTAGTGCCTAAATTGTACATTTTAGTACCTTTTAAAAAGGTACCATTCCAGTGACAACTTTTGTGCCTTTATTTTCTAAAAGTGCACAGCATTGTAACTTTTGGATCAAGATGTGCAATGTTAAATGTCTAAAGCAGCTCATATTTTGTATTTTGTAGGCATGTGTGTCTATGCATTTCTGCAGGAATACAAATAAAATCTAAATATTGAACTTAGGTTTGCGCTGCTTTATCTCATGCGCTGAAGTCTGAGATGCAGCTGTATGTTTTGGAACGCACTCATTGTTTCAAAGCCTCAGCGCGTCTGTCTGATCCCAGACCTGAGTTTGTGCCGGCTCCACTTGTACAGTTTTAAACAGAGCAGAATACACATCTATCTCCATGGTGACTGTGAGAGATAAGCCCCATTAATTACTGTTTAGCTCCTTCCTTTCTATATGCATCTTTCTCTCTTACTCGTTCCTGTATTCTCCTTGTTTCTATCCATACTACACCACTTTAAAAGTGGTAAAAATGCAATTACTTCTGTCTGATCTGACCAAGTCAAGTTGATTCACTCCTATTATATTATATTATATTATATTATATTTTGCTTCAAATAAATCTATTTAGACATTATGCCATGAAGCACATTTAAGTTACAACTTATATATCAACGGTAACACTTTATAATAAGGTGTCATTTATTAGCATTAGTTAATGTATTAACTAATATGAACAATACATTTATTATACTATTAATCTTTGTTAATAAAAATAGAGTTGTTCAATGTTTGTTCACAGTGCATTAACTAATGTTAACAAGCACAACTCTTGATTGTAATGCATTAGTAAATGCTGGAATTATTAATAACTAAGATTAATAAATGCTGTAGAAGTATTGTTAATTCTTGTTTACTAATGTATTTAACTAATGTGAACTAATGATCCTTGTTGTAAAGTGTTACCATAACGACTCATATTTTTCATTGCAGTTGCAAAAGTGAAAATATGCCACATACCTTAAGAAATTTCTTTATAAATAAATGTTCAGTTGTAATTTTTTTGCAACTGTATATAGCTCTTTGTTAATGCTTTCCCCAATAAATATTGGGGAATTACTTCAAAATGACTTTTGTTGGTGCATCCTGTTAGGCTGATGCAATCATATAATATAAAATAATATAATATCAAATATTGTAATATAATATAATAATATTATCCCCTTAAAACCAGTTTATTTAAATCTTATGCTGCAAAGAAAATTTGTATATATACGTTATATAAAATTCAACACATAGCCTAATGTTAGGATTACAAGATTAACAAAAGAAATGGCCCCCAGGATCTGTTTGTTAAAAATGAAAAGCTATATTTTATCATGCACTTGTTGATTCATACCCACTGTAAATATGTTCCAGGCGCTGTATTCACACACAGCTGTTACATTCACATTTGGAGAATTCAACAATATCTCCCATTCTTCTGCACAATCCATCAGCTGAAAGGAGGATCAGAAGCAGTGTGCCGCAGTAAATGATTTAACAGTCTAACATGCACTTAATAACCTCACGGTGTCTAAGGCCTGGAGTGAGGGACACATAAGCTTTCACGCAGTTCATGTGTTCTGTCATCCACTCTCACTCCAATTAATTCCATTGTATTTCCTTCTCTTTTGTTGTCTTTTTTGCCCCATAAAATGGGTTGTCATGGCAATATCGAGCGCAGTTACCATGGAGAGCTGCTAATCTGCCACTTCAGCCGGGTCGCAGAAGTGCCCAGTTAGAAAGGAAAAAAAAAGCAGAAAGGGAAAATGCATAAGTGGACAGTTTGTTTCTGGCTTGATTTCTGGCTGGGCCTGATTGAGCATTTGGGTTCCCTGGTAACAAATGTTTGCCATTGAGAGCAACAGCTGTGACAGACATTCTGTTCTGAGGGCTTGTGACCCATAGAAATGTTCAATCTCTACACAAACAGAATGTTGCTAGTGTACACGTTTAATATCATGCTGTAAAAGGTCAAAATGAGCCTGTTTTACTTAGGAAAAGTAAAATCAGAAGTCAAATGTTGTACATTATATTTATGAACTTCTTTATCAGATGCATAAAATATGACATCTTAATGGTGCAGTGGCTGAAATTATACATTAGAGAAAAAGAAAATGACAAAATAACTTTTAAGGATGTTCTAAATATCAGTCAATAACAGTAGAAAATAAGAAAAACAAAAGCTTGTGACCCTGGAAAGGCCATATTGTATCATCTTGAATCCATTCTGTTCCTAATATCTCCAATGCACACTCACAGACTGATATATGCTCACTCACTTTGTTTTACCCCCAGCTCTGGTGATAAAAGAGGTGCCATGATGGAGTTGTCATGGTTACGGTGCTCTCGGGTGTCTCTCCCCCCCTTCACGTTCATCATATTCTCAACACTGGAAACGGCAAGACAGGTTTTGGGTCATTATCCCTAAGATTCATGATGTCTAAGGACAAGTCCCGCTATTTCTTGCAACAGTCCATTTGTCTTCGCTCCCTTTCCTTTCTTAGCCGAGACGTCTTTTCATTTTTGGAGATTGAGAGGTCGCTCTGATTGTGTCTCTAATTTAAGATTCAGGATTATTTGTGTAGGGGAGACTGGAAAATGTGTTTGATTATATTTACTTCTAATGTACTAGGATGTCTTACTGAGCTTTAACATTTCATTTAAAGTAATAGTTCACCCTAGATCAAAAACATTGCTTCACTTGTTCAATAAAGGATCCTCTGTAGTAAATGGGTGCCGTCAGAATGAGTTTCAAACAGCTGAAAAAACATCTTAATAATCCACATGTAATTCACAAGACTCACAGCTAACAACGTTAAACCACTAAAATACAAGTCTTCCTATTAGTGCTGTCAATCGATTAAAAAAACAACTACTAATTAATCGCACATTTGGTTTAAAAAAGTTTTTAAATATACTTTTATATTGCAACAATTTCACATTCTATCTTCAAATGTACAAACAACATAAAGACAGTATATATTTAATGTCTTTAATGGCATATTGTTTATGATTGAAGGCCAGCATTACTGATATCAATACTACTGATGTCTCTATCAAATTGCCCCCTCTAATATTTAACCATTGACTAACCCATGCAGCATTACAGTATAATTGAGAGCTATCAATTTGAACATTTATTAGACTTAACTTTTAATTTAAGTGAACTTAATTTAATTAGTTTTCAAACACTAAATTAAATTAAATATAGATGAGCCCCTTAAAGCTATAAAAGTTATTGATTTCCTCTGTTCTTCTTTTGTTCTTGGGTTGATAGATATCACAGCAGCCGGTTATGATCTTATTTACCTTCTATTGCTTTAAAAGCTGCTGCTGCTGAACATTACTCTGATCTGACACGCATCTTATTTTCTCACAACTCTCTGTACCTTTTCTGAGCCCTTGCAGGTCTTAAAGTCTCTACTAATGAGCGGACGAGTTGAATCGGCTGTTTTAGATGAAGACAGACACACAGTACTGGGGTGCCTAAGGACGTCTTTTTAAAACCATTTCAGTCAGAGACATGTTCTTAAATGTGACGCATATATATCATATTGAATGCATACACAGCGTTTTAAGACAGCTTTAATCGCCTTTTTGGTAACGTCATGGCTTAACTGGAGGCATAACTAAGACATTGCATGCACGTAGTTTCTTTCGCTGTTTGATATGAAGTGATACAGGCTACAGCAACTCCCGCCTGGCGCGGAGGCGATGTTAGAGCGCGCGTCTGAAACGTCTCCCGATTGATGTGGTCGTGAAGACGTTCTGCAGCCACATAAATGCAATCCTTTTCAAGAAAAACATAGATGGAGGCAGCATTTTGACACCACTACTTTCTATCCATAATATTGCTTTCTTCAGTGGAAAAAAATAAATGTATCTGAATTAGGGGAGAAATATGCAGAGATTATGCACTGTTTACAAGTCAAAACAGTTTAAAACTGTTTTAAACATGTTGTCAATTTTGATGTGAGAGGGCAACAAGGGATGGACTTTTTCCCAGGAGAAAGTGTTACTATATATTTTGCCCAGAAGCCATGATCTAAAGGGGTCATGAGAAATCAAATTCCCTTGATCTTTTGACATATATAAGATTTCATAGTGCTATAAAAATAATTCTGTAAGTTTCAGAACTCAAAACTTTCTTTTATATTGAAGCCAATCAACAGGTTGTGGAATGTGCCTCTTTATGACATGGTGTGGATAAACACTGCCTCCGCAGAAGATCAACACCTGCGGCCTGTACCATGAAGCTGTTTAGCTGGCTAGCCAGGTAAGTTTCAGTTTAGTTTGCGCCAACTCTGGGTTTTAGGTAATATGAAAGTGGTTTGGTTTTAGCATATAGTAAGCCATAGTGACTTACACTCCACAGCTATCCTGCTCCAGGGCAGGTTAAGTTCTGGTTTAGAGATCTCAAACTGAAATCTAACCAATCAGATTCAAGCAAAGTGACACGTCTCTGATGCAATAAAGCCACTCCTCCAGTTTCTCTAACTCCAAATTAAAGGACGCTACATAATAAAACATTTGTAAAAATAAAATCATCAGATTTTTAGAGATGATTATTTTTATAATTATTTTATATTATTTATACAATTATTATACCCTTAATCCATTACACAAGTCATCTTAGATTAATTCTAATTATTAAGCTTTTTTTTATTAATATAACCATATAGATAATATGCAATATAAATCAGTTTTAGAATCAATAGCTTTAAACATCACACATGAGCTTAGATTTTTAAGTGTTTTATACCTGTACATATTATCAACTCTATAAACTAACTTTACAACGTTTACTTCCACATAGTAAAATGTTTTCTTTAAGTTTTCCTCTTTCATGGATAGATTTAATCTGTTTCATCTTGCTTGTTTAATTTCTTCATATTGTTCAATCGTTTAATCTTTGGCAGTGAATCGCACTGACTCTCTCACAAGAAGTGAATCATTTGATTTGGCATGTGATGGGCTGCTCATTACTGTCACACGTTCACATGCACATGCTCCATTAAATCAGCAGCAAGCCTGAGTTGACAGAACATTGATGATCAGCTTTGTGGTACCAACAAAGCCGGATTGGACTGGTTTGGTTTTGTCAACTCAAAACTAATCCTGTAACGCCGAGTTTGTTCAGCCACCATCCAGGTTGACATAAGAATTTGACTTTAAATTCACATCAAGTATATTTCTAATGATTAAAAAGCACTTCCAGAGTGCAATAGTACTCTATTTTTGACTTTCCTCCTTCGTGCTCGTAAACGTTTGAGACACAAAGTGTGGAAATGTCCCAGCTAAGTGTGTTACAATAATCTAACACTACTAATAATGATTGCGCTGAATATAGTCGGACTAAACGTAAAAAGTGCTTGAACATTTTGACGAAACGCAGAAGCAGCATATAAATAATATTGCGGATACTAAGGCCAGGGGAGCGTACAGAAGGTGCTGTTTTATGATAAGCTGACGTCCACATCAAATTAAAACCAACGTTTACATTAAAAGCGTAAAAGGAAATTTCAGTTCAGTGCACTAACCAACAATCTTTGTGGCGTGAACACACAAATGATCGAGTCATGTTCACAGAGGACCCAAAACTCACAGCTGGAGGTGAATTAAGGGAGGTAAGGGACTCACAACATCAAAATAGCAAAAATAAAACTGCTTTTTTTTACACATATACACACACACACTTGATACAACAGACATTACCCCCATACACAACACATACACTATTGCACAATGTACAAAATAGTTAAATATTCTACGCTTTAACTGTACAACAATATCATACACAGCAGTGTTACAATTAATTACCGTTCATTTAACAAAATGTACACCAATATTTACAGATATAATATTCAGAATCACAATGTACATAAATATACAGTATAGCACTTTGCTCACAAACATTATGGCCTCCAGCACCTCTTGAAAAAGAAAGAGATGCTTGTTGTACATTTCTTTAGTTGTAGTCTAAAGTATATGGCTCAACATTCAAGATAAAATGAGTTTTGTTCCAAGATGCAATAAAGGGCAAAATAAAAGTGCAGTTGTGTCTGTGCTTCGAAAAGATAGAAATGTGCCACGTAATTCCAGATTGTCTAAAACATTTAGTGGATTAATCTCAGTAGTTGTCTGATCAATATCTGTAAAGATTGTAGTGAATGCATGCTATTTGAACAGAGAGCATTTGTGATTATGTATTAATGAATTCCCACTGCATGTCATCACAGCAGGATGCACAACTAATTTATTACCACTATCTGTGACCATTATATAGAGAGAGGCATGTGCTTATCATCTCTGAGGAGTGTAAACGATATGAGTGATATGATTACTGCTTCCCACCCAAAAGAGTTAGAGTAAGCATTTTAATGCTCGTCTACATGTACATAATGCATGTTCAGTTCATGCTATGTAAATCTGCGGATTAATTTTGTGCTCGGCTTTGTGCTAATGCAGCCTATTAAAGGTGCACTCAAGTCATATTTTTTTCCCTAAAAAACTTTAGAAAAAAATGAATAGTAGTTCTGATAAAAGTGTACTTTTAAGCAGGTTTGCTTTTGTTTATTCTTGTGCCTTGATTGGTTATTTGTGCCCTGTTCATTTGTTTATGTTGTCTTTTCAAATGCTGTTGATGTGTTCAGGAGTATTGTCATGGAATAAACAATGACATATGTAAAATATCTGATATAAATAGGGAAGAATTCTGAGATATAAAGAGGAAGGTCCGAGCTTAGGTTCACTGACCTCAGTTTGGGGATTGCAGATGGTCATGAATGATGAATGAATATCAGCTAGAGCAGATTACTATATTTTTGTTTAATATATGAATATGTGTTTTTTTTTTATTTAATAAAACACATACGTTGGTAGTTTGTTCAGGTTAGTTTAGTGTATTAACTATTGTTAACAGATGTATTTGATATTAATCTAGATACACTTAAGTAAATGTTGAATTTTAAATGCTAACAATGTATTTAAAGTGTTATTACAAATAATGTGGGTGGGAGAATGGATCATTTAACAACTGAACTTTAGCTTCTTAGCTTTGACTTTGGTTGAAGTTAACTTAATATTGTATTTTTGTTTAATGTGTATTTTCACAAAAAACATATAATTGGCCTGATGCACTGTTGTGGACCTTCTAGGGGTCATGGACAATTTAATATTCAACCTGCCAACAGAGGAGATTTTAATTGGACAGCTCTTTTCTATGTCGGTTTTGTTAGTAACTTGGTGCTGTTAAAACTATATGATTCTGAATATGAGCTGTTGTGACTCAGTGTTTTTTTATATTATTTTTCTCAGTGTGAGGGGTCACAAGTTCAAATTTTGCTTAACTAGCAATACACCAATTGAAGTTGCATCTGTTTGTCAGAGTAGTTTAAACAATCCTAGTGTCGTTTTGTGCTTGTGAGATGCAGCTCTGGGGTCTAGAGAAGCTAAAGTGCACAAACCCAAAACTGCCACAAGCAAACAACAAAACAGGCTATGTTTCACATTAACCATTAGTATAAGCGATAGTGAGAGGCACCAGCTGTGCTCAGCGGTGGGGGGGCGGGAGGACGAGACACACCTTCAACATACCAATCAACGGCAAATAGCAACACCTTGTGGAAAATCTAGTGCTATTGCAGGAGCAACATTAACATTATAGTACTTTACTACACACTGAACAATTACACACTACAACAAACAAATTGTGCAGGTAACATTTTCAAATCTGTCCTGATTTATGAATCAATGTGCTCTTTCGAAATCCCATCTGACTGTGTGATAAGCCCAGACTCTAGTCTAGAGGGCGAAAATCGTCAGTGAATTATTACTTAAATGTCTTTCACAAAGCTATAATATGTGAACCTGGACCACAAAACCAGTCATAAGTGTCAATTTTTCGAAACTGAGATTTATACATAATTGTTGGGATCAGACAATATTTGGTTGAGATACAACTATGTGAAAATCTGGAATCTGAGGGTGCAAAATTAATCTAAATATTGAGAAAATCACCTTTAAAGTTGTCCAAATTAAGTTCTTAGCAATGCATATTACTAATCAAAATTAAAAAGTTTTAATATAATTACGGTAAGAAATTTACAAAATTTCTTCATGGAACATTATCTTAACATAATGTCCTAACGATTTTTGGCATAAAATAAAAATCTATAATTTTGACCCATACAATGTATTTTTGGCTATTGATACAAATATAGCCCCAGCGACGTAAGACTGGTTTTGTGGTCCAGGGTCACATATGGCAAGAGAAAATATATGGACTATTTTGTATGATGTTTCTTGTCTTTTTTTTAAAGCTTGACAGTCACTGTTAACTTTCATTGGTTAGAAAAAGCAACCAATAAGTTATTAAATAAATTCATATTTGATGTTCCATGGAAGCAAGGGAGTCACATTTGGAGCAACACGAGGCTGAGTAAATGATGACAGAGTGAAATAATCGTTTTTAGGCGAGCTGTCCCTTTAAATGATTTTCCAGGTGTTGTTGTAAAATTCAGTGGTTGCTAGGGATACAACAAAAGCCTTACAGGAACATCTTGAAACCCCTCCTCAACACACACACACACACACACACACACGACTCATTAACATGCAGCAGTGCTGTTTCTGACGGTTCCCCTGGGTAACCAGCCTAGTCCGTGTCTATTTTTACCTCAGCAGCCTTTATGACAGACTTGAAAGCTATAAGCAGCTGTATGATCAAATGCTTTGCCTTGTATTCATCAGGGTTTGCAATAAGACCCACAATTCCTGTCCCACTCCCCTTCACACTTACCCTCAGCTATCCAGCACTCTTCAGCTTCCTGAATCTATTCTTACCTGAATAAATACTGAAAATGATCCCCATTCATTAAAACCAGAGTATCTGTTATGAGCAAATCCTAAAACGGAGAGTATAGGCTTGCAGATTATTAGGCAGTGAGCTTTTAAGGGCAGCACTTCTCAATCACATTAGGCAGTCTTCACATTATTCACTCCACACTACAGATAAAGGGACTACATTTTACTTTACTACATAACTATACTTTAGTTCCTCAAGAAAACTGGTCCTCTTCTTCCATGTGTTACCTTATAAAGACACTCAACTGCTTTTCCACACCAGGTTGATTTACAGCTAACTTTTTAAAACCTATTTCAAACATTATGTATATGTTTCATGGCCTGTTTCTTGTGTAATATGTTTTTGAGAGAGAAAAAAAGAAAGAAGATTAAAAAATTATTATAATATTAATTATAAATATTATTAAATATAAATAGAATTATAATTATACTGAAAATAGATTTCAGTACCATTCCCTATTTGGAGCTTACTGTCTTCATCATAAATTTAACTTTCAACAATTATATTAGGCCTAAAATAGTTTAATCTCCACCAAGCATGATAACTTTATAAAAAAAATACAAGTTAAAGATTTCTCGACAGGTCTAGAACTGGGCTTCAAAGTAAATGTCACAATGGCAGGTAATGCCACTCATTTCATTAGTATTATTGTCACTGCTGAAATAGAAATTAAATAGTATTTGTTCCCATTTAATTAATGTGTAATTTATTAAATTCTAGTTATTGTGCTAGTTTACTTGGCTCAAACGGCACCCATTATTGCATCCTGAAAATGTAATTTCTTGTGCCGTCACATTTGTTTTGATTATAAAAAATAAAACATCAAGGTAAAACTTTCCAAAAATAAAAACTTAAATCCAATTACAAAAACAGCCTGAACCTGACACTTATACTGTATATTTGATACTGCACTGAGACTGTATACATGTGTGCTTTGTGTATGAATACATATGTCGCCCTCTTGTGCTGAGATGTGGACAAGACAAACTATTGATGTGCAAAGTCTATAAACAAGAACACTTATTAAATGAAGATGTACTTCAGTCTGTAACAAAATCAAGCTATCAATTCACTCTACTCTCAAGTAGTCTGTGTTTAACAGTGACACTTACATAATATCCACTAGAGGGCTCATTATAAGAAGCGAAAGCTTTAGTTTCTCGGAGCCCCTCTGAGTCGTGTCCCTTTATGAGCTCTTAAGATGAGTTTAAATGAATTTGCTTGCATGGCATCTCGTATCTTGCGTATTTTGTAAGATGTCTAGATTTCCGCAGCATTGGTAACACCTTAACCTGAGCGACAACTATCCCCTCAGCTTTCACCATCCCTATGACCCCGAACCAGTCACAGAGACCTAAACCTGAAGCTTGAATGTTTGGACCTTATTAGAGTTGACATTTATCTGTATGCAAAAAAATTACTTTCCAACTCACCAAAAAGCCACCTTACATTTTGATATGAAAGCTTCTTGAAAGTTGTCTTCAGACCAACATCTGTAGTCCGTATTAATAATTGGGTCCAGGGGAACCTGTCTGGGAAGGATCTCTGTGTCTCTCTCTGTCTGTTTTCTTGTCATCCTGCTCCTTTGGATGGCTTGGGTTAAGGTGTGACCAACACTAGGACCTTCTCATCTGTACAGCATCTTCTTTCTCTTTCTGTCTCAGTCTCTGGTGGGTGGGTTGGAGGATCAGGACTCAGATTTGGGAGGGACGGGGTTGGTCTGGTAACCGCTGCCATAGCCGCTGATGGAGGTAGAGTTGGTGATGAGCTCCACAGGAGAGGTGCTTCCGGGGCCAAGATAGGCCAGATGGCTGGGCATGGGAGACGGGGCTTCGCTGGGGTTCTTCCCGAGGATGAACCTCGTCTCATCTTCCAGGGTGGAAGCCTCCTTTGCCAGGCTCTTGCGGTAGGAGACGGACAGCTTGTTGGAGCCGTCTGGGATCCAGTTGAAGTGACGGGCAATAAAGACCAATGGAAGAGGAAGCATGGCCGCAAAGATTAGAGCAAAACACATGATCAGTGCCCAAGGAGGATAACTCTGAAACCTCTCCATGGCCTGATTAGAGAGAAGAAGAGAAAGAATTGATTAAATAGAATAGAAGTCATAAAGTTGGTAATATTTTCTTATTTAAATGTCATAAAAATATAGAATTGATGTCTAACATCCTTAAAATACACGCACTACCATTCAAAAGATTGGGGTCAGTAAGATTTTTACAAATAAATTAATACTTTTATTCAAAGATACATGTAATTGATCAAAAGTGACAGTGACAACATTTAAAATGTTGTTGAAAACTGCAGTAATGCTTCTGAACTGACAGGAATAAATGACATTTTATATGAAAATAGAAAACAGTTTACTGTTTTTTTTAGTATCTTGATCAAAGAAACGTGGCCTTGGTAAGCATAAGACATATTCAAAACCATTAAAAAAATGTGTGGGGGGGATTGACCCACATGTTTAAACCATTAATAGAAACTACCACAAAATATACAAATGTCAAACTATATGTACTAAAATGTAGTCAAATAACATTAAAATGATAATTTATAAAATAGGCAACTAAATGTAAAAACTAATATCAAACAATGGACATCCATATGTATTTCATGGCTGAGCAGCGTGTAATTTAGGAACAGGAATCGGATGGGAGAGAGAAAGGGACTAGACAGACTAGTGTGTAACTAACCAGGTCTTGCACCCATGCATTGTATCCCGGAGGGCTGATGGCCATGTCTACCACACTGGCAGAAATCAGTATGATCAGACACACTGGAGACACATACTTCCACAGGTAGAAGTAAACCGAGTACGGTCTGAAACCCAGCATGTCCTCCAGATCCTGCATGAACCTGATGAACGCCACAAAGCAAAGCATGCGCTGATCAATATCAGATGCAAAAATACACTGAACTGCATGGGCCTGTATTTGGTGTTAGCAAGAATAGACAAGAATAGACAAGGAAATGGAAGAGATACAGTCCTATTTTATGTAGCTTTTGAAGCTAAATGCTAGAGAACTTCACAAGCATAGCAAGCAAATTTGCCCACCTCTTGGTGCCATAGACCCAGGCTACAGATACATTCTCCAGGATCACCACAATGGTGAGGGGCAGACCAGCAGAATAGTCATCAAACATGGTAACAAAGTAGTTCCCTGAACGCTGGACAAACAGCAAGCCACAAAAAAAAGCCACAATACAGCAGCCCACTGCGGGAAATATAAGATCATACAGGTTACTCAGTGCAACCTAAAAGTGGCCCAGCATCACCACAATTTTAATATACATTGGAAAATTAATAAGAAACCAGGAGCTCTCACCTGTGAGGATCTCTTTCCGAATTTTGAAAGTATCCAGAATGGGTGTGGTGATGCCAGTCATGGTGCCAATCATGCTGCCCAGACCCAGGTTTATCAACATGAAGAAAAACATGACAGACCAGAAGGGAGAACCGGGGAAATGGGTCATGGCCTCGGTGAAGGCAATAAAAGCCAGACCGGTGCCTTGAACAGCCTGATGAGAGAGAAAAAACAGTGGTATTATCGTTTAAAAAAGAAAATAATTAAATGAAAACATATTCATTACATAAAATACAAATATAAAACACAATGTACAAAACAAACTAAACTAAAATGAATAAAACATAGAATGTATTTCAAAGATTTTAAATTGTATACCTTCATATTATTACAACTAAAATAAAGTGAAATGATGAAATACTAAAACTGTCTAACAGTCTGAATAAAGATGAAGAAAACTTCAAACTGAAAATAAACTAGAAATGAAAAAGCTATACTAAAAGGTCAGTGTACTTTTTCTTCCATTCTTTTTCCTTTTAATTTAAATTAGAACTGTACACAATTGTTTACCCTCAAAATTGACTGATTAATTAATAAAACGTTTTCTTTTGCCAAAACTTGCTGAAACTGGGTACATGGATGCTAAAGCTGTAAAAAAATAAAAATAAACTGTGCTAAATGGCTCTAAAGTTCATAAATAGCTTGAACAGTACAATCAATTCCATAGTATTATGATTCAGTAGAAGAAATTAATACAATATACATTTTTTTTGTCAATTGAGATTTCAAATAACTAAATCCTAAGTCTAAATGTACGTTTTATCCATGCTAAACGGCTTAGCTGAAACCTGTGCATGAAAGCAGACAGCTCATGGGCTGAACACCTGCCTTATTGAGCTCATCCTCCAGCAGACACGGCTGCAGCCCCAGCTGTGCAAAACTGTCCTCTTTCACAATCTTTATTACGCCGTACATCTCGGCATAGTCTGACGAGGTCAGGTGGGAGAAGTTGAGGTGAGGAGGGATGAGATCCTGACTCAGCACATTTGAGTTCAAGTAGCCCAGAATCTTCTCAGCATTACTAAAAGAGAACAACACAGACATGTGACCTCGAAATCCAGCTTCCCGATTTAGTCTTAAAAGCATTAAGTACAGATATGATTTTACAATGGAAAGTGTAACTTAATCCAATCACAAAAAGGATCCCTTTATGAGAGAAATACACAGATATATTAGGAGGTCATACGTACTCCACCACACATTTCTCATTCATGATGTTGGCTTTGAAACCCAGCACAGCAAACACCACGAGTGTGGCCAGTATAGAGGTCAAGAAGTTGATAACAGAGACCAGCACGGCATCAAAATGGCAGTTGTTGTCTCTCTTATTGTAACTGGAAAAAGCGATGACCCCTCCGAAACCCAGACCAAGAGCAAAGAAGACTTGAGTGGCAGCTTCACGCCACACCTGTGGCTCCAACATGATCTCCAGCTAAAATTAAATACATTTAAAAAATTACATTTACAGTATTTGATTTAAAATTTTAAATTAACAGCGCTAACATAGCTGAAGGCCTTCAAATGTTGATCATTCTTCTTAATGTAAATCTGATTAAATATCCCACCTACACCACAAGAGGGAGTCCAACCACCGGAAACGGCGCAATTTTTTAGCTGCAGAAATTCTTTTTACATTGCTGACTCTTCTATCTTAAAGCTTTGCTTACATTGTATGGAATGTGTCCCTTAGTAAAAAAAGAAATGGATTTCTAAAATATCACATTTGTGTTTACAATCAGCACGTGTACACTTACCTTTGGTGTGAACATGTGAGCAATGCCGTCAACTGCTCCTTTAAGAAACAGCCCTCTCACCAGGAAGCAAAAGAGCACCACATATGGAAATAGAGAGCTGAAGTACATCACCTGCAAAAACACGTGTAACAATGTGTAACAAATATGTCTTTGTTCAAATGTTTTACAATGATTTTTAAGATGACATTAATAGTTCTTAGAAAACAATAAGTGTGCATTAATGATTTTGCTACTATTTATTACAATGGGACCTAAATTGGGCTCATTATAAATACTTATTTGTATATATATGTAAATATTGAGGTGAAAATCCATTCTTTCCACTTCTGTTTGGTTGATTTCGACCCTGATGTTACATCTTTGTGGCCAATAATAAACAAAATATCAGATCATTATTGATTCATTAATTTACTAAAAATGAAATGTAAACTCAAGAACTGGCCTTACAGAGGCTCATTTCTTTTACATGATCTGAACAGGTGGTGAAGCTCTACTGGCTTGATGAGATTAACCAAAAGTTTGATTTATAGACAACTATTTGTGTCCTTGTTGACACTGTGATGCTGTTCAAATCTGTGTTTGCTAAAACGACACCATCACACCTTGAATTCTCTTCAAGGAGAAAACAAATGTTCCGCTCTGAGAAAATAATCATAATTGCCATCGTGATTGTGTAATTGTTCAGAAGAGCTTGATAATGCAGCATCTGCAGATTGTACCTTCAAGCTATCTGAAAATTGATGTTTCTCAAATAAGCTGATTCTCATTTCATTATCTCACGCCATAGCAAGCCTCCTCACCTTCCCAGAAGACTGAATGCCTTTTATTACAGCCAAGCAGACAATTATCCAGGCAGCCAGCAGCGACAGAGTCATCCTCCAGTTCAGACCCCCGCTGTCTGCGATTGTGCTGGTGATGTCCAGGGTCTCGCGGTACCAGAAGTACGTGGTTGCTGAGCTCTTCTCACACTCAGGCTCCACAACTAACCAGACAAAGGAAAACCGGAGGGACAAAATTAAGCCCATGTCTATTAATATACCACTGACTATTTGATGTCTTTGTGGAAAAGATCAGATTGTATTTCTTAGGATTTGATTCTGATTCATTAGACTCTAATTTTAAATCGATTTGATTCCAGTTCATTTCAGTTCTGATTTTGCATACATACTGTATGAAATATATTCTCTTTCTTCTAATGCGGTCTATTATACAGGGCAGCAACTATACTAAAAAAAAAAAAAAACTAGAAAAAGTGATTTGTAAAGGGAATCTTGCTGTACTGGCTGAGAATCGGGATTGTTCAAATAAAAATCGGCATTATTTGAATGCTGATATTTTTCCAAAGGCCTATCCAAACCTGGTGGGAAAACCAGCATCCAAAACACAACATATGCAGGAGACCTGCCAATATTTTAAACAGAGAACACTGCCAGTGCTATGGAACTCTCCAAATACTCCTTTTAACAGCATAGTAGAGTATCCAGGAAAGGTATAAGAAAAACTGTATCCAAGAAATATTATGCACTAAACGATTTAAGGTTTTTAATCAATACAATTTAGCCTATATAGCAATTCTTTAATGTTTGTACTACATAAAGACCAAAAATAGAATTAGATTTTTTCTAGAATATAATAGTTTTGGGTTTTATTTAGATATTTGTAGTGTGTTGTGCCCACTTAAGCTGTATGTCTACATGTATCTAGTCTTAGTGGGGTTGAGAGTGAGACTGACTGCAGGTCTCAGCCTCTGTCTAGTTCATTCTTCACTTATTGACCAGGGGACACTGCTGCAGGGCAAGTCTAAAATGACCTTGAGTATGATGCTCATGAAGAGCGGTATAGGAAATGTGACAAGGTGCACGTGTGTTTACGGTGGAATGTTATTTAAAGGAATAATGCACCCAAAAATGAAAATGTTGTCATAATTTACTCACCCTCATGTCGTTCCAAGCTTGATTGAGCTTCTTTCTTATGTTAAACATAAAAGAAGATATTTTGAAAATTTTGAAGAACCAAACCATTATTTGTCCCCATTGACTACAATAGTGTGGAAAGAAATGGGGACAATCAACTGTTTGATTACTAGCATTCTTCAAAATATTTTCTTTAAAGGGGTCATATGACGTTGCTAAAAATAATATTATATTGTGTATTTTGTGTAGTGCAATGTGTTTATGTGGTTCGTGGTTAAAAAACACATTATTTTCCACATACTGTACATTATTTTGCTCCTCTATGCCCCGCCTTTCTGTAATGCGTAGATTTTTACAAAGCTGATCGTTCTGAAAGCAAGGCGTGCTCTGATTGGCCAGCTATCCAGTGCATTGTGATTGGCCGGATACCTCAAGCGTGAGACAGAAATGTTACGCCCCTCTCCGTATTGTGATGCTGTGTCCCGGCGACACAAAAACAATAAAACCCATTTATAAACTAGGCTTTTGTTGCATCCAGTGGGGATATAATTACTGATTAGAATGACTTATACTGTCTTTTTACACATCGCGTTGCATCGCGCCACATTAACAATACCATGTCTGCATTTGTGATCAGAGAAACAACAAAAACAAGCACTACTCTACACAGCTTAAAACTCGCATTTGAATCGTCAGTAGCAGAAACGTTCTTACAGGCTGTGAGTCAGAAGCGTCAGACTGTACTTACAAAGTTGGAATTGTTCCACTTTATAGAAACAGCCTTTGTGCAAGCCTGCAACCAAGGCTACTCTCCTGCCAGGTTCAGGAAATAGTCCTCCATAAATTGCGCTGCACAATTTACACACTCTAATATTTGGGTTGAACTGTTCTGGAACAGTGTTGTAAATACAACTTAACCACTGATTTCTAGTTTGTCCTCTTTTGGAAGCCCAAAGCTTTCACAAACGAAACACAGTGTCTCCACGACATGGCGTCGGCAGCAGCAACAATAGTATCCAACAATACTACAGGAGAATAAAAAACTCCCCCTTTCTTTGCATAAACATTTTGGCGGTGTTATGACAATCTCCCCACACCGTGACGTAGACATTTTAGGGGGACGTGGCAGAGTCTTAACTTTAATAAATCTCTTTGGTTTTGAGACTTTAGTCTTTGCAACTTCATGGATCTTATCTATGCACATTCAGCTTGTAACACTCCAAAGAGAAAGCAAAACTTGAAATCGCATCATATGACCCCTTTAATGTTTAACATAAGAAAGAAACTCATACAGGTTTGTAATGACATGAAGGTGACAGAATTTACGATGACAATTTACATTTTTGGGTTAGCTATCCATTTAAGAAAGATTGCAGGGCTATAAAACCATAAATAGTGACGCATTACAGACTGCAACTTTATTAAGGTCTTCTGCTGTTGGGCATGAAAACAAAACTCTTTCATTATGTTTGCAAACAATCAATGGATGAAACTACATATTTCCACAGCTTTGACTGTGATGGAAGCTAGACGCTTCTTGCTGTTCCACATTTGATTTCATTAAGCACATTTTTTGTTCCAAATGAAATGTTTCACATAAAACAACATGATTCCAATCTTTCTAGTCATTATGTGAGAAACTTCAGAGCACTCACTGGCTTGGCTACCATTCCTCCTGATGGGACATTCGCTCCAGGGCAGAGGATTCTGAAACGACTGAAAAAAGTAGAAGATGCTCCAGCCGATAATCACATTATAGTACAGACCCACAAAACCACACACCTGTAGAATGAGAGAAAAACAATGGATATTGTTAACAACTATAAAATAATTAAGGGGTAATATTGACCAAAAACTGTCCCCTGGCAAGATCTGATCTAGTTTAAGGCTTATTTTGCCTGACTTTAAACTGTTTACTTGAACATCTGAGCCATACTGTGCACTGAAAATAGCAATCTAGGTGGCAAAATCCAATTTAACTGTCTGGCAATGTTTTCTTGTATGGCTTTAAAATAAATACTTATATTGGACAAACAGAAATAATGACCACAACATGCCTACATGGCAGTTCAGTTTGGTATTGTTGCATCATCTATTTCAGATTTATCCAACTCTACATGCTATGTTTAAAACAAGTTGTGGTTAATCATTTTATAGTACATGTCAGTCAGAGTAGCTCTTACTGGTTATATTAGCATTGATGTGCACCAGACTGTGCTGACTGTCAAAAGTCTGGCTCCTAGAGTCTGATATATGATCGGATGACTTAATTAGTCCAGTCTTAATTGTGGGTGATTTTAATATCGACGTTGATAATGAAAAAGATGCATTAGGGTCAGTATTCATAGACATTCTATCGGGGTTCAGGTCACGTCCCAAAACCTTTCAAGCTGGAGGTTATTAAGCCTCTTATTAAAAACCAAAACTAGATCCTTGTGAACTGGCAAATTACAGGCCCATTTCAAATCTTTTGTTTATGTCAAAAGTTTTAGAAAAGGTTGTGTCTGCTCAATTGTGCTCCTTCTTGCTAAAAAATTATATCTATGAAGAATTTCAGTCAGGTTTTAGGCCCCGTCATAGCACAGAAACTGCACTTGTTAAAATTACAAATGACTTACTTCTTGCGTCAGACCAAGAGGCAGGCTTTAAGATGGTTTAGGTCCTACCATCCGATCGCTACCACTTTGTTTATTTAAACAGGGAGGCGTCGCAATTATCACCAGTAAAGTATGGAGTACCACAAGGATTTGTCCAAGGTCCTCTGTTATTTTCATTATACATTTTGCCCCTTGGTAATATTATTAGAAAATACAGGATTATTTTCTATTGTTATGCTGATGACACTCAACTATTTATCTCAACAAGACCAGATGAAACTTCTAAACTAAGCAAATGGAGTGTGTAAAAAATATAAAAGATTTAATGACCAATAATTTTCTCCTATTAAATTCAGATAAGACAGATATATTACTTATTGGACCTAAACACAGTACACAGAATATCTTGGATCACAATTTGCAACTAGATGGATGTACTGTTACTTCCTCTACAGTCAAAAATCGTCCCAGGTTACGTATGTAACCCTGGTTCCCCGAGGAACGAGGCAGCGCGTCGAGATCGCTATGGGGAAACGCCATCAGCGTTGTCCAGCTCTGAATCATATGTGTAATCAGTCAAAATTGACGTGATGTGCAGCCGGCGCCAGCTTCCAGGAATGAAGCATAGCTCTAGTAGGGATGCCGGAAGTGGCCCTGCGATGCAGCGTCTCGCCTCCTTTGGGGAACCAGGGTTACATACGTAACCTGGGACGTTCTCCGGGAACATCGAGCTGCATCGAGACGCTATGGGGAACGAGATGTCCACGCCGCCATACTTGCAAATCCCTGCTTAGTGTGTGGAATGCACAGCTATGGCAAGGGAAAAGACAAGCCAGGAGTGGCTGCAGAGCCAGGTCTTAGAACCTGGAAAGTTAGCGAGACCACCCACCAGCCACACAGATGTCCTGCACAGGTACACCTGCCAGAAGGCCTTGGAGGCCGCCATACCTTGAGTTGAGTGAGCCTTGATTCCCAAAGGCGAGGGAGATCAGAGGACTCGAGGTCATAGGAGAGCATCCAGATCCACTACTTAGCATAAGCACCCTGGCCTCCACCGGAGGAAACGTCTAAATAGAGAGTTTTGCCTACTGAAAGGCCACCAAGAGGGGCGTGGTAGTCGCTATAGCCGCCACGTAGACCTTCAGGGTGGAGTGGGCTAACCCCTGCGGAGAAACGGGCCTGCGAGAACTCCAGCACTGTACCAGCAGGCAGTTAACTAGATGTTGGCGGTCTCCGCACCCTGAGTCTCAACTTCAGGTGCGTACAGTTTCCTTATTGAGGAGCTCTAGATTGGAGGATGGTCTCAGCAACCTCAGTTGAGAGACCAGAGGCTATGAGTTGTGTCCCCTCGGGAGCCACACCCACAGTTTCCACAACTCCGAGCGGGGGTGAAAGATCATGCCCGCTGCCAGTGAGAGGAGATCCCTCCTGACGGGGAGATCCCTCCTGAGATCTCCTGTCATTTTACATTATTGACACTATTTTCCTATTTTGATATTGTGCAGTTGCTTTGTTACAATTTGTATTGTTAAAAGCGCTATATAAATAAAGGTGATTTGACTTGACTTAATTGATCAAATCTGAAGTCTTTTAACTCCTAAAACTCAATAGCCTAACTTAATTTATACTGTCCATCAACAGAATTCGAACACAAGTGAAGTGAATGTGTTCTGTCTGCTGAAATACCGTGTATGTTCAGGATTTAGCAACGCGTGCCTGTTAACAGCAAATCTATCCCTTGATTTTTCCTGCAGTCTGTAGCAGGGCAGTAATGGTTCTTTGCAACGTCACAGGTCCACAGCACGTCGAGTTAGTAAATAATTGAAGCACATTCTTTCTGCTGTAGCTTCGTGGGTATTAATAGCAGCGGCTGCAGTATAACAGCTACATATAGTCCATGAGTGGTTCTCCACAGTCATTTTAACTGTGGTGCGGTTTTATTTAAAGGCCCATGGTTTCAAAATGGCTTTCCTTGCATGTTTTTACATTGCCTTTGTGTAGAAGGTTAACACAATTAAGGTCGATTCCCAATCAGAAGTCAATGAATCCAGCTGTCTCATTCAGACTACATACCAAATACAATACAAAATGTACATTTTCAATTAAATTAATCTTGATTAACAGAACATTTAATATTCTAATAAATAATTGTATATAATTAAATATGAATTCATTTAAACGCAGTTAAAACATTATTGTATTTAATAGACATAATATAAAATCAATATTTTAAATAATATAATCAAATCACTTAAATTATTATGTAGAAAATGTAATTTGTAATTCGAGAATGCAAAACTGGTCTCTGACTTTTGAACACCACTGTATTTTATATATGTATTAGTGTATATATATAATAGGTATTCAGCTCATTCTGTTACAAATGAGAACCCCATTCCCAAGAAACTTCTGATTAAACAGCATTTACACAATAATCAGATTTCTGCACCAGTGCATTAGCTTATGGCATATAACCATCACCTCCCAAAAGGGCTTATATACTTGCTGACTTCCTAAAATATCTCCAAAGCACAGCTGCTCGTACAAGGAGAGGAAAGCAGAAAGTCCAGGCACAGCTGGAGCTGAAAATAAATGTATTGCATGTTCAGACTAGGGCTGTGACGGTATTGGATTTTTCCTTACCGCGGTGATGCAGCAACAAATCGCGGTTTGGCGGTTAATCGCACGACCCCTCCCCAAGTAAAAAAAATTGACGTGGTCGCACTTGTGCAAGTGCATGGTCTGCTGCTCCAAAGCGCCTGCGCGCTGCAGAGCCACAGCACATTGTAGCAGGAGTAAGATTTCACTGATCACATGAAGAGATGTACTTTCAGAGCGAGCACTTTGTGGGTAGAGCCTATACTCACTGCATCAGCACGAGCATGAAGGTGCACGCAGCAGACTGAGCAACGGCGGATTTGGTTGACTGCTTCTTAAACCAGAGAAGGTGACATAAATAATACTGATGAAAAGAACGGGTTGAATGTTGAACACTTTCGTTACCATATAGCTATATTAATCAATGCATGCTGATTAACTTTTATCATAATGTTGTATTAAAAGATAAAGTTGCACCAGTGGGAAGAATGAGTAGAGCCCTGAATGACTTGATCAAGAACGCATGCAGCTTGTAAATGAACATGGAATGAATAATAATAAAGTCGCTCTGTCTTTATTCTTAAAACAGCTAATTAAATTAACAATAATAACAAAATAATATTAATCTCTATAACTTTTTTTTTTTTATATCTTCTGAGTTTAATAGGAATTATGGAACAGTCTTTGTCATCGCTTGTAACCCATTCTTTGTACAACAAATTATGAAAAGAATAACAACCTAAAGCAAGCTGCAGAAACAACAAGCGAGCTCAACATGCCCCATGTTTTTTTCGGTGATTTGTGCTAAACTTCGATTCCTATTTCTTTAGACATTGTTTTTCGGGTAAGACTCGTGGATATAAACGACTTGTCCAAACGCAACTTGTTGCAAAATGTGTTCGTTGAAACGGATAGGTTATAACAGCAAATTAGGATGTAATTAATATTATTTGACTATTCGTTAGGCTACATTTATAATAATAACCTTTTAAAGTGCAACATAAAAAGCTTTTTTCTTCCTGACCCGAACGCTCGCAAAATATATCTATATCGCTTCCAGAATCTCACAATTACATTTCCTCTACTGAAAAGAGAGAGATAACAAATAAAATGTAGTCTGCACAAAATTTATTTTATTGTAGGCTATTTATTTTATTCGTCTTGTCCAGAATCAAATTAGTTTTACATTTTGTTGTCAACGTAATAATAAGTGTCGCAGAGAGAAAAAAAAGAATAATAATGTATGCCAGTTTGTACAAAATGTAAAAATAGCATGTTTGTTATTTTTATTCGCTTGTCAAAATACTACATTTGTTTAACCTTTTGCTGTCAACACGAAAAGTGTCGCAGAGAAAAAAAGACATCTGTCATTTAAATTTATATGTAAAATATGAACAAAACCGTTGGCTTACATTGCAAAATTAAATCTCTTTTTCATGAAACCAAACAATTTAACTTCCCTGAGAAGAATGTCCCAGTCAGACTTGCCTGTCATGGGTTTCTTCGCAGTAAACTGACCATTTTCAGCATCCACACTGCTTCATCTTTATTCTGCTCTGTCCTCATCGACGGGCTCTAGGCAAAACCCTGCCGTGCCGCCCGCTCACTCAAATATGATTTTAAAGATGCATGTGAAAGATTGGATAATTTGTTTATTAACAACTACATTAAAAATAAAAGCAAGCACGGGCATGTGCTATTAGCAGTCAGGGCTTAATCTGAACAAACCCGACCGGATCGGCACCTCCGAACTCCGATCATCTCATCTGGATCCTCTTCCTCCAGTTAAATACGCTTTGTGTCAGGGTTATTGTAGTTTTGCATTTTAAATTCGTTTTATTTTAATATTGCTTTCAATTTTTTTGCTAAAAATTTAAGTTTCATTTTTTGTTGTTGTTAATTTTTGTTTTTATGTAGTGGAGTTTTCACCCTATACAGGTTAGTTTCGGTTTTAATTTGAGTTTTAGTAATTCAAGTTTAGAAGAATTAACAGAACACTTCCAGAGCACAGACCAAAGACATTTTAATTTAAACTTATTGACGCAAACCACTAGCGAATTAAAGTAAAAGCATGCTGATTAACTAAATTAAAGCATGCTGATTAGAAAATTATTAATTTGATTATTTTATTTAGTTGCTGTTGGTTTCATTTTTGAGCTTGTCATTGTTTTTATTCTTCTTTTCTTTCTTATCTTAATGCCTTTATTTTCTCAAATACAGTTTGTACAGTTCTTAATACACAATATTTCCGCTTAAACATGTATACAACATTTCTTATTTTTAAATTCGTTTAACAAGCATTTTAGAAGTAAAATAAAACTTTCATAGTCCCTAAAAATAACCCTGATGCGGCTCATTTAGGTGACTTGGTTTGCTTTGCATAAAATAAAATAGTTTACTGTTTTATAGATTACATGAAACAAACCTATATTTGACAAAATAAAGTAAGTGGCACTGAGAACTAATTTCACCCAAAGAGAAGGCAAAATATCTGCGTGCACTCGATGCAAACGCAAACTCTGGACTGTCATATAGGATATGGGTTACACAAAACTTATTTTTTAATAAAATAACCGTGATTTTTAGAGTATATGCACACAATAAAAGCAACTAATGCAAGCTGGTAATCACGCGAATGATCCGCTACCTCTCCATCCTCTGATGCCGGATCGGTCACCCCGCTTTATTACACCAATTAAACACTGCATATGATAAACGCTAAATATTGAGTATTCCACTTGGCTAAAACACAACAAAACACGGTTTTGGGTGTCGTAAGCCTTTAATAGATAATATTACACTTGTGTTATCTCCCCGCGCCACACATACATTAGGCTATAATCTTACCTTTCAGAAAAAACTCACCAGACAGCAAAATAAATTCATGTCTGGATAGTTTTATTCGATTTGATGACATTTATGAATGAACATTATAATGTTTTGCATGAAGAGTAGCCTATTGATGATGCTCAGTTGGCATTACTATGAAGCAAAGTTAATTTAGATGTAGAATAACTAAGCAGTGATAACGAATGCCCAAAAGATAAACTACAAATATCTGTCCCTTTGCCCCTGACCGTGTTGCTGCCGAGGCAAATTACACCAGAGTTACCGACCGATTGAAATTTGGTCGGGTCCCGCGAAAAACAGTGCGGTGATGGCGGTGATGACCAAAACACCTCATTAGGTGAAGCGGTAATGCTTATCACAGCCCTAGTTCAGACAGAGTGATATTTTCAGATCGAAACCCATCTGATAGGTTGTGTGACTGTGCTCATATTAAACTGATCAGAGCACAGTCTATAATGGATGACTCGGCACAGAATGGCAGGTCAATTAGCATTTTAAGCTAGTGACTCATCAAAAACAAATGCGTCTGTTAGGACCTTCAGAACACTGAAATTGGCTGTTGGTCTGGAACTCAGCATATGAACTAGAATCTCAAACTGTATCAATCACCCAGTCTGAGCTGACATGCACCAGACACAAGTCAATGTCTTTCAAATCAGCAATTTAAACGCAACCATTTTCCCACACAACTGATTTCCTCATTTACTCATAAACCAAATGAAGCAACAGAATCTCAATCAAGAAAAGAACATACATTTGAGTGACTGCTCATTTGTGCTTGTGTTTCAGTCCACTACTTTCTCCAGAACATTATTGACTCACCATCAGGCTGGACACTCCAATGCCACCGAGTTTTGGACAAACATAATTCCACACTCCTATGCTCCCTCGGCGGATCCTCTGGCCAACCGCCAACTCCAAGAAGAAGAGTGGGATGCCAATAAGGATAAGAAGGATGAAGTATGGAACAAGGTAGGCACCTGTGAAAAAAGATAGCGAAACTTGTAAACACAGAGTGTAATGTCCTTTATGACCAACCAATAGCCCAAGATCAATCAAGCTATTGCTCACTAAACTCACTTCCTTTTTTTCAAAATGTTTTTCTTTCTTTCAAAATATGACGTTACTTTTTTCATACATACACAAATAGTAAATTGTCTTAAAGTAATAGAGTCTGCTGGAATTTAAATCAGTGAAAAATTTGTATTTTGAAAATCAAAATACTTGGTATGACTGTCTGGGACATATTTTTCCTCATATTTCGTATTCACATTAACTGAGGTAAAATATATAAACATGTTTTTAGGATTAACTAAATTTAGAATTAGAATGCATATAAAGGTCACTTTTTTATATTTTGTAAAGTTTGGATTTAATTTAGGCCATAAATTGACCTAACTACATTAAATCAAGACATTAAATCATATGGTCAGATACCTAATCAAAAGAGCTTGACAACTGAGTCAAAATGCAATATTTAATTTTTAATAAATACAAGTTAAGTGAAGTGATGTGACATACAGCCAAGTATGGTGACCCATACTCGGAAGTCGTGATTTGCATTTACCCATCCAAGTGCACACACACACCATGAACACACACCCGGAGCAGTGGGCAGCCATTTATGCTGCGGCGCCCGGGGAGCAGTTGGGGGTTCGGTGCCTTGCTCAAGGGCACCTCAACCTCGTCGTGGTATTAAAGGTGGAGAGAGCGCTGTACATTCACTCCCCACACGACAATCACTGCCGGACCGAGTCTCGAACCCACAACCTTTCAATTAGGAGTCTGACTCTCTACCATTAGGCCACGACAAATCAACATAAGTATTAATTCATCAGCTTTAATTTTAAGATCATAATTAATTGTCTTAAGATATTTTTTTCACATCCTGAATTACAAAAATGTTGGGACGTTTTTTTACAATTAAATGTGAAAGAAGAGCATAAAAGAATATCAAAAAATCTCATTGATACATGTTTAAATAAATTTTACAATTTGGAAAGAACATAAAATTTGATATTATGCATGTAAAATATTGGCTCATGAGATTTTAATGTCTTAAATATATTCATAAAAACTTGACCATTTTTGTTGCATTTTTATTATTTTTTGAGATCATTTTGTCTTGGTTGTTAATTTATAAAAAAATATTCGATATTCAGTTGACAACCTTGTTATTTATCGTCACACAGACAAACAACGTTACACTTGTTCCTTTACAACCCTCCTCTCACAGCGAAGCCGCCACTCTGAACCAGCGATGGGAAGATTGTTTGACCCATACCTTATTCCAACAGCAGAGTGGATGAAATAACCATGTTAACAATATTACTGTGCTTGTTCGTCAACCACAGGGAAAAAATAAAATAAATAAAACATTAATTCAGATCAAAATATTACAAAAGTAGTAATGATTGGTAATATGTCATGTTCCTTAACTAAATATATGACCTGTCACACTACATTTTGAAATATTTATCTTATATGACAATTTGGATTAAAATCAAATCAAATACAATATACTTTCAAGTATAACAAGAGCAAAGCTTTATTATTTTCACGCCTTTGTTATATTTTGTTTCCCCTAAATTGTCTGGCTAAATTTCAACCACCAAGATGCAGCAGATGGTATCTGCTATAGGCTTATGACAGTCTGAGCCTCAATAGGCATGAATGAACAGACAGACAAAAGAATAAAACAGCAAGTCACACTTCCGAATCCTGACGTCAAACTAGCTCCATGGTGATGAAGAGTTTGGTCTGAGCAGAGCCGAGAACAATCCGAAAATAACCGCTTCTGTAGACATGGAGTGCATAGTGCTGGCGGATGACCACAAACTCATCCTCTTGGGAGGCTCCATGTGTAATTAGAGCCAGGGATGATCACAGCACAGCCCTCCCTCTGCCGTTATTTATGAAGATGGACTGCTTGTTATCAGTTTGATTACAGCATTTCTTTTGTGTTTGATGTTGATTTGTTGATGCTTTTTGTCTGGGCTTTATTTATGTATACGACTAATGAAAAAGAAACAGCAGGTCTTGTGTAGAAAAGAGGAGATGGGAGGAAAGAGAAAGGGATGGATGGACAGATGGAAGGGAGAAGATGGAGAGAGCAAGGGTGCGTAACGGAAACAAGGCCTTCTGGGAAACATTCATAATTGCTAGACAAGCAAGGACAAGATATGACGATCTAATTAAGGTGTCAGGTTTCACTTTCAGATAATATTAAAGTGTCCAACTATCTTTTTTTAGAAGCTTGTTTCAAAAAGTGTTTTTTTAATTACAATTTGTCATTGATACTTTTCTCATTTTTGATACTTCAGTAGTCAACATTTGAAGTGGATCAAAACCTTTCATCAAATGTTGACTAATGTATTTTTTTAAGATCATTAAATTATGCTCTGCAAAAAACAAAAAAATTTTCTTTTATATATTTTGTCTTATTTTGCAGGAACTACTGTATCATCATTTTACACCACATTTCTGTCTAGAGACTGTGAAATAGCATGAAATGGTACATTTTGCATTAGAGGTGAATATAAACAATGAATAATATTCCATGCAGTGGAGCAATGACAGCAAGAAAACTATGATGACATGTAAATTTACGAATTAATACCGTAAAGGCCTTGATATTACTGTTTTTAAACAGCTCATATATAATTACCTGCCCCAAATAACACACACTGGTACCGCCAGCTTATTACATTTAGAGGGACCACAGCACACAAGGCATTCAGCTGACCCAAAAAGGCCTGTCTTTTTACAGAGCTTAAGATAATAATAAAGAAGGAAAATGTTAAAAGGGATAGATCACACAAAAATTTAAATGAAAGATATAATCAACTCACTCTCATGCCATTCCAAACAAGCATGACTTTGTCTTCATGGAACACAAAAATACACCATAAAACAGCTCCAAGAGACCTAAGCGCTATATTACAAATATTAGAGAAGAAATGGAGGTTGAATAAATTATGACAGAAATATTCATCTTTTAGTGAACTCTCCATTTAACCTCAAAACCGTTATGAATGCACGTCACTAATAAGTAACTCACCTCCTCCATTCTTCTGGCAAAGATAAGGGAAACGCCAAACGTTACCCAGGCCAACTGAGAAGCCCACCTGGGCTAGGATGTACTGCAGCTTACTGTTCCAGGCAGGGCGTCCATCTTCTAAGTCAGGGGAGATATCTGGCTTGCCTATGGGTGGAGGACCCCCTCCTGTCATGTTCATGCTCATCTGACTACTCTTGTAGTCCATGGGAACCTCCAGCGCCAGGAGGTCAGCCACAGACTCCGTGACATGCTCATTACTGTGCTCGCGCTGAGTCACTTTACTGCTCTTGGGCATGGTTGTGCCGTGTCTTGGTGATCCTGACAATTAAAGGTGTGAAAGAAGAGCAGGGCAGAATGGAGGTCACAAAAACTCTCCCTTTGGCTTGATACAGGTGTGGACAATAAAGGTTTGTGCTCCTGTGGAAAGAACATAAAAATGAAAACATGAGAAATCGGGCCACAAGAGATACAAATATGACCGAATCATCATCCAAAGACTTGACCATTTTTGTTGCATTTAAGATTTTTTTTTTTGTCAGTTTTGTCTTGGTTGTTGAATTTTATAACCCAAATATCATTCTGATAAATTACAGCTTAACATTGTTTTTAGTTTTTTCTTTGAACTACAGCATTAATTGCACGAGAAGCTAAGCAATCTGTTGTAATGGAAGCCAAGGCAAGCTCTGGGAGGACAGATGGGAAGATTTTTCTGACCATCCACCTAGTAGATTTGAACAGCATAGGTCTAATGGTATTATTAACCATGGTACAATATTATCATTTTGCTAATTTTACTATTATATTAATTAATGTAAAATACAGTTAAAACAGTACTATTTTGAAATGTTAATACAGTTTAAAATAACTTTTCTATATTTTAAAATATATTTGTTATATTTTATTACTATGACAAAACAATCTTCAGTATTACATTATTCTTCAGAAATCATTTCAATTCAATGAGAGGTGGAAATAGACTGAAACAGCTTCTACAAGGAGAGACTTTTTGGATTCACACGACTAAGTCCCCAGGAGAAATTATAAAAGGAATAAAATAAATAGGGCTACACAAAATATATTTCTCTTAATTAACAGATTAACAAAAGAAATGAAAAACAGTGCGACAATATAGGCCACTTTCGTTTTTGTGACACTTAATGCATTTTATTTGTTTTCTTTATATCTTATATCACACGCACGCACACAACATTTTAGCATTACTAACTTGATATTTCAGCCATTAATCAAACTAAAATGCAGTCAATCAAACATAAAAGTTACACTGCTCAATTTACAAGGGCCACTGTAAAATCAGCATGCAGCGCCGAAATACATTTTTTGCACATGTGAAGGGTGATATTTTACGTAGATATTGGAACACAAGTACAAAGCCTTGTTTACATCATAGATAATAGTTTAGCAACCAAATGTTACATGGCAAAAATGGAAACTTTTGGATGTCGAATGAGAGATGCTTGTGAGCCCAATGCCTTTTAGTTTCGCTTTAATAAATTCATTTTAGCTTGACTTTGTAGGGTTCTGTTTATAATGAATGCCACTATAGCCCAATTTGTGTTTTACTTCATAGTTTAATATATTTTTATTATTGTTTTTATAGCTACTCATTTTTTCATTCTGGTTCTGTAATACCGTTACATTTAAAGGGTTTGTTGTGGATTAAAGATAACTAAATAATCTATATAGTGTTTATAATGTTATGTTATATTTATTGGTATTTAATATACATATAAATAAATGCCATTGGTTGCAATTATACGGTTAAAGTGTGTTTTTAGAGTAAGATCAATTTCTCTTTCATGAGATTACTTCCTCTTTTTGGCCGGGTTTCGTATCTCCGTGTCGTAAACTCTAGGGGCGTGGCTTCTAAACCGGGGTGTTTTTAGGGGCGTGATATTCAAATGACGATTGTTTTCAGCCGCCACATTTATCAATGTACGATCTTTCATACAATGGGATTGGCGGCATACATATGTTTCATAAATCACACGTGAACTCTGTCGTAAGTTGATCTGCTCTCATTTCTACGTTAGATTGATAAATGAGACCCAATATGTGTGAGCATCTTTGCTAAATCAACCTCTCACTTATCTTTATATATAGTACTATGCACATATAATCTGCTACATGTGTCATCCAAATTAACTTGGAAACTCAACGCTTACACAATACTTTGTTCTTTAAAAAGTAACTAAATGCATTAACCTAAAACATACGTAGGTCTGACTGTGCAAAACTGCACTAAACTAGTGCTTTAAAATGAGTTTTATTTATTATTTTTATCTTCTGAATGACTAGGGGAATGTGGCAACATCTTTGCTCTTCCCACCTTTGTTTATCTTTGGTAATGAGAAGCAGCCAAAACGTTATGTTGCTTGGCCATGCCCACCTACTGCCCATGACAACCTACTAATCGCATTCCAAAAAGGCACAAATCTGCACCTGAACCATATGAGGAGAAATTAAACTAAGTTTAGGTTTGAAATAATAGCCAGTGCATTGTTTTTGTGACATGGTCAGACATGATAGACCATCAAAGGACCATCTCATGCCGAGTTTCACCCACTGTGACATTTTGCACAGTATTCAGGTCCAAAACAGCTTGTCCGGGCAGCAAGCCAATCAGTTCTACGTCATTATTATGGAAGGGATTATATTTCAGTAGAAAGCAATCTGAGGACCTGAGGAATGCTGCTCACAGAGTGTCTCATTTTGCTGTGCATGAAACAAACAGGCGCTGATCACTCATAATGCAGTTAATGTGCTTGGTCAGCTGATGCTGAGGAATTCAAACAAACACACACAAACCTAAACCCTTCCTGATGGTGAATAGCTTTTTACTATTTATTTCATGAATATAAATCATGGTGCCGAACAGAGCCTATCAACAGCATGGCTTCTCTTAGTAATAATGGTCTGTATAGCTAAATATCCTGTTCATTCAACTGCACATAATAATGTAAAATTCACACATTTTATCTGACCGGGTTGCTAGGCAATAGAGCTTGATGCAATTCTCACATCTCTGCTTCCTGTGAACCCCAATGCTCTCTGTATCAGAACAATAAGTGACATGAACCAAATTTAGTCAAATCCTTGAAATACACATAATGAGTCACGGAAATAAGAGTTCATATTCAGCAAGCAATCTCAATATCAAAAAATAGCATGCATTGAAATGATACAGGGATGATGGCAAGTGCATGTTGTAACTGCAGCAATTGAATCATGGAATTGTGAGGACAGCCATGTGTATGACTGCAATGTAAATCTCCCATCTTCTAGAAGAGTAGTACTACAATAATTGTACTACAATATTGTAATAAAATAATATGTTACGTGAATAGGCCTATATAAAGGTTCTGGCTCAAACAATGCCAAAACAGAATTTTAAGGAAAAACAAACTGGTGGCAGAGATTATGAAGACTAGTAGACTCTAATTTGGGCAGTTGACAAAAAAGATATTTGGGAAATGAACATGTAATTTGGTGTATTCCATCTAAAGCTATTTAAAACAGTATGAAGCTAATTATTTCATTTATTACACCTCCCAAATAAAAAAACAAGGTTTTTTTAACATATGTATTAATTTTAAAATGCATGTACAGGCCTATATTTCAACCGTGTTTTTAAATATTTCCATAATGACCAATGTTAAATTTCAAGAACATGAAAATGAAAAGATCAAATCTGGGATGCAAGAGATGAGTTTTTTCCTGATGAGTATTCTGTTGGCTGTTGAAGTTTATAACTGAAGCTGATGTAGACTATTATTATGATTTATTCAAATTAATCTTTTGATTGTATTTGGTTTTTGGCTTTGCACTACAGCATTCATTTCACGAGAAGCTTATATAGTAGTTTCAGTAGTATTAATTGGACCTAGGCCTACAACAACAAAACATAACTCCTGTCATTATTAATCATTTGACAGATTATTAATTATATCACAAGAAAAAAAAACGTTTTGTTTTGTTTAAGACATTTTAAAAATGATTGTTCACTAACAAAAAGACCATTTATATACGTGAAACAAACCTCAGCCTAATGGTCTGGAAATAATTAGTCGACCCCTGAAGGCCAGTGAACTGCGTCAACTACCCTTTACAGTTAATCTGCATGTAAGCTTCCATACTTCAATCACACATAATAAGTTTACTTTATACACAAATGAAAAAGTAGTGTAATTAAATAAATCACGTGCCTCTTTGTCAAGTTTTCATTTGGGAGTAACATCACCTGAGGATGCATGCGCATGAGTCTGCAGTCACGGACAATGATAGCGTTCACCTATACCCTCCCTCATTAACGGATCTTTCAACACTAATCGACACGAGCAATACGCTTACGATAGTTTAAAAACACGTAATGTTGTCATGTATGTAAAGGGACCACGCGACGCGCAGCATCCTCAAGGTCAAATATTTGTGTCAGGTTGACTGACTAAAACTGACTCGCCTCAGATGACACGAGAAACCTCGGAAATAACAAACAACTGACCGGAAACTGCTGCCGTGAATTATCGACATGAACTGCGTGCAGCGTGATATAACGCTTCATACATGACTGGAATACCAAACAAGTTAGCACAATGCAATCATCGATGAAAAATCTCTAGCATCTTTACTCACGACGGGTAGGCTACTAAATGAAGCGAATCCAAGAACACTCACCTAACGTTAACTGGGTGTCGAAGAGTGAGAATCTGATGCGAATGTGCTCGTGTAGGTCTCAAGGAGTGATAATAACCTGAAGAATCAGTTTGATACCTCGTTGAGACATTGATGTGCCGTTTCCGCGCTCACGACTGAATCTGTCCAGAAATGCGCAGAGTGAATGAGCGCGCTGCCTGACGCAAAGCCCACCAACACTATTGTGTATTCTCTATCAGCCAAAAATAGTAACTTTAGGGTCACGCTGACACATCTGTGGGCGTTGTCCGCGACAACACTTCTAACCAACCCACTCCTTGATTTGTCTTCCAGTGGTTAAAATTCAAAGCGCAACTTATGTCTCCTTACACGATTGGCAGAGAGCATATTACTATAGGTGTACGCATGAGTCACGAACGCGCTCCTACGTCAGCAGACGCGAAATGTGGGCCCTACGCACCCCATCCCGTCCATTTCTGATGAAATACCTTTTGGCGATTACAAAGTAGTTTCTTACCTACTTCCAATGCTGACCATGTCCAAAGAAGTCAAGTTATGTCTTATTTATTTCTAGATAAGGTTGTTTCCCACATTTGAATCAATAAACTCCACTATGAACCAATAAAAGCAGTGAGAGACGACACTGGCTAAAATCTGGAGCTTTATTGATACTTTTTCTTTTCCCAGAAAATAAAGTGTCTGCTATCAGAAAGGCTATTTCTTCGCACAGGTCTGATTGTGTCTAGCTCATTCTTCTTCTTGACGTGTGAGGATTTATACTGTCCTTGGTTCTGGCTGGTCAGGCTAAATTGAGTTTCTTTTCAGTTTTGCTGCCTGAATTGAGATGGATATCGCAGATTGCTGATTAATGTCTTCAGCAGTTATTTTTTAAATGTCCCATTAATCACACGTCTGCATTACTGTAAAGATAAAGAGTGATTTAAAATGCATCCGTTTAATGAAATGTCTGTTACTTTTGTCTGAGATTTGCATCCTAATGAACATTCTTGGTCCATGTTTTACAGAGACCAGTCTCTGAATGTTTAGTCCCCTGTGTGGGGATCAGTGCCAGGCAGAGCTGATCATCTGCGGTTACTGTTTTGAGCCTGGAACAACAAACAGGTAACACATAATCCGGATATGTGTTTGTTTATGTGTGAGTGCATGTTTGACTCACATCTGCAGATGTGGCCCAGAGAAGCAAATGTCTCACACCAAAGAGACTTTTTAGAGGCCGGATGAAACTCCAGCTGTGTTAAATGTCCATATTTTCTGCACTGATGAGAATTTTCCGGACAACATTTATTGGAATATCTGTGAAATTGATCATTAAAAAGGACTGTGTGTTTAGTGAACGCTGCAAGCGTGATTAATGAATTTACTTTGAATATCATAAAAAACACTTTCTATCAGAAAGCTCCGAAGCAGAATGACTATAAACTTGTGATTCATTGGAATAAAATGAACAAAGCTTGAAAGATCTGTGTTGTAGTTTCAGTTGAGCAAAACATTTTGAATTTCAATATTAATTGGGTTTACTGTAATGTTTAATGAATTTATTGAAAACGTATTAAGGCTTTGTTCCTGAATACAGTCTTGTAACTATAATGATATGTACAATAAATGAACAATAAAAACATTGAAAGCCAATCAGAATCCATGTTTTAAATAGCTCAAGCATTTATAGGTATACAGTTTCATAGCTTTTAATAGTGACATACTTTTTTAGTTTATAGTTATAGTTTTAAGTTATCTTTATAGTTATTATTGGTGTGAACGGGCCTTAAAAATAAATTAAAATCACAAGAAATGAATAGCATGCATATTATATTGACCACTACATATCAGTATATACAGTCTATTTCTGTTCTGTTGAATTCATTTTGTTTTGTGTGGATCCTGATACATATGAAATGTATCTAAAACCTACTAACAAAGTTAAACGTCTGGGTATTAAAAAAAAAGCTTTTGAAAATGTTCTGCAAATTTACATAAAGATTTAATATTTCAACCTAATGGTAGACAGACATCTCAACCTTATGAGTTTTATATCTTCAAGACAAATTCATACATTTCAAAATATTTCAGGGTTGAATGATAAAGGGTTAATAAACACTTCTGTGGAAATCTACAGATGGGCGTACATTCGGTGTGGGTCTTGTCATAATCCACGTGACTACCGTCAGACGTGTGCATCCTCTAGGTAAATGCTAGTAAGGCACAATGAAGATTTGAGCATCTCCCTTTCCACAGATGTCTAAGACATCGGGATGCTGCATGCAGACGTGCACAAACATGGCTAAAAATAGGATTGAACTATCCAGCAGTTCCCTCCCTGTGTTGGCCTGTAGCTCTGGGCACTGGAGCATCCTCAGCCCTGCAGCGAGCGGTGTGAGAATCACGAGGCTCTAGCTCTCTATGATGGAGCACAGAGCTCCTCACCCTTATCATGTGACTCACCTTGCCAGGGCCACTGCTGGGATCTGTTGCTATGGCAACAGCAGATCATATGATTCTGAGTCATTGGCTCTGTGTATATGTGTGTGCTAAGGATTATGTTCTGGTGGCATGAATGGGGCATGGTGGCACACGCATGTCAGATCATTGCAAAAGAGATGTCCTGCCTGCTTGTCATCTGAAATCACACGCTGCACCCGTCACCTGACCCAAGACTTCTACTTCACACAAACACTGTACACATCATTAACCACAACACCAGTGTTTTATTCAGCCATAACCATCAAATCCCTGCTGGAACAAGATAAATTACTAAATTACAAGATACAATCCCTAATTTATGAAAACACAGCATCTGTACAAGCAATGTTAAAGTGGAGGACTATGGAAATGTTGCATACACTGTACCTGCAATTATATCAAATATGGGTTATTTTATGGAGTCTTTGTTACAGTGCAGTTGGACATTTAAGTAATTAGTAATATTATTTAATTATACATTTACTTACTATATGGTTTGGTTGAGGGTTAGTTTTATGTAATTATGTGTAATTTATTGTAATGAAAGTACATGTGTACATGTAATAGAAAACCATGAACAGAGTTTCATAACAAAGAAAATAAGTTTGACCAACTGAATGAATAAGTTTACATCAAAATAACTAGTTAAAATGTGTGTTTTAACTGAAATGACTATTATTTAATTAAAAAATAAAAAATGATAGACATATATACATTTTTTCATTTTAGGTTTTTAAATTATTATTAAATATATATATAATAATATATATGAACCATTTTGTTAACATTGGCATGCTAATACAGTATGATGAAGTGCTATTAAAACTGAAAACTTGAATACATATATATAATGTGATATAAATAGAGATATTAAAAAAATAAAACTATACAAATGCACACTAAACACTATTTTAAATTAAAAAAATACAGAATACATTTAGGTAAAGTAAGAGTATAACATCAGCAGAAGCAGTTCCTCTGCCATTCTCGGCATACTGTGATGCTGTTACAGTGGTCCCAGAGAGAGTCTTCAATTATTGAGAACTTGCTGGCGTCACTGTGACCTTGAGTGAAGTGTGGAAGCTCTCCACTGGCGCACACATGCTAGCCTGATGCATTATGCCAGATTCCAACAGTACAGAAAGCACCATTTGATTCTATAAAACTAAAGAAGGAAAAGGAGATATTTTTAAATTCTTTTAATGAGTCTTCTAAAAAGTGTCACTCAGACGTGCATGAACTCCACATCCAGCCTCGGAGTTGATAAGACTTCACACTGTGTTCACAGGCTCATTTGCACGCACAGGCTTGGGAAACTGGCGGAGGCGATATTTATCACTGGCCTAATGGGGCATGCAGCAAGGCTTGGATTTACAACATGGCCGCACGAGGCATTTTATCTGGGGAAATTATGACACGGTGGGGATTGTAGAGAGAGAGAGAGCAAGTGGGAAAGAGCAGTTATTAAACAAAACTAGTAGGGTGTGCGCTATCAAATTGATCCTTAAGGAACTATTCACAGATGAATGAAAACACTTTTATTCACCCTCGTATTATTTTCTTTTTTCCATGAAATGCAGAAGTAGATTCATAGGAAAGCATTGGATTTGTCATTGGTAGCAGCAAATGGCTTTGGTTTTTGTGTGTCACATGACTACTACAACACAACAAGCTTGTACTGCAAATAATATTTAGACAGCAATGTCATAAATCAAGATTATTAGCGAAAGAAAGCTGAATTATTCTGTCCTCATTTACTCACCCCCATGTTGTTCCAAACTCGTATGGCTGGCTTTTGTTTGTGGAACAGAAAAGAAGATATTTTGAAAAATGTGCTATCTGTATTATAATAGTCAATGGGACATGATCATATTGCTTGATGAACAGATCAAAATAATGATAAAATGCTCAGATTAAATCAAACATTGATGATTGTATACACACTATTAAATATGGCCTATACACAAAACTGCAAATATAAGAACCATTTTTGTTTACGCAAAAAAATATTTCAGTGAAAAAGTTCTTAAAAGACCCATTTTGTTCTTAATGTGAAGAACATTAAAAAAATCTAAAGAACTGATTTCCACTAAAGGCCCTTGTACCTGACCAGTACCTGGTCCCATGGATGTTTTGCCTGCAATGCTAATAAAGGGTGTACTGATATTTCCAACCATTAGAACATATGGCAAGACATTTCTACAGAAAAGCCTCTAAACAAACTCCCACAACTGCAAAAGAAAGCTTCCAAATCTCTAGCCAAATACTCAGCGGTAAGAGTATGATTTTGCAGTGCTGGCAGTCTGTCATGCATTTGTCAGCACCAGTGTGATCCAAAAGAGCTGTCCTTTTGTGTCACCGTGTCTGTGCTCACGTGCTTGACTTGTAAACATTACCAAGCACGGATGAATAAAGCCTGAAACAACAAGAAGCAAAGCTTATTATAGGAAAACAGTGCATATCTGGTATACTTTGTTATTTATTCAAAACACTTCATGTAATGATTCAGGATTTAACTACTCCCAGGTCTCAGATTTAATGGGCCATGGTGTCTTATCTCACTTTCTGTGCCTTTTAACTGCCTTCGACATGTACCGTATTTCCTCAAGCCTTGTTCCTGACAGCTACCAGTACCTTTAGCACAGTCTGTCAGAGACTCAGAGGCTTGGAGAAGTAATTGCCTGATTGTGTATACACACCACATCCTTTTCTCCTGTAGTGAAGTCAAACTTATCATTAACATGGAACGAATCATTAATGATGTATGATCAGTCCCTTCAGGAGCAGAAAACAGACCAATCGCTGTGTGACTGATGGCTAATGACCTTAATCACAGTAAAGACGACAAGGGACATGACTGAGATACAGCTGTAATTCAGGTGTCATGAATCAGGGTGTGTGTTACATACTTCAGCCTGAAGCTGATCTGAGCACTATAAACAGCTTGCTGTTAAGGGCCGGCTTACGTCATAATCTTCTGCTGCAGCATTACGTATCATAAACAGGATGGCGATACAGATATTGTCCGTGCCAAAGTTGAAGCTACAGGGATGCTTTTGGTTTAGGCTTGATTCCAGTTAGATATGTGCTTTGACATACGTGTATTTACAGAATGTCATGACAACTGGGGGCAAAAAAGAAATGATTAAAAGGCGCACTGATATCAGAAGTAGTCATAAGGATAATAAATAGTCATATGTGTGTTTTAGCATCGGTGGAGTTGTCATTTCATTGGAAAGAAATAGAAAATGATAGACATGGGAGGTTGGAATTGCATGATGGTAAGGCACAACACCATCTGTATCACAACCTGTCAGTGAGAGGCTCGCTTGCCATATAGATGAAGCGAATACTGATAATACATAGTATGTAATATATATAAAATATATAAAAAGATACAGGAAACACACACATACACACACACACACACACACACACACACACATATATATATATACTATTTATTTTAACCTGGATTAAAATTTCACATGCATTTGTGTATTTTTTGATTATTTTCAACAATCTAATGCATTTATTTATTGTGCGTTGTTACTCATCAAATGCCAGAACTGAAGATCATAGACTGATGATGGATTGGATGATGGAATACAATCCTTTTCAGTGAAAAACCCACACACTGCATTATATAAGGCTAGCACTGTGCTTTCTGAATCACAGATAGCCTATAACATGAAAGGATTAGACATTTGTTAAGCAAGATATGTATCTTTCTAAATGTATCTTTCATTTGTATTCTAAAGGCTGCAGGAAATAGACATTTTCTCAACACTGTTAACAGAGAAACTGCAAGCTTTCTGCTGCCAAGAATTTTAATGTATCCTTCAGCACGGCTTAATCCATAAAGACAGAATCCATATAAAAATTACATTTTGATTTGAACTAAATGGTTTTGTTATTTTTTTTGTGTTTTGACTCCAACTCACTTCCTGCAAGACTTACAATAAGATGCCAGGATTATGGAATATATAGTCTTTTTCTTATAGTCTATAATGTTTTAGATAAACATGTTCCCAGCATTTTGTGTACTATAAATCACGTTGACAAAAGGTAAAAGTACATGCAATATTAAAGTGTAGTTTGAGATCTCTATGTTGCTGGCATCACCAAAAAAGAATCCACTCTTTGCTAAGCTCCGCCTCCCTTGGTTGCTGTTGCTAAATCAGACAAGCTTGGCAGAACATCCCATTGGACTGAACTGGAGATTTACATGTGGTCATAAAGTGGTAAAAAATGTATTATCCTTATCCTTACATGGGTTGGGATGAATTGTGACATTGCCATTTCCCTATTTAAAAAGTAATATGTTTAAAATATATTTCATACTAAGTAGTTCAAATCTGTTAACATATTTATGACATGTCGCTCGAGACTTGATGATATAAAAATAATGAAACTTTATTTGAGTACTACTTGTTCACAACGCACAATGCACATTACTTAATATTAAGCCTAAAATATGTTTTAATGTCGCTATTGATGAGGATTGTGTAATCTTTGTGTAATATCGGTCTTTAAATGGAAGATATTTAAAGTGTACCTGAAGTATACTTGCAATAGTCCCACTTTAGCACAATCAAGTATACTTCAGTATATCTTTAGTTGGACTTCAGCAGTATTTCCGCACAATTAAAGTACAAAATTAGTTGTTCCAATTTAGCAGACTTTAAGTATATTAGTTTAGTATACTAAAAGTACAGTTGCAGGGCATTTTTAATAAGCACATAAATATGTACACGTATTTGTAGTATACTTAGCATTAAAAAAATGTAAGTTATCTTCAAAAGAAATTGTGAAATTATAATGTATCAGGATTAACAACTACAGAGAATACAAATCAGAATCAAATGAGAAACAAACATGTCTTACAGTAAAAAGAAAGGGAGAAGCCTTATATTTATATTATATACAACAATAGTGTTAATCTTTAGGATCACTTCCTGTTCTATACGTGGAATATGTTCTTACTGATGTTCTGCATGTTCATTTGGGAAAGAGGGCTGACATATTTAATCCACAACATGAACTTTTCAAGATTTATTTAAAGACGTGTTTAATTCCTCCAATGGAAGGATGAGATTATTAAAATAGGATATACAGAAGAATCTTAATATTGGGGAAAAAAACACATCACTGTCCTTTTTTTATTTGCATTTAAACCTAATCCTGGAAATATTTCAGGCTCTTGGTGATTATAATACTGTGATAATAACAATAGTATTAGACTGTCACAATAACTGATTTGATTAATGACTATTCACTGCTACAACGGCCTAATAGAGCGAAGTGTCCAGAAAAAGCACACATAATAATCCTAATGCGCATTAATGGTCAGCCAGCCATCTCTGCCTTAGTCATTATTTAATATGTCTCTGTTATATAAAGCACTATATGGGCAGAGATGGGAGAGGGTTAAAGCCACTGTTAAGCCCTCATTACAGAGATAGAAGGAGGTGTGAGAACCCAACAGATGGCCCTCTAGAGTCTGGGAGAGATCACTCGGTGTAGTGATACGAGCGTGTCTTGCTTATGTGAGGCTCAGATCTAACGGATGCAGTTATTATTATGAACTGTTCAGCTGGAACCCTTATGAATTTATTTAGAAAAAGTACATATATAACGCAGGTCTATTCTTGTCACGATGCTTAAATGAAGAGTGGAGCAGAGCATTTTGATGAGTCAGAAGCTGGATTTAATATTATGTTTGTGCAATTAATCAGATGCACATTCTCCAAAGCTGCATGAATAATTTTCCTCAGTCAAGTATTTGTTTATAAAATCAAATCCTAGAGTTTTTTGTTGTTGCATGTGTCACATTTTGATGCCACATAAATTAGAACAAGACATGGTACAATAGCATATTGACTCAAATTTTACGTGTGTAAGTGCACATCACGACTGCAATTTCCATTAGAGGGAATACTCTTTAGCACAGTTCACTCATAATCTGCAACCTAAAGCCCCACGTGGTCGTCCATCAGCTTAATGACTGAGAGGTTTTTACACATGGGGAGGCCTTTTGGTAAAGGAGCAAAGCATCTAACAGGAAACAGCCAACTCCTGGATGTTATACATGTGTTTTTTGCTCAGATTGAGACCATGTCAGTTGTGTGCATTGTGTTTTGACTTCTGTTTGACATCCTGCAAAAACATCACATATCGTTTTTAAAATAAATGTCCTTTAATACAATATTTTTTATGTATGAATACACCAAGCATTTAGACTTTTTTTAGAGGCACCCAAAAATTACAATTTGTAGAAACTTTTCTTTAGTTAGTTTCTTCATTGGAACAGATTTTGAGAAATGTAGCATTCATCACTTGCTCACCAGTGGATCCTCTGCAGTGAATGGGTGCCATCAGAATGAGAGTCCAAACATCACAATAATCCACAAGTAATCCACACAGCTCCAGTTTATGAGTTAAAATCTTGTGAAGTAAAAAATTGTGTGGAAAAAAACAGCAGTAAACTAACTAAACTAAAATGGCTGTGTATAAGATTATAGGTTTGGTTCAGAATTGAGCCGGATTTGTTGCTGATGTTGTTTTAGCCCCATGTACTCTGTTTGCCCAGTCAAGAACAAGACATATGCTGCAGATGAGACAGATAATTGCCTGTATGGTCTAGGAATCTCATTTGCATAAAGACAGCAAATGCCTGAGACAATTTCTTATAATTACGTAATACTCTAATACTATCATTCCTCACAAATATAAAGCTCCATTATCATTATAATGGCTCATTATCGCAATATTAAAACAGCACTAATGGAATGAGGCACTTAGAAACAACAGAAACCATTTCCATATAGCCTTCAAAAACAGTGCTAGCTAAGACAATTCTATTCTATATTTAACATTTTGCTTACACAAAATCTTTACTTGTCTGAAACCTGACACTCAAACCACACAGCAAATCTACAAAACCATGCACTAAGCCTTTGACTCAGTTTTCAATTTCATAAAACACTTTTTGCAAAACACAACACACAATTCTCCATGTAACACACAAACAATCTAACAGGAATGGATATTATGGCAAAGGTGTTTGCAAATGTTTGCTTTTGAAATGTGTTTGTGGTATTTGAATGCAGTGCTTCATTTAGCAAGAGATGTGAAGAAGTTTGAATTTTGTGTGTGTGCAAGTCTTTGATTTGTGTGTAGTTTTGGTAAGGAGTTGAAAAAACCTATACATTTAGTGTGTTGGGTCTAGGAAAAAGCAGCAAATGACCTCTTACCCATCATGCATCAGTAAAGTGAAACCATGTGGACGTTCAGCACCCTCTTGTGGCTAAAATTCAAGCCAAAATCAGTTTAATTGTCACGTCTTTGCAGGGCAAAGCTTAATGGAAACATTCAGCAGTTTTAACACTAAGTATTTACAGAAGGTTACAGCCTATAAATATGCACAAGACAGTTTAGAAAAGTAGTTCTCAGCTTTTTTTGACCCCGAGGTCCTGCTTTGTCCTGGCTCTTCTATCAAAAGCTGATATGTGCTTATGGTACTACTGCTTTAATAATAATAATACATCTTTATTTTTAGCATTTTACTTTTGCATTTTAATCAAGATTGTATTTATAATAAAAATGGCATCATCTATATAAATAATATATAAATTACATAAATTATATAACATGGGTGTATGCTTTCTTTAACATATGAGGTTAAAATAATAAATCAATCAAAATCATTCAGAAAGTAATATTTTATTACCCCAGACATCACACATACAGTGAGAAGTATGTTGGAGATTTACTCCGGCTCTTTCAGCACTGTAAATGTCTCCTTTTGAAGACAAACACTGCAGACGAAAGAACTCCCATCCTCCTCTGCGTCCATGCAGAGTAAAGGGCTCTTTAGATGATCACACACTGATGTAAACTAGGTTTCAGAATGATGGCTTATCTCATGATAGATGAACACCAGACTTGTGGAAAATAAATACACCACGATTGTGATTATTTCTACAAAAAGGAAATTAAAATAGTAAATAACAATTAAAATATTTTTTAATTATATTTGTATTCTAATCTGCTAAAATGACTTAATATACAGGTGCATTTTACAATCAATATAGTCCCATATTGTGTGATTTTTGCCTCTTTCTGTCTATCTTTCTTTCCACTCACACAAATACAGTGGTGACAAATGAGTGTGCCAGAGCCGCTCTGGTGTGGGCAGTATTATGTCTCCTCTCTCTGCCGCCTGTCTTCATGCTCCATTGCTTTATTGATTCTGTGCTCCTCTCCATCAGATAAAGACATGAATACTGTCTACATGAACAATCCCGCCACACACGACCATATAGTATGAAGCCAAAGAAAAGCCAAAGATTTGATGCTACCTGTAATGATCCGTGTTAACATAACCTCTGTTTTTAAGCTAAAAATAATTATATACCAAGTCAGGCCACTACATGGTTCAGTGCTTATCAGTGCATTTAATTGCAAAATAAAGCTGGTAAAAGTGGAATTTAATGAAGTGGAGTTGTTTCGGAGAGATGACTTTACAGCAGATGTAGAACAGGAGATTGTGGTTCATCTACATTAGACTTTTCCAGCTGCCGTATGTATGAAAACAGGCAATATTGCACTGTTGCCATAAACAACCTTGGCTTCAGCGCCGAAAGTGCTGGAAGGGGCTGTAACTCTGCAGTCTGCACAGTTGATATACAGTTGTGGGCTTCTCTCGGTCAGGTCTCAAACTTCAAGCAGCGGGGTCGTTACAGGGAATGATTATGGCTGTATTTCTTGGGTCCAGTGCTCTTTACTTGCTGTTTGAAGTTGCATATTAAGGTCAGTTCTGCGCTATGGCCCAATGGATGCAAAAAAAATGGCATGATTACCGTAAAGGAGTCCAAGGTAATGGGCCATATATCATAAATAGGCCTGGCGGTGCATTTTGTGTGATTTTCCTGGCTCTTAAGACATCATGCTGGATGACAAGCTATACATCAGGTTTGCCAAAAGCAAATAATGATGGAAGTTACTTCAGAGACCTGGGAATGTTTTAGTTTGTTTAATATGTTTTAAATAAAAATGAGCTATTTAAAAAATATATAAACTCTAAATTATATAACAGTGCTTGTTTTGCTCTAAATGTGAAGTGACTGAATTAAACTGAATAAGCATCATGTAGAATGTATAAACTAACATTCAAACATTTGGGGTCTGTTGGAAATTTATCCAATTTTTCAGAGAAAGTCATTTATGGTTATCAAAGCTGCATTTATTTGTGCATTTATTTTATTTATTTATCTAAAATACCGTAAAATCTGCATATGCATATTTGACATTTTATTTCAATTTATACATGTGTGTGTGTGTGTGTGTGTGTGTGTGTGTGTGTGTTGAGAGAGAGAGAGAGAGAGAATCATTCAGTAAGGTGAAGAGAACAGGATAAATCAATGAGGTAAAGTGTTATAATGCATTAAGTGAATTTTGTTGTCTGTGACTCAGTGCTCCAGTACCATCTGCCAGACGGCCGAACCGGCTTGTGTGTGGGGTGGGCACACAGTCCTTGATGATTCATGAGCTTCCTTTGAATGACACATGTATGCTTACACTGGAATATGAAGAGTCAAGAGTGGTTTTAAATTCCTCTTACAATCCGGTAAATAAACTTAGAGCAGCTTAAAAGTCTTTGCACTCTGTTCTTAGAAGAAGAATCACACTCATTAAAAGATTTCAGGTCTAATGGTGCCTAAATGAATATATGCAACTAAAACATATCAGAATATACATCTAAGTGCTTTTACCAAAGAATAAAATGCTACATTTTAAAAAGCTAGAAAGGGTCCGGCAATACAGGAAATTACATCACTCATAATGAGACAGCTGTCTTTCATCCACTAGATGGTGCTAAAAACGTCATGCTTGATTTCCGTTGATTCATTACCAAAGTCCTGATTTATGATCTAATGAACTGTACTGTCTATTTGCAATTTTTTAAGTTGATGTTGCTGATCTGAGCAGATGCTACACTGCAAGTATAGATAATACCAGTTGTTATTGTTTGTGATCATCTTAATTATGATCATCTAACCACAGTTCTACGGAGTCAAATGCAGAGCAATGCACCAATAATGAACCTAAAGGAGCCACTAAGGCCACATATTTGAGATGAGGATGTTATCTGAAAGAACTGTGTGCTGCTGACCCTTGAATGAATTCTCAGAACGGCTCTGGTTACAGCTTAAGTCTCCATGTGTTTATCTTTTGGCGGAGGGAGGGGAGTCGAAGGCTAGAATGCTCTTGTCATAACCTGGCAACTTTCAAGGGCTGAACCTTGTTGAGGAGACTCATTTGAACAAGAACCAGTGCCAAGGGAGATGAGCTCTCAAGCTGAACGTTTTTGATTGTGAGATTTCACTAAAGATGGTAAACAAAGCAACCACATGTTGAGTCCCGTATCTGTAATTATGTCTGCATGTGGACCTTGCGCTCAGGCCTATGCATACACAAGTCTACTACTTTAAGTCAGGGTATCAGGAAAAGTCTTGACCCCACAAGCTCAACATGCCCCTTTTAATAAAACAATAAACATGGGGTAAGTCTCGCAATCCACCCCCATAGCAGACGGCCACATAACCAAGGGTCACCCCCGAGAGAGGCCTTCCTTTTATCCCCATACCAGCCGATGGCTACAAATACTGCGAACACAAACACAATCTCACAACAAATGCCGGTCACTATTTTAAGCCATCAAAGTCAAATAAAGTTACACAGGAAAATAAGGTAAATATTTCCACTTATACCTGGATGTTTCAAAAGAGCCGCAGTAAGTCTTTATTTACGCTATATGATGTCCCAGAGTGTTTGAAATTGAAGTCCTGCCACAGAAGAGGGGGGTTCACGGGGGTCCCAGACACCCAATACCCCACGCACTGCAGGCTCAGTTTGAAGAAAAAGAGCACAATTGGATTAGATACCAAAATATGAGCGGTGTTTGTTTTAATCAGTCTGGTGACACAGGGAGCTTTTGAAAGCACTAGGGAGAGAGATTTTGAGGCGGAGGGGAGAAGGACAGCTGTCCTGCAGGCCTGATACAGCATTTGGAGACAGGGGCCTGGGGGCCGCGGTCTGGGGGGTGCTTGGCCATGAAGGGGTCACAGCCAGGACTCTTCTAGTGGGACATTACCTTGACATGCATATGTGTCTAACTATACACAAAAGTATTTTCTCTTAACATTTTCATTACTGGGGGAGCCTAACATCTGTATAGCTATCTGCGTGAGTGTATTCCATTCCAACTGCAAGACCTTGGAAAGTGTCGAGCGAATATGATATTTGACTCTTTATCCAAGAAAAGGTCATCCAGACATCAATTGTTCACCAGCTTAAAACAAATAAATACAGGGCCACTAGACATATTTTTAAAGCTGCACTTACTTTAACTTGCATTTAAAGATAAAGATGCTATCCATATCAAGATTGCTCTGATGAGTTAATTAACTTTGTCTAATCAAGTTTTAATCAGCATAATTTGTCTGTTTTGAAAATCTGAAAATCTGACATTTTTGTACAAACTGTAGTACTTATTACAAATAAACAATTTAAAGTGATAGTTCACCCAAAAATAAAAATGTTGTCATCATATACTCACCCCCATGTCATTTCCAAACCTGTAAAGTTTCTATCTTATGTTGAACACAAAATAACTTTTTTTTTAAGAATTATGAGGAGCCAAACAGTTGGTCACCATTCCACATTCACTTACAGAAATAAATACTATGTAAATTAACCATCAACTGTTTGATTACCAGCATTCTTCAAAATATCTTCTTTCATGTTCAATATAAGAAAGAAACTCATACAGGTTTGGAATGACACGAGGGTGAGTAAATGATGACAAAATGTAATTTTTGGGTGAACTATCCCTTTAAAGGAATTAAATTAAGCCTTCATGAAAAAAAATATATATAGTTTCGTACCCAATTTTACTTTCAGTATAGACTCACTGAACATGATTTTAAGGGAGAATCTAGCGATGTCACTGTCTGTAACACATTTTATATTTTATTTTTACAGTAAGAAGTATTATTTTGGGATTAATTCTGGACTCAGAATTCCTGGAATCAGATAGCACTTTCATCAGCATTTCCCGAAGACAAGAATTCACATCGTGAAAGCTGTGATGTCTGATTCGCAATAAAAATGACTCTTTTGAATCTTTCTACTGAGTCACTGCTGAGCATGTTGAGTTCAGTTCAGAGCTGTTACTGAGTGAACAACTAACTCCACTGGAGTCATTTTTCCGGTTAGTTTTGAATCAGATATAATCAGAAAAAATGATTCTAATGGAGTCAGTTGTTGGTCTCTTTCCTGACTGCTTGTTCATGGCAACATCCAATTAAAGACCAAACATATATTGTATTCGCTTGTTGTAATAAATGTACAATAATATATATATAAAAACGTTTTAACCTAAATAACTTTTAATAACTTTAGTTTAAAATAACTTTAACTTGTTTTAACAAATGAGGAATAAGGTTGAAACAGCTGTGTTTGGGTGACAATAGTCAACAACTTTACAATTTTAATGTGCTGGTTTGGTGCTGGTGGACCATGCATGCAATTCAACATAAACAATCCAAAATTCAACAAAATTATATGAATCTTTCTCAAAATGCTACACTGTGGTCTTTGCATGAGTGCTGGTCATCTCAAGATATATGTGCAGGGTAGTGGGTGAGCTGGAGCTATGTAGACTTTGCCCACAGGCTAAACCTCCTCACTCTCCCTCAGCAGTCCAGAACTCTCAGAATCCCAGTTTAAGATCCGCTAGCTGTAACAAAATCCCTCTCTCGGAAGTGCAAATCCAGCTGCTGCTGCGCTTCAATAAATGAGATTTTCTGCAATGCTTCAGGGATGTAAGTCTCCAGAGCACAGTTGGGCCGCAGTGCCATTATCACTCATAGACTCTGTGTGTATCTGTGTGTGTGTGTTAACCTGTGTATCGCCGTAAGATTTTGTTTGTCAACACGTTTGTTGTTAGTGTACATTTTACCCAATAATTTTGGACTAACAGTGATAATTTTAAATCTAATCTAAAACTACACAATTCAAGTGGGCTGATTTTTGTTGAAACAGGAGTATGGCTAACCTAAGGATAATAATGAACAATTTGGTCTGTATTGTCTTGATTTTACAGTATATTTTATTACTAAAAAAGTAGGAAAATTTGTTTTAATTTGGTTTCTCCTTCCAAATTGTATTTCTATATTAAGTTTTTGTTGAATGTGATAATAAATATGTATCGTTGTTCTGAATGGGTAAAAATCTCTCTTTCCCTCTTTCATTTTTTATCCCTGTGTGAAAGACATTCAGAAAATGGAGCATTAATCTGATGTTGCTTTTGATCATCATCTGCTTCCCATTGCTTTAGGTGCAGAGTATTTCCAAACAGTTTAGGTTTTGTTTCCACAAGTGTCCAATTCAAGGTCAGCCGCTGTCTTTTAGAGAGAGGATTGAATTTACGTGAAATACTAGTAATGTTCTTGTTAGGTTGTGTGATGTGGTTTCTCATTCACTCGGTCTCCTTTGGAAGTGAATGTATAGCATTTGAGTGTTGAAATATACATGGCTGTATTGCTGTCAGAAGAGTTTTGATAATAAAAATGTATTTTTGCCAGTTTCCCTGTGTGTTTTGGAGTAGCCATGAAGAGGAGTGTGAGGGCCTGTGTGTGTGTATGTGTATGTACACATGTGCCTATGTTATTGTGAGTGTCTGTGTATCCTTTGTGAAAGAATCAACTTCAGTCCTGCGGATGTAAGAATTCGATACTCACACAGGAGACAGACAGACATGGATATGAAAGGTTGCATTATGTCCAGCGTCTGGGTGGTTCTGTGAGGGGTCAGAGCGCATGTCCAGTGCCTCGAGCCATCAGGATGAGCTCCGGGGCACGTGAAGATGACTCGAGCTGTTCCTGTGCAGTCACGCTTACACAGCTGCCGCAGTCGGGCATTCAGACCAGTCCCACAACTAAAGGCCATGGGCCAAATGTAGGTCATTAATATCCTCCATCTTGCACTGTTGATTTCAAGGCTGCTTAACTGTTGCTATTTGAAATGTGGCATTAATTTGACACCTGTATTCCTCACAGATATTTATTGTTAAAGTAATGTGACTTTTGAGCTATATTGCAAAATTTTCTATATTTAAGAAAGTATAATCTGTTGCAATTTGGTAATTTTATTTTAAGTAGGCCTACATAAAAAAAGCTGTCCTATACCATGAAATGCACAGACAACGGTGATGTTTCTTTAATCAGGGCTTTTGCCCTCAATTATAGTGTACTTGTGTATTTTCTTTGTGCTACAACTCTGAAAGCCTGCAGAAAAATACATTTAATTACACAAAATGTATTTATGTGTGGCTCTAGTTTGGGAAGTGCGCCATAAGTGCTACTTAGCGTTTGAAGAAACCCTGCAATGAGTGGAAAGATCGTGAAGGCGCCCCCTGGAGCTGGAGCACATAGGCTACATTTACGGTGGCTAATTCAGACGAATTATGTACAACCTCACTCATACAAATTCATAAGATTTTTGCTAAATCGTACGTATTTTACAAGTTGCCAATTCGTATGAATTTGTTTGAATGACCTACACCTAACCCCGCCCTAAACCTACCCACCGCTGGGGTTTAGACAAATCCTAATAAATCGTACGAGTGAGGTCATCTGGGTACAAGTGAGGTACGAGTGAGGTCCCATGGGGTCCCATGGTAAAGTATGTAATGGTAAAGTGATTATATTTAGTTTCGTTTTTATAAAGCTAATTTAGAAAAACGTTTGGAGTAAATAAAATGTTAGTTAAATGTAATTGTATATATATATTTTTTTTAAGTATAACGACCAAGCGGCCAGCGGCAGACAGTGAGCTTATCATAGCCTATGTTTGATCAATTTCGCCTTCTCAAATCATCATGACTTGCCTAAAATAAAATATATAGATATAAAACAGTTCAAGCATATCACAATGTTAGTTTAAATGTTTAAATTATATAAATGTGCTCTATTAGGCACATATCATTTTTTCATGTTAGTAATGCGTTACAAGTAACTGTAATTTAGAAAATATCTGAGTTACTTTTTCAAAAAAGTAACGTCATTTACCTTTTTCCCTTTTGTTGACTGACAAGTCTCTTGTCCCCATGTTGGGAGAAATCAGAAATACAGAGCCGTTGTGTGCGCTGCGTGAACATGCTGTTACTGTAGTTCTAGACTAAATGTGAATGTGCATTAATTCATCCCAATCGCAAAAAATAGATTTAGTATTCATCAAAATGAATTAAAACCGTGAAATGCAAACTCAGAATATGACGCAAACCTGCAATAATTAAAAATGTTAAACAACACAAATATATCTAATCTCATTTTATTAACCAACGTGTTTGCTGCTGACCTTTGATGATCCAGTTCAATCTAATAAGCAAAAAGGACTTTAGATAAACTAACAATTGTGCTTCATTGTTTTTTATAGATGAAGAGTGTTGAACTTTCTCCTGTGTTCTACTGTTTAGACATGAATTTACTTTTCCTTCAGACTGAGGATTATTCATCACACTTTTTGGAGTGAAAGGGCTTTCACATTTGCTATAAATATAACTTCTTATATTTAAAAACAATCAAGCCCTGTTCATATTTAAAAAGTAATGTGAAAGTAACGTAACACATTACTTTCCATAAAAAGTACACTGTAAAAATTAAGTGTAATTTTAACAATTTAACAATACAGTAAGATTTTGTAAAAACGCTACTGAAACAAACGTGTAATAGGTTAACAGTATGTTCCCGTACTATATACAGGGAAAAACTGTAAAAGATTTTTATGTAATTTTACAGTAAAATGCTGTTAATTTTACAGTTTTTAGAAGTAAATATAACAAATCGATGTATAACTTACAGTCAATAACTGTAAACTGCTATTCACAGAATTCCCTGTGTGACACTCCACATTTGAAAGTATTTTGTTTAAATAATCATGTTTTTGAATAATTTTTGTTATCAGTTATGTACTTTTGGGCTTTGTTACATCTTCTGTATTTAATGCAATAAAAGTTTATTCAAATCATTATTTACATGCAAGTGCCTTGGTAAACAGACAGTGTTACATATGGACAGTACATATTTACAGATGTGTTACCATGATGGCGTTTTGTGTTTTCATGAATAACTCTGTACACCTTCCATATATTGGTATATAGTTCTGTGGTGAAGCTACTTGTGATGAGCTTTGATTCTTCATGTGGCTTTCTCTTGTACCACCTGCATTATTATGGTGGCTGTCAGTATGTTAATAACAGATTTAAATAGCAGTATGTGTTGTTGAATTTAGTGGTTTACAATCAGATTTCCTTGATTGTAAATTACAGTTTTATACTGTAAATTGTACAGTTTTGTTCTGTAAATGTATGTAAATGTGTGCAACCACAGCTGGCAGAATTATTTTGTAAAAACGACAGAATTTTTTACAGTATTACTAAGTAACGTAATTAGTTGCTTTTTAGGGAGTAACAAAATATTGTAATGCATTACTTTTAAAAGTAACTTCCCCCAACACTGATCATTTGTGTGAAGAGTGGAAGCTGAGGCTTGCACTTTGCAGGAGGCGCCAGAGCAGTCACTGGAAGCAACTTAAAATGCGCTGTATCTTTTGCTCATAAAGGTAAGAGTAATACATCATTCGGAACTGTAAAGGGTCTACATTTATTTGTGTGCATTCACAATATCAACAAAACATTGTGCTTTTGAAAACAGAGGATGTGCTTGCCGTCTGGTCTTGAACAGGAGGCTTCACAATGATGAACCAAAACTCAATGAATTGAATCACTTATGATAAATATGTATATATACTTTAAACTTACTTTTCATTTTATTATGAAATAATTAAATTTGTTCAAAAAAGAAAATCCAGCTTTTGTTTGCAGTGTTAAATGCATTCTATTTAAGTAAACGATCTGAAAGGATCATTTTTCATCACTGTCTAAAATATAAAAATAAAAATCTAAAACAGGCCCGATTATGTATCTTGTTTTCAGATTTTTATGTTTCTCTGCTCTGAATAACTTAAAATGTAAAGGATTTGCTTTACATTTTGTCAGAATTTTGTCTGATATTATATTTTAGCCTATTATTTTAATCCATGCAAGTCCTTTAAAAACAGCTTAAAATGACTTCAGATTGATGATTCCAGATGATTTTAAGAACTTTGCCCTATAGGCTACATTTTACGGGTAGCTTGAATGTTAAACATTGTCATGAATTCGATGCATTCCCATTTGTAAATTAGACTACAAATTAATTGTTGTGTCTAACCCGATCTCATGAAAGTGCATATATCACGATTTTCTGTTTCTATTTGGCGTGATGTTATACACAGACATTGACTTTGGCGTGCAAATGACTGATAAATTCATAATTAATGTCATGGCTTGTTCAGTCGACAGATATACGGGACACACCAATGGGCCTATAATTTCCTACTGAAATGTTTGCGAGGAAAATCTCAGGTCAGTGTGAGCACTCATACGCAGTGTGTACAGACGCACACCTGCAGGTGCCACTGTATGGAGATACAATTAGCCTAGCGACAGAAAACGACAGACAAGTTGATTTAATAGTTTATAAACAATTCTTCATTTCAAAACAAATAGTTTTTTAAATATACTTTTCAGCTATTTTTTGTGCAGAATTACTACTTTAAGCTAAATTAGCCTTAAATGTTAGGCTAGTTGAAAATTGAGCCTATATCGAAATTTGAGTTTAAAAGAGTTGTCAGAATAAATACAGGATTAAAAAATGATAGAGAGAGAGAGATTGTGATAACCATACTTGTTTCAAATTTACTAAGAAATGACTGTCATCTGACTATCAACGTAGCAAAGATGTCAGAACAGCTTTGAGGTTATTTCATTTTATGTATACTTTTTAACTTTACTTTTTAATTTTATTATGTTTATTTGGTAATGTGGGATTTGTTCACAAAGAAGGCTAATCCAGCTATATTTACAGTGTTAAATATTCTATTTAAGTAAAATATCTGAAAAGACCTTCCTGCTTTTTATTTGACACTTTATCAGTAAATGTAGTCCAGTAATGCTATTGGGTCCTCTTCCCCTAGTTATTTATTTAACAAATTTACTAGTTTTATTTACAAATTAAATTATGTATTGAACAATGTTTTATTATTTGTAGCCAACCAAGCCACCAATATACACAAAAATACTAACATAAGCTAACATGAAAATAAAATCCAAATCAAAATAATATACATTCAATGAATGATTTAAAACAACCTAACATAACAAGCATGTTTATCTTGAAGTGGACTCGTCTTCATTCTCTGTGGACGATGCTTTGAGACAGACAGCTGTTCACCCCTCCACCAATCAGTCCTTCATCATCGACTGTAGTCCAGCATTTCTCTGCGGAGGTGTTCAGAGAACATCGGGGGGGTGCTGGGAGCAATATTGCTGAAAGGTGTGCGTTTGTTTAGGTCGAGTTTACACCAAAAGATTACTACGAGACTGCTGAAAGATGTCAAATGTAATTTCCATTCACATTACTATTTTGCAAAATGATATTTCAACTTTCCCGACAAATCAATTATGTTATTTGTTTTAATGTAATAATAATAGCCTAATAATCATATAACCTACACAGAATAATCAGAATAATAATAAAACATTAATATTCAGTGCAGACATTGTAGCATCGTTCCTTTAGGGCGGAAAGGAACCTCCAATGAGATATGGTGCGCTGACCCAAGAAACGTTAAAAAACTATTCATTTCACTTTTTTTTTCTTTTTCTTTTATTCTGTAGGCTCATTTTGTAATACTTTTTTTTACTATTTGAGCCTACTTCAAATTTCATGAATAGCCTATATAGTCATAAAGAACCAATGATGTGGTCTATTTATTATCTTTCTATTTAAAGTCATATAACAAATGAACGGCATGCATAAGGAATGCAACCTTATACTACATATGATAGCCTATATGGTAATATGTTTTATACTCACAGAATAAAAAATGGGGAATATACGCAAAACTTGGCCCCACTTTAGATGTTAGATGAAGAAGCATTATAGGCATTATCACACGATATTTCCCAAATGCTTTCAATATATTCTTGATTTGGCTATTACGCTGCTATATGTGACAGTGAAGCTGATTGGTAATTCACAAACAGTAGCTTTAAATCTATTATTGGCCGCGTTTCTATGACTCGGTGACCTCCACGGAACAGACAGAAAGTTGGCACGTATTTAACTGCATGCTTTGAAGGGATTTGAGCCCTCATTCGTTTTCGGTGACAGTTTAAGAGACCTCTTTCTATCCCGCGTACGCATGACTCATGAAACAGCCTCAATGCTTGAGCCGAAAATAAGGGAAGCAAAAACTAATCTCAGGAAGGAACGAATAATGCCACAGCCACAACATGGACAAGACTGTAAATGATTCTTGTTTTTAACTCGCATAAATTTCATGGTATTATTTTTGGCATGATCAAAATAATAATTATTGTCATTGTGCTTCATGCCAGGGTTCTTACCGGAAAAAGGTCCTGACACGCCCTCAGAAAATAGTGATGTGCAGAAGCAAAAGTTTGGTTAAAGCAGCCTTCAAAAAAATTATAATAATACTATAATAAAGAAAAAAGAATAGGCCCTACCAGAAGAGACAACCATAGACAAGCTACCGTAAACTCTCCCAAGAATGACTGGAATTACTAAAAAAGGAAAACAGATATTAGAAGAAATCTAGAATAACATGTTTGAACATGTTTGACAGGATTTTATAGATGTAGGGCAAAGTGCAGTACAAATGGCATACCAGAACAATGACATTTATAGGCACAGGGTGCTCAAGTAATGTTTTGGCTTCTTGGAACAGAGGTCCAGCATGGGACAGAAGAGAGGTAAAGTGGGATGCTTGGCCAACGGATTCGTCCATGCCCCAGGCTGCAGCTATAATGAAAAGCCCATGGCTGAGCATCTCAGCTTCAGATACTTCTTCATGGTAATTGTGTGAGCACTTTTAATTGAATCAGAGCCACAGGTCACAGAGACTCTCCTCCACCAGCTCCCCCCTTCAGTATAAACACATTCAGGGATTATTTATTTTTTAGCTGTGGCGTGCGTCCACGGCAGCCAGGTCAACTGATACCCAGATGGTTTCGCTGAGGAGTCTGTTTATGGATTCCTGCAGTCAGAGTGGAGGAAAGTGAGGATCTGAGGGTTTGTTGCTGATTACAGTCGCTCAGCTTTAAATGCAGGAACGACAAGAGCAAGGCATGATGAACGTTACTCTTCAGGCCTGCTAAATAAGCTTAATAGTTTTGAAACAGAATGCAGAATTGCATTTTGAATTTGAATATAAAGAAGTAGAAACAAAATGAACTGAAATTTTACAAATGTGCTTTTAAAAACATGTTTAGCACATTGTACAGATAGATAGATAGATAGATAGATAGATAGATAGATAGATAGATAGATAGATAGATAGATAGATAGATAGATAGATAGATTGATAGATTGATTGATATATTGACTTTGAACATCATCACTGCATTCACCTTTCTTTGTTAATATAGACATCTCTCATGCAGTCTGGAGGAGAGACATCTAAATTGTGTGGGGTCGCTGGGGGGACAATCAGTCTGTTTCTTACAGTGTCCCCCACAGAGACGGGCCCTTCTTCAGTGCTTTTCTGACACAAACTCTCGCTTCCCAGACTCCCTCTGTCATGTGTTCTGACCCGGGGGTCGGCAGCTGTCAATCAGAGCTTCGGCTTACGCTGGACAGAGGGAGAGGAAGAAAGAGAAAGAGCCCTCAGAGGAAAATGCTTCCTCTTTATATGGGATCATCTCTCTGCATGCAGGGCACATAATTGAATTACTGCCCTTTCCCCTCCAAATATTCCAATGCAAACCTGTAGGCTGGAATGATAAAGACCTCCACTCATGATCAGAGTATGTGAATCAGCTTGTTAACAGCACAGTGGTTTCCCTGTTGAAACACTACTAATGATGCATGCTCTTGATTATTACATAGACAGAAATTACACAGATAGATAATTTCACATCCCACCAATTGCAGTTCTGTGTCCTGTTTGAATTCAATTTAAATTCATAAATTTCAATTGGAACTTACAAGGCATTCTCAATTCAGTTTTGAATGGCACACACCCATGGTTAATGGACTGGAGCAACACTGAAAAACTGATATTTTGTTTCTTTGAATATATATAGAAAGCTGGCAGGGAGATGGAGGATGATAGAAGGAACTGAAGGTCTGAAGGGTCACATCCAGCTCTGCTCTTTCTGCTCTGAACTGGATGAAAAAAGGGAGAGGGAGAAAGGAGAACAGAGAGACCGTGGGCCACAGACTGGACTGATTTCCTGCGTGGGGTCATGCCAGGGACAGGTTCAGCCGCCTCAGGTTCAGGAAACAAGAGTGGCCACAAAGCCACAGCAAGTGGAGGAGAGAGGGTCAGCCGTTTGATGACTTACCAGATCCAAAGAGCCGATGGAGATATACAGCTGGGCAGAAATCTGTGTTTCCTCCTAATCTGTAACCTGCAGAGTTTTGGTGACTGGGGTTCAGGTTATCAGGGTCCTTTAATAAAGGGCTGACTGTGAACCTTACACTGAAAAACATTTGGTGTCAAATTTACTTTGAAACTATTTTTTACAAAAAAATGTGCAGTACATTTTGCTAATAATTAGAAAAATGTACTTGCTTGAAAGTAAGCTTGAAAATTTGAAGTAGAAAGACTGAAATTGTATTTTCATGTAAAAAATATTCTAATAATTGTTGTTTATACAACTTTAATAAATATGTTTTACAGTGTATTTTTTCCTCAGGAAACCGAAATGTTGTTCATAGCTTTTCCCTTTGAAATTTCATTTCTTTCATTTTCATTTCATAATTCAGTCAGTTATCACTCAGATCATATTCACGTGTAGATTAAGATTGGAACTGATGAGGAGACCTGCTGCAATCACTCATGCAAGAATTATGTGATTTTCTGAACTACATTATATCCTGAGCATCCTTGCTTAAAATGGCCGCTATATTTGATCAAAAATGGAGGGCATATTCCTTTCTGTACTGCCAGTTGTCATGTTGTAGATAACATCTAGTTGCAGAAACAGAGGAGAGCATCAGCTCTTACTCTGCTTTCCTGCATCATATGATATGGCTGTGGTTGTGTGCATGTCAACTCTGTCAACACCAAAGTTAAGAGCCCTGGTTCCTGAGGCCATCCAGCCAACCTAAAGCTGATATTTTCTCTAAACATATCTTCTGGAGTACATTTTCTCTATATTTTTTTATTTCAAGATCACGCCATCACCTCAGGCTAGAGTGAAATGTTCTCTTTGGGATTTCAGCCATTTAACCATGAGCCAGAATCACAAAACCTGGCTGAGGCTACTGGATCACACTCAAGAAAAGTGTCCAGGGTGCACTGCATAAACAGTATTCATATTTACTCAGACATATTGAAGCACAGAGAGGGGAGAGCGGGCTAGTTGTCACACTTTTTACTCCAGTAATTAATTCTCAGGGTGGGTTTATTTTTGAAAGTCAATCAATTTCTGCAGACATAGCCCATAAACTGGACTAAATAAAGTTTAATAATTCCACTGTTATTGTCAGAGGAAAAATTATACAGTTAAATGGAGAAAAACAAAAAACATTCACGTGGGCACATGTTGTCACACCCAATGGGTTAAGTGTCACATTTTTATATATTATTCCATATATATTTATAAAACATGACACCCAACCTGACATGTCCTGACCCTGTCTGCATTATTCCTGTGTCAGGTTTTTGCGTCCACTTGCCCAATAGAAATTACACTATTGGAAACTGTCTCTGGACGCTGTTAGGCCTATATTCAGTCATAATGACTGCGCAGGATGAGGCCTGCGACGTGATGCGACACAAAAAAATCCTCATCAGAAAACTGATGCTAAGTTCAATCGCTGACGCACTCCACGCGCCTGCGTTACTTCTGGCGCGAAAGATAAAAGAATTCGCAGCGGTGGCTTTGTCGTGTGCAGTGTAGAGATTCTGTTGCGGGAGCCCGGTCGGTGTAAAATTCACAAAATCATTTTAATGCAGTGTTTTAACTTTAAGTTTGAAACCAACATACAAAACCACCGATACAGATCTTTTGCAGTTGTAATTTGACTTTTGACTCCAAATCCTGCAATTAATAAGATATAGCTATATGAGGACATTTCCTCCAGTCATCTCAATGGCAAAAATGTAAGAATTCACTTAGCTCGTGTGACAACTTGCCCCGCAGTATATAGGCTAGGCATTAGCTTTTTATTTTTAAATAGGCTATTACACATTCTCGCTAAATTAAACTAGCTGTAGTTTTGAGAATGCATTACCTCTTCTACTTCAACTTTCTACCGTCGCTTAGACTAAAGTTCACCGCACATTTTTCAGGTGGTCCTGTTCTTCTCAGAGGGTCTCTACATTTCACCCATACTTCCAGATCTCCCCAGACATCCTAATCTATGTCATGTTGTTTATTAATTGGCTTACAAAAATGCCACTGCGTCTACGAGCAGCAAGCCGGTCATGTCCTTTTGATTAACTTCTGCTTGGTAATTAACGGGGTCCTTCTTACGATCACTGAAATGAAAGACGAAGACTTTCCTCTCTTATTTACATCTTCACGGCTTAATGTGGGCTATTTGCTGAAGGTTTGCGCAAATTCAGCCTTTTGCAACAAACCTACTTTTTCTGCCCAACACAAATGTCCCTTTTTATAGCCTACCCAAATGTGTAACTGACTTTAAAAGACAGACTTTTCATAAGTTTGCAACAGAATAACAGAATGAGGTTTATGTGTCACAGAAGTAAGCCAGTATTTGATTTTAGTTTTCAGAAGAGTTTGCAGTGCAACAAAATAACTTGTCAGAGGAAGTGATATGATCTCTTCCGTATTCCCAAAGTCTGTTTGCTTGAATTCATCATCGAATGAAACGGTTCTTATGTGGGCTGACCGAAGCAAATGGACTGGATGTTTACACACTTGTCCGTCAGGTTGGCTCCATGCGTCCTTACAGATATCCGAGAGAACTGTTAGTCATCTTGCAGAGCAGCACGAGTAGTTTAAGTGCTCTGTGTTTAGAGATGTACTGCAGAGATTTGAGATGCACGTCAATATCAACACTTTTGATATATTTGATCTCTGGATGTCCAAACTCATGCAGCTCCACAACGTTTTATGGAAGGTGTTTATTATTATTATTATTATTTATTTGTTGTATTTGTTTTGGATCAATTCGGTGGATAGTCTGCAGTTTGCAAAATTATTCCTCAAGCGTTTGAGTTATCAACAAAAAAATATTTTTTAAAAGGATAATTATGATGAACGCTTTAACTTTTCTTCTGGACTTTAAATGTATTTTTAAGAAACGCAGAACAAATTGAACAAAATGCAATAGATATAGCAAATTTCTTAAAATTAATTGTTGGCAGTTACAACTCTACAAAACAAGACTCAGGGATATAAAGTCCATTATAGCGGGTTGATTTATGCTTGTTTTTATTATAGGCGTAAAGTTGAGTGTTTTTGCCATAACAGAAGTAGAAAGGAGTAACAGGTGACTTATTAATTATCATATTAATTAACTTTATTTAAGAAGATTGCACATTTTCTGTAATGTTGCAACTGGATCAGCGTTTGTATATTTTATATTAATGATGCAGTAACCATAAACCAGCTGATTTATTTTGTCTAGTATATTTTATAAATATTAGTGTTTTCTAAAATAAAATAAATGCGATGTTTGCAATTAAACTACTTGTAATTATCTGTGACAGGTTTAAGGTTACGTAAGATATAATCGAAAGCTTCCTTTTGAATTAAAATAGCTACAAATACAAATATCATAACTTTAACGTTGCCTTGTTGCATAAAATAATGACATTGGTTTGTATTAAATACGAATTTGTACATTAATCTATAAGCATAAGAATATAGAAGGATATAGAATATAGGAATACATATTAATAGTAGCCTATAATTTTTTTTCCCTGTCTAATATTATTCAATCTCAATCAGCGGCAGTTTACTATTTTTTGCTGTTGTTTTAGGCCATGTGATTGTTATAAATCCAATCACAATTATTTATTTTTCCTCGTATTTATTACAATTGTGCTTATACATTGCATATACCTCGATAATAAAACAAAAACGTATAGTAATATGCGAATTATATGTTGTCCATCTAACTAAAAACCATAAAGCAATTCAGCTGTTGCATATATGATTTAAAGTCATATTCCTACGTGGCCTAAATTCAAAACTTAATTTTGTCATCGATGTAGCATGATATATCATAATCGGATTCATTCAGGGGATTTTTAAGCCAATGTGCGTTCACCAGGTTGATCCCTGCTTTGATTGAGTTCTGACAGCGTTACGCGTAAAATGTTCCTGGATCAAAATCCATCAAATCTAGATTCAGTAGACAACTTTGGTGATTTCAAGTTAGGCCTATAAGTGCTCAGCCAGTCACATTTACTCGATTTAATCACATTCTCCTGTCTCTCATAACAATTTAGTTTTATTAAGAGAAAATGTTTAGGATGTAAAGGGTTCATTGGCATGAGCCGCACGTGATATATTTCTGGGCGTATTGAATCAGACCGCTGTCTCTCTCTCTCAGTTCACGGGTCTTTGTTTCTGATCCTCTAAATCCCACCCACTTGAAATGAAGAGGTGGAAAAAAATCGTCAGCTCTCTCGCTTATACACTAACGTGTGCCCTGTTAATAGCATCCTGGTTCACTGTTTGCGCTCTGGTGCTCGGGACGGGACGGGGTGATGGAGACTGAGCGTTGTCTGTCTTTCTCCTCGCCTTCAAACAGGATCACGCCAGCGAATTCACCGGGTTTGGAGCATAATTCCGGCGCGTTCTTTCAGTGTGACGACCTCCAGAAGTCTCCGCATCTTCTTCTAGCGCATCGACATGAGTTTTTTATGGGACGCTACACTGACGGCGGCACCGCGGATTTTACGCACGGCGTCAGCGCTACAACTCCCCGCGCCTCGCCTGGAAAGCATACGAAGTATTTGGAGAGTATGAACCAGGACCAAAAACCTTCGATCACTGAGAAGAACTCATCCTTTTATGAGACTAATTCTGATGGTAAGTGAAGTAGTTGAATGTCGGCGAGGAAAACGTCCAAACGTCTGGACAGTAAACGATGGGCCACAAGTCGTAATGACAACAATAGCCCAATAATGGCATAATAATAATAATTCTCAAAAACCGTTCACACAAATTTGTAAATAGGCTACTCCACCCGAGAGACCCCAAACAACTATAGCTATGTAGGAATGTGACTAAAAATCATTCCTATTTTTCATTTGCGCATAAGTTCTTAAAACGTATAGATCATGGTAACTGGAAATGTAAACATCATTACATTTGCACTTACAATTATGTCACAGCAAGAAAGGTGGTATTTCTATGCGGATTAAAGGTGGATTGAGCCAATTTAAATAATGTATTAATTTATTAAATATTCGGTTAATCAGTATTTCGTTCGCTCTGGAATCCCGCTTGTGAAACACTTTTGAAACGTCCTATACCTATGAACTTTTTTCATTTCTCCAAAGAACCAAATATAGGCTATATCAAAAACAAAAAGTGGATCCCATTGCAAAAAACAAACAATTATAATACAAAAATCCACATTCAGGCACAGCAAAGTAAAAAAAAAAAGAAGAAAAGAGAGAGATTTTTCGAAGAACATTTCAGACGGCGCTTCTGAACACTTCAGTAGGTCATATGGATCTTTGGAGAAATTAAATAATATTCACGATGTTAAAGTGAGATAAGTGTATTCGTTGTTCAAATATGTTTTCTAAATAACCACAAAATAAAACGTTATTTTATTACATATTTTATTTACACTTTAGCTACTTAAAGTGGTTTTGTTAGGCTACGAAAAAACATCTAACAAGATTTTGGTATAATTGATCTCAAATAGCTTAGCTAATAGTTTGATGTTTATACCATTTTGGTTTTAAATTATTAACTTTAAATGAGTTATTATAATGAGTTATAAATAAGTCATATAGTTTTAACCAAGCAAGTCAATTAAGAAAGGGTTCTTTCAATAACAGCCTGTTTTGAAAGTTATTAGTAGGGTATTGTTTTATAATAGCTATAATAGTCTTTTAGTAATTTTAGGCCTGTTCACAATATCCATACCACATTTCGTCCTCACTTTCCCATATTATGATTTAAAAACGCATTTATATAGTTCTAACCTAATAATAATTATTTTTGAGGTTCAGAGCCTTTTGAACTGTTGTGATTTAACGTTTTCTTTCCTCATACAGCTGGAACAATTTATTTCAACCGCAAGTCGTAATTTATATTGCAGGCCTAATCATAAAATATTACGATGTGTGTAGGCCTAATGCTCAGAAACATTATCGTCAGATAGAGCAACAGCATTCACATCTATCGCGGCGCTGAGGCCTGTTATGGCCATTCTTCTTTACGTTCACGTGCCTTATTCAGTCACACATTCTAAATACGAACATTCATCTTGGATTCTATATTCGTTTGATTTATAAACGATGATGTCTATATGTAGCAAATCAACAAGCAATTTACATTTCCAAAATAACATTTATTTTAATATCACGAGACGTGTTGAGCCAGTATGTTCTGCAACCTTTTAATTGGGGAGCTCACCTTTTGGGGCTTATAGAGGTGTGTCAAACAAACATAGCCTGGATTTGATTGGTGGTAACGAACTAGCGTCGAAGACAACACTTTAATAATAAGAGGCCTGTTTTGTGTTTTAGTGTTACTTACTGCTATAAGGTAATTTCTGTCATATGTGCAGGGGTTACAGCGTCGGACTTGTCATTGCACTTATACATTGTAGCCTACTTTTTGTCAGTTTTGTCATGTTTACAATCATTTTGAAACTTTATCTTTATAAGCCTATAATTATAGTTCATTCGAAGGTCAATTGAGATATTTTGGGAGATATTTTACTCAAATAAAATGAAAATAGTAAAGTGTTGTTCTTCAGTGTTCTTTCTATGATAAGAAAGGTTAAAGAGTACAGTACACTATGTTCCTAAAATCATTTCGTTTTTTTTTTATTCTTGTAGACTATTTGAAGAGATCAAATATAATAATGCCATCACTTTAACGTTATAGAGCTCTAGTAAATGGGTTCCTCTGTTTTGGTGAAAATTAAATTAGGAAAACCATAATTCATTTCTGCCACTTAATCACTAAGCAAAGACAGACATTGAGCTTTAAAGCAAACTACCTGGGGATTTTTACGACCCAAGATGTTTTTAATATCTACAGAAACATCTAAAGTTATAATTTCACTCTGCTTCAGATAGACTACAGTGGAGTTATTGTGAGGAAACCAAATAGCACTATTATTTGCAAACAATATAAGCCAGTTCTAGATGTGCGTATTCAAAACTATATAAATATAATAACTGTTTTTTTATGTCTCAAGAACATAAAACAATACTTTGACTCTTGTACGCATTTTAATTTATTAAAGCAATTTGCATTTTATTTATAAATTTGCAAGTTATTGACCTAGAGGATCATGGTTTTAAAACAATACTCAAGTGACATACTCAAGCAGAAATCTCAATAAGATTTGAAAAAGAGAATCCAACTATTAACACACTGAGACATGTGTTTTACTTTCATTTCCATGAAAATTTGGCATATGATTATTTGATTACAATTACAAATTGCAACACAGAACAGACATAAAACGTTTCTATTTTAGATAAAAGAACTCATGAATGAAAAAACACCCTCTTGTAAAGGACTAGTTTATTCCTATTAAAATAGCTCTTCCCATCCTTTATATTCCCCTGAGAAAAGCAAACACGTCCTGTTTGAATGATGTTTATTATTATAGTGATGATAGCAGACCTTTTTTGAGTCAAAATTCCTTCACTTCTTACAACCTTTTGTCATATCATAATAGCTGTTGATTTTGTATTGATATGCATTTTATTGTACTATTCAAGCAAGTATTTATGCTTGCAAAAAATGATTTTTGACTCAAGCCATTCAATCTCAAGTTCCAAGCTTAATCAAAACAGTAAGCTCTGCTGACAGTGTTATTATCCTTTATAAAGTTCGTGGGATACTCAAAAATGGACTGAATATTTGAAAGAGAAAATGTTGTAATGTTGGTTTAATGGTCTACTATTTAATATAAACAGCAAAAAATATTTTAGTTTTATGTGCCTGTTGCACACCATTATTTGAGGACAGTCAGGGAGGGCATTACATTTTACTGGTAATGAACAAAATAGCTTATACGGTTTAGAGTAACAAACAGTGATTGCTATGAATCAAATAAAAAAATTACAGATAAAAAATATGCCATTAACAGCAGTTTAGAAGACAAGAAAATCACCGTACTTAAACCGAAAATTATGTTTAATTAGTCTGGGCACAGTATTTATATTTGCTTATTAGAAACTAAATTGCATTATGTCTTGTTGTCAGCAGGAGATAAGACCGTACCCAAGACCCTTGGATATCCCGCTCTAGACTCAGCGTGTTGTGGAAAACTGAAAGAGCCGTCCCACGGCTTGGCTGGAGACTCCATCGCTGACTCCATCGACCTGTCAGGCAAGAACAAGAAGCGGAGAAACCGGACAACTTTCAGCACCTTTCAGCTGGAGGAGCTGGAGAAGGTCTTTCTGAAGACACATTACCCAGATGTGTATGCACGGGAACAGCTGGCATTGAGGACGGAGCTCACGGAGGCAAGAGTGCAGGTGTGTTAGACTCCACCTCCTGGGACAGGCTGTTATTATAAGATTAAATATAGAAATTGGTATTATTCAAATAATTGTCATTCAAAAAATCTTATTTTTCTATTATTCTATTAGTCTATTATTCTCACAAAGGCTACATTTATTTGATGAAAAATACAGTAAAAATTGTAATATTATGAAATATGTTTGCATTGAAATTAACTTTTTCTATTTCAATATATTGTAAAATGTAATTTATTCCTGTGATTGCAAAGCTGAATTGTAATAATATTTGGTGCTCAAAGATATTTCTTGTTAAAAACTGTTTTGTTACTTAATATTTTTGTGGAAATTTGATGGAAAAAGACGTTCAAAATAACCTTTATTTGAAATATATATTTTTGTAACATTGTAACAGTCCTTACAGTCAGTTTTGATCAATTTAATACTTTAATTTGCTGGGTGAGAAGTATTAATTTCTTTAAAACAAACGTAGTGTAATTGAGAATATGGATAACATATCTGATTAATAGATAACTGGTTTCAAATGTGACAGGATACACAATTTCTTGCACAGATTTAATTGCTTTCAGCACTATTAACGTTGTTCATCTATTAAATACATGGAATTCATTGAGAGGCAGAGTGTTCCATTTTGCCTATATTTATATCACTCAATAATTAAGTTCAATATGGATATTCTTTCTCCAGGTGTGGTTCCAAAACAGACGGGCCAAATGGAGAAAAAGAGAGCGTTACGGGAAGATGCAAGAGGTGCGAAACCACTTTGCTGCTACATATGATATCTCCCTTCTCCCTCGCTCCGACTCATACCAGGTACACACGTAAATACACAAACACAGAACACGAAGAGAGCATAAGACAGAGCTTGAGAACAAAAATGTAGCTTTTGTCTACGATTTCATCACACACAGGGGAGTTGCTTTGGTTTGGCTGGAGACATAGTGGACATTATAATGATTTATATTTGTTACACAGATGCAAAATAACCTATGGCCAAGCAGTGCGGGAACGGGAGGCGCCGGCGGAGCGGCCAGTGGTTGTGTTCTGGGAGCAGAAAACATGGCGTCGACCTGTATGACCCCTTACCACCATCCTCACAGCAACCTACCCGGGCTTATGGGTATGTCTGCATCTCCAAGCCATCATCATCATCACCATCATCACCCACCCCATCACCCTAGCATTAACGGGATATACTCACTCCATGGCTTCCCAGGAAGCCTGGGGGCCCATTCCTTTGAGCCCGGACCAGAGTCTGAATACAAGCCCTCAGGCCTGGTGGCCCTGCGCATGAAAACCAAAGACCCCGGGAGCCTGTTATCCTGGCCGACATGACCGCGCAGCTGCAACAGCGATTGTGATGATATCGCTGAGCCAACAAACGGTCAGCATGCCTGCACACACTGGCATGTTAGTGCTACTCACAAACACACAACTGAAAGACAATTTTTTAGCTCAATGTACACATCTCTTTTTTGCAGGCTTCCAGATGTTTTCACTGCAAAGATTCATTTGATGCCTGTTTGTTTGTCTCGATCTGTTTCCCTATGGAAGCATCTCATTTGTTGGTGTGTTTGTTGAAATTCTATGAGCCATAATGGGCTTTGCACACAACTGGCCATAATAAAAAATTATTCCTGGTATACTTAAACTGTACAAATTATGTAATGATAATTACCAAAGAGGATGCGAAACATGTTTATTTAAGTATGTTAATGTTAATCTCATAGTTTCAGTGTATGCAGTGGTTTAGCCCCATTATATATGTGTAGTCTCAGTCAATAAATAATTACATTTTCCGACTTGTGCATTTAAATACATCACCACTAAAAACAGCTAATAAATGTGTGCTTCTGGTAAACCATGGCAGGAATGAAGTATCACTACTTCATAGATTGCTTTTTGTGTTGCTGATTGCTTATGGATTACTTATTTTAATTGGGGATGTGTGGTATTTTGGAATCATATTGGCTGACAACAGTTAGCTTTTTTATTTAAAGGTTTTAGTGTGTATTAAATATCAACTTGTACAAGCTCCTTTCTCAACTTGTTAAATTTAGATTAACTTAGCCATTATCTAACACTCACTTAAAGTTACCTTTTTAAAAACATTGAATAACTTTATAAACACTGTTAAATGACATTTTTTAGAATGCCCAGACACTTTGTGCATTTAAAATAATTCATTTGAGTATTTATTGTTTTATTTGTCATTTATTTAGATAGAATTGTACATAATTTGAATGCATCATCCTTGAAAATATGTTTGGTATTCTACAATAATTTAAATATTCATGCATCCCTAATTCTAGAATAACATCTGGAATCTGTGGTTTTACTTTAACACAGATGCAGGCTCAGGCAACTTTGGGATCCATATGAACATCTCATAAAATTCTAATGCAACAAAAAAAAATTGTGTGTTGATTTCTTAAGGCTAGTATAATAAAAAAAAAGTAAGGTGAAATGCTTTTTTTTAACTTGAGAGAGAGCATGGCTGTCTAATGTGTAATTATAAATGTATTTTTTGTTATGGGCTGGCTGTAAAATGTCACCAGATATATCAGCAGCATGTGACAGCCCTGCTAACACAAAACCAACTAAGTGACCACAAACCCCTCACTCTCAGACTGAAGACGGATTCCAAGGTTTTTCCTTTGTCATCAACCTTAGTTCTGGGGTCTGACAGCTGGACAAAACCACAAAGCCTAATGAATTATGAATCAACTTGTTCTGCTACTGTTTAATTGAAGAAAAAAATAACGTGAAAAGCAATGCCGACCCCAAGTTTCTGAAGCTGGTTATGTGGTCGATGTATCGCATACAAAAAAGTTTTTTTATAACATTTTTGCATGGTTTGAAATGCACATGGGATTCAATAACTCATCAAACTAGTTGAATTCAAATTCTGCCTGCTGAAAACCTAATTTTGAACATTCAATTCCTGTAACATTAACTTTTAATGACACATATGTCCCCCATAGAAACAGGGCTTCTAAAGAACAACAAGCATTTTAAATTCTGTTTCAGAGACAACTCAATGTCAGTATACAGTTGATCATGTTTGATGTGTTTTTGGAATCCCAATCCTGTGGGAAATAGCTGAAGTTAAAGTGTTCTGTTGAAGTGCCAAACAGCCTTGAGGAGGGCTGTTCTGTGACCCAGCCATGGGACCGGTGTGGGTTATTCAGCTCCATCTGGGTTTAATGACTGCATGCCAATCCTGCCAGACACTCTTTCAGGGGGATTCACTTAATTTAGATGACACATAAGACGAAATTGCTCGAGATGAAAAAAGCTGCAGTGACAGGATTTTCAAAGCTTCTCTCATTTTCATAATTCTCAAAATGGGAACAGATTGACAGTCGCTTTGGGGCAAGCATTTCCTGCTGCTTCTTTCCTTTGTGCATTGAGAATGACAGAAACGCTGGATCACATTAAGTGCCAGTTTAGAAGACGGGGCGTTTTTTGGGGGAGAGTTGACATGTGGTTCCAATAGAGGATAGAAAGGGAGGCTGACAGAAACTCTCTCCACACCAACAGCTTCGAATTCCAGCCTGATCTTTCAAGAAAGTGGAGCCAGCTACATGCAAACTGATTAAATCCCAGATTAAAGGATGCGATAAAGAACAGTTCAGGAATACAAGAGAGCGTTACTAAATAGTGAACTACAATGAAACAGGCGGGATGAAAAATGTACAAAGAGAGTGTAGTGTGCTAAATGTTGTAGGCTGTACAAGGACAGACACACAAGATAAGTACAGGGAATTAAAACAAATCTAAGATAAACATAAACAATGAAATCTTTAAAACTTTAGGTTGAGATATGTGAAAAAATATTGACTCGTTGTAGGCCTGCAGCAGGATAATTAGATAGTTTGAATGGCATTTGGCAGTAAATAAACTATACTTGAATAAATTAATGAATGCTGCATTTATATAGTGCTTTATTGTGTATTGTTGTACACCCAAAGAGCTTTACAATCATGTGGGGGTCTCTCCTCGACCACCACCAGTGTGCAGCATCCACTTGGATGATGCGACGGCTGCCACAGGACAGGCGCCAGTGCGCTCACCACACACCAACTACAGGTGGAGAGGAGAGAGAGTCAATCAAGTGGATAAATTAAATAAAAATGTACATACAATTTAATAAATAAAAATTACATAATGTGCTAGCTTTTGCATTTCTGTCTTTAACCTTTATTTGAATTAGACATAATTATTTGTATCGAAATAACTTATTTTCCTTGCATATAACTTTGTTTGCTATCTGCTGACCAAACAAGTAACAATTGTGAAGCTTAACCACTTTTTGCATGGACTTCCAGACCAGATTAAAGCATCTGTTTGTTGTCTTAAATATACATATATTTTTTTAGTACTATTTAACTGTGTCCTTTAACATAACATTTGTATTATCTTTTCGCAGATAAAAATATATTGCGACTGTTCTGTAAATTAGTATTATTTAACATGCATTCATTTTTAAAGGGTTGAACCTCGCTGACAATGCTAAATCAACACTGAACCGACATGGTAAAAAAGCTGTTCTTCATGTTTATAGTGGAACAGGCAAACGTCACCATCTGTTGGACATAAAGTGAACTTCGAGATTTGTTCTTTTTTATTTATTTGACCACTTACAATTTATAAAGATTATACATTCTTAATTTAAATTAAATGTATGGTGAAATTCACAGTCTTTAGCATGAACTAAAAGCATCAACACTTTTTAATTAAAACTATTATATATTTTCTTCCTGAATGATTTGTGGATTTATCATGTTGACAAAAAATTTCGAATAAAGCGCAGAAGCAGATATAATATTTTCAGTGCATGTCCTCACACTTAAGAGAAGTTAGTTAAATGTCACCTCTATTGTGTCTATGGTAAATATTTGGCGTTTGAAGCTAAAATGGTGTACACCGAGACTGGGCGCTGTACGGGAAGAGTCTTGATTGACAGACAGAGTGACCAATGGCATTGACGTTTCTCAGAGATTCAAACCAATCAAAGTCGATGGGCGGGTCGTGTTTTAGTCTTGACAAGATGGCGCATGCGGTTGTTTTGCCGCAGGGACACTGAACAAATCATACAGTTTCTGGTGTAAATTCGTCGACATTGCGGTAGCATAACAGTTAAAAAGTGTTTGTTAGGCGCGCAAAGCCAGAGGACATCTAACATGAAAGGGAAAGAGCGGTCGCCGGTGAAAAAGCGTTCAAGGGCCTTGGATGATATACGAGACAGGGGAGGAAGCCATCCGACCAGTAAGAAAATGGGGGTTATCTCGATCACTGGCGGTGGAAGCAACAACGGCAATAGTTCGTCTAAAACCGAAGGGGCTTCTGCACGCCGGCTAATCGGAGATAAAAGAGACGGACGGGATTTTGACGGACATGTCTCCAGTCGGACTGGAAATAGCCACGGTTACACCAGCCCCGTTGCAAGCTCGAGCGGCAAGAATCACGCCTCGAGCCTGTCCTTAGAGGCGGCCGCGCGCACCAACTCGCGCGGAGAGTCGCGCGCCCCGCTTCCCACGAACGAAAGTGAGTACAAAACTTTAAAAATCAGCGAGCTCGGCTCCCAGCTGAGCGACGAGGAAATCGAGGACGGCCTCTTTCACGAATTCAAAAAATTTGGCGACGTGAGCGTTAAAATCAGCCGAGTCAACGATGAGAGAATCGCATTCGTCAACTTTAGGAGACCGGATGATGCCAGAGCGGCGAAGCACGCGCGAGGCCGGCTGGTGCTCTACGACCGTCCTTTAAAAATTGAGGCGGTCTACTTGAATAGGAGGAGAAGTCGATCTCCTGTAGATAAGGAACATTTCTCTGTCGTAGCAGGCCACAGACATTTGCATACACAGAGGCCGCTCTCTCCAACCGGTCTGGGTTACAGAGACTACCGGTTACAGCAGTTAGCGCTGGGTCGGCTTCCTCCTCCCCCACCCCCGCCGTTACCGAGAGAGCTTGAAAGAGAAAGAGAGTTCGCCTTTTATGAAGCCAGGGCGCGGCCTGCGTACATCGCGGAGCGGGCCGCTCCTTTCCGCGAGGAGGACTTTATCTCACCCGAGGACGATCAGAGAGCCAATCGCACACTTTTTCTGGGTAATTTGGATATTACTGTGACTGAAAATGATTTGAGGAGAGCTTTTGAACGATTTGGGACCATCACAGAGGTGGATATTAAAAGACCCTCTCGGGGCCAGAGCAGCACATATGGCTTTCTTAAATATGAAAACTTGGACATGGCCCATAGAGCAAAAATTAGCATGTCTGGGAAAGTTGTGGGCCGAAACCCCATAAAAATTGGCTATGGCAAAGCCACCCCCACCACACGCCTGTGGGTGGGCGGTCTTGGACCTTGGGTGCCTCTGACTGCGCTAGCCAGGGAGTTTGACCGCTTCGGCACTATCAGGACTATAGACTACAGAAAAGGGGACACCTGGGCTTATATTCAGTATGAAAGCCTGGATGCTGCTCAGGCGGCCTGCACACACATGCGTGGATTTCCTCTCGGCGGTCCAGACAGGAGGCTGAGGGTGGACTTTGCTGACACTGAACACCGCTACCAGCAGCAGTTCTTGCAGCCCCTCCCTTTGCAACACTATGAAATTGTGGCTGAGTCTTTTGTCCATCGCGCCACCCCTGAGGCCATCAGGGTCCGAGAACGGACTCCCCCACCACTGCACTTCAGAGAACGAGAACTGTATGCTGGGGCTGAATGGCCTGTGCCTGCCATCCGTGAACGTGTACGAACTCCTGCCTTCGAGCCCCTCGAACACTTGGAGCGCGAGCGACGGCGAGAGGCGTGGTCACTGGAGAGGGAGCTGCCGGGCAGGGATGCTGCACGCAAGCGGCGGCTCATGGTGGACGGGAGACATCTGGAGTGTTCACCTGACAGCAGCAGCGAGTGGGCGGCCCGTCGTCGCAGGCCGCCATCCCTCGAGGGCAGCCCAGGAGGGAGCAGTCGGGATGGACGATTCAGCGACTCCGAGCGGCCAGCGAGAGCAGACCGGGTGTCCCCTGCACGAGAGCGCCGCAGCAGCCTGGACCGAGGCCCTGGTGAAAAGCGCATCAAAGGCAGCAGCAGCCTCTTGGAGTCCAGTGTTGGTGTGAGTCCTGCGGAGAGAAAGCGCAAAGCGGGCGATTCGGCCAAAGGTGCCTCCAAAAGAGACCGATCTGAGAGCAGCTCCAAAAGCAGCCAGGTTTCAAAGCAGGACGCAGGGGGCAAGCTGAGCATGGCCTGGAATGGCATGCTGCTCCTAAAAAACAGTAACTTCCCAGCCTGCATGCACCTCCTGGAGGGGGACCTGAGCGTCGCCAGCAGTCTCCTCATCGACGGCAGCAAGAGCGGTAAAGTCACACAGCTGCGCATCACACAACGCCTTCGCCTCGACCAGCCCAAGATCGACGAAGTGTCTCGGCGCATCAAAGTCGCAGGCCCAGGCGGGTATGCGGTTCTACTGGCGGTTCCGGGCAGCTCAGAGGAGGCATCATCTTCGGACCCAGCAGCATCGACGCAGAGGCCCCTGCGCAACTTGGTTTCATACCTGAAGCAAAAGCAGGCCGCCGGGGTCATCAGTTTACCCGTCGGGGGCAGTAGAGATAAGGACAACACTGGGGTCCTGCATGCATTTCCACCATGTGATTTCTCTCAGCAGTTCTTAGATTCTTCTGCGAAAGCTCTTGCCAAAACGGAAGAGGACTTCCTGGTCATGATCATTGTGCGAGGAGCATCTTAACAATCATAATACACACAAAAGAGTTGTTAAATGCAACCTTCTCTAAATGTCTCTTGATTGCATGCTCTTTAAAGCAGAAGTGGTAATAGAGTAAAGGGCAAATGTTATTACCTGCTCTGCCAAACATGTACAAAAAAAGAGAGAGAAAAAGGCCCATTCTTACAGCAAAGTTTAGCTCTATAGCAATATATATTTTTTTTCATTTGCAATTTATTCAGAGGTCTAGTTTGTGATAAATTGTACCCTGCATAAAAGAATGAATGATATTGGGAATATTAAAATAGGAATTGAATTTGCTATTGGTCATTAAACGCTGTCTAGTTCCAACACTTCCTATCAACATGTATTTGAGTCAGATTCCAGACAGACATCCCTGTACAAAATCCTTTTTGTGAATGTTCATTTCGTTCATGTTCATGATTATCAATTAATCTGATTTAATGGGATCCTGGTTTATGTGTTTATGTCTTGGTGCTTTGAACAATCGTTCAGTAATGGGGAGGTGATGTAGGTATATAGTCCTGTAGGCCACTAAAACAGGCAGAATATTTTGCTCCGTGAACTGCATGTTGATACTAGTGTTGTACAGTAAGCCGTTGCAGAAGTTTAATATATGTAGCCAAAAATGTCATCAGTGTTATATCGATTGATACAGGCTGGGTTCTTAACACCCCTTTATCACATAAAAAATAGTATTTTGATTATAAAAGTAGATCTTTCTAAGCCCTCCTTAGACCAAAGCATAACATCAAGCATTCAGTTTGTTTAAAAAAGGAAAAAGGTGTTCTGACATACTGTTTTCATATTTTTGGTTACATTTGAAAGGTTTTGAACGAATCATAATTCTGTTTTCAAAGTGGGATACAGTGAAATGTCTCTGTTTAAATTATAATGGGTCTCAGATAATTAATTATCCCCCCCCACCCATAGGACTGTCATAATTTCCCAGGTAAAATCTATTTACAGTGATATTGTTAATAATGGTATTCTTATGAAGGTCTCTTTATAAAGTTAAAGAAAAAAGGTGCATTTGCTACAAAAAACAGACTTTTCCATTCATCAATGTAAAGTGTATGTGCCCTATAATGTGATATTGTCATAATCACCTGTAAATTGCTAGATATGCCATGTGGATAGCACTAAGAAATTAGGGTGTATAACAAATGTAAAAAATCAAGCCCACATATTTGTAAAAAATAGACTTGATGCCCTAATATTTTTGTTCTGTGCAACTGTAAGACAGCCCTACATTTTATTTCATTGACATACCTTTAGTTGACAATAGAGACGTACATTTAAGAATGTTTTTAGTTTGAAATATTACACAATGTTGTGGTTCTTAGGTGTCATTGTTTGAATGGTTTTAAAATGGCAGTCTTCACTTTTCTCTAAAATCCTGAAGAAGTAGAAATTTGTGTTCTTAGTGTGTTTAGCTAACTGCAGTGTACTGATCTGATGCATAACTAACATCTTTTCATGTATGACTTTTCTGTTCACACTAAATTGTGTTTTAAAAGTTGATTGCTTGGTGATTTCACAACATAACAGCTGTTTGTGTACATGAATAAATGGACATACTGTACGTTCAGTCCCGGCCACACCTGACAGGAAATGGACCGTTTCACAAGTGGACTTCACATGGCTGGAAGCAGAAATGATTGTTTGAGATGATTCAGGAGCCCTTTGGATGCACAAGGGCAAGAGCTTTCCATTTAGTGTTAGTGTACTCTCACTGAGAGCATCTTCCTGCTTGTGTAATTGTTTTTTTGTGCTTACAGTTCCCGTATTTAAACGGAAATAATGACACTCTTGATTTGTGCTGTGTTTACCTAATTTCTTGATTGGGGAGAAAGAGGAAGCGGTCACTCAATCCTTGTGGCTGTTTGTACACACACAAAAAGTGCACTGGCCCCTCATTTGATTATATCACGCTATCAATAAATTGTTTCATTTGAGGGAGAAAATGTTTATTCGTTGGAAATCAATTGAAGAACGCCTGCCGCTGCTTTTTTCGGTTGTGTTTCGGGAGGAATTGTTGCTTGTTTCTGCTCAGGAAAGAGAAATTCTCCTCCGGGATCAGTCATGGCAGTGAGCGAAGGGCGAGAGAGGCTCGATGTTGTTGTTGATCTATGTTTGCCACCCTTGTGTCCTGGAGTTTCTCCACATGCTAAGTAACCCGAGGGCGCTGCTGCTCTCCCCAACTCTCAAACAGATCAGGGAGAAGCTTTGAGAATGAGTGGAGACATGATGTTTGCGCAGACCTTCACCTAAACTGAAATCTTTCGATTCTCCCAGGCTGGCGGCTGCTTCCTGTAGGTCTCCTTCATCTGGAAGTATCCAGGCTTGCTGTAACTGGTACGGCCGTACTATGCATTGCCAGCATGAACCTCAAATCAGTGATTTCCAATTCAGAGGAGCAGGCGTTTGTGTTTCCCATCCTTTGATTTCGTCTGATATGATTTTGTTTTGCTACATTGAAAATCAGTGAAGGAAGAGGATTTAGAAAAGCCAAATGTGTTTTAGCCTTCGAAATTGTGTCAGACTCAAATCGAGTTTTGATAGTTTTGTTTTCTTAAACATTTATTTTCCAAAAGAAAAACCGATGATCGGTGCATGGTAAATTGAGCCTTCGTTGTGAGGAACCCCTGAAAGAAAACATGCTGCCCGTGTGAACTCCACCCAGAGTTAACCTGGAGTTTGCTTGCAAGGAGCCTCGTCAGGAGGAAGAAAATGAACTTCCCTTAGTAAGATGTCCGGTCAGCTGCATCATCACTTCACCAGCAGCTCGTTCAGGCGTCTGGTGTGAGGATCCAGACCAGTCCTCTGGTGTGGGTGGTGGTGAGTAGGGAGTATTTGCTTTATACCAGGTCTTTAGACTTTAGAAGTCTGCCTGGGGCAGGTAAGTGTCAGTTGAGCAAATACAATAGAGCATTGCCATTGGTTGTAACTCTGACATCTTGGCCTGTAGTTTCCAAAGTCACATTTATTTGTTTCTTCTGGGGTAAAAAAAGAAAATAAAAATTCAAAAATATATGAAATATGTAATTAATTAACTATTAAATAGGAGATTATTATGCATATGATTTTACACAAAAAAAATAGTCAACAATGATAAAAATGTTAAAACACAAGTTCACCTAAAAGTTACCGTTATATCATTTATGCACTCTCGTGTTGTTCTAAACTGTTATGAATATCTTCTGTGGAACAAACAAGATATTTTGAAAAATGATATATATATTTTCTATATATGTTGTGTGTGTGTGTGTGTTTTACTGAGTGGGCAAATGTAGTTGAAACATTCTTCAAAATATTTTGTTCCACAGAGGAGAGTCATATATGATTGGAATGACTTGAGGGTTAGCAAATGACACAATTCGATTTTTGGGGGGTAAACTATTTCTATTAGTTGATTATTACATTTGCTGTATTTTTAAATGTAGGTCAACTAATAGCTTACCTGTTATTCACAGATGCAAAAGTAATTGTTAGTATCCCTCAAATCGTTCAACAGTCCGCTTCATTCAGATCATTCAAACCCTTCTAATGACGGTAAACAACCCCAAAACACTCATTTAAAGCTATAAAATAATTAAAAGAAGTTTTTAAAATGAGGTCATGGATGTTCTTTCATTTTAATTCTGGCTATAAAATATAGTAAATAGCTTTAACTAGATCTAAAACAAACGTATAATTTACAACATTTAACATAACCTCACACTTCCTTTTAGCCTGTAATGCCATAGAGCTCTTAATTCCAATTAAAGCTTCACTACATTTACTTTTACTCAGCCTTATAATCCTAACAGTTAATTTGCTTAAGAGTTCTAGTGTTAATTTGAATTGTAACTTTGTAACAAGCTGTATTGTGATGATTTCTTAAAACAGGAACATAATTAAGACTTTCAATGTTAGGGTTTCACAGGTTCCTACTGAATTTTCTTAGCATTACGTTTTGTTCTTATGATAGAAAGAAGCGATACATTTATTAGATGACTATAGAAAATCATGGAACTGATCATTTAGCTCTGCACTAAACCTCAGTGATTATAGACCGGCTGAACTGAGGGCTTATTGTGGGAGGTTGTGTTGAATTTCTTGGGTGTCCAAGAGATAGTTGATTACATAAGGTTGTTTTCCCTTTTTTTATCTCCTTTTCCCTCCATAGGATTGTTATACTTTACACTGATAGTGTTCATACTGGTATACTGTGAAGGTCACTTTATAAAGATATAGACAAACAAGAATTTTCTATATAAACATAGATTTCTGCTCAAAAATACGAATAGAATTTACATTTAGAAACATTAACATTTATAAAAAAAACAATTCTATGGTCTATTCAAATGTCACATTACAGTTAAAGAAACATTGTTTTTTATTTCATATTTAGTGTATTTCTGTTGGTGTGTCTCATTTGAAGGCTGCATTTATCATTCACATATGTCATTGAAAATGCCTCATTTAGAAAAGTAACCATTACATTCCAAGTTAAGAGAAATAATTTATGCCTCACATGGAATAACAGTTGATTTTATAATTACTTTTCTGAAATGAGACATTGTTGAAGACTAAGGTGGCTGACAAATGCGACCTCATGAGGGCGCAACCCTTATAATGTGACAGCTTTCATTAGCACCACAGATGTGGCACATAGTTTGAACCGACTAACATTCAAATCCACTTGCATTAGTGAATATAACTGAAACAGTTGTGATAATTCATTTTCAGTTACACATGGCAGAGTGATGATGATGATAATCAGTCCATGGCACTCCGCTGTAGTCTCTAATGTTTTCTCTTCACCACAGTTCTGACTGACTGGCTTGTCTTCTGAGGCTATGGAATCGGCCTGGTAACTTGGTAACCGGTAACACTCAAGTCCCTCCTCTGGCCTCATTTACATAATCTCTTTGTGTAGTCCAGGCACTGTTCCCTTCCCATTTTTCCAAGTAATGAAAAGAGCATATTAAGCCTGACAGTCCAAAACATTAACTCATTGTTCCTGGTTGTAGCTTAGTTCTCTGCATAAGCTACCACATGATGACTATAAGCTATTTCAGGCCTCACAATAGGCTTTCTACACTCCGATCTTACTAGGAATGATCTTTCTACTATGAATGTTGATTGGAAGCTCAAGGAAAATGCACAAACTGAATGCAGTCAGATTTTTCTCTATAGAGTTAACTCTGAACTGTTATACCTTATAGAGGTATCTATAGATTGTTTAAACTCAAAAATATGTTTACAACTGTCAGCCATTAATGTTATAGGTGACCTATCTGCTATCTTTCATCACCAAGGGCCACTATTGTGAGAATATTTGCTGACATTTTTTAACCAATGTCCTGATCTGAATCTGTTTCAGGTGGACAGATGAGAGTATCTGCTGAGTAATGAATCTTCGGATGAAACCAGGACGGTTTGTTATTGATTAGAAGACTTTGTTTCTTACAGCTGAACAAACATATTGCATTTAATATGTATTTGAGATTTTCTACACATTATTATGTGCTGTTTTTGGTGTCCGCAGAACATCATGGTTCATTGTAGGTTTCTATTCATCAGTGATTAAACATGAAAACAGTGCATCTCATCTCGGCTCACATTTCTGTAAGTACCAGCTCAATTTTGTAAGTGAAGCATTTTTGCAAGTAATTTTGTTAAGAATCAAGTTGGTTTATATTAATACTAATAGATGCCTATGATTTATTGTAATACAATATATATTTTTGTATTTAATGAATGTCTTGGAATTGATGCATTAGAAATGTTAAATATTCTGCTTACCAATGTTGTTATATGCAGTGTTCTCAATAAAGACAACCTTTTACACTACTTTGTGCTATTGTTTTATGTTACACATGCAAAAAAATGTGTTTTAAAATAACAAATCTTAATATGAATGCAATCTTTTTTTTAAGACTCTAATAATAATTAAGATAATCAATGGACTTCAGACAGTGTTGTTTCAAAGATTATATTATCTGTTTTCCGGTTTGCAGAAAATCATTTTCTTTTATATTTTCCTCATAATTGAAATAAGATCTCCCAGGGATTAACACATGTTTTACAGGCTGTCAAATGTACTGCGGGCTTTAATTGCAGTATTGTAGATCTTGACAATTGTGAGCATTATCAACAAAACAATAATAATAAAAAAGGAAGAAAAAAACACACAACAAAAAAACTTTCATCTTATAATCCTCAAACCAGCATAATTCAATCACATTTTCCCAAAAGTACAAAATCACTAACAGTACAGTATAGCTGGTGAAATCTGTCATTGACATTAATAGTGTTATTGTGTCCCCTTAACTGTCTTTAAGTCTAGTTTAAAACAACTTGTTTTCATTAAACAATGCTGCCAAAAACAAAAAAAATCAGTGACCAATGATTTCAATGGCGTGTTGTTATTATTTGTTAAATCGTCACATTTGTGCGTGTCTTGCTCATTCTAGGAAATGCTTAGTTTGTCATTACTTGGCTGATGAAAGAAAAGAACTGGACTTTCCAGAACATGGACTGCCTGTTAATTGACACAACATTCCAGTAGTAGTACATCTTTCGTGCCTCTAGAGGGCAACAGCTCACACAGAACCACATTACCAGAGAGAACTACATGTGAGCAGTATCGAGATTTCTATCAACACAGGACATGTTCAAATCATAGATTGATAAATTATATTTCTATTGCTTTGGCTCTCATCGCAGGATATTTAGCACAGTCATTGTGTACAAAGGCAAACAGTGGTGATAAACTGCGCTGTAGTATACCCAACAAAATTAGAACCTAAGAATGACAAAAAGTATAAAGGATTTGCACTTTAGAGAACACTCAATATAAATGCTCCGCATCTGGGCCTCTTGTACAGGTACACATGAACCCACAAGCCAACTGACCTAATTCTTGCAAAACTTGGCATCAGAAGAATATTCACTTGTATTCACTCAGCGGCTTGTTCCAAAAAATCTATTGGTTGTTGTCAGCAGTAAATGACAGAGTGATTTGGCACCAGTGGAAAAAAAGAAAAGAAGTCCATGTCTTTAATATTCTGGCCTAAAATGTCTTCCAGTTGGAGCAACAATGACAAAATCTGTTTATGTCAGCCATTATGGCTTGATGCAGTACTGAGCTTCATAGCAAAAATCACATCAACAGACATGAACACGCATTAAAGGCTCAAAAATGAGGCTCACGGGGTCTTAATAGGCTTATTGCATAGACCCATCCCCATCTGACAAAATACTCTTATTTCACTACTAATATATTTGCCTAAGTGAGAATTCTGTCCTGTGATACACATTTACAGTCATATCAGTGGAAGCTTTTGAGTAACTTTATAATGTAGGAAGATCCAGATTTATCATGTGCTGCAAAATAAAAGTTTATGTGGTGACAAAGGCTCCTCATTTTGTTTTCGTGCTGATCTGATTGCTATTAAAGATGGCGGTGAGAGAAGCAAGAAGAAAATTTATATAAAACAATTCAACCAACTCCATTTTCAAAACAAAGTAGTTTGCATTGTAGTGTCCTGAAGCATTCATTTATTGGTCTCTGCATTCAAATGAACATTAATTTGCTTGCCACGCTGTGGTCCCGCCAAATGTTCAGGTCAGGTCCTCTTCCGATCAGCCCTCAGAGGGTGAACCACATGACATGGTGGAAAGTTAAATGGCTTTGGGTTTAGTCCTTTATTATACAACACCATTCCTCTGAGGCGCTGGGCAGAAACAGCCATTACTCCACATCAGTTCTTGGTTTAGCGTCTCTAGCCGCTTCTTCCGGGCTTGCCAGCGCCTCGCCAGAGGCTCGAGGAACAGAGAAACTGATGATAACAGATAACACACACCTGCCAGGTAGAAGGAGCAGTCGTAGGTCTGAGTGTAGTCGTACAGGAAGCCTTTGGGACAAAACGCAAAGCATTAGACTTATAAAAAACTCCTGACAGATGCAAAGTTTTCCTTAAATAGTCAATGGAGATCAATGAAGTAAACATGGAAAACATGGTGCATATCGTGCATATCTTGCACGATATGCACGAGAACGGTCAGCAACCTGACACTTAAGATGATGTTCTCATGGAGAAAACGTTCTTCACTTTCCAGCCCAGAATCTCCCCACACCTGTTTTCTGACTGGATACGCTTTTAAAACCAAACTTGTTTTCATTATGCAAGCAGCAACGGGTCATATCCGGAAAAAGGCCTTGGGTAGGATAGAAAAATCAGTTTTGCTTCCCTGGCCGCTCATCATTTTTTGGGTTGTGGAAGGGGGCCCTGACAAGATGGTTCATGTTAGCATAACTGTGTTACAGAGTTCAGGGGAAGGTCTATACTCGCCCTTCTGAAGAGGCCCCTCTTCAAGACTTGCTTTTCCAAGAACTGTACTTCACTGTAGAACTGTTCTTTGTAAAGAGATTCTGTATTTGTGTTGATGACTGAGTATTCTTATTAAATAGCAGCAAATGCATGTATCTAGTAGCCTAATGAAAAGGAACCATATACTGCATATTAGGAAAACTAAATACGTTCAAAACGCTTTAAATCTATCTAATTCTATTTTTAGGTGGGTTAACGTGTCTCCCATCTGTAACCTACTTAAACAGAAATATGAAACTGTACGACCTCAGTGTCCCTCAAGCCACACACACAGAAGCAAGCTTGTCTTACACACTATAATGTCCGGCCAAGTCTTTCCAAAGCTGCTGGTAATATTCGTGAGACATCAAGGCTACGTTCACCTATTGATGTTTATCGCTTGCATGATCTAGTCAAGGAGTTCATCCAAACTTCACATACCTGCCAGAGGAGGACCTGTTAGACAGCCAAACCCCACAAAGAACATCGAGAACCCCATCGAGTTGTTCAGCTTTTCAGAGCCCACCAAGTCCACCTGGAAAACACAGATGGAGAAATGAATTATATTTATGACATATGGCAGATTATGACTTCTCTGACTCGGCCAGAAAAAAAACTGAACTATGGCTAGCAAACTTTGAAAGAGAATATAGGCAAGGATTTATCATTAAAGAAAAAGTTTTTATTTAAATTCCATATTCTTAGCTAATTTATCAATACACATTTTCCCCCAACAAAGCATATTTATAAATAAATTAATCATTTTAATAATAATTAAATGCAATCTAATCCATCCAACACACACACTTATATAAAAATGATCAATGTAAACAAATGTTGTAACAATGCCAAACTCTTGATTACTGACACTTTTGATTAATTGAATGCATCTTTGCTGAATACAAATCTTACTGACCCCAAAGGTAGTGTATATATTTCAGAAAATCTTCATATATTTCCATCACCATACAGTATGAAAAACTATTTGTTCCATCATGCTTTACTAAAGAAATGATCTTGCCATGCATCAAATTAACTCATATTTACTCGTAATAGAACAGATGATTTGCATATTACAATTAAACAAGCAATGGGATTGTGTTGATGCAAATATATATATATATAATTGCTTTCTTGAGGTTCAGGGAGTTCACAAAGAATCAACATATTTGATTAGTCTCTTAATGGGATTCACCAAAATTCGATTCTCTTTCGAATTTTCAAAAACAATTTAATTCTGCAATTATTTACCAACCCTCAAGTTGTTCCAAACCTGTACGAGTTTATTCTTTTAAAACATAAAAGAGTTGCCTGTCCCCATTGACTTCCTTAGTACAGAAACAAATAATACTATGCAGGTCAATGGGGACTAGAACAGTCACCATTCTTCTAAATATCTTATTTTGAGTTCAGCAGAATAAATTATTTCATGCAGGTTTGGAACAACTTGAAGGAGAGTAAATGATAACATAATTTTCATTTTTGGGATATTCAAAGATATTTTCATAACTAGTTCTTATACACATTCACCTATTCTATTTAATGTCCATACATGTTGGCAACAGACTGTTTTCCCTCATGGGCTTTTTAAGCACTCATTCTGTCTGTTTCACTGAGAGTGATTCCAGGTTGTAAAACATATTTGAAAGGTAAAACCTGAGATTCCTTCCAGAGGAACGGGTGTAAGGCAGTGCCGGCTGTCAAGCTAGCCCTCTCTCCTTACACTGCCCCTTCGCAGTATTACAGAACAAGAACTCAATGTCTCAGTATTAGAAAGAAGACCTTTCCATGAGTGCATATAATACGAGTGAAGGAAACTGCATTAGGATGTCCCCGTTTGTAATCAACAGAACTGAGCTCATAACTCCTAAGACATACTTTCAAGCTGCTGGTAACACTGAGTACAATGAAAGTGACAAAACAACTAAACAGAGACAACTGAAATGTCATTTTAAAACTGAACTAAGTATGTTATCTATATCTGCACATTTATACATGATCTTTGCAAGGCCCAGGCCTTCCAATACTCACCAGCACAGGAAGTAGGAGAGCCATGTACCCCCCACAGAAGATGGCAAAGAAGACAGCATAGACCATGAGCAATATGTATGAGGTGGCCAGAGGGGAGAGAAGATTGACCACACCACACAGGATCAGGTAGGCCTTATGGTAGTGATACTTGTGAACCAGATTCCTGTCTGTCACCCAGCCAGATGCAAGTTGGGCCACCGTCTCTGTTATACCTGTGAGACAGAAAAACTGTTGTACTGAAAATGGAACACTTAGTATTAGATTCTTCCAAGGTTTCATCCTTATAGAGTATTGCTGCCTTATTTAAATATTGTGGAATGTTGTTCCAAACCTGTTTGACCTCTTTATGTAAAGGTGATTTTACATGCAACTGTCAAGGTTCAAAATGACAAAAACATTGGTGATCTAAATGGCTAATATAGTATATTACTTGAAAGTAGTTTTTAGCTTTGTGAGGAAAACAGTACTTGCCCAAATTTCCAAAATATAAGTCGCTATCATGCATACACATACTACAGCAGCTTTTTACATTGCTTGTACAAATGAAACATACCTCTATTTCTCCAAACATGGAGAATGGAGAGATCAGTATTAGTTACAAATACAAAAAGAATAAATAAATAATGCATATTTTAATTCTTTGAAAAAATAAAGTTTGGGGTTGGGTTAAGACTTTATATGAAATTTGTTACAAAATCTTTAAAATATATGTTATTCTACTGAACTTTATTAATCAAAGAATCCTAAAAAATGAATCTGAATCAATAAACATTAAGCAGCAAAAACTAATATGAAAAAAGCAGCAAATCAGCAATTTAAGTAAATGTTTAATACCATTTAATAAATGTTTAGCATCCATTGCTTTAGTCTTCAGTGTCACATGGCCTTTGTCCTCACAGGAATAAAGTAGATTTTGAAATATATTCAAACAGAAAAGTTATTTTAAACTGTAATAATATTTCACAATATTCCTGTTTTACTGTAATTTTGATCAATTGAATTCAGCCTGGGTGAGCATAAGTGACTTCTTTCAAAAACATTAAACGACCCCAACATTTTTAACTAAGTGTACATGGTGTATAACTCACAAACAAGAAAATGCTGAAAAACTGTTGCTTAACATACTTTCAGTTAATTGACACTTTGCTTGAAGCCTCTGGCGCAATCTGTTTTTCAGTTCAAAGAGTGACAGAAGAGGAACAGACGTAATGATAACAGACTAGTTATTTTGTGGTGTGCCGTACAAAGCGTTCAGTACTGCTTTATGTTTGCTGTTGTCTGTGCCGTAGCTGTATGTCCATGAGCTTTATTGAACAGTCTAGGAAAAGACCTGAGGCAGCACTATTGCAGATTCATACATACGCAACAGATCCAAAGTGTGAGACTCTCTGCTGACATGCAGGCGTTCACAGTTTACTGAATAGATCTACATAAAAATGCACATACACGAGATCATATTCATTCATAACCTATTAAATCACACACAGAATATGCTTACACAAAGCCCAGAGGTGTTGGTATGATCTGATCAGCTCATATAGAACAATGGCTTGAACTGATGCTGCAGTTTGTGCACATGTGGAGTCATTTATTGCTGGCCAGACATAAAACAAAACAGCTGCTCGATGTTTGCATGTCCTCGGTGCGCCACTAAAGGTGACATCCTGATGTGCCCCGCTTGGACCCAAAGACATTTTGCGCATTGTTTGTGTGTTTAAATCCCAGCAGGGCCATTGAGTTTCACAGCTGTTCCTGTCATGCTTTGCACAATGAAAGTTCACTGCAGAATCTCAGTGGAAAAAAAAGTAGAGGTTCCTAGTCTAAAAACTCTGTAGTGTATAGGGGAACTTTCACCAGGGTAATCGGGCATGTGACAGGTGTTTGTGTCCTTGTGTACTTCACTCAGTGGACACAAAAGTACTGGACGAATGCAATGTCCCCACTACATCAAAGACGGACAATAGGCCCTCACTGAGGTACAGAGCGCCCAAATTCATGTCCGATCGCTACCAGCTCATTAAAACACAAAACGTGTTTGGCTCGTCTCCTCGCTCTCTTTTGTCCACATTGCTGCATCGGTGGTGCGCCAGACAATGCCAGGCACTTCAGAACTGGGCACTGAACTACCAAGCCTCCCGGCAGCTACTTGGGCTGTTGCTTAGCGACTTCCCTCGGCTCGCCGACAGTGAGTGACCTGCCACGAGGAGCCTGAGCGTTAGTTCCCCGCTCACCCTGTCCAATATGAAAACATCTTTCAAAGTGCAGGTGGAGGGGGTAGGGGAAAGGAGACGTTTGAAGTATCGCCACGGTCTCAAGTTTGTGCACTTATGCACTAATAAAAGCCATTTTGAGTATATACTGTATATTTCAAGTAAATTCATATTGAAAAGTTCAAAAAGAAAAAGTATACTTCAAATATCCGGACGATTTATTTAATTAACCAGAAAAACAAAGTGTGGAATGTTGGACACTTTATTGACTTAGCTATTGCAGCTTTCTCTATGTACTGGAAGGGGAGGGTCAATCAGACCCTGGATGATAAAATGACCTGATAAAGTTCAGACACTAGACAGTAGAGTACATGATTTACAGCAGAATTTGTATTTGTAAAATTTAGATGATTTATTTTCTGTTTATTACTGTGAAGCTGCATTGAAACAATCCGTATTGTATAATGTGCTATGTGAATAAAGGTGACTTTTCATAGTGTATTGAAGACCATTGAAGCAGTTTTTTGACAGCTTAATTCAGGCAAACTTGGCAGAAAAAAACAAAACAACAAAACCCAAGCTCTGTGAATAAATGATGTTAAACTTACAAAACCACACTTTTCTGAGCCCTTATTTCATTGATTAACGAAATTAAATGATTTTGCTTGTGCTATGTTTAAAAAAATTATTATATAAAATAGAGACATTTTAAATGTGACTCCAAAAGGTAACTTTTGGGGTCACTATACAAAGTAGGGATTCATGATATTGTTTTATTTGTAATTTATTTATGCCAAAATAGTTTATCGTTTTATTAACGGACATTCATCAGTTATCAGCCATGACATGAAAATAACTAAGCTCATCAGTAACAGTGTATTTAAAATTCTAATATGAAGCATGAATTTCAAATAAATTGCACAGGGTATAAAATAAAAATTCAATGGTGTTTACTATTTTCCTCTTGCACTATCGACACTATTTTCCTGTTTGATACTGTAAAACTGCTTTGACACAATCTGTATTGTGTAAAGCGTTTTATAAATATAGTTGAAGAAAAACTAAAATAGATATGTTGCAAATAGTGAGCCTTTATCAGGGTCTGTGTTGCAGTAAACAAACAATTGGGTCAATAGGGTGTCACATGTTTCCTACATACCCAGACAAAATGTTGGTTATGATTTTTTTGCTTAAAAGTTTCCATTTTAATAAAGGCTTTAAATGTTAACATAAGTGCCTTTTATTTCTTGTTTCTCTAAAGAACCCCATTTAGAGATAATAATCAACACCCTTAAAAGCAATATCTTGATAATACTACCTTTTGGTAAATAAATACAGATGAAAAGAAAAGTTTGAGTAAACATATTCACACTCTCTTTCAGTCACTCTGGCATTATTGATAGGACACGTAAAAGCCCTCTGGTTTTAGCCACTATGCCAAAGTTATTTTTTTATGTAAGAGCACTCATTGCATAACACTGCAGAATTTAAACTGCTCACAAATAATTAATGTGAAGTTGGCCGCGTTTTTGCATCAACCCTTTAAAGCGCATGTTAGAGCACATCTTGCTGCAAAGCACAATGACCATAGCGCATCTATCAGGTATGGCTTTATGGCTTTCATGGAATACATCTCTGATGAAGCCAGAAAAAAACCCAGCTTCGCTAATGACATGCTTTTGTCTCTCCATTTCCCACAGCATAGCTCAGCAGTGCTTACATCTATTGATTTCTTCTACTGTTACACATTATTAGTGTACAGTTGGACTGTTGCAGCCAGAGAACAGCAATAACAAACATGTTGACAAGAGGACTTTTTTGTGCAATAGGTAACGTTTTAATCGAAATCATCTTATAACCTTTGTCATGAAACCTTTATCTATATTTTCCTTGCAAATGCTAAATTGATTCTGTAAAAAACACGTAATACTTAAAATAGATGACGGTGGACAAACAAGACAAGGGTTACATAGGTTAATCAAAGGTAATATGACTCACCAGCCACAGAGATGATGAAAGAAGCATCCATTGGGTCGATGCCCAGGTTCCGGGCCCTTGCAGACAAATGGAAGTAAGGGATAAAATATGCCAGCTGACTGAAGACCAGTGACCAAGTGTAGATGCAAAAGAAAGGGTTCTTCAACAGTGAGAAGTCCAGCACTTTTTGGGGGGGTTCAGGAAGATTTTCTGTTCTGCTGTTCTCAAGTAACGAATCCACAGGAGAAACCCCATTCATCTCGGGAGAAGTTTTCATTTGGCTGCCATCTGTACCGTTCACTCCATTCTGGATAGACTTTTTGAGTTCCAGATGTGGGAGAGAATTCTGTTCATGAACAGGGTTCTCTATTATAAGTGTGTCCCTGTGAACGAGAGGTGAGCTGTCCATTTTGGAAGTGCCATTGGATATACCATTCAAATGGTTCTTAAGAGGATCTTTCTCAGATCCAGCTTTATGAAGGGTGGAGTTTGACATGGGAGAAGCTGGAGGTCTAATGATAATGGGCCGCAAAAGCATCCCAGAAGCCACCAGGTTCAGCATCAGGCCTCCCAAAATCAAAAGAGCTCCTAGAGACAAAAGACAAGCACATGAGTGTCAATGATATTATTTTAAGATGTAATAATAAAACTTATTTCTTTACTGTAATATAAGGACACCCTGACATTTTTATTTCATGCTCATAAATTCATTAAATAAATAAATAAAAACATATAATTTAAGAGGAATATTCAAATCAATGGCTGCATTGCATGTATTTAGGATAAGTTATTACATCCAGAAAAATGTGTCACTATATTAAACCAAAAATTACTTTTTAGCCTTAAAAAAGACAGTTTTAATGTTACTCAAGAGTTCTATTATAATGTTTTTCTTTAAACTCCTAAAAAACACTTCCACACTTAATCATGAAAGATCGTGGGACCCTGAAGCTGCTGAAAATTCAGTTTTGCCATCACAGGAAAAAAAATGAAAATAGAAAAATATATTTTCAAATAGTAATAAAATGTCATAATATAACTGCTTTTATCAAATAAATGCAGCCTTGGTGAGCATAAGAAACGTTGAAAAATATATTTTTTTAATCATACCGACACAAAACATTTGAACAATAGTATATAAAACATATACTGGTTAAAGATTTATACTGATATTACAGATTTTATAATAATGTAGCTGAAAGCCAATTACCCTGCCAAGCATACTTATCCAAAAGCAGCTGAGTGAAAGGAGCGAGGGCAAAGGTCAAACCCATGCCAGAGCGTCCAATAGAATATGCAGTTGCCAGCCTCTTTCGGAAATAGGTCACTGTTACAACAGATGTGGCCTGATACAGAAGAGCAAACCCGAGACCTGGAAAAAAATCAAAGGTTTGTGGATCCTTTTTTTACTCATAATATCTATACTTTTATTTTTCATATAAAATAAAACTCACCAACAACTAACCCCATGCTAATGTAAAGGTAGATCACGCTAGTGGCAAATATGCTGGAGATGAAGCCGGCGCTGACTAAAAACGCCCCCACTATGGAGGTAACCCTGTTCCCCAGCTTGGAGCAGGCCACCGAGGCCAAAGGACCTAACGGGTCACAAACAAAACTGGGTTTATGACCTGTCATATTGGATCGAAGATGGTTGCTATGGTGACCGTACCTCCAGAGAGCCTGAGGCTGGACATGATGGATCCAATCCAGCTGATGCTCTCGGACGAACCTCCAAACTCATCCTGCAGTGCCACGAAGAAGATCCCAAAGCTCTTTAATGTACCCATTACCAACACGTTCACCTGAAAAAACACCAGCAGATCCAACTGATTTCAGCGCAGTACAGATCCCCTCAATTTTATCATGGCAAAAAGCTCTAAATCAGTCTCTAACAGTAGGCTTCATGACATACCAGGAAACAATGCAGAACCACCATCCAACCCCAACCGCCATCTGGTGGATCCAAATAAACAACCTCCTTCTTTTCTTTCTTCATGGCCTTGGCATTTTGTTCAGAGCAGGAGGTTTTGGCAGCCTTGCCATCACTGAAACATCCCAACATCAACTTAACATCAACCAGTGAGAAATACAGTTTCATAAAATCTTCACCTTCTGAAACATACAACCCCTTACAGATGAAAGGTTTCCAAAAACACAATAATGAATATATTATTATTATATAAACAGGTGCAATTAAGACAAAAACAAATCAAAACACTGATAAAAAATAATGTAAAAATGGCAAATGTGATAGTTAATTTTTAATCTGATCTCCTGTTACTCCTTTGCCCTTTTTACATTTGGACCCAAAAACAGTATCTCCAGCATAATGTGGTTTGATCTGGTGTTATCTGTTAAACATTTTTAAAACCCAGAATTCATTGGACCGTGACGACATCAGTTCCACAGGTTATTCTATTTAGAGTGGTTAAATTTTGAGACACGAGGATGCCACTGGTTTAAACTGGTTATCAGTATGAGGTGAAGTATTCTGGATCTGGGCCTGAGACCTCTTTATTTACAGCTGATCCAGCTGATTACAATGTGTGTCTAGTACAGTGTTCAAAATGACACAGAGAGACTGAGCGAAAGAACAGGTTAAGGGTAACGGGTTCGTCCAAACAAACCCCTGGCATGAAGTTAACCGAACGGCGAGCCCCTGTGCAGAGACGGTGGATCGTTTGAATTATTCAACAGAGATAAACACTTGCTCAAGTACAAATACTGAGCAATCAAATTCATCACCTCAGGCCATTCCAGCTGAAGCAGGAACATGACATTTGCTGATCTGTAAATGTATGCATACACATAACAACTGTATAGAAAATATATACTTTTTTCTTAAAGGTACAGTTCACTAAAAATATACCGGCTCACAATTTACTCAACCTTCATTTTATTTCAAACCTGTATGATTTTCTTTCTTTTGTGCAACAAAAACGAGGCATTTAGCATAATATCTAAATTGACATTGGGCATACCTGTACAGTGGAAGTTGATGGGAATCAAGCCCCACAAAGCACAAAAAGAAGTATAAATGCACTACATCACAGGTCTTTAGGAACCATTCAACAACCTTAAATGAGAAATGAAATTGTAACACTTTATTCACTGACATCATGGCCCATTCACTTTTTTAAAAGAGCTGCTTGGACATTCTGCTAAAAGTATCCACTTTGTGTTCCCCAGAAGAAAGAAAGGCGTACAAATGTTGCAGTAAATGACAACAAAATGTTATTTTCTGTGTGGACAATCCCTTTATCTAAAGCTGCAATGTGTGCAGAAATTTTAAAGACAAAGTGATCGGGAAATTCATAGCTTAAAACACAAAAAAACATAACCATGTCAGACAGAAAATATGTGGTTTGTAAAGCTCTTGTACATTAAGCTCATGAGTTCAAGTTGTTGGCTGTTCCTTCAAGAGAAAACAGACAAGTGGAGAAGCTAAAGCATGCAGAAACTGCTTAGAGGATTACAGAGCAATGAATTGGGCCAGTGTGTTGTAAGTGAAAACATTTCCTTCCATGTGCTTACAGAGGGCCCCCCCGGAGTTTGTATGTGCATGTTTGTGTGTGTGTGTGTGTGTGTGTGTGTGTGTGTGTGTGTGTGTGTGTGTGTGTGTGTTGCATGCATGCATGCATGCATGTATTTCAAATCACATGTGTGAATGCTTCAGTTCAAGAGCGAGTCCAGAAAGTTGCATTGGAAAGGCCTACAGTCCATCCTGTTACTCATCCCAAAACTTTCACTCAAAAGGCTCTTTAAAATCCAGTGCTAATTGCATTTTTGGTAATTGCACTATGTGCAGATATTGAGTGAGCAATATTTTGGTCACAAAAGCAGTGTTTTCCTCCTCTGGTAAGTGTTATGAAATTATTATTACATTATTGGTTATGTGACAGTTATGCAGAACCTGTATGGTTGCTTTGTTTTCAATATTGAAGAACAATCAGTAATATGAATGAAAAGGGCCACCTATAAAAATGTAAAAAGATCCATCTTAAAAAACTAATTTAGTCACCTTTAAGTCAAGTCACCTTTATTTATATAGCACTTTTAATAATACAGATTGTGTCAAAGCAACTTTTCAATATCAAAACAGGAAAATGTAGATCTCATAATCTTAGGCAGTTGGAGAAGAATACTTTGAAAAAGACTCACCTGTGTTGATCTTTTGGCAGCATAATTGTTGCACAGGGAAAGAAATGACCTTTAAGGTTGACAGTTTATTCACTCTGTGTCATCTTCTGCACGGGAAGCTCAACTTGCAGATCTTGTTTTTGACAAACCTGTTACACAAACTATGTTATAACTTATCTGTTGGACCTTCCCCACACAAGAATCTCTAATCATTGGGTGTCCAAGGTGTGCGTCTTTTAAATAACTAATTCTCAGAGTTTTCATGCATGCTGACAAATGCATGACGCAGTTAATCTTACATTCATTGTTAGAGATGTAAGACTGGGGGAGACAAGCTTCCATAACTGTGGTGATTTCTGGCGTGAATAGTCAGAGTACTGCTTGTGCATCAAACTTTACAACAGTTTTTATGTTGGCACACCTGTGTGGAACTTTACACCCCTGTGACTGTGGGCCCTCTTATTGTGTTGGGTCTGTGCAGGGACTTGGCCTTTTTAATTAGTTTTATAACCTCAGTTCAAATGAGAATTTGTTTATTTTTAAATCTCACTCATTGATGAATTTGCAAATGCAGTCTATTCTGACATTACAGTCAGTAGAAGGAAATCTCTTGAACTCTCCATTGATTCACTGTAATGTTTTCTAAACACATTCAGAGAAGTACATTTCCACACATTGCCTCCCAGTGTCTTCACATCAAACATTTAGAGTCTAAAAACATGCACAACTTTTCCTAATGTGAAACATAGTAGTTTAATAAGATTAAGCAGGCCTGACGTACTAACTTTGGGATTAAGTGTCCAATTTATAATCCAGTATCACTCTTCAACGTTGCCATAAATAATAACCTTGTGACTCCTGACTTTTACTTATACAAACGCTTGCAAAATGTTTGCAACATTCAAAGACTCTCACTGGGAACGCACAGTTCAGGACATCCCACAGACTACAACGTTATCTTCCTTCCCCATCCTCAACTCAACCGTACGACAACTAACCGTGCGGCTGTGTAGTTAAACCTCTAAAAATGTAGGCTTAGTTCATAGTCCTATACTATGACACAAAGCAGAGACGAAAATCACTTATACGCTTACCTCAAACGCCAGAGAGCCGATGCTGTCGCGAGCTGTCCGCAGCCGCATAGCGCTCGTGTGAGGATCGCGCGAGCCCAGCGGCGTTCATGTGAATGCGCGCTACTGGAGAGCAGTACTTTACACCTATCGATAACAGTCGATAGAAAAAACATGTTCTGATTAAACATATCATGTTTTATTTTTCTGTTAGTTAGGCTAAGTACAATTTTGGGGTAAAAATCGCCTAAATTAAAAAGTTAATCGCATTTAGCTGGCCTACCTGTCGTTAGAGCCTAAGCAATCGAATTAGATTGTTGCAAAAAGGTTAATACATTTGTAAAGTAAATAACATTTTAAAGAACCTTACATGTATTTTATATTATTATGGTTTAATGAACACAGAAATCCTGCAGAATAATACTAATCACACGCCGTTGAAATCAACCTAAAGCATATACAAACTATTACCAAACTGACGAGAGAGAGAGAGAGAGAGAGAGCGAGAGAGAGAGAGAGAGAGAGAGAGAGAGAGAGAGAGAGGGGTCAACTTGCACCCGAAAAATTCATTGTGTGAAATGTCAACGTCTATTTCATAACTGCAAACGGGAAAAGGACTTACCATATTTGCCGAAACGATATCAGTCATTTTATTCACTTGTTAAGACTTGATCTGGATAGACGTCTCCTCACGCGCGCGCATCTACAGTTGTGCTGCGGGCAACAACTGTGGATTCCCCGGTGACAGCGCCTCATATGTGGTGGTATGTCTTAACAAATACATCCATGAACATGGCTAGACTCACTGTGCTCAATTTCTCCTACTTTCTGAAAATTTCCCCCAGTCTCTGAGTCTTTCGGGGATCACATCTGACCCATCGGCCCGTTACAGTTCGGAAGCAATGTGCTCAGGGCGTGCAGAGCCAAAGACGGCCCCTAGTGTATTTAATGACGATGTGACCAGAACTTAGAGGCTAAGTATCGAAGTGGAACTAATTATTACAGAGGCTTTCCTGGACTGTGAATATTTTAAAGAGGTCAAAGCACACACTGTGACTGCTTCGGGGGAAAATAATAAATGTTTAGGTATTCAGATAAATACCACCATGTGGGGGGAAAACCATAAAAGGCCCTGATGTGAGATGCCCAGGCCCTCAAAACGTTAAAGGCAGGTTAATCTTTGAAGTTTTTAGAACAACACAGGTAAACAGACAGTAATGAATGACTGTCCTAGATCTAGACCTGTACATTTTGATACTGTAACCCCAGGTAAAACATTGCCATGCAAAGTCATTGCATGCCTTCTTATGCTTTCAAACATTATACAAACACACCTGCTGTATTCTGAAATGTTAATCATATAAATGTACTTAGAGAATATGTATTTGCTGTTTAAAGCACACACAAACCTTCCACATGTACAGCATATCACAAAATTGGCCAACTATTTAGAGCTGCAAATCAGATTTGTCTTATCAGTTGAAGATCCATAAAGGGCATTACAATCTACAAATATATAGTGTGCATTTTTTTTTTAATTAAAAAAAGTTAGGTTGACCCACGCTTGTTTTGAGGATTATATTGTGTTATATTCTCAGTGCTGTTTTTGTGCTTGAAAAAGTTACACATTCACATTTTCTAAACATTATGAGTGACACATAGTACATTACATAAAAAACTGAGCAAAAACTATGGTGTATGATTTATTTTCTCTTAGCATTCATGCTGCACTTTGTATACCAATTGGATGTTTCAGTATGTGCTAACTTTGCCAAACTCTGATTCTTATCGGCTATATATGTTAAGGTAAAAATAATCAATCTTTCACAATCAAAAAATGAGTGATTTCACAGTTAACTGTTATCAAGGAAGGAACGCTCCATGACAGGCCAGAGTCACTGATAAAAAAAAAAAATTGTACCTCTATGTTTTATTGGAGAATTTGTTTACAAAAGAGAAAAATGAGAAGACCAAATATATTTTCCATATGCATACAACAAATCTGTTAAATTCAAACAAATATGAAACAAGGAGTATTTCTAGTGCATTCATGTTATTCAGTAAAACAAAACAAAACAGTAACCTAATTTCAAATATTATCTGTTTTACAAAAAATACATATATAAATCAAACATAACTGAGGAGGCTGAGAAAACCCTTACCCTGCTCATCTTTAATAAAGTGCCATTGTTAATCATGCACATAAACTATAACTTACAATGACCCATTGAACTGTTCTCTGTAAGATACTTACTGAATGAAAAATCATTGTGACTATCTTCAGTATTCTACTTCATGCAAAACATTTTACAACTACTGCCCCCTTCTGAACACAGTATGGTACTTCAACTAAACACCCCACAAATGTGCAAAAAAGACTCAGAATTAGTTACCTTAAATAACAATTTATTAGACGGCAAAAATTAGTTTGACCAACAACAACAAAAAGCAGTAAACACATCTAAACTATGGTTGGAAGAAAATACAAATATTGGAAAATAAAATAAATGATGGTTTTTGATTTGATGGAAGACATGATCTCAGCCGATCAATAAACTTCTATGTTGCTGACAATAGACCGTTGAAGCTTTTCAAACTCAAATAATGATGTTTAAAACACTGCACACACTCAATATATGACAATTATAAATAAACAGAATTTATGATGTCATCTTATGCACAGCCAGTGTAATTGTTCCATGTGTTCTCACCAAAATGTTCCTGCAATGACAGAATTACATTAAGGGTCCCATTTATACTTAAAAAGCAGTAACAATATTTATCATAAGTCATGTTATAATAAACTTTTGTGCACAGATACAATTTGAGGAGCATGTGGCGGAGTGGCAGGTGTGGCAATGGGATAAAAGCAGCAGTCAAAGATTAGAGAACATGCCCTCAGTTCTAATGATGGCTATACCCCTGAATTATTTATTTTTTAAATGAAGATTTAAACATTTGAGATTTCAAATAAACATTTCAAGATCTGTAGTCTGTTTCGGAAACTAGACAGAGGTTTGTGAAGTAGCTTCTTACCCAGAGTCAGACTCCAGACACACAGTAGGAGAGTCAGTGGCGTCTTTGGTTAGAGAAGCAGCTTGCTTGGCCAGCACGGACACAATGCCTCCATGCTCATCAGAAAGTGAGCCACGGCCTGAGATTATAACATTGAAGAAGTTGACAGTTACAGTACATGGGTCATATTCAAATTATGGTGAGCAATGAAAAAGACATTCAAGAAAACCCATATAAAAGCAAGATTCTGTAACCTTTATATTTTATAAAACAAATATGTTCAATGTTATTAATGTATACTGTTTTGCACATATTAAAAAGTGAGGGGAAAATAATTTGTCATCTATAAGGAATTTTCACTGTCTTGACTTTTTACCCTTGCTTCATTAGAGAAACAAAATATAATAAATGTAGTGTTATTTTAATTAGATTGTATACTATTGTGTTTTTCAGTAATATTTTGAATGAGCTTTTATGTCAATGTTTTCATTTTAGTTTTTGTTCAATTTTTAGTAATTTGTTACTGCTTCAAATGATTTTATTTTACTTTAATATTTATTTTTGTATGTGTTCAATTAACACAAATATATCACAAATATATTAGTAAACATAACACAACCGTAAACGTTTTAGTTTGGGTTGTAAAATTGTATATTTTGCACAAAAAAAGGAAATAAACTGAACTTAACCATATCCAAACATTTCGTATTGATTTAGAATTTTTTTGGCTACACCTTCCCTTGTAAACAAATATTAACATAAACCGAATGCTGAAAATACACGCAAACACAGTCATCATGACCTAACAGTCAGTGAATGAATAAAACAGAACGATACTTACATCCTAGATTATGGCCTTGAGCGTCTGTGCACAAAACCCCAACGATGGCAGGATTCTTCATTCTAGTGGAAGAAAACAGATTAGTAAACAAAACCTAAAATAAGTAGGCTATAGATAAATGCTTGGGGGGTTACATTTTTACGTACGTATCATCAAGATGCTGCTCCAGTGCACCCTCCATAATAGCGGATTAAATAATGTCTTTAAATTAACCGAAATATTAAATAATTGTGGAGAGAGCGGCAGCGATATTTATTATTTGTATCACTTCCGGGATGTCAGCTGACATTCTAACACGTGACTCCAACGCTACGGCGCCCTCTAAGGAAAAAATACTTAAAGCGAATATGATTTAGCGCCATCTAGCTCAAAGTCTAATCTTGTCAGTAAATAAAAGATACTGTGACAGCCTAACCCTCTTTGTTTAGCCTGTAATGCATTATGTGTTTTAGTTTAAATAAACATTAATTTGATGCAGGTTAACAGGAGAACTAACGAGCTGAGCTTAGTTTTTGCTGGACAAAAAAATATGTATTACCAGCTTGAACCACAAACCAGCTAATATGTACTAAAACACAGCAACCAGCTTAAGATGGATGCTCCTGTAGGGGTTATGGAGTGCTGCAGACATGATGCCAAAACCCAGAAATATAAACTGAAGTGCGGACGGTGTGACCACACATTTGCACTGCCTTAAGGACAGCCCTACAGACATTGTTTTATACATAAATTGAAAAACCCATTATTAAAACCCATAGGAAAATCTCAAGGGAACCCATGGTGAATTACTACAAGTTTTGACGTCACAGCTGCAGCCCTGTATTGTTATTTAGTGGATGATGAGGATCACAGTTACATTTACATGTATGCATTTAGCAGACGCTTTTATCCAAAGCGACTTACAGTACATTCAGGTTATACATGATCACATATGATTCAGTGGCTAGATCGGCATCTTTTTCTTCCTCTACTTCCTTTTTTAATATAAAAATACATTCCTAAAAACTCTTTAAAGGGCAAATACATCCAGTTAACATTTATCTGTCATTGTCAATGAGAACTCTCAGGGGAACGTGTGAATGTTCACTGTTGATATCTCAGATGACCCATGCTCTGACCAAGAGCAGAATAAAAGACCAGTCCTTCTCCTCACCATCAATTGTATTTGAGCAGACGTTCTTTATCAGAAACCAATGCTGTCTTCTCCATTTTGAACTCATGATAGCGAGGCACTCTCTTTTGTGTTTTGCAAGCCTGTTTTAAGAATCACTTCTGACAAAGGCTCTTTTCTTTGGTCATATCCATTATATACCATATATAATATGTTTATATAACTGTGTAGCATATATCTAGACATATATATATAGTGTTCTGCCCACCACTACAATTTTTTTGCTAAGTGTAAAGCATAAATCAGGTTATTGAACTCAATATACATGCAAATAGAATGAGGCAGAGCAATATCGACCACTTCTGTCCCCCTAGAGCCCATCTGATCAGGTTAATGTTTCCAGAATGTATGCAACCTTTTATTTATGGATATCACAGTTTTGATATGAGGTCCATTTGACATAGGCCTACTACTGCAAAAGACAGACATGAAGTAATGGGCTTAATGTGCCAAAAATGACACGTTATTAGTGTGTGCTGGATAATTTAAATAATTTAAAAATAATTATTAAGTGAATTAATGTAATGTAATTTAATTTAAAATGTAATTTAATTTAAACAAATATTTTCTTTCCCTTTTGGCTCAGTTTTCAAACTGCATTTATTATGAAGTTCTGCTTAACATAAGCTCTTTAGCTAACTTGGATTCTCCCCTGCCGGCAACGCTAGATGATTTCTGCCCAGTCCTGTGCAGTTAGAGCCAAGTTGGTCTGCTGACAGGGCAAAAAGTTGCAATGTAATTACGTGGCCTGGGCGTCAGTGAAATCCATCACTTTCACTGCAGTCAAGTAATGCACTGCTGACTAACCAATGGCATTTTCATGCTCTCGCTAAACGTAAATCAAATCCCAACAGATAGGACTGACATTTTGCAGCCCGCTATCATTCACTCCAATTGCCGTTAAGTCGGATATTTTATTCAGCTATAATTTCAAGTAAGCTCATTGATTCTGTATAGCTGCGTTTCATCACGTATCACCATCCTTAGGGCTTTGATGATCAGCAGTTCATACAGGCAATATCCACATTCTCATTTGCTTCTGACACTGATAAAAAGAGTGTGCTAGACTTTATAAGGTACCTTTATAAGGACTTTATAAAGCCATGTAAGATGTCATAATTGTATGTATTGTTAGCTGAATGCACAATTAAAATACAAATAAACAAAAATGCTAACAGCTTTTATGAATGGCAGGCGTTCCAATTCTGCATAAAACTGCAGAGCTTTGTGTGAATGTCTGCAGGCAGCGATGCCTTAGGCCTTCCGATGACCTTATGGCGCCAAAAGCAGAAGTACGAGACCAGATTGAACTTGACACAAGAAATTGAAGAGTGCTTATTTTTTAAGAGTCCCTTCATGAGAAACGTACTGTTTGTAGTGAGTAGGGCTTATGTGTCCATGATGAGATGTAATTACTCTAGTTACTGCTGGGTCAAGGAAGTTTTCAGGCTTGAGAGGACATGATGTCGAATGTGTTTAATCGTCTGGCGCTGACTGGCACATTTACGACTTGTAAATAGGAAATTGTCAGTGAATGACAGTGCATATTATGTCATGGAGTGACTGTAGGCTTAAACGTCTCAAATACATTGACAAGTGCTTAATTTGTTGTGATTTACCTGCGAGCTGGATCATATTGTCAGGAAGCAAAAATAAATGTTTCTCTCGTCAAGCCCTTGTGCTGATGACTAATTTCCTATGAACTTACTTGACTTATGTTGGTTCTCTGAAACTTGGCTGTAAGTCTGACGTTACTTTGGCACTGTAAAGGGTGATGAATCCTAATGATTTAAATAAGAAGGTGATAATTATGGCTCGTGGACTGCTGTAAAATGAACAAGTGCCTAGTGGAGAAGTGAATGAGGGAACGGGAAAAAAACTGAAATGACTTTAACAAGCTGTGCATGAAACCAGATGCATGGAGGATATTGGATGATGAAGGTGTGAATAACTATTACGTTTGGTTATGGAGTAAATCATGTTGAAAATATATTTTCAAATTATTGTTTGAGAATTTCAGACATTACATCATTACAAATCCTGTCATATTTTAAAATATAAAAATGGACCTAAAATATTCCTTTAAAAGTTGTATAAATTAGGGAATTGTACTGCAAATACTACTGAACTACTGATATTACCCATATAGTAGTACCCATATAGTAGGGGACAAATGTATTTTCAAAATGGCCAAAAATATAAGCATTCTTAAATTTAAAGTTTTAATATATATTTTAAACAGCATTTTAAAATATACTTTTTTACTCTCCATACATTACAATCCAACAAAATACATTAACATATATCACATTTAATGAAACCTTGTATTTGTTTTCTATAACATATCTGTAACATATTTGAATAATAATCAGGAAGGAACATACAGTATTACAATATTTAAAATATATATATTATTAAATCACTTACATATATATATATATATAGCCTGAAGTTTTTATCTCTAGCCTAAATGTATGAATTCATAATAAAGTATTTAATTATATGAAGGTTGAAACTAAATATATTTTTTATTTCAAAAATATATTTTATTAAGCTTCACTTTTTACAACATAGCATATATTTAAAATGTATTTTGGCCAGAAAAAATAATAACAATTGCCTGGAGAAATTACTGAATATTATATAGCGATTTGAGCTCCACTGATTCCCAACCAGGGTACTTAGAAATATTTTGATTTGTTAAACCTATAAAACAGAAAAAAATAAGTAAAAAAAGTTATTTTAAGGAAATAACATAAGTGAATAAACAAAATATTGTTTTGTGTGTTTTTATAAATTAGTGTGGACGACACTTTTTCCACACATATATCAGCTGTGATTTTATTAAATTGTAAAATAACTTCTTATTTTAAATGCTATTCAGCATAAAATGAGTTGACAATATGAGCACATTTCAGAATTGAAATGAAGGGGTGCTTGAGCCTTATTGATGGGGCTTTGGAGGCATATGAGACTAAAAAAGACTGGCAAATAATGCTGTTCTAAATTTAACTCAGCTGATTTATAACCACACAAATCCAATGAAAAAATGTGCTACTCTAGCTGGTGTCATTGGGAAGAAGTGAAACGTCCAGTGAGGTCTCTTCTCCATCATCTGGCCCAGCGTCATACAGAAAGAGATGACGAAGTCCCTGCGGAGGTGTGGGTGGGGGGGAGAGAGGGGCGAGAGGAGATAAAGAGCGATGGAGAAAGAAAGAGAGAGACAGAGCCAGACCTCAGACCTTATTTCAGAAGTTACCAAAGACTCCACACTCTGAGACGGGAGGACAAGAACAGCAGAGAAGTGCAATCATCTCAGGGCCATACTAAATCCTCCACGAGCTCCACAGGACAGAATAGAGATCAACACACAAAAGAACGCTCAAGCTCTTAGTGTTTGAGTCCCGCTGCTGCTATGAGCAGGGTGTTGATTCTGACCGTGCTCCTGCTGTCCCTGAGCTGGTGCAGATGTGCCGTCATCACAGGGGTAAGTCTGACCAATCGTCTCACAGGATTTACGTTTAATTGTATTATTTAATGATGTCTTAATTTAATTGCTCATTTATTTATGCAATTATACATAATCAATCATGTTTTGCTAGTTTTGATAATACATTTCAAAAGTTAATGATAAAAAGTAAGCAGGTTTGCATATCCTCAAATGGTTCAGTTCATTTATGATTTGCCTTAATTTTGCTTGTTCAGAATTAGCTTGTTCAAAAATGGTTTAAAAAGCATTTTTGCTCGTAAGCCAATATGTTAAATTAAACGTAATTGTATTAGAAAAAAATAATGTATAATAATATAAATTATTTCTTTATAATATATATTGTTTTCAATTTTTACAAAGTTTTCCACAATAATTTGGCATTTCTATTACATACTTTTCTGTATTTTATCAGTTTTTCCCAGCATTTTTGCCCTATACTTTTACAGCCCCAATTAACATCCTTCATTTAACTCATATTTAACTGGATATCATTTAGCATTGTCAATTCATGTAGAATATTGAATATTACCATTGCAGTCATTTGTATTTATTTAGTAATTTATTTATTTAGTCATTTAGCAGACGCTTTTATCCAAAGCGACTTACAAATAAGGACATTATAGAAGCAATCAAAACCAACAAAAGAGCAACAACATGCAAGTTATTGATCATATAATTTTTTTACTGGGGTGTGTGAAAAGAGACTTGCCAAGAAAGTAGCTTTCTCTCTCTTTAATGAGACACCTGAGCTTTTTTGACTGCCACAGGTTTTGATAGTTCTGGGGAAAATCATAGAAACATAGAAATCAAATCCAGACAGAATGTTTATACAAGCATTTCATTTGCACTCTTGGCATGGGGCAGATACATTTAAAAAATGCAAATACTTTATCAATTCGTACAAATTGACCTCTCTCTTTTTACACATTTACAAAGATTTGAACAAAGTGAACATCTTCTATGCACTGGGAATGAATGCCATAGCGTATGTGCGTGATGTTGTGTTTGTGTGTCAGGCATGTGACAGGGATGTGCAGTGCGGTGTGGGGCTGTGCTGTGCTGTGAGTCTGTGGCTCAGAGGCCTGCGTATGTGCACACCACAGGGACTGGAAGGAGACGAATGCCACCCGTACAGCCACAAGGTATACACAGCCATGAGAAACCCCTCCGGAATATGAAAGCAGTGATTTGACTAGCTGACCTGAGGCAACCCAGGCCCAACTGTTATAAGAACTGAAAGAAAACCAGGGGATAAACAGAGGAAAGATAAAAAAAGAGAAAGACAATTTTATCTTAGACTAGTCAGACGGACAATACAGCTTATACAGATGTTCAAAGAACTCTCAAAGGATAGTTTACCCAAAAATTCAAGTCATTTAGTCACCCTCAAGTTGTTCCCAACCTGTATAAGTTTCGTTATTCTGTTTAACATAAAAGACCATTGACTTCCACAGAATTTTTTTCTCACACCGACACTGTGGAAGTCATTGGGAGCTGTTTGCTTTTAAGTAAAAGGAAACTCATTGGAAACAAGTTTGCAATCTCATTTTAAACAGCTGATCGGATCGTGGAGTAAACATGGGTGATTGAGAGAGATGACTGAGAAAGGCTTTAAAAGAATCTGCTGATAAGAGTAACTGATATCGATCAAATGTCTCACAGATCAGGGCTGTTTATCACTCTGTCAGACTGATATGGAGATACAGAAGCTTTACCATTCAGCTGAGGTTACGAGGAGAAGAGAAATAGATTTGGAGGGTGTCTGTGACTCATTGATGACTAGTAAAACTGACAAGATCCTTAAACAGAAACCTAAGCCTATAGAGTTTTGTAATGTATCTTGATTAACTAACCCAACGGCTGAAAATATTTAATTAAACTTATATCTTTACAGTAGTCAGACTTAAAAATATACACACATAATGTAAATAATTCACAATTTGTGTTTTCAAAATTAATGCATTGCCGAACTAAAAGTTAATTAACTATATGAAATAATAATATAATCTAGTAACAATGAAGTTATCTGTGTTTTGACTGCAGGTTCCTTTCCTGGCAAGAGACAACATCACACTTGCCCCTGCCTGCCACATCTGGTCTGCACCAGGTACAGCGAAAACAGATATCGCTGTACCAGTGACTTCAAAAACATAGACTTTACACTGTAAACGTGTGAGAAAGAGACGAATGAAGGTGGGGATACTTGAAAAGGAACAGCACAAGAAGTGCCATAGCACCTTTCTGGTCATGTTCATTTGTCACTCTCATGCACTTTGCACTACACAAATGCTGTTATCCAGCTGCCCCAGAAATGCTGACATACATTATCCACCGTGGCACAAGGTCTACCTCAGAATCACTGGTTTACCTTGGCATCCACTACACTTGATAGTAAAAAAAACAAAGTTAGTTTCATCACCTTTCTGTGAGTACACATGCAAACACACATTTTGTAAGGAATGTGCTTAGGCGGGAATCATATTTTCTTCAATATGCTGTGAATTTGTTGAAGGCATAAGTATGGTAATTAAATTATTATCAGCCTGAATGGTCTTTGTGCTTTTCTCACTGTGTGAGTATGTGTGCTGTGTGTGTGTGTGTGTGTGTGTGTGTGTGTGTGTGTGTGTGTGTGTGTGTGTGTGTGTGTGTGTGTGTGTGTGTGTGTGTGTGTGTGTGTGTGTGTGTGTGTGTGTGTGTGTGTGTGTAACAAACACGTTTCATATTAAATATCGGATGCTTAATAAATAAAAAGATGAATAATATATTTGTCCAGACAGCAAAATAACTCTAGAAATGGCATTTAACGCTGTAATATTGTTATAATCCAAATTAATTTCAATGAACATTTCTATACAAAACATTAAAATACAATAATAAAATATTGAAAATAAAATAAATGATCATTGTTTACCATGCATTAGGGTGTCAACACAACTGTTTATAACCAACCTTGAATAATCAGGTCTCAAAATTGATTTTAAGAATGGTTTCTCTGAAATGGAACAATGAATGGAATGGAATTCTATCCAGCTCTGAGACGTGCTATGGACAGGTCAACAAACTGCCTAGGAGCTGGACGAAGACAAAGCAAGGGTGCCATGACATGTCATTGCTGAATTTATTGGTATAAGTGGTAGGCCTAGTCTTGATTCATTTGAGTGGCCTTGATTAACCCAGGTCCCTTAAATCCTATCCAATACTAACATAATGTATTACACACAACATGCGTCACCACATGTTTATGTTGCCTCGCTCAAAGACTATTTCTGGATTTTGATGGGTCTAGCTGTTGCCAAGTATAGGATTGCAAAATTTGGTTTTCACTGATTTTCGACATCTAACTAGTTTCATCATTTAAACTTTCTCTGTTCATCCAAACAAAAATTATTGCAGCTAAGATTACTGATAACATTTCTAAATTATCTAAGCTAAAAATTTAAAGATTGGATGACCAAAAGTTTCTCCTATTAAATTCAGATAAGACAGAAATATTACTTAAAGGACCAAAACATATTACACAGAATATCTTGGATCACAATTTTCAACTAGATGGATGTACTGTTACTTCCTCTACAGTCAAAAATCTGGGTGTTATATTAGACAGCAACCTATCTTTTGAAAATCATATTTCCCATGTTATAAAAAGCATTCTTCCATCTTAGAAACATTGCCAAGCTACGGAACATGTTAAGTGTTTCTGATGCAGAAAAGTTAGTTCATGCATTCATGACCTCTAGACTGGACTATTGTAATGCACTGCTAGGTGGTTGTCCTGCATCTTCAATAAACAAGCTACAGATAGTACAAAATGCTGCGGCTAGAGTCCTTACCAGGTCAAGAAAATATGATCATATTACTCCAATTTTACAGTCTCTGCACTGGCTACCTATTAAGATTCGTATCAGTTACAAAATATTATTACTTACCTATAAGGCCCTAAATGATTTAGCTCCTGCATACCTAACTAATCTACTATCACGCTACAATCCAACCCGCTCCCTAAGGTCGCAAAACTCTGGACTCTTGGTAGTACCTAGGATAGCAAAGTCCACTAAAGGAGGTAGAACTTTTTCATTTTGGCTCCCAAACTCTGGAATAGCCTTCCTGATAACGTTCGGGGTTCAGACACACTCTCTCTGTTTAAATCTAGATTAAAGACACATCTCTTTAGCCAAGCATTCATATAATGCATCTAATAATCATGTACTGCAGTTATACCTGATCAAACGCACGTTATTATGCTTTAGCTTGGGTTGAACAAATAATATTTGCTTCGATGGAACAACAGCTATGCTAATTGTCTTTATTTGTTTCTCTGTTTCTGCCATGGGATTAACATGCTGTATTAACTAGGAATTACACAAGCTTCTGGATCTGGTCTGGATCCAACCCTTAAATGATCTGAGATGACCGAACACCTGAGAAGAGATGATCCCAACCCCTCAGAGGACCTCAGAGGAAGCCAACCCTCAGACAGTACACAGAATTAACCACATTTAGCCATAAGTTAAATATATTAAGCTTCTACAATACATAAATCTATTGTAGAAACTTAATTTCCTGTAAAGCTGCTTTGCAACGATTGTTTCGTGAAAAACACTATACAAATAATCTTGAATTGATCTGAATTGAATTACTGCATCATATATTATCGCCATTCCTGTTTCCACGTCCTTCTATCACCCACATGAGTCAAATATCCAAACAGATTTAGAGTAAAGAGTTACAAATTGTTTGATAGTACATTTTACTTCTAGACATTTTCAGTCAATTATCATAATAATGACATTTTCAAGAATAAAATACTTCTGCAGTATCAGAGTAAAATTAATAATATTGTTAAATTTCATTCACAAAAATCCCTCAAGAAAACATAAGCAACCACAACAAAAACAAGTCAAAGCAATGAAAACATAGAACACAATTATTGCAAATGTTTATGCTGGTGCTCTCATAATAGTGGAATATTCCACACTTTCCTCTACTGTGACTGTAAAGTTTGAATAAACTTCAGTGTCCTTTGGGTTGTGTATCTGCAAATTGGCATAAAGTTCAGATGGATCCTGGTACGGCTTAAAGTCCACCATAGAGTAGATGATGCCATTCTGCTCCTGTGGAGAGATGTTGAGCAGAAAAGGTTTGATGACATTTCAGAATAAATATTTCAATCCATCCATCCATCACGTATGTAGAATCTAATTTCCCCTGCTCAGGGGAATGACGGTGATTACAGAATAAGCTGTAAACAAGTTGTGGCTGAACTAATGATTCACAAAATGTAGATTTGACCTCAGATTAAACTTTATTTATAGCACATGGCTGACTTTGCTAAGGGATTGAATCCATGTGGTTTTGAGTCAATAGAGAAAATACAGTATGAATTGCTTACCAGGGTGTCATTAGGAGAACCACAAATTTCACTTGTATCTGTAGGCGGGAAAATAAAAAGTGTTCAGCCAAAAATTCCTTAGATAAATGAAAATAATCATTGTCCATTCACCTACCTGTGGATTTCTTCTTCCTGGTCTTTAGACGGTACACAAGCAGAGTCATTGAGATGACAGCAAACACCAGAACACTTAAACCAGCAGCTAGTGTGTAGGATGTTCTCCAGCTGTCACTGCTTAATGTATCGTGTTACACAGATTAAAACTCTGAATTATAAAGGGTTCATGATTGTGACGAAATTTACCTTAGTTTATCTTTGTCGTCCTCAGAAACAATTGGCGTAGAAGGAGAAGAAGAGGGCCAGACAGCTGGTTTGATGGAGGATTTTGGCGAGAGAGAAGCTGTGTTTACTCCAATGTAATATGTTAAATCTATTTGTAGAAAATACATATTTTAATTTATTTTGCATATTATTACCATTATTATTATTACAAACTATTAACTAAAAATTATGGAAAAAAAACCTGCAAGTGAGTACAATTAACAATTAACCTTTAATCAATGAATGCAAAAACTTAAATTTAGAAACATCATACCAGAAAGTGTCACTTGAACATCTTGATAGGTGGCAGGGAAGCCTATGACGCCACATCTGTATCTGCCTGCATCCATTATGCTCAGGTTTGTCATTTTAACTTCAAATTCTTCATCAGAATTAGTGATGAATATTCTTCCTCTATACAGGGAGGCAGCTTGTCCTCTATTATTCACAAAGAGGAAGCACTCCGACTGATAAAACTTACAGCAAGCTTTTTCATATCTATTATAATATGATTGAAATAAATATTTTAAAATAATTTCCTGTGAAGAATAAAGGAGACGGAGCCCTGCTGTTGAATTCATTCCTAAAAAAAACATTTACTGAACATTAATGTCTCTCAAAAATAGAGATGATAAACATAATACCATTGTTTATTATTGCTTGAAATATTGGATTTTATTTGTAGCGTTATTATGAAAATTATACAATATTGTTATTACTGAAATGTTAAAATATATTTATGTATAGCTAAAATTGATCAAATGTCTGCTATTAAAGTTTAAATAGAGAATTACAACCTTGTATATCACTATGGTTTCAGTGCAATGCTCCATATTCTAATATTGTATAGCAAAAAAACAACAACAACAAAGCAAGAACCATTCTTACCGTTTTCCAAGAGAACAAGAAGAAAGAAAATCTGCTTCATTTTCCTCTCTAATGAATACTCTTTAACAAGCTGAACTTCGTGTTCTTTTCCTGTCGAATTAAGGAACAACCTATCCAAACATAAGACCATGACGAACAACTGACAGGAAAAGGAAGTACGGCCTTTTGAACATGTCAGAAAATAATTTGACTGGTTTATAAATAGGATATGAAAAAACACTTAAACATGACAACCACATCAAAGTTGTATGTATAAAAACTAGTGCTGTCAAAATTAGTGCGGTCCTGTGCTCGCGCGTGCTCATGCACGCAGTCGCACACGCCAGCGCGCGCTGTAGCCTTTTTCATTTCATATCAAAGGGCCAAATAAACTACGAGCATGCAATGCCGTGGTCAGTTAAGACATGAAGTAACCAAAAAGTCGATTAAAGCTGCCTCAAAACGGTACATGCATATAATATGTTACAGTGGTGGCTCCAGGATTTATTTGTTGGGGGTGCTGGGGTGGGGCTTAACAGTTCAGAGGGGGTGCTAAAAAACTAATTAAATAGAGAGAAAACAATGAATGCCTAAATTATAGCTATCCGGTTTTTTATATATAGCAGCTTCGAAAAAGGCATATTTTCCTGTGGTATAAAACTTCTCACGTGTCACTGTTATTAATATTACTTCTAATGCCAACTGCCAAATATGACACTTACAAAATAATATAATTTATGAATGAATATAGAAAAGAAAGAAAGTTGGGATTTTTATTTATTGCATTTTATTTATTATTGATTAGTTTATTGTATTTATTGAAGTTATCTTTATTTTATTTTGTTATTATTTTTAATTAGTACTTTTTTTTCTTACTATCAAGTGTCAGTCACTCTCAATGTCAACTGTTAGGTAAACATGGTAAATTCTAACCATTTACAATAGATAGTGCCGACAATTCATAAAACTATTTCCACATGGGCACACATTGCGGGTGATAACTTCCCCGTGCTGATTTACATCGTGTCATGTGTAGATGATAGCCAGTGATATTGTCAAAAGCATCAAAAATTGGCAATATTAAGAGGGTTTAGCATTTCCAATTAATGTAGGCCAGTTACACTTCTTATTATTAGGCCTCAGGGCCGCTGCTGGCCAAATGGGTGCCATAAGCAGGAAGAAAGAAAAAGGAAATGGAGAAAAATACTGTCCGACTGTGATTTGATCATGAGTCCATCTGACTGAGGGTTTTGAACATGTTTATAGTGATTCCTGTAAAACTGAAGCAGAAGCTACCTCAGTGATTTCACTGTGTCTGGTCATTAGGTACTTCACCATCTGTCCAACTGCAGAATATAGCCCACATCACCCTCTGTTAAGTGAAGTGAATTGTATTTATAGTACATGAGTTTTAAGATGTTTAAGGTTTCATTAATGTAATCATGAGTCAGATGCATAAACTGCTTACTACCATGGTGTCGAGAGAACAGCAAGTTCCATACTTACCTGAGAGTACAATGAAAAGAAATGATTAGGTTCATTCATTAGATAAAAAAATCGGTCGCATTATATTATTATGAGTATTTTGGTTCTACCAACCTGTGGATTTCTTCTTTTCAGTATTTAGAAGAAACACCAAGCAGTGTCACAGAGACGACAGCAAACACAACACTGAGAACAGCAGATAGTGTGTAGGATGTTCTCCAGCTGTCACTGATTAACATATGTTACAGAGGTTAAAGAATATTAAGAGGAAATTCATACAAAATCATCATTTACTTTCGCTAATGTCATTCTACACCTGTATGACTTTCTTTCCTCTGCAGAACACAAAATAAACTTAGAATAATTTAGATTAAAATATATATATATATATATATTTTTTTTAAACTTTCAGTGGATTCAATGCTGTTTGAACCCAAGCATTCTTCAAAATACCTTCTTTTGTGTTTTGGGTGACAAAACACAAAAGAAACACAAAATTGAAACTTTTAAAAGTTGAAATTTTATGATTCATATAAGCTATGTGACAAAATGTACCTGAGTTTCTCTGTCGTTCTCTGAAACAATGGCTGTAGAAAGGGTCCAGACTGTTGGTTTAGTGGGCAATTTCTTTGGTAGGAGAGTTGTGTTTATGCCACTGAGATTATTTAAAGTATTTTAATGAAGAATACAATATTTATTATTTAACAATTATAAGAATACAATCTCCAACTGAGCATGACAAACACAGCACACAAGACAGATGGCACTAATACTCATTTATGGTGCTTCAGATTTCCTAATGAATAATCAATGAATGCAAAATATTTAATTTAGAAATGGTTCCAAGTCTTACCAGAAAGTGCCACTTGAACATCTTGATAGGTGGCAGGGAAGCCTATGATGCCACATCTGTATCTGCCTGCATCCATAATGCTCAGGTTTGTCATTTTTACTTCAAATCTTCCATAATTAGTGATTAATATTCTTCCTCTATACAGGGAGGCAGCTTGTCCTCTATTATTCGCAAAAAGTAAGCACCCCGACTGATCAAACTTACAGCAAGCTTTTTAAAACTATTTTAATTTTGATGAAAAATGTATTTTAAAATAAATTCTTCTGATGAATAAAGCACACTGCTTCCTTCTGTTGGATTCATTCATGAAAATCATTTACTCTTAAAAACAGAGATGATAGACATGATCCCATTGTTTATTGTTGCTTGACATAATTGAATTTGTAGGATTATTAAGATAATAATACAATTATTTTATTACTGAGGTAAGGTAGATGTAGTACTATTATTTCATTATTTGTAAAAGTTTAAGTTTTCAAATCTTTTCTAAAGCAGGTAAATCCTGGTATTATATTTGAATATGGAAATATACTCACTACTAGAAATGGATTCAGTCTAATGACAAATTCAATTACATAATCTTCTAAGAACAAAAAAACTAAAACAAGAACCATGCTCTCTGTTCTTCAATACAACGAGAAAGAAATTTGCTAAATGATCAAGATGTTTGCTAAAAAGCTGAACTGGCTCTTATGAACGTCTTATTTTCATCTATCTGGGAAACAAACTGTTGAGATACAAGACCATGACGAAGAACTGAACTGGTTTCGCTGTCAGATGCTGTCATTTAAATTTGTTAATCAAGCACCAATTAATAAAACACTGATATTTCATAACTTGTACAACTCTAAGTCCTCATCTACAGAAGACTTATCCCTGCTGTTAAATGAATATTCATGGTTAAATACAATGTAAGACTTCTGTGAAAAGTGTTTGAATACAAGAGAAAATCATGTTGACTCCACCCTTGGTCTGCAAAAACGACTTAAAAGTGAATTAACCAAGATGAACATTCAGTGGAAGCTGAGCAAATACAATGACTGACTACAGCATGTTATTATTATTAACCATATATCTGCAGTTATATCCAATTTTAAAGCTCATGTCACAACCAAGTGAAAAAAAACACCTTTTAATTGGGATGGACTAAAAACTTGGTACTGAGCATAAAAGCAGAGGCAAATTCAGAAGAGATGAAGAAAACAGCAACATTGAGTTCCTTGAACCTCACACTGCCTGGCATTCATGTCCAAGATGTTGAAAAGGCAGCAAGGCATCTTGATAATGTATACAAGTATTATATCATATATGTACATATTATATTAAGTTCTGTTTTCTTGTGTTATGTGCAACAGCTTTGTAAAACCTGTCCTGTAGCATGATGACAAGAAAACCAGCAATCAGTTCAGATAAAGAGGTTGTAATTTATTTGGCATTTTAAGTTCCTTTTTGTGGCCATCTGAAAGAAAAACAAATTTCTAAAACTTAAATCAACTCTCCTTAATAAGCTCCTTAATAACCATATCATAACCATTCAAAATCAATCCTCCAGCCTACCGTTTACACACTCACACTGAAGTAGCATCCATCGTAGCACGTCACAGACACATGTAGAATTAAATATTGGGATTTTCTATACAGGTTGCTCTTGGCTTAAATGTTTCTTTACAAGGCAAAAGACAGTAGGCACACAAAGATAAATTGATTTAAATATATACAAAGGCATGAGTCGTATAATTTTCAGAGAGGATCTGACTGTACATTCACCCTCTAACTGGATAACTCTGGAAGAAGCAGTCATCTGAGACAAGCCTCAGATGATCTGTGTGTGTGTGTGTCTTGTTTCTACTCCTCGGTAAAAGTGATGACGTCATACTGGACGCCCTGCAGCTGCAGCTGCTCCAGTTGTTCAGGTGTGGCCTCGGTGTAAACCGTCTGAGCCTGAGCCATGGCTGCATCTGCAACAGCTACACACACAAATCACTTACATCACCTCTGAATCTCTTAAACATCGCCATTAAAACATTCTGTTCTTGTTTTTTTGAGTGAATAAAACTGCTAGGTAAGTGTGACGGTGTAAGGTCATACCAGTGACAGCGGAATGGGCGGCTGCCTCCAGGTCCTCAGAGGCAACAACCTGCTGCTCGGCGGTGATGGGGATGTACTGGATCTGTCCATCCTGAGACACAGCAATCTGACACACAACACACAAGAGATTTACTCATGAATCAGATTAAATTAACACATTATGCATCACATTCATTTTCACTGTTGAATCCAGTTGATCCAAATTAATGGTGCATTAAATTGATCAAAAGTGACAGTTAAGATTATTAATTTAGCTTAACAAGATTACTATTTCATTAAATTCTGTTCTTTTCAACTTTATATCCATTAAAGAATACTGGGGAACTGCATATGGATCCATTTAGCATTATGTTCCTTAGAATAAAATAATTTCAAGTCTAAAGACATGAACAGCTTAAAGTAGAATCTCTAAGTTATCATGCTGTAATTACTAATTCAAACTTGAATGCAGCATAATACAATCTGTAACATAAAAAAAAATTATAATCTGCTCTGGGCTCAACCTGTTGCTCCTGCAGAAACGTCCCGTCATGCTCATACTGAATGTGAGCGATCCGTCCATCCTCCATCTGCAATTCACAATCAGTTACTTTTGTCATGATGAAATATAACATCCTACAGACCACAAATGATGATGAAAATGCTTTTCAGGCTGCAGTAACAGAACAGGTGAGTCACAGCCATCAGAGAACTGTTCATCAACAGCCATGAGGAATTCTGGCCCCTTGGGTTATGAAAGATGGAGGAGCACATACTAACCTGAATGTGGTTTCCATCAGATACCACCACATATTCCCGCGGAAGCAGGTGCTGAACTCCATCCTGAGAGATGATATACTGGACCTGAGAAAATACAGGGCAGAGGAGGGCACTGAACACAAGTACATATGAAGGTATTGATGTGTTTGCTTATCACACACACATACACGCGCACTACATTTTCAAATGGTTTTTTAAAGGATTTTTATATTATATATTAAAAAGTAATTTATTTCTACAATGGTAAATCTGGATTGTCAGCAGTCATTACTCCAGTCTTCAGTGTCACATGATCCTTCAGAAATCATTCTAATATGCTGACTTGGTGCTAAAGAAACATTTCTTCTTATTATTATCATTGTTAAAAACAGTTGTGCTGCTTAATATTTCTGTGGATTTTTTTCAGGATTCTTTGTTGAATGTAAAGTTAAAAAGAAAAGCATTTATTTGAAATAGAAATATTTTGTAACCTTATAAATGTCTTTACACTTGCTTTTGCTCAATGTAATGTCTTTAATGTATGAAAGCTTTAACTTTTTACTTAAAAAACAAAACAAACTCCAAACGTTTGACTAGTAGTGTGTATATAATTTTACTGGTTTTCTGAATAAAGCCTTAGAAAATATGTTGTACCTCAGTGACCTGATTGTCTCCAGTCATTAAATGCTGTACCGTCTGTCCATCTACTGTTGTGATCTGCTGAATATAGGTTGCCTCCTCCTGAGAAATGTAGAATTTTGTCAAAAACATGCAAAATGTGAAAACCTGAAAATAAAATCTTCTGTATTATACTTTTTATTTTATTTCATGCATTTAGCAGACGCTTTTATCCATAGCGACTTACAGTGCCATGCAGGTTATACATTTTTTGTCAGTATGTGTGTTCCCTGGGAATTGAATCCAAAACCTTTGCGCTGCTAATGCAATGCTCTGCCACTGAGGCACAGGAACATACATTATACATACATTAAATATTAACAAGCTGCTCTGTTGGCCAAAAAAGTGTAAATCACTTAGAGGATGAGAACTAGACTGTGTGCACAAGTACACAACCTGGTCAGAAAGAGTCTGATCCTGAGCCACAATGATGTGTTCCTGACCCAAAGCCTGCTGCAACCTCTCCGGACTGATGACTGCATGACCCGCCTGCAGATCTGAACAACACAGTAAGTAAAAATGACTTTGACAAGACTGACATGTCAGATAATCAGAATAGGGCTGTGTGAATCCATTATTTCGATATAAACAGAATACAATAACACTATGAGAGTCAGCACTTACTCTGCAGTGTGGCTAAAGCTTCTTCATCACTGTTAACGATGATGGTCTGCTGAGAGGGGACAGAGCGGGTTTTACGGGGCAAGGGTTCCTGAGAGTGAAGCCTCTCCATGTGGAACTTCAGATGGCCATTCCGGTTAAACCTTAAAGAGGATGAAGTAGTGGAAATGTTGTATAATCAGTAACCTAATCAGCACAAATTCTCTGATAAATCAATTCTATTATCATTTTAATGATCATTTGTCATTTTCCCTTACCTCTGGCCACAGACTTGACAGGCGTAAGGCTTTTCATTGGTGTGTGTCATCATGTGGCGTCTCAGGTCCTTCTTGTTTTTAGAGGCAAAACTGCAACTGTTGCATTTATGAGGCCTCAAATATGCATGCATGGCCATGTGAGACTAGGATTGTAAAATGAAATACATTATAAAAAAAGCATTTAATACAACAAAATTGGTTTTGTAGAGGTCAGATAGATACTGAATTAAAACTCAAACCAATATGACCAACACACCTTGACTTCTGGCCAAGAAGGTGCTGTAAATTCACAGTCGGGGCATTTGAATGTTTTGAGGTCTATGTGCGCCCTCTTGTGGTTCTCCATGTCCGAGCGGCCGTGGAAAGCCTCCATGCAGATGTGGCAGGAGAAGCGTTTGGTGTTGGGCTGTTGTGAAGGGGTGATGGACACAGAGGAGGGGAACTTGGAGCTTCACTGCTTAGCTACAGGAGGAGAATTCTGTCAATTAATATTTCTATTGGGAAGGAACACAACTGGTTATTATATCTGTGAAGTAACAAAACCGAGTCTCACCTCTACTTGCTGCAGGACTCCATCTGTCAGGCCTGAGCTCAAATAAAACTTCTCTTTATTCTCTTTGAGAGGTGTAGATATGGACAAGTTCTCGGTGCTCACTTCCATGACCTGAGGCTCTGATGAGGGTTCCTCTAAACTGCTGCCAAACACACATGCATCATCTTAAAGGATTTATATGACATTAAAAGCAATTAGAGTTGCTGTTTTTGACATTCAGTAGTACCTGTGTGCTGTCTCTTCGGAGGCCTGCTCCACCACACTGAAATCTGCTCCCTCGTATGTACCGATGTCAATCTGTGTCACCTCCTGCGACACATCCGTTGTCTCCTCTTGCTCCACGGTCTCCGTAGCCGACTCAAACGCCTCCTGCACCAGAGTGTCCCCGTTCTCTGACACATGGAATGTGACGATCTTTTGAGGCTGCAAGGATGAGCCCTCACTCCCAGAGTCAGCTCTGGTCCATGACCCCGTCTCCAGGGTCTTACCATCTTGTTTCAACACTGCCACCTGAGAAGAGTGATCAGTTTATCACACAAAAATACAAATATCAATAGATATAATACAGTAATATAATTTCAGTTTAACATGGTAATGATTGTTAGAGATACAGCTGAACAAATAAGCTATAATCATAAACAGGCTGATATCATTATTATGGCTAATATAGTATTCATTACATTGTACATTATCTCAAATAGAATTCCTTAACCTAAAATAAAAGCATGTAAAGCATGTCTGGTGTTTTGTACTCGTGAAGTCTATGTACACATGCATTAAAAGAAAAACAAGAAAAGCCACTTTTGGAAAGAAAACTTGCCCCTTTTTCTGACAAAGACAAAGAAGCACGTTTTCTGATAATCTGAACTTTCAGTCTATAATCTATACTTTGTAATACTATCACAAAACGTTTTATTATTTTCTATAACATTTTTATTGCTTATTGTTATAGTAAAATTATAACAAACTTATATAACAATATTTATTACTTTTATTAATTTGTGCTTTTCTAGGGCCGTTAAACTTTCAACCAACAGATCCAATCCAGACATGTTCAATGGAAAGTATTTAATATATATTATTGTTATTATATAGAATGTAACACTAAAATCACTTTTTTTTGCCTTTTGTAGGGGTGTATCTGAAATCTGCACATTTTAAAGCACAATTCAAAGGCAAAACAGTGATTTGATTGCATACATATCACTATTGGCCTATAGTTTTGTCGTTTTATTGGCCTATAGTTTTGTTGTTAAATTAGTATCATTCAAAAATTTCCAAATTGACATTTTACTTTTATAGATATGACTTTAATTCACTTACTGGTACCTCTTCATCCAATAAATGTCATCCACATTATACATTTCTAACATTATTTAATATTCCAGTAGATGATGCGGGTGTGTCAGTACAGTACCTGCAGTTCTCTGGCGTTACTCATGTTCAGCAGCAGATCTAGAGCATTTTGGGCTGAGAGGTCTGTACTCTGGGCTGTGAGGGAGGGTAAAGATAAAATGTAACACTGTATATTAATAAGTTGAATGATGAAATATGTATAGATGAATTCATAATCACACCATATACAGTGGAACAAAATGATTTGATCCCCTGCTGATTTTGTACATTTGCACGCTGACAAAGAAATGATCAGTCTATAATTTTAATGGTAGGTTTATTTGAACAGTGAGAGACAGAATAACAACACAAATATCCAGATAAATGCATTTCAAAAAAGTTATAAATTGATTTGCATTTTAATAAGTCAAATAAGTATTTGATCCCTATCAATCAGCAAGATTTCTGGCTCCCAGGTGTCTACAGAAGTAATCAATCAATCAGATTCCAAACTCTCCACCATGGCCAAGACCAAGAGCTGTCCAAGGATGTCAGGGACAAGATTGTAGACCTACACAAGGCTGGAATGGGCTACAAGACCATCGCCATGCAGCTTGGTGAGAAGGTGACAACAGTCGGTGCAATTATTGCAAATGGAAGAAACACAAAATAACTGTCAATCTTCCTCGGACTGGGGCTCCATGAAAGATCTCACCTCGTGGAGTTTCAGTGATCATGAGAACGGTGAAGATTCAGCCCAGAACTACACGTCAATGATCTCAAGGCAGCTGGCACCATATTCACCAAGAAAACATTTGGTAACACACTATGCCGTGAAGGACTGAAACCCTGCAGCACCCGCAAGGTCCCTCAGCTCCAGAAAGCACATGTACAGGCCCGTCTGAAGTTTGCCAATGATTCAGAGGAGAACTGGGTGAAAGTGTTGTGGTCAGATGAGAACAAAATCCAGCTCTTTGGCATCAACTCAACTCGCCGTGTTTGGAGGAGGAGGAATGCTGCTGTCCCAAGAACACCATCCCCACCGTCAAACATGGAGGTGAAAACATTATGCTTTGGGTGTTTTTCTGCTAAGGGGACAGGACAACTGCACCGCATCAAAGGGATGATGGATGGGGCCATGTACCGTCAGGGCCAGGGCATTGAAGCCAGCCAGGGCATTGAAAATGAGTCGTGGATGGGTATTCCAGCATGACAATGACCCAAAACAAAGGAGTGGCTCAAGAAGAAGCACATTAAGGTCCTAAAGTGGCATAGCCAGTCTCCAAACCTTCATCCCATAGAAAATCTGTGGAGGGAGCTGAAGGTTCGAGGTGCCAAACGTCAGCCTCGAAAACTTAATGACTTGGAGACAATCCGCAAAGAGGAGTGGGACAAAATCCTCTACTGAGATGTGTACAAACCTGGTGGCCAACTACAAGAAACATCTGACCTCGGTGATTGCCAACAAGGGTTTTGCCACCAAGTACTAAGTCATGTTTTGCGAAGGGGTCAAATACTTATTTGACTCATTAAAATGCAAATCAATTTATAACTTTTTTGAAATGCATTTTTCTGGATTTTGTTGTTATTCTGTTTCTCACTGTTCAAATAAACCTACCATTAAAATTACAGACTGATTATTTCTTTGTCAGTGGGAAAACGTACAGAATCAGCAGGGAATCAAATAATTTTTTCCCCACTGTAATTTAGGTGCTCATAAATGATGGTAGTGTTTCCCAGTGCATCTTGAGATACAGATGTTTTCCCTATGGACTCCATGGTTTGGAGAGTAATGGGGTCCACTGTTACCTTCAGGTGCAAAACAAATAGTATATATACATGGATGCTGGTATTTTCTTCCATTCTGATAAATACAAAGGCATTCATATGCATATCTATGAACCTACAATGGTCCCTTGAAATTCCTGGGTTTCATGCTGTAATCTCAGTTCCTCAATCTGTTGCATGGAGAAAACAGACGTCTGGCGCCGGCAAATTGGCTCCTCTGGATGGGATTGACTCCACTCATCGAAGGCCTCGGGGTGCCGACACTGCACATGCAGCCGCAGGTTCTTCCTGTGTCTGGTTGTGAAGTGGCACATGTCACATGAGAAGGGCTTTTCACCTGGTCAGTGGGTAAAGATGGACAGATATGATCAGGAAAGCTTTCTACAACCAACATTTAAACATTCTTAACCGTTATGTAACTCACCAGTGTGTTTAATGGCAATGTGGGACACCAGGAAATCCTCTTTACTCGTAGAGTATTTGCACTCTTCACATTTGAATGGTTTGTCATTGGCGTGGGACAGCTGGTGATTAAGCAGGTGCTTCTTGTCATTGCAGGTGTACTCACAAAACTCACATTTAAACCTGACACAGGAGAGGAGAAAAATAGCTGCCTTTACATTATGTGTACCAGAGTAGTTCAGTTTTTAAGAGGTACAGACAGTTACACTGACATCCTGACGTTTCACTTACGTGCTGTTGCCACAGTTCTGTATGTGCGTGAGAAGATGCATTTTGAAAGTGTAGCGCTTCTTGAAGGATTTCCCACACTGAAAAGCAAACAGTGTGAACATAGCAAATATCCAGGGCTCCATTTCACAAAACCATTGTGAACCAATATAGACTGTACAGAATATTTAGTATCAGTGCTTACTACAATCTTCTTAGATTATTCACTGATTCATCTAAACTAGTTTAACAAGTTCACACACCTAGCTACATACAAGATCTTTACCTTGTCACACATGTGAGGTTTCTCTGTGCTGTGTGTCTTCATGTGCTGCGTCAGGCGTTTCTGCATGGGATATACGCGACAGCAAATGGGGCATGGAAACTCAGACACTTTGGGAACCTGTGAAGGATTGATGCAAGACTGCGGTTGCATGAAAACCTTTCCTCATCAAAGCACTCAAAGCTAACGTAAACGGATACATCTTGTCATATCTTGAAACTTACCATATCTGTCTTTCGACTCCTAAAAGAGAAGAAACAAGAACATTAATTTATACTATAAGCAGTTTATGTCATGTGAATTTTAGACAAAATATTTTAAAAGCACACTATCATATAGACAACCTCAAGGGTTTGAAGAAAAAAAATGATCGACGAGTGATTGATGAAAAGGAGACATGGTCAATTCTTACTTGTTTTTGTTGTGGACAGCTGAGTGCCGGATCACGTCTTTCTTATAAACACTGGAGTAATCACACATCTCACATTTGTATGGTTTTGTACCTTCATGATTGAACATGTGCTCCTATAGGACACATACATACATTTTATAGTTATATACATTTATTTTGACATTAGCATATATTATACAAACATTTAAATTACATAAAAAAATATTTAATAGAAGGATTTATAGGCTATTGTTGGGCTCAGTGTTTTTGCATTTGCACCGAAATTTGGGTATTCTATTTCTCTGTTAGATCATAATCTGTCTGTACAAAGACCATCATTTACGGAATGATTATTGCTAAGAGTGTCATTCTGAAGCTGTGGAAATCAGACACTGTTCCTCAGTTTAAGACCTGGTTGACCATCTTACTGAAATATTGCCCATAGGAAAGAGTCTGGTATGGATTTATTGGTAATCTTGATACGTTTTACAGTATATGGCAACCATTTCTAGATCATATGGACCAATGTAATGCTGACTCTGACCAGCAATGTAGTGCTTAGTATCTTGTCTGCCCCCTATTGAGTGCCTCGTCATTTTTCCATAGAATCTGCTTGTATGATTGCTCTTAAAAGTCAGTTTTTTTTTCACTTTTTTATTATTATTATTATTTTATGTATTTTGATCTTTTATTGTTATTGTTTTGTTTGGTGTTTATTGTGCAATATAACACTAATAAATATACTTATAAAAAAGTGTTCTTTAAAAGGATTTTTAACTAATGAAAGTGAATAAAAACATTTTTTATGAATTTATGTATTGTCAGATGAAGGACTCTACTCCTTACCTTTAGCGAGGACCACCGTTTGCAGCGGTAGCTGCACTGCAGGCACTTAAAGCGTTCAGGGTCATTTCCCTCATGAGAATCCACATGGAATCGGAGATCCTCTTGAGACAGGAAGCGAGAGCCACAGATCCAGCAATTATGAGGTCTTAGCAGAGGCTTAAGGGCTCTATAGTACTTGCTTTAAAAAAGATAAATGAAACAGAATGTGTTTTAAATGGATTATAAGGGTTTCTAAGATATAATTGTGTGTCAAACGGACAGGTCAAATTAATCAAATGTTGTGGATGATCAAAGAGTAGTACAGGCACTGCTTACTTGCGATTCATGTACTTTTTGTACTTCTTTTGAAGGAATCGTTTAGACGGTCTGCCTCTTTTTTTGGGCAAAAACTCCAGGTCGTCAGGGCCTGTGTTTGATGAGGGATCTTTGTTTTCTGAATCTGACTGGCTGACGGCTGGTTCCACTGCTGACCCATTGGATATTGAGGAAGATCCGTTCTCCAATCCAGATGAACTTGCCTCTTCAGGAGCTTGAGGGTCCCCTGCATTGCTTGTTTGAGTTGCTGCTGGTGACTCTGTTTTATACACAAGTGAAAATAAGAGTTATCTCAGACCTATGCAAGTTGTGAAGTAGACATATTATTATACTTCTTAGACCTAAAAAGCTGAATTAACACTGACCTGAGTCAAGAAGGAATTTGCGGGGTGGCCCCACTGCCCTGCGGGGCCGTTTCCGTGAGGTAGAGGAAGATGATGAAGAGCAGGAAGGAGGAGGAGTGGTGTGACTGGAAGCCAATCTGGACCTGGCCTCTTCATCAGATGGCTTATAATCACTGTCGCCTAAATGCAAAATGCAGATAAATAAAAAAAACAGAAAATTAAATATAGAGTATGCAAACTGCTCTCCACCGACCTTGATCATCAAGAGCACCTGCATCGATGATGTCATCTTCTTCCTCTTCTGGTGGCTCCTCCTTCTTGAGCTCAGCGACCGCTCGCACCTTGCTTTCGGATTTTCGAGGACGTCCCCGTCCACGTTTCTTTGGCCCAGACCACCTACATGAGATAGCACATTCTGAACAAGAGAAACTTAAGAGACCTGCATACATAAATTAAGACCTGATTGAGACTTAAGACTGTAAAAAATGTTCTGCATTATTTTATTGTAATAGCACGTTATTAAATCACATATTGTTTGTTAATTGAGCCAGAAAATAAATAAATAAATACAGTATTATTTTTTTTGGTTGCATTTGTTTAAAAATAAAGTACATTAAAAAAATCACATTTTACTGTAAGGTTATAGTAGAACAGAAAAAGGAATGCTAATGCCCTATGTGCAATAACACAGATAAACTAACAATTGTGCTTCGTTGTTGTTGTTTTTTATTGCTGAAGAGTGTTGAACCTTCTTTTTCTGCGTTCTACTGTACAGACGTGAATTTACTTTTCCTTCAGCCTGAGGATTATTCATCACACTTTTTGGTGTGAAAGGCTTTAACATTTGCTATAAATAGAACTTCTTGTATTAAAAACAAACAATTAAGCCCTGCTGCTCATATTTAAAAAGTAACGCGAAAGTAATGCAAAAGTAATGTAACCATTATTTTCCATAAAAAGTAACTAAGTAACGTAATTAGTTATTTTTTAGGGAGTAACAAAATATTGCATTACTTTTAAAAGTAACTTTCCCAAACACTGCCCATAGCCATATCACTTATAAAAAATATATCGATATATCGTACGACCTCGATATACCACTCAGCCCTAGTTTAAGAGTGCTATTTTGGATAGGGCCATTTACGGGGCAGATATAAAAAACAAAGAAAACATTTGAAAATGAACAAAATAACACCTTCTACTTTACCTGGTGGTTTAAAGTGTTTGTCTCTCATGTGGTTGATGAGCGTATCTTTGGAGACACTTTTATATGGGCACATTTTACACTTAAACTGCTGTACAATCACCACCTCCATCATTTCCTCTAGCTCAGCCATATCTGGGGTTCTGTGGCCAGGCTCATCCACCATCCCAGACTCCACCACTTCTGGCTCTGGGTGGGTGAAATAGGTCCCACTGCTAGTTATGTATGGACCAGGCAAGTTATCATTGCAGTCCATTTGATCAGTGAGCTGGGATCCCACTGTGTCAGCCAGAGAGTGTTGAACAGCCCCCTCGTCGGCATATAGCGAGCCTTGTGGTAAGTAGGAGTGCTGGTGATCTTCTACCACACTTCCATCCTGCTCTGATGCCGAGACGTGCTCCCTGTCATCCATACTACTGTCTATATAACGTGAATGCTGTGGCTGCTCTGCACCCTCGGCAACATAATCCAAATAGTCATCACTGCACTCTACGATGTACCGGGAAGAGTGAAAAGAGTGTCTACTGTTCGTACCGCTGCACTCTGCTTCGTAACGTCCTAGAGGTTCTTCTGAGTCTGCCACGTTGTAGTTGGTGACCCCTGAATGATGTGGGGTCTGGTCAGGTTCGGCTCCCGAGCACTCAATGTACCGAGCCTCCCTGGTTTGGTCCGGGTCGTCTCCTCCACTGCACTCTATGTACTGGGAGTGCTGCGGCTGGTCTGGGTGACTGCAGCTGCTGCTGCCGTCATCGTGCTCATGGTATCCGGAGTGTCCAGGCTGGTCGGGTTCCACGCTGCCCTGTGGGTTTTCTGACAGGTCTGCCTGGTCCAGGCAAGTGGAGGTAGGTCCATCAGCAAGGGCTTCAATGGCAATGCGGCTTGATAGAGCAGAAGAAGACATCTGCCCCACCATAGGAGCTCCTATACACAGTGAACAAAGGAAATGGCTAATTGAATATCCAAAAACTACCCCTATTTTAACATTATCCACTCCCCCTCATGTTGTTCCAAATCTGTATGCATTTCTTCTGTGGAACAACAAATGTTGGTAACTAACGAGTTTCGGTTCCCATTGACTTTATTGCATTTTTGCCCATTCAATGGGGACTGAAACGGTTTAGTTACCAACATTACCAACGTGTTTTTTTATACAGGTTTAGAACGGCAGGATGGGAAGAAAAATTACTACTAGCACATTTTGGTCAAATAATATACTAATTGACAACTTATACATTTAAAATCTAGAGTAGTCACACAGATTATAACAAGAACAAGGCAAAAAAGGGAATTTTACTACAGTATAAATATTGACAGCACCAGGTAGGATGTAGGGATAGTTTAGCCAAAAATGAAAAATCAGCCATAATCTATTAATGCTCTTGTTGTTCAAAGCTCGTGATTTGTATTTTTTGTGAAACAGCAATGGTCATTTAGCACAGTGATTGTCTTTTCTGATACCAAAACCACCATTGTCCACAAAGATGATTATACTTAAAAAAAAAAAAAAAAAAATTTTAGAATTTTGGAGAAGAATTAATATACTAAATATATTATGATATTTTATTTTTTTAAATCTTATTTTAAAGCTTGTTTTGTTTCCCAAAAGCATAGAGTGTAGGTGAAAACAGTATGTGAAAAGAGTAATCTGTCTAAATTCACAGTATTCATAAACAGTACGTGAAAAGTACCGAGATACCCTACTACTCGTCTACTTCCCGACGAGATTCTGAAGGACATCTGATGGACAGTTTACTATCCCATGAGGCCGCGGGATTTGTGCGGATTTGTGAATGTCAGTAAAGTGACTTTGTAGGTCATGTCTGGATTACAATCATACTACACACATTCATACTAAATAGAACATACTTTTTAATCACTTAAAATAAGTTAAAAGAAGCACCTACTTATAGAGTAAGAGATTCTACAAACAGCCTTTGACTTTGAACTCTAGGGATCTTTCTCACCATCATCAGGACCTTGAAGTATCAGATACTGAGTGGTCTCTGCACTGCCATCCTCTGCGCTCGTAACTGCAATGCATCCTGTAAAATGGGTACAGAAACACAGTATTGACATTGAATACTACATAGATATAAAGATGACGATGTCTACCAAATTCAATACTTTGGCTGTGATATAAAAAAAGAAGAGGTAAGAGGTTTTTCTACCATTCATAATGTCAGGTCCAATGGTGGATTCGATGATCTTGTCGATAGCTGAGCCAAGATCTGAGGACGTGGAAGCAGTGGAATCAGAAATCATCATTCCTCCTTCAGAAACAGCGCTGGAGTGGACCAGGACCTGGACGGACTCTGACACCATGACCGACTGTGTCACTGTGGAGACGCTGGACACACTGGTTGACTGCGCGACAGAAGAGGAGTCTGGGAGATTAATTCTTTGCACATCTGTACTGGAGCTCGTCTCTGGGATAAAAACCTAAAGTGCAAGCCAAAAAAAAATAATTACCTTGATATGAATTACACACTAACATGCGGAGATATAAATGTGTGGGTTGTTTGTCTTACCACAAGTCCCTCAGAGCTCTGTCCTACGTGACAGTCTGATTCTGGGGCCAGGCCAGGAGGAGCCGCCGTGTCGCTGCTATCGGCAGACATGGCTTCTGAAGACTCCATGCCCATGCCGCTCTCTGACGGCTCCTCCATCCCAGAATACCCCACATCACTGCTGCTCTCCACCTCCATCTCCTCAGAGTCCATCTCTGCTCTGTGGGAAAGTGTCTGTCACTCAGTAATGCAGAACTAAGTTGGACATTGCATTCTGAATGATACATGCAAGGGCATGGGTAATGACAAGCGCATAAAGTGTAATGAAGTAATCATTTTATTGACATAAATTATTTTATTTTTTTGATGTAGAAACATGATTTTGTAGAAGTTCAGAATTTTAATATTTATATCTATTTAATATTTTTATGTTCTTTCAAAATAACAAAAATAAATGTTTTGTGCGTAGCAAAATCAGCATATTAGAATAATTTCTAAAGGATCATGTGACACTGAAACCTGGAGTAATGCCCGCTGAAAACAGAAATAATATACATTTTAAAATATATTAGAATAGAAAACAGTTAATTTAAGCTGAAATAATATTTCACAATCTTACGTTTTTTAACTGCAAAAGAGAATTCTTTAAAAACCTAAAAAGTATGAATAAAAACACGATTTTTTGAACAGTAATGCACACATATAAAGTTATATATTATATACAGATATTATTTCTCACCATTAAAATAATTCATACTATACATTCAAACAAAATTGAAGTTAAAATCATATTATATTTGAGAGTGGATTTAGATAATTGTTTCTATAATATATTTGTTTATACAAGTGTAAATTGTTTTCTGGTAATCTGTGAGCTATGCAAATAAAAACCTATATAAAAAAGCTAAATAGCCTATTGTCTTTCATTCAGTGTTAACAACTGGACAGACCCACATGCATATTTTCTGCAGAATTTGCACAAAAGCATTAACGCAATCAAGTTGCACAATTAGATTTCTCTTAATAAACTAGAATTTCTAAATATTTATAGCATCACAGAATACTTAATAATATATATATATATTGTATTTCTTGTTTTCTACTCTGTGATGTATGTCTACTGCTGCTGTAAGTTAGTGTCAAATTCCAACAGAGGGTAAATACAGTTTTTTTGTGAAGACACCCTTCTAGGACATTATAATCTTACCAGCAAAACCACAAGCCACCATTGTCCCCCATTACATTAATTTAAACAACAGAAAACATCATCTAAAACGTTTGATTTCTCACACGTCCTCAACTGACATCAATCCCTCCCACCGTAACCAAAACACCCATCTAGCTGTGGTTGGGACATAACATCTTTCCCTTGACTCAAACTTATCAAGGACAAAGGGGCATTTGTCCTTGCTCAACATAATGTCACGTTCTGACGCCAAGCACACCAACAATTTTATGAAGAAAATGACACTACAGTAGACGCCAGTAAGACTTCAGTCCTCTCATGGACCGTGGCTACTCTAGACTACAAGACGCGTGTGTGTGCTGCCCTTCCTCCTGCCTGCTCGCGCAGCGCCATTTTCCCTTCCGCCGCTGAGAGTTTATTTTTTTCCGCTCAGGCGATATGAAGAACCGCTCGGGGACCTCGAGGGCCTGCGCGAGCAGGGAGAGCCAGTTCGCCCGAATGTTTTTCTCTTGTCTATCATGGAAGAAACTGTACTTGTACACAATTTTACACCATTATTTTGAGCTACGATTTTTTCTTACCTTGAATGGACGAGTATTTTGCTCTTCACGCTCGCGAATGATAAAATAAAATAGATATTTGAAAGGAATAGTTGGTAATGGTTTCTAGTCGGGCGCCATCAGCGTCTCCTCGCTTCCTGTCCTCAAAGCTGGCCGGAACTCATTTATCCGTCACACGGAAAAGACGAGAGGGAGAAACACTTAATCTGATTTATAATGTATCAAGATTGATATTAAACGTGATGTTCTATTTAGAGAGCATGAATATCGAACATTTCACTTCATCTTTTAAGTGTTTAATCAAATAATGTTGTGAACCGAAGGACTAATTGCTCTCAGAGGAGGAACCCATCGAGTGTCTCGCGGATTAATATGACACCGGTTGTTTATCTTAAGATTCTCTTTTATAATTTCTGATTACTCCAACAAAAACATCTTCTATTGCTCATTTTTAAGTTGAGGGGTTATACACGAGTCAGTTTATATTCTGTTAAATCTGTTCTGTGCTGTGCTGTGCATATAACGTTTTATGAGACGTTTACCCCACTGCACATCCTGTCATTCCGCGTGAACGTCGATTAATATTTTTAATATTAATATCGGTTTCACTTGTTTTAGCATAGTCTCTTACGGTGAATCAGTAAATTGTTTAGAGCAGCATTAAAATATCAACGGACAGTCAGATTGCTTTGAAAGTAATCCTGTATAATTTTAAGATCAACAGATTTTTAAATGTCTTAAGTCCCCCTGAAATGACATGTTTATTACATTCCTCATAAGCACTAGTGACAGTTTAAATAATTGGAGTTTATTATATCTGTATGAGTGACTATCTGTAAAATTAAAACTTTTATATATAAAATGTGTGTGTATGTGGTTGTGTAAATGTTTGCATTCATTTCTACTGCATACCTAAAAATATGAGACTTTCTTTCGATATTAATCAGCTGCTAAATGTCAAACACTAGTGTAGCAACAGTTTAAAATAGTCTGCAGTAATTATATTTTGAATATTAAACGACTATATAGTTCTTCTAACCTTGTGAAAACATATAGATCAAATTCAATATTCTGCTGCATTTTTTAATATGATTCTTTGTATAGATATAATGATAAGAGCAGTTGCACAAGGATTGAATGGTCTTGTTTACAAATTTATTGAGTAATCATAAACAATGCAACAAACAAATACAAATATAAATACGTGGAATGTGTTAAATTAAATTAATAATATTAATATTATCATTTACACCAGGCAAATGATTTCACAATATGCCAAAATCTGGGCTAAATAACATCTCAATATTAGCTCTAAGGCTAAAAATAAATCTTTGCCTAGAAAAACATGTGAGTGGGGTCAATACACAGAGAATGGATGCTTTGTTGACAACAAATGCATTTAGGCTACAGTTCCTGAGGTGACTCCACTCATACATTTACAAACAAAGTTAATTCCTAGAATTAGACTGGCAGTGCCTCATTATAGTTTGATAGAACAGGATTGTAGTTTCTCTTAATGTGCTGTTAAGAAACTCATCATGGACAAAGTAATTATATAGTAAGCTGAAATAAATTAGAAGACCACGTTAAAGCTAACAGACAAATATGACTAACATCCTGTTTCATGTGCAAGATAATTGGTGTTAAAACAGTTCTTTTCCTATAGTTAAAGTCAAAGTCCCCATAACAGAGACTTTACATTTAATACATTCTGTCTGCGTTTTCCTCACTACATTTTACACTGAAGAGAAATGGTTTCCCTTTTAAAAAAGGGCTCTGTCATCAGATTAGGATGTTGGATGTTTTCACTGCACAGCGACTTAGCATTTTAGGAGGTCGTACTTCACATAACCCACTCGGTCAACCTGCCTTCTGGCATTCATTCTCCAGTAGAAACTCTCCCGGCAGAAGTAAAAGAATCCTGAAAAATATAGAAAAATTGCATTTTTTTAGTCATTTGCTTGATCGGATAAATCAGACTTTATTAACTATTTTAGACTATTCATTTTTACTTACCCTTGTAGAGGAACACATCATGTGAATCAATGGGCACTCCACCAAAAACGGAGTCAGTGAATCGTGGGTATCCTTTGTCTATGATCTGAGCCTTTACATCAAGTCTGTGACATTAAATAAGAGATAAGAATACTGTGGAAAAACTACAAATAAAGAGCTTTACACTTTACGATCAGCTCTTGCATGTTACAGCTCTAAAGCAGAGTTCACATACCTCCAGAAGTTCTCCCCATTAAACAGGAGCACCTTGCCTTTTCCTCTCTGGACAGATCCATCCACTCTGTCCAAGTTGCTTGGCAGGCCGAGCTTCTCGATTTTACGTGGTCCAAGCACCTCATTTCCAGTATAAACCCAGAACTGTTTTTCTGTGTGCATGAGATACAGTTGAAAAAGCTCTGTTGTATATCGACTTCAACATGATCGGAAATAATAGCGAAATATCTCAACCTGGTAAATAAGTACCTGCAAAGAAGTAGATCTTTTTCGTGAGCTGATCCTCAAAGGCAGTGTTAATGACGGCTGGAAGGGCAGACCACTTCTCAGATATCAAGAAAGGACCTTTGGGTTCTCCTTTGTTCGAGATCTTCCAGTAGTGCCTTTGAGAGAGAATAATTGAAAATAAGGCATAAGGAAGTTTGTTTTCTGTTGTGTGTGTAAGTTCATAACACTGTATATGTAGAGTAACAGCTCATACCCATCCTTGAAGAAATGAAGCTCTTTCTGGATTTCAGTGATGGCATCAAATTCCTTGATTTGGCAAGCTTCCTGTGAAGGGTCGACATGTACTGTGGTAGAAACAGTAGTCGATTTAGTTGGTATAATCGAAGAGGAAGTGGTGAACTGTGGTCCTGGAAGAGTGGGATCAGGGCCAGTTTTAGATCCTGGAAAGAAATAATTAAATAATATAGCTATTAAGACCAGAATTGTAAAAGACTATTGGGTTTCAACATAAAACAATCTTTAATTTTGAATAAGAAAATGCATAGTAATCCTTAAAATCAATAAATGATGGATTGTTTAATTGGATAAATACCATAGAGATACTGAATGCCCTCGACATCATCACGATGCAGAGAGAAATCCTCTATGTATTTGTACATGGGATACATCAGAGCGTCTTTAATGTTGGAGTGGTCCAAACCAAGTGCATGTCCAAACTCATGAGCAGCAACCAGAAACAGACTGTATCCTGTGAGAGAAAAGACATGTTAGCCAATGTCTTACCGCCCAATTTTTGTAGTGTCTGAAAGACATAATTATCACTTACCCCGATCAGGGCAAAATCCCCATTTTTTATCTGTGTCGTAGTTGCTGGTGGTTGCACACCAGAGTTTTCCATCACCACGGCCTTCACTGGTGCAAGAAGAGTATTTGGTTCCAAGGAAGGTGAAAGGAAACTGGCAAGGCTCACCTTCTGAATTTCCACCAATCACAGCTGTATCTGTGAGGGGAAATATTGTATTATAAAATATCTTACTTCATTAAAGTTTCAGGGATCAGTCTGAAGGTACGAAGGGACTGCTTACCTCTGTTGGGACAGAATCCATACTGCTTATCAGTGTCAAAGTTAGCTGTAGTGGCACACCAGCGATACCCATCATTTCGTCCTTCTGTGGTGCACGAGTCATATTTTTCCCCCAGAAACACGAAGGGGAAAACACATGGTGCTTCGTTGCTGTTCCCGTCAAACGTGAAGAGAACTGTCCCCCAGAGAAAAGAATGTTAGCCATGCTCATAATAATAAATAATTGTGGTTGTTGAAATGTTGTGACATTAATTCCACATTTTAAGCCCAAAGGAGGCAGTTTAAATATTTGTTTCGGAATTAAAGCTTCATAAAATCATGACTGAAACACTTACGCTCACTGGGACAGAAGCCAAATTTCTTGTCCTTGTCGTAGTCTGCGGTGGTTGCGCACCAGGGGAGACCATCTGTGCGCCCCTCTGTGGTGCAGCTGGAGTAGGATGTTCCCTCAAACAGGAAGGGGAAGTGACACATTGCACCCTCTGCGTTACCATAGCGGGTTTTAATTGCTGAAAGAAACACATCAACGTCATTGTCTTCTTGACAAATTTTAAGACAAGGTATGTTGACCTGACCTGAGTGAGATAAACATTTTTAATATATAAGAACTCATTATATTATTTATGAAAAAATATAAAATGTGATATTATAAAGACAGTATGTTTCCAAATTTAATTAACTGGCTATTTTATTACTATTGAATAAAAACCTAAAGCAAACATTTAAAATATTACCCAGACCCCAGTTTAAATGTGAAAATACAAGACTCATTTATATGAAAGATATTAAGTATGATATTATATGTTATTGAATGGAACCCAAAGCTAACATTTAAAATATTGCCACATGACCTGAGTTTAAAAATAGAGCTGTACATTTATATATATATATATATATATATATATATATGTATAAGAACTAATTTATAATACATTGGCTAAATGCTATACAATAAATAATAAAGACAGTATGTTCCCAAAATGTATGATTTCTTTTTAAATTGATATTAGACGAAATTCAAAGCTAACATTTAAAACATTACCCCAGATTAATATATTATCTCAGTTTGACAAACCTTGGTTTAGGACAGACTCTAACTGTCACTATACACTCAAAACTATAGAGGGAGCTATTGCTATGCTGTGCATCTCAAGCAACTGTTACAGTATGATGCTAAAGTTAAAGTACTTACACATTAAATACATGCAGTGAATATGGGATGTATTGAAATATAAATCAAGAATCACTCTCACCTGGTCCAGTGCCAAGGGTCCAGTATTCATCATCATCAAAATGGGCATCTCCCTGCACTCCCTCACCTGGAGGATAGGCGTGAGCCAGCAGCCCATCTTTCCCATCAAAGGGGTAGGGATCGCCGTGATCTGAAACAAAAACAACAACTCAGTCAAACTCATTCAAACAGTGTTAAATCGTAATACTTTAATCTATTACAAAAACTCATCTCACCAGCTTTGCCAAAGGAAATCATGATGTCAGCAGTGCCGTCATAGAGGCGCGTGAACGTCAGAGGGGTAACGTCACTCCAGACTTTGAAAGCTCTGGCAAAGGCGTCATCGATCAAAGAGGCTTCCATGTCGGGTGAGTAGTTCAAAACCCTGTTTATCAAACCAATGCAATGGATTACAGTGTGTTCATTACAAGTGTTGTAGTCGAAGTGTAGATGTGTAGACAATATCCCACCTGTATGTAACATCATTGTGATCCCACTTCAGGTCTCCATCGAAAGTCTGATAGTTGCGGATGTCTGGGACACCACAACGAGGCTGCTTCATGGCATCAATCGTGGACTGGTCAAGAGAGCCTGTCTCCTCCAGCCCGAGCTGCCTCTGGAGCTTCTTCAGTGCTTTAGGAGTGGACACGACTGCCTGCAGTCCGCTCTTCTGGAGAACATCTATGTAGCCGTAACGCTTCAGGTACTCCTGGAGTCAAACATGTAGATGAGAGTGGAATTCATATAGAATAATACAATCAAATGCATTGTGCTATTTCAAAAGCAGATGACTGAATATCGAGAAAAAACATGAACTAAAACTTGATATACTCACATCTGCCAGCTGTGTGTTTGTCATGTTCTTGATCACATCTCCAGGGAACGTCACATACACAGATTTGAGTGGCACACACCAGGCTCTTAAAGAACAGGTTCCAAGAACCAGAAACGCTAAGACTCCAAGTCTCATGATTAAAGTAAAATTTGAAACTATAAGAATGTCTTTTAAGCAGATGAAGTACAAGCAATGTTGTTGTTTCCTCTTCTCCTGCGCTGTCTGTCTTCTCTGGTGCCCAGAAGGCAGTATTTATGTGATCCCAGGGCTTAGTCACTGAGCACCCACCCACCTCCTGTAGGTCATTTCAGCACTCCCTCTTACTAGCACTTGGCCACTGAAAAGCAGTGATGTTTTCATCCATTCAAAAAAGAAGGGGCTTTCCAACAACCTTACATTAAGCTTGAAGACACAAAAGAGAACAAACAAAGACTGTCTTGTCTTTAATCAAGTTTTTTAAACTAAATTTTGACTCATAAATATAAACATAAGTATTAAGTAAAGCATATCTTAAAATATATATAATGCATTTAAAAAACATAAATATATCGTATAAATAATTTGGAGAAATTGGCTTTATGAATATAACTGCATTTATGTAAAAAAATGTTAATAAATAAATAGTACATATTTTTAGCAACTGGATTTTTTTTAGCTATTGGTTGTATAAGCATAAAAGTACTTAAGAACAAGACATATGAATCAATAAATAGTATATATTTTCAGCAATCATCTATATAAGTATGCATGCATCTTTGGAAAATAAGGACAAACAAATAAATAGTAATGCTTTGAGTATAAATGCATTTATGGAAAACAAACACACAAATATATATATTATGCATTTTAGCAGTTGGTTATATGAGTGTAAATGCAGGTAACCAAAGAAAGTCATTTTCTGTCAAGAACAATGAATGGGCATAAAGTAATTCTGTATTTGAAAATTGTGGGAAACCCATAAACTGAAACAGTGCCAATGTAACGGATGTGTATGCCCGTGGTGTCAATGTAAACCTCACTCCCCTGACCTCAAATAGAGGCGCTCTAGCAACTGACGCTAGAGGCTGTAGCCTTTGGCGTTCCTTGTTAGAGCGCCCGCCTCCCGCACCGGAATCCCGGGTTCGAGACCCGCTCCGATGAGTTGTGGCAGTGTGGACCCGGGGGATTTAAATTGGTGCCGTGACCCGGATGGGAGTGAGGTTCAGGGGGGTGAATGTAACGGATGTGTATGCCCGTGGTGTCAATGTAAACCTCACTCCACTGACCTCAAATAGAGGCGCTCTAGCAACTGACACTAGAGGCTGTAGTTTTTGGCGTTACTTGTTAGAGCGCCCGCCTCCTACGTGGGAATCCCGGGTTTGCGACCCGCTCGGCACTAGATACGAGTTGGGACGGTGCGGACCCGGGAGGGGGTGTTACACCAGGTAAGCAGCCATGTTGCACAATCAGCAGCATTGATGAAGCTAAGTGACGGATACATACAGGTGTCTTGCCAACACAGCTCTATTAACTTACAATGTTGTGCAAGTGTATTCATGTGCGCTGTGTTGACATGCAGGTTGAGTAGTTTTGTGCCCAGAGGCAAAGGAAACCCTAAACCATAAATGGCCATAAATTACCCTAGTTTGTATAAAAATGCAGAAGCCATCAGCTGTTTAGTTCAGAAAAAGTTGCCTAATTGCAAATGAGGATGTTAGAGTGTTGTTAAGTAATGCAATCATATGCTAATTTCCTAATTTCAGTCACTGATGTATGTCTGTGTTCATTTTTTGGGAAATTGTGTTACACACACCTCACATAATGTAAAACACTGACGAAATACTTGATATCATTGCCTTTTATAGTTATACACATCAACAAATACATCAGTACATTAATAAACTGTGACACAAACTAAAACAGGAAAGGCTGCGGCATATTACTAAAAGTATCTTGCATGTCTCTATTTTGGACGTTAAAATTCGTTTCCTCTCTCAATGTACACTTGATAATGAATCAGCAGCTACAGTGAGGGTGGTGACTGCCTTTGCTCTTTTAAGGACATGAATTAAGTTAGTAATAGAGAATAAGGTAGATAAAAATGTAAAATGGGTTTTAAATAGAACAATCTAAGGCTGTAAAGCCACAGTGTGACAAATCTGAACATGTAGTAATTGATTCTGACACAGTGATGAGAAAATACTGCACAAAACCTGATTGTATTAAGACATTCTTGTGTTTGAGACACTTCCGACACAGTTGCAATATCCTTTTTAATTATTTCATCAGGATTGAAACGAAAACTTGATCGCAAACAGGCATTAATCACTTCCAACAACATAATAACACAGACACTTAATTGCCCATAATTAGACAACATGAGACACCAGGAAATCGCAGCATTTCAGAATTCAAATATAAAAGCTTTTTTACATCTGCCATGCACTCTCACATCAATGCTAGTGTTTTCATATGCATAAATGAGCCCCGTGTTGGCTTCTGAGGATTCATGTTGTTTACTGAAATTGTTTCTTTGGTCATTTGCAGATTTAGTGGACGCCAAGGGCAAGGGACACATGTTTGATTTGTTTGTGTCATGACATAAAACATTTCAGGACAAGTGGATCCCAGTTGAGGTTTCACCGCTTGCATGTTTCACCTCCAGAATGTATTTATAAACAACCACCAAGTGGTTTGGAACTGTGATCTGTCTGTATATGTAGGCCTACTATTTTTCTAGTTTACCTGAATTTAGAATATACTGATATAGTAACATGACAGTATGGCAAAATATCAAACATATTGAGAGCATTTTATCAGAAATAGTTTTTATGGCCCACTGTAATGTCTGTATCCTGTGGGTGGAGTTGTATTGGAAATAAAAATGACAATATAATGAGGTAAATGTTTAACCAGAGTGTGTGTATGTGTGTGTGGGCCTGGGCATTGATGTAGGAGTTTAAATTTGGGGTGTGTCACTCACATAATGGTGAGTAAGAAATTATTAGGAAATGTGTTCAAAATGTGCAATTCCTGAGACAATTCTCAAGTATTTTCACATATCTATATATATGCAGTATGAGATCTTTATTAGATCATCTAAATTCAAATAGAAGCTTATTCCTGCATTATATTTACATCATAATAGCTATATATCTATACACATATATAATACAAATATAAATAATAAAACAATATTTTCTTTAAAAAAAATTGATCATGCTGAGGGAAAGTAAGTCCACATGAAGACTTATTTAATGCATAAATTGTGCACAATTTTCTCAGTAGACAACAAGGGAGTGACTTTAAATTTAAAGACAAAACAAGGGGAATATATTAGTGTTTATGTTTTTGAGACATACGGCTGGCATTTGATGTGGAGGGCTCTGTTGTTCATTTAAAAGCCTTTTGAGGACAAACTTTCCTGCGACAAGGAGGGATGTCAAACTTGAACACATAACAAGAAAATAAATTCAATATGAATTAGCATAATAATAAGAACAACAACACACACACGCGCGCACGCACACGCACGCGCACACACACGCGCACGCACACACACACACACACACACAAATCCACAAAGCATTACTACATTTGCTGATGTGGTCACATTTGGTTTTTGCACTGTTGGTATTATAATAAGATCTTGAACTTCAAATGATTTCCCACTTCATATAATATTTCTATATTCTGACTTGTTAATTTTTATGGTAATCAAGTCCTGTAGCTATAACTATTTATAAGCTGGGTTAATTTAGTGGACATCTATTTACAATCATTTATGCACAATCATTTTCCCTCCCGCCGCTGAGAGTAAATTTTTTTCCGCTCAGGCGATATGAAGAGCCGCTCGGGGACCTCGAGGGCCTGCGCGAGCAGGGAGAGCCAGTTCGCCCGAATGTTTTTCTCCTGTGCATCATGGAAGAAACTGTACTTGTTCACAATTATACACTACTATTTTGAGCTACGATTTTTTCTTACCTTGAATGGACGAGTATTTTGCTCTTCACGCTCGCGAATGATAAAATAAAATAGATATTTGAAAGCGAATAGTTGGTAATGGTTTCTAGTCGGGCGCCATCAGCGTCTCCTCGCTTCCTGTCCTCAAAGCTGGCCGGAACTCATTTATCAGTCACACGGAAAAGACGAGAGGGAGAAACACTTAATCTGAGTTATAATGTATCAAGATTGATATTAAACGTGATGTTCTATTTAGAGAGCATGAATATCGAACATCTCACTTCATCTTTTAAGTGTTTAATCAAATAATGTTGTGAACCGAAGTAGGGATGGGTCACGATTTTCGAATATTCGAATATTCTATTTAATTATAGAATATCGATTAGGTTGTGCGATTATTTTCTAAAGGTTTACCAGGGCTTGACAATAAAGACTGTCCGATGGCGTGAAGGACGCTCGGACTTGTCACTTACCAGATCGGGCCACTGCAGGTGGTCACGAAATTGTATCATTTGCATGCGTTTTTAAGCCTTGTTTGTTTAAAAATGTAAGCGATTAAAAAGCATTTGGGCGCGAAAGACAACTCCTTTCAGTACATGCGCGAACTGCACTGTCGGCACTCGGGCGCGGCACACATACATACACACACACACACTATGTGTGAGCGCTAACCACGCTGGAGAACGGAACTTCTGATACGTGCAGGCTGATTGCGTGAACAATAGACCTGTTAAACAATATATTGTGAGAGGGCCGTTTGCTACAGCGTCCCAAACAACTCAAAATAATAAACCAAAGTTAACAAAACGATGCACTCCACAGAGTGCTTCTCTGCCGCCTTCACGTCCTGTTTCCCATTAAAGAAGCCGTGACGAGCTCCCTGCATTCAAATGATTGTTTTTTTTTGCTGAAATAATAATATTCCACTGGTTGATATATTATATTTATATGCAAAATATTTGTGTTGTTTTTCGTGTTAAATGTGAAGAATGACAGGTTGGATGCCACACTTATTATTATTATTTTTTGGCAGAGTATACAGGTGTCATTTTAACTTTAACTTCAGGCAATGTAACATGATTTTATGACCGTAATTTTGACTTTATTCTTAAAATATTATGACGTTAATTATTTAGTTATTTATTTGAGAAGGATAAACTGATCAAACTTGCGCTGGCCGCTTGGTATTTAAAAAAACAAAAACTTGAATTTAACAAAAATTAGATGTTCCAATCATATTTCTAAATTAAATTAATAAAGAAAGGAAACACAATAATGACCAATTTGCTATTAAAAAACAAAACTGAACTATTTAAATGGCTCAGCGAGAGAGAGAGAGAGAGAGAGAGAGAGAGAGAGACACGGGCTCTGGTCAGGCTCAGACGGAGAATTCTGAGAAGCTGCAATATTCCTTCCCTTGTTTCGATTCAAAGTTCACCGAACTAATTGTGAACAACACTCCCGTCTTCTTCCCGAGCATGTGAACATGTTCATTTAATATATTTATATATATGAAATAGGTTATTGTTATGAAGACAGACGTTAAAATTAATGTTCACATAATAAGTGCCGTCATTCAGGCGGTTCACAATATGATTTAGCGCGTAATATGTTTTAAGAATGATATTCTGTTTAGCGCGCAATAAGTTTTACGCCTAATATTCATTGATGCATTAATCAGATTTAAGATTTTCTTTTTAATAATATGAATGTTCATGTTCATTTTTAAAATAGAAATGTCCTAGCCTTATGAGCAGTTGATAATCGACGGACTGTTCTGTTAATAAATGCCGTCCTTCGGTTATGTTATATTAATGTTTCAGCACTCATACTTTACAACCATTAATTTTCTTGGGTTAAGATAGACTATTCTCTAATTAACTAAACAGTTTGTTATCATACAGATTGAAAGCCTGGATGATCTCTCTCCCCCTCTCTCTGTGTGTGTGTGTGTGCGCGCGTGTGCGCGTGGGTGGGCGGGTGCATGCGCGGGAGGGGTGCGATTTTCGAATAGTAATCGAATAATACCCAGCGATTATCGAATATTACATTTGCTTAAAATGCCCATCCCTAAACCGAAGGACTAATTGCTCTCAGAGGAGGAACCCATCGAGTGTCTTGCGGATTAATATGACACCGGTTGTTTATCTTAAGATTCTCTTTTACAATTTCTGATTACTCCAACAAAAACATCTTATATTGCTCATTTTTTATTTGAGGGGTTATACACGAGTCGGTTTATATAATCTGTTCTGTGCTGTGTATATAACGTTATATGAGAAGTTTACCCCACTGCACATCGTGTCATTCCGCTTGAACGCCGATTAATATTTTTAATATTAATATCGGTTTCACTTGTTTTAGCATAGTCTCTTACGGTGAATCAGTAAATTATTTAGAGCAGCATTAAAATATCAACGGACAGTCAGATTGCTTTGAAAGTAATCAACAGATTTTTAAATGTCCCACTGCAGTTTAAATAATTGTAGTTTATTATATCTGTATGAGTGACTGTATCTTTAAAATTATAACTTTTTATATAAAATGTATGTGTATATGGTTGTGTAAATGTTTGCATTCATTTCTACTGCATACCTAAAAATATGAGACTTTCTTTCGATATTAATCAGCTGCTAAATGTCAAACACTAGTGTAGCAACAGTTTAAAATAGTCTGCAGCAATTATATTTTGAATATTAAACTACTATATCGTTCTTCTAACCTTGTGAAAACATATAGATCAATAGATCAAATTCAATATTTTGCTGCATTTTCGAATATGATTCTTTGTATAGATATAATGATAAGAGCAGTTGCACAAGGATTGAATGGTCTTGTTTACAAATTTATTGAGTAATCATAAACAATGCAACAAACAAATACAAATATAAATAATTGGAATTTGTAAAATTAAATTAATAATATTAATATTATCATTTACACCAGGCAAATGATTTCACAATATGCCAAAATCTGGGCTAAATAACATCTCAATATTAGCTCTAAGGCTAAAAATAAATCTTTGCCTAGAAAAACATGTGAGTGGGGTCAATACACAGAGAATGGATGCTTTGTTGACAACAAATGCATTTAGGCTACAGTTCCTGAGGTGACTCCACTCATACATTTACAAACAAAGTTAATTCCTAGAATTAGACTGGCAGTGCCTCATTATAGTTTGATAGAACAGGATTGTAGTTTCTCTTAATGTGCTGTTAAGAAACTCATCATGGACAAAATAATTATATAGTAAGCTGAAATAAATTAGAAGACCACGTTAAAGCTAACAGACAAATATGCCTAACATCCCGTTTCATGTGCAAGATAATTGGTGTTAAAACAGTTCTTTTCCTATAGTTAAAGTCAAAGTCCCCATAACAGAGACTTTACATTTAATACATTCTGTCTGCGTTTTCCTCACTACATTTTACACAGAAGAAAAATGGTTTCCCTTTTAAAAAGGGCTCTGTCATCAGGTTAGGATGTTGGATGTTTTCACTGCACAGCGACTTAGCATTTTAGGAGGTCGTACTTCACATAACCCACTCGGTCAACCTGCCTTCTGGCATTCATTCTCCAGTAGAAACTCTCCCGGCAGAAGTAAAAGAATCCTGAAAAATATAGAAAAATAGCAGAAACAAATGTCATTTGCTTGATCGGATAAATCAGACTTTATTAACTATTTTAGACTATTCATTTTTACTTACCCTTGTAGAGAAACACATCATGTGAATCAATGGGCACTCCACCAAAAATGGAGTCAGTGAATCGTGGGTATCCTTTGTCTATGATCTGAGCCTTTACATCAAGTCTGTGACATTAAATTAGAGATAAGAATACTGTGGAAAAATACAAAAGTTTTCTACAAATAAAGAGCTTTACACTTTCCGATCAGCTCTTGCATGTTACAGCTCTGAAGCAGAGTTCACATACCTCCAGAAGTTCTCCCCATTAAACAGGAGCACCTTGCCTTTTCCTCTCTGGACAGATCCATCCACTCTGTCCAAGTTGCTTGGCAGGCCGAGCTTCTCGATTTTACGTGGTCCAAGCACCTCATTTCCAGTATAAACCCAGAACTGTTTTTCTGTGTGCATGAGATACAGTTGAAAAAGCTCTGTTGTATATCAACTTCAACATGATCGGAAATAATAGCGAAATATCTCAACCTGGTAAATAAGTACCTGCAAAGAAGTAGATCTTTTTCGTGAGCTGATCCTCAAAGGCAGTGTTAATGACGGCTGGAAGGGCAGACCACTTCTCAGATATCAAGAAAGGACCTTTGCGTTCTCCTTTGTTCGAGATCTTCCAGTAGTGCCTTTGAGAGAGAATTTAGAAACATGTAATTGAAAATAAGGCATAAGGAAGTTTGTTTTCTGTTGTGTGTGTAAGTTCATAACACTATATATGTAGAGTAACAGCTCATACCCATCCTTGAAGAAATGAAGCTCTTTCTGGATTTCAGTGATGGCATCAAATTCCTTGGTTTGGCAAGCTTCCTGTGAAGGGTCGACATGTACTGTGGTAGAAACAGTAGTCGATTTAGTTGGTATAATCGAAGAGGAAGTGGTGAACTGTGGTCCTGGAGGAGTGGGATCAGGGCCAGTTTTAGATCCTGGAAAGAAATAATTAAATAATATAGCTATTAAGACCAGAATTGTAAAAGACTATTGGGTTTCAACATAAAACAATCTTTAATTTTGAATAAGAAAATGCATAGTAATCCTTAAAATCAATAAATGATGGATTGTTTAATTGGATAAATACCATAGAGATACTGAATGCCCTCGACATCATCACGATGCAGAGAGAAATCCTCTATGTATTTGTACATGGGATACATCAGAGCGTCTTTAATGTTGGAGTGGTCCAAACCAAGTGCATGTCCAAACTCATGAGCAGCAACCAGAAACAGACTGTATCCTGTGAGAGAAAAGACATGTTAGCCAATGTCTTACCGCCAATTTTTGTAGTGTCTGAAAGACATAATTATCACTTACCCCATCAGGGCAAAATCCCCATTTTTATCTGTGTCGTAGTTGCTGGTGGTTGCACACCAGAGTTTTCCATCATCACGGCCTTCACTGGTGCAAGAAGAGTATTTGGTTCCAAGGAAGGTGAAAGGAAACTGGCAAGGCTCACCTTCTGAATTTCCACCAATCACAGCTGTATCTGTGAGGGGAAATATTGTATTATAAAATATCTTACTTCATTAAAGTTTCAGGGTTCAGTCTGAAGGTACGAAGGGACTGCTTACCTCTGTTGGGACAGAATCCATACTGCTTATCAGTGTCAAAGTTAGCTGTAGTGGCACACCAGCGATACCCATCATTTCGTCCATCTGTGGTGCACGAGTCATATTTTTCCCCCAGAAACACGAAGGGGAAAACACATGGTGCTTCGTTGCTGTTCCCGTCAAACGTAAAGAGAACTGGGGGAAAACAGAGAAAAGAATGTTAGCCATGCTCATAATAATAAATAATTGTGGTTGTTGAAATGTTGTGACATTAATTCCACATTTTAAGCCCAAAGGAGGCAGTTTAAATATTTGTTTCGGAATTAAAGCTTCATAAAATCATGACTGAAACACTTACGCTCACTGGGACAGAAGCCAAATTTCTTGTCCTTGTCGTAGTCTGCGGTGGTTGCGCACCAGGAGAGACCATCTGTGCGCCCCTCTGTGGTGCAGCTGGAGTAGGATGTTCCCTCAAACAGGAAGGGGAAGTGACACATTGCACCCTCTGCGTTACCATAGCGGGTTTTAATTGCTGAAAGAAACACATCAACGTCATTGTCTTCTTGACAAATTTTAAGACAAGGTATGTTGACCTGACCTGAGTGAGATATACATTTTTTATATATAAGAACTCATTATATTATTTATGAAAAAATATAAAATGTGATATTATAAAGACAGTATGTTTCCAAATTTAATTAACTGGCTATTTTATTACTATTGAATAAAAACCTAAAGCAAACATTTAAAATATTACCCAGACCCCAGTTTAAATGTGAAAATACAAGACTCATTTATATGAAAGATATTAAGTATGATATTATATGTTATTGAATGGAACCCAAAGCTAACATTTAAAATATTGCCACATGACCTGAGTTTAAAAATAGAGCTGTACATATATATATAAGAACTCATTTATACTACATAGGCTAAATACTATACAATAAATAATAAAGACAGTATGTTCCCAAAATGTATGATTTCTTTTTAAATTGATATTAGACGAAATTCAAAGCTAACATTTAAAATATTACCCCAGATTACTATATTATCTCAGTTTGACAAACCTTGGTTTAGGACAGACTCTGACTGTCACTATACACTCAAAACTATAGAGGGAGCTATTGCTATGCTGTGCATCTCAAGCAACTGTTACAGTATGATGCTAAAGTTAAAGTACTTACACATTAAATACATGCAGTGAAAATGGGATCTATTGAAATATAAATCAAGAATCACTCTCACCTGGTCCAGTGCCAAGGGTCCAGTATTCATCATCATCAAAATGGGCATCTCCCTGCACTCCCTCACCTGGAGGATAGGCGTGAGCCAGCAGCCCATCTTTCCCATCAAAGGGGTAGGGATCGCCGTGATCTGAAACAAAAACAACAACTCAGTCAAACTCATTCAAACAGTGTTAAATCGTAATACTTTAATCTATTACAAAAACTCATCTCACCAGCTTTGCCAAAGGAGATCATGATGTCAGCAGTGCCGTCATAGAGGCGTGAGCGTCAGAGGGGTAACGTCCTCCAGACTTTGAAAGCTCTGGCAAAGGCGTCATCGATCAAAGAGGCTTCCATGTCGGGTGAGTAGTTCAAAACCCTGTTTATCAAACCAATGCAATGGATTACAGTGTGTTCATTACAAGTGTTGTAGTCGAAGTGTAGATGTGTAGATAATATCCCACCTGTATGTAACATCATTGTGATCCCACTTCAGGTCTCCATCGAAAGTCTGATAGTTGCGGATGTCTGGGACACCACAACGAGGCTGCTTCATGGCATCAATCGTGGACTGGTCAAGAGAGCCTGTCTCCTCCAGCCCGAGCTGCCTCTGGAGCTTCTTCAGTGCTTTAGGAGTGGACACGACTGCCTGCAGTCCGCTCTTCTGGAGAACATCTATGTAGCCGTAACGCTTCAGGTACTCCTGGAGTCAAACATGTAGATGAGAGTGGAATTCATATAGAATAATAAAATCAACTGCATTGTGCTATTTCAAAAGCAGATGACTGAATATCGAGAAAAAACATGAACTAAAACTTGATATACTCACATCTGCCAGCTGTGTGTTTGTCATGTTCTTGATCACATCTCCAGGGAACGTCACATACACAGATTTGAGTGGCACACACCAGGCTCTTAAAGAACAGGTTCCAAGAACCAGAAACGCTAAGACTCCAAGTCTCATGATTAAAGTAAAATTTGAAACTATAAGAATGTCTTTTAAGGAGATGAAGTACAAGCAATGTTGTTGTTTCCTCTTCTCCTGCGCTGTCTGTCTTCTCTGGTGCCCTGAAGGCAGTATTTATGTGATCCCAGGGCTTAGTCACTGAGCACCCACCCACCTCCAGTAGGTCATTTCAGCACTCCTTCTTACTAGCACTTGCCCACTGAAAAGCAGTGATGTTTTCATCCATTCAAAAAAGAAGGGGCTTTCCAAGAACCTTACATTAAGCTTGAAGACACAAAAGATAACAAACAAAGACTGTCTTGTCTTTAATCAAGTTTTTAAACAAATTTTGACTCATAAATATAAACATAAGTATTAAGTAAAGCATATCTTAAAATATATATAATGCATTTAAAAAACATAAATATATCGTATAAATAATTTGGAGAAATTGGCTTTATGAATATAACTGCATTTATGTAAAACAATGTTAATAAATAAATAGTACATATTTTTAGCAACTGGATTTTTTTTAGCTATTGGTTGTATAAGCATAAAAGTACTTAAGAACAATACATATAAATCAATAAATAGTATATATTTTCAGCAATCATCTATATAAGTATGCATGCATCTTTGGAAAATAAGGACAAACAAATAAATAGTAATGCTTTGAGTATAAATACATTTATGGAAAACAAACACACAAATATATATTATGCATTTTAGCAGTTGGTTATATGAGTGTAAATGCAGGTAACCAAAGAAAGTCGTTTTTGGATTATTTTCTGTCAAGAACAATGAATGGGCATAAAGTCATTCTGTATTTGAAAATTGTGGGAAACCCATAAACTGAAACAGTGCCAGGTAAGCAGCCATGTTGCACAATCAGCAGCATTGATGAAGCTAAGGCGCCTAGCAACTGACTAGAGGCTGTGTCTTGCCAACACGCCCGCCTCTATTAACCTTCGAGATCCAAGGAGTTGTGGCATGCGCGCTGTGTTGACATGCAGGTTGAGTAGTTTTGGTGCCGTGACCAGGACGGGAGTGAGGTTTATCATAATGGATAAATTATGCCTAGTTTCTGTGTGTAAAATGCAGAAGCCATCAGCTGTTTAGTTCAGAAGAGGCGTTTCCTAAGCAAATGAGGATGTTAGCCTTTGGCGTTGATAAGTAAGCGCCCGCCTCCCGCACCGAATCCCGGTTCACTCACTGATGTATGCAGTGTTGGACCCGGGAGTTACATTGGTGCCGTGACACCTCACATAATGTCAGGGGGTTCACTTGATATCATTGCCTTTTATGTGTATGCCCGTGGTGTCAATGAATAAACTGTGACACTGAACCTAAAACAGGAAAGGCTGCCATATTAGCTGTATCTTGCATGTCTCTAGCCTTTGGCACTAAAATTGTTCCTCTCTCAATGTAATCCCTTGATAAGATACAGTTGGTGGCAGTGACCCGGAGGGGTGTTACACCAGGTAAGCAGCCATGTTGCACAATGGCTACAGCTTGTTAGAGTGCCCGCCTCCACGTGGAATCCCGGGTTCGGCGCAGCCATGTTGCAATTGATGAAGCTAATGTTGTGCAAGTGTATTCATGCTGCAGGTTGAGTAGTTTTGTGCCCAGAGGCAAACCCTAAACCATAAATGGCCATAAATTACCTGTTTAGTTCAGAAAAAGTTGCCTAATTGCAAATGAGGATGTTAGAGTGTTGTTAAGTAATGCAATCATATGCTAATTTCCTAATTTCAGTCACTGATGTATGTCTGTGTTCATTTTTGGGAAATTGTGTTACACACTCACATAATGTAAAACACTGACGAAATACTTGATATCATTGCCTTTATAGTTATACACATCAACAAATACATCAGTACATTAATAAACTGTGACACAAACTAAAACAGGAAAGGCTGCGACATATTACTAAAAGTATCTTGCATGTCTCTATTTTGGACGTTAAAATTCGTTTCCTCTCTCAATGTACACTTGATAATGAATCAGCAGCTACAGTGAGGGTGGTGACTGCCTTTGCTCTTTTAAGGACATGAATTAAGTTAGTAATAGAGAATAAGGTAGATAAAAGTGTAAAATGGGTTTTAAACAGAACAATCTAAGGCTGTAAAGCCACAGTGGGACAAATCTGAACATGTAGTAATTGATTCTGACACAGTGATGAGAAAATACTGCACAAAACCTGATTGTATTAAGACATTCTTGTGTTTGAGACACTTCCGACACAGTTGCAATATCCTTAATTATTTCATCAGGATTGAAACCTTGATCGCAAACAGGCATTAATCACTTCCAACAACATAATAACACAGACACTTAATTGCCCATAATTAGACAACATGAGACACCAGGACATCGCAGCATTTCAGAATTCAAATATAAAAGCTTTTTTACATCTGCCATGCATTCTCACATCAATGCTAGTGTTTTCATATGCATAAATGAGCCCCGTGTTGGCTTCTGAGGATTCATGTTGTTTACTGAAATTGTTTCTTTGGTCATTTGCAGATTTAGTGGACGCCAAGGGCAAGGGACACATGTTTGATTTGTTTGTGTCATGACATAAAACATTTCAGGACAAGTGGATCCCAGTTGAGGTTTCACCGCTTGCATGTTTCACCTCCAGAATGTATTTATAAACAACCACCAAGTGGTTTGGAACTGTGATCTGTCTGTATATGTAGGCCTACTATTTTTCTAGTTTACCTGAATTTAGAATATATTGATATAGTAACATGACAGTATGGCAAAATATCAAACATATTGAGAGCATTTTATCAGAAATAGTTTTTATGGCCCACTGTAATGTCTGTATCCTGTGGGTGGAGTTGTATTGGAAATAAAAATGACAATATAATGAGGTAAATGTTTAACCAGAGTGTGTGTATGTGTGGGCCTGGGCATTGATGTAGGAGTTTAAAATTTGAGGGTGTGTCACCACATAATGGTGAGTAAGAAATTATTAGAAAATGTGTTCAAAATGTGCAATAATCAACATGAGACAATTCTCAAGTATTTTCACATATCTATATATATATATGCAGTATGATATTTTATTAGATCATCTAAATTCAAATAGAAGTTTATTCTATATTTACATCATAATAGCTATATATCTATACACATATATAATACAAATATAAATAATAAAACAATATTTTCTTTAAAAAAAATTGATCATGCTGAGGAAAGTAAGTCCACATGAAGACTTATTTAATGCATAAATTGTGCACAATTTTCTCAGTAGACAACAAGGAGTGACTTTAAATTTAAAGACAAAACAAGGGAATATATTAGTGTTTATGTTTTTGAGACATACGGCTGGCATTTGATGTGGAGGGCTCTGTTGTTCATTTAAAAGCCTTTTGAGGACAAACTTTCCTGCGACAAGGAGGGATGTCAAACTTGAACACATAACAAGAAAATAAATTCAATATGAATTAGCATAATAATAAGAACAACAACACACACACATGCACCCCCCACACACACACACACACAAAAATCCCCAAAGCATTACTAAATTTGCTGATGTAGTCACATTTGATTTTTGCATTGTTGGTATTATAATAAGATCTTGATCTTCAAATGATTTCCCACTTCATATAATATTTCTATATTCTGACTTGTTAATTTTTATGGTAATCAAGTCCTGTAGCTATAACTATTTATAAGCTGGGTTAATTTAGTGGACATCTATTTACAATAATTTATGCACAATCATACAGGCGCTATTATTTCCATCAGTCACATACACAGATTTAATCCAGATTGCTTATGCGGAAACATCTGTATCTGTTTAAGTACGGCGTCAAGTGAGCAATGAAAAACGGCTCCAGGGTTGTACAGAATACCACAGTGTTTTTGCTTTTTACATCCGAAAAACAAAAAGCCTAGCACACAACCCCAGCATCTTCTGCTGGGAACAAAACATATCAACATGCCCTGTTTGGCAATTGTAAATGTACCCTTTATTTGAGAAAACACTTGTCACACCATGTGTTACAAGAGGAAGCCACAGGACATGGACATAAGTTATTGCATTACAACGATGAGGATGTTTGTGTGACGCCAGTGTGAATGTAACTACGCAATAACAGTGTGATCTGAAAAGATCCTGTGTGAAAATAGTACGATAATGTTCACCCGTAGAGTCGATGTTGGACAAGTCAAGGAGTGTCCGCAAAAAAGTCCACCTCTTCTTAAACTCTCAGGGTGAAGCATGAAAACAATTATGTTTTAAATGTCGCAGGCAGAGATTGCTAGCAATAAAACAACCACAGCTACATAGTCTGCCCTGCCCTGGTTCTCCAGCCAAAGCCTACACAGACACTGAGCCCTCACACTTGGCTTTGTCCCACTCCAGCAGGCTGCTTTTCAGGAAAACAATGCTCTAATAATATTTTATGATATGTTTGGCCCATGGTATTTGTGTTACGAAATGGCTGAACAACCGAATAAACTGTTCATAAATCATTGAGAGTAATTCTGTATCGTGTTTATCACCAATGACCAATAAAATGGAGCGCTGCACCCCAGCTATGTATTATATAAAAAGATGCTTATCTCATTCAGCTCATTAAATGGGAATACACCGTCCAGCAGAGCAAATCACATACGACACAGGATTTCTATTACTTAATTCTTGAGAAATGGTTTGAAGTGTCATTGTACTCCCACAGGAGTGAACTGGTACACCAGAAAAATGATTTTTCCTCTGAATATTACTCCTGGCTCAGGACTTCTCCAACAATTTAGTTCATTTAAACCAAGTTTAAAGCAAGCTCACATTTTTCTGCCTCTATTTTTAACCACAATTCCAATAAAATCCAATCAACAACCCATGCATAGAACCTACTTTTTTTGTAAGTGATGATGACGTCCATAATACTGAAAGGTCTTCACACAACTGACACTATAAGAGTTCAATAACACAAGCTCATTGGTGAAATCTTAATTAAGTTGCATTTTTAGTACCAAGTAGAGATTGCAGCAATTGCGCACTCATGCAAATAACCAAACTGTGTGAACGTAACTGTATAAAACAATACAGTATTAACAACCGTACTGTGTTACTGTGTGAACATGGCCTCTGTGAATCAGTTGAATCATTTTAGACACATCATCTGCTGCTGTGTTGACATACTTTTCCAGTTGGAGGACAAAATCCTTAGTCAGACCAAGCTATTCTGCCAGTAATAAAAAGCAACAAGTAGCATTTTTAGGTTTTTATTATCAAAGGCACTTGCTTGCTTTGCTACTAACGCAGCAGATGCGGACTATGATGTTTGTGTAAGAGGTTGAATCATTTCCTGTGGCTACAAACAGTATGTGATGACATTATAGGAGGTAAGTGGGGATTTTATTAAACAGAGTGGGTAGGATATGAGCCACCATACCAGTCAGATATCAACACTGACACTTCATAGAAAGCTTAAGTCAACAATTACCAAGGATAAATATGGAACAACATGATAACATCTACTCCCTCATGTTGAGCACGAAGTATCCTGAGCCCAAGATTTCTCAACTTCTCCTCCCTTAGGAAACTGGAACAGTCACCATCCGTCAAAGTGCAGATTCAGAATGAGATGGATTGACACTGACCCATCACCAGTCAACTACAATCCTTCCTCGAGAGAGCCGTCGTCAAATCAGCTTACTTTCACTTCCATCCCTATCTATCCAGTATATACCCTGCAGCGGGTCCTTTGTCACCATGTGTAATGTTGTGCTGACACACACTCTCTCTAGCACTGATCTGCAATAATACATATTTTTAAATAATAATAATTGATAATACCTGCGTGCCAAATCAGCATATAAGATTTTTTCCTAAATTATCATTATGAGACACTGATGACTGAGCAAGGGTTGCTGAAAATTCACGCTTTGTCATCATAGGTAAAAATTACATTTAAAATCTATCAAAATCAAATAAAGTTAAAATCTTGTTTGTAAAAATATTTTACAAAATTATCAGTTTTTATTTTGTGAAAAAAATAAATGCAGCCTTGGTGAGCATAAGAATCATTACGGATATTAAATATTCCATACTTTTGACATCTAGTGTATAAAATAATGCATTCAGATCAGTATCCAAACCAATAAATTACACACCCACCAAACAAACAATACACAAATCATCATATCATGTTATTATTTATTATATAATTCAGTGTAGATGAAGTTCACCTGTCCCACAAAAAACGATCACAACTAAGTAAATAGTCACCACACAAAGAGCTGAGTAATAATATAAAATGTAAAGCATTAGTATTTAGAGCCTAAGTCATGTGAAACTAGGATGAAAAGAAAAAACAATATAAAAAAAATGTAAGTCTGTGATCCATGAGATCAGTGAGTCAAAGTGCTGGTGTCGATAAATCCCAGATGACTCTTCCGTCTGGCTAGAGAGAACTTCTGCAAATCTGTACATAGCACAGGCCTCACTGCAATGATTCATTTAAAGCCCCGGGATATAGAATAATTAGGTATTCAATTCTCAAACTGATGACTGTTGTTGTCAGACTGTTGTCTCCCAACTGAACTGTGAAATAAGGATTCATTATCACTCTAAACTGCAAGTTCTACATTTGTGTTTAAAATAAAAACAAATTAGTGTCTGTCAGCAAAATCATTAGATAAAATAATAGTAATATAATTGAGGCCAAAGTTCACAGGAACACATGTGAAGATAAAATAAAGTGGTATGCACACAAACAGGAGACAGCAGATGTTTTTTTGCTCAGCATTACTTTGTAACTTTGTAAACTTGGCACAATATCGAGAATTTACTGTCACTCCAAAGCAGCCACAAGCTGAACTCAGCAAGACCTGCAGCAAGCGGTGGTTTAACATTTCCATTTCCAGTAAAACCACACTCAAAGAAAAAGAGAGAGAACTATTTGCAATGCGTAAACAGACTACAGAAAATCAGTTTAAAGGGTAATCAGGTCACATTCAAATGAGAAGAAAAGAAACAACAGAAACAAAGTGGGGAGGGGGCTAAATCTAAAAAGGATGGATTTTTCCAATGGCAGTGAGTGTGGGGCAAAAGAAGTGCAGTTTGAGCGAAAGGATTCTTTAAGTTGGCAAAGAAAAGCAGTTGTAAAGCTGTGGTTGATCACTCACTGCCGCAGTGAGAGGGGTGGACCACAAAGCTTGATTAACCCACATATAATTAGAGCTTGTTTAACATGTTGGAATACACAGGACTACGCCTTTATAACAGTTTAAATGTGTTTATTCTTTCTTTGTCAGCAATGTCTGAAGAGGCACAGTAGTCAGAAATTTTTTCTGGGAGAGAAAATCAAGTATTTATAACTTAAAATCCACAACTTTCACAGTCTTTTTGACCTATTTAATATCAACAAAACTCCCCCCAGTATCCACAAACAACACCATCATCATCATCATCATCATCATCACCACCAAGTTTCAACTTCATGTTTGAAATAACAGTTCCTCTCGGTGAAGCAGATTGGGGAATTTCCTCATCGGCTTGAGTCAGGGGCAGATGCTAACACGACCTACACAGTACAGGCCCTGACAAGACAAAGAGAGGTAGATTCTGTGTGTCTATGTGAGGTTAGGTAAGTGGTCACCTTAAGGTGAGCATATTTTCTAAACCACTAATTTGTAAAACTCAATCTGCAGGAATGTGGCTGTTCACCAACAAAAAAACATGTGTGTGCTGACATAATACAAACACAACAGGAGAGAAGCAGAAAGCGGCTATGAAGAAGAAATAACTAAAACTATAGGTACAGTTATAAGCCACACTGTAAAAAAAAAAGTGAAATTTGAAGTGTAGAAATTTTGCACAAACGCTACTAAAAAACTGTTACTCGGTTAACAGTAAGTTACCGTAATTTATACAGGGAAAAACGATCTAAAAGATAAAAGATCTAACCAGACATTTCATGTAATTTTACTGTAAAATGCTGTTAATTGTACAGTTTTGAGACGTAAAAAATAACAAATGAATGTATATTTTACAGTCAAAAACTGTAAACTGATATTCCCAGAATTCCCTGCGAGACACTCCACATTTGAATGTATTTTGTTTAATTAAATAATCATGTTTTTAATCATGTTTTTTGTTTTCAGTTATGTACATTTGGGCTTTATGTTACATCTGTTGTTCAATTAAAATGTATTGCATTATTTAAGTATCGTGTGTTATCACAATGGTATTTTGTGTTTGCATGAATGAGTCTGTGCACCTTCTAAAAATTTTTTTAAGGTCTACAAGTAAATTTGGCATCAGGCCAAAAACAAATTTCGCCACTAGATGGCGGGCCAGAGCATAGTCAAAGGACAATTTAAGATATTACTTGACTCAGTCCTGACTGATATCAGAAACACCCCTCCACGTCTAAAGTAGGCCTATGCTTGAAATATCACAGTTCTGTTCATAACGTACACAAAATAAAATAAATATATTAACAGGAGAGTTTCAAAGGCTTATTGGAACACTAGTGTGCAAAACTTTTTCCTACCACATGACAAGCTTGACAATTGCTGCTTTTTGCAGTGCAAATTTTGTTTTTGATGAAAAAACAGTACGTTTTCGTCAGTTATTTACCGTCGGATCGATGCATTTCTTACAGATTTTCTGCTCATTCGAAATTGGATACTGTAAGTAACACTGTAAGATTACATTTGTTTGAATGCATTATTGAGAGAGCGATTGCGAGTGAATAAGTGTTGTAGTAAATCATGCTTTCAGCTGAAAATATTCAGAAGGAACAAATAAATTCCCGTAGAGCTATAACTTCCAGCTCATGTCCACTGCAGTCATCTAGGCCTATAGTCTTCACATTCTTTCTGATTTGAGTGATCCTTTTCTACCTAGCTAGAAAATGTGTTTAACACGTGAATTCTGTCTAAATATGCAGTTATATTTGGCATGAATTGTACTCATGGTGGAGCGCTCTTGGAGCGAGTGAAAACAAGGATGCTCCGACTTTTAAAAAATCCGCTACTCGCTCCATTCAGAATCACACCGCGATTGAGAGTACGGTTGCTGTCATGACAGATTTATTTCAGAACCAGCCGCTATCAAAATAATCTGGCTATGGCGCGGGCCAGAAATTATTGCTGGCGGGCCAGTTTTGGCCCGGGGCCGCCTGTTGCCGACCACTGTATTAGTATATAGTTCTGCTTGTGGTGAAGCTACTTGTGATGAGCTTTGATTCTTCATGTGGCTTTCTCATTTACCACCTGTATTATTATGGTGGTTGTCAGTATGTTAAAGGTACAAAACAGATTTTAATAGCAGTGTGTGTTGTTGAATTTAGTGGTTTAAATTCAAATTTTTCTTGTTTGTAAATTACAGTTAAATTACAGTTTTACAGTTTATTCTGTAAATGCGTTTACTTTTTCTGTATTTTTTACAAAAATATTCTGGCAATCACAGCCGCCAAAAACAAGTTTTTCTGTATTTTATAGAGCTATTCCATTTACACAGATAATTGCATTGTGCCTTTTAAATGCAAACAGGGAGAGTTGTATAAAATGAATCAAAATACAAATAGATTTTGTAATAAATAATATTGATAATCATTTAATAATTGCAACAATTTATAATAATAATAATCATTAAAATTATTTGAATACATAATAATAATAACTATTCATTTTAGAGTAAGGTGAAAAGGTGTTTAGGGTTATGTTTTATTGACCAAATACGTTTTATAAAAAAAAGAATTGCCAGCAGTAAAAAACATATATCGTAAAATGTGTTTCAGTATTTGACAACTATTAAGTGTTGAGTGACAGCAGGACTAAAGTCATAACAATCCTGGTAAATTCCTGGTTTTCCACATGCAACACATTATACTGAACCTCCCATACACTGGCAGGCACTTATGCAGGAGCTCCCTTTCCTGTAAGTGATAATCATCATTAAAAAAACTAAACACAAGGGAACTCCAGAACAATGTAATCCACTGAGGGTGACATTAACATTGTTGAAAACTGAATAATCATTTTCAGGCTCTAACTTCATGAAACAAATCATAATCTAAACAAATCAGTTTAAATATTAAACTTTGAAAACACATAAAAAGACACAGTGGCACATTTTGGGTTAAAAAATAACGACGCAATCAGTCATAATTGAGGTCATGATACTGTTTTATGTCAAAGCACTCCTGAATTAATTCAAACACATTACATTTGACCACTAAAATAGGCTGTTTACACCTCAGGTGTGTCACGATGCAAAGGGGTTACCGGCTACTAAATTACACTGTCTAAAGGTCTGTTTGGTCTATTACATTTTATTTATTCATTTATTTGATTGATTTTTTATTTATATAAGAGTTATTCATAACCATACCTGTAGAGGGCACTGTGTATCTCTGTATAACTTTGTGGACAAATCATTAACATACAAACCTTTGTATATGAACAAGGCAACAATATTGACTCTTTTTAAAGTAAACTATCAAAAAATGTGCAACTTGCGTGCTTTCAAAAAGCAAATTTGCACAGTCTACCAAATAAAATAATCTGTCAATATCTGCCATCTGTTTCTAGAAATACAAAGAAAACATCTTTCAGATGTCAAATCACTTACAGCTCACACAGCTGACATGTTAGAGACACACAGCCAGCCAGAATGGTTTTGAAATACATATCACATGAATGCATTCTCCTAAATACAATTGGATTCCTACATTAACATACATGTTTATGTATGCATGTGTGTGTATGTGTTTGTATACATAGGTGTGAGTGTGTCAGGGTGCCAACGGATGCTGAGGTGCTGGAATTCCCAGAGGAAGTGCTTCACATAACCAACAGCTGTGACCCCACTGCCCTCTATGTGTGCTACACTGATAGCAGAAACTCTACTGTGTTCATTTAGTGCTTGTTATCATTCCTTTGTCTCAGAGGAATGCTTATGAAGATTTCCTTCTGGTAAAATGGTTCAAAGAAGTGTGCTAGATTGTTTTGTTTTTAACTTGTATGTGTGCCCGCATTTGCTTAATCAATTTAATTACAAAAATGTATTTAATATTCTCCTTTTATGCTTCATACTCATAGAAATTTATAGATCGGCTTGATTGCTGGTCTCTCTGCTCCACTGTTTCTGTCTGCTCGGGCCTTTTAAGCCTGATGTCTGCTCCATAAATACAGCACTGCACTATTGATCTGCTCTGTTGACAACCTGGCCCATAACATCTCTGTAAACTCATCATTTTACATGGTGCTTGTTTGACAATCTTAGAGGCATAATAGCCAAAGGGGCATCTTTTTGTCAGATGTTATCTTGAAAAACTGTAGACCAACATTTGTCCTTTATCCATATTAAAGAGAGTTTAGAACTCAGAATGCTTTTTGTTCAGATATTCAGGCCAAAACCTGGTGAGTTCTTGAAGCGGAAATACCTTAAAAACACAATGCTTAAAAAATATCAGCCAAATGAAAACATCTACAACAAGGAATGGTCAATTTTGGTCATGTTGTGTTGCTCAGTATGGTATAAACGTTTAGGCGTACTATAATCCCAGAAGATAGATATTTATCTTTCTCATGCTTTAAAAGCAGCCAAAAGTTCCTGTGCAGAACATTTAGTTTTCAGCATCATTGAATCGGCTCTGATGTAGTAATGTTTATTCAAGCTTAAGCCTGAATAAATTATTGGAGCTTCAACTAGAAACGCTTTTACCTCATTCATGCCTGCTGACCCAACTGTGTTAGATAAGAGTGAAAAAAATGGCTGGCACTCATGTGTGTCAGTGCTGTTTCTCTTATGCCCTACTGAAGTCCATTTAAGATTAGACTGCAGACCTTAATTAGAAAAACACAGGGAAGATAGACTGAAAACCTTCTGCCTGTTCTGGTGATGAGAACAGTAAGCACTGCGTCAGTCACACGAGAGTACAAAAACAAATGAATAGGTTATAAGGACTGCTGAATTAGTGCTTAGATGGCTGTATTATATTAAAGCAATTAAAAATTCCTACCTCATAGCTATGTTGACATTATGACATGAAATCATGAATGTTCTCTCATTAACTGATTACAATGCCCAGAGGCTATAAACATCCAATCATTTTGCTTCAACCTTACATATTTCGATAAGTCATCCTGCTTCAATGATTCAAATTAATTATAACAATTAAAAAAAAAAATCCATTGAGGGTCAGATCAAATATTCATTCTAATCTGTATTCAATGAAGAGCTGAATGTGAAACATATATTAGTCACCACTAATGACCCTGCCCTCGAAAACCCTTGACTATATCAGCTTAATATCATGTTACAGATGTAAGTGAGTGTGTTTGGCTATTTCAAAAGAAGATCTACAGACTCAAATATCACCCTTCTTGGATATAGCTTCAGAGGTATAACAGTGATAGTATCGTGTGGAACATAAGTTCCATACAGTACACTGATGTCATGGGTCTCGTCACTGATGCCCACACATTTGTGTGGTTAATCCACTATTAAACACATTATGAAAGTAATAGACCTTTTTAAGTATGTAAAATGGAGGTAATGGAAATGTACAAAAAAAGAAAGGAAAATGAATTTAGATTTTGATGATGTTATATTATTACAAACTAACTACTTCACGGTGGATTTTAATATACCTAGAATAAAAAAAAATACTAAAATGATAGATTTTTCAATAAATAAATAAATATGTGAGCTGCAATATTTAATTCATCAACACATACAAATATTGCAATGTCCAGAGGCAATGGAATTGTTCAACAACAGAAAGAAAGTTAATTTAGATTTAGAAGATTGCATGATATGAATCTAATAGAACACCTGCATTTCCAACAAATTCTAAAAGGGCAGATTCTTCAATAAACTGAAATATTATATATGTTTACTGCAATATATTCTCCACAAAACACACATCCTGATCCATATTCAGACCACTCACTTATATGCAACTTCATTACTAACCATTTCATTACCATCCTATTATGTATTATGTGCTTGCAGAAAAAAAAACACAAATCATGGCAAAAATATTCAGCTATTTGGCAATCCTGTCAAAATTTCATACCACATATTTCCATTGAACACTTAAAAACACACTCACTGTCATCTTAACAATACCTAATTGCTTCATATATAATTTAATGGAAATTTTGTGAAGACATGTTCGCATGCTTAAATAAATAAGGGCAATTAGCACACAATAGAAAGTGATTGCTGTTCAAATTCTCTTTAAAGCTCAGGTTTGGAGAGCAGGTGCAACAAGAGCAGAGGGATCTTTGTTTTTTATGAACCATGTTCACAGCTCTTCATGTTTATGCTGCCATGCTCTAAAAACAGCTTTTCCCAACAGACTCTTTGGTCTCGGACACCATAGAAATACATCCAGCTCTTTCAATTTACTGTGAGGTTCACTTTCAGTTTACATGCTAGACCTGCTGACAAGAGGTGTCTTTTCAAGGTGAAACTTGTTGAGCCAGTTTGGTGAGCCCTCCTTCAGAAAGATGCCAAATATAGGTGTATTTTAAAATACGGATATAAAAACAGAAGGGATCATTACAACTCTGGGCGTCATACAAATACACTTACAGCAATATAAGTTCAAACCTGCTGTCCCAGGAAATGACGATCCGGAACTTTGCTATTGAGTATGATGCCGTAAACGATCGCAACACCTTCAGCAATGGGGATACTTTGGTGGGCAGAGTTATCGTGGAGGTGTCAAAGGAAACCAAAATCAAAGCTCTGACTATCAAGGCGAAAGGCAAGGCTGATGTGTCGTGGACTGAGACGCAAGGGGAAGACAGTGTGACATACTGGGATAAAGAAAAGTATTTCTCACAAACTCAGTCTGTCTTACCGGAGGATAACCCAGACGGTAATATCTGATGTGACAGATGATGTTAGAAACGTTCATCTGTTCAAAACTATCTTTACATTTCATGTCATGTATTCTAGTGCAATACAAAGACTAGTTAGAAATAGAAAAACATAAAATACTGGACAACATCGTGATTGTGTTATGTGGTCTGTGTATGTTATTTGTAGGCAAACTGTTTCAAAGTTTTGGGTTAACAAGATTTCTCTTTTTAAAAGAATAATACTTTTATTTAGCAAAAACACATGAGATGGATCAAAAGTGAGAGTAAAGACACTTATAATACTACAAATTTGTTAAACTTTCCATTTATCAAAAAATCCTGAAAAAAATGTATGGTTTCCACAAAAATATTAAGCAACATAACTATTTTCAACATTGATCATAATAAATATTTATTTGAGCACAAAATCAGCATTTATTATCAGAATGATTTATGAAGGATCATGTGAGTAATGGCTTTGACAATTTCAGCTTTGTAAAATATATAAAAATGTAAAACAGTTATTTTAAAATATAGTAATATTTCACAGTATTACTGTTTTAGCCTTGTGTGAGACACTTCTTTCAAAAACATGTAAAAAACTTTACCAACCCCAAACTTTTGAATGGTACTGTATTATTTAATAAGTATACGTAGGACAACATTGACAGCCTTATGTAATGTGTCTGTATCTTTCTGCTAGGCTCTGTAACTCTTGTGGCTGGTAGACATGTCTTCCCTTTTGCCTTTCAGCTTCCCTACCAGTAAGTCATCACCTTCTTGTCCTGCAGGCATTCAGTCTGGTTGATAGAAGTGACTTAGATCGACAGCATTTACTTTATTGATTCCTTTGAAACATTCTCAGTTACTTTTTGCAATGTTGCCAATACTTCAATGGGCTATATCCTGTATGTTGAAATATTGATCTATAATACGGTGCACGTTGCTTTCTGAAGACTGTTAGTCATAAATGCAAAATCTCTCTCTCTCAGGGGCCTGCCTTCATCTTTTAAAGGTGCTCATGGTAAAATTCATTACCGACTTTCAGGCAAGTTGAGCAGGTCTAAGCGTGCAGCAAGTAAAGCTGAAGCAAAGTTCACCTTTGTTGCCAGAGCTGATTATGATCACTCAACACTGATGGTATGATCACAGTTTTTATCAGTTAGACCAGAAAAATATTCAAAGCCTCATTTTAATGCATGAAATACAAAACAGACATATGTGGACCAATAATAACAACATAAACAATAAATAGGGGTGGGTGATATAACCAAAATCTTGCAGGATATGAGTAATTTTATTTCACGATATATATCACAATACAGTTATTTTTACTTTAAATAAGGTCTTTATGATATCAAAAGTTTTGATACCATAGACATTTCGTAATTCTTGTCATCAGTCTCAATATTACAAAAAACTAATACTAGCCTAAATAAAAAAATGACAGACTGCTGTAATATTAGACTGCTGTCACTTTAAGAGCTGCCCGGATCCAATATGCTGTTTGCTTTCACTTAAAAATTAAATTACTGCATTTACAAGGACACTTTCAAAGATGGCATTTTGACACACACAAGTGTGTGTATTTAACTGTTCAAGGCCTTTAAAGTGGCAAAAATAACTCAGTTCAGTTTTCACATGCACACGTCTCTTAGACAGTGAGCTCAAATAGCAAAATGACAAGTAATACGTTTTTGTGACCACATAGCACAACAACATCATGTAATCATGTAACCTTGTCTGTGATAGAGACGATAGTCCAAAATCTCTACCGCTTGACAAATTTATACCTCTTAATCGTTTCTGCCAGTATATCGCCACCCCTGATAGTACTCTGTGAAAGGTTAGATTTAAATGAACAGATTGACTTTATGGATGTTAAATCTTTCATCCTATGCAGGCACCTCAACATGGCAGTAAAGATAAGAATGTCATATTTTTTGCCTCTGGAAATATTTCGATGAATATTTTCTTGCCAAAGACAGGCTACCAGCAAGGTAACCCGAGCAACATACCCAAAATTTTGGTCAAGTAACGGATCTATAAGTTAAAAAAAAAAATCATCATACAACATAGATACCTGCTTTGATTCATTTGACAAGCTGTAATACAATATTTATATCTCTAACAGGTGAAAGGCTAGCCGTCAATGGTGAGATTGTAAACAGTTCAACTAGAAAAATTGTGCCAAAATACATTATCTACCAGAAGCAAAGCTTCTTTGCTGGAGGCCAGAGAGCAGTTCATACCACCCAGATACTGAAGGATAAGGGAGAGCCTTTAGTGTCCTCCACCAGAGAGAATCTGTCGAAAGTATTAGTCCTTCCCACAGAAATCAACACCACCATCCAGAACTGCAGAATCCTCAAAGTCGAGTATAGACTGAAGGTAGGAGCCCGGAAAAAGACTGGCATCTTGCAGGTCTATAAAAGAGTTTGATTTACTTCAGCAGCAAAAATAGTTTGATGTACTTGATGTATTCAGGAATGTTGTCGATTTTTTTATAGTCTGCTTTTGTGTTTAGTTCATGAATACATTTTTTTTTCACTGTTCAGATTCTGTGTAAGTTTCTCTCTTGAAATCATCTACTGTAGAGTTTGTTCTTTCTGTTGCAGGTTATTTTGGAAGTATCGTTCACTAAAAACCCTGTGATTAAACTCCCGTTGATTGTACTGCCTCTACATGACGGGACCTCATCCAAAGAGTTGGAGGCAGGACTACACCAAGACCTGGCCAAAATCAATATTTTAAATTAATATAAGCAATAAGCACTAGTTTTGTTTGCACTTTTATTTTACACGTGTTGTATCCTACTTAATTTTTTTTAATATATGAAATCATATATGAAACATAAGCAAAAACGTGATATATTTCTTAGAACTGCATACTTAAAAATTCTAATTCGGTCATCATATTCTCTTATATCTGTATCATATCATATCCTCATGTGGTTCCAAACCTGTATGACTTTTTTAGTTTGTCAAAAAAAAAAAGAAGATTTTGAAGAATGTTACGTCCACAGGAGAAAGAAAGTCATACAGGTTTGAAATGAAATAACCAAGAGGAAATGATGACAACATATTCATTTTTGGGTGGAACTATCATTAATAAAAAATTAAGAGAATTCTAGCTATTTTTAATAAATGCATCTTATCGCTTCAATCCATACAAAAAGAGCACAATTATACAAAATAAATAAATAAAACATTAATGCATGTATCCCTGAGAGTGTAATGGTCTTTATTGTTGGCTATAATCTCTCTGTAACCTCGTGTGATATTAGATCAGCTCAGTTAATTCAACTAAAGAGGAGAGTATGTCATGTTCCTTTTACAAAGCGGGCATGTGAAGAGAAATGGAACATCAGAATGGCATTTACCGCGACACTCAGGCCCTCACGCTGACATAAATACAGAGGAAGACTCTGCCTGTCAACCTGGAGGCCACTGAGCTCTGGCGGATCTTCAACAAAGCAGCCTTTCTGCACCAGTATCCTACTGCTCTTTGCTGTGTGTAACTCACGGTTTTTCAATTCAATCTTTTGTGTAGAGTGAAAGATGTGGAATCAATATTACAGCTAAACTGTGACCTTTGACCCTACAGCAAAAGATGAAATACAGAACATCTGAGCTTTTTAAATGGTGGACACTGAATTTATCTTTCCATCAGAAAAGCCCTTTGAGCAAAATTTAAAAGCAAAGAGCAAAGTTTAAAAACACTATTCTTTAAAATAAGATATACCTTAATAAAACATTCTTGTTTTTCTTATGGGAAGAACAACCTTTAATCACAGTTTACAACGCATTTTAAGATCTTTTTCACTTGATTTCTACGGCATTAATTGGAAAGCTTATTGGCCTCTGACCATCATGGCCTCCTAATCATCCCCATGCACTGATTGTCTCCTCTCCACCAGTAAGCTAGTGTGGTGGGCGTTCTGGTGCAATATGGCTGCCGTCGCATCATCCAGGTGGATGCAGAGCATTGGTGATGGCTGATGAGATTACCCCTTCTATGTAAAGCGCTTTGAGTACCCAGAAAAGCGCTATATAAATATAACGAATTAACTTACTGTGAATGTTCAGCAGCCATCTTTAGATGACCATGATTGGAAGAGTTCAGTATTTCACCTTCCCCTGCTGGAAAACAAATGTCTTTACTTCTCACTTATATGACTTGACAGATTAATGATGTCTGTTCTCTGGTGCTCACCATGTAATTTTAGTAATTTACTTATTGAGTAGAAATCTTTAACTGCTGTGTGTGTAGGCTTGTACTGTCAGTAAATAATGTCACAACGTTAGACAAAGCTCACGGGAGGCTGAACACATAGGCAGTTTATTGAAAACCATTGCTCTAATCTAATTACAGGAGACGTAAGGCTGATATCTTTTCTATGAGATCATACACCAAGAGGTTAATTAGGGCAGCATAATTATTTCATTTGTTTAGCTAAACCAGATGACCTTTAAATGCTAAAACTGCTGCCTTAATGTTAAATATGAATTACTATACGATGTCCTGTGTGAAGCGGTCTTAAAATGATGAGCTATTGAATGGCTATTCCTTAGTTGCAGTTTCCTAGGGAATACCTTAATGTTATTGAACCAAATTAACCAATACACTGCTAAATAAATAACAACAAAGATTAGCAGGAATATAACATCTTTGAGTGTTCAAAAAATGAGATGCCATGAGGACAAAGAGCCTGAGATGTGCTGAGATCGTGTTGCTTAACTGACCATCTCAACACATTTTAAGTAATAGACCCCATCCAATGCACATTAAACTGTGTAAATGAGCATGCATAGTTAATGCTACTTATGCTTTGTCAATGTTAATATTCTTTTTAATATGGCAATACAATTATTGAAGACTTTACTCATTGAGGACTTCATCGCTTTTTTTTTAAATGAAGCCAAACTAAATTACAAAGGTTTACTTTCACAAGCTGTCACATATTTGCAAGCTTGCAGCGGGAATATATCAAGTCAGAACAAGATAACTTTAAAGCTCACAGACTTCTATGCGTCTGCCGCAATTACTTCTGGGATTTTGATATCAACGTTGGTTTCTTAAGTCTGAAATCAATATATCCTCAATATCAAGAATCAGAAACTTTCATGCATCCTATTGAGTTCTTGAGTATTGTAATTCAACTTTGGCAGTTGATTATGAACAAGAACACAAGGACACAAGATTAAACATTTCTTAGAAATGTCCATATTATGCTATATTTAGGCTAGTGCTATATTGAAACATACTGTGGTTGGTTGCTTTACATACCTGTCAGATGGTTGCATTCTGTCTAAGTGAGTGGCTAATGGTTAGAATAAGTTGAATGTGGAACAGATTTATGCCATTTATACAAAGGTCTGGCTATGCTAGATTAGTGTAGTAATATAAGAAGAATTATGACATCTTAGCACCAGCACTGAAGGCTATCAGTTGGCAACAGGACGGCTGAATCGTACACCACATGCTGTATGCCAGTTTTTCCAGGCCTGATTCTATTACCACTGAGATTCAGATTAAACGTATTCTTTAAGGATCATAAACTGCAGGAAGAGAAAGAGGTCTGTCTGTGTGACTGAGCTAGAGAGGTCACCGCACCTCATTAGGTCCAGCATTTAGCTTGTGTTTGAGCAAATCTATGAGCAGAGGCTGACACAGTTTGCACTCACTAATGAGAAGTGCAGCTGATTTAAAGTCAGTGAACGCACTCGGACTGAAGGGAACTCATCAGGAACCCGTTATAGGTTCAGACACTCAAATGTCCATAGCCTATAAATCATAGAATACAGGCCATACAATTAATATAGTTTTACAACAATTATTATTACTTAGCATTATATAATAATATCAAAATTATAGTCTTTGGTATTCAGGTCATAAATATTTTATATAATATAATATTTTGTTTTCATACATTTATCTAATTTTAAAGACTGGGAAATACCTTAGCTAAAAATACTAATTAAACTAAATGATGCATTGCAAGGAATCTTATTGTATATAAAAAGCTTTTAAAGGAAGATTGCTTTTTCGCTGATTGGTGATGAGCAGGGAATTGCACGATGAACTCCAGATGTTTGGGTATTACTACAAGGCAATCAATTAAACTCATTTAAAAGTGAGATTTGTACAAGCTGCTCTTGAAAATGAGATGAATGACACTAATCGGAAAAGCAGATCTGAATTGTGTGAGGGAAATCTAAACTATAGACGGATAGCAGTGTGAATTGGGAAAACATAGCACAGCAATTGAACACCTCATTTATCTTCTAAATGGAAAAGGGACATTTGATAACAAATAACAAACAACAGTAGCCACTAGAGAGGCTATACAGTCCCTGTTTATTTCTCATGAAGATGGCAGGCCTAATTCACATCAACTATAATGAATTGCATGTGGAAGTTGCGTGTCACGCATAAGACATGCTGGGAATAAAATGGTCCCTATGGACACATCCATATTTGGTTCGATACAGGGATAAGGATTACTATTTTGCAGCTTTACATTCAAATATGGGTGCTTTACATTTAAAGGATTTGTACACATTCTGTAACACGGTTCGGTTGTTCAGACCTCATCAAATAAATGGAACGACTGCTCTGATATCCAGAAGAATTTTGCACACATAGTAAGTCAGGCATGAACAGCTGTTTGTCTAGTTAGTGTGGGAAGGGAATTTGAAGAAAAAAAGTGAGAAAGTGAGGACCGTCTGTTGTGTTTGTGCAGACAGAATTACATTTCAGCTGTTAACGACTTCCATTTGTTGTGTGCAATGATGAAAATCACAAGTCCTTGTGTATTTTTAGGAGTTTTAAACAAGTTGCATTCTCAAATTACTAACTAAAAATGTTCTTGCACTCAATCATGATAAACTTAACCTAAAATTGAACACATGTGCATGTAAGGGTCAGAGTAGAAAAGTTTTGTGAAATGGAGAAGCAACCATTTCTACACTCATTAGCCATTTTAATGATGTCTGAAAGTGAAATGTCAATACCTCTCAACATCTGTTTCATTTTATCTTTTTCTCCCTAATTAGCAAGACAGTGATCCCTGAACACTGAAACGAAGATGAATTTATGCTGTCCTCAAAAATCTGCATCTGCTCATTTGTAGTACTTAAGAGATTTTGTTGCTGACAGATGAATGCAGTCATATTCATCCATTGTCTGTTCTTACCTGAACAGGTGCCAGAATCTGTGTGATATCAAGATTAATGCATCCTTATGATATTATTTTATTACTAACCTGTATATGACGAAATAAATAACTTTTCTCTGTTTGCCCTGGGACCTAAAAAGCTGCTGACAGATATTCCCACATGGCTTTGGGCAAGTTTTTGCTGGTTGTATTGCTTGAATTCTCTCTCTGTGCTGTTGGGATCTTTCTTGCATTAGGCAGCCTGGCATCAGCTGTCACGGTTCATGGGTTCCCGGTCCCGTCCTCACCGTGTCTTGTCTGTATGCGTGTGCGTATGTGTGAGCAGGTGTCTGTGGGTGTGTGTGATTGAGGCTAATTCGCTCCAGCTGAGAGTCATCACCATTGGGCTATATCAGTTCCTGTCACGCTCTCCTCTTGTCAGATCCTTGCAGTTCGGTCGGCGACGCTACGAGGCGTTTCTGGTTCCTGGTTTCCGCGATTCCTGAGCCCTGCTGCTTTCCTGGACTCCGATCGCCGGAGACTCGTCTGCCCATTGCTTCCCTGCGCTACCCGCCTCAGCCCCTACGGAAAGCTCCGTTTCTGCCTACGGAAAGCTCCGCTTCTGCCTACGGAAAGCTCCGCGTCTGCCTACGGAAGCTCCGCCCCTCTGCCTACGGAAAGCTCCGTTTAGTTTCTCGCTGTGTATTACTTCTTGTAATAAACTCTCTTTTTCCGCAACTGAATCCTCCCGTCTTCATTGTGACAGAAGGATCTGACCAATCTTCATGGATTCAGCGGAGACTCGTGGTTTGCAGGAACTGTTAGCCGGCAACAACGCTCGTATGGATCTCCAGGAGGAGAAAATGTTGAACACCGGGCGAGCTGTGCAGGCGTTAGTAGCGCAGGTGTCCGAGCTCACAACCCAGGTACAGTTATTAAGATCACCCGCTGCGCCACCCACACCGCCTAGCTTTTCCATCCCCGAACCAAAGCCCTCAGCACGAACCTAGACTCCCTGCACGGAGATGTATGCGGAGATCCTAATCGCTGTAGAGCGTTTCTGACGAAGTGTTCTCTGTTTTTCTCGCTCCAGCCACTGACGTTTGCCACAGAAGTTTCCAGAGTGGCACTAGTGCTTACGTTGCTGTCAGGAAGGGCAGCATTGTGGGGAACGGCGTGTGGGAGAATCGCCATCCCTGTTGTTCCTCGTTCCACTCACTTTCTCAGGAGATGAGGAGGGTGTTCGATCGCTGGTCGGGCGCGAGGCAGCGCCAAGATGCTGGCCGATCTCCGCCAGGGGAGCAGTCCGCTTTCTGACTATTCCATCCAGTTCAGGACCCTGGCGGCAGAGTGTGAGTGAACGAGAAGGCGCAGTGGGACATGTTCCTGCATGGGCTGGCCGACCGTATCCATCAAGAGATTGATGTGGTGGAGTTACCTCGGATTGGACGAACTTGTGGATTTGGCTCACGCGTGGATGCACGGCTTCAGCAACGCGATCTTCGCGTGATCGACGCAAGTTAACACCGAGATATCCTTTCTTCGACACCGGCGATACGGTCGGTCGGTCACTCGTCGGTTGACGAACCCATGCAGGTGGTAGAGCTCGGCTCTCCGGGAGGAGAGAGATCGTCGGAGGACGAGGGACTATGTTTATACTGTGGCGCGGCTGGCCATTTCCTGGTGAAGTGCCCGTAAAGACCAGGCCCGACAGTAGGTCTGAGGCTACTGTCGGGCGGGTATCTCTCAACAAAGCCTCATCCACCACCCTCCTCCCGGTGAGGTTGCAATGGGCGGCCGAGCGACATGAGGGGACGGCGCTGCTAGACTCGGAGCCGAGGGTAACCTGCTGGACATTTCCTGGCCCAACTCCTTCACATTCCCTTGGTTCCCCTCCGTCACAAGATCTCTGTCAGCGCCCTTAATGGACAGTCACTTCCTCCGATCAGTCTCTCCACGGTACCCATCACCCTCGTCCACCTCAGGCAACCACTCAGAGACCATCACGTTCCTCGTCACCCACTCACCCCTGGCCCCGGTGGTGTTGGGTCACCCCTGGCTCACACAGCACAATCCTCGGGTGGATTGGGGTCGGCACACCGTGTCGGAGTGGAGTCGAGCCTGCTATGCCTCTTGTCTTGTGTCTGCTGGTTTTTCTGTGTGTGATTCTGTGTTGCAGGAGGAGATGGGGAACCTGTCTAACGTGCCCGAGGAGTATCTCGACCTGAAGGAGGTGTTCAGTAAGTCCAGGGCCGCTTCTCTCCCTCCTCATCGTCCCTACGACTGTGCTATAGACTTAGTACCAGGTATGTCTCCGCCTAAGGGCAGATTATACTCGCTTTCTGTTCCGGAAAGGGAGGCCATGGAGAAATATATTTCTGATTCTCTGACAGCCGGGTTCATCCGCCCCTCTTCTTCTCCAGCGGGGGCAGGATTTTTTTTTGTCGCGAAGAAGGATGGTTCTCTGCGACCTTGTATTGACTACCGGGGCTTGAACAACATCACGGTAAAGAATACCTATCCTTTGCCGTTGATGTCTTCAGCCTTCGAGAGGTTGCAGGGAGCATCCATCTTCACTAAGTTAGATCTTAGAAACGCTATCATTTGGTTCGCATAAGAGAGGGGGATGAGTGGAAGACCGCGTTTAATACCCCCAGAGGGCATTTTGAATATTTGGTTATGCCTTTCGGGCTCTCTAACTCTCCCGCGGTCTTCCAGGCACTCGTCAATGACGTGTTGAGAGATATGGTCGATCAGTTCATATATGTCTACCTGGATGACATATTGATTTTTTCTTCTTCTCCAGGAACATGTTCAACACGTCAGACGAGTGCTCCAGAGGTTGTTAGAGAATGGGCTTTTTGTCAAGGCGGAGAAGTGCGTGCTCCATGCACAGTCGGTTCCTTTCCTGGGTTTCATAGTGTCGCCGGAGGGGTTCGCATGGATCCTGACAGGGTTAAGGCTGTGGTAAATTGGCCAACCCCTGATTCCCGCAAGGCCCTGCTGAGGTTTCTGGGGTTCGCTAATTTTACCGGCGTTTATTCGCAATTTCAGCCAACTAGCCGCTCCTCTGACTGCCTTGACCTCCACCAAGATGACGTTCAGGTGGTCGAATGCAGCCGAGGCCGCATTTACCAAACTCAGAGGCCGCTTCGCTTCGGCTCCCATTCTCCGGGCCCCTGATCCCACACGCCAGTTCGTGGTGGAGGTCGGCGTCCAGAGGTGGGGGTAGGTGCAGTGCTATCCCAACGGGCCACCTCGGACGACAAAGTGCATCCCTGCGCTTTTTTCCCATCGACTGTCCGAACGCAATTACGACATCGGTAACAGAGAGTTGCTGGCCCGTCAAGCTAGCGTTGGAAGAATGGCGTCACTGGTTAGAGGGTTCGGGGTTCCTTTCATAGTTTGGACCGACCATAAGAATCTTGAATATATTCAGTCCGCCAAACGCCTTAACTCCAGGCAGGCTCGTTGGGCACTATTTTTCGGACGCTTTGATTTTTCCATCTCCTATCGGCCGGGTTCTAAGAACATCAAGCCCGATGCCTTGTCACGCATTTTTGACATTTCGGACCGCCCGGTGTCTCCCGAGTGCATTATACCTGAGAGATTGGTTGTCTCTGCAGTCACTTGGGAGATCGAATCAAGGTCCGCACGCCTGAAGGGGTAACGCCCCGCCTGGATGCCCAACGGGCCGGTTGTTTGTGCCGGAGGGGTTACGGTCCAACGTCATCCAATGGGGTCACTGTTCCAACGTGGCTTGTCATCCAGGAATCGGTCGCACCATGTTTTTGATTAAACAACGATTCTGGTGGCGGGCCATGGCTCGCGATATCCGAGAGTTTGTTTTGGCCTGCTCAGTCTGTGCTCGGGTAAGACTTCCAATCGACCTCCAGAGGGGTTACTTCAGCCGCTGTCAGTCCCTTCGAGACCCTGGTCCCATATCGCGCTAGATTTCGTTACTGCCCTCCCACCCTCCCTGGGTAATACGGTTGTTTTAACCGTAGTGGACCGGTTCTCGGGCCCATTTTATTCCTTGCCCAAATTGCCCTCAGCCAAGGAGACAGCGGCTACGGTAGTTGATCACGTCTTTCGCATTCATGGCCTCCCGGCAGACGTGGTTTCGACAGGGTCCCCAATTCGTGTCCAAATTTTGGAGAGAGTTTTGTCGACTACTGGGGCGACTGTGAGTTTGTCTTCTGGGTTTCACCCTCAGACCAACGGGTCAGACTGAGCGGCCAACCAGGATCTCGAGAGGGTGTTGCGATGTTTGGTCACTCAGAATCCCACTTCCTGGTGTCAGCAACTTTCATGGGTTGAGTACGCCACAACTCGTTACAGGTGTCGCCCACGGGCCGCTTGAGTGTAGTTTAGGTTACCAGCCACCTCTTTCCCTAGTATGGAATCCAGTCGCGGTCCCTCTGCTCACGCCTTCGTCCAGAGGTGTCACCGTACCTGGACGAGAGCCGAGACTCTCCTCCGGGTGGGGGCGTGCACCAAGGCTAAGGCTGATCGCCACCGGTCGAAGCCTCCCGTCACGTCGTTGGTCAAAAGTGTGGCTTTCTACCCAGAACATTCCGCTCCGATCCGTGTGTAATAAGTTGGCTCCCAAATTTATTGGCCCGTTTCCTGTCACTAAAATTATTAGTCCGGTGACAGTCCGCCTCAAACTCCCTCCTGCGTACAGGAGAATTCATCCCGCCTTCCATGTATCCAAAATTAAACCCGTTTTTCGGTCTCCCTTAATCCGCTTACTCCGGTTCCTCCCCGCCGCGACTCAGATGGGGAACCCACCTATTCGGTCAATCGCATTCTGGACTCGAGGCGGAGGGGACGAGGTTTTCAATACTTGGTGGACTGGGAAGGTTACGGTCCGGAGGAGAGAAGTTGGGTTCCGGCCAGGGACATATTGGATCACTCCCTTATTGATGATTACAATCAACAGGTAAGGTCGGCTGGGAGCGCCGAGGCGCTCCTAGGAGGGTACTGTCACGGTTCATGGGTTCCCGGTCCCGTCCTCACCGTGTCTTGTCTGTATGCGTGTGCGTATGTGTGAGCAGGTGTCTGTGGGTGTGTGTGATTGAGGCTAATTCGCTCCAGCTGAGAGTCATCACCATTGGGCTATATCAGTTCCTGTCACGCCTCCCTCTTGTCAGATCCTTGCAGTTCGCGGTCGACGCCACGAGGCGTTTCTGGTTCCTGGTTTCCGCGATTCCTGAGCCCTGCTGCTTTCCTGGACTCGATCGCCGGAGACTCGTCCTGCCCATTGCTTCCCTGCGCTACCCGCCTCAGCCCCTCACGGAAAGCTCCGTTTCTGCCTACGGAAAGCTCCGCCTGCCTCACGGAAAGCTCCGCCTGCCTACGGAAGCTCCGCCTCTGCCTACGGAAAGCTCTGTTTAGTTTCTCGCTGTGTATTACTTGTAATAAACTCTCTTTTCCGCAACTGAATCCTCCCGCCTTCATTGTGACATCAGCTTTCTGAGGAAAACTTGATACATATGTGAAGTGTGAGTAATGCTGACGGCAGGTTTACAGGCTGAGCTGTGTCCAATTCTCGTCCACTTTCTGTTCCAGTATTTTCTCAGTTGATATTTGATGTTTGGAATGTTTTGAAGGTCAGATATATTTTACAGAATGTCTCATAAAAAAAATACATATGTATTCTAATATAAACAATATATTTAAATTTGTAATAATTTAATTAATTCAAAATATAACTTAAAATAAATAAATATATATTTTGTCCTATTGACAACAACATTATAATAACAGCTTTTCCTTTAGCTGTTTCCTTGCATATCTGTAACAAAACAACTGATGACACTCAACTCTATCTCTCATTCGATCCTGATGATCCGGCGATAGCTGCTCGCATGTCAGCTTATCTAACAGACATTTCTTGCTGCATGAAGGACCATCACCTTTAACTCAACCTTGCAGAACTGCTTGTGGACAGAACTGCTTTTGGCTCCAGCAAACCCATCGTTTCATCACAGTTTCACCATCCAATTATGCACATCAACCATAACTCCTTCAAAAACTCATTATTTTCTTACTTTCTTTTCTCCAACCTGTGTGAATGCGTGTGTTTATTAGATTAGTTTAACAAGTAGATTTATCCAATAAAGTTATATTGAAAAGAGAAGTATATTGTGTTTTGTGCTCACAAGTTAATGTCTTAAACTGCCAATCTTGTAACTGTGCTAATGAGTAGTGTTTTAGTGAGAAGGCTCGTTCAATGAATCGCTGGCCAACTCAGTGATCAGCCGTAAACAGTGATTCTATCCAAATTCCCTGTAAAATCATAAATGATTCCCTTTAAGCTAAATTGCCATGTTTCACTTACAGGAACATGCTTCACAACTCCTTGTTCAGGCTCTTGTTCTGTCCAGACTTGACTATTGCAATGCTTTCTTGGCAGGTCTCCCAGTCAGTTCCATCAAACCTCTACAATTAATCCAGAACGCAGCAGCAAGATTCATCTTACTGAGCCAAAAAGAACACATGTCACACCTCTGTTCATCTGTTTGCACTGGTTACCAATAGCTGCTCGCATAAAATTCAAGGCATTAATGTTTCCCTACAAAACCACCACTGGCTCTGCACCCAATTCATTACTTCAGATTATGTGCCCTCTAGAAGTTTACATTCTGCAAGTGAACGTCGCTTTATTGTGCCATCCCAAACAGGCACAAAAGCACTTTCACTGACTTTTAAATGAAAAGTTCTCTCCTGGTGAAATGATCTGCCTAACTCAACCAGAGCAGCGGAGTCCTTACCCATCTTCAAGAAATGGCTAAAAGCACATCTCTTCCATCTTTATTTGACTCTCCATCTCGAGAACTCTCTATTCTAATTATATTCTTAAAAAAGTGCCCCTTTTAGACTTGCACTCTATTCACTAGCTTCTCTAATATCTTTGTATTCTATCTATTTATTTTATCATACAACTAACAAAAGCAAAAATGCTTGCTACGTGTACTGCGTTAACTGAGACGTGTTATAGCACTTGCATATTATTGCTCCTTTGTTGATTTTGATTGCTTCCATTGTCCTCATTTGTATGTCGCTTTGGATAAAAGCATCTGCTAAACAGCACAGGTCATCGATGAAACTGCACCTGAGACACATATTTGTTTCTTACCCCTATTTTTAGATGCATATTTCCAGCACTGCTGATTTCAATGTCTCTTTTGTTCATTCCATGATGAAATATGACACATCCCACACAGAAGCAAAAGGCTGCAGACAACTCTTTGGTAACCACCCTCATATAGACTAAGTGTAATATATGTTTTGAGCTGCGAGCATCAGTTACAGCACGCCCACCTACACCCACATCAAAACATTGCTGTGTGGTTCCCCTTAACCTCAAAGCCCTTGTTTGGCTTGGAGTCTGCGTACAGTTTCTAAGTAAGTTTTCTTTTAAATAATTTTACATTTTTGCTCGAGGAATTACACTTTTCATTTGAACTCAACTGAGTTACATCCTCACCATTTACATTTTTTACAGAAATACCAAAGCCAAAATTAAAGTTTTAATTTATCATGTCATAAATAAGTAAATAAATAAAGTTTTGCTCAATAAATTTGGGTAATTTAAATCAGTATGCTGTTCATAGATAACTAGATATTTGGCAACAAGTTACCTCTTGATATTTCAGTCAGTGATTTTGGATCTCCAAACTATTTTGGCAGAAAGCAAAAATTTCATTTTTATGCTGTTTTGGCTGAATTTGGGTGCATCACTGGGGAGAAGAAAAACTGTATTTTTCTGTTGAATATAAAACAAGATATTTAGAAGAATATGGGTAACCAAACAGCTGACGGAGAAAATACTAGATGGATTAAACTTGAGGGTGGATAAACAATGATAAATTTGTTTTTCTATTTTTGGGTGAACTAAAACCAAAAACTCCCTTTAATTTCAATAGTTTCTCTCCTCATCCACGCCAATGCAAACTGGAAGTCCCCTGCTTTAGCATGCAAAGGAAAAATACTAATGGATTAAGTACAATTCTGTTTAAAATTGAATGCAATAAAAATACAATTTCACAAACTGTCAAACAACTGTATTAGCTCATTATAAATAAGTACATTATTAGGGAAGTTCATCTGCAGAGAAGCCTGCAGAGAGAGAACTAATGTAAAGGTCTGTTGAGACAAAGACTTTGGTTACATACAGATTGAATTGCAGAACAATGTGGAATCAGCATTTTAGGTTTTATTCAGGTTACCAAGGCAACAACTCTCCCAAGTGTGTTCTATGACTGTCCTAAATAGAAAAAAAAATTAAACATTCTAGTTGAGTGGAGTCACCAGAGGAGTGGAGTCACCAAAGGATTACGTCAGGCTATTACTGGATTAAATGGGGCCCTGGATCCTCAGGCCTGTGCTGTATCTTAGTAGGGTTCCTCTTGTCTGATACAAGCCTGCAGATCAGTGTGCTCTCACATAATGCGATCATTTGGCAGCATGCTGACTTTTGTCTCCATTAACAGTCAGATGGAGCACAAACACCCAAGAGCTGTAACAAACAGTACAATCCTAAGGACTGAAATCAAAGTAAGATCAGGATTGCAAATCTTTTTTAAAGGGCAGTCCTGGCTCACTTGATGCCCTATCGTAGATGAAACAACATGAAACCAAAACAAGTAATGACCTATAGGATAAGGGGAAGATGAACACCTTAAGTTTAGAGTCCATTTACACATAAATTGCATTTGTAAAATTAATATGAAATAATATAAATACAATATTATACATAAATCTATGCATTTTGGCAATTTATTGAATAATTATATATTGACAAGTCAAAAAACTGAATCCCAGGCAAAGATAAAAAAAATCTGAATTGCACGAGTATATACAAGCCTATATTTTTACTGAATTCCTATCAATATACAATAGACTCAAGATATATTTTTTAAATAAAACTAATTGAAAACTGCAATGAATTCTTCCATGTAAAAGAGCAGGTTTGATATTTTGATATTAACTCTTTGAACTTGTGGAAAGTGTGACTCAACTGAAATGACCACATTTAGACATGCATGTGAACGAGTGATTTTTTCCACGTTGTTTTAGATAAACACCTTTCTTAAAACACCTGTGAAAAATAAATACAGAAAAAAATCCTTCAATTTATACAGTATATTGTGTCCTATTTTTGACAGATTTATTTTAGAGTGTAGAATTACTGAAGTATCACGAAGCACTGAAGAATGGCGTAATGGCTTAAATAATTTTGGCTTCAAATTATTATCATATTTCACATTAATACTGTTTACTATATTTGTAATCAAATAAATGTAGCCTTGGACAGCATACGGAACTTCTTTCAAAAACATTTTTTAAAATGTACCAACCCCGAAACTTGTAACAGTACACAATTAAGTTGCATTTAAAAGCTTTTCAATCTGATTCCTGGGGACACCAATATATCACATTTTGAATGTCTTTCTTATCTGATTAACCCAATTAAACTCATCCGTTCATTTGTAGAGAGCTCCATGGCCTGAACTCTACATGTCAGATTAGTGATAAAAAAGGCATGCTGGGGGTCCCTAAGAGCAAGAATGAGGAACACATTATAACACAGCTCAGATAAGCTTCATGCTCTCTGAAAACACAAACTCACTGCGCCAAACAAGTAAACACAAACCTATATGTGACCCTGTATCCCAAATGCTAAAACATGGCATTAGCAACAACAAGGTCATTAGTTTGACTATGGAATCAACATACTGATAACAGTTATAGCTTGACTGCACCATAACTTAAAATACCCTACAATGTGCAATAAATCATGTTTAATTTGTGGCTCTCTTTAATTGATTGCCAATATTTCTTTCTCAATAGTTAAATACTAATTAAAAAAACAGATGTGAGATTAGATATGCTTTTATCAGGTCTCATTTTTCATCCAATGACCATTAATGACACTGCATATACAATATTCAGGATTTTCCAAAACCGTTTCATCTTCGGTGCCATCTCACCCAGTTAAAATAGCTTTCAGGTCACACCATAATACTCTTTGTTCTGGTGTTGTGTCTTGTGTGAGTTATAAATATCTTCCTTTCCTCCAGAAGTGGCGGAGGCTAGAAACAGCTCTCCCACCCTCTTCTCAAAGTGTGAAAGCTACGCCCAAGATTTCACTGAAGGGGTGAAGGAACAACCCAGCCGCCCCATTCAAAATAAATCACCTTTGCCCTGAATACTGAACATCAACCTCCTACAGTAAATACAACCATCCTTGAACACAATTCTAAAAATGTGTCTTGTTGGTGCACGCAGGCTTCAGTGAAGTTAATTCCTTCTGTTTTTAGTAGGTCAGGTGTAAACCTACTAGAGGTGCTAGACTAGTCATTTGTGCTTTAGAGTGAGTGCCCTGTTAATTCAAACAAATCTCACATTCAGTTTTAAAATCTAACACTATTCTGATGAAACTGACATAGATTTCTTTTTTTCTTGCAGTGCTTTTATGAAGTGCAGTGTGCTGCTGTCTTCACCCATCGGTAGATAAGGCTGTGTTCTCATTACCGTTTTATGAGGGACCGGGGCGCTATAATTCCACAGAGCTAGTGCTAGAACAGAGCTGCAATCCAAATATCATTTCACACTGTCTCTCATGCAATAAAAGTACCATAAAAATGACAGCTTAAAAAAGAAAATGCAAAGTGAAAGGTATCTTGAACCAGTGTTCATTGATGTTGTGCAGGTCCTTCTCCATCACTGTATGAGCTAAATTCAATTAATTCATTCAGATAATTTAATTAGAAAATGTTTTGGATTAATACAATTCAATTGGACTTTGTTGTTTTAGTGATCAGGTCAGAAACCAAGGGGTGAATATTTGCTGGTTAGCATGGCTATTAGCCCCTGTTAGTAGATGCTGTAACTACATCTAAAATATTTTTTCTGCCATTGACAATCATTTACAATGAGCCATCTATTCTGATAAAACATTTGTAAAGCAAATGTCACTATTTATCAGAGATGGGGACAAGTCACACATGGTCAAGTCCAAGCAAGTCTCAAGTCGTAACCATCAAGTCTCGAGTCAAGTCTCAAGTCACAGTTCAGATAAATCAAGCAAGTCAAGTCAAGTCAAGGGTTCACCCTAAGCAAGTCAAGTCGAGTCCTGATAAGTTTCAAGTCAAGTCAAGTCAAGTCACAGTACTAAAATAAATAGAGGTAAATTTTTTCGATACATATTTATTTTTGCACAGAAAAGATGAACTTGTATGCATATATTATCTTATTCATTATACATTTGCTATACATGAATCATATGCATATCTGTGCTACATTAACATCTGAAAATAAAATTGTGTTGTTTACACAAAACGTTTAGAGTCTAAGATGTATCGAGTCTATAGATGTAGGCTATAATCCAATCTGTCTAATTCAATTTAATTGAAACGGTCTAAAATGTGTTGCATTTACAGAAAATAAGGTTTGCCAAGACAATGGCACTAAGCTTTGAACGATGGGGCCGCATAATAATCCCCCCATGACTGAACACACGCTCGACAGGTGCGCTTGAAGCAGGCACAGCTAATACCCTCATTGCGATTTGGAACAGTGAAGGCATTTTCTCCTTGTTCATTCCCCAAAACAAAAGGCAGTTCTGGCCATCACAATTGTCCAGGTAATGGTTGAGTTGGGCAGCAGGGCTGAAATTAGTGGATTTCTTCTGCTTTTTGTGGTATAAGAACAGCCCAGTTTCATCACCTTTGATTTGCTCTTCTTCATCTCCATGACCTGTCTGTTCCATATTGGTACGCTCTGCCTCCTGGAGAATCAGATCTAAAACACAAAAATGTAAAATTACAAATAAACCTACACAATATTCTAGAGCTGCATGATTCTGGATACATTGAGAATCATGATTTCTAAATAGACAATTATCTAACAATTATTTACAAATAAATTTCATGTAATTTACTAAATGTTCTGACAAAATGTTAATTGCTGTCTATTTAAAAATATTTAATTTAAAAGATTTTTTAAGCTGTCAGAAACTGAATAAATGATTAAATGTCTCACTCATAAAGGCACTTGTTTCATTACTGGATGTGACAGTCACTGTAACTGACAGAAACTTTATTTGAAGCATCAAATTACTTTAAGTAACTTGATGATTGTAACAATTTTTCAACTGCACAGTATCTGTATTACAATTTTAATACTTATACATGATAACTGCTCTCTCTTGGCCAGCAGCAGTGCCAACGCAGAATTTAATGTTTGCTGTGATCGTACTTTAAACATTGTCATTTAGGAATAAGATTACTTGGGTGTTTAAATCAACATTGCAAACTTTTAATGGTTTATCGTGCAGCACTTCCAATTTCTTAAAAAAACAAAAACAAACTAATAATAATGTAATATTTACAAGTATGGGGTCATTCTAAATTCTAACTCATTCTAAAATTAGCCTATCACTTACTTTTTACTTCCATGGTCAACTGCTCCTTCAGCTTGTCATCAACCAATACATCGTGCTCTATCCACATAACCCCAAAGGCTGGATCAAGAACAGCTGCTTTGACATAAACAGGATCAGAGAAAGGCAGGATTCCTTCATTGGTCTCTGGCTGAGACATTTTTACATTCACAAAAATGCCTTTGAATCTTCTTTGCAGTGATCTTTGAAGACTGTGGATTAGGTTGACCAAGTATTGTGTTCCTTCTTTCTGGTTTTCCAAGTGATTGTTGAGGGAGAGAACACAGGGAATCACAGCACTTATGGTTACAACTTTCTCTCCCTGAGTGAGATCAGTGGCATCAGCAAAGGGCTTCAGAATGCTGACCAGTTCTTTAATCTGAGCCCACTCTCTTAAAGTTAAAATAGCCTCTCTGTGCCCTCTAACATCCAAGACCTTGCACAAAGTTTGGTAGTCACAACTAAGCAAGGACTTCAGCTGTCGGAAAGTCGAATTCCATCGAGTAACAACAGAAGCAGGAACTCCACGTTGGCCAAATTCTTTCTCAAATTCCTCCTTAAAAGAAGTACTTGTGTGGAGCAGAGAACTGATACGCGACACTTTGGCCAGAGCCGAACTGACAGCCCTGGTCTCTTTAAGACCATCACCAACAACCAATTGTAGTGTGTGCGCAAAGCATTGTAGTCTATGCTGACTTTTGGAGGTCAATGTCTCATTCAGCCTCTCCTCCTCATCCACTGGAAGGGCATTCCAAAGTTCTCCATCATCAAGACAGTCATCATCATCCTCATCTGCTTCAGCTGAACTGGGAAAACATGTGGTGAATGCCTTCTTCATATTTGCTGCATTGTCACAAATTATATGATCAATCTTTTGTTTGATTTTATACTGATCACATATTTGTTCAAATTCTTCACAAATTCTCTCTCCTGTATGTGACCCCTTGAACCGGTTGCAAGCTAGTAGATGAGATTTCAACGTTATAGCATCTGCTGCAGTGTTCATCCAGTGAGCGGTGACGCCAAGGTAGCCTCTCATTCTTCTGTCTGACCAGATGTCCACAGTGACAGACAGATTTTCAACTGTGGCCATTTCACTTATTAGTTTTGATTGTCTCTCAGACACCACAGTGTCAAGTCTTGAGGTGATGGTTCTGCGGCTAACTGCAGTATATTTTGTGTCCATAATGGAGAGAAAATGAATGAAGTGCTTGTTGTCAGTGATAGACAGGGGCATGTTGCAATTAATGATCAGATCAGATATTATTGCTTCTGTAATGGCTTTTTGTCGAGGGTGGTTGACTGGATATGTAGTAGTCTGGGGCACAATGAACTGTGACATGGATGGCTGCTGTAGATCGCTGCAGTGTATCTTGGATTTGAGATATTCATCATATCTGCATGGATTAAAAAAATACAAAACCAATTAGGGAAAACTGTAAACATTAACTGTAAACATTAAAACAAATTTATTTTCGTATGCACAAACAGTAAAAAAAAAAAAAAAATTGTCATCATTGGTCAATGCTTATTGGTAGCTGAGTAAACTTGTTACATTTGATTTGCAGCGCGCAAAATGTTTGCTCGGCTGGGTCTAACGTTATGCATTTGTGTTTTATACTAGTTGGCTGCCTGTAAGATATGTAAGGGATCATGTAGAGCGAGGCGGTTGTATTACATGGCTACCTACAAAATAAATAAATCATTTTACACAAAATATTGATTTAAAAATGAGTTTATTTATTTAAAAACTATTGTATTGCTTCCGCTAAAGAAAATAGTCCGTCCTGCGTCCATAGCAACGCTCTGTTTCATGGCAACGGTACAGAAGTAACAGACCGCATTATACATTAGAATTCAACCAAGCCATGTATTAATAATAATAATAATAAACGTGTTTAGTTTTATATAGCATTTCTGCTGTGTTGGACTATGATGTCGCCACTGCGTCAAAATATTTGTCAAACGTCAGACCCCCCCCCCCGCCGATGACGCCGACTCTGAGCGCAATGCTTTTTAGTTTCCACACGCAGTCCACAAACACTTGAAAATGCGCACATTTAATACAGACATTATAGTCTACATGTTATAGAGCGGCCCGCTCATTTTAAGATGCCCATCAACATTAAAATTCAGGCTAACGTTACGCCACTGTTATAGTCAAATTCCCCAATACATCTAACGTTATTTACGAGACGTATCAGTAATGATAATGGTCACATTTCTAATAAGAAAAAAACATAATATGCAACCAAGGCCAAATGATAAACAGAAAAGTTTAATTAATTCCATTAGTAATCGTAATAGATCTTAGTGAGAGAGTATAAAGAGATGATTTTCTTACCTTTCCTTGTGGTTCTTGAAATGTCGAATGAAATTTGACGTTGTGGTTGTGGTGTCGGATATTCTCACGTTGCATATCTTGCATCTGGCAAATCTTTTTTTATTGGCACGGTCCAGTTCAAAGTCCTTATAGCCAAACGAGACTATTTGTGGAGCTCGGCAACTGTCTGACTGTGACTCTGCCATGTTTGGCGCGGTTTGAATTGTGCAGCGTTAAAGGCACATACGCTGATTAGTGGTGCTGACGTCACAATAATTATTTAAAAAAATAATAATTGTATTGCTGTTTGTTTATTATAAGTTCAAGTCATTGTCGAGTCTTCCACTTCAAGTCAAGTCAAGTCTCAAGTAACTTGTTCTCAAGTCAAAGTCAAGTCAAGTCATTTTCATACTTTAATCAAGCAAGTCGCAAGTCCTGAAAATTGTGACTCGAGTCAGACTCGAGTCAAGTCATGTGACTCGAGTCCCCCACCTCTGCTATTTATAATATTTCATTACATTATAGCAGATGTTTTACCAGCCTGCAGCTCTTTTATCACTAGTAGCTGGTTTGTAGACATTAAACATTATAATTGGATTTTTCCATTTGAATATATGTTTAGGATATATATTAGCATATATTTAGTTTATATTTAGTTTGTCACATATTTTCACAGTTGAATTTGTTTTTGTCAAAGCTGTAGATTTACGTGATTTCAAATTCATTCATTATAGTTTATTTATGTAGCCTTAAAATGTACTTTGCCTGTTTCTGTGTCAAGTTCAGAAATGTTGTGAATGATCTTTGAGTTGACTGGACAAGTCCTGTGTGTTGTGCTACTCCAAGAGCAGAAAACCTTGATTTGCTCATAACCAGATATGATCTCTGCAAAATGTGCACATCACAAAGGCATCCTCTGCTCTATTTTAATATTAATATACATACATAATGGATTTATTTGCTGGTGTTGAAAATACATTTTATTTTAATATTTTACCTATTGAGGAGTCAAGCGCCAGCTGTGTTGAAAAAGAAAAGGAATGCTGCCATGGAAAATAATAGAAATGCTGATGGGTTTATTTCTCCATGTATGATAGCACTCCTTGTCAGATACATTTAACAGTAAAAAGAGCATATTCTAAAAACCTTGTGGAATTACACAGAATTGAAAAAAGACAAATGTAAAACCAACTGCCTGTAAAACTCTCATCACATTTGAAGAGCCGTCACAATCGACGTTCTGCTACTGCACGGCTGCCAAAGAGTCAGATTACATTTGACTGGCCTATTGCTGCAGAACGCAGTGTTAACGCGACAGCTGTTGAGATGAGAAATGCACAGCAAAACCTGGGAACAGAGATGAACACTTGTCTTATCACACCCAGTGATAAAAACGTGTGTGCACTCAAGAGGAAGTACCTGACAAACACTAGCTGGGAACCCATGACATCACCAGGGGTTATCACTAAGGAACGCACTCTCTTTCTTTCTGTGGCTTTCGCACATCAAATCAGACCTGAGGCAGAAGTGCTGAGTCATTGCTGACTGAAAGCATGAATAAATGGTGTGGAACATGTTTTTGTTTCTTTTGATATAAATTGCTATGTACTCGGCATCCAGACAGAACCATTAGCATTACAAAATCACAAATCAGCTGGAGCTAGCCTTCCGTTAGAGAAAAACACCACAAGCACTGCTTTGACCTTTACACTTGCTGATATGTTAAAAACAAACAGATTTGTATCCTGTTAGACAGGTGTAGGGGGTCACCTTCAGCAAAACAACTCAGCGTGTTAGAAGAAACGCTATGTAAATACCACTCAAGGTCACGTCTTACTGAAGTGAAGTCGTGAGCATTTCCCAGCACATGAAACACTGTTACAGGTAGGATCTAGACTGATCTGAAGCCCTGCTGTGTTACTGGCATCATGGCAACTACTTTTTTCTCTTCACTGTTTTGCACACCCTCCTAGTGAAAAGAGCAGCACTGCATGACTTTACCCATCTTCATCAGACAGAGAAAAAACTTGCTAGCCAATCAACTTCACCATATGCTATGCAGTCAAGTTTTGGATGGCAGCTAGACAAGCACCAAACCATCCAAGACTGTGGATAAAATAGTCGCAAATGCAGCTGGATGATTAAACATGCAAACAAAGCATAAGTAAATTTAGACAGACAGGAAAGTATTTTTCCTTTAGACAGGCACAAAGTAATTTTCAAACTGAAAGCGGTAGCTAGACAGCATGCAATTTTGTATGCAGCATTTGTATGCGTCCATATGTGATTTCATCAGATGTGATCTTGTTAGAGTGCACCGCAGTATTTTTAGCATAAAACAATAAATGCAGCATGAGATGTTATATCCGATTTGAGAACAAATGACTCTTGTGAACAGGCTGTTTTTGAAAATAAGAACCTGTTCTTAATGACTTGAATCTTTTTGACTGACTTATTAAGACGAATCTGATTTTATTTAAGACAGCCTGAAACTAGTTTATTCAGAACTATTGCTGAGTTCACAGTTCACACCACCACTGACTAAACTACGTGTCTTACAAAATAAACCCCGAGCAGTTACTGTGATGTATACCTCAGACTTGAGACTTTACATTAGTCTAGAGTACACTGTTCAAAAGTCTGAGGTCACTAAGATTTTTTTAAATAAATGAATTCTGTTTTTCAGCAATGATGCATTTAATTGATGACAGTGACAGTAAAGACTTTAACATTGTTACAAAAGAGCTCAAATACATGTAACACTTTTTACAAAAATGATTTTAAGTCATCAAAGTATACTGAAGGAAATCTGTATCTCGTAGGGATGTAATAATTCAGTCAACTCACGATGTTCGGCACTGTAAAAAGTGATAAGTTGACTTAACTTAAAACAATTGAGGAAACCCGTTGCCTTAAAATTATAAAGTAAATAATAACTCAAAAAGATAATTTACCACATGCCTCAATTTGAACGGGCCTGATGCTTCTTGCCTCTTCATCAGATTCCTTGAATAAAACAGAAGATAATGCGTCTGCGTGTGCATGCCAGTTATTGACTGCACTGCCGGGAGATGAAATCTGATATTGAATTTGTACTGAATCACGGTGAATTATTGACCATTTTATTTTTAGGTAGCGCCGCATTTATAATTAATCATATAATGACTGCCCATGCTTGACGAACTGGCCTCTGATGCAATTTCTGGTGGTCTGATTTCAGAGGCGTTGAACTGAGAGAGAACGGGGCATTTCCGCTGCTGCATTATCAGATTGTTCACACACTGATTCAAGTATAAGAAGAGGGTGTCTGGTGCTCGGGAGAGGAAAACACTTCACATATGAATGCACAACTGTGTCAAAGGCAGGTTTCAACAGACTCTCAAACACACTCACACAGACGATACACAAATGTCATGTCCTAAATGTAGGAGGACTGTCCCAGAGGGGGCTTCATTTTGCAACACTCTGCTTAGCCAGGCAGACTGAAATGCCCCTAAAAGAGCAAGTCAGTCAATCCTGATGTTGATAGATGGCAGACTGAAAGAAGCATCTTGGTCTCTCAGGTCTGTCTGTCTTGTCTGACACGCTTCAAGTGTGCTGATTGCAAACATTATAGTTTCACGTTAAACCTTCAGATCCATATTAAACTCAAACATCTATATCAATCGCTAGCTCCAATCAGACTGAAACAAACATATTTATACTTTTGTTTGGGGGAATTTTTTTTGAGAATTTCTGCAAATAGACCTGGATATTTTTCTTACTTAGATATTTTCTTGTATAGGTCTGCATAAGTATTTTGCATAAGTATCTTGTATTATAAGGCTGTGTAATTATATAATAAGTTATTATATGGCTGTGTAATAGTCCAATCTTATTTCTGAAAAGACATTTTATGTTTTTTTTTCATTTTGTATCTTTCATTTATCGATTTATATTATTGTGATGTAAGCTGTCTTCAAACAGCTTACATCACAATGTAATTGTTGATGGCAGCACAGAGTAATCCTTCGCTGCCTATGATATCCTATTATCCTGTGCGTTCTTATTCTGTTACAGTTGAACTAATTAAAAATAAAGATGGTTACTTTGTGGTCAGTTTGTGTATAAATGCATATCTTTGACTAACCTTTTTCACTTTTAATGTTATTAGCGAGGAAATAGATATTTGCTTAGTTATCACCAAAGCTATATCTAATTTGTTGTAGATCATGCTGCATCAGACGTCTGTCTGAAATAAGTTTTAGTAGGTTGTGCACAAATGCTGCCTGCAAAGTTGTTGCCTAAATGAGAAGAAAGGCAACAAGCCAGTTGCCTAAGCTATTGGATGCAGCCTTTATCATTTTTAGATACATCTAAATGCTATGTCAAAACCAAACCAACTATTATTGGTTGATTTACACGTTAGTTAGTCAGTCTCTTCCTGTCTAAAAGTGTCTGGGTCTCAGCCAAAATATTAAGCAGGCATTATGCTGTCAAATGTCTGGTCACGCAAGATGACAAACACAAGGTAAATAGCCTAGAGTCAGGTGGTTAAAGTAGCAGCAGATGAGTGTTCATGAGCCCTTTAAATACTGCAGTGGTTCTGATTACTGAAGGTCAAGAGCATGAGCATGACCTGATTGACCGTTTCATTAAGTGCTCTTAAAATATTCCCACGCAGGCCTCTAAAACCAACTAGCCCACAGCAGATAAAAGGCTGTAATATAAAAGATGTAATGTCAAATCTTATAGAACAGCTCAGCAATGGCCTGTTTTCTCCTGCACTGTTCTGGGACGAGCACAGATGGCTGTAGACTTTTTCAACATGCAAGAAAAGCTTCAGACCTTTATCTTACATAATCAGTCCCAACTAAACTGTGTGCCTGTGCCACATAATACTGTAAATAATTGCACACGTAAAGTAATGAATATATAATATAATATAATAACCTTGAACTCCCTTAAATACTTACAGAATCTTCTCCATACTAAATACATTAGCTCAATATTAAATTCAGTACAGTGATTCCATCATCTGAAAGTGTATCCTCCCATGCTTTCATTCTTTCTTGCACTGATTGTCCATTTACTCCTATCCTCCAATCAATAGGCTCCGCTGTGTGCTGTCTGACCCCTAATTGGACCCAGAGGGGAATTAGGGTGGACACAACAGAGTACAAACAGCCAACAAGCTTTCTAGACAAAAAGCAAGTTCATCAAATTTGCTCTGATTAAGAATTCACAAACTGAATTGACTCTACAAATGGTATTGTTAGCTTACAACTTCTGCTAAATGTTTGCTGGTCATTTCAACAAGATCTCTACTTAACCAAATAGAGTAATCTACACTATCTGCAGTACCATCTGATTTACATCAGCCTGACACCTACAAGCTTTTATGCATGTCATGCCTCAGATTTGTGGAAATAAGCTTTTGGCATTGTTGATCTAAAGCAGAACATTACTTCAATGCAACTTATAAATAAGTTCATAATTTATGTCCATAGGTGGAAAAATACTCCATACACCTTAACAGCAATATGACAAAATGTGCTTGGGATACACTTGGTATTCATGAAGGCAAGTGTGAAGTTCTCTGCCCTTGCTTTGCAATATTGCACAACCCTGAATAAGTCGTTGCCACAAAAATTAAATGAAGACCTTGACCTTGGTGTTTCCTCTCTATTATTGCTGTACCTCCCTTTCCAATCTCCTGGGCAAGACACTATCCCATTGTATAATGCATTCTCCATGTCAATTTTAAACTTGTGTCTGTCAAACTGTTTGGTTTAGGGCATCTTTTAGCTTCCCAACTGTGTGCAGTAGTTTAGAAATGTTGAAACTCGCTGTTCCTTCACCCTGGGTTTCCCGAGGACTGCCGGTGAATCTAGAATTTTAAAGCAATGATCACTCTTCTGCGCTGTTTTTTACATGTAATCGGACAGACAGGCAGGTAGTAGCCCTGCAGAGTTGTCCTGTCAAAGTCGGGTGTAAGCTGTTCTGTCAAGTTCTTGACATTCACTGCTTTGGTATCTTGAATTCCGATAATGCTTCAAAGCTTTCAACATCTTCTTTCTCCCTGCAGCAACAGGGCATATATAATTATCTTAAATTAAATACAGTGGCCCAGATGAACAATTCAGTTGCATAATTTCTTTGCTCTAAATGTATTTAGATTGACATTATATTTACGCATTTAGCAGATGCTTTCATTCAAATGCGACCAATGAGGAACATCACAAGCAATTCATTATAAGAGGAAACAACATTTTTAGCACATAATGCTAAGCTAGAGTAGAAGTTAGTAAAATGCAGAAAAGTAGAGAAAGATAGATGTTTTTTCAACCTCTCATATTTAGGTGCACATTGAATTAGTAGTGCTGACTGTAAGGAGAACATCTAAGTAATCATACACAATGGATTTAAGGTCAATGCTGTTAACACTCATACAAAGGTAGATGTTAGTTTAAACAGTGGTAGGTAGTGATAGATGTTATTCACACAAACTGTAAACAGAAGTAATATGTAAAATATCTGAGCAAAGGCGGGTGGAGTTACTGACAATAGTCTCTGCCAACACTGTTCAGAGTAAACAGATACTGATTCATTTAAAATGCAGAATGAGTTCAGTGCTGCTGAAAGCATGTTCAGATTATTCTCTAACATATTTCATCAGCAAATCCACAAGGTTTTCTTCAAAATCATTAGTGCACAAATTCCATGCGGGCTTATACAGATGGGTCCTTATTTTAAACTTCAGAATGAAATTCAATGGAAGTTTAAAGGTGCTTTAAGCTATTTTTCTAAATTCTGCTGGAAGTTTTGTAATTGGCTGAAAAGCGTGGGCTGCTCCCTGATACTTTCTTGCTGTTTACAGCGCCTAGGGCTATCACACAAACAAGTGGGATTTCTCAGGACATCTATTTTCAGTGACATGTTGAATTTACAGGACTTTTAACTAGTCAGAATATTGGAGGGGAAAAAATATTGCCAAAAAATATCAGATGCGTCTCTGGCAGCGGGATTATAGTGAGATTATGCAACCTCTGTGAGCCATCTGTGAATCTAAATCAGGCATGCACTCATCAGACAACAATTGTTCTGATACTGCTGAAAAAATAGCTAAAATACTCCACAAGTCTCTTAAAGTAAGAGGACTTCTTATTATTTATCCTTGTTAAGATGTTATTTGCATATTTTAATTACCATGAATATGACACCCCAGTACAATACTCACTCACACTAATGTCAAGAAGAGGAAAAAAGTTGTCTGAATTATTAGATGAGTTAAAAAAAAATAACGGACACTAAATTTGATAAAATATTCATGGAAATACTGATGAAAGTGAAAGTGAGAATGCAAATGGAGTGAGAAGTATAGAGAATAAAGAGAAAATTCACATAAATGAGCCTTATAGTGTTTGAGCTGATTGAGGTAGAAAGCGGTGTGTTCATCTCTCCTGCTGCGGCAACCTATTTGCAGCCAAATCTATTCCAAATGAGAACACACTGTGAAATTATCTGTTTCTGCACTACCTGAATTACCAGCTGTGCCTTCCGATAATAGAGGATTACACTCACTCCCACAATGCAACGGGGCAACTCAAGATAAGTGCCAGGAGCCACTGTACTTGAGTGAGCGAAATTAAATTAAGGAGAACATTATAAATAGATCTGTGGAAGAAACAAACCAGTCAAGTAACGTTATAACCATGTTTAATCCTTGATGGTTGCTGTGAATTTAATGAATGCATAAAAAAAAAATTATCACTCAAGTCTCCACATAAAATGACTATTAAAATGAAGGAAGATGATGGAATTTGAGATTTCAGGGTTTAATCTTCATTATGTAAAAGACAACATGCCAGAAGCAGCTTCCCTTGAAATTAAAAAATACAAAAGACTTATGCTTAATACTGTTACAAATATCATCAGATCTTGGTTAGATGGTTAAAATGAATCTAACTAATCTTGGCTGGAATATAAACCACAGGTGAGTAGGTTTAAACTGTTTAACAAGAAGGTTCTATATTTGTACTCTCTGAACTGGATGTTACATACCATTTAAAAATATCGGGGTCGGGTCTTATGCTCACCCAGGCTGCATTTATTCAATTATGTATGCAGTAAAACAATAATATTGTGAAACAGTACAATTGACTGTTTTCTATTTGACTATATTTTAAAATGTGATTTATTCCTGTGATGGCAAAGCTGATTTTTCAGCAGCCATTACTCCAGTCTTTTGTGTCGTATGATCCTTCAGAAATCATTTGAATATACTGATTTGCTGTCCAAGTAATCCATTTTAAATGCTGAAAGCATATACTTTTTAATATATTTGTGGAAACCATGATACCTTTTTCCATGATTTTAAGATGAATAGAAAGCTCAAAAATAACATATCCAAAAAAATAAAAAATGCTTAAATGCAAAAAGTTAAATGCCACCATCTTAATAAAACCTGCTTACTTGCTGTAGACTTGTTCCGAAATCGAAAACTTAAACTTTACAATGTGTTGGATCGTATGATCTTTACCCACATTTTCCTCTAAAAATAATCAAACCCACAAAAAGTCAAGCAGAGTAAATTCAGGTAATGCTTGAGCTGGCACTGCATCTCCCTGCATCTTTATAAATGATGGCTACAACTCATCACATCATTCATAAATATGGCCGTCAACACACAAAGGAGAAAGACAGGCCACGTAAGATGTAATTCATAACATAAAAAGATATGACGTATATTGAAAATATAAAGAAAACAGCAGGCTGTTTGGATGCCTGAGGGCTAGAAACACATAAAAGAGTCTTGCAATCACTTATACTGCACTCCACTCAGGCAGAATTTAGGCATGTCTAGGTTATTTAATGAGATGGATAGATTTTTATTTTGACGAATTGACCAAATGGCATGTGAAATGAAATATCAGAGACAGGACAATGGTAGTATTGACATGCCAGCCTAAGCTCAGAGATGCACCGTGCTATTCCAATCTGACTCAAAAGACCGCTGGCAACAGCTCAGGAGGATCTCTTTGTCTGCTGGTTCATGAAATGAGCTTGGAGCGACCAAGCCATAAAGACAACAATGTTGAAGAAGCGATAGTGTGCTAATGTGCCAAAATCATCTGGCTGTTTTCCCAGATGCTGTTTACACATCAAGGACACTTTAAAAGCCTTGTGCCTGCAAACACTTCCTTTTGGAATAACAACTTAGATATGAGTACAAAAGCTATATAAACAACATGGCATTATCAAAACCTAATTTACCTTCAAAATATGACAACCATTGTTAAATCTCCACTGTGTGTGTATGTGTGTGTGTGTGTGTGTCTACTTCCGGATGGTGAGAATGTGAAGTGTGCATATGATGGACACTTCACTATCCCATGAGAGGATTTGTGAATTGCAGTGAAATGATGCAACTGACACTGGTAGATCACATGATAATGACAACATGGTGAATATAGCACATCCAGATTACGTTCATAGAACACATTCATTCTCATTCTATAGAACATATTTATCTTGATTTCAGAGGATAATTGATTCAATTCCGAATGCATCAGTGTTTTTGACAAATCACTTGATTGAATGATAAATGACTCACTCATAAGATCATCATTGTTCCATTCCTGATGAAGCAATGCTTTTAAACTAAAGGTGAATGATGCACTTGTCGCCACCTACTGGTGGAATGATGTAACTTACAGTCACTGAACAATGACTGGTCTAAAAAGACTGACATTCTGTGAGGATTTGATCAGTTGCGAACCTGAAAGGCAATTTTTATAGGTGTTTTTACCCTTGATGCCCTTTATGTTTTTCTTAATTTAGAATAAAGTGAAAAAACAAATGTTAAAACAATGCATGTCTTTTCACTTTTGGACAGCTCTGTGGTATGGAAATAGAATCCAGGAAGGCTCAATCAAATCAACTACTATTCTTGGTCTGAAACACATTCTCTCACTCCTCTCTCACACACACACACGCACGCACGCACGCACGCACGCACACACACACACGCTCACACTCACACACACGCACACACACACACACACACACACACACACACACACACACACACAGATCGTTTAGTGATTGCAGATCTTGTAACGCTGTCAATGTCAGCATCTTTACATGTTGGTAAGGTATATTCTTTCCCTGCCTGCTCCAATGAGCCACTGATTTCTCGTATATTCTCTTTGATCATGTATTACACAAACTCATTTAGAAAACTAGCATTCACACATTTATTATTAAGGATGTTAATGTAACTCCAAGAAAATTAGCTTGAGATCAGATATCGGCTATTTAAAGAGGTACTTGTAAGTCCTAGGTGACCCAAATAGTACTACAGAAATCAAACACATTTGAGCAATAACAACACTTCCATATGTTTCCCTGCTGACTATGCCCAAATATCGAGAAACACAAAGCTGATTCTTCAGCTGTGAAGTCAGCTGTTTCAGGAAAATCAGCAGACTGTGTTTTTAGGAAACAGTCAGTTATTGTTGGGTAACTAAGCTATGGTTTAGCTAGCACTAAAGAACTGTTCTGACATAGGTTCTGTCTGGAATTTCTAATGTTATTTAAAATAGCATTTTTAAGTTGTTTAAAAATAAAATATGGTCTGTGGTTAATGCTCCTGATAAGAAATTAGGAACATTAAGAACAAATTTGCCCATGCAGTCCTTCCACAACTAACTCTCTACAAAGCAGATCTCTGGAAGTCATTAAAACATATTTGCAGTGTTTTCTGCAAAAAGAAAATAAACTTTCAATGCACATTTCTTAAAATAACAATTTTCTTAGTGAGAATAACATTGTAATAAACTAAAGAACCTTTTCACTAATAAGAACAATTTGAGCAATGGAAAATGTCCATATAAGGTAAAGGTTCTTCGTGGAACCATAGTTGCTAATAAATAACCTTTATTATTAAGAGTGTAGTCCTTGAAGCAACTTGTAAGCAATAGTTTACATTAGACAATGGTTCACATTCGATATATATGTGTTATATGCTGTAGAATAAATTAAGAAGCTCACAAAGTAATGTCAATATCAGTCTCATAAATCAAAGTATTCTATTCTAAAATTCCTATGAGTTAACCATGTCAGCTTTCAATTGGACGTCATGACTGGTAATTATTGAGGCTATGTTTTTCACTTTGGACGAGTGTGATTTCATCCATTCACACACTGCGGTAGGTTGAGCAGAGAACAGCAGGACTGACAAGTAAATGACAGATCATATTGCCCTTACTTGTAATGTGTATTATACCAGGCTCAGTTCCAATTTATTCCCCTCTGGTGGGGAAGAGTAATTTATGAGAATCATGGGAGGTCAGCTGCGCAAAGAGTTCACGCTTGCTGCAGTTGCCACGGAAACAGACATGTACAATCAGGCATGGTGTATGACATGTATCCTTCATGCACTGCCATTATGATTAACCAATTCAGGGGTCAAACTGCCCCTGCAGTGTGGTTTGGTATATAGTCTGCATTCAGATGCCTGTATCGCTATATACAATTGATGAGATGTTTTGTTCTTAGAATCCCATATGTCGCACAAAAACATTGCTAGACTACTGCCGGTGCATTCGTCCTCTGGCATTAGGCTCTCCATATCTACAGCTTAGATTCTTATCGCTTTGACTAATTCAGGCCATTATGAGGATGCTTGAGCAGAAAAAGGGAGGCTAGCTAGATATGAGGCCCTCTGAGCTTATTCAAATCCTATAACTCAACATACTCTCTACATTTACCTCAGAGAGAAAACACTGCAATCAAATAGTGGGTCAGAAAGCAATTTGTGAGCCACAAAATTGATTGTGCCGTAACACAAACATCACCTTATTTATTTAGACGTAATCTTCAAGTGTATCTTGAGCAGCACAAAGCAATCTTAAATGAATGTATTAATTTAATGTTCCTATCACAGTTTACTAAACAATAAAAGTTATAAATGGTATATCCCCACAGCCATGGAGATGCCACTACACTACATTAGCTCAATTCACCTTAAGCCACAAGCAGAAACTGTGGAAAACACATTTTATCCACCTCCTCTCTCTCTCTCTCTCTCTCTCTCTCTCTCTCTCTCTCTCTCTCTCTCTCTCTCTCTCTCTTCAAAATACAATCCATCCTCAGAGCGCAGTTCACCCCTTCTGATCTCTCAGATCTATTTCACAAACTGCAATTTCCAGCAAAAGCAACAGCAGACGTTAAGGGAAGAGAGGTGAAAACATCTTTAATTTTCAATGAATAATGTAACATCAATGTCCCTAAAGGTGTTAAAACACACACAGATTTGCATTCACACAAAAACCACACACAAATCAATGGTTTGCAGTAAAAGGGCACAGAGGTCATTCGGGACCGTGCTCTGATGCAATATATTACCTCTGTTTACCCTGTTAATATTCAGATGCGTGTTGTTAATTAGACCTCTAAATGAAGTAAGCGAAAGTGTATGCTCAGGTGGTAATAGACTGAGAGCTCTGCTTTGCTTAGTGTCTTTCAACAAATGTAGACTGCTAAAAGGAGTGAGAGCCACAGAGAAAATTTAATTATCTTTGCTAAAAGGACACAAGCTTTAATTAAATCTGAAACGAGCTGCAGACATATTCATTTCTGAAAATTGAGTTTCAGGCACTGTTTAGTGCACTATTTCTCCTCTCCCAAGGCCATTTTTATTTTCATATGTTGTTTTGCCATAATCTCAACTTTTGTGAGGATCAGATGGTTTATCTCATCTATATTTAAAGGGATATTTTCTAAAAGATGTGAAAAGCAGAGAGAATTAATCTGTATAAACGTGAGAAATAATATAAAAACAGGTACAAATATCTTCTCATTTTAAGTTTGAGCCTAGTCTTCTCTTCTAAGTTTTAAGATTTAAGATTTAAAATGTTATGATGCAAAATTAATTTTGAATGTTTAAGATTCTGCACTATTTCTAGGTCACAAGTTTGTGACACTGAGCATGTGAACTCTTTTGTACAATCCTCAATTAAAGACAAAGAAGCTTGAAACATTTCAATTGTTCATATAGAGCTAGAAAAATGACTTATAAAAATTATAAGGTGTAATTTTTTTATACATATTTATAATTTTGTACATTTTAAAAAAAGAAGCTAAATATCATATAAAATTCGAAAACAGATTTTCAGTTTTATAATTTTACACAAACAGAGTTCGTGTAGGTTGATGATGCTGATGGCATTAAAGAAAAAGGTGTAATTTTTTAATACATATTTATAATTTTGTACATTTAAATAAAGAAGCTAAATATCATATAAAATTTGAAAACAGATTTTCAGTTTTATAATTTTACACAAATGTCAGAGTTCATGTAGGTTGATGATGCTGATGGCATTAAAGCAAAAGCGGTGCAAACCAAATACAAAGACTTTCACAGCTCTTCTCACTGAAATTGCTAAGTTCATAATCTAATTTGCTGATACAAATTTGTACAACTACAAACCGCATCTTTCCTTGGACCCCACTGTTAATGAATGTGAGCACATATTTATTCTCTCTATATAAAAAACAGTTTGATAAACAGAATGAGTGTGCATTTTTTTGTTGCTCTCTTTTTATAAAAAAAATTCTCAACAATAATCCTCCGTAAGCCGTCTGACTCAAATGGAACTGGATATCCAACAAATCTCTTTCCCGACATGTCTCAGCTTCTCAGACACCTTGTAGCCCTTTAACTTTCATTTATCCTCTTTCCTCCTCACCTCATCCCTGTTTTTTAAACTAGCTTCCTACTCTATTACTCTTACGGCTATCTAACTCCATCATCTCTTTATCTTCCATACTCTCTCTCTCTCTCTCTCTCTCTCTCTCTCTATGTCTAATATTACCATCCTCCCTGCTGAATGTCCTGCAGATGGTCTGCAGGGTTCACTTTCCTCACAGAAGTGCTATACTACTCATCTGCTTCTACGTCAAGACACGACTCTTCATGAAGCCAGGAACTGAAACAGAAATGCACTGTTCTGCACCTGGCATAGCTCATCATCTCAGCAATTCTTCTTTTGCTAACATGTTTGTTAAACAGCCAGGAGACATTTGTTGGGTTGCTCCCATTTTGTTACATCTGATCAGATTTTATTGCTAATAAACGAACTGGATGACTGCTGGAGGTTGGCCTTCATGGGCTATAATGACTAATGAATCTCTCTGCAGAGTGCGACATGATGCTTCTTGTGGCTCTGAACAAATGGCACTCCAGATAAAAAGTGTCTGTCTCAGAGAGATTCTAAGTAGATGATACCCAACACGTATGCAGAGTGTTCAACCAAACAAAATGCTTATTTAAAATAATAATGAGCAACTGCGACTGAAACTAATGGGAATGCTAACTAACAGGTATTACCAGGCATGATAGACCTCCTTGGGTAAAACTGTATCAAGTGAAATCGGGTAATAAGAAAAACAATTTCCAGCAGGTAATGCTCACAACCTTTTCCTGATGAAAGAGCACAGTTTAATGTGTTTATATGGCCTTATAAAAATGTGCGTATGATCGTGCATGTAAACACATTCATTCTAAAACATACATTAGCTATTTTTGAACCGCAGCAACATTTAAGTACAATATTTGATTTTCATGAATAGACTGAGTGGGTGAGCGTCTCCATATCCGTGTATGTGTGTTACAGAGAGAGACAAAGAATAAAGAAGCATTGTAGATGAGGCAACATTAAAGGAACAGACCTTAAAGTGTTAGTTCACCCAAAAATCTAAATTCTGTCATTAATTACTCACCCTCATGTCGTTCCAAACCCATAAGACCTCCGTTCATCTTCGGAACACAAGTTAAGATATTTTTGATGAATTCTGAGAGTCCTCTTTCCTCCAATAGACAGCAATGTAATTACCACGATCAAGGTCCAGAAACGCAGTGAGGACATTATTAAAACAATCCATGTGACATCAGGGGTTCAACCGTAATTTAAAAAGTTACGAGATTACTTTTGTGTGCAAAGAAAATAAAAATGACTTTATTCAACAATTTGACACAGAGCAGCATACGTTGTTTACGTTCATACTCTCCAAAATGGTGCCAGGGTAATGCGGACTAGACGAATTGTTGAATAAAGGCATTTTTTTTCTTCTTCTTTGTCAACAAAAAGTAATCTCGTAGCTTCATAAAATTACGGTTGAACCCCTGATGTCCCGTGGATTATTTTAAATATATCGTAACTACGTTTCTGGAATTTAATCGTGATTAAATTGCTGTCTATAATGGGAGGGTTAGAGAGCTCTCAGAATTCATCCAATAAATATTAATGAAAGGTCTTACGGGTTTGGAACTCCATGAGGGTGAATAACTAATGACAGAATTTTCATTTTTGTGTGAACTATCCCTTTAAGGCAACAATCTTCCTTGGTGAATGGCACATGATAATGAAGCTCTGCATGACGACCTACAGCATCGCTCACTCTCTTTCCCACTGCTTCTTTGTGCTACTGGAAAAAAATCAACTCACTCATAAACCCCCAACCACGAATTATATGAATCTAAGAGATAAAGTGCAGTAATAGCCTCGAAAAACCATGTCATCCTGCTTCCTGGTATGGACTCGAATGAAGTGGAAAATTGGCCATTTAGAACAGAGCCCTGGCTGAGTTTCAAATGACTGGGGTGAGAAAATGAAATCAAATATAAATTAAAATACACAAAATGAATAAAATAAGATAAATAACAACAGCAATAGCAACAAAAATCCCATTGACTGCCAAAGTATAAAAACATCAAAATAGTCCATCTGCTATCAGTGGTTCAATTTGAATTTTATGAAGCGATGAGAATACTTTTTGTATGCAAAGAAAATAAAAATAACAACATTTATTCAACAATTTGTCTCCTCTGTTTGTCTCTCTGTGTCAGTGTAGTGCCATTTTGGAGTGTGTTCAGATTGACGCAAAATGCCTACGCTATTCTATGTAATCAGTAAGGCATGGATGCGCTGTTTCCGTTCAAAGCAAAGTGTAAATAAACGTAGAATACGCATCCATGCATCCAAATTTGACAGTCACTCACAAGCCTCCCGGTTTTCATTCAAAATATCTTAAATTGTGTTCCGATGAGGAAGGAAGCTTTTACGGGTTTGGAACGACATGGGGGTAAGTAATTAATGACAAAATTAGCATTTTTGGGTGGAGTATCCATTTAAGACGTGCTTTTTATTTAGTGTGATAAGGTAAAAACAAGCCATGGTTACCTCACAATTTTAAAAAGGAACTTAAACATTTTTTTGGAGGTATTGAGAAAAAAACCCACACAGAAACCCCCACTGCTTTAGCTTAATCAAACTTCCTCTTTCTCGTTTTTAACTGTCAGCGGGTCTTGCTGAGGGACCATCTGCTGATATTTCTAGCTTTAAAAATCAAGAGTGTGATGACAAGCTGCTCTCGCTCTGTGTAGAAGAAAATCTGCCAGTTTCTCTAATCAGGCCAATGGAGAAGAGAGTTGGCAACTCTTCAAGAGGTCATGCTCTTCACAGAGGCTTCACTTTCAAAAGCGGAAAAATGGAATGTGTAATTAAACTATTATTTATAGTCATTGCCATATGTCAAATCATAATACTGGCTCTTCATATCAGTCGCTATAGGAAAATACCTCATCTAGGAGCATTGACGGTGTTAGTAACTGTTTATAGGCAAATTTTCAAATGCGTAATATACGCAAAGTTAAACTGAATGTAAAATCACACATGCAAGAATGCTGCTGTTGTGGCAGAATACAGTATGAGAAACTTTGTGACACATGTATTGACATCCGTGTAAGACCGACAATACAATAAAGAGTGTGATTGAATTTATACAACAGTTACCTAAATAAGAAATTAAAAGGGAGTTACTCACATTTTAGAAGTAATTTTCGCTCCATCATAGAAACTAAGTCCAAACAAAACCAAAGTAGAGTTCACTGCCACGCATCACAAACCAGTGTATTGTTCCTCAGTGAATCAGTGTTTGTGAACAAATCAGATGAGTGAATGACTTACTCGCAGTATAAAGATAGTTGTTTTATTCCTGAATTAATCAGTGTTTTTGAACAAATATGTTGTTTATGAGTGAATAAACTCATTCATAAAAACTTGTCACCACAAACTAGCCTAACAATGTACTTACATTTCTGTTTACACCATGAACATGCACTATAATGGCAATTATATTCAACACTATCTCAAGATAACATTCTGTTTATTATCAGCATGCGATGCTGTTAGGTTTTCTGTTGTAATTTTATCATAATTCTGGAAAAATATATCTCTGTGATTCCAACAATATTTTTATAGTTGTGGTGTGGATTCTGTTTTCTTAAAGTTAGAATGATTAATGAAACTTATCTCACTTCGCAAACATGGACAAGTGGGATGATAAAACTGAGATGAGTCTCAGTGGCATTGTAAATATTGGCTCAGCCTATAAGATCCGAGGACTGGAACTAACTATTGTATTTTAGATAAATCTGAGTAAATGGGTCTAAAAATGGTATCATGCTGACCAATGCACAGCCATAAAGCAAATTACATCATGAACAACCAAAATATGCATTTTGTAAAGCAAGGAGTATCTATTACTTGGTCACAAACACATTAGTTTTTTCCTGTCCTAATGGCATGATTTTAGGGTCTGTAAGTACATACAGGACTCCTTAGTGACATTTAAGGGTCGATCCATCCCTCTTGACAGTTGCTTTTAAAGACAGACTTTCTGGGGGATGGTTGGTGTGAATAGGTCTTAAAAGGTGTCTTGACTGAGAAAACTGTAATAGAACCAGCTGGCATGAGTTTAATAAAGCCCAGATGTGTGCTAAAGAAAACCCAGCAGTGCGGACACTGAGTGGGTCATTAATGTGAATAGGCAAATACTGCTGTTAGTAAAGTGCTGCTCTCAAACTGTGGACACAGCGAATGTTCCTTGGGGAGGATTGCAAGCGAGAGAAGCACACAGAGCTGCACATCTCTTTGTCTGCTTAATTACTACAACACACCCTCAAAGCATTATGATCTTGAACCTCAGATATTTTAGGCATGTGTGTGGATGATAAGGAGCTGGACACAAAATGGCTCAGCCATTAAAAAAAATCTACACAAATGAGTCTCAAAGGGATGGCCATTAGGATCAAAAAGTGCTTACCACATCACATTAATTTCCAGGGACCACATTCAATCTGTGCCTTCTTAGGGTGCAAAACCACTTCAGGGTAGAAAAGAGAAGTTTGCAATGCTTGAGATATTCAAGGTGAATCAGAGGCATATTCATGCCAAGAATGTGGTCAGGTTGAGGAGAATACAACACAGATTTCTGCTTCATTAGCTAAACTAGATCAACTGAAAGGCATGTTAAAACAGTGCACCTTTTCCCCAGAAGAATCAGCCTGGGAGGTGTTTACTGTTTCCTGAGAAAAGCTGCTAACCCACGTAAGGTAAATGTTTAGACAATGTGTTCATTCTTGACAATGACTATATCGTTTGGGTGTTATTAGTTTAAGCAAATTGTGTTTGTCCAGTCACTTAGCAGACTACACTTGAGCAAAGAATGCTTAAGATTTAGTTAGTAACTAAGGTTTACAAAAAACAATTAGCAGCACAATTGTATGACCTATTTTCTATTGCCAAATTATTTGGAACTTAACTGTATAAAAAGAAAAAAGACAAAGACAAAACATTCATTAAATAAAAGGAAAGATAAAAAACACTGTAATAGTCATAATAATCATAATTATTTTACTAAACTAGTTCTAGTAATTGTAATTGTGTAGAAACAGTTGTAACTCAAATTGCTAGTACATTTCACTATTGTTACAGTGTAAAAATATTTATTGCACTGATATTTGTAACATTTGATAACAAATATCATTAGGTCCATCATCATATAACAATATGATTTAGGCTTTTGGTTTCATTCTGTGACCTCTCAGCCCTCGTGTATGACCTTTTGACCTGAACTCTACAAAGACAAACAGTGGAACAGCTTTGATAAGAGCCAGGCAGATTTTCAATTGTGATCAGACATGCAAGACAAAACAAACACCCTTATCATCCCAATAATCCTAAACGGTCTGTTTAGTTTGATTGTTTGTTGATTTTGTCCTCCCTTGAGTGAGATTCATTGGTGTGGTTCTGCTCCGCTGGGGTTTTGGTACAATAGTAATGCCAATACTACAGTACGTAAAACAAATATGTTTACCATCTGGATTTTCCAACTCAAAGGGACATTGAACCTGCTCCTATAGGACACAAAACGGGCCACAGAACATATTCAGTCATGTTATTAGTTTTATTGCAGGTATGGTTGGATGATTAGTTACTGCACAGCTGTGCATTGATCTAACTATTGATATTATTCCCTAGAGGACATTGGAGAATTCAAGAATGACAGACAGTAGTCCATGTAATGAAGCACTAAAAGCAAGTTTTATATATATATTTTAAATACTTGATTGTTACAAGTTTTAAACGTTTTTCTATTTTCTTAATTCATGTTTTGCATTGTTTCATCTGTATGCAGATGAGCTCTAAATACTGTTTCAGTATGCATTTATGTGAATTTATGAATTCAATGTGTAGGCCATTCCGTGTTTTCATGTAAGACTTCATAACATAGGAATGTGGATGTGGTGTCTCTTTCCTCAGAATCGGCAGGATAAATCTCATGTCGTAATTCTGTGTGCATGAACGAATGCACCGCCCTTGATGGATCATGCCGAAATTTCTCATGGAAATGAGGTAGGCACTGCGGTGCGGCCAGCTTTCTCACACCATGAATTTTACCCATACTTGCTAAATCACCTGCATCTAGTGTGGAGGGGTCTGTGCTTTGTCTCTGAACTCACACTCAAAAGCTGGAGAGACCATGACTGAAAGCACTGAGCCGGCTTTGACAGGGACGTGTCAGAAGGAAGAAGACTTCATTATGATTCACCTCAAAAACAGTAGATTTTTGTCAGGCTCAGTCACTGATCCAGAATACCAACACAAATAACATGGTCTCTAGAATTTGTCATTTTATACAATTTATTTTATATTATATAAATACTGTATTTTTATACAAATATTATTTATTTAAAATAAATGTATTTAAAAAAATGTGTATTATCACATTTTCTAAAAGTGTTATTAATATAGGCTCCATTGAGACAAAAAAAATAAAAAAAATGACTTTCTCAAATAAACTTATAATGATAAATATTCAGAGGAGTACAACTGGAACATCTAGGTCTGGTCTCCTCTATTTAAAACTTAAACATCAAAAGGACCTTGCAAAGTGTGTCATACAGCCGATATCATTTATCAACATTAGATTGGCTTCATCTTTGAGATAACTGGAGCATATTGTGATTTTTTTAACTGATGTCTCAGCTGCCACATTACGCTTATTGTACGTTATTAAACCTATTAGTTACCTCGAAATGTTGCAAATATATTTCTAATTACATTTTAGGGCGTCGTTTGATCATTTAAATTAGTCACTGCTCATCACGCACTGTCCCCTCCCACTCTTCTCCGCTCATAGGTGCAATGCTGTCTCAGTCAGAGCAGACTGAAATTACCTACACGAAACTCGGGGAACGGTCACCCCCACTTTTTATGCCGAGTGTCAAAGTTAAACTCTCACTTAAGACAAATAGAATGACGAGAAAAAGAGTTCGGGCTCTCTTCAAAAGAAAGTAGCGATTGTCCCATGCTCAAGGAGGGTAGGCTGCCAAAATATACGGCGCGGTGTTTGGGATGGTCTTTTTCTAAGTAAGACTTAAATACCTTTTATTTTGACATTTTCAAGAATCTACAAGGGTTAGTTGGGCTTCTTATGCTCCCAACGGTGCTTTAAATTTTAAAAGGGCGAGTATGGGTGAGACAAAGGGCTCTAAACATCGACGGCTATTCTGGGGCACCGCATAGCTCACGGGAGTGTTGAGAACGACCCGCGCGCTCTGGACACTATCTGGTTTCACATATCCAAGGAACAAATATGGTGCATCTTTTCATTTATTTTACGACTCGTTGGATGTCCAGAGAACTGCCTGACTGTTGTAGGTGACACGGAGAAATTAATTTGAACGTTTTTGGGCGCGCATCTCTCGCACGAGCGCAGGTGGACCCAAGAGGCGCTGTAGTAAACGAAAAGAAAACGCACAAAACCCAGCGATATTTTCAGATGAGTATTCTGTAAGTCACTTCTGTGGTTTTCCGGTTCGTCCAATTCCAACTGTAAATAGGCATGTGTGGAAATAAGGCTGCTCTTTTGAGGGACAGCGTATTAACGGGAGGATTTTTCTCTGGACTGTTACAGTTTATCCATTTACACATCACTTTCACTTGAATCCCCATTGTCGCGTGGATATTCATCGTATTATCGATTCCCGTCGAGTGAAAGAATGCCCGAACACCTCTCCGCGGCCACAGCCCTCTACATGGGCATGGAGGTGGTGATCGCCGTGTCATCCGTGATAGGAAACGTGATGGTGGTTTGGGCGGTAAAAATTAATAGATCTCTGAGAGATACAACGTTTTGCTTCATCGTTTCTCTGGCGCTCGCGGACATTGCAGTAGGAGCGCTGGTCATACCACTGGCGATAACTATAAGTATCGGACTCCAGACTCACTTCTACAGCTGTCTGCTGGTGGCGTGCACGGTGCTGGTTCTGACCCAAAGTTCTATCCTGGCCTTGCTCGCTATAGCCATTGACCGATACCTGAGGGTCAAGATCCCAACCAGGTAAAGTTATCATTCCCTCATTCCATCTGGTGTGTAAATACACATATGGGACTGTGTATTATGTTGGCAACAAGCCTATATAGGCTATTCGTGTCACAAACACACACACACACACACACACACACACACACAATGTTTTACCTTCGTTTGAGGACGTTCCATGTTTTTAACTGAGCTAATGCTATTTTCTATCCTCTAAGCACATAACCCTCAGATATACCTTTTTGTATTTTTAGAGATTCTTGGTGGTGCTTATTGGCTGGTGCTCACAAAACATGATCCATCTACCAGTCCTGATACATATATACTGTCTCCAACTATATAGTGGGGTCCAGTCACTTGAGAACACAGAACAAAGTTGTAGGATTTAAAGCATAAAAAAGAAAAATAATGATAAGATATAATAAAGGGAATAAATAGTAATACATAATGTAAAATATAAAAACCCGACAAATTTTGTATTGCTCTGTACTGTACGTTCCACTAACACTTGCATAAAGATGCAAATTATGGGAAAATGTGTCATTTTTACAATGAATCATAGTTCTGCTGACCCATTAATAAGTTACTTTATAATAATAATCATATTGCTACTGTCTGGTCAGACTGTTTTTAAGCAACATGCAGTTTATGTTGCTCAAGGAGTAGAGATGGAGGAAACTACATGCGCATGACCTAATGACATAGACCTAGGGGTGTGCGATATATATTGTCTGTGATAATATTGTCATTTTTTTATTTAACGATGTAAAATTTGACATTATCAAGTATGCAAAAACCAAACAAAACACCTCGAGTGCACGCATGCGTTATGTGATGAAATCTATTGTGTTAAACAGTGCACGTGCGCATTTAGAGCATGCTTTTTCACTGCATGATTCAGTTTATTAAAATGCATTAAGAATGATCACAAAATTCAAGATATGGGGGTATAAAATGTATATGTATCATTTCATATAGGTAAAGTCACATGAAGAGTAACGTTTTTTTCTACGACAATAAGCATAGTTACAAATGTGATATTGATTTTATACAACAGTTCAAAAAACAATAAGTGCAAATAGCCTGCCAGATGCAACTTCTGCAAAGATTCATTTTGTTGATACTGGTTTCATTTGTTTGGTAACAGCCTGCATGTCTTATTATTCTAATTGACTGATTAAAAATGTAACAATTTGACTCAAAAGAGACACACTTTTAGAAAAAAAATGGCTTTATTAAATGTAAAATTGCCCATAAAAGGTCAATGTAAACTCTTATGAAAAGATTAATTTCTATCACTGATGTGAACTGACCACACAGAATATGAAGATTATCAAAAATAGCAGCTGACCACGGTAGTCAAATATCAGCACAATAACACTCGGCAAAATATCATCTAATTATCGTTATCGAAAATATAACTATAATTATATAATAATAATAAAATATCGAGAAATCGTTTCTTTTTTTTTTATATCGCACACTCCTATACATAAAATGACTTAAGCGTTTCTGTGCTGCTTACACCATATGTGACCCTGGACCACAAAACCAGTCATAAGGGTCAATTTTGAGATTTATACATCATCTGATAGCTGAATAAATAAATAAGTTATAAATAAGTTTTCCATTAATGTATGATTTGTTTGGATAGGACAATATTTGGCCGAGAATGCAACTATTTGAAAATCTAGAATCTGAGGGTGCAAAAAAATCTAAATATTGAGAAAACCGCCTTTAAATTTGTCCAAATGAAGTTCTTAGCAATGTATATTACTAATCAAAATGTAAGTTTTAATATATTTACAGTAGTAATACATTTACAAAATATCTTCATGGAACATGATCTTTATCCTGATTATGTTTTGGCATAAAATAAAAATCAATAATTTTGACCCATACAATATATTTTTGGATATTGCTACAAATATACCCCAGTGACTTAAGACTGATTTTGTGGTCCGGGGTCATATATGTGTGCACTACTAGAGCGTTCCATACATTTAACAGTATATAGCACAAAGAATGTGTCTTATAGGCACAGGTTAATGGATCTGAACATGCTTTTTTTTAGCACAGGTATTCTCTGGTATATGTGCTTATTTTTTTCCTTTTGTAATTTTTTTTTGAAGCAGTTTTCTTTCTTTTTTATTGTTTCTTGAATTATCTATACGTGCTGCGCATCACTTAATGTCAAGTTTCATGGAAGAAGAAAAAATTCAGAAGCATGTTCCAACTCTTTATCACATCAATACACTGTCCCAGCCAGATTAACATATCCAACATGCACACTTTCTGCTTTTATGTTCAAGATAAATCCTATTTGCATACTCTATGGCTAGGCTACTCTTTGTCCCCAGTGGAGCTGAACATACTCAGCTATGTAAAAGCCATTCCATTTTAAAGATGCTTTTTGTGTGGACAGTATAGCCACTTCTGTGTTCTTTTCTCAATTTAATGTGTTCAATTCCCAGATGAGTTTATTCTATAATTTTGCATTTAATATTGTGATTTCACTGGAATGATTGCCATGACCAGTACTATGTAACATAATTAACATAAAATCAACCCCTTTCAACACTTTTGAGAGGAAACGTATGGGCATACACATACCAGCAACAGTCTGAAGGAAGTATCCAACTTATTTCACAACACGGAAGTAAGCTATTTTCTTTGAATGGTCAAGTGAATGACAAGAAAAATTCAAGCTCCAAATGGCCGTATTTGCTCTTATGTAAAAAAGTTGGTGGTTAGCACAGGGTGCTACACGGAAAAAGTTACCTCCTACAAAACAATTTATTTTGGAGAGTGAACACAATCCCATGCAACTGTTGTGAATGAGCAATAGAGAAGTGAAGTATGTCTGAGAAGAGCTGCTGCCCTGAGTCACTGCCTGTCCGCTCTGCCAGGATCAACCACTGTGTACAATAGAAGAGAATGCAAGAAACTGAACTAAAGGCCTTCAGTGGAGTCCAAAAGTGTGCATCATCAGTATAGTAAAAAAGACTAAGGCTGTGTTTACACTGCAAGTCTTAATGCACAGATCCGATCTTTTGACCATATCTGATTTATTTGGCCGTCTGCTTACATTCACTTTAGACACGACTGGTATCCGATATATGTGTTTACATTAATTCCCACCCAAAAGGATTGTCTGCAGTGATCGCTTTAGTATGCACATGGTTGACTCTCGGGTTTTAAATGGCTGTGCTATTAAAATTATTTAATTCAAGTCGAATAGCTATTATTATTTGCCTGCATGGACAACGGTTACGGCAGTCATTGATGTTTTGCAGCACCTGAATGTGCAATTTCTTAGCTAGGCAGGCTATATAAAGTTTCCATTTCAATAAAATACAGCATGCCGGCATTAAAATGACAGTAAAAACCTTTACGAGCAAACGTGTCGCCCTCGCATGGGAGTTCTGTGGGGAATCGTATATATGTGTTTAGACGTGGTTCGGATGTCCAGATATCGGATATGTATGTGATTTAAAACCACATTTGGAAGTGGCTCAGATCGGATAAGAAAAAACAGATCTCGTGCGTATTTTTGTGTTTACATGCGTGCATCAAATTCCGATCTGTGTCAGATGTGGGCAAAAGATCAGATTTTTTCTGCCAGTGTAAACGCAGCCTAAAGTTTTACGTTCTACAGCTTTTACTGATACAGAATGTAATGTGGCATTACAACCTACTGGCAGAAGACTGGGATAAATTCATCCATTTTATTTTATTTGTTCCACTCTTCAATAATGCATAAGGCTTTTATCCTGTATAAAGTGTAGTCATGCTTCACAGCTTTCCAAACACAACCATCTATTTTTGTACAATCTGAAAACTGTTCATTTAATCATAACAACTTAAAAACAAAGCAAACAGCACTTCTCTTGGACCTACAGTGCACTATCATAAATAGGTACAACACCATGACAAACACTTTATTTTCCTGAGAGTGTATGCATGAGTAAAAACAGTAATAGGGTGTGGTCCTGGGCTGCACAAAAATCATGCAAAGAGTAGTAATTAATTTTGAGATGAAACAAACAGTTTATCATTTAACATTTATGTTTTTACTTATTGCAGTTAATAAAAGCACATTCAAGCAGTGATTCAAGCTAAAACGGTCTACTGAATCCCTGAACAAAGAGGGTATAAGAGCACCTTTGTATGGAATTCAGTCAGACAGCTACAGAGACTTGAAAGTCTGCCATTAAATCACTGGTACCTTTGTTCTGAAATCATTCACACAAAAACAAGAGTTTGAACTAGAATTTCAGATGAAAGACAGCATCTCGGAGAAGATGGAAGGACAATACAGAGTGGGTGTGACTAAAACAAGCTTTCTGGTGGTGGTATTTTATCACAATTTAGCTCTTAATTTATGTTAGACAGCAGGTAAAAGCAGATGCCTCTGGTCACCAAGTAACCCTGATTATGTACCAGAAGTAATTATACAGAATTGTCTTTTATTTGCTTGTAAAATGGATATTGTGGAGATACATTGCACATTTTGGAGTGATGATAGTGATAATAGTGTATAATATATTACAATGAAAACTTGTTTCACTCTTATTGTTTTTGTGTTTCAGTTATAAGCGAGTGGTCACTCCCAAACGAGCTGGAATTGCAGTGTTCGTGTGCTGGACGGTGGCCTTCATAGTCGGCTTGACTCCCATGCTTGGCTGGAACAATTTACACAACCTGCAACATAATAACAACGGCTCAATCGGCTCTGACCTCATCATCACCTGCCAGTTTGAGAACGTCATCAGCATGGAGTACATGGTCTACTTCAACTTTTTCGGTTGGGTGCTTCCCCCTCTGCTTTTCATGCTCATCATTTACTCTGAAATATTCTACATGATCCATAAGCAGCTAAATAAGAAGGTGTCCAGCCATTCTGAACCAAACAGGTATTACGACAAAGAACTGAAGCTGGCGAAGTCTCTGGCTTTAGTCCTTTTCTTGTTCGCTGTTAGCTGGCTTCCTCTTCACATAATGAACTGCATCACACTCTTCTGTCCAAAGTGTGAGAAGCCCATGTTCCTCATTTATATTGCCATTCTGCTCACGCATGGCAATTCTGCCGTCAACCCTATCGTTTATGCTTTCCGCATCAACAAATTTCGTACTGCGTTCCAAAGGATCTGGAAGCAGTACTTCTGCTGCAAGAAGGCTCCTCCCCCTGAGAATCAGCTGAGCGAAAGACTGGATAACAAACACTACATCGCAGCCGCAATCGCCTTTCCTGAACCTGCTTTGGAACATAACGTATGACTGACATACCAGGATTCTCTAAGTAGGTCGAATGAATTCTGCTGGCTGGACGTCCAAAGCGGTCATGTCTTGGTTTGTCTCTTTTGAATGTAAATCAGAGCTCACCACAGACTCTTCTGGCTGAAATGTCTCTTTATTGGTATAATGAGGCAGCATTACTTTAAAAAGCATCAAATGGATCAAAATCATTTTGAAGGCAAAGGAAGGAGCTAAAGGTGTAAGGATTCACCCATTTTGGCCCAAAGACAGAATCCAATTGGTGGGCGAAGGTATAATTTGTGTGGGTCTTTTACTTGCGCTTCTGCAAAGTTCACTTAATTTAACAGGATTTAGTTTACATTTTAGTCTAGCTCTGTGTTCAATCTGACTCCAGTTTCAAGTGGTCATTACATTTATAATGAAAAACTGATCACTAATATCAATTGTATATTTATTTAGATATTCTCAATAAATCAAATAAACATTTTATTTTTCAGGAAAAATTTATCATGCCAATTACATAATTAAACAATTATAAGCCAATTCAGAATTAAATTAAGTTCCAATTCAGATAAATACATGAAATGCTTAAAGATGAATCTAAGAGATGCATACCTGACTGCAGAGAGACACAACAGCAGCATGTGGAGAGCTCCAGTGCTGAGACTCACGTGTATTGTGTGGGGGTTATCTGGTTACAGAATCCCAAAGTAGTGTTTTGTCTCTTCACTTATAGATCCAGACCAGAATCAAACAAATCTTCAAATAAATCAGTTGAAAACACATGAAAGGACATTTGGTTTGTTAGGATCCCGTGACCCAGGGTCACACCTGGCCAGAGATAGGAAAACATACTCACAGACCCTGAGTGAGACACCCGTCAACAGTTTTCAATCTTTCTCATAATATAAGTGACTTTTGTGAAATTTAGACAATTGTACCAATCTCATAGAGACCTTTAGAATGATACTAAACATGAAAAGGTTAAAATAATATTTTCTTAAGATATAATAACCTCAAAATGTTTGAGTGACCTGGCTGGGTCCTATGTCCAGGAGGGAAGGGGGCTTAAGGATGGGTGAATGGGCGGTTGAGTAGATCTTCTCTTCAGATTAGAAAGTTTATTGTTTTGTTGCATGGCATCTGCTTTGTGTGAGTTCCTGACGTTTGCGTTTTATGAAGAGATCATTTTGCCTCTTACACAGGGATTCTTGCTTTATGAAGCAGTCTTGAAGGATGCTTTTAAATCAAATTAAATCATACAATAAATTATAAAAACATAAGTATAATGTATCAAAAGATCTGCACACAATTGTGTTTTGTGCAGTTATAAGTATATATATATATCATCACCAGTTATTATTGGCTCAATATGAATTTATGCAGAACAGATGTTTAATAGCGCTGTACACTCAGGTTCTTGGATATTGTTCTTGTATTCTGAACCTTTGTGCACAAGACAGGAAGGGGATGTCAGAAATAGTGGCAAGAAGGTAGACAGGTTTTTCTTGTGCTATTATGGAGTGTCTCAGCGCAGGTCTGTTATTGTGAAGGACAAAATTACTGCAGGCAGCTGACATTGTATTTTACTCACAGATGCAGTGAGGTTCTCTTGTCTTTTAGCAAAATTGTGTGTGTGTGTGTGTGTGTGTGTGTGTGTGTGTATGATTGGGTGTATATCATAACAAAACTGTAATTGTTTGAGGATATAAAGATACACTGAAGTCCTAGTATTTATCCTTTTTTGTTGCCCGGAAAAACAAAGCGAAACTGTCAGTACCTAAGACTAAATCTCCACTGTTTGATCATAATCAGGGTTGATCAATTATCAAAACCAATCCTGTATTACATTTCAGTATTATAGCAGAATATAGCTATACTTGTTCCAGAATCATAATGATCAGTTTACAACAAAAGCATAATACACTGCTGAATTACATTTTGACTTGTCTTTTTGGGTGAAGTAACCCCATTAAAGGTGAAGTGTGTAATTTTGGGATGATAAAATGCCTTCTCTTGTCCCAACTATAATGTAGGTTGATTTCCCCGAAAAGTTTAAACACTGTGGCTCTGAGGCATCATCAAAATATTGCTCTGTTTGTTTGAGCATACTGACCAGCTTGACCCAGACATCCTGACCGTGAGTTTGGGGCGCCGATTGCACATGGGGGAGTGTTTGGGAATTATTTTTGCAATTCCGTTTGGTCACTCTAGTGGTGCACGAATTACACACTTCACTTGTCACAATAGTGTGGGGTTTTTGATCTCACATGCGGATGAAATACCAGGTCTATACTGACATTAAAGCTGAACATGTATCTAATCTGTACATAGTAATGCTATGCACTATGTCCAAGTACATTATGTTCATAATTGTTAAACAGACAGATGTGTAATTACAATCATTTGTTCATGAAATATTTTTGAGTAAATGGGCTAAACAATTTCATTTTGCAATCTTGTTTTTACTTCACTTGAATGAGGAGGAGCTTCCTGTCCCTGAACCCCATTCATTCTCACTATTATTGAAAACAGGAAATATCACTTTACTATCAATGGTAATAGTTCATCATCATTCATCATTTTTTACTGTCAGCACATTTACCTTACTCTAGCTGTCAGTTTTTGTTTTTCTCATGCCAATGAAAGACAATAGAAAAATACTCTTGATATATCTTAATAATAATATCTTTATGGCCAAATAATCCTCTATTGTGCCAATGTTCCTCTCATGCATGAGAAGAAAGCAGTAAAGATTTTTGTAGAAATAACACAGGTCCCAGGGGTCCACATGTGTGGGTAGTGGGTTGATTGGTACAGTTTTTATTTTTGTTGAATATGTGAAAACAATATTAACCAAATTATGTGCAAACAAAAGTATTTAGGTAAATATATACACATTACATGTCATAAAATATTTGATAAATCTTGTTAATTCATGACTAAATTTACGTTAATACATATTATGGAAATGGTTGGCACAGTGTTAATAGCTATAGATTTGAGATTGTAACAACAAAAATAAAATAAAAATAATAAAAGCATGAATCATATGATGCAGTTTTTTGCTCATACAGTTGCCTTTTTAACGTTAACTAATTCTGTTTTATTTGTATTATATGTGTGTATTTCTGTAAGTGAGGTAAATTATGTATTGCTACAAAGGAAATAATTGCACATGATAAATGAGTTTAGCTATGCGACATAATTTATCAGACTTTTCTGATTATAAATGTAAGATAACTATCTGTAATCAATGAGTGGTTCAAGAGGTCAAATTTCAGATGCTACATTAATGTGAGCATTCAGTAATTAACCAGAAATGAACCCGTGCCAACCTAGAGTTTTCCCAAATGTATAGTATCCTATAGCTTTGAGGTGGGTGTCGGTTTCTAGTATGCCTAGTCACTGTATGATGCTGATTTTGCATATTAAATTGCTATTTTTAAGAATTCCTTAAGCTTTATAGTGATGTGCTTAATATAAGCACGGATACTCTGCATCGTATCGGTCTTATATCGACCTCTAGTGGAAGTAATGGGTGCCGAATTAAAAATAAAGCATGCTGTAAATAATAGGCCAAGTTTGCCAGGTTAAAACATAAGAAACCTAAAATCCAAAACATATTTTTGAGTAAAGATAAAAACAAAAATCTAAATACACAACAAAAAACTAAATAACGTTATATAACTTAAAACATAACTCACCGACTAAACGTAAAGCGAAAATAGTTAACGTTAAGCTAACAGAGCACCCCTCCGTGGTCAGCTACAGAATTTAATTTCAAGTAAAAACAAACATATAGCCGCATAATTTGTGAATTTATCTAATTTATTTAATCTCTCTACAACTGTCCACCAAAGCCAATAATAAACACGAAGAAAGAACCTAAAAGAAAGCAAGAAAGAAAACCACCATACGCATAACTGAAACAAAACACCAAATTAACCGAGGGATTTTTAAGCTTGAAAGAATGACACGTAATATCATCCACTATGATCAGTCATCGAAAAATAAACATATACCATGTCGAAGAAGTCGTTTCTATGCCCATTTCTGAGCCGAGCTCAAACAAATAACACCAAATCTGCACATTACGGAAGTAAATGACGTCACGCTCGTGCGCGACATGGTCATGGAGGCGTGGACAGTAAACGTATTTGGCCGACGCAAATGCCTACGTTTAGGAGTGCCTTTCAAAGCGCGCTGAAATCTTTTGAATTTGTAAACATACCACGACCCCGGCTAACCGGCCTGCTGCTAACACACTCGGATGAACCGTGACTGGCAAGCATGCATTTATCCTTTTCGACTGACTGTGTGTTAATACAAAACAAAGAGATGCAGCTAACGTTATTCGTTTACTACTAGCGCGGCTTGTTTGTAAGCTGTCAGTCACATTGTTACTCTACAAACCCTTGCTAGTGCATACTGGATATTGTGTTTATTTACATTTTTCTGACAGCGCTGTTAGAGAAGTGACGCTTTTCAAACATCAACAAATCCAACGAAACTGAAACACAGCTTTAGTTAACAGATCCCTTTAGGAATAAGCAGTATACCGTCTGAACTCTTCACAGCAGCACAGAATGAACGGGAAAGTCCTAGACACTCCAATAGCTGTAGACTGCTGGCAGCTCCGCAAGTGCCATCACGTCCGTCTGTTCTTCTTGTCTCACATGCACGCGGATCACACCTCTGGCCTGTCATCCACCTGGAGTTACAGACCCATCTACTGCTCTCCTCTCACTGCCAAACTGCTCCAGCGCAAACTCAAGGTGAGGCCAAGCGGCTATGACGGGTCTGGGGGAATAATTATGTATTTATTATTATTTGTGTACTATTAGAGTTAGGTTATATTGTTATCAGTTATCATTTTAATTTTAATAAGTTTGTTATATGTCAGATTTGTTTAAATATTCTATATAGGTTTATTTTGGTTTCAGTCATTTTAGTACTTAAACCTATTTATATAAATTAGTTGCCAAATCAACCATTTAGTCAGGTTTTTTTGTTGAACTTTCTCACCTAATATTTATAGTTCTGTGAAGTTTTAGTTAACAATAACAACACTGTTATACATCAAAGTCAACTGTAAAAAAAACACTCAACTGGAATGATATTTAAAGTGAACAGTGCTTTACAAATAAATGTGCATCTACATAATAGTGTAGATTCTCTAAATAACAGTTGGTCAAAAATTATAATTTTATTTAATTAAAACAGCAAACTTGTCTATAATATCACGCCTTTTCTCACTCAGTATAAATTGATCTATACATATTTAAAATAGGAAAGGGTCCCACTTGCTGATTTACAACTCATCAGGTAATGAGATGTTCTACACACACTTGTGGACTTTGCACTTGAGTACTTTTGTGATGTATTTCCTGTATTTGGGCCAAGTGTTCAAGTAAGCATAAAGACCACAAGAGTGTGTAGAACTTCTCATTACCTGATGAGTTGTAATTCGGCAAGTGTTTACAGAGCTTTATTTTTATTTTCAATACTCTGCATTTTAAAATGAACTCGTAAATGTTTGATCAGTAGTCCCTATAACAGATGACATAATTTAATATGTGGTGCTTCTAATTAAGTGATAAAAAGCAGTTGCAAATGTTGTACAAAATAAAAATACTCATCTTTGTACCAATAAAACATTGTGGTTTTTAAATCAAATTATATGTAATATCTAACTTGCTCTGGAGAGGTTTCCTTGACCTCTAGTGAGATCTTAGCAAAAAGTCTCATGAATTATTTCCAGAACATGATGGGATAAACTAAGCCTCAAATACAGCCCTGGTGTGGTATTTGAGATGGTGTGTGTTAATTGTGTCCTGTTGTTGTGATACACAGGTCAAAGAGAAATGGATTCGTCCCTTGGAGATCGGGGAAGCTCACATGCTGTTGCTAGATGATCTTGGAAAAGAACGATTGACCGTTACTCTAATAGATGCCAATCACTGTCCTGGGGCGGTTATGTTTCTCTTTGAGGGATACTTTGGCACCAGACTCTACACTGGTGTGTGTGTGGGAGGAGTCTGAGGAATAGCACTACCATTGATGTGCTGTATCTGGACAACACAAACTGTGACCCCACTCGAGCCTTACCTTCTCGTCAACGAGCCACTCAACAAATTAAAGAGATCATTAGGGCCCATCCTGGATATTCTGTGGTTATTGGTGAGACTCTTACATTTGCAAAATTGCCAGAGTATTTCATGTAATAGGATTTGTAATGTTCAGACTACGAGAAATAAAACAGATTTAAATCAAATAGGCAATAAAGGCCTGTTTACATCAAGTATGATAACTAGGTTTTTGTAATCATTCTAATTCCATGAGAATTGGGAAGTCCACGCATCAGCTGCTACTGCAATGATAACGATAGAGGAATGCTGTTGTTAGTATCACTTTGTTAAAATGTATTTCTATGTCAAACTAATTTTGTTCTTTTGAACTTTCTATTCATCGAAGAAAAACTTTTTGTTCATTGTAAAAAATACATGTATAATTTCCCACAAATAATTAATTATTAGAAGAACTGTTTCAACACTGATAATAAGATGCTTTTTTAGCACCAAATCATAATATTCAATTAATTTGTGATCTATCATTTGACAGTGAAGACTGAAGTAATGGCTGCTGAAAATTCAGTTTGCCATTTTGATAATTCTTTGCCATCACAGGAATAAATTACTTGAATTACTTACCATGGTGAGCGTAAGAGGCTTATTTAAAAAACATGCAAAAAATCATATAAACACCTTTCAAACTTTTAAATAGTAGGGCAAACATTTATTAATGTCTTTATATATAACTATTAATATATTTTTACTGTATTAATGTAACTTAATTTAATAAATAACAGATTAAAATGCTTGTTATTTTTCATATTATATATGTATTTTATGCATGTTATATTGAATAATTAACCCATTAATGTTATTTAGTTGTGCTGATAGAAAACATACTGTGAAAAGTGACTGAATTAATGTCAGTGAATCTCCACTGTAATAATTATGAATTAATGCTTTTACCTGTTATTAGGTCTTTACTCTCTGGGTAAAGAGTCTCTGCTGGTGGAGCTGGCTATGGAGTTTAAAACATGGGTGGAGGTGGATAGAGAGCGTCTGGAAACCTTGCGTGTTCTGGAGCTCCCTGACGTTTTCACCACTGACTCTGGTGCTGGCCGTATTCGTGGGGTCTCTCAGTCAATAATCAATGCCTCCAATCTGCAGGCGTGGAATAAAGTGCAGCCTACCATCGCTATATTGCCCACCAGTCGCCCCATGATCTCCTGTCACACTAATGTGTATGTGGTGCCTTACTGACCATTCTTCCTACCTGGAGCTGGAGGACTTTGTCTCAGCCCTGCGTCCCATCTCACTGGTGCCCATTGTGGGCAACTGTCTGCCTTATTTTTCTTCTCTTCTAAACCCCTGCAGGAAGAAGCCCAAAGAGGTGGTGATTCCAGAGTCGGTCAAACACTACATGATGACCAATTCTAATATTCAGAGCTCCACAAATGGCATTGCAAACATGTTTCAAAGAACCTGCAGCCAGAGTCTCGCGGGGTGGTGTTCGAATCTCCAGTGTCAAAAATAAGACGACTTAGTCACAATGATGGGGATTCTGAGACAGATCAAGACTCTGACACATTCTTCTAGACTTGAGCACCAACTCCTACTCCCGAGAGAACGGCCCACACAACAAACGTTTGAAACCCATCCAAGTTGCATCAGAAGATGTTGTCACAATTGGCAGCAGCCTTCCTTCAGATGACAATGAATCTGTTAGTACACTTACTAGTAATGTAAGATCACCTGATCACAGCTCTGTGTACGAATGTGAGCATGAAAGTCCAACAAAGTCATCCAAGGAGAAGAGTCCTCAAATGGGCCGCACTAATTCTAGAGAGAGGTCCTCTTCATTGGTCAGCATCAGTATTCATGACCAAACCTGTATTACCGCTGCATTCACACCCCCTGATACACAATCAGTGACCGCTGCCTTGACCTTCACATTACAGCGAGAGCAGATTGAGCAGTTTCTCCTTGAGAACTTCATCATACCTGCTGAACAACTTAAAGGTGAGCAGATGTTGTGGGGAGTTCATGAAGAGATTCGCCTTACTCCGGTTGATCTTCCTAAACCAGCTGGTGATCCTCTTGAAGCAGCTATAAAGACCTCAAATCTAAATGTGATTAAGCAAGCACTTATTGTGTAATGTTCATGTGAAAGTTTAATTATCATGTATCATTGTAAATTCGATGTCAGCAGTATTGTGGTTAAATGTACAAATCATTAACACTGTGCCAAGTACTTACTCTTTTTCTCTTTGTTTTTCTGCATTTCTTTTGAGCCAAAAATTGGTAATATTATTGGTAATACTGATGGTATTATTTTCACAATGTGGATGCTGAGGTTTAATGTGTTTTGCATGCATTTGTTATCTTATGTAGCATCACAAAGCACCTTACTGTGTAGATTTGTTTTCAGATAAAAAACAAAATCCTATTAAAAGTATTTCTTGTTCTTCTGGGACATTGTTTTATTTACATATCAGCTTTTTGCTTGTGATCAATTTTATTTAGGCTTTATTTAAAGCAGGGATACTCAAATCTGGCTCACGAGATCCACTTCCCTGCAGAGTTTGGCTACAAACCTGATCAAAGCCAGATTTGAGTATTAAAGGATAAGAACTTTGTAGAACCTTCTGAACAATTAACATTTCAGTTTTTTTGTGTTGAATAACACCCAAATAAATACAAATAACCTCTTATTTAATGTGAGAAATGTTTGGCAGACTGAAGCCGATAGGCACGAGATGGAAAATCCTGTGCATGTACATAACAGACCAATCATTTCAAGATTATTAAAGTAATCGCTCTTGTTGGTATTTTCAAATTAGCATCAAATTATTTGGAGTATTCTCTTTGAATCATACAGCCTGTGAATTTATTAGGTGCTCAAGGCATTAAACATTAATAAGATAAAATGACCTTAAGTAATATTTTGATTAATCTGCCGTTAATCAAAAATGGGGGAGGGTCATATGGGTGACATGAATATGATTGATTTAATATTTTGTTTTCTTTTGGGGCCGAGACAAAAGAGAAGTGCTGTGTGAATTGAATGGGCTCTTGGTTTAACCAGCAGGTGGCAGAGTAGTTCAATTCTCTAAAACAGCCATATATTGTATACAGAAATGTGGAATTAATGCAGGAAAATATAATGAATTAATCTGATTGATTTTACAGTTGCCTACAAAAAGTTATAAATTATGTTTTTATGATAGTACTGAGTATGTGCACTGCATGTTTCTATTACATTTCGAATAAACTCAAAATTGAATCACAATATATTTCTGTTTAAAGTGAAATTACTGTTTGTAGTAATTTAAGATCCCACTAACAGTCTGATTAGAGAAGCAGCCCTTCTTCATCTCAATCTGTCAGAAGTGCATTCCTCACAGATGGGTATGAGTCTTAAAAACCTTCAAACAGTTCACAGAGAAAAGCCACCATCAACTACACTGACATCTGTGACAGATTCATCACAGTTTTATCAGATATTTCTGTTTCCTCAGTTAAACGTATATGTTCAAAGAAGAGACAGTCTTTTGAAAGTTTCACCTAAACAATTCTTCTGTGTGAACAGATTATCCACGAGGATTTGTCCTTGTCAATGATACAACTGTCTCATATTCAGAGAGATATGAATAAAATAAGAGCGGATCGATGTCTAATTTATTTCTATCATACCTCAGATAGAGAAGTCAGAGGTCTGTGATTTAGTATTCACCAGCTTGAGAAAATACCTGTAATACATCTTAAGGCCGTCCAAACACTTCTGTTTACCATTGTATCCACGTACTGAGGGATTGTGTGTAAGTGATTGAGCTTACATGCTGCTGTGCGAGGAAATATACGACTAAAGCCAGGCTTTCCTATAGATGTGATGTTTAATTCACCTCTGGTTTCTGCACACGCTCACTATGCTCATTATGGATGAATGGTTTGATGCATCAGGGGGACTCTGCATTCCAGATGAGGCCAAATCCACATTAAAAACACTCTTCAGACTGAGCTGATCCAGCACAAGCATCCTTACATCAGCCTAACATCCTGAATTAACGGCCAATCGCTGGCTCAACCGCCACAGGGAAACAACAGACTGACTCACCAAAACCAATGAGAGATATCAGCCTAAATGTGTAATTCAATCAGCCCCTCTGAGTTATCACTGGATGGTAAAAGGTTAGATTGGATAATAATACCATTATCGACATCAAATCCTGTTATTTTGTGATTAAAGTTAATTATTTTGTACCTAACAAGTTGTCAACGAGCGACAAGTTTTACTGTTATCTGGGCGCGCCTTGAATAGGAACAACTTTGCACAGCAGAAGTGAGTGTTTATGATTTAACTGATGGCTGATTTATAGAGTAAGAAAAATAACAGAATTTACAGTACTAGCAAATTGCTTTCCCTCACTTTTTATAAATGTAGACACTCGAGCTCACACACATTATTAACGTTTGATCACATTTACCACATTTACATGTCTTGCATGAACTTGCTGCGTTGACTAACAGAAACTTCTTGGTTTGAAAGTGACTGTGTGAGCTGTAGTTTATATTTTGCAAGACTTCTGACAATAGACAATGGTACTTTGAGCCTGCAAAATCCTGCTGAAATTTCACTGATATGACCTTTATGCAGTTTACTCACACAGATGCAGCTGTCATCAACCATGCAGCAGAACTCCTGCAGACCGAAGAACGCCTCTGACTTTTGTATCTGTAGTAGCAAAAGACAAACAGATATAAAGTCAGACAGGGGCAAGGCATTTGGGACTTTTTATTGCTAGTATCCAGTGTTAGTTAGTAACTAGTAGTTTCATGCAGTGGTGTTACATAATGTAATTACAAAATAAATGTTACTGTAATCCATTACAGATACTGAGAAAAAATAAAAGTGTAATTAAATTAGTCGCTTGTGAAAATATAAACAATTATGAAGAGGGTTACATCTGAATATTTTCTGTAAAAAGTTAGGATGTGTTGATGCAATTTGTTGTTCTGCCTGTTTTTGATGTTCACGATGCCTACTGCCATTTAAAGGATGTTTAGTAAAGCAATGGTGCTTTTGATTGGTTCTCTTGTTTGAATTTGCAGCAAACCTCGTCTGACAATTACATCTATCCACATTGCTGCTGAAAGCTTTAGGCTACAACCTGTCTGAGAGTTGATTAACTGATTAACAGTTGAAAATTTGTGTTATAAATTTGAGAAAAGTAATCAAAATGTAATCAAATGTTATCAGTTACAGTAATAAAGTAATTGAACTAGTTACACTGCTTATTACATTTTAAATAGGGTGACTTGTAATCTGGGTTACACTTTATTTTAAGGTGTCATTGTTACATTGTAATTATACATTTAAGTACTGAGTAATATTAATTAACTATATGTATTTACTATAGTTAGGGTTGGGGTTTGGCTTAGGGTTACTTGCATGTAATTATGCATAATGCATTGTTACTATAATAGTAAATGCGTGTAACATGTAAAAAGGACACCATAAAATAAAGTGTTACCACAATCTGAAACCTGTTACATTTCAAAAGTAACCTTCCCAACACTGTTGTTATCACTCACTTGTTTGTGTTTGTGTGCGTTCCTATCGGTCTGCAAAGATGTTCAGGCTGGAATTTGCAGTTACTCTTACTGTTACATTGCTACACGAGTAAAGTGCATGACGACAAGTAACTGCCTTTATGAGTGAGTCACAAGAATCACTCATTCAACCGATTCGTACAAAAACAGATTGATTCAGGAACCAAACAAATGATGAGCAAGCGCCACTGAATCATTCATTCAGTCAACTGATTCAAACATCAACTAATTCAGGAACTTATTGCCAATACTGGAGTTGCAGAACTGTTGATTTTGATTTTCTTTGGTAAAGCATAAACAGACTAAACAACTGCTAATGTAAGGTAATCAATATTATCTTATTAAATTGAACAGTTGGATAAAATCAATATCACACACATAATTTTGCAGAGTGATACCACATTTATGGTTGGTTGCATATCACCAAGAAAAATGCACTGGTGTTCTTAAATGAATCTTTCAGAATTAATCAGTTGTCTGAACAATTCATTAATATCCAGAACAGCACTTTTGTTCATGTGATACTGCTTAAACATAACCTGTGTTTAACTTTATTAAGGCAAAACTTTGAAAAGCTTGAGCCTGCAGAAGCTATATTTGAGTTTGTGAGATATAGCAAATCTAGGGCTAAATGCAGCTGGAAATGTGTTTGATTTTGATACTCTTCTGAACACTTCCCTTCTCAGTTTGATCTCAAATTGCATCATTTAGTTTCTCTGATCAGCATCTGCAGCACAGGATATCATCATCACCCTAAGCAATATACAGTTCTTCCCTCTCTAAGACAGAGTATCGGTATTGTCAAAATCAAAGCCTTGTGTGATTTGAGCCTGCTTCTTGAAGTAGGTCATCCATACAGTGACTTTTACTGGGACGTTTGAGACAAGTTCTGGTGGTGCTGCTGGAGGTTTAAATTAGGCATGGAGCATTTCATCAGCCCCTGTCGCTACTGCAAAAGCCTTTGATGTGCCCCAGACAGGATGTCCCTCCCTTTACACCAAGAGCCAAGACAGCTTAATGAGAAAGAAAAAGAGGGAGAGTATGTGTGCTCGGGTATGCAATTGAGAGAGTAGAACTTTATTGAAATGCTATTAAAAAACTAAATTAGATCATTTATTCAAGCTGAAGACAAATTCACTAAATTGTTTAAAAAATGTATTACGTCATGTTCTGTTCATTTCACTTGATATTGTTTTGCTGAACTTTTTCTGTGTATTATTGCACCAATGTTTGTCAGACTGGAGATCAAGCAGACTTTAGGAATTAAGAACATTTGGTATAAATACAATTATAAACAAAATGTAAATAAAATGTGGGTCGCTAAAGCTCTGATTTGTGCAATTTGCTCTTTACTAGCAGTCAACAAACTCAAACAATATAATAAAATATATTAAATAAATACATCCATAAAAGTAAATGCAGACAAGATTTATCACAAACAACAACAACAATAATAAAACAATTTGTGTAAAATGGAGAAAAGAGATTAATTCCACCATGCTGTAATAAAAATCAAATTATGATATTTCTTGGGTGTCAAACAAACACCAAAGTGCATTATATTCATGAAAAGTGCCAGCTGTTGACAGTTTTATCAGCTTAGTTCATTTTATTTTAGGTTATATTCTGGCATAATTTCATTTATTCTCACAGCCCAGAGCACCAATCCAGTGATTAAGTGAGTCGGCTTATGATGATGCATGAGGTTCTGTTTTTCCTCAGAGTAAAGTGAATGTGTTATGGCAAGTCTGTCAAATTTTCAGAGCAGCAAAACACATTTAACTGCTCGCTGCACTTGCAAATTAATTCTGTTGTTTGGCTGAAATATGCCTGAAATGAACAAACAAATTAGATCCTTACAAAAACCTCTCATTCATGTATTTCTGATATTCATTTATTTCTGTATTCTATTTTATTCCATTTACACCATTCAGGAGATTATTTTGATCAGCTCTGAATACACTGCCAATGGTGCTGTTATTTGTGTTTTGTTGAAACACAGATGAATGTCAAAACCTTATACTGCACACTTATTTAAAAATGTGTAGCCTATCAGGTGCAATGAGATGAGTCTGATGCCCCAGATTTCAGATGCCATTTGTGAAAATGTTCCCTGGTTTCTCTATTTCAGGCTCATGCTTTTCATTGGAGTGACTTTTTGTACTGTGTTTTAAAAGCCAGGCTGGCTTAAGGCATGTTGACAAGGAGCATTAGTGTTTTCAGCATGTTGATGACCTGAGACCTGTCTTCCCTTCAGCCATGTGTCTTATAAAGGGACCGGCATCTCTAATGAAATAAGAGACAAAAGCCTGATACTAACAAACAAATCTAGAGATGCTCTCTAATAGCGCTTTATCTGTACCACTGCATTTTAATAACATAACTGAAGCTATGACTCGTTATTTCTGAAAAGTCTTTTAATGGCCAAAGCTTATACCAGCAACTAATATTGTTTTTTAGCACTAATTAAATAAAACAAAAGACAAATGATTGGGGAGAACAATTCCTTTTTGTCCGCGCGTGCCAAATGAAATTGTGTTGTGTGTCAGATGTTAAAAAACTCAATTCTCAAATTAAGTGAACAAGATTGTTGGTGAAAATTAGACTTTTAACTTTTAAGCTTTTAAGACTGCTTTTAAGAGACGTTGCATGCATAAACAATGTTACTTATATAAATAGATTCACGAACAAATGACTCTCATGAGGTGGTTCTTTAAATGAATCGTTCAATCGTTCAAAAACACACGAACCTATGGAGTTATTTTAATTACTTTGAGGAATCCTTCACTTATTGAACTAACCAAATCTTTCAGAGCCGCTACTGATTCAACATTACTGAACTGCAAGTCTGTGAATCATTGCTTAAAGTTGCTCAACTTTGGTACCTTTGCTCCTCATTTTTGGCCTACAGGGAATGAAATTGAGGAATACCCCTGTAACAATTTTAAGGATTAGAAAAATGTATAATTAAAAAAAATCTTGAGCGATTTTACTTGTTTGGGTCATAGAGTCCTGTGTGTAAAGTTTGGGAACCCCATATACACTATACATACCTGTACAGCTCTGTTCTGTTGTTCACCGTATTGTCTTGTGTCGAATGTTTCTTCCAGATTATTCGGGATATGCTTTGGATCTGTTCTTCCAGATAACATTGTCCAGATGTTTCTTCCTTCTTCTCTTTTGGGAAACAGTTACCAATGGAAGCTTTGCTGGTTCTTCACAGCAATTTATGGAATTAATTTGGCATTAGCTCTCAAAACCGATACGGTGGTCTTTGAAGGGACCATCAATCAGTCTGTCAGAATTGTGAGTCTCTATCTCCCCTGGAACCATTGAAAAATAGCTTTTGATTTCAAAGGGTTCCACTCATTACAGAGCAGCTGAAGGCATCAAGAAGCAGGACGGCAATTTAGCAAATACACTTTTGCTATAGAGAAAAAACAAATAAACCCTGTATCAGCAATACATCTCCACCCATCCTTCTTTCCATCATTTCAGGTGATGCAGCTGATGTCTCAGAAGTGAATCTTATTAAATGATGCAGGTGCTCTTGTGGAAGGAAACACACAAACCGGCAGCAGGGAGCCAACTGATTGGACGGCGAGATCTCTTCTTGCCGCTGTTCGACAATGACAAAAAGACTTTAATTAAAGGACAAGTCTGAACAATACTTGTGACTTAGTTAAAATTCTACCCATCTCTCAACTTAGAGTTTACTTTTCTATTTGCATCATGACGGCCCTTTGGAGTCAGTCTATTTTTTACTTAAATAAAATTGATCACACACTAAATAGTAATTGTTTAGCATTTAGCAACTAGCAAGTAAACATGAACACAGCATAGATTGGCTCTTCTGCAGTGTCAGCGCACAGAAAAACTAGCTAATGACATTTAATGGTATTTTACCCTTTGAGAAGAGAGGGTAAATCTGAAGACTGCGACCAGCAAGACTAGTGACTAGTCGCTCAGAATGAATGTGACAAACCCAAAGGAACTAAAGCGAATAGACTTATGTAAATGCACACCTGTCTCTGGAGGGCCCAGCCATGGCATCTAACATAAATGAATGAGAAAATCTCCTGCTCTCCCATTAAACGCTGCTTTGGTTTGTAATAGACTGCAACAGTTTGAAACTGCTGGATTATTCATGAAGAAGAAACTCATGCATACAAAAATCCTCTCTGATCTTCTCAAAAAAATGTTGTCATTGTTTTATTCATTGTCATTTTTAAGGCAATCCATTACATATTTCACACACCACGGGAATGACAACAGCAATTTTCAATGTTCGGTTTAGAAATAACTCACCATGCATATCGACTAAGATAAAGAGAGGCAAAGAAGAAGAGGAAAAAGAGAGAAGGAAAAGAAATATAGCAAGGATGGGATGCATCATGCTCTGATTTCAGCTATTAGACGAGCGGCACAGGCTTAACGTAATAGGCCAGTTCGTCACTAAACCCATCCGCCATTTTGGCACAATCATGCATATCTCAGAGGGAACGTTGGCACTGGACAAGGGCCACATCTTTAACATATAATTTACACGTTTTCTTACTATTACCTCTTTGCAATGGTTTTACTGACTTTATTTTAGTGGGATAAAAAATAGCATTTGCTAAATTTACACCATGCCATAAAATGAACCCATTAAAATTCTCTGGATAGTGATATACATGTGTTTCGGGATGCCTGTAATTTTCTCTTCGGATTTACAAACCGCCTAGCAGCAATGCGATCATAAATATTAAACAGGATTTAAAAAGGTTACATTTATGCAAGTAGAAATTTCAGGTTTACATTTGAGAAACAGAAATAAAAAGCCCCTTGAAAAGAAAAAAAAATAAGGAAGAAACATGAAAAATAACGTTCTTCTCAACAGTAAAATTACTATTACCTTCTAGCTATTAACTAGCCATTAACAATATCAAGTAAAGAGTAAATAAGACTTTAAAATCAATACACCTGTTAACACTCTTAACCAAACGCTTTCACCAAATGCTCCCTTTGTCAGACTTAATCTTCACCTCCTAATTGTTAGATGGATCACTTCATTCTCAGTAACTCAGTAACAGTTGTGCTAATAACTCTCAGTAAAAGAAAGGTGCTTAAACACATTGTCTTGTTATCCGGCAACAGATTTTCCAAAGTTAACAATCTTTGCAAAAGAACATTGTCATTCTTGTGGTTAAAAAAGGAGGAAATCACATTTAGTAAACATCTGTGCTCACTTACAAGTTTGTAGCTTCAGGACCAGTGGAGATTTAAAAATAAAACCGCAGTTCAACTTCACAGTTCATAATCTACATTATAATAACAGAGAAATGTTCTAAAACCAAAACATTGTACAGCTTAGGACAAAAACAAACAAACTTTCCCAGACAAGGAGAAAATGTATCAAAACTGTGGGTAAGAACAAGTATAAACGGCCCTGCTGTCCAAAAAAGCAAGTCAGTCAGTATTTACTGATGCATACATATTTGTCTGTGATAGTGATTATTAATTTTCAAAATGGACCACAGACAAAAGAGGCTATATATGCTAGACAAGAGTAAACCTTATACAGCTAACATTTTCTGAGATTTAACCGAATGTCTTTAGCATATTAAGGTTTTAAAATAGAAAAGGAAATCAACATGCGCTTCCTTAGATATAATACTGCATATATAATACTGTTTCTAATTTATGCTTGCTATCATCCATTAATGTAAACTTACTGTACTGTAAGGCAAGTTTATGAAATGAATTGTTCAATGCCTGTCAAGTCATTATGCCGATGTTATAATTTGTATGCCGATGTTATCATTATTATGCCGATGATATCATTTATATCAGAACATTGAAACAGAATGGCATTATGTTTGCACTGCAGGTAATGGAATTTCAGCTGCATGCAATGTGTCATTCACCTTTTGAAACCAGTAAAATAATTCCGGTCATGGTGAAGAATAGAAACGTGTTTTAAACTCCAGGGAAAATCCCAGGAATGAGAGGGCGGAGGTTAAACGTGGCTGGACACTGACAGCAGGTGAATCAGACGGTGCTATGAGAAAAACAGCAGACGATGCCTCATCTCCAATCATCTTTAACAGCGAGCGGCGAGGCATCTCTCATGTTTCCCCTGATGGCTCACATGCGTCCGAGGAGCTGCTGTACAATATCAAGATATACCGGCTCCAGAGCATTAAAGAATTGGAGGGGCAAATTCAATGTTGTGTTCTTGTGAGCCAATTGTACCTGAAATTTCAGTTTGTGTACAGTGTAATGAATCTGAATCTGTGACCTCTGATTAACATTTACACATTTTACAACTTTAAGAAAATATTAATGCTTTTCTTAGACTTTAACATTGGATTTTTCTTAACTGATTTCATCTAAAGTACGCAAATACATTTAATATAATGTATTAATGCAATGTACAATTGTTTTTACCTGGATTTCATGCTTTAGAATAGAAAATCGTGTTTATCATAGCTCTAAAAAGCTATAAATGGGAACAGCAATGGGAAATATAACTTTGTACTAAAAAAACTTTGCCCAAACCCTATGGAAAAATGAAACCACCATAACACAAACTATCTACAAATTCTAGAAACAAATCAAACAATTGCACTACCCGTACAGGGTGTAATATTTCAAACAACCACTTATAATTTCACTATTTTTTTTAAATCACACTTTCTAGTGATGCTCTTGTTAGCCTCCTCTTGCAGATACAAGGAAGATTTTCCTAACATAATACACAGTCCTCACATGCTGACACACAAGAGCTATAGCATTTTTATGGATGTTGAGATGTTAGAGATGTTAAATAAGCAGAAAATTGCATTGTTTGCACAGACCTTCTCCATATATCAGCAAAGTTGGATGTATGAATCTGAATGAGACTGGTCCAAACTATACATTTTGGCTAATTTATGAAGGATTTATGAGGAGGAAACCAACTAACATCCCAATTAGAACCGTTCTTTTCAGTCCAACCTCCAGAACACAGATAGAGTTTTCAATTTCTCCAGTCAATGAGATCCGAAAACCAGAAATTGAAACCGTCTGCTCTCCTAGACGCCTCACACTGAATTAGCTGTATTGGCGTTGAACGAGATCCAAATTGGAGGTGACATAACATCACCTGTTTTCTTTCAGCAGGCTGGGTAAACTCATATGGTGGGGGTTGGGCTGAGCCCAGGTGGGATGTAATCTGGTGGTGTCTGGTTGGGCTTGATGCCCCTTGACTTCATATATAAAATTAACTGATCCGGGATCTCAGCCAGGACATCCTTGGCAAGCCGTGCCATGCTCAGGACATGGTTTCCTGTCCTATCCATGTAGTCTCTGAATGGTACAAACTGCAGGCAGAGATAACATTAAAAAGCAGTTAGCTTTAGTTGTTTAATTTATTCTCAGAATAATTTTAATGTTTTTTTTAAGTCTAGGTAACTGAAATATCCATGTAAACAATGTAACCTGGTTATTTCACCAACCAAAAAAATGATCTGGATTCTTTCAATATTTATAGGCTGCACAAGCGTTGTTGTTGTTTGTTAGCTTGAGCTTTTTTTTCATGTGTGATGTAGCAGTGTTCTCTGAATCTGAGATGTCTGTAAATTCAGGTCACCCAATGTTATTCCTTAAGAAACTTCCCCAAAGAGTTATAGTTCTTTGACTCTGCTTAGGCTACATAAATATTTTGCTGAGAAATGCGTATATGGCATTCCGAATCGAATCAGAGATAACGAATGAATCAGAACGAATCCTGAATTACTGACCACTTTTCACCCCCATATATTGTGTGTGTGTGTAAAAATGAATTCATACATATACAACATATATAAATATATATAGATATGTACCTGTACAATATCTCTCTCTGCCAGCTTTCCTCTGGAGGATATCCTTACATCGTCGCCGTCCAGTTCAACCATGGCTAAAAAGTGAGATCATCATGTTATCTGCCCTCCAGCCAATAAAACAATCTGGAGCCTTTCGCCCCAGCATGACACCAGCATTTACCTCTTTGCTGGAACATTATGAAAGGCCAAACACAAATACTAATAGCAGATGGTGGGACATGCTAATTATATTGAACAGCTGTGAGATCTGCGTGATGACATCTGCTTATCAGTCCAAAACCCTAAACCTTCCAAATTAGGTGACTTTTCATCCAGAAACTCTGCTTTACGGGATTGCAAACTGTGAAGTTGCATTTATGCAATCAAGTTTTAAACCTCCATGTGGGAATACTATTATTAGCTGAGTTGATAGTTATGAAACAGTTAGGAAGATACTGAGTACAAAACAAAAAATCAATAAACGGTTATGCAGAATATTTTCTTCTTGCAGTATAGAAGATGTAAAGATTCAACTAAATAACAATAGTTTAATGTCTTACCATCAAACTCAGCCTGGCCAACTCCAACAATAATGATGGACATTGGTAGTTTTGCCGCCTGAGAATAGAAAACAGAGAAGACAAATTCTACCTCATGATAAACAGTTTACATACTTCCTAAAATTACTGTTTTAGTATTCAGAATTCAAATTTTCTGTTACGATCATTCAGATTTACTGTAATGGTGGACTGACCTATTTGACACACCAAACATTACAGTAAAAATAAAAACATTTTTTTTACTAAAAACTGTTTTTATATTTGCATTTGCTTGGTATTTTACTCTATCATTTAGCTGTTTTACAATCATAAGAATCTGATGTGAATCACAAAACTAAAACTCTCGTTATGTAAAATACAATCATTTTGGGGGTCAAATACAGTTTTATACATTTAATGCACAGCTTGTGACAGCGGTAACAAAATAAAATGAGTTTTTATTTCAGAACATGTTAAGCTAGTCGGTTTGAAAGAACGCTGGAACTTTGACTGTGATGGTTTGAAAATAATATTTTGATAGCGTGATTTTTTCACAAACAGTGAGGTGAAAGCTATGCATTATTCAGACCCTCCTGGATCAACATTCTCTCTCCTGTGCTAACTGTCCCTGTTCCTGATATGATGCCTGACTGACAGGTCAAATCCCCTTTATCAGAGAAGTAAAGAGTGAGCTAGCTCAGAGGCTGCTTACCAGTGAAAACGGATAACCAGAAAACTACAGGATATTCAGAGAAACAAAACTCACTTTCTCCCCAAAGCGACTTCCCGGTGGTTCGAAATGAAAAGTAATTGCATATAATGCATTAAACATGATCCCAGCAGAAAAAGACTAAAATACAATAAATACATACAAGGGTAAACATGATTTCTATGAAATGTGAAGAGCTTATAATAAAATATACCTTTAATATATCAAATACATAAAGAGAGAAATATTAAAGGCTCCCGAGGGTCTGAATTTTGAAAGTACTCGCTCAGAGGGCCGTGAAAGCCTGTTGAGAGGAATGAATAATTTTTGAATAAAGCTGGCTGGCCACACACCCTCAGTCACACTGATACGTTTGTGGGCTGTAATGGAGTTAGAATTGGAATTTCACCTGGAGCCACACAAAAAAAACATCACACACACAACCACAACCACAGACACACAACCACACACACACACAACCACACACACAACCACACACACACAACCACACACGCACGCACACTTGCACTTGCGCACACACACACACACACACACACACACACACACACACTAAACTGTGGGGCCTGGAGAGCTAATCAAACCAGATGAGTGATTTAGATCATTAATTACTACGATTCACAGATCGATTCCTTCATTAACCCTTGAGCTTTATGTGGGAAACCAAAAACCAAAAGATGGACTATAAAGTGCCAACAATTCTAAAGCAGATATAGCCGACTGCTTCTTTTAGAATTTCAGACATCTAGTGGAACTCAATATGAATAAATTAAATATATTTATATTGGTTTTCGCTGTATGTTTCTTTATTTCTGAAACATCTGACTCTGCTTTCTGTGAGTATTTTTTAAATACATTTGTTCAATGAATAAAATGTTTATTTGAATGTGTGTGTGTGTGTGTGTGTGTGTGTGTGGGCATGTTTATGTGGTTTATGAGGACACAAATTTGTATAATGACATGGGTATGACATAGGTATTACAAGGAGAAGGTGTATTTTTTCTTGTAAACCTCTTGATTTTTTTTAGTATGAATATGAATATGAACATGTACAGTACCTTTATACACTTAATGCATAAATAAAGCAGGGAATAAATATTCTATTCACTTGTGTTGTGATGGGGATGGTATTGGTTTGGTCCCAGGCTGTTTTTTGTCTACCAGTCCATCCCTGTCTATAAATTGTGCAGACAGGACATTGAGTGCTTGGTGCCAATGGGCAAGTATTATAAAAACATATTTATGGGGTTGGAAGTAGGTCAGCATTCCCGGAAATGCTCACGGGGGACAGAGTTGAAAGAAATAGAGCTGGGAAGATGAGTCTAAACAAACACATTTCACACACACTTCATGTATCCACTGCTCTATTTCCTGTAGGTCTTTATTTCAAGTGCTTCTCTCACTTCCTCCCTTGTTTGTTTACTTTCCTCTCCCTCTTGTTTCTCCCTGTTTTCCTGACTTTTTTAACAAATACCTCTCTCAGCCATGGAATAAGTGCAGATTACTGTGAATTATGTGATGTGACACATTTGCAGCTAGCCTATAATAAACGCTGTGAATTACAGTGTTGTCTTGTCCACTGAGCCACATACCCTCTTGCTTGGCTTCAGTGTATTCTTAGATTCTCAGCGACTGCTTGAACATGCACATATCTACTGGTATCAGTAAGGATAAAACGTCTTTGGAGTAATTTATAGATTCATTAAATATTAAATACATAATTTTTACACATACACTGAACACATCATTCTTGTAATCATTATTTCTTGTCACGTTTTTCCATAAATACTGAGATACCGTTAGATACATTGACTTGAGAAGCAAAACTGGAAAAGATAATAAGACTTTTCAAATCACATATCTTTGTTTATTTATGTGTTTATTTATTTTGATCTTTATTTGAATTGACGAATGATTTCTTGTTTTAAGCTTAAATCTAACAATGTTTTACACTGTAGAAAGACTTCTCACTCAGAAATTGCTGGTAAATTGTAAAATTAATTACAAAGAAATGGTTCCCTAGTTAAAAATAAATATACTAAAATGTATTTGAAATACATTTATTTTATGCTAAGTATAGTAAAAATACAGTTAGATATTTATTTTCTTAATTAAAATACCATGAAACTGGTAAACTCAGTTTACTTCAATCTGCTAAATTGGAACAAATAATTTTTTATGCACTTTAATTGTGAGGAATATTGCTGAAGTCCAACTAAAGATATACTGAAGTAGATTTGATTGTACTAACATGGAACTATTGCAAGTATACTTCAGGGACACTTTAAATATCTTGCATGTAAAGGCTGATAATATTCAAAGATCATACAATCATCATCAATAGTGACATTAAAACACATTCTAGGCTAAATTTTAAGAAATGTGCATTGTGCACAAATAGTACTCAGGTAAAGTTTAATTTACACTTTTATATCAGTAAGTCCCGAGCAATATGTCAGTAAATATGTTAATACATTTAAACTTCATATGAAATAAATGTATTTTGAATATATTGTTTTTACTAGGGAAGTAATATGAATTACATTTTGAAGTAAAGACACCGAAATACTATTTTCTTGTAAAACATACTCCAATAATCCTTGTTTTATTTACGTAAAAAATATATTGTATTTACTGTAAAACAAGACAGAAATACTGATTTAAATATTTACATTGTAGCTGTAGTATATTAGATTTTTGTTTATGAAAACATTTAACCTCAGTTGCTCTAAGAATATAGATATAAGAGAATTATAAAAAAATATATTAATTACCGTTGCTTCCCAAGTTTATTTATTTAAAGATGCTTAGATATTTTTATTGGGAAACAAGACAAAATAATGACACATTTTTTTTCAGAGTTATTATTCTTGTTCGAAAAACACCAATGGTCAAAATGACTGATGTTAAAAACCAATGACCATTCAGTCCATGGAACTAACCTACATTTGGCTTCAGCTACTTCAGCTAGAATATAAGAAGCCAAATCGCTGTGAGTGCAGAAAATCAGCAGTCAGAGTGAGCGAGTGCATATGAGAAACACTTCAGTGCTAATTTTTATCTAATCATTTTAAAAAGACCAACAGAAAAGAGCACAAGAGTGGAATTTCCATAGTGGACTTCAATAAAAATCCCTCAAGTCATAAAAATGCATCACGCACATGAAGTGTTTAAAGTGCATGAACCCATATCAGTCAGTGCAGAAATGTTACCGTGGGACGGAAGACCGAGATCCAAAGAATCATGGGTAGAGGGTAAAGAAGAGACAGAGCAGCAGGCAAGATCTTAAAAGGAAGGTGTGGCTGTTTTAATAATGTGACTAAACAGTCGCAAATTCCCTTTAAATCCAGTCTGCTGGGTAACCATAGCAACGGAGACAGGCGAATCCCATTAGATGCGGAGAGGACCTCCGGAAGCTCCTTAACTCTTCTTAGGCTTTGCCTGGAGGGCACTTGTGATGCAGTGTTGCACCAGAATCTGATGATGTAAACAGTTTTTGAGGACAGTAGGTGAGAGAGAAAAAGGTCAAGGATAACTCACATTGACGATGGCTTCTTTAGTCTGAGCCATATCTGATATCACACCGTCTGTGATGATGAGAAGCACAAAGTACTGCGAGCCATCTTGAACTGCTGCACCATACCTGTGCCCAGACACACACACACACACACACACACACAATCACATTTTCACACTAACAAACATATTAGCAGAAACCGTAATAATCCAAATCACCCAAATGAACCATAACCCAAATATTAAAATCACTTCATGCTGGTACTGTTGATTGTTTTAACATGGCGGATGAATAATGAAAGAATGAGCATCCTCAATGAACACTTAGTATTCAGCAATGAACCTTATGCATATATATATTTGCTCTGGGATGTCCCTGTGCTAATGACACAGCTCTTCTGCCTTCATCAAAATCCCATAATGCTCTTTGTGATGCAAAACACTTTACAGAAGCCATGACAGGGGATCTGGTCTCTCGGAGGCCCACACACGGTCACAGCAACACAGCAACACATTTGAAACAAATACTTTATGCTTGTTAAATCATCTACATGTTAATTTTGACAATACGTACAATAACTATCACATTAGCCACACTGTTCATGAGTATAGAAGCCTGTGTCTGCCTCCGAATACAAAACAGATGTCAAGTGCGACTTTTTGTAAATATTATTTTATTCCTCACAACTACGACTTTGATTTGACTTTATAGCTCACAATTGTCACTTTGTCGTACATAATTGTGATTTTTACATCTCACTTTGTCATACCTGCAATATCTCAATTGTGACTTTCTCACAGTCGTGATTATTTCCATACAGTTACACTGACCAAAATTATAAATGCAACACTTTTGTTTTTGCCCCCATTTTTCATGAGTTGAACTCAAAGATCTAAGACTTTTTCTATGCACACAAAAGGCCTATTTCTCTCAAATGTTGTTCACAAATCTGTCTAAATCTGTGTTAGTGAGCATTTCTCCTTTGCCCAAAATAATCCATCCACCTCACAGGTGTGGCATATCTAGATGCTGGTTAAATAAGATGATTATTGCACAGGTGTGCCTTAGGCTGGCCACAATAAAAGGCCACTCTAAAATGTGCAGTTTTACTGTATTGGGGGGGTCCGAAAACCAGTCAGTATCTGGTGTGACCTCCATTTGCTTCACGCAGTGAAACACATCTCTTGGATAGAGTTGATCAGGTTGTTGATTGTGGCCTGTGAAATGCTGGTCCACTCCTCTTCAATGGCTGTGCGAAGTTGCTGGATATTGGCAGGAACTGGAACGCGCTGTCGTAAACGCCGATCCAGACCATCCCAAACATGCTCAATGGGTGACATGTCCGGTGAGGATGCTGGCCATGCTGCAACATGAGGTGATGGTCGTGGATGAATAGCACAACAATGAGCCTCAGGATCTCATCATGGTATCTCTGTGCATTCAAAATGCCATCAATAAAATGCACCTGTGTTCGTTGTCCATAACATACGCCTGCCCATACCATAAACCCACCGCCACCATGAGCTACACGACCCACAACATTGACATCAGCAAACCGCTCACCCACACGACGCCATACACGCTGTCTGCCCTGTAAAGTGAAAACCGGGATTCATCCGTGTGAATCGAGCACCTCTCCAAAGTGCCAGACGCCATCGAATGTGAGCATTTGCCCACTCAGTCGGTTATGATGACAAACTCCAGTCAAGTCGAGACCAACGAGCATGCAGATGAGATTCCCTGAGACGGTTTCTGACAGTTTGTGCAGAAATTCTTTGGTTATGCAAACCGATTGTTGCATCAGCTGTCCGGGTGGCTGGTCTCAGATGATCTTGGAGGTGAAGATGCTGGATGTGGAGGTCCAGGGCTGATGTGGTTACACGTGGTCTGCGGTTGTGAGGCCGGTTGGATGACCTGCCAAATTCTCTGAAACGCCTTTGGAGACGGCTTATGGTAGAGAAATTAACATTCAATTCAAGGCAACATCTCTGGTGGACATTCCTGCAGACAGCATGCCAATTGCATGCTCCCTCAAAACTTGCGACATCTGTGGCTTTGTACTGTGTGATAAACTGCACATTTTAGAGTGACCTTTTATTGTGGCCAGCGTAAGGCACACCTGTGCAATAACCCTGCTGTCTAATCAGCATCTTGATATGCCACACCTGTGAGGTGGATAGATTATCTCGGCAAAGAAGAAGTGCTCACTAACACAGATTTAGACAGATTTGTGAAAAAAATTTGAGAGAAATAGGCCTTTTGTGTACATAGAAAAAGTCTTAGATCTTTGAGTTCAGCTCATGAAAAATGGGAGTAAAAACAAAAGTGTTGCTTTTATAATTTTGGTCAGTGTATGAATATTTCTCACAATTTCACATTTGTTTCACATAATTGCGACTTTATAGCTCACAATTGTCAATATGTTGCACATAATTGTGATTTTATATCTCGCAGTTGTAAGTTTGTTTGTCATAATTTACGTCCCAAAACTGCAACATCATATATCTCACAATTGTGACTTTCTCACAGTTGCAACATTATTTCTGGCATGTGACTATTTATCAGAGTTGCGACTTTACATGTCACAATATGGTTTAATTTATTATTTTTATTTGACAGCTATCAGTTACATTTTTTTCTCTAACGTGAAAACTTTTTCATACATCAGTACTCAGAACATCCTGAAGATTATGCAAACAGAAGCAGCGCCCTAAACAGTGAGCTTAAATATAAGGACACATTAGTGAAACTATATGTGTGACCAACTTGAACAATGAGAAATCTGTGTGGGAAAATCTTTCACCCTCAAGGCAAATTTCAGATTGCACAGATTCCTATTGAGCTGACTATATTTGACCTTGGAAATTCACCAAACAATAGTAAATGTGACCGCACCTTTACATCCCCAAAGAGCAACAGTTGTGTTTTATGAGCTACTATTTTTCTAATATTCAGTATGTCAACTCTGGCTATAAAGTTTTAGCCAATGAGTCCCAAACCACCAGATGAAAATATGATCTTTTGTTTTTCCAAAACTGTCAAGGCGAAACTCAAAATAAAGTCTGTCATCACAAACATTTTTGCTTGACTGAGCAAAGACTGTGATTTTAATAAGACCATTTTCTATTCATTTGAGTCTAGAAATCAATCTCAGCTCTGTGTTTCTACTGGTTCACACAGGATACGTTTTCAACTCCTTTGAGCGAATGCAGTTGCATTTTTCTTACCTTGCTACATGGTTGATGACAGGAGCAAAATTGGTAGGTCCGTAGAGCTGGACAGTCTTCAGACTCTCGTGGTAAGCCTCTAGGATGCCCTCCATCCCGTTGCAGTATGGGTTATCTACATTACCATTCTTCAAAGAGAACATCAGAGATCAATCAATATATGCCTGTACTGTCAACGCCAAATCAGCATACTAGATGTATCATAATACTTTACATTTGTCAAGATATCCGTCAATATACATTTGAATATAAAACTTTAGAGTATAAAGTATTCATTAGTAATATTCACTAGAATTTGCACCGCATCAGTTAATTCAACTAAGAATCGGTTGATTTCATTGGCGATGTTGCATCTCAAGGACGAAAAAGTGTCATGCAACCAAAAACTGGTTCTTTCTGCATACTAAAAATCCATTTTACACATTCATATTCCTCAAACATAACGTCAAAACTTTCTCAAGTGTGTCGCCCTTAGGGATCTCAGAATCTGTTCAGTATTTTATGATTCATCATTTGATAATTATTCATGCTCTAAGGACAGTGATACTTGAAGAGTGAAGCAGCAAGAATGAAAATGAATAGTCATGATCCTAAGTTCCAGCACAGGGAAAAAGAGGTGGAAGGAGAAGTAACTGATGAAGAAAATAAAAAAAAGAGCGAGCGAAAACTAATTAAGAGTCTCAAAATGCTCGACGAGATGAGGGTTTTGGCACACACGCATCATGAATGCTTCGGTAACGTTAATGAGCAGGAGTGTCAGGAGAGCCTTATTTACACATTACACATAGATGTAACTGAGCATTGCTAATTACAATATCATCAACATGTGTAAACAACTAAATAAATATTTCAAAACAACCATACATACCCTCACACATAAAATTTCACAAAGCAATATTGTTCAGAGTGTCTGAAACACACGGCACGCATTTAGGATTCAAACAGAAATGACTCTGGATTTGTGCCAGCTAGCTGTGAAATCCACATGATCTAACGTATCTATCATATAGGAAACAGGTACCAGGGGAAATTCATGGGAAACCCGGCCATCAGGAGGAAGTTTGGCTCCAAAGCCCAATGCAGGAAACATCTTATCGCTGTCATAGTCCTGAATGATCTCCCCCACGGCCTTCAACGCCATGGCATATGCGTTCATCTGATATGGGTTCATGTAATGCAGGGAGGTAGACTGAGAAGGGTTCCCTAGTTTAAAGAGAGAGACAAATAATAAATTGAGGCAAAATCTGATTCATATCTGTTGGTCAACACAAAGAGATCAAATCCAATCAACACTGTAAAAAAACAATCCTTACCATTGGACGCAGTGAAATCAATGGCCACTGTGAAATGGATCTGAGTGCTAGAGAGAGAGAGAGAGAGAGAGAGAGAGAGAGAGAGAGAGAGAGAGAGAGAGAGAGTAAGAATATCAAATGAAAGTATTTTAATATAAGCCAATATTTTCACACATTACAGATGTGAGGACCTGATGGTGAAGCTCAACAAAGGCGATGATCCTGATTCAGCCCAAACTGTGGCACAGATCACATTTTCAGCTTCAAAACACTCCAATGTTTCCACTCCCGCTGTTCGAGAGGTTGGTGTAATTACCATCCCCAGCCCAGCATTGTGTCGCCTCTCTCACCTGACAGGCAGACAGCCAACCTCCTGCTCAGCAGCCAGACGTTCCTCACAATCAACTCTGCCTGGTGGGCAGATCCAACATCTTTGTAAACCTACTTCTTTTTCGTCTTTTTTTTTAATTAGGGCAACAGTGACACTGGTCTCAGAACAGCAGTCGAGGACGACTTCCACATACAAAATGGCCAAACACCACAGATTTGCTCACAACTCTGTTTCTATACTGAAATCGGTGGTAACTCCAGCGTATTCTTGGATTACTGATTCTTATCGTGCAGAGAGACTGGCTGGAGGACAGTACATTCACTAGACACAGTATGGAGCCAGTGATTACCCACTGATTCTGATAGCTAGAGTTCAATGGGCATCAAGCACAGTGCAGGGACATGTCTTTTAGATAACAGCCCTTTGAAATACAATTTCATTCAAGCAATCCAAAGAAGAAATGTTATAATGTATATCAGTGTATTATACTCAGTGGGGTCCAAAACCTACTAGTAAAAAATCGCATATTTTTAAAATTGATTTTGTCATTTAATACATTTAATAACTTATTAGTCGCAAAATATATTTTTAACAAACTGAATGAAAGTTTAAATATTTGTATGATTTTTAATTAAAACGTATATGTTTTAAAATTAGAATAACATTTGTATTATTCTTTCTTTTTTATTTTCACTGTTTCAGTTTATTCCAAGTTCAAGTTAAATTTTATTGTAATTAAAGCAATGTTCAAGGGATGAAAATTAAAAACAAATACATATAAATGTCCCATTTCTGTTTTCCCTAAACTTTCTGGTCAGTTTTCCACTATCATATTTCATACAGATAAAATAACATGCAATAATACAATTAAAAAACTAAAATAAAACTAAAATAAACCCATAAGCATACAGTATAAAGTCCCAGATTTTGTCTCACTCATAAAGTATTATTCTTTGTAAAGCTGCTTCCGTACAGTAATAACTGTGAAAAGTGATATACAAATCAATTTAAATTGAAAAGAAAAATATAGAAAAATCTGTTACAAAATTCTAATGCTGGCATTTTTAATTGGTCATAAAACATCTAATTGGATAACCAATATTTTGGTTTAGTTTGCTTTTGTTTATCTCTTTATCTCCCTTTAAATTAACAGAAAATACTGAGCCCACCGAAAATAAATGGCTAATCTGAACACCTGCACAATAGAACCGATTATACGGGAACAAACAAGTTCCCCTCCGGGAACATCGAGCTGCGTCGAGACGCTAGGGGAACGCCATCAGCGTTGTCCAGCTCTGAATCATATGTGTAATCAGTCAAAATTGACGGCCAGGCGTCAGGTGCGGTGACGTCACGACCAGGATGCTTAAAAGCACGTGATGTGCAGCCGGCGCCAGCTTTTTGTCATTCAGCAAAGCTCTCTGTGTGTCAGTCGAATGTGTTCTGTGAGTCTGTTACTATCAGATAGGAAATAAGAAAGTTTATTCTTAAAAGATAGGCAAAGAAAGACTAGAAGCAGACATATCAAAGGCCAATGAGGCGAAAGTAGATCACGTTACAGACTGTGTGTTCCTCTCTGACTGGGCGAAAACTCTCTTTGAGGAGGGAGTTTTCACCTGCGTCCTCGCAGCACCTGCCACGCTGCCGCTGAGGCGGAGCAGTGGCTGTGCTCGCAGATGGATTAGATGTAAAGATTAAGGCGGGTGATCCCCTATCTTCTTTTCCCATCAGATCCAGCGTCCGCTGTAATGCATTGTGCTCCCGCCGGGTGCGCTCCGGTGTGTCGCGCCTATGATCTCCCAGTCCGCTGCTGCTGAGGCACCGCGGTGAGTGAGATCACGGAATCGCACATAGATCTGGCGGACGGGTTGGAGACGGGTTCGCCCTATTTCCACCTGTATTCCCCAGGTCTAGCGCTCTCGGGATACACACAGTTTTTGCGATGATCTGGCTGGAGGCGAAAACTCTCTTTGAGGAGGAGTTTTCACCTGCGCTCCTCGCAGCACCTGCCACGCTGCCGCTGAGGCGGAGCAGTGGCTGTGCTGCAGATGGATTAGATGGGAGATTAAGACGGGTGATCCCTATCTTCTTTTCCCATCAGATCCAGCGTCCGCTGCAATGCATTGTGCTCCCGCCGGTGCGCTCCGAGGTGTGTCGCGCCTATGAATCTCGCGCTCCGCTGCTGCTGAGGCACCGCGGCGAGTGAGATCACGGGATCGCACATAGATCTGGCGGACGGGTTGGAGACGGGTTCGCCTTATTTCCACCTGTATTCCCCAGGTCTAGCGCTCTCCGGGCGGAAGCCTAAGCTGTAGTTCTTCCCCTTGAGTGAGAGTGCGCTAATCTGCAGCAGTTTCTCCAAGAAGATTTATTTGTTTTGTTCTGGCGGCTCGCGTTGCGAGGCAACGCGCATTATGGTGATTCTCGGTTCATTTATGCACTTCAGACCGTGTTTACTTGTCTGGGTGTTTGACTGCATTTAATTTTGAATAATTAACTATGCATTTTATCCGACTATGAAAGTTAGATATATATATATATATATATATATATATATATATATTGTAGAGAAATATATACAATTATATATCGTATATGACATACAAGAGCCTCTTGGGATGCTTCTCAAGTGAGAGCACAATGTTTACCTCTCTTCCTCCACGGAGGTTGAGGTGGTCAGCTTGGGCTGCTGGGCGGAGCAGCCCCAATTGTGTTCCAGCTCCTTATTCGGGGAATGTCACTTCTCGTACTCGCCAGAATCGGAGTCAGAGTGACGCGCCCGGGCCGAAGACGGATCTGCGGATCGATAGTCTTCGGCCAGAACGCCTGATGCAGGGCCTTGAGGCCGGCCCCTCTGGGGAAGAGCGGTGTACACCGCATTACACGGTGCCCGTCTCTCCTCAGTGCCCTCAGGAGATCAGTCTGCTAACCCTGCCAGTGTTCTAGGGCACAGCGGTCTCCAGCGGCGCTTCTCTCAGTCTCTTCCGCCCAGAAATGTAGCGGAGAGGGAGGCTCGCCACCCTTCGGGGTCTCTAGAGCAGCTAGATCGGCCGTCCCCTGCCGGTCCTCCGTTCCAGGGCACCGAGCTAGCCGCTCTAAGTACACCAGAGGCCAGTCTCAAGAGACTGGTTCCCTTAGTAAGTCACCTGGCGGTGTGGGAGCCCTTGCCAAGCGTGTCTTATTGGGGTCTGCCTGAGCAGACTCTGGTTCCTAGTCTTCCTTAGAGATGACGTGGGTCTGAGGACCGTCATTTCCAATAGGAGGCTTCTGAGGCAGTCCTGATGCCAAAGCCCAGGACTGGTGAGGGCAGGCCCTCTGGGGAAGAGCGGTGTACACCGCATTACAGTGCCCGTCTCTCCTCAGTGCCCTCAGGAGATCAGTCTGCTAACCCTGCCAGTGTTCCAGGCGCAGCGGTCTCCAGCGGCGTTCTCTCAGTCTCTTCCGCCCAGAAATGTAGCGGAGCTGGGAGGCCCGCCACCCCTTCGGGGGTCTCTAGAGCAGCTAGATCGGCCGTCCCCTGCCGGCCTCCGTTCCAGGGCACCGTGCTAGCCGCTCTAAGTACACCAGAGGCCAGTCTCGAGAGACTGGTTCCCTTAGTAGGCCACCCGGCGGTTTGGGAGCCCCTGCCAAGCGTGTCTCATTGGGATCTGCCTGAGCAGACTCTGGTTCCTAGTCTGAGGCCTTAGAGATGACGTGGGTCTGAGGACCGTCATTTCCATTAGAAGGCTTCTGAGGCAGTCCTGATGCCAAGGCCCAGGACTGGTGAGGGCAAGCCCTCTGGGGAAGAGCGGTGTACACCGCATTACACGGTGCCCGTCTCTCCTCAGTGCCCTCAGGAGATCAGTCTGCTAACCCTGCCAGTGTCCAGGGCGCAGCGGTCTCCAGCGAGCGTTTCTCTCAGTCTCTTCCGCCCAGAAATGTAGCGGAGCTGGGAAGCTCGCCACCCCTTCGGGGGTCTCTAGAGCAGCTAGATCGGCCGTCCCCTGCCGGTCCTCCGTTCCAGGGCACCGAGCTAGCCGCTCTAAGTACACGGGTCTGAGGACCGTCGTTCCCTTAGGAGACTTCTAAGGCAGTCCTGATGCTACATTCCAGGACTTATGAGGGCAGGCCCCCCTTGGGAAGAGCGGTTTACACCGCATTACACGGTGCCCGTCTCTCCTCAGTGCCCTCAGGAGATCAGTCTGCTAACCCTGCCGTGTTCCAGGGCGCAGCGGTCTCCAGCGAGCGTTTCTCTCAGTCTCTTCCGCCCAGAAATGTAGCGGAGCTGGGAGGCTCGCCACTTCGGGGTCTCTAGAGCAGCTAGATCGGCCGTCCCTGCCGGTCCTCCGTTCCAGGGCACCGAGCTAGCCGCTCTAAGTACACCAGAGGCCAGTCTCAAGAGACTGGTTTCCTTAGTAAGTCATCTGGCGTGTGGGAGCCCTTGCCAAGCGTGTCTTATTGGGTCCTGCCTGAGCAGACTCTGGTTCCTTAGTCTTCCTAGAGATGGTCTGAGGACCGTCGTTTCCAATAGGAGACTTCTAAGGCAGTCCTGATGCTACATCCCAGGACTTATGAGGGCAGGCCCCTCTGGGGAAGAGCGGTTTACACCGCATTACACGGTGCCCGTCTCTCCTCAGTGCCCTCAGGAGATCAGTCTGCTAACCCTGCCGTGTTCCAGGGCGCAGCGGTCTCCAGCGAGCATTTCTCTCAGTCTCTTCCGCCCAGAAATGTAGCGGAGCTGGGAGGCTCGCCACCCCTTCGGGGGTCTCTAGAGCAGCTAGATCGGCCGTCCCCTGCCGGTCCTCCGTTCCAGGGCACCGAGCTAGCCGCTCTAAGTACACCAGAGACCAGTCTCGAGAGACTGGTTCCCTTAGTAGACTATTCGGCAGCGTGGAACTGCTGCCAAATGTGTCTCGATGGGTCACGCACACTGTAGAACAAGGCTATGTGGCGCTCTGCCGCAGCCTTTCTACGGGTGAGCAAGCTCTGGTAATGGAACAAGAAGTGGGCACTCTCCTGAGGGAGGAGACCATCGAGGTGGTCCCTGCTCTAGACAAAGAGTCCAGGTTCTACAGCCGTACTTCATTGTTCCGGGGAAAGGGGTTGCGTCCGTCTTAGATCTAAGCTAACTGAACCGCTCAGTCGCACGACTGAAGTTCAGAAAGTCTCTCTTGACGTTCTCTCACCAGATCCGAGGACTGGTGGTCACGAGCGATCTAAAGATGCATACTCCTTCCCCATCACAGGAAGTTCCTGAAATGTGCTTTGGGGGCAAAGCGACATTATCGGGTTCTTCCTTCGTAAAGGATAGGAGCAGCCATCCTGTCGAGGCAGGCATCCAGCTCCGCTAAGGGGCTGGATGCTATGGTACAATCGTGGCTGAGGCTTCGTCTGTACGCCTCCCCCGATCGCTCAGCTCCTGGGAGTTCTAGAGAGAGTGCGCATGGACGGGGTCCTTCTATTGAAAAACCCTGTTCTGGCCGGGCCGAGTATAGTCTCTGACCCGATTTCTCTCCTCGACGGCTCTCCATGGGGGATTCCCGTCAGGAGGATATCCTCTCACTGGCAGCGGGCATGATCTTTCACCCTCGGAGTTGTGGAAACTATGGGTGTGGCTCGAGGGGCACAACTCATAGCCTCTGGTCTCTCAACTGAGGTTGCTGAGACCATCCTCCAATCTAGAGCTCCCTCAATAAGGAAACTGTACGCCCTGAAGTTGAGACTCCGGGTGCGGAGACCGCCAGCTTGATCCAGTTAACTGCCTGTTGGGACAGTGCTGGAGCTCGCGTTTCTCCGCAGAGTTAGCCCACTCCACCCTGAAGGTCTACGTGGCGGCTATAGCACCTACCACGCCCCTCTTGGTGGCCTTTCAATAGGCAAACTCTCTTTTTACGTTTCCTCCGGTGGAGGCCAGGGTGCTTATGCTAAGTAGTGGATCTGGATGCTCTCCTATGACCTCGAGTCCTCTGATCTCCCCTCGCCTTTGGGAATCAAGGCTCACTCTACTTAAGGTATGGCGGCCTCCAAGGCCTTCTGGCAGGTGTACCTGTGCAGGACATCTGTGACGCTGGTGGGTGGGCTACGCCCCTAACTTTCCAGGTTCTACGACCTGGCTCTGCGAGCCACCCCTGGCTTGTCTTTTCCCTTGCCATAGCTGTGCACTCCACACACTAAGCAGGGATTTGCAAGTATGGCGGCGTGGATATCTCGTTCCCCTAGCGTCTCGACGCAGCTCGATGTTCCCGGAGGGGAACGTCCCAGGTTACGTATGTAACCCTGGTTCCCCGAGGAACGAGGCGGCTGCGTCGCGGGGCCATACTTCCGGCATCCCTACTAGAGCTATGCTTCATTCCTGGAAGCTGGCGCCGGCTGCACATCACGTGCTTTTAAGCATCCTGGTCGTGACGTCACCGCACCTGGCGTCTGGCCGTCAATTTTGATACACATATGATTCAGAGCTGGACAACGCTGATGGCGTTCCCCTAGCGTCTCGACGCGCGTCTCGTTCCTCGGGGAACCAGGGTTATCGTAACCTGGGACGTTTCTCTGCTGCTGATGGGAGTACAGAACACTTGTCAGTAACCTCTGAAGCCCTGAAAAATATCATAATGACATCTAATATCGGAATCTCAATGGCTTTCCCTTTTCAGCATGAACTCTGTGCTCTCAGTGCAAATGAGAAATGAGCTCTGGACGAGAATATCGGAAAACATGGAGTATTAAGTGAATATTTATGAAACATGTGCACAAACACAAATAAATCATCCTCTGATGCAAGTGGGTAAAACATAAAACAAAAAGGGGAAAAACATTTTAAAGAAGGCCATGCGGCTACAGCTGTCATTTATACGCATCCCCTGCGGCGAGATGTTTTCCTAAGCGCTGATTCATCAGTGATGGGCCAGCAGAGAGTAATTATGTATTTAACACATCCACTGTACATCGGCAAACATGACCACACATCTGTTAATGAGTGATTCGGGCCAAATCATCAAGGGTATTGTATTTATGCAAAGACCTTGTAAAGAATCTGAATCATTTTTACCAGCCTTTATTATTATTATTTAACTCAGCACAATATAAACAGGAATGTGTATGTGTGTGTTGTAGGGGGGGGTAGCACAATGCTTGGTGATTAACAAGCTCTGTTTATGCTCTTTATCTTCATTCCTTTTTTCCGTCCATCTCAAGTTTTTTGGGGGATTATCACTGATGTCTCCAGGCCAGGGGCGTAGCCACGGGTGTGCCAGGGTGTGCCGGTGCCACCCACAGTGGCAGCTGGCACACCTAAAAACAGATGCAGAATTATTATTTTTTTAATCGTAATAAACATGGGCAGTGCAAAGGAGGGGCTAGCAGATGCTTCAGCACCCCCAAGAAAGACCAAAGCACCACCATTGCACCCATAAGAAATGAAATAAATTAAAAACATTTAACTTATTATTACGCATTCATAACTCTGCAATGCAATATAACGTGACGTGATTAGCAGGCGCACTTTTCGAATTGACAGCATTTTATTTAAAAAATTGATCGGTTCCTTGTGCCAAGAAGGCCTGTCCCCGACTAAAGGTTTCACTAGTCACACATAAACTGATTAATATAATAACTTGGGCTATTAACCATCCTTTAATATACAGGCGTATAGTCTATTCCGCGCCCAAGCGCACGTCTAAAGCTTGCAACGGCAAAAGTAGGCTAATGATTATGAATGTTGGAGGAAAGGCAAAAGAAAACATTTTAATTATTCGTTAATAAACTAGTGATTTCTTCTCAGTCAGTGTCGGCTGAAAAGATAAAGTTGCAGAATGCGACGCTGACTTTAATAAAGAAATGCACGTTTTCATTCCGACTACGTAATTAAAGATGTTTATGTTTTGGTTCGTTCGTTCGTTTAATAAAGTAGCCGGTTCATTGCTGTGACGCTCCATTTCACAGAGACTGCATGAGACGGCAGAAAGCGCATCTTGTTTCATGTATTGTTTCTCTGTGTAGCCTACATAAATAAAAGCATATATATATATATATATATATATATATGAACTTGCTGTTGAATTTTGTATTTTTGAAAGTTCAATAATAATATAAAAAAAACTTGCCGGACGGATTCATTACCCCGCTTTGTTCCAGGACCTCACAAGAATTTACAGATTAAGCAGTGCTTACAATATTTTTTTATTTAAAATTTAATTAAAATGTTTAAATTATTTAAACAAAATAAAAATAATAATAACATAATTGAGGCATTCAAGGCCAGACCACGCCGTCTCGCCTTCGAGCAGCTAACAGACACCATTAAATACTGTGCTATGATGTTGCATCTATTCAAGATTGTTTATTGCACCAAAAGTAATTTAAAAGGATCATTATATGTAGGCCCGTGTACAGTTTAAGTCACCATTGCAGGATGTGCAAAATGTTAATGATTTAATAAAAGGAGGGATTATTTAAAAGCATTTTGTTTTTATTTAGTACAGCAGCTACAGCTGTTTTTACATAATATATTTTTACATCGCCTAGTCACTGAAGTCAATGATTATTCTTTGATAAAGTAAATGTGCTTTGCTCACTGTATCATTTGTTCGTTGTTTGAATAACCGTGGAAATGCGGTGTTATAATTAGAAACTTAAAATGTATTTTTATTAAACCTGTGATCATCAGGTTAAATAGGAGTTTAGTCTTATTAAAATATGTGACATAAATTGTACTTTAAAGGGGTTTATGATGTGTGCAGTTAATGATTAGGCTACAGTGAGCGCGTTTGACTAGAGCGCAGTTAAAGAGCTGTTGTAGGTTATACTGTATGTGATTGTCGGTGACCCTCTTGAGCGAGAAAGCTTGGAAAATGGAAAAACAACAACAAAAATATAGCTGCAAGCAGCGATAACCAGGGTTCAAGAATTGAAGGCCTAAGGTGGTATGCTTTTAGGTCTAGGCCAACATAGCTGGATGCATAGCTAACAGTGAAACTCATCGAAAATGGACAATAGGCTCACAGAAACACACACACACACACACACACACACAAATAGAAATGAAATGGTTAAACTATCATATTAATAATCATTAAGCTTGCTTACACAGATACACACACAGACACACTCATATAAGGACACACATGCACACATATTTTGATGCAGATATAGATATTTGAAATAAATCACAGGTGACAATACTCTTTGCAAGTCTTCTCTTTTTAAGAGTTTATATCAGGGATCTCCAACCCTGCTCCTGGAGAGCTACCATCCTGCAGATTTCAGTTCCAACCCTGCTCCAACACACCTGTCTGAAATTAACCAGTAGCCTTTAAGACTGTGATTAGCTGCTTCAGGTGTGTTTGATTGGGGTCGGAGCTGAAATCTGTAGGACGTAGCTCTCCAGGAGCAGGGTTGAGACCCCTGGTAGGCCAATGTGAAATGCAGGACTGACAATAGAACACATTCACAATGGAGAATTCATTAAAACTGTCTCTCTCTCTGTCACACACACACACAGAAATGAAAGGTTTAAAAATGCTTAATAAACAGTAAGCATACAAACACACACACACACACACGCAGAAATGAAAGGTTTAATAATACTAAATATACAGCACGCATGCTAACACACACACACACACACACACACACACACACACACACACACACTCACTTTGTTGCAGATATAAAATAGTGATTTTCAAAGACATCCAAAACGGAGAATAGGTTAACAGACACATGTAGCCTACACAAAAATGAAATGGTTAAACTAACATATTAATACCCAATAAGCATGCTTTTTTTTCTTTTTTTTGCGCATTAATCTGACAATAAATGTGGCACACCCAGTTTTTCTGATGCACATCCAAAGTCTCCTTTCTGGCTACGCTCCTGCTCCAGGCACAAAGCCGGTGCATTAATCTGCATTATACCGGGAACCTCTACAGCTCCTTTAGTGGAGACAAGAAACCTTCGAGAGCTTTTGGACCGGAGCTTTTATATGAAGAACATTTATCTTAATGCTGAAGTTCTGAATGTCATCTATAGGAGTGAAAAAAAAACATCTAGAATAGAATGATATAGAATGATGATGGGATTGTGACTGTCACATTAGCAACAGTGCAGACAGATGTGTTATACATTAATGATAAATTAACATTTTGATCCAATGAATGCAAAAAGCACTGACAGTTTTTTAATATAAATATATTTAGTAAATGTACTAATGTGTAACTTGATTCAGAAACACACACATCTCTGCAATGCGGTAGTTTTGTATTTCTGTGCTCTATGGTTATGAGTGTCTCGTGTCTTTCTAAAGCTTGATTCCTCTCATGAGTTCTTCCATGACATTTTCACAATGTCTCACTCTGGCCCAGGATGAAGTGCAATCTGATGAGTTCAAGAGACCTCTAAAGATCTAATCACCTGTAAAAAGGGCTTTACTAAGATTAGTTGAATAAAATGAGAAAGAACAAATGCATCACATTTCCATGAAAAGGCACTTGTGTTTCTTTATACTGTATCTCCCACTGGAAATGAATCACAAATCTAATCTTAATGATATCACCTAGACAGCAATGAAATAGATAAAAAATAATTGAGACTGTTTCTCAGGTTTTCTCCTTCGGGTTTCAGAGGAGATCTCAACAATATCACAAACTGTGTTTAGTTTAACTGCTCAAAAGTCAAAGATTTCTCAACAAATTATTTTTCTCTTGAATCTATTTTATTTCTACTTTGTCAACAATCATCTCATTTGTGTCCAGTTTTTTTCTAATAAAAGAAAAATGTTATAATGAGACATTTTTTATGTAATGTAAGCTTAATGTAAATGTGATTAACTAGTCTAGACAGAAGTTCTTCCATGCAGTCCATTTCTTTTCAAAAACATGATTAAACATTTAATAAGGTCCTCAGAAAAGGTTTTAAATTTTACATTAACTCTGAGAGCTACCTTTATGACCTGCACTATAATTAACACTTCTCTCTTAAAACATAATTCTTTCATTCATTCGCAGCAGTAAAAAGAGAATCCATCTCACTCTGAACCAGGATACGATGATTTAAGAACAAATAGGGTTATATATATTCCTCTTTGTAAAGAGGAAAGTGAATGAAACGTGTAGCAATGGGAAATCCATACAAAGGTCTGCTTTCAGCGTCAATATTAAAGGTCAGATTCTGACGGAGAAAAATAACAAAGGTAAAAACCTGACAGAAAGCAGTTTGAGTGTGGACAGAGTGATCTGACTCGGTGTGAACTGAAGGTGGCATACAGGGCGATGGCAGAGCGATATAGATTACTCCAGTGTGAAAGGTCAGCCACGTCGTTGGATAGACAGATCATAGACTGTTTATGCTCTCGCTTGCTTTATTACTCTGCTTCTCTGTTTGTTATTTTTAGGCGTTTGCCACGTTTATTTTAACAGTGACACTCTCAGGCGCAGAAGCTGTCACTGGAGTTGAAAAAGTACACCCTTGTACCTAATTTATCCCTAAAGCACACAAAATAGTACCTAAATAGTCCATTTTGAAAAGACAACTTTTTATTTATTTTTCTGAGAGTGTAGATGCATATAAAAATATAGAAAATCAAGAAATAATATATAAAATATATAAATCTCTTTGACTGTAAAATACATCTATATATTATCTATTTTTGTCTTGTTTTCCGGTAAATATATCTAAACATCCTTACTATTATTCAGCAGGGATGCATTAACTTGATCAAATGTGACAGTAAAGACATTTATAATGTTAAAAAAAAACTGCTGTTACTTTGAAATTTGTATTCATCAGATGTATCAAAAATGTATAGTTTTTATAAAACTGCACAACATGCTTCTTATTATAATGATTTCTGAATGATCATGTGACACTGAAGACTGGAACTATAATGCTGAAAATTCAGCTTTGACATCACAGGAATAAATTACGTTATAATATATATTAAAACAGATAACAATTGTTTTAATTGTAATAATGTTTCACAATATGACAGTTTTATTAAATGTTTTATCAAATAAATGCAACCTTGGTGAGGTGTTTTACACATAATACTCACAAATGTTTGTTGGATTTGTTTAAAACCAGGGGGGGGGGTAATTTGGAAACGTTTGCCAACAGGTAACTGAACAATTGTGTTTTGAAGTACCACAGCACAAGATATTAATACAACAACTGTAAAACAGTAATATTACTAGCCACCCAGATCACAACACCAAAGTCAAGTCTAGAGTCTTTTCACTCCCTCATCAAACTCTTAAACAGCACAGCCTGACTGACAGAGATACTGGGTGATATCAGTCTCCAGCAGGATGAGACACACTAGTATCTTTAGGTGTGGGACAGGAACCATGGCAGGAGCTGATCAATATTGGATCACAAAAGGGTGGAAAGGGCAGAATATTCAAACCATTAACCACGGTTATCAGATTAATTGCCTGCTGTTAATCACACATTACAGCTGATAAAGCAGGTGAGTCTGATTTTAAGTTGATTGTTGGATCTTATCCATGAACCATTCAGAAGAGGAGAGCCGAATTACTAACTCAACACAACAGACAGGTTGTAAGCCATATTTCCTTCTTTAACCAACTACTGCTTAATAGGTCAACGAAGATGTGATGTATGAAGATTCCTCCAACAATAACATCACATCAATGATCTAGAACAAATGTAAGAAAGCTATATGGCCAGATTTACTAAAAAGGCAAATTATCACTAGAGCGCAATTCCATAAAAGCACCGATGGGAGGGTTAAATTCTGTGGGTGATTTACTAACAATGCGCACATTAAAGAACACAGACACAGCCAAATCATTTCCATAATGACGTATGCAATCTAACAAGAGCAGTGCAAATTACCGCCTGCTTTGAGATATGTTTTTTATTTTGTGTTAAATAATGCCTCAAATAATTGTAGGCCCCAAACATTTAAACAGTAGCGTAATTAATTTGTATTATATAATTAAGTGTAAATAATTATTCGTTGCAATATAAATGGATATTTCTTAATACAAAATGTACTTTTAACCACTTTTTTTACATTATACAGACAGGATAAATCATTAGCTTTAAAACCTGATCAGATGGAAGCATCTTAATAGGCAGTGTTTTATTCAAACCTTGGATTCGGACATGCTCTAATGCATTCCTACCTCCAGATACTGTCTGTCAGTGCAGTATTTTTCAGGTTTAGGAAGCAGGCTCATGTCAGAGATAACAGACAAAGAGGAGCAACAGGTCATACTTCCTAATGCCAGACATATCAATAAATCAGACCACAGTATAAGGTCGACGGCTCTGAGATGTTTTCCACACTACTGGCATCCGTGCACAAGGCCAGCCTTTCATCAGTGTAAACCAAAGAGGACCTGGCAACCCCTGAATGATGATTACAGTAACGACTACAATAGCCGTGTTTGTTGTTCTAGTTTAACATTTAAGGGGTTATCCGGGTCTTGTTTACCGGAGCTCTTTCCCAAAGCTGTTTGATGAGCTGTTTGACGCCATTACTGTGATAACATCCTGATGGCTTCTGTAAGATTCTGACCTTTACATCCGTTGAGAATGTTTACAAAAATTACATGTTGTGACGCTGTGATTTCAGAAAGCAGAAAAGTCTAAATACAGTACATACGCTTACATCAGGGTGATTGTGTGTTTTTTCGTCCGTACCCTGCTTTGATGTAGTCCAGGAATGTGTGTTCGGCCTCCACCGAGAATGAAAGCAGTGTCACCTGGGTAATTGAGCAACAAAGAACAGACAGTTTACAACAGCATATGAGCACAAACCACATCTGCCATGAACCAATCCATCATGGCATTATGCAAAGACTCTTCTCTCAGCTGTCAGGGCCACACAGTCTTTTTCATTAGTACTGTCATCAGACAACCAGAATCTTTCCATTTTAGGAGGAAGACAGGTGATGGACTATTCATTTGAGTTTTGATTATAATCTCAAAGCACATTCATGGCAGTCAGTGTGGAGAGTCTTTGTGGATCATCAATCACTGTTATCCACCCGGACCTCCAATATTACTTCCTCACTGCTCACCTTATCAGAGTATGAAACAGAAAGCACTATTCAGTCAGGGGACTTGGATCTCTGATTTTTGAATAATTTTTCTGAATAATATCCAGACATTCAGGGTCATTGTGGAATACTGCTGGACAAAATTAATCTATGTAAAAATGCAGTGAATGCAATGCATTAAGCATTTTTTCAGCGTTTTTGTCTAGTTTTTAGTAAAAAATACAAAACATCCTCAAAACAGGATTAAATTCACTTGAGATACAAAATTGTGCTGATATTGTTAACTAAAACTGAAGTCGACAATATATATATATATATATATATATACACACATATATATATACACACACACAGGCCACTTTATTAGGTACACCTTGCTAGTACACTGGGTTGGACCCCCTTTTGCCTTCAGAACTGCCTTAATTCTTTATGGCATAGATTCAACAAGGTGTTGCAAATATTCCTCAGAGATTTTTGTCCATATTGATATGATAGCATCACGCAGCTGCTGCAGATTTGTCGGCTGCACATCCATGATGCGAACATCCCAAAGGTGATTTATTGGATTGAGATCTGGTGACTGTGGAGGCCATTTGAGTAAAGTGAACTCATTGTCATGTTCAAGAAACCAGTCTGAGATAATTTGATCTTTGTGACATGGTACATTATCCTTCTGGAAGTAGCCTTCAGAAGATGGGTACACTGTAGTCATAAAGGGATGGACATGGTCAGCAACAATACTCAGGTAGGCTGTGGTCTCATCAGACTAGGCAACGTTTTCCAATCTTCTATTGTCCAATTTTGGTGAGCCTGTGTGAAATGTAGCCTCCGTTTCCTGTTCTTAGCTGACAGGAGTGGCACCCGGTGTGGTCTTCTGCTGCTGTAGGTCATCTGCTTCAGGGTTCGACGTGTTGTGCGTTCAGAGATGGTATTCTGCATACCTTGGTTGTAACGAGTGGTTATTTGAGTTACTGTTGCCTTTCTATCATCTCTAACCAGTCTACCCATTCTCCTCTAACCTCTGACATCAACAAGGCATTTTCGTCCACACAACTGCCGCTCACTGGATATTTTCTCTTTCGGACCATTCTCTGTAAACCCTAGAGATGGTTGTGCGTGAAAATCCCAGTAGATCAGCAGTTTTTGAAATACTCAGACCAGTCCGTCTGGCACCAACAACCATTCCACGTTCAAAGTCACTTAAATCCCCTTTCTTCCCCATTCTGATGCTCGGTTTAAACTTAAGCAAATCGTCTTCACCACATCTAGATGCGTAAATGCATTAAGTTGTGATTGGCTGATTAGCAATTTGTTTTACCAAGCAATTGAACAGGTGTACCTAATAAAGTGTCCGGTGAGTGTGTATATGTATACACATACACACTCACCCATATTTAGATATATATATGTATACACATACACACTCACTCATATGTATATATATATATATATATATATATATATAAGTTAATTTAAAATATGAATAAATACTAGATTTAATACTGAAATAACAGTGTTGCTAAAGAGAGAGTAGCATTGTTTTGAAAAAGGATAACTTGTTTTTAGTGAACATCTCTTGAATTTGTTTTTGTGTTTATGTTTAACAAATATATTATGTTTTATTGTTTTAGGCATAACTCTCACAGAATTAGGTTTAACTTTTTCCAAGCAAGAAAACAATTTGACAGTGTGATAAGAAATGTAAACTTCATTTAAGATATATTATTTCTTATACGATGTATTACTTCTAAGGTAAGTTTAGCGTGTTTAAATGTTTGTACTGGAAAGAAGACAAAAAGTACTGGTTTTGTGCAGAATTGTAGGAAAGCAAATTATCAACTCACTGTGCCAGAGTTTATGTATCTCCTCTTTTTGAGTTTCTTTTTAGGATTTACCACCTGAAATAGAAAATTTAGAAATTACACAAAATTTACAGGAAGAGTGGGAGTGTGTGTGAGAGGCATAGAATGAGAGAAAATGGTTCTCATTAGACATGTTACTTGTCCAAAAAAAGAGATGTTTGAGTGCTCTGCTGCTGGATCATTCCCAGTCATTTCTGTTCCACTTACTTTCAAAGACACAACTGATCTAAGCGTTCAGATGCTTTGAGAAATCCAGTTCAGGTTGGTTACATACGCAACCTTGGCTGACAGTTTGGAAACCAGGACACAGAAGATGTGATTTGTATGGATTGGGGTTTAACTGAACCGACACCGCAGCTTCTAGTGTTGTTTGTTCAACTCAATCCCCAGGAAACCCCAGATCCTTCCAGCACACCACTGGGACTGTCACACTCCTGTAGAACATTTCACCACCCCCTCACCCCACCACTGGGCTAATGCTAGGGTGAATACACACAAACACACAACACATTTATACACACTCCTCACCTCTACATAGCAATCTGTTACTCTCTCCTCCTTTCTCACATAAACACATGCTTTGTACCCTGTCATGCATTGACTCGTTGTCCTTGTTTTTTCTGCTCTTTTCCATAAACCTTCTAAAACAATCTCACACTCATTTGCTGCTGCTGTACTTGCTGGCAGACAAAGTGTGATAATCGCAGAGAGCAAATAAGGGAGACTTAAAATGGTGCAATTTTCATTGCTTGCCGAATCTCTCATGAAACAGATTTTAAGAAAATCCAGCTCAGAGCAAATGAAAACTTAAGTTCCCCTTCATGGGAACTCGAAAACATTAGTCGCTACATGTACAAACATATTCCGTGACTTTGTTCATTATTAACAAAAAACACCACCTGTTGGCGGCGACAGCCAGCGTCACTACGGCGTGCCACAATATAAGTGCCGTTATATAAAATCATCAGCTTTTTCTAATAACTGTAATTTGTTTGAACAAAGTGAATCTGGTAGAAGTACAGTTTTCCTTTCTACTATGGCGAGCACTAGCAAAAGTGTGTGGATCCGTGTCCTCGTTATTTGACACCCGATGACACACGACTGTTCGTTGTTTGGGCATGGAGCACGCACGCGATGTCTTTGAGGCGGTTTGCGTGCATTGTGGCGGCTGATTCCCTATGCACTTGGCTTGGCAGGTCCCTCTTTTCGAGGAAAGGGGCAGCCGTCTGCTTCCAGCGATTCAAGTCCCACCGCTGGAACACGGAGGAATGAAATCCTCGTGGGGCTTCAGCGGATCTTGCCGATGAGTTTGAAGAGCTTTCCCTTTCACGAAGTCGCAAAGAGCGTGTGGTCGAGCCTGTGTTATGATGATGTAATCTCTCTGACATCATCTGATCCGGCTAGTGCTCTGCTGGGTTATGCCCAGGAAGAGCAGGAGATGTCTGAGAGGAGGATGTTGAGACTGAACTCTCTCAAGACTCCTGCCCTGCGGACGAGCTGCTGGATGTTGCGATCATCTGCCCCCCGCGGCAGGCTGACTTGCCGTGGGCGATCTCTGCATAACCTCCCAGCTCCCGTGCATTTCTTCCTGATCTCCATACGGAGGTTGAGAAGGAATGGAAAAAGCCGTTTTCTGCTCGCATCCACAAGTTCCAGCGTAACAGTTATGCTAACATTGCAGGGATGCGTGAAAAGCTATGAGAGGATGCCTGTAGAAGAGTTCTAGCTAGCTATCTCTCTATGGGGAGACACCTCTCTGAAGGTTCCCTCCTTGCCATCCGGGCTTCAGGCTACATCACGCTTGAATGGCAGGGCGTGCGCGGCAGCAGGTCAAGCAGTCGCCTGGTTGCACACCATGGCGGTGCTTCAGGCGTACCAGGCGGACCTGCTGAAGGACCTGAATAGCGGTCAGTGCTTGTCACCTGGACGAGGTAGCTGAGCTGCGCCGCACCACAGATCTAGCCCTCCGTGCCACCAAGCAGGCTGCCTCTGCTATGGGCAGGTCTGCAGCCATGGTGGTAACGGAGAGGCATCTGTGGGTGAATCTGGCAGACCTCGAGAAGAGAGGGCTTTCTGCTCGACGCTCCAGTCTCGCCCTCCCAGCTTTTCGGTGCCTCCGTCGAGGCGGTGGTCAGTTTAGGGAGGCGGCGCTCAGCTGCCTTCAAAACCTTCATTCCGAGAAGGTCCAGGTCCGAGCCCAAAGCGGGGTCCTGGTCCATCCTGGTCTGAGGACCAGAGGCGGGCGCAGAAGGCTACTGAATGTGTCAGGTCTCCCTCCCACTGCAGGTAGGGGTAGAGAGGTACTGGTCAAAGAGGTGAGAGGCAAGACCTGAGGGAGGTGATCCAGACTAGGCGTTCTCAGAGGCTTTCGTCTGGACCAGAGTGAATAATATCTACTCCCTCCCTCGGGAGGTTCTACCATCGACCCTTAGCTTCCCTCTTTAACCACCATCTACCCCACGGAACCGAGGTCAGGTGGGAGCCTACTACAGTCAGGCTGGACCTATGATGATTTCAGGCAGGTTCTGTATTTTCGAACTGCCTTACTGATGGTCTGGGCGTGAGTCCCCTCGGAGGTTTCTGCGGATCCTCCTGGATCTTCAGTCATTCTGGTCACCACTGCAAGGGTAGAGCCAGCATTACTCCCCTCACGATAAGAGGGTTACCAGGCTGAGTATGCCGCTCCCTTCTGAGGCGGCTAGGCTTCCTCTCATTCTGAGAGAATTCTGTTCTCCACTCTCCAGAGCTCGTTATAGGCAGAGCTAGCATTGCCCTCGTTCTTGAGGTCACCTTTGAACATGCCGCTCCCTGCGGGCGTCTGAGTTCCCACTCATTCTGAGGAATGAGTTCTCCACTCCTGAGGCTCTGTGATCTCTGTGATAGTTCGCTCCTTGTTGGTCGAGCCAGCATTGCTCCCCTCAACCAGAGGGTCATCTATGGCTTGCCGCTCCCTTCTGAGCGCGTGAGTTCCCTCTCCTCCGAGGAATGAGTAGTTCTCCGCTCCAGGGCATAGACGTTCTTCTAATAAGTGCACACGCGAGACTTTGGGCACTTTCTAAAATCCACTCAGTGGTAAGTCCGCACATCAAGGTTCTGCGTTCTTTCTAAAAATCCCGAAAGGGTAGGGTTCTGCACAGCCTCCCTCTTTTGAGTTGGTTAAAGGACTTGTGCCTTGGGCCCGCTCCCCTGTCCCATATATGTTGGGTCCAAAAAAAAAAAAAAAAAAAAAAGGGAAAAGAAAGGGTGTACGCTACCAAGAGGTCTGTTGAGACAGTTCCTCGGTAAGCTTGAGAGCAAGTGGTAACCCTGAGTGATCGGCCAGGACCTAGTGAGCCAGGTGCCTGGCCATATCCTTAAAGGAATCTTTTCTGATTCCAAGACTTTGAGCTCTACCCTGGGCCCGGTAATCCCGGCACCTAGAACAGGTAAGTACTAGGGTATGCAGCTCGGGCCTTTGGCCGAAGAAGGGATTTTCACTGACAGCCATCAGCTGAGCAGGGCAACTCCTTAGCCGGGTAGAGCTGGCTTGGTGCTCGCCTTTTTGAGAAATTGGCTTGCATTCCCTCAGCATGGTGAAGTGGGTATAAGCGTTCCCGTGGCGACCTAGGGGCGCAGTTCGAGTTCCCATGAAGGGCGTCTCAGGTTACGTATGTAACCATGGTTCCCAGTGGGGAGCGAGACACTGCATCTGGGCTTGAGCCATGCTTGGGACGCAAGCTTCAGGCGAAAAAGCTGATGATGTTTTGCCGGCGGCACTTATATTGTGGCATGCCGGTAGTGGCGTCATGGGCTGTCGCCTGCCAACAGGTGGTGTTTTTTCATATGTATCTTCAGACCGGTCACGCTGAGGCGTTCCCATAGCGACCCCTAGGGGCGCGGTGTCGTTCCCCACTCGGGAACCATGGTTACATGTAACCTGAGGCGTTCTTAGATAAAACATTAGTTAATACATGTACAACATATTCCTACATTTTGTTCATTATTAACTAAAACCAGCTCCAACATGGCTGGTCTAAGTTGTCGGTTTGGTCAGCACAGCATTAAAACAGTATTATTAATATTATATAAAATATTATCAGCATTATAAAAAACATAATAATAATAATAATAATAATAACAATAGTAGTAGTAGTAGAAGTAGTTATTGTTGTTGTCTAAAAAGTAGCCTGATTACATTACCTAAAAGAAGTACATTACTAACTACAGTTCCTTCCGAAGGAACTCTACTCGAAGCATGATTAAAACACCCAATGCACCTGCCAATGCCAAGTGCATTGGGTGTTTTAATCATGCTCATTCTCATTTATCATCATGTAATCATGTGTGTGAGTGTGTGTGCGTGTGTGCGTGTGTGTGTGTGTGTGTGTGTGTGTGTGTGTGTGTGTGTGTCTGACCCTGGACCAAATAAACACTCATAGCATGTGTATATTTGTGGCAATAGCCAACAATACATTGTATGGGTCAAAATTATACTTTTTTTTATACCAAACATTAATAGGATACTACTGTAAATATATCAAAACAATGTTTTTTATTAGTAATATGCATTGCTAAGAACTTTATTCTGACAACTGATTTTCTCAATATTTAGATTTTTTTTTGCACCCTCAGATTCCAGATTTTCAAAGTTTCATATCTGCCAAATATTGTCCTAACATAAACCATACATCAATGGAAAGGTCATTTATTGAACTTTCAGATGATATTTCAAAAATGTACCCATATGACTTGTTTATTGTCCAGAGTCATATATATATACACACATATATTATGTAAAAAAACAATATACATATTATATACATTTTAAGTAATGTATATATTGTATAATTATAATACAACAACAGCAACAAAAATAATAAAACTGTATACAATTTTGGTGAAAAATCGCTCTGAATTTCAAGGTGATGTTCAAACTCTCATAGTCGCTCTTTTTTTCAAAGATAAGTACACAAACATTTTTATGACATCATAAATTCATGAATAGAATCACTCTTTATACGAATAAAATAAGTCCTCCGATGATCAATGGATCAGTATCTGCTTCAATGAACTCACCTCGTACACATTGAACTGACTCTGACCACGAGCGAGCTCTCTGAAGCTGGTGGTGAACTCCCCGATAAAATCATGACTGAAGCACAAAGAACAACAATGAGACTCTTACTGTCTGTGATGATGAAGATAGATGATTTGAACTTTTATGAGATCTGGAGTGATCAGTATTTGTTACTGCCAGGCATTTTACAACAGAGCTGACAGCACCGCAGGAAGCTAGAGGGAAATGTTGCCACTATGTTATCAAGGAAATAATGTAATTTAAAAGATTAAGTGCCTTTAGGGTGTACCAAATGCGTACATAGGAGAATATATTGCATACATGTGTAGTGTGTAAAAAAACTAAACGTGTGTTTCTCTACCTGCCATCTCTGTCCCAGTCGTACACCTCCACTTTAATTAACCTGAAAGATTCAAAACAGAGCATTTAAAAACATAGTTTGCTGTATTTCAGACACTAAAAAGAGAGCGATAGCTGAGCTGATGGATGCTTTCTGATTAAAATCATCTCCATGCTAAAACCAAGCAATTACAGGCCATTATCCAGAGAGTGCACTCGGAATTAAACAGCGGTCGGCAGGGATTGAACTCCAGGGCTGTGACACGGAGCAGCCGCGGAGCGTCACTTCACCTGACAGGATGCAGGCGAGTTTCATTTAAACATTAATTACATCTGAAGTTTTGAATAATAAGAAACTCATTCGGTCCAAAGCAAGTTAACACGATCAATTACACAGAGGCAGCTGAGATTTGTAGACTCGTTAATAAAAATGGCTTTCGAGAGTAATAGCTCTAAACGGTATTTGGCGCCAAAGCATGTCACACTTGTTAAAGTGAAATAAATAAACCAGGCAACTGGAAAGATTACACACAATTCAGCCAATCATTCTTCTTCCCTGTTAATAACTAGCCTAATGTATGTTGTGTTTTGGATGCTGTTGTTCCTAGTTCACCCAAACATGAAAATTGTCTTCATTTACTTACCTTCATGTTGTTCCAAATGCTGTATGACTTTCTTTCTTCTGTAGAACATAAACATATTTTGAAGAATATGTAAACACATACAAAAACGTTTTTTTGTGTCCACTCCGCAAATAACAAAACAACATTGGATTCTATTGACTTCCATTATGTGGACAAAAAAAAAAAAAAGATACATTCTTCCAAATATTTTTTCAATTTTTCAGAATAACATCATAACTGTTGACATTTTCATTTTTAGGTGAACTAGCCCTTTAACTAAGCTAAACAGAAAGCCTCCACTGGTCAACAAGCTTCACAAGAAACACCTTGATGGAACTTCATGTCTTTTCAGCAGACTTGTTTATTTTTTCCACATGATTATGCAAGAAAAAGTGGAAATGTGATGGTAAATAAGAAAAAATATGAACCGTCGTAGGATGCAAATTATGATTTTGTACAGCTGTTTGATTCGAATTATTCGCTGGTTGTTTACTCTGCGGTGGTAGTAATGAAGTCTCAGAGGCACAGAAGCATCATCTGAGTTGGAAGAAAAGAATGGACCTAAACACAGAGCCTCTGCTGAGTAATTCCATAGAGTACATGAGGAAACTCTTCATCTGTTGGTAAAGCCGACTGGTTCAGCTCTGGCGTAATGAACAGATGCAGCAGATTCATCAGAGATCATATGGCCCACATCCTGTCTATTAGTTCTCAGATTCCCTACAGACAGGAAACCAGTAGTTTCACATAATTTCAACTAAATAGCAAAAGGTCCAGGGCTGCGTTTTCCAAAAGCACCGTAAGCTTAAGCTGATCGTAGTGTCATTGTTTTCAATGAGTCTACGATGTACATAAGTTTACAATGCTTTTGGGAAACACAGCCCTGACCACAAAGAAGCTTGTTCTAACTGGTGTCTGGTTGGGTTTACTCTGAAATATAAAACACCACAATAATAGACTAGAGTGGAAAAACAATATTATATTATATACATTACTGTTCGCGGTGGACAGTTATCCCCTTTAAACTTTTGCCTTCTGGCCGGTGCTACAGAGCCCCAAATACCAGGACAGCCAGACACAAGAACAGTTTCTTCCCCCAGGCAATCTACCTTATGAACAGTTAAATGTTCCCTACATTATGCATTAAAAATGTGCAAAAAAAACGTATATTTATTTGTTACCACCTCCATCCTAGCACATCCCTGCATCTCATTCTATTCTATTCCATTCTATCATCAATACCACAGCTGTACACAGCTATTGATTTGTCCATTTTTGTCTATTTATATTTACATATGTGTATTTTTTTTATTCTCATCTTATTTTTTATTGTCTCTGTGTACTGGAAGCTTATGTCACAAAAATGCCTTGTATGCGAAAAGCATACTTGGAAATAAAGCTATTTCTGATTCTGATCAAATTTTGGGGGGTGAGTAAGATTTTTAAGGAATAAATATTTTTATTCAGCAAAAGATACATTCAATTTGTCAAAAGTAGCAGTAAAAACTTTAAAATTTGTTACAAAATATATATATTTCAAATAAATTATGTTATTGTTATTTGTTTTAAGAATCCTGGAAAATTTTTATAGTTTCCACAAATTATTAAGCAGAACAACCGTTCTTGCCATTGATAATAATAATACAAATATTTCTTGCACCCCAAATATTAGTGTTTTACTGTGTTTTCGATCAAATAAATGCAGCCTTGGTTAGCATAAGACACCTCTTTCAAAAATATTCAAAAATCTTTTCAACCCCAATCATTTGAATAGTACCATATATTTTATTATAATAAAAATGATTATTGTAAAACATTTTCTTTACAATTCAAACCAGCAAACATAAAAATATAGTAAAATGTGTAGTCTGATAAGAATTTCTACACACTTTAATACACTAAAAACTCCAGTTCTAAATATAACTATTTTTAGGGCATTCTACTGGAAAACTTTCTACCAAGCACCCAGAGGTGCCTGATCATCAGGAAGCCCTGCAGTAATTTCCTCTGTAAAGTCTGAGATGTTTCCTGATTGACAGGGTTAAGTGCTGTTCCTGTGTTCCTGTCTCTCCCCGAGATCACAGGACAGATGCAGATCAGTTGTGACACTATGGGCAAATCAGGGCTTCCCTCATGTCAATCAAACCAAATTTGCTCTCATTTGTTTAAGATCCCTGAAGGAGGCGCCACCCTCTTTGCTAACCTGATGCCACAAAAGTATTTGTCTCTGTGAAAAGAAAGAGACAAACACCCAGAGGATGCACATTGATGGTCACAGCTGTTAAAAACCAACCCAGATTGATTTGGATCGTATCAACACAACCTAAGCTGATCATCAGTATAGCAGAACTTTTTAACATGTGATGTTTCTTAAATGAATCAAATAAGACAAAATATCATACTCACTGCCACATTAATACAGTACATATGTAAATGAAGAAATACAAAACATTAAATACCATGGATAAATATTTATGGAATAATCCACTATTTTGTGAAGGGGGTCAGAATAACACTTTTCATCTCATTTACAGGGGGGGGGGGATTATTTTAGAAAGAGCATTATTTTATTTTTACAAAGAGATTGATAGGTCTATTAGGAAACAATGTTAACTTTAGCCATCTGTGTTGGCAATATAGTGACAGTTCAAAAATGGGAAAAAGGCACTATTGAGATATACTTAAAGCTTCTTGAGTTAGGCTTCACTGAATGAGCATTGGAAACAAACTGCATGAACTGTCACATTGGCATTTAATGCAACAAAGATTGCTAAAGTCAACATATTTGACTCACAAACCAACCGATCTTTCTAATTTCTACCATCTTTCTAAAGTCATTCTATATTTTTTGGAAGCTTGTGCAATTTGACACAGGCTGACCCTATTCTGACTTAAATCCAATATATTAGGATCTGTATAACATATAAAACTCGAATTACAGACATTCTTATTGAAAAACATATCCCAACTGCAATATAAATACTCCTGTCTGCTGGCATCATTGCAGCAGGTAATAATTAGCACAGCACCACAACAGCTGGAGTTTCCCTTTCCTCTTTCGCTTGGTCTCTTTCACACACACGGGATCAGAGGCCAGGTGGGGACAGGGTGGCAGGTGGTTATGTTCCCTGTGTCCTGATTGGCTATGACAGCTCTCAGACAACACACAGCTGCCAACATGTCTGCAAACCTCACCTGGGCCATGAAAATGAATGCACACACACACAAAATATATAAAGCCAAACCAAATATTCATGAACACAACAAACTGATTGACACACACACACTGTGTAGTACATAGGCCTATGGAGACCAACAACGAGGTGTAAACACACAAATATCTGCTACACAGAAAGTACAAAGCAAAAATAATGTGTCCTTGTAGAGCATATAAATCACAACAGTGCGGCACTGTGAACAGTACTATCTGTGATCAAATAATGCTGATACAATGAGTACCTGCACTCTGGTTTCAATGTGAGACTGAATCAAAGAGCACAGGGACACGATTCCTCTCAACACACATACACAGGGTCTTGTTCAGGTACAACAGCCTTCTCATGATACATTTCAGCAGTATTCACAACACTGCATGCACACAAATAGGCTCTTATCCTCATGCTAATATTAAACCCTCACTTCTAAAATGATTCTAAATAAGGGAGCATGTGGCCACAGGTTAATTAACATAATACACACCTAAACATCTACATATACTATACACCTTTATATAGTCCTAGACTAAACATGATTGACTGCATTAAATCATTTTGTTACTCTAAAAATATTTATATTATTTTTTATATGACAAACATTTATAATATAATACAATGTTGCTTTTATTACTTGTAATGTTTTTAAATAGCTTATTCAATAAAAATATGTCAAAATAAATAAAAATAACTATTTATGATTTGTGTATGGGTTTTGTCTAAAACATTATAATCCTATATTTTGAAAAATACTTTGACAAATCTATTACTGTGTGAAAGCTTTTTCCCACAGTTTTTACACACATGCACTGTTAGTGAAGAGAGCTATTGACACTGGTGGCAGGCATACACACATCAGTACATACTGACATGCATGTCTCTGTGTGTGTGTGTGTGTGTGTGTGTGTGTGTGTGTGTGTGTGTGTGTGTGTGTGTGTGTGTGTGTGTCAGTGCACCTTTCATTATCTCCATTGCACAGTGCTCTGACAGGAATAGTGAACGGCTGCCAGACAGGGTTCAGCGTATTCTTTACCACTTCAGTTTTATGGCAGATAGTGAACCTAAGGACCAAAAACAAAGGTGTTAAACTCAGACAACGCAGTATACATTGCATGATAATATTTTATTACAGTTAGAAGTTTGCATACTGTAAGCTTTAACTGAGTACTAAGATAATTTTATTGGCTAGAACAATTTTCTAGACATTAATTTCCATATAAAAGAAGACACACATTCCTGCCTGCTCATCAGAGTGAGAAAGACAGCTAACTCACGTTCCGTCCTCATTACTTCTGTAGAACACCATGAACGGGTCAGAGCGGCCAAAGAAGTCTTTCTTATCCAGCTTATTGGCACAGAACTGCATTGTTGCACAGTCCTGAGAGGTTGAGAGAAAGAAACAAAGAACAAAGAACAAAGGGAAGGAAAAATGGAAGGTAAATGATAGAAATAGAGCAGAAAGTAGATCAATCTAGTGAAATCAGAGGCACATTGCTTTTTCTTGTGCAGCTTAGATGAATGACGAGATTCTGGACCCTCAGGCACAATTCCCCATGTCTATACAGCACAGCTGTACTATACTGTATGTGTACACACACACTTTTTAAAGCCATATGCTTCAGACTCACACTCCATTAAAAGCTTTAAAGGTACAATAACTCTTCTTTGAACAACTCTGAAATAAATAATTTGCTAATGAATAAATCGTCACACAATTTCCACGGACCTTGACTGTGGCTCAATATTTATCTCTCAAAAAACACGGCTGGCCCTTTTTTTAATCACAATATTTCACACTATGTCGATACTGACATCCCCCTACAACACTGACTGTAACTTTATCATTCTGAGATGGACACAATGTTTTGTCTTTTTCCAAGGGCTCAATGGTAGAATGTAATGTTTTTGTTTACTGGATTAGTTTCACCCAGATTCATGTTTATTATGAGGTAGAGTTACCAAAATCATCTTTAATGATGAAAATCTGGGCAAAAAATATCAATAAAAAACACATCATGATTATCGACCATAGTATGAAAATGAATTGTTATATTATACTTATATATATACAGTTAGGTCCATATATATTTGGACAGAGGCACATTTTTATTATTTTAGCTGCTGACCAAAACATATTCAAGTTACAGTTATATAATGAGTATTGGATTAAAGTGCACACGCTGAGCTTTCATTTGAGGGCATCAAAATTGGAGAAAAGAAATAACAGCTCTTTAATATGTACCTCCCCCTTTTTCAAGGGACCTTAAGTAATAGGACAATTGACTCAAAGTCTATTTCATGGACAGGTGTGGGCTATTCTTTCATTATTTCTACATCAATTAAGCAGGTAAAAGATCTGGAGATGATTGTAAGTTCCATTTGCATTTGGAAGCTGTTGCTCTGAACCCAAGTCATATGGTAAAAGGATCTCTCCATACAAGTGAAACAGACAATTGCTAGGCTTCAAAAACAAAACAAATCCATCAGATAGATAGCAGGAACATTAGAGTGGTCAAATCAACAGTTTGATACTTTTGAGAAAAAAGAATGCACTAGTGAGCTCAGCAACATAAAAAGGCCTGGATGTCCACGGAAGACAACAGTGGTGGATGATCGGAGAATCCTCTCTAAAGAAAAACCCTTTCATAACATCCAGCCAAGTGAAGAACACTCTCCAGGAGGTTAACGTGTCACTGTCAAAGTCTACAATCAAGAGAAGACTTCACGAGAGCAAACAGGTGCAAACAAGGCCAGATTAGACTTTGCCAAAAAACAACTAAAAAAAGCCAGATCACTTCTGCAAAAGCATTATCTGGACGGCTGAAATTCAGATCAACCTGTACCAGAATGACAGGAAGAAAAAAGTATGGAGAAGGCTTGGAACGTGTTTCATCTGTGAAACATGGTGGAGTAATGTGATGGCATGGACATGCATGGCTTCTAGTGGCACTGGGTTACTGGTGTTTAGTGATGACATAACAGAAGACAGAACGCAACTGGAGGAATTCTGAATTGTATACTCTCTGCCCATATTCAGCCAAATGCAGAAAAGTTGACTGGACGGCGCTTCATAGTACAAATGGACAATAACCCAAAACATACAGCAAAAACAACACAGGAATTGTTGAAGGTAAAAAAGGGGAATATTCTGCAATGGCCAAGTCATTCTCCTTATTTCAACCCAGTTGAGCAAAACTAAAGGCAGAAAGACCCACAAGCAAACAATAACTGAAGTCAGCTACAGCAAAGGCCTGGCAAAGCATCACAAAGGAGGAAACCCAGTCTTTGGTCAGGTCAATAAGTTCCAGACTTAAAGCAGTCTGCAAAGGATTCTAAATAAAATATCAAAAAATGAACATTTTGTCCAATTACATTTGAAATTGGATTTAGGGGTACTGTGTATGAAAATGGTTGTAAGCATTTTATGTTATATTTTTGTTCAACCCCTTTGAATTAAAACTTAAAGTCAGCACTTCAATTTTATCTTGATTGTTTAATTTTAATTCTATTCTGGAGGCATACAGATCCAAAATTATGAAAATTGTGTCAGTGTCCAAATAAATATAGACCTAACTAATATTGTATAGATTTTCATTAGATCATCATTGAATTTATGTAATAATGATGTACTTCACTGACACATGGACAGTGTTGTTATTATTAAACCTAAACACATTTTTACAAAAGTTTTCATTAATTAAAATAAAGCTGACATATTTTTTTAATGATACCATGGCAGAAAAATACAGATATTAAAAAGTGGCAAAATTACTAAAAAATTAACAACAAATATTTTATAAAAAAATTAAAGCTAATTAAAAATATAAATAACAAAAAAAATAGTATATAATTAATACTAAAATAGCAGTCCACATGAATCAAGATACCATTCAAATTTTTATTATTAGCTGCAATTTCTTAGGATACAAAAGAAAAACTGTCTGTGGACCCTAAATGGGTATTTTGTGACCCAAATGGTTAATCTGTGCCTGGCATCAACAAGCATCAATTCCATTTGAACCAATTAGCCGCTAAACACTATCTTGCATTTAGAGTGCCATTCAGAGAATGATGAAATTGTAGGCTGGAGTCAGTAAAGAGAGATGAAGAGTGAGTGAGAGAAGAGATTGAAGGAGATCTAGAATATTTCCAAACGAATCCTTCACATGATGTGCAGTTGATTCTGCAAATTACACTCCAGTAATGATTGACAACATCGTAAACCTGCTTGCTATGGGCTTCTCAGGCCAGAGGGATGTTATCAACAACATGGAGACAACCCTCATTAGCCATAATGGTATGGTGTAAGGTCTAACTGATACAAAGTCAAAAGCTTATATTTTATAAATATAAGGACAATTCACCTTATACAGGTGCATCTCAATAAATTAGAATGTCATGGAAAAGTTTATTTATTTCAGTAATTCAACTCAAATTGTGAAAATTGTGCATTAAATAAATGTAATGCATACAAACTGATGTAGTTTAAGTCTTTGGTTCTTTTAATTGTGATGATTTTGGCTCACATTTAACAAAAACCCACCAATTCACTCTCAACTAATTAGAATACTTTATAAAACCAATAAAAAAATATTTTTTGTGAATTGTTGGCCTTCTGGAAAGTATGCTCATTTACTGTATATGTACTCAATACTTGGTAGGGGCTCCTTTTGCTTTAATTACTGCCTCAGTTCGGCGCGGCATGGAGGTGATCAGTTTGTGGCACTGCTAAGGTGTAATGAGCCCATGTTTCTTTGACAGTGGCCTTCAGCTCATCTGCATTTTTTGGTCTCTTGTTTCTCATTTTCCTCTTGACAATACCCCATAGATTCTCCATGGGGTTCAGGTCTAGTGTTCCTGTGTGGCTCAGTGGTAGAGCATTGCGTCAGCAGTGCAAAAGGTTGTGGGTTCGATTCCCAGGGAATACATATACTAATGAAAATGTATAGCCTGAATGCAATTGTAAGTCGCTTTGGATAAAAGCGTCTGGTAAATGTAGTGAGTTTGCTGGCCAGTTAAGTTGGTAATTTAACCAACTTTTGGTGCTTTTGGCAGTGTGGACAGGTGCCAAATCCCGCTGGAAAATGAAATCAGCATCTTTAAAAAGCTGGTCAGCAGAAGGAAGCATGAAGTGCTCCAAAATGTCTTGGTAAACGGATGCAGTGACGTTGTTTTTCAAAAAACACAATGGACCAACACCAGCAGATGACATTGCACCCAAATCATCACAGACTGTGGAAACTTAACACTGGACTTCAAGCAACTTGGGCTATGAGCTTCTCCACCCTTCCTCCAGACTCCAGGACCTTGGTTTCCAAATGAAATACAAAACTTGCTCTCATCTGAAAAGAGCACTTTGGACCGCTAGGCAACAGTCCAGTTCTTCTTCTTAGCCCAGGTAAGACGCCTCTGACAACAACTGTAGCCAAATTCCTTGACATGTCTGTGTGTGGTGGCTCTTGATACCTTGACCCCAGCCTCAGTCCATTCCTTGTGAAGTTCACCCAAATTCTTGAATTGATTTTGCTTGACAATCTTCATAAGGCTGCGGTTCTCTCGGTTGGTTGTGCATCTTTTTGTTCCACACTTTTTCCTTCCACTCAACTTTCTGTTAACATACTTGGATACAGCACTCTGTGAACAGCCAGCTTCTTTGGCAATGAATGTTTGTGGCTTACCCTCCTTGTGAAGGGTGTCAATGATTGTCTTCGGGACAACTGTCAGATCAGCAGTCTTCCCCATGATTGTGTAGTCTAGTGAACCAAACTGAGAGACCATTTTGAAGGACCAGGAAAACTTTGCAGGTGTTTTGAGTTGATTAGCTGATTGTCACCATATTCTAATTTGTTGAGCTGATAGTGATTTGGTGGGTTTTTGTTAAATGTGAGCCAAACTAATCACAATTAAAAGAACCAAAGACTTAAACTTCTTCATTCTGTGTGCATTGAATTTATTTAATACACGAGTTTCACAATTTGTTGAATTACTGAAATAAATGAACTTTTCCATGACATTCTAATTTATTGAGATGCACCTGTATTTAATGGCCAAGGGAGCACTACCTTTCATTACACAATGCTTGAATTGTTCTTGACTGAAACTAAATCATAGTGTGTGGTGGACTTTGTACACGATTACAGCCCCATTCAAAACAAGCATTCACAGCGATTATGATCCCATGAATAGACCTCGGTTGCAAAATCAATTTGAGCTGAAAACAATTTGGGCAGAGAAAAGCGAAATATCAACCTATGCTAGTTTTAAATCCAGCGTTTATGAGCAATCAAACACGAGTGTCAATCTTCTTGCGGATTGCAATTCTTTCTTCAGCAACAGTAAACAACTTAAATGACAGCATATTAGTTTTATAAATGACAATCACTCAAAGCGATTCACATCACAGCTAAAGCTGTCTGTCTTTGGCCACAATGTACTTCAGAGATGAAACATTTCATTCATTATTTTGGGTTGCAGGTTTTATCTGATTTATGAATGGGATTCATCTATGTAACTTCTTGGAAAGAGACAGACTTTTGAAGATATTTTTAAACCTCATTCCTGCTATTAAGTGGAGGGTTCGTCTCCACATGGTGCATTTCCTCATATCTGTTCTTTGCATGTACCTGATCAAAACCCATCCTTTCATAACATCCTGTAAAATCTTTTGATCTACCATGTGAAATATATATAGATCAAGCAAATGTACCAATATATTACTCTCACAGAGGGGGAAAGCTTTTTGAGCATTTCAAATGAGCTTGAGTGAGGCTGTGAGTGTGTGCAATAGATGGCTCAAATGAGCAGTCCTTTGTGTGTATTTGAGCTTGTAGTCAGCGCAACATAGCCATTTACATCCCGGGAAAGCTGTAATTTACTCTGTACTGCTATTTCAGTGATTTAATGAGTACTATCACCAGTGACACAATAAACTTTACTAGACAGAGGGACGAAACTGGAACGTTCCAGTGAGAAGACATGATAAAGAGATGGGAGGGATGGAGATAGAAACTTTTTAGTCTGACCTTCTCCACTGAATCTACAAATGGAATGGTTATATCATTCAGTCCATGGTAAATACCATGCAGTCTAAAGAGAATATGATTAAATAAAACAACTTAGGACTACAAAATAAAACATGTTGTTCTTTGTCTTTGCTGGCAAACTTATGAGTCGAAACAAATGAGTCAGTTATTTTAATGAATCCCACAAAAGGATTTCAAAGGAGTTTTTCAACTCCTTTACTCTGAACAAACTGAACGAATCCATCAAAGTGGATTCTGAATTAACATCTATCTGACTTGAAATGAAGCAATAATTCAAGAATTTCATGAAAATTAAAATAGTATCATTACTGGCTGAGCATATCAAAATATACATATTTATTTTTCGCAATAAATCATATTTAAAATTGTATATATTAAAATGAACTCTTAAATGATTAATTTAATATTAATTTATTTTATTAAAATCATATTTTTGTATACATATTTACATAGCTTTGAATATAAAAATTATTCTGCAGGAAAAACTACATGGTCTGATTACCTTCAGCAGACCATATGAATTTTGATATAACCAGATATCGTCAAATGCCTCTTAATTAGTATTTTATCTTATCATTTTCCCAAGCCATCACTCCCATTCATAAGAACCCTCTCATCATATCCATCTAGTGCTATTCACTGATACTATATCGGCCCCTTTGGTCCAACAGCAATGAAGACTGACGTCAGAACAGGTTTAAAATGCATAAGCAGAATAAGATGCAGGATACTTTGTCCTCTCTCCAGGTCCTTAGGACCAGCCAACCAATACAGTCTAACAAAACATGTTATGAGCACACAGGTCTTAGAAAGGGACTTCTAAGGGGGAGACGTCATCACTCTTGAATTGGTTCAGAGACCACACAATTCATATCTCACTTTGATTATTTTTAACATTATTTTCACTCAAGCTGTGATACCAGTTGCTGAAACATTCCATTGTGTGTTCATTCCTCCTTGAAAACCTTGATGCCACTTCCATGATCCTTTGGTTCAATAAGTGCTAGTCTTAAAATACCAGCTGAAAGTATTCAGAAGAACAGGGGAGACAAACAAAGCCTTCATTGTGTGTTAGATCAAAAGCTCTAATGGTACCCAGTGGCCAATGCTGCGGTGATCTTCACTGCTGAATGCTCAGTAATATTTCAGTTGCTGCAACAACAAGCCTGTTCTGGTCTTTATTTAGTTAATCAGAATAATTTAAATAGCCAGTGTAAAAGACGGTTAATAATGCATGTTAGAAGTATTAAATAATGATGCAAACATGTGACTACAAATACCATGGCTTCTTTTATTCCATTATTTATGCTTTAATAACATTTTGTCAGTAAGATGGAAATAAATGTATTTAAAGGTGTTCAAATGTTGTTACCCTTTTGTCTGTGGAAACAACTTATACAAGCAAAAGCCAGTTCATTTCTCTGGAATAATGTATTTGGCTGCCAGGCAGTGAATGGTCTGATCTCAAGAGTATAACAGTCAGCTTTCTTATCAAAGTGAATCATTTCAGTAAAGGTTTTCACTGCTGAATAGTGGCACACATTTCGAAGAGAAAAAACAATTATGTCAGAGTAAAACTATTCTTTGAAGGATAAAGTAAAACTGCTGACTTACCCGACAGTTTCCGAGTTCCTCTGCAGTGAGAATAATAGTACCACAATTCTTCCCAGCGATGCCACTGAAAAAATAACACATGTGGTGCATAAGTGTACAGTTTTGAGTTATTGGGAACAGTAGGGCAGGAAGAGTGTAAAAATAAATCCTCTTAATAATGACCTGATTACAATCTAATTACAGTTTAATTATTGCAACAATTGCATGACTACATATAAAAGCAGCAGAATTCCAGAATAGTAATATCAGAACTGTTTCAAAGCCGAGATGATATACTGGGGAGCTGGAGATCACAGTCATGTTGTGTGCTGACAAAAACGGGATATTTCAGTTTAGATCATTGTTTTGCTCTGAATACATCCTGTGGAGTTAAAAACCATCAATTGTTAAAATAAACCTCTGCCACGGGAAGTTTTCAGGATGTTGTAAAACTTAAATCTTTGGCTGAATCATACCATCTCTATCAATCACACAAGATCCTAAATGTAGGCATCAACTGGTGCACAATCAAGTAGAGGATTTTATGCGGACCCCTCTATGTGCAAAGAAAATGCATCCTCTCATGTGTCTTTATAGGGTTACTGCAACTACAGATGAAGTAACAATGCATTAAAGTGCTCAATTCAGCTGCAGAAATGTCTCTCTGTTCATTTGCATATCTCCATGATTTGTATTGCTATAAAAAATGATGTTGAATTGTTGTAAAATATGTGTGTCTTGTTAAAGGATTTAACTTCTCTTTAAAATTCATTAATTTAAACCACAGCTCAACAACATCACGTGACAGTATACACATACAGTCAAAAAAGTTTGGGCTCCATTATTTTTTCTTATGTTTTTGAGAGTAGTCTTTCACCAAGGTTGTTTTATTTGATCAAACAGAGAAAGCAAGTAATATTGTGAATTACATTCATAATTTGAAATAACTGTTTTCTATTAGAATATATTTTATGCAATTTATTCCTGTGATGGCAAAGATGAATTATCAGCAATCATTATTCCAGTCTTCAGTGTCACATGAACTTTCAGAAATCATTCCGTTTAAACTGATCTTTGCTCAAGAAATATTTCTTACTGTCATAACTGATAAAAATGGTTGTGCTGCTAAATATTCTGACATACATATTTTTCAGAATTCCTTAAATAAAAAGCATTTCTTTGAAAAATAAATCTTTTGTAACATTCTAAATGTCTTTATTGTAAATGTTGATGCATCCTTGCTGAATAAAAAGTAGTATTATATTATATTGTATTATATTACTATTTTTAAATAGCTTTGAGTTCAAAGGGCTAGTGGAAAACATTCACAATCTGAAGAGGAGACCATTAAAAGCTGGCCAGTCACTGAAAGGATGTAAAATTAGCTTTTGGCCTCAGGACAAGAGAGTAAGCAATTTACCCTCTGCCTTTATAGGAGATACTTCTGTAAAAATAAATTACACTTGGTGAATAATTCAGATACACAATGGATTTCAGGCCAGTTTCCCCAATAACCTTCTGTAGATGCCGGATCACCATAGCTGTTTTGAACTGCCTCAGTCTCACACACACAATGTAGGTTAGAAAGGTCAGTGTTTGCTGCTGCTCGTGTTTTTTCCTTAGGTATTAGAGGACTTATTAGATGAAACCTATTTTTTTTAGAAACTACTTCTTTACTAAAGAAAAAAAAACTTTGGTTCGGTATTATGAATTCTCCAGTGACTTGAGCCTGAGCTCTAATTGGCTCGTTTGTCAATTAAAGGGGGATTATCTATTTATATTTAAAGTTCGTCATCTGCTTCAGGGTTCGACGTGTTGTTCGTTCAGATATGGTATTCTGCATACCTTGGTTGTAACGAGTGGTTATTTGAGTTACTGTTGCCTTTCTATCATCTCTAACCAGTCTGCCCATTCACCTCTGACCTCTGACATAAACAAGGCATTTTCGTCCACACAACTGCCGCTCACTGGATATTTTCTTTTTTTCGGACCATTCTCTGTAAACCCTAGAGATGGTTGTGTGTGAAAATCCCAGTAGAGCAACAGTTTTTGAAATACCCAGACCAGCCCGTCTGGCACCAACAACCATTCCACGTTCAAAGTCACTTAAATCCCCTTTCTTCCCCATTCTGATGCTCGGTTTGAACTTCAGCAAGTCGTCTTCACCACATCTAGATGCCTAAACGCATTGAGTTGCTGCCATCTGATTGGCTGATTAGCAATTTTTAGTGTATATATATATATATATATATATATATATATATATTAGTGGTGGGCATAGATACATTTTTTTAATCTAGATTAATCTCACTGTAATCTTGGAATTAATCTAGATTAATCTAGATTAAAATGGCTCATTTGAATTCTGCCGAAGGCATTCAGAATATGTGTGCTACCCAAATAATGACTAAAAGTAAGTCTTTGAGCGGGTTTCTCAAGCCAGGTGGCGCATTAGACCAGGGCTCATCTCCTGTTTCAAAATGCATCACAAATTTGAATCTCTTCCGTCCCAATCCCACGAAAAAACTGGAGGAAAATCCCGTTCCACTCCCGGAAGAATGACTCCCATTCCCTCCCACTCCCGTGTTGGGCGATAACTGTCAATTACAGTAAAAATATAGTACAGATCTGGCGTGCCCACCTTATTAGTTTAATAAAACCCCAAATGTCGTTTTTGTTATTATATTGAACTGAAAGCCATCTTATGCACAGTGTTGCACAGATTAAATTTCATGTAAATCATCCATGCTAACACACACGCCTTCTATTTTTAGACATTTCACTCTCTATAGATATATATAAGACGGAGTTTCAAGTTTCTCGCTCAAGTTCACATGAGACCTAAAGCGCATCCTGTTTGCTTAAAAGCGCAACGTTTCGTTGTTATTCTGAGTGCACAAATAAACGTAGAGTCTTTACAGATTCGAAAGATGTATTAGGCTACTTTTATCTGTATGACCAAAAATGACGGAGATTTTAAGAGCAAGTGAGCGCAGCGGAGCCTGTCCTGCAGCAAAGCGCTTCCACACAAACACTTCAATAGCGCACATTTCTCTAGGTTAACATCATATTGAGCGGCCATGTAAAGTTGTTACTACATACATCTTTCAGATGAAAAGCCATATTTGAGGTTGATGAATGATAGGTGAGCGTTTGGATGTCCTGCCAGTGTATTACCACATAGACCAGCCGTTAACAATCTGTCCATCACGGACTGTCATTCACTTAACCAGCCACACCAAAGCAAACAGGAGGAGAGCATAAAGAGACAGGGCAACTAGAATTGAGTTCAGAATTAAAATATACAGTTTATAGTTCATTTATATAAAAGGTATATTTGTGTGTAAAGTTGGGTATCATTACTATTCCTGGTCCCGCCCACTCCCGATTAAATATTTTCCTCTCCCGTCCCAATCACGTGATTCGTAGCGATTTTGTTTCCCATCCCTGGGATTCGAAAAAATGCCAGCCTCTAGTTCGAAGACTCGTTCTACTACAGTGCAATTCGGCTGGGTATACATCCGGCTAAAATATCAGGGTGAAAGTCATCATAGCTTGCGTAGTATAGACCCAGCTCCCAACCCAACTTTGAGAATAGATTAACGGCGATATTTGTTTTATCGCCCGATAAGAGTCTCACGTTAACGCAGCACATTAACGCCGATAACGGCCCACCACTAATATATATATATATATATATATATACATATATATAATCATTAAAATTAAGATAAATATATAATTGTCTATAAGTATTTAGGAGTTTTTGCATACTTATTACATTGGATTTTATTAAACCTTATGAAAATATAATGAATTTATAAAAAAAAAATTCTGCCTTTATCTTGAAGGATTTGCTATCCTGTGGTCTCTTCTTTGGACAACATTATCTCTGAATTATGTTAATATAAATGGCTAATCTTTTTAATGATTACAAATGTTTAATGCTTACTTTACAGATTATATACATACATTAAACTCAAATTTACTGACTTGGTATCTTATTTGACACTTTAATAGTTGAATATTCAACCTACATTTTAAGCAGTAATGATTCATTATCATGTCACTTGTTAAATGGTTATTTAACAGCATTCAGTCATGCTGTTGCATTAACAGTGTGATTAAGTTTGCCGCCACTGCCATTGAGTAATTTTAACCAAAGTATTTTGCAGACATTTCATAAAGTCCCTGAAGAATCATACCAACTTGTGGAAAATGGGCATCTGATGTCCCCTTTAACACTGCGTGTTAGCTGTGCTCTGCAGAAGAGCAAAATCAATGGCACTCACGCCTCTCCCTGCTGCATTCCCAATTGATTAGTATCTGATCAAAGATCTGAACCTTTTCGTGCCTTCAGCTGACATTGAACACAGCATGCTGTTATTCTTATTAATGCAAACATCAGAGTTTAATTTCCCTTTCATCTAGTTCAAACTGAAAAAGCTATACATTTATTTTGAACTTTTGTGAAAATGTGAAAAAAATGTAAGAATACAGACAATGTCAGTTCAGATTGACTTCTCTCTTGTGATGAGAGCGTTAAGGCTTCTTGAAATAGAAAACAACATATAATGGCATACAATTACATACATTATGATACAATAGTTACATTAAATAAAGATGCATTAATTTTATCCAATAATCACTGATATTTTGAAATATTATTACAATTTAAAATAAATGGTTTCGATTTTAATATATTTTAAAGTGTAATTTATTCCTATGATGCAAAGCAGGATTTTCAGATTCATTACGCCAGTCATCAGTGTCACATGATCCTTCTGGAATCATTCTAATAGGCTACTTGTGCAGCCTAATGTTTTTGTGATGTTTTTTTGATGAAGAAAAAGTTTTTTTAAGCTTTTATTTTAAATATGTCTTACTTTTTGGATTCTTTCCTGTCACTTGTAATCAATTTAATTAATTATTTATGAATAAAACGACTTATTGACCCCAACTTTTCAAAGTTTAACTATCTCCACTGATTCTTGATTTTCTTAGCTGTCAAACAGACTAATCAAAAATTCACTTTTGATATTTAAACAGTACAAAACCTTTTCTTTTTTATTCATATTTAGTATGCAATAATCAAGCATACATTAGACACAAACTGATTTGACTATTGGCAGATTCTGTTGGCATTTACAGCATTGCACCTGCCAAGGGAACGCTTGATAATGTTGACATTAGCAATAACAATGATCTAGAGTGCACACCAGCCTGAGGAAGGAGATCAAGGCGTCTTTTTGCACATAGCTAAAATATCTTGATATCAGCTTTCTAACCTTTAGCTGGAGCCAACAGATATTCAGAGGATCAATAATACTGTCCCAAATCCGCCAGTCAAAGCTAAATTACTTATAAGTCAACATTACACAGCCCGACCTGTTCGCTTTGATCAAACAGTCCTTTACCAAAGTATGCGCACCAAGTCCTGTTCTTAAGGAACAGGGGGAATATTTTTACATACTGATCACAGATGAAAGAATGTCGGCCGAGGGAGAGGAGTTAGTTGGTATTACACCAAATATTTTCAGACTTTGTTGCAGCCTTTTCTTCATCATGGCATTCGTAGTTGCTCAGCGTCTCATTCCACACGGGCAGGCTTGATTTGATCAATTCATGTGAGAAGAGCAGGTGATTTATGGAGGTACTCATCAGTCTAACAAATTGCTCGCTACTTGCTGCTTGTGAGGTAATTCTACATGCTATATCAGAAGCTATTCATCAAAGTGTTGACAAAGAGTCCAGGGTTTACAATAAAGGGAGAGTTCTCTTCATATCCGTCCTCTATAATGAGTCAGGGAACATTGTATACTGTACCAAAGAATAAAATAAACTGCATTGTAATTAAACGTGGAGTCCCATGATGTCTTAAACCTGCCAAAAGCCCTCTGGGTAATCAAAAATGCTTAAATGTCGTCCCACATGACCGAGGAAGATGTATAACAGTATTTAACGCTAGCCAGCATTCTCATTCAACAGAGCAGATAGTGAGGTTTCTGGAGATGTTTGCACATTTCATCATTAGGATGAAGAATTATGCTGGTATTTAAGCAGACAACGGGTTGACAGGTGAGAGAGGGGGAAAGAAATGGATGATATTTAGCGAAGGAGAGAAACAAACAGGCCCTTCGTACAATGGTACTCATCAGGCCTTACAATGAGTGGCCAACTAATGTTCTCTATGGCAGGGGTTTTCAAACATGTGCTGCGCAAAAGAGCTGAAATATATAAGATAAAATGCATTGACTATGCAAAAGAAAATAGAATTAGAGAAAAGAGAAAAAAAGTTGATTAAATTATTCGTCTCTGAGTATGTGAGTGTGTATGTAACCAGAGTACCTGAAATAAGTACAGCCCTGTTTGAGAGCGATAAGCTGTGCATTCACAGACCATTGGGCTGCTATAGGAACATTTATATTCATCTGTCTAACAAAGAGATTAAGTGAATAAGTTTATCCAGACTCGTTTCATGTGAAACTAAGACAAACAGAGCGGAGGGTGAAATATGACGGATCGCTGATTCACTGCGGCGAGCGAGTCGCAGTCAAGCTGCATTACATAAAGCTCCAGAACTCCACAAGGGGTTGGAATGAGATTATAACTTAAATCCAATTGCTTTTCATACTTAGACAGGCATCCATAATCCTTAAATACACCCGGATTTGAATTAAGATTGGTGCACTGTTCTCCACCACTTGTGGATTTTAGTGTTTCAATGGCCTAAACACCTGCAAAATGGCTCCAACCAAAGAAAATTGAAGCTCTACATATGATTTGCACATGGCTGTATAATCCACAATTAATATGAAACCTCCAGGCTAACAAACCATGTCTTTACCATAATGAAGACTCATTTTCAGCATCCAGAGCTACTTAAGACGCATAGCAGTTGAACAAGCTTCAAATGAACCATTATGGTTTATTGTGTGCGAATACGTGCATGTCTGCAATTAAATGTTATTCATAAAACAAATATTGGATGTGGCAATCGATTCAACATAATGATGGAGAACAGAGTCTACCTCTGCTAAATGCAAGTCATTCATCTAGCAGGAGAGAAGTGGTTGTTTGTTACAGACTTGAAATTGTGCTTACTCTGAGTATCTGGATATCCTTGAATGGGATATTCTTCAGTGAGTCATTTGCATGATCCATTTTCTTCTTTCTAGCATTGCTACCTGACCGTGCGTAGTGATTGATAGCATTCAAATCTATAAAACTGTTTGCTTCTGTCCTTATCGCTATGCTGCCGTCTATAGTGGAATCTGTTTAACAAAATGGCACTGTTAGCATGTCAGAGTAGTCAAAAGAGGAAAGTCAGAGGTCACTGATATGGCAGTGCGCTGTCCTGAGACATTTGTCTTGCCCTTGTGTTGACCACTAAGGGAACAAATCCGCTACTGTCCAAATGACAACAGGAGGAACGTCAATGAATAAAATTTGCTTCTGGCACTGGAGGCATTTAACATGGCCTGTTAGCTGTTTAAAAACTCAGCCGAGCACTCAATGTATACATTCTTATAACAATTGCCTTTCATAAACGACCCTATACCAGAGTGCTGCACTAGATGGAATGGAAAATGCATTTCCTGTCCTGAGCTCTCTGAATGTGACAGAATGGCTTAAAATTTCATTTTGTAATGGGGACCTACTGTATAAACACACACACACACACACATCATCATCATCACGGATTCCTGTGCTGAATGTGTGAACTCCAATTTAATTCATCCAAGGTGATGGATTAACACTAGATTTCATATTCAATATGACTCTTTAGATGGGACATGTATTTAAATATTCCCCCATATGTGATTCCTTCCATTGGCTCAAACTAAAGAACAAGGCAATGGCTACGCCGAGGTCATGGATCTGACTCCCAGTGAAAGCAAGAACTGAGAAAATTAATAAAATGTCGGTCGCCTTGGATAAAACCATCTACCAAATGCATAAATGTAGGTGAAAATCTGTACTGTGGCTCTGACATACTGTGCTATGATTTGTGATTTTAAAAGCAACAAATAAAATAAATATACATAAATCAACAAATTTAAGTAAAAAAATAAATAATAACTACTTGAACAAAACTAGTTTATTGTTTAATATTTATAATGTATTAATATATAATAATACGTCTTAAAGTCTCATTTGCTCACAAAGGCTGCATTTATTTGATCAAACATACAGTAAAAACAACTATTGTAAAATATTATTGGTTTAAAATAACTGTTTTCTGTTTGAATGTATTTTAAAACGAATGTATTCCTTTTCAGCAGTCATTACTCCAATCGTCAGTATCACATGATCCTACAGAAATCATTTGAACATGCTAATTTCTTGCTCCATTATTAATAATATAAATAAAAATACATTACATAATACATAGTATATAAAATATATAATAAAATATATGGCTGGCAGTGTGTGTGCATGTATATAAAACACATACAACTTATTTTCCTAAAAATAAAAAATAAAGTAATAATTAATAATAAATATAAAAAATGTATATTTATATTTCTATTTTAGCTGCTTACATTGGAGAAAGGACAGTTTAGTTAGTTTATATATACTGCATATGATTGAACTGATCTTCCTCCAATGAAACTAGACTAGTCAGATCAGGTAGAAATATGTCCAGTGTGTCAGAGCAACAACCCGTTTGTATTTCATGGGGTGAGGTTTTGGAGATTGGTTCCATCAATGAGGGCAGATGTTTGCAATCTATTCCTTCACCCTGTCTGTTGTTGTTCTCTTACAGCTCCGAGTTACTTGCGTTTTCTGGCTTGTTACCATTTAAATCTGAAATGCTTTTTTCTTTCGTAAAAGCTCAAATAGCCCGCAGTCAGAAACACATGGCTGTGATGTCCCACCAGAGTATCGAATCTGAGACCTAGATAAGACTCACTGGCCCATATTTCTCTCTCGCTTTTTTTTCCCACCCCTTCCTCTGTATATGTCAATGCAGCTCAGCATAATGCATTTCCAGAGTCAAAGCATGCAAGTCCTGTTTAACGCTGATATAAAGCACAGGCCTAATCCATCAGTATGACATAATAACCTGATGCCACGGGCCAGAAGCAGCATGACCATTCAAACTGAGTGAACCAAACGTCAAAGCTGCCCTTTACCATACAATGTAAGTGCAAGATAAGCTGACTATTTCTTATTAAATACAAATAAACAACAAATGTATATATACTGTATATATAAAGTATATATAGTTGTAAATAACAAATAAGCTAAATTGCCTTACAATGGGGTCAATCTGATTAAACCAGCATCACTAAAGGCACAGCTTTAAAGGCACAGATGGGCCAAATGTACTGTATTCAATAAGGCTTATGTTACTTCCCTTCCTATATCCCCTGCATGAACAGTAGAAAACTCTAATTGAATCTAAAGCTGGGCAATGTTTTGTGTTCTTTCAGCACACAGCCAGTGCAGGGGAGATGATGAATTAACATTGCTGAAATTCAAATCCAATAAGACTAGTTTTGCGGTGTGTTTTAAAGCAGTTCAGCCTGTGGCTAAATTATCCTTACACCCTGTTTATTGACAAACATACAATTCTCTGTATTCAGCTGCCAAGTGTGTAGTCTCTAATTTACTTATTTCAACACAACGGAGAATTACACATCTAAAAAGCCTTGTAAGTATTTTGAGTACATTTTACTTAAATAGATCTCTAAAAAGCACACATCTAAAAAGCCTTGTAAAGATTACTCAATATTATACATACAATATTTAATAAAAAAAAACATGTGTTTGTAACAAATTCTTATTAAGTACACTGTTAGACTTTGCTGTAATTTTACAGTTACTTACTGTAAAAAAGTACAGTAAAATACCATATATATGATTTACGGTTAACTACTGTAATACACACTGCATTATGGGTATTTCTGTATTAATTTTACAGTAATTTACTGTATATGGAATTTACAGTATTTTGCTGTAATTTTACAGTTATTTACTGTAAAAAGTCCAGTAAAATACCATATATATGATTTACGGTTAACTACTGTAATACACACTGCATTATGGGTATTTTTATTAAGTTTACAGTAATTTACTGTATATGTGAATTTGCAGTATTTTACTGTTTACACAAAAGCAGTAGTGCTACTGTAAATGAAGAAGACAGGTTTCTTGAATGTGCTGCGGACATTTTAATAGGCCTAAAACATACATTTACATTTAGTCATTTAGCAGACACTTTTATCCAAAGCGACTTACAAATGAGGACAATGGAAGCAATCAACAAAATAGCAATGATATACAAGAGCTATGACAAGTCTCAGTTAGCTTTAGGCAGTACACTAACAAGGTTTTTATATATAATAAATAAAAAGAAAACCGATAGAGCAGAAAAAGAATAGAGCAAGCTAGTGTTAGAGGCATTTTTGCTTTTGTTAATTGTATGATAAACAAAAAGAAAACAGAATACAAAAATATTAGAAATGCTACTGTTAGTTTTTAAAGCATAGAATTAGAATAGAGATTGCTAGAGTTAGAGGGTCAAATAAAGATAGAAGAGATGTGTTTTAGCCGATTCTTTAATTCGATCCAATTCGATTTCAATTGATTCTTGAAAACATCAAGACAATATGCACATATAGGCCTATTAAAATGTCATATGATAATGTTTTATAGTTTATAATCTTGTTCGAAAGAAAATCATGAATCTGCATTCATTTTTCTCATTTTAAAATTTATTTAAAAAAATCACACACCCATACGCATGTTCTATTAGTATTTATAATAAATAACGAAATAATAATAAACAATAATAATAATAATAAATAATAATAAATCCACAATTGGGTTCCCACCGTTTTTCAAAATAGGCTATCAGAAAAAAATACAGACTGGTATAATTTAATTTTATTATTATTTGTGTAATGTCATGGTAATATACAAGTGGTGATACAAATGTAATTTGTAAATTATTACAAACAAATATATATATATAAACTTTACTTACACATCACACAATTTAAACTGTTACTCGCGTGCAAAGCCCGCGCAACAACCTGGCAGAGGTTATATAAACTGAGGTTTGTGTCCAGTGCGCGCATAACGGACGTCCCTTATGAATGGATCGCCAGACGCCAGCTGCAGATTTTCCTGAGGTAAGTAGGCTACTTTTATTTATGTTTACAAACTTTCAACAAATGTATTTTATTAGTTATTTTTTGATCGTAAAGCATTACCAATATCAATTCAATAAAAATATATGAAGAAAGCAAATAATAAAATCGAATTATTGGCTATGACAAGCAGGACTGTTCGTTTTCCTCAAAAACTGCTGCTTTGACTGCCATTTCCAGTTGACGATCAATGTAATATTTACACGAATAATGGTTTTCCGTCTTTTACGGCCAGTTATGGTGTAGGCCTATTTTACTCGTCAATTAAACGAATAACGTTACCGTTAAATGCCGTTAAATGCGTGTGACGCCATTTGAAGTAGCGTCTCAAAGGCTCTCTCGTGCGCTCTTAACCCCTTGCGCGCTCTCTCTCGTACGCTCGTAACCCCTTGCTCTCTCTCTCTCTCTTCTTCCTCACTCTCTCTCTCTCTCTCTCTCTCTCTCGTCTGCTCTATTCAGGAACACACACAAGTTCAAGTTGCTTTACTGGCATTACATTTTAATTAAAGTATTGCCAAAGATTTGAAGTATGTGTAAAATACAGAATATATTTACACCACCAAAGTAATAAAGGAGATAATAAATGAGTACAAAATAAGAGAGAGAAAAACAGCAGACAGTATCTCTAACATATACATTACTTATAGCAATTCCAATTAAATGTAATTTCATGAAAATTACAAATCATTAAATAATTAAGAATCGTTCTTTATTATGGCTTCTTATTTGTTAATAGAAGGAAGGTCTCAAAGTCAGTGCATTTAAATTTTCATAGTACCAGTAATTACATTTTACATGCTGTTGTATGCTAAATATTCTCTTCTATCTTTTCTTTCAGTGTTGACTGTCATCTTATTGTGTAAGTGATACATTTAGCAGTCAGCCTAGATCTGTGATTTATCATGTTCATAACATATGGTGATAGTCAATAATCACTGATGAAAATTATGTTTATTCTTTCTCTCTCTTTTGCTTTTGTGTCAGGCAGGCACTACACCCTAAATACTCTTTTAAGGGCCACACCACTGAGCATCTTTGGCTTTGTAAGTATATGTTTTGACTTACTATCAGATACAGTATTTGACATTAGATTAACTGCATGTTATGCAACAACTAGAGTCATCAGAAATGTATTGTAAAGACAGATGATCAAACATCCCACATCTGTGATTTTCCATGTTCATAACATACAGATTAGTAAATAGTCATTGATGGAAAAAGTTTTACACAAACATATACAACATCTCTCCCATGTTCAGTGAAGTTTCCTCATTTCCTCTCTTTTGCTTTTGTGTCCGCAGGCACTACCTACGAACCCAAAGGCTCTTTTAAGGGCCACACCAGAAAACAGAGAGAGAGAGAGAGAGTAAGGAATAGTTTGAGAAACGGACAAAGGTGGACCAACACATCCACAACACGTCGCAAAGCCACCAGGAAAAAATTTAACAAAAAAAACAGAGCACATGCAAGTATGTACAGGTGCAAGTATTGCAGCTTGTGTGTTTCAGATTTAAGAATTTTCTGCAGTCATATTGTCACGGTCCTGCTGGTGTGCCCAGGCTGGCCACCAGATGTCTCTGTGTTGAGCACATGGCTTGTTGTTTGTTGGTGCCATGTGCTCCCATGTCGATTGTCTGTCCCCTCCCATCTTGTTACTTAATCATTGTTTCAGTGGCTCCAGCTGTGTCTCCCTCGTTACCCTCGTTTGTCTCCCTATATAGTTCTCCTTGTGTCTGCAGTCCTGTGCTGATCCGTTGTCTTTCGTGTGTCTAATGTCGTGTGAGTGTTTCATGTCTGACTGTGCCCCAGTCTTCTGCCTGCCTGCTTGTTTTTCCCCTTCGGGGTGGTTTTTGTTCTTCTTTGTTTTATTTTATTATTAAAAAGAACTTTTTCCCCTGCATTTGAGTCCTCGACCTCATCTCACGTGACAGAACGGATCAGCCAAGATGAGGACTCAGCAGAGGAGGGGTTTGGACCACCCACCACCCGCCACTATCTCCAGCCCCCTATACCAACGCATCCTCCAGTTTGAGGCCCTGAGCTCCTGCCGTCAGCAGGGCAATGACGTGAGGAGGTTTGCCGTGGAGTTCAGTGGTGCAGCTGAGGGGCTAGATTACAATGATGAGGCCCTCAAGGACCTCTTCAACAGCGCCCTTGACGAGCCCTCAGCTGGTGGAGGATGAGGGGCTGGACCACCTCACATTTGGGGAATTTGTTGAGGCTTTGGCACGTTCCCAGCTAAGGTGGCTGGTGTGCCTCAGGTGGTGGGCGACAAGGCTGCAGCTCCTCCAGTGGCGGCAGATGGCGCTGCAGTGCCCCTATTGGTGGCCGTCAAAGCTGCAGCGCACCCTGGGATCCCGAGGCGGGTATGTAAGCTGGAGGATCCCCATGAGGTCTGTACGGGCAGCCGGCATGTCTCCAGTAAACTCCAGCCCGTGGTCACAGAGTCCGCTCCAGAGCCCGCTCCGCCCGTGAGCCGACAGAATCCGCTCCAGAGCCCGCTCTGTTCCGGGAGCCGACAGAGTCCGCTCCAGAGCCCGCTCCTGCAGTCCGGGAGCGCTCCGTTCGAGTCCGTCGCTCAGAGCCCGCCGTTCCTGGAGCCACGCAGTCCGCTCCAAAGCCCGCTCCGTTCCGGAGCCGCGAGTCCCTCCCGAGCCCGCCGTTCTGGGAGCCGGCGCCAGTCACTCCAGAGCCCGCCTCCGCCCGTGAGCCGACAGAGTCCGCTCCCGAGCCCGCTCCGCCCGTGAGCCACGCAGTCCACTCCAGGGCCGCTCCGTTCTGAGCCACGCAGAGTCCGCCCAGAGCCCGGTCAAGCCCGCGTTCGCTCCGGGAGCCCACGCAGTCCGCTCAGAGCCCGCCTCCATTCCGGGAGCCGACAGAGTCCGCTCCAGAGCCCGCTCCGTTCCTGGAGCCCATGGAATCTGCTCCAGAGCCCGCTCCGTTCCGGGAGCCGAGTCGCTTCAGGGCCGCTCCGTTCCGAGCAGCGGGAATCTGCTCCAGAGCCCGCTCTGTTCCGGAGCACGCAGTCCGCTCCAGCCCGCTCCGTTCCGGGAGCCACAGAGTCCGCCCAGAGCCCGCTCCGTTCCGGGAGCCCAGAGTCCGCTCCAGAGCCCGCTCCGTTCCGGGAGCCGACGGAGTCCGCTCAGAGCCCGCTCTGTTCCGGGAGCCGACAGAGTCCGCTCCAGAGCCCGCTCCGCCCGTGAGCCGACAGAGTCCGCTCCAGAGCACTCCGTTCCGGGAGCCACGAGTCTGCTCCAGAGCCGCTCCGTTCCTGGAGCCCATGGAATCTGCTCCAGAGCCCGCTCCGTTCCGGGAGCCCACGCAGTCCGCTTCAGGGCGCTCCGTTCGGGAGCCCACGGTCTGCTCCAGGGCCCGCTCTGTTCCGGGAGCCCACGCAGTCCGCTCAGAGCCCGCTCCTGCGGGAGCCACAGTCCGCTCAGGTCGCTCCGTTCCGGGGAGCCCACGCAGTCGCTCCGTTCCGGGAGCCCACGCAGTCCGCTCCGTTTGGGAGCCCACGCAGTCCGCCTCCGCTCCGGGAGCCCACTCCGTTCCGAGCCGACGAGTCGCTCAGAGTCCGCTCCGTTCGGGAGCCGACAGAGTCCGCTCCAGAGCCCGCTCCATTCCGGGAGCCACGAGTCCGCTCCAGAGCCGCTCCGCCCGTGAGCAGAGTCCGCTCCAGAGCACGCTCCGCCCGTGAGCCGACGAGTCCGCTCCAGAGCCGCTCCGTTCGAGCCGGCACGAGTCCGCTCCAGAGCCCGCTCCGCCCGTGAGCCACGAGTCCGCTCCCGCTCCGCCCGTGAGCCGCAGTCGCTCCGTTCCCACGCAGTCCGCTCCGTTCCGGGAGCCCGCGGTCGCTGTCCGCTCCTGGAGACCACAGTCCGCTCAGGGCCAGCCCCACCTTGGCACCCCTGTGTGCCCATTGCTCCAGGCCTCTTCCACTCCACGGGCCTGGCCCACCTCCCTCCTAGACATTTTTCTGTTTAGTGTGTGGGCGTCTGGGATCCGCTCCTTAAAGGGGGTTATGTCACGGTCCTGCTGGTGTGCCCAGGCTGGCCACCAGATGTCTCTGTGTTGAGCACATGGCTTGTTGTTTGTTGGTGCCATGTGCTCCCATGTCGATTGTCTGTCCCTCCCATCTTGTTACTTAATCATTGTTTCAGTGGCTCCAGCTGTGTCTCCCTCGTTACCCTCGTTTGTCTCCCTATATAGTTCTCCTTGTGTCTGCAGTCCTGTGCTGATCCGTTGTCTTCGTGTTTCTAATGTCGTGTGAGTGTTTCATGTCTGACTGTGCCCCAGTCTTCTGCCTGCCTGCTTGTTTTTCCCTTCGGGCTGGTTTTTGTTCTTCTTTGTTTTATTTTATTATTAAAAGAACTTTTCCCCTGCATTTGAGTCCTCGACCTCATCTCACGTGACACATGTGAAAAACATCAGCACACAGCAAACCATAGGTTTGCTTGTGGAAATGAGCAATGTCCTGCTTCCTTTAAAACTTTTTGGCATTTAGATCCCACATGCACCGAAAACACAGACATTGTTATATATAGTCAACAGAATGTCTAACCATCAAAAATACAGTTACAATGTTACTGAAAGCAAAAACACTTTTACTTAGTGTACCTTTAACGTCATTGTACATTCAGGCAATTAATGGCGTTTTCTGACAAGGATGTGCAAAAAACTATACTATTTAAACAGAAACAATACTGGCAATAACTGCTGTTGCACAAGTTGTTACCTAAGTTGTTACGTAAAGTATAACATAACGAGATAAACTAATTTCTCCTCATTTTCCTCTGTTTTGTTTCAGATCAGCCATCAGTGTTTTACCCGTATGGTGGCCAGCCAACTGGGATGCTTTGTTCATGTTTTTGTTTAGATATTGTCATGATTTGTTGTTATGAATTCAGTTATATAGCCATCAGTGGCTTACCAGCATGGAGGCCAGCCAACTGGGATGCTTTACATGTTTGTTTTTTTGTTGTAGTTTTTTTTTATTTTTATGTATTGTTAACACATTGTTATGATTTAAATTATATAAATTCAGTTCTATATGCGATTTGTTATGAATTTAGACCTATATATTAATATATATATATATATATATATATATATATATATATTTGTAATGTTGCATCACAATGATTAAATAAATAAGTAAATAAAATAAATGTAATTGACAGTGACAGTGAATAAAAATTTACTGCTGTGCATTGAGTCAAGTTACTTCTTTGGAATTTATTAAATTCAATAGCATTCATGTAAAATATTCAAAATAAAGATATAGTATAATAAATAGTGTAAAATAAATTATAGTAAAATTGCTGTAGCAATATACTGTAAAACTAAGTTATGTAAGGGTATTGTACTGTAAAATGATACTGCGGTAAGAGCATCATACTGCAAAATGAAACTGCGGTAAGGGCATCATACTGTAAAACACATTTACAGTTAAAGTACTGTAAGGACAGTTACAGTAACTTACTGGCAACAGTGCTGCCAGTAAGTTACCCAAAAATACAATAAAAAGTCTAACAGTGTATGTTACTCAAAAATTAAAAGTAAAACACCATACATAGTTTTATTTGTTGAAATTATTCATATTTTCTTGTTAAAATTACAAATTCACAAAGTCATTCATTTTTCTCAGTATACACGCAAATAACTTTCCTCATGTTTTTGCAAAATAATGCATTTGAAAGTTAATGGCCCAGCATACACTACACTCTTAAAAATAAAGGTGTTTCACGAGCCATAGAAGAACCTTTTTTCTCTAAATGGTTTCATAAAGAACATTTAACATCTGAAGAACCTTTCTGTTTCACAAAGGGTTCTTTGTGGTGAAAGAAGGTTCTTCAGATTATAAAAAGGTCATGAAGAGATGGCTCTTTAAAGAGACTTTGACTGAATGGTTCTTTTTTAAAGAAGTCTCGTCTGCTTGCCAAGCCGGCATTTACACGATCCAAAAACTGTAACATTTTGAATTATTTGTACTATTTAAAATACCTGTTTCTATTTGAATATATTTTAAAATGTAATTTATTCCTATGATTTCAAAGCTGATGTTTTTTGCATCATTGCTCCAGTCACATTATCTTCTTTGTGTATCTTTAGAAAAGTTCACAATATTTTTGCAGATGAAATATAACATGATCAAGTAAGATATTATGAATCCCTCAATTCACTTCACAATGAAACTCTCTCTCAATCATCGGTCTTACACATCTGCCCTGTTTGACGTTTTTCTGCTTGTGTTTGTAGTTCTGAACCAAATTGTCCAATTTTCCAAACTAGGGTTGTGTGCAATATTAGCCATTAGATCTATCTGCACTTCAAATCTCTGCCAAAAACAGCAGACATCTGAGTATTTCAGGGATATTCATTTCAACATTACTTGAGAAAGACTAATTATAATTTTGAATATTATTTAGGAGAACAATAACCTTGAAAAAGCCTGGAATAATGCCTATAACCACAGCGAAAGATAACTATAGATTTTGTATTGCTAACTAATTTTTTATTAACATTCTCCTTATCTAACATTATCAGATCCACAGCAGTACACAGTTTTCTACTATGGTTTTCTACTGACTTAGTAACTCTTATCAGAAGAAAATGAATATTTTTCGTGAAACTTCTAGACTTGCACAGCATTGTATGTCAGTGACACTGCAGAAAACAGTGACTGCTGTAGAATGACGTTCATTCTATCCAACAAACCTGCTGTCAGACTGCGTTTGAGAGTCCTAAAAAATTAAGACAACTGAATTCTGTGCAAACACAACCATATTTAGCTCACTAAAACAAGACTGACAAGCGTTTTCTGCTGCTGTGTGAAAGCAGCCTCTCCCTCACCCTGCTTTGTCTGCCTCCATCTAGTTTAACACAGTTTGGGGAAACTGTACAGAGATCAGGGGCTCAAACTCACCCCTAAAGCTTTTAAACTCCCACAGAACAGCTCATCATTACTGACCGATCTCTTCTCCACAACCAAATACCTCCGATCACACCCTCCTTTCTCCACAGATAATGCCTATAAATGAAAGCAATTCACACGCCTCAGTGCAGTATGAGATTGAGTGGGTGTTTGAGGTTGATCAATAGGGTCTGCTCCACCCCTAGCACTCACTCAGTTGTGTAGTGTATATACAAGCTGACTAAACCCTGCAATCATTACATCTCCCTCCTAAACTTCAGCTTTTTTGTATTCTCTTAGCATTGTATCCAAGCAGCACCGGTTTAAAACAGTTCCAGCTCATGGAGGAAAATGTATCTTTAATGCAAACCGAATCAGTGTGTTTCTTCAACTAGTAGCACTTTTAGTTTTATGGGTGGATTAGAATAAAAAATAAAAAATGTAAGTAACTATGATAATTACATAAAATACACAGTCTTAAATAGTCTTAAAAAAATATATTTGTTTTTGCCATTTTTATAAAAATTATGATTGTCTCTCAGCTGTGGCATCCTTTCCATCACATCCAACAAATTAAAAGAAGAGATAAAATTGTAGTTTACCTATCAAATATCTCAGTTAAGTGCATGTTTCAGGTTAAAAATCACTTCTGATTCGATCTGTGATTGTCAAATTAGGCAAGAAGTGTAAAAATATAATTGAACTGGGTATATTTAGAGTATATTTATATCTAGCCATGAAATTAGATGCAAGTGTTTTCACGGTATGACACTGTTGGGGATAAATTAAATACATTTTTAAAAGTTAAAGAGATTATGTTAAGAAATCCATGGCTTGCAGTTAAAGAAACCTCCACCTCTAGGGTTGCATGACGGATCCTTTAGCAATAAATGGCAAATTGAAGTCTCTGGTCATGTTCCATTTACGCTTGCAATCTGCACCGACAAGCATAATCTGCTACACTGACATAAGACACAGATGGTGAGGGATAGATGGGAGTATCCATCCTCATTCCACAGCTATAGCGCTCTAAACGACAGGAGAACACCAGGCTCATGTCAGCAAGATCTGAACAGAGAGATGGGTTAAACTGATCAACTGTAGTACATGATAGATTTTTGGCCAAGGTTATATATTCAAGGTCTGTGTGCTTCATAAAGCTATAAAGTTAATTAAGAAAAACTGCATCACACGTTTATGACTTAATTAGCAAAAGATGACTCATTAGTCAAACAAGCTTTGGCACTGGTTGCACACACACACTGTAGCTCAGCAATAAATAAACTAAAACAATTACTTGAGTGCTGAATGAAAAATGGCCGACACACTGAAACTGTACAAAATAATGGGTCAAAATAACACCCTAGTGCCCCAAAAAATCAATATGCACCAATATGCTGCAGAAAATGCAATTCCCCATTTCTACAGCGTAGACAAGATAGGTACTCAATAGAAATGAAGGTCATTTCTCTGTTTCCTATGGCCAGTAATCTGTCTGAGATGGCTTCAGGCACAGTTGCTGAGACCATACAGCTTCTCTAACTTTGAATACATCCCAATCTGATTGAGTATGTAAGCCAGGCTCATAGAACAGTGCATTAGCTTCTTACCCCAGAGGCTTTTCCAGATGACTGCCTGGTGTACCCACTATCTCACCCAGAGTGCAGAAGGTCTGACCCAGGAAGTCCTACAGAAGAGTGGCCCGAACAAAAGAAAGCCCAGAGGAGGCGGGATAGGCACATAGGAAGTGAAGAAGAGACCGCAGAATGAGTCAGGGTGGTTCTGGGCATAAATGAGTTGTACAGGTAAAGAGAAAAGTCTAGGAATGCAAGGCAGAGACGTACGTTGAAATCGGAGGGCTTCCAGAAGGGAGGTGAGGCCGCAAATATAGCAATAACAACAGAGCATATCATGTAACCAAAAAGACAAAAAAAAAGACACAAAAAAACAATTGAAGAAGTCAGGCCGAAGAGGATAGAAGAGAAAAAACGAGAGTTAGAGAATAGTGAGAAAGGATCTTGGAGAAGAGAGAAAGGGAAAAACACCCACGATGATCACTGATTACAAACGAAGCGAGAAAACCAAATCATAAATCTGAATTTCACTGAAAAATGAACAGAGAGACACACACAAAAACATTCGGATGGTTCTATACAAAATCATAATTCATAATTTGCCCCTACTGAGAGTTGTTTATTTTCACACTGTCTGCTTAGTTTTGGTACCTGATTTATTGAATATAATTATGGAAATAAAGTATGATGCAACCTATTATTTTATAACACTTATATAACTTTTATATACTGTAAGAACTAGAAGAAGAATTTCTGTATAAAATTATTTAATTTATATATTTGATATTTCAAGCAAATGTCTAATTTACATACAAAGAAAGACAATTACTGTTCTTAAGCTGAAAATGCGGTGCAAGTGTTTAGTGAAAACATCTCTGAATATCTTGTCATTATATATTTTTAGCTTGCCTTTCATCAGTTTAATAGGGAACAAATTGTCTGTATTGCCAAGATATTCAAGCAAACTGCAGGATACATACAGACCCTTCAGAAGTCAAAGAGAGAGTTTAACTTCACTTCTTCAGTTTTGCACAGCTTGATAATAATACAAAATGTCATTTTTCAGTCATTTTAGATTGCATAAAACCAACCGCAGAATGAAGAGCATGCAAATGTGAGTACAGATAACTTTCATATAGATCCAAGCAAACACACATGCACATATAAACAAAAAGCATATACAAAGTGCTTCTATACACTCACGTGTTTGGCCAGATCAGGACTTTTGGAGTCAACGTCATATCTGAAATCCAACAAAACAGCTTCAGTTGGTATTGTTATTTGATAGCATGTCCCATTTTCTCTTGAATAACAGCTCAATCTGCTCAACAATCCTCACATTATTTGATCTGGAATTCCTATTAACTAAATCATCCATAAATTATCCAACTAATCACATCTATTTTCTAAATCCAAATCATAGATATTGAGAACAATTTATCTGTGCATGTTTCATTTTTTTATTACCTTGTAATTTTTAATCAAAATGTCATAAATGTAATAATGAAAATATGTTACTCTCGGCTGTAAGACACAATATCAGAAGAAAACATCTGTCACTCCTTCAGATGCATTGTGTGATGCATTGTCTTTAAAAATCTAAACTTTAATTTGGATCTGGTTGTTGCCATAATTCTGTCCAATCAATAGAATATACTGTATTTAAACTTCATTTTGCTACTAGTGAAAAAAAAGAGATACATTTCCCTTTAAATTGATCCCTCTTAGTGTGCATTTAAATTCTTGATGCTGTTAAAATTTGAGTGAAGTACTGTTCTGGGGCACAGCTGGTTGGCTCTGTGAATATTTGCATTTGTATAAGCATGAATTCGCATAATCGTGGAAGGTTTCTCGCTGACAGCATTCTGAACTCTCAAATTTAGTGCAGCCTGCAGTGCAGCAGGCCTTTTCAACTCAGCAGAGCCCATTTAAGAAGGTGAATGAGAGCGAGATGGACAGTTGGGCGCGGGAAGGGAAGAACACGTTGTAAATCATCTGGGATCCCACGTCACACATTTGCGTTTGAACAGCTGCGTGAAGATTGAGGATAAAACTCATCTGAAATATTTAGCACCCTTTCACTGATCCAGCCCCTTACACATGACAGTCAAGAGAGAGGCAGCATCAATAATTACCAAGGAGGACGCGCTGGGAGAGAGGGAGACAAACAGAGCGAAAGCAAAAGACCGGAGTGGGACAGCTCATCGCAGAGCGAGGCAGACTCCTGTAAGTCAGCATCAAAGGGAATAACTCACATGTCAAAGCGCAGATTCTGCTTCTCCTCGAAGAAATAGTCCAGGATGTACTTTCGCACAAAGTCTGGGTTCAGGGTGTTGTCGATGACTTCAGTTCTCCCAAACTACACAAAAAGAGAGAGAACAACTACATGGGAATGAAAAAGTTGACACTGTCACAGACAAATCTACATCTCTGTTCGGTCCATTAACTGCCCTGTTCCTGTGACTCTGCAGCCTTAGGAAAACCTAGGACAGCAAGAGGGGATTTTTTGAGAGGTGAAGTATCTATTGATGAACAACAGAAACCCCTGCTCAGAATCAGTAATGCGTACATATGTGTGGCACATATGTGTGTGTGTGTGTGAGTGTTTGCATGCAAATTAAGTAATAAATATTCAAAGCTCAAGCTTGGGACGCCACTTTAATGACAATCTATTCATCCACCAGAACAAATGCAGTACAGTAAACAACTGGGATTTCTATGTTAATGTACAAATAACACTTTGTCTCCAGCTCTCTATGCTACATCTGAATTACTGTGCAACCATAAACATTGACATTTCAATACATTATATGTAACATCCTCTAAAAATGCAAAAGGCCTTCGATCCACTAATGATCCTCCTCTTCGTCTTCTACTGTCTCTGAAAGGATGTCTGCCTTGCTGGTTTTATGTAAGAAACGTAAATCAGAGTTTGGAATTACAGAGGGTGGGTGAACGTTTTAGAAGCGGCTGCCAATGGAAAATAAAATGGAGGAAAGGGAAACAAGAAAAAAGAAAAGAAGGAAGAAAGGAAGGAAGTGAAAGCAACGTGTTTATGAAAAAGGAGAAGAGAAGAGAAGAGAAGAGAAGAGAAGAGAAGAGAAGAGAAGAGAAGAGAAGAGAAGAGAAGAGAAGAGAAGAGAAGAGAAGAGAAGAGAAGAGAAGAGAAGAGAAGAGAAGAGAAGAGAAGAGAAGAGAAGAGAAGACTGTCATCTTTCACTGTATTCTTGAAGGATGCTCAGCAGTCGGTTCCCTCAGCTAATTGTGTTTTCCATGAATAATTAAACAAGATGAAGCAGATGAGAAATGCATAAATAAATGGATCACCAGAAGGGTGTTACAACACCCTGGCCATGCAGAAATGAAGGAGATTTCTTATGAGGGATAAGGGAACAATAAGGTGATGTAAAAACATACAGTAAAGACCATCCCACAGTGCTCTTGTTAAAGATAAAGACAGACATTGTATCATCACAGACTGAATATCTCACAAACATGCAGTGTAATATGCTTACAGCCTGAGGATGTCTGATGTTCTTAGCAGTAGTTTAGAGATGCATAAACTTTAGTATTAAAAGACCATTTCCAAATGTTCCAAATCCTGAACCACAAATAACACTCTTAAATCTGTAAAAATGAATGTATATCTCAAGCCCATAAAGATTTATAATTACACAGTCTAGGAATGACTGAACCTTCTCAAGCAAAACTCTGTGATAGAAGAGCACAAAGTCATTAGGATTCATAACATAATGCTTTTGCTCTGCTAATACCACCTCACAGTCGGACTTTACATCTGCTATAAATCATTCTGTTAACCCACTGCAGCACATAAAGTATTTTATGGTTTTTCATATGACGCATTAAACTGCAAGTAATGCACTGGTTTCCAACCTTTTTGTCAAAACTGCCTTTGGACAGAAATCCCATCGGAGAGAGGAGATCCAAAGAAAAACATTTGACTTAAATCTCCAAACTGCTTTAACAAAAAACAAACCGCTTTACCTCCCATTGAGTGTTAAAGAGGTAGCCGAGGCACAGTGAAAAAGAGGTGAAACCTGTTGTTCAGACAACTACTGTGCAAAACAAACTCTACAGGAGCATTACCACAAGGTCACACTCAGAAAATAAGAGAAAGATTAAACACAACATTGTCTGATTTGGGGTTGCTAACATTTGTAAACGGCAATGATGAGACGAGAGTGTGAAATCACAACAGGTAAAGTTTAAGCTAATTATGATGCACAGAAGAAAAATGGTATGCAGAGTATGATAAACAAATCAATGAGTTTGATTAAAAAGGACCAGTGCTGTCAAATGATTAATCGCGATTAATCGCATACAAAATAAAAGTTATGTTTTCACAATTTATGTGTGTACTGCGTATATTTATGATGTATATATATATATTCACACATACAGTATATATTTTGAAAATAATTACATGTATTTACATGTCTATTTATATTCATATAATTGATATTCTAAATAAATATATTTAATATATAAACATAACATATTTATCTGAAGTATATACATGCTTGTGTGTGTATTTATATATACATAATAAATATACACAAAACACACGCATATATTTCATAAACAAAAACCTTTATTTTGGATGCTATTAATCGCGATTAATAGTTTGAGAACACTAAAAATGACTTGAACTGAAACTGACTGAGATTAAAAACCCTTCAATATCTACGTGAAAATGATTATCTTGTGTTCTGACTCTCAATAGTCAACAAAATTATAAGGGAAAGAAATCCGCAGCACAGCAATAACAATACCGACCCCCAAAAAACTGGAGTGATATTGTTAAAATCACTTTTAAAAAGTTTTTTTTTCAGCTATTGCCTGATAAAATCATTGACAATGAATCAGAATCCATCCAACTTTAAAGAACTTGAGCATTTATTGAGGCATTACAGCAGAGCACGCTTAAAATAAACGTGTTACCTATTACTATCATTAAAGTTATTGTTCTTGGTGTGAATAGGTCTTTAAATTTAAAATATTTACAACTGCAAATCATGTTAAACTATCTTAAAAGTTTTGTACGTGTTTTTTATTGGATTGACACTCAGAAAACATCCCTTTTAGTTTTATTTTTTTGTTTAGCCAAGCATAACACATTGATGCATTTTCTGTCTGTCCATCAATCCATGCAATCATAAGCGGCTCATATGGGAATCAGGAAACTGAGAGTGTGGTAGTTGAAGCATATCATTCATGTTTAACACCATATTCAGCTTCTTAAAAGTCAACATTTACTCATCCTCATCTTGTTCCAAACCTAGAGGAATTTCTTTCTTCTTTTCAGCATACAAAAGATAGTTGGAATAATGTTGGTAACCATAATTTTTTGTCTGCTATTGACTTCCACTGTATAGAGAAAAAAACGGACTATTCTCAAAATATCCTTTTATGTCCCACAAAAGAAAGCAAGTCATAAAGGTTTTTGGAACAACAAATGGTTAAATTATGTAAATAAAGTAGTTTTTTTCTTTTTCTGAACTATCCATCTAAAGAGCTATACCTGAACTACCAAAATACAATTTATCTCAAAGCATTAAGCTACTCTGTGTGTTACAGCAATTTTACTATACATTCAAGACAACGCTATTATCCTTGGTAAGATCACTTTAATGCATCAAATTCAGTGGTTAGTTGCTTAATAATGTATAAACAATTTAATATAGAAAAAGTATAAGAATGTGAGATACAGTAGCCGAACCTTGGACACAATCACTCAGTCAAAGTAAGGCGCTTATGCTGTGTTAGTGACAAAGATTGAACAGTTCTGCATCCCATTAATGAAAGCATTTATGAAATCAGGATAAACTCACATTAAAAATTGACTTGAAGCCATGTAATTTTTTTCTATTCTGTCTGTATTTTAAAAAGCCATAATAAATTATACAGACCTTGGAAAGTTTGAAAAGCTAAACATTTGCAGTACTAAGAATGGATCAACACTCAACAGTGTTCTACGATTAGCTACCTACTGTTAAAACTTTTGAAATAAAGGCTTCTGGAGAGCTATTACGCTATAGTGGGCATAACTGTCAGAACGTATAGAGGCTCTGACAGATCTCTGATGTTCAAACTCAGACCGTAAGTTCAAATTAACTCCTCTGGGCTTTGAGGCACGACTACATCTTAAGAAGAATCCTAGAACACTGCAGTTTAATTGTGAGAAGTGTGTAAGAAAGGTTTAAATTTAGCCATAAAAACAGGACATTAATCATACATTTACACATAAATAATGAATCAATGCTTTGCTTGCCATGTCATGCTTTCTTTCAGAGGTCTACATATATATACTACTAAAGAGAGTATATATACATTAAATTCTGTAGTTTTTACAAAATAATTTTGGCAGCTATGGTTGGCAGAATAATTTTGTAAAAAATACAGAAAAACTGTAAACACATTTATAGAACAAAACTGTACAATTTACAGAATAAAAATGATAGTTACAAACAAGGACATTTGAATGTAAACCACTAAATTCAACAACACACACTGCTATTAAAATCTGTGTTGTACCTTTAACATACCGACAACCACCTTACTAATGCAGGTGGTAAAAGAGAAAGCCACATGAAGAATCAAAGCCTATCACAAGTAGCTTCACCAGAAGAAGTATATACAGGTGCATCTCAATAAATTAGAATGTTGTGGAAAAGTTAATTTATTTCAGTAATTCAACTCAAATTGTGAAACTCGTGTATTAAATAAATGCAATGCACACAGACTGAAGTAGTTTAAGTCTTTGGTTCTTTTAATTGTGATGAGTTTGGCTCACATTTAACAAAAACCCACCAATTCACTATCTCAACAAATTAGAATATGGTGACATAACAATCAGCTAATCAACTCAAAACACCTGCAAAGGTTTCCTGAGCCTTCTAAACGGTCTCTCAGTTTGGTTCACTAGGCTACACAATTATGGGGAATTACAATCATTTGTAATTAATTTGGAAACCAAGGTCCTAGAGTCTGGAGGAAGGGTGGAGAAGCTCATAGCCCAAGTTGCTTGAAGTCCAGTGTTAAGTTTCCACAGTCTGTGATGATTTGGGTGCAATGTCATCTGCTGGTGTTGGTCCATTGTGTTTTTTGAAAATCAACTTCACTGCACCCGTTTATAAATGTTTGGAGCACTTCCTGCTTCCTTCTGCTGACCAACTTTTAAAAAATGCTGATTTAATTTTCCAGCAGGATTTGGCACCTGCCCACACTGCCAAAAGCACCAAAAGTTGGTTAAATGACCATGGTGTTGGTCTGCTTGACTGGCCAGCAAACTCACCAGACCTGAGAATAGAGAATCTATGAGGTATTGTCAAGAGAAAAATGAGAAACAAGAGATTAAAAAATGCTGATGAGCTGAAGGCCACTGTCAAAGAAACCTGGGCTTCCAGACCACCTCAGCAGTGCCACAAACTGATCACGTCCATGCCACGCTGAATTGAGGCAGTAATTAAAGCAAAAGGAGCCCCTACCAAGTATTGAGTACATATACAGTAAATGAACATACTTTCCAGAAGGCCAACAATTCACTAAAAGAAAAAAATTGTATTGGTCTTATGAAGTATTCTAATTTGTTGAGATTTATTTAATACACAAGTTTCACAATTTCAGTTGAATTACTGAAATAAATGAACTTTTCCACGACATTCTAATTTATTGGGATGCACCTGTACTAATATATAGAAGGTACACAGAGTCATTCATGCAAACACAAAACACCATCATGGTAACACACATGCAGAGCTGGGTAGATTACTTAAAATTTGTACACTGAATATCAGTTTATAGTTTTTGACTGTAAATGTTACAGTTAAAATGACACTTACTTTTTACATATATATATAAATACACACACATATGCTGGACTTTCAAGATATGGGCAACTGTTTAAACATTCTTCAAAACAAATAATTTTTTTTTATGTACCTATTAATGTGCGTAACTCACATTCATGCCAAGTTCTGTCATGAAACGCTAGTTGGCACAGGCTGTATGGTCAAATATCAACATCTCATGACATCGTGTGCCTGTTGTGTGCCTGCTGGGAAACTACTTGGCACAAGCTAAATGGGTCATTGCATAAGCAGCCAATAAACTTACTGCTTTACATTTAAATGGCTGGTTAGCATTCACTAGAGCATTTCACAGCACACTTTCAGTTCCTTTAACCCTCCACCTTCCCCTTCTCCACCTGTATATACCTGCTATTATATATGCTACCTGTGCAGCAGCAGTATGTCTTAAATACTCACAGCACCGTATTGGCATTTGTATTGGCAGTAGCAAGTTTTTTTTTATTTCTTTTATTTTAAACAGTGTGTTTATTGAGATGTAACAATAAATAACAGTAGTACAACAATATTATAGTTACGTCTTTTAACATATGAAGGCCATAAAAAAATAAAAATAAAAATAAAAAGAGTAGAAAAGTAAACAATAAAACGGTACAGGTTATTTCAGGTAGTGCCCTGATATGGGATTTTGAGAATACAAAACATGCAAGCATACAACAAATGGATCAACAATGGTTAATTTATGCACATCTATGAAGGGAGGGGGAGGGGGAGAGATAGGACTGCTGGGCTAGGTCAGGTATCAAACTATTCTGTCTTCTCTTGTCTCATTCAGTACATTACCAAAATCTGAATTCGAGATTGTTGGACTTCAAATCGTCCTGCGTGATCAAAAATCGAAGGAAGGCTTCAAATATCAAAGTGTTGAAATTTATTGATCAGAACAGCGGCTGGGTTGTTTCTCAGACAAGAGTCTTACAAAGAAGCAACAACCAAAAGCATTTTCACAGGACATTTAAAAATCTGTCCATGTTTTTTCATTGGCCGTCGTAACTCCAACGCTCCTCCAACCAGCATTCTCCTCCTTTGTTTCCCTTGGGTCCTGCAAAACAACACTTAAAACTCATACCCCAGTTCGTGCCTGGGACCATCTTCTCAAGCGATTTATGGACTTCCACATATCCACATTCCAATAAGCACCTCAGTATTGTCAGCTCTAAGTTTGGTTATATCAGTTCAACATATACCACTCTAGAAAACCTTAATAAGACATCTTAACACACCATTTGATTATATATTGATTATGCTCTGGTAGCACATGATTAACATATTTTAGAAGGATCAATATCCTTCAATCCTCTCTTGACCTCTGAAAGAGGTCACACATCATTTTCCTCATCATCATCACCATATTGAGTAAATAACATACTATAAAAGAAAAACAACACAACATATCCCCCTATGAGACTTTACTAAGTCTTACCACTAATATCCCTTACCCAGAGTGCAACATCACAAGTCCACCGTCCTTCTATCCTTCTATGAACCAATAAAGGTCCTCCATCATCTTTTCTCTTAACAAATGGCTTTTTCATGTTATTGCACTCCAGAGGAAGTCAGATCCAAACATCTCCTCTCACCATTGACTAGAGAAGAGTAAAAGAATCTACTTCCCTACCTATACATTCTCGGGGGTTAATGAACACTCAAAATAAATCAGCAATGTGTTTTTAAAGCATGTGCATGTCTTTTAGCCTTGCCCATGGTTGTCATGGTTATGTAGAGTACATGAATGATTATACTGGTCAAATATCAAAATTAGAAAAACAAAGTAATATAATGCAATATATTATGCACTGGTCTATCCCACGCTGCCAGAGGAACTCCAAACATTTCCGGTAGCTTGGAGCGCTATCTGGTAACGAAGGACAACAAGATGAATGATATAAATGGTGTCCAAATATTTTCAAAAGAAGAAAGTTTACCTTTTAACATTTCCATTGCTAAACAGAAGGACATGTTATTGATCCACTGTATGATAGATGGCTTTTCCACTTTCTTCCAGTACAGAGCTATTAGACGCTTTGCTTAAAGTATACCAGTATCAACAAATTTACGAATGCTGCCATGGTGTGCAATGTTCTCTGGAATAATTGGCAGTAGCAAGTTAACCAACAGCAGCAATTCAGTATCTTTTCCACCAAGACCAAATGCAATCAAACTGACAGTAATAAAATAATAATGTAACAAAAGACCAAAAAATTAGTTTGAAGTTTGTATTAATTGATTGAACACTGAAAAGATGCATACAGTCTACACAAAAATAAAGCAGCTCAACTGTTTTCGACACTGACGATAATAAAAAGGTTTCTTGAACACCAAATCAGCATATTACTAATAATTTCTCAGTTATCATGTGACACTGATACTGGAGTAATGGCTGCTGAAAATTCAGCTGTTTAAACTGTTATTTTAAATTGTAATAATACTTCACTATATTACCTCTTTTACTGTATTTTGAACAAAAAAAACAAAGCTTAGGTGAGACACTTATAAGAACATTAGAAAAAAATCTTGACCACAAACTTTTGCACTGAAGTGTACTGTATATAAAGTATAAGGTCCGGCTATATTGTGCATCCCTAAAAACTTGTGATGCACAATATAAAGTTATGTAAGAGTAAATCAAATTAATTAATGAATGACTAATGATTAAATATGAATTAATAATTACCACAAAAACATTTTATCAGATCATATTTACTGAAAAACTTAGTAGTGATGTGAAAGCATCAATGCTGATATTAAGCACATCACAATGAGTCAGTTGTTGTTTTGACAATAGGCGTTCAAAACTGTGATGCAATCAATGTGTTTTCATTTCAACAAAGGGTCAGCTGCACTCGACTGAATAAGCCCAATAATGATCAGAGTTGAATTGCACGTGTAGACAAGCCTCTTTTTATTGTCACATCACACAACACTCCCGAACAGCACACAAGAGAATTCTGGGTTTGTGAGACAGCCGTTTTGAGCTCTTAGATTCGACACCATCCTCTGTCAAAACACAGGCATACCCACACTCGCTCTACTAACACATTTGCATACTAAACCAGCTCAATTAACAACTGGCCAAGCTCTCACCCAGCCCATCCATCGGTTCAGCAGCTGTGTTTTTTTCCTCAACCATCTGTTAGACTATTCACCATATTAAGCACTTCCCTCAGTGACAGGCAGAGGTCAGACACTCAGTCCCTCCTCCTAAAAACTGTTATCTACCAACCTATGATTTCATTTTAATCAAATATTGGCCATATTGCAGACTTGTTTATTTTTAAAGGTTCAAAATTACTGCCGCAGTGTAATATCGGTCGATTCCTCCAGATGTCAATTATGCCAATCAAGTCTACAGACAAAAATCACTGCAAAAATAGGACAGAAATATGTGAATAGAGACTGATGAAAACAATGCATAAACTAGACACACACACACACACAACCGATTCTGCAGTAGATTACAGTGTGAATACATAATGACTGTAAATGTCTTAGCCTCACATCTTTTGGCATTGATTCTGCATCTTTATCACACGCTGTAGACTTCACCATCCATCCATCTATCTATCTATCCAGTCAATTAATTCATCCATCCATCTTTCTACATTTCTCTTTCTCTCAGTCTCACTTTGGATACTTCCTCATCACCAGTTAAATTTCAAATGGCATCTGCTAAATCAGCCCTGATTGTTTTTCATTTGGTATTTAGAGAGATTGTTCACCAATAAAATGAATATTTACTGAAGGTTTACTCACCTTCAGGTTATCCAAGATGAAGTTGAGTTTGCTTCTCTATCAGAACGGATTTGGAAAAGTTTAGCAGTACATCACTTGTTCACGAATTGATCCTCTGCAGTGAATGGGTGCCGTCAGAATGAGAGTTCAAACAGCTGATAAAAACACCACAATACCCACAATAAATCCACACAACCCCAGTCCATAAAACAATGTGTTGTGACGCTAAAACTGCTTGCAATAAATTGATTCATTTTTAAGACATCTTAACTTCAAAAATAGCTTCCAGCTAAAATACAAAAGTCCATATATCCATAATATTGTTTTCTCCAGCGAAAAAGTCCTCTTGTCTAAATCAGGGGTGAAATATTCACAGGTCAAGCACTATTGATAAGAGAAAACAAATTCTAAACATTGGTGGATTTTGATGTGAGAGGACAACAGAGGATGGACTTTTTCATTGGAGGAAGCATTATTATGGATTATGGACTCTATTTTGCTCTGAAGGGACAGTTTACAGTAAAAATGCCTTCATGATGGATATGTTTCTCACAAACGTGCAGCTTTTCACTTCACAAGATTTTAACTGATGGACTGGAGTTGTGTGGATTACATGTGGATTATTTTGATGCTTTTTCAGCTGTCTGGACTCTAATTCTGATGGCACCCATTCACTGCAGAGGATCCTTTGGTGATCAAGTAATGTAATGCAAAATTTCTCCAAATCTGTTCAGATGAAGAAACAAAATCTAAGTACACCTTTGGTCAGCAAATTTTCATTTTGGGGAGAACTATACTTTTAACTCTTTTAAGGAAGACATGTTGGAAGCAGGACACTAAGAAATATGTAAACGTCTGTTCTAATATTCACAGCTCTGGGACTAAAGGTGCTCCATTTTTTAAGCATTTATAATCAGATGAGGAAATCCAGCAATAAAAGGCACTGGAGCTGAACGAATAGCAAAAGAAGAATAACGGCTTACAATACACCACGGCTCCATTTGGAATCAAGTCACACGCTAAGAATGGAGCTGAACCCCAATCGTAAATCATCTCCAGGTTTGCAAATACCCACCAGAAACAGCCCTTCTCAGCAGAGCAGAGCCTAGAGAGTCTAGCAGCAGGGGGGTGCAGAGTGAATGTAGATGTATTCCATGATCTGGTTCCTCACCTGCAAGGTCAACTAAGAGGAGGACATGGATCTGCAGTGAAACTAAAGCTTGCCAACAACTGCAACGTTATTCATCCTCGTTTACAACACAGCAAGCTACTCATGGAGGATAGTAACAACAGGGACACATGGTTTTTTGGCAAGGACACCCTTGCTAAAACCATATTTCCCAGCAGCAAGGAGTTTGTTGGTGTCCAGTATATTTAGGATTAAATGGTTTTAGGTGAAAAAACATATGTGCTTTTAAAGAGCCATTTCAAGCATATTTTATAGTGCAATGCAGCAGTATCCAAAAAGATTTTGCTAGTTAAAATGCATATTTTTTATTTGAAGCATTATTAGAATTCCGCAAAGCTGATATTTTAGGGGTTAAGACTACAGAGAAAGGTTGAATACAAATACAACACACACAAAGTATGTGGTGATTTTTAGCATTACCCCTCTAGTTTCAAAAGTAAAAAGCAGTAACTAACTACACATTGTGTGTGTATGTACACATATGAGTAAAATGATCTGTTCTGACAGATGTGTTCAGTTCATGAATTATCAGATTCAGAGAAAATGAAGTGTAAAATTTATTTCAAATCACTGAAAATTCAATCAAAAATCTCTGAAAAGCATTCTCAGTTCCGGCAAATCTTTTAAACAGTAGTGTATAACAAAAAAGTATCTTTCTAATGGTTAAGAACCACTAGTATATCCAAAAACTTTTTATCTGCCATTTGACTATAGTAAAACACAAAACCAATCAAAAGCCAAAACCCAATTAGTGCCAGACAACTGGATCAATCGCGTATCTCTCACTCACAGGACAGCGTTGGTTTGTGTTTTTGTGATAAGGTTTATCATAAAGCCTCTGGTATGTCAGACCAAACTTTCTGCTCTCCAATAACATCAGCAGGTTATGAGGGAATCTGGAGGGAAGTGAAGCGATTCAATTCCATGTCTGCCACAATCCCCCGATAATCAGCCCAAACTAAATCAATTACAGAGAACAAATGCAGGTGATGATTTCCAGCACCGCCACACTGAGTCTCATCACAGACCTGGAGAGAATGTTCTGCACTGACAGAGAAGGCCATAACGGTTCAGGGCCAACAGATGTATTTATTCATTGATTCAATTACAAGAGCAACGAGGTGGCAAAAATCTACTCAATTAAAAATAACAATGATAGCATTTCTTTTTTATCAATAATTTGACCACATAATTGATAACACTAATGAGTTTTTTATCTTTGATTTAGAAGGAAAGGTTTTAAAATCCAAATAAAGTAAAGCTAATGGAATTTCATAATTAGAATTAGGAACCAATCCTAATAAGATCAAACAAAAATCATCTAAAAATTATTTTAGAATCAAATGAGATCAAACTCATATTCCTATTCTAAGTTTAATCTTCAGATTTGTTTCCCATTAGAATCTTATTTGAACCAATTACCTATTATATTTATGACAGAAATCCCTTTATAATGGATAATGAACCCATTAGTATTCCCTTGGGACTTGTTTTTAAGAAGGAACATAAAAGAGAAAGTATGAAGAAACGGGTGGAAAAAATTGACAAATATTATCTTATACGTCCATGATACTTGTCAAATATATGTCATGTCAAGTTCAAATTAAAATGCAATTTCTGACTAAAGACTGCAGATTTTTTTTGGCACTATTGCAATTTTAAAAATAAATGTATATATAGTTAATTAAAAACAGTTGAGATACATTTATCTAATGTGATGAAGTCTTGGTCTTTAACAGAAATGTATTCAGCTAACAATCCGACCAAATTACACCCATAATCAGTATTCTTTCTTTCTTTATGTAGACAGCAGGCAATATTAACTTGCAGCTGAGAAGTTGGAGAGCTTATGGTTATTAGCTACTTGTACAGGAAATTGCTCTCATTAAATAGATGGTCTGACTGTCAAGTTGGGAAATTCAGTCAAATAATTTATCTGAATTGGACTGGAGCGTGTATAATTGACTATAAGCGACTATTAAAGACATAGAATATATTGAGTACACCAGCCATATCCATTACTCTTCAAGATGATTGAAAACACAAACCAATAGCCCACCTATCAATCTGAGCAATGAAACGGCTGTGGTCTTGGATGCGGAGCCCCATTACTGAAATTCATTTTCACCACATCTCAGAACCTGTTTTTCCAGTAGCAGTGTTTTAGTGATTAATTCTTAATCAGAGCAACGTTGTCTGCCCTGAAAGCAAAGATGATGATATAAGCATCTGTCAAAAAAACGTTCACCCAGATACAACAGGATGTTGAAACAACATAGAAAACCCTCTCTGCTATTTTGTACTGTAGTGAAGGCAGTATTGACTTGAGGACATCTGGGTGGGGTTTTTATGCACCCTCTCATGAATATTCACTATTTGCTTCAGTACTACAGCCTTATGATTTGGCAATAGTAATATCACATTTTATATGCTAACAAAAAAGAACTAGTCAATAAATTGAAGATGGATTTCCTCTAACAAGCAGTTCATGTAACACAGCTAAATAACCAAACATGATATTCATTATTGATGGAAAATACGTCTTTGACATTCAGAGCATCTGACAACTTATGGCATCTCTATATGGAAACAGCTGAGCAGCAACATCAAGTGCTTTGGGCAAGCAGTCTATGTAGATGCAACTTACCACCGGATATATTAGATATTTATGCTCATATCAATACTGTAGCACCAGAAAGTCATGGCAGCTCATTAACAAAAATGGTAACACTTTAAGTGCCCTTGTTACACGTTACAATGTACTTACTATAATAATAATAATAAATTATGCATAATTACATGAAAGTAAACCTAAACCAAATCCTAACCCTAACCATATAGGAGGTACATGTGGTTAATTAATATTACTCAGTATTTAAATGTATAATTGCACTGTAACAAGGACCTTAAAATAAAGTGCAACCCCAAAATGTATTCCATTAACAGTTATAGGTTATAAACTAAAAATAAAGCTTAAATAAAGCCTGATCCCGAAGGAGAACATTTTATGCTTCTTTAGACCAAAACCATGTACATGTTGATGAGATGCTCTCAGCTAACAGAACCAGTATGCTGGTCGGAAAAACCATAGAAAGAATAGAAAACAAAATCTAACCAGTTAACTTTTTCTCCAATTAACTAAAATATTCAACTTATGACCACGCTGTTTGTTTTTTAATAAGAAAATTATTATTTTCTGAACCTAAAAAAAAGAATATTTAATCAAACAACTGATATTATGTAGTCAACGTCAAAGTGATTTTAACTTGAGTGAGTTAATGTACTGTGATTGTGCCTCATACCTGCACGAGACGGTGATCTCCACTTTGGTGGCGGGAATATCCCCCGTGACAGGGTCGAACTCGCACACCGAGGCCATTTCCTCCAGTTTATCCATAACGTCGCCTTCCATGGGCGCGCGGGACAAGAGGAAGCTCTCTACTTCACACAGTTTTGCAGTTCTGGGTCCTGCGGTGCTTACTAGATCTCACAGCTCCAGCGTGGACCGCAGCAGGGCGAATCAGAGTCTGCGCTGGGCGCGCTGGAGACCGCGGATGCACGGTGATGCGCTCAAATCAAGACACCAGCAACGATACAAGAAAAAAAACGACTACACTAAGGGTTTGCTTTGCTAAATGAAAAACTCAAGGAAGAGTACAAGTGCGCGACTCTTCTGACAGCGGCGAGATCTCGGTGTCTGCACTGTGTGGAGTGGAAAGTAAAAGAGCAGAACTCCACCCCTCGCGCATTCTTTCACATATTCGCTCGGCGCAGCATCACGCTATTGATCCGCAGATGCGACTCATTACTGCCTGAGCTATTTCTCACGGCGGTTAACTTGTACTGTGCCCTCAAAGCACACTGAAAAAATAAAGAGAGGAAATTAACGCAAAAATGCTGCATTCAAAACCTGTAAATTGGTGTCAAGTCAAAGTCACATAGCGTTTTATAAAATACGATTGATTCAAAGCAGCTTCACATGAATAAACAGGAAAATAAGAGTGTAAATGTAAAACTAGTTATGAAACTAATCCAGTTTCAGCTCTAAAGGAGCTTTACAACAGTGTCGTTATTCAGCTCCATTGAGTGCAGTGTTGATTCAATTCAGTTCAATGCCAATGTTGTATATGTCATCAGTTACGAAACTCTCAGAAGGAAATAGGGTCATTATTCAGCTCATGTCAGTTCACTGTTAATTCAATTCAGTTAAACAACAGTACTAGTGTCACCATCCAGCTCAATTAAGTTAATTTACTGAAAATAATGTGTAGAAACAATTCGCTCAGAAGTTGCATTGCAAAAAAAAAACATTACAATGAATCAAATGCTACATTTTGAAGCGTAAAGGATAAAACTGTAATTTTAATGTAATATTTTTTAGCCTACAATTTTAAATAAGTATAGGCTATACATGTATTTTACCGTTTATATGCAACATTGTATTTCTATTGTAGTCAGAAATAGTAATTGCAAAGAATGTTAAAAGTTGTTTAAACAAACTTAATTTAAATAAAACTTAAAATCAACTATTTTCTAGGCAACAGAGGGTTTTGTTGATTAGACAACGTTTCATTATTTCATTCATTATAGAGTTATTTTGGGATGCTGAAATTAAGTGGTTTGTTATAGGCAAATATTTTGAAAGGACTACAATAATTATAACATAAAATCATTTTTTCGTCTAGTGGATGACAGGAATCTGAGTTAGAGCTGATAACAGGCACAGCATGAGAAGGCCCACCCAGAGTTCTTCATGCTGCAACTGCATTTCAGCACCACATTATTGGACAGCTCCGTCATCCCATTTCCTGTCATCCAGCTACACTAATTGAAAATAAACCAATAAATAACAAAAAAATGACTAGTGCAGACAAGTTCCCACCAAAGTTTCTTAGAATCAAAGTGAATCATTTGTCAGATTTAAATACAGCTGCTGCTGTCTACACTGAACACAAAGGCCATGCTGACCCATTTCAGGGCTTTTTCCCCACACACCCAACCACCCAGTGGGTAATTATGGGTGTTACTAGTGGAGGGCTGAAGGTGACAGCATGTAGCCTGCATTCTGACAAGACGGCATGCTGGAATACTATCTAGTCCCACAGTCACAGAGAGCCATGCTCCAGCGAGGGGCCTGACTGACACAATGGTGTTGCACTGGTTTTGAGGCTTGATTAGAATGTGTGTGAAAAAGAAAATAGAAACCGTCTCAAACTCATGAATTACTCTGCTGCTCAGAATGCGCATTTCCTATCAACTGCATCTATTATTGTTCCTCTTGAGCCGAGAGTGAAAATGGAGAGACACTTCATTCTGAGTCTTTCCCCTTGGTTTGGATCCAATTCCACAGAAGACTTCACAGATTGACATCCAGCCCTGCCTTTCCGTCACACACACCGGAGGATCACAGACGCCTCTTTTCTCACTGCCTCCGTTAAATTCCATCTCCAAAAATCACTCGGCACAATAAAGCAGAAACCAAATGGAAAACAAGGCACCATCACTGAACTAGTCATTGCTATGTAATTTCATGGCTTCATGCATGGTGGAAACCATTAGTCGAGTGGCTTTCCTGAACATGACAACATTTACCCACAGGCCAGCCCGCCAGCACAAAGTAATTAGAGAGTATGTCATAGATTCGGTGCTTTCTCAAGCTGTAAACTCCTGTAGTACCTGTCCAGACATTCATTGCAGGTCATCCCTGCCATATCTGCTCACAAACCCTCTATGTAACACAATACATCATTTCATCCATCACTTCCTAAAGAAATAACAGCCGCACATGCTTTATCTTCAACCTCAGGTCATGGGATTCAGTGTGAGGTGGGTGTTTTTAGTTAAACAGCTAGTTCAATGTACTCAATTTCCAAAGCTACTTTAATGTTAAATCTGATTTGAAAAAAAAGGAATCCAAGACTTTGTTTAGAGCATTACAAAAAATCTTTAAAAAAATAATGGTAAAACATTTTTTCAAAAGTTATGCTATGTCCTTGGTAGAGAGCATTGGGACTCAATAAAAAAAGAACAAAAAAGACATGAATGAACATGCATATGCCAAAAACAAAAGTTTTACATTAAATCACCAAAATACATTTTAGTTTTTGTAGAATTTGTTTTACCAAACTTTGTGTAAAGATGAGTCTCAACTATGTTATAATAGAATGATTTGATATACCATTTTTCTTTATGCAAAATGTGTGCAAAATGGCCATAAACCAGTTTTCTTATTATATACAAATGTATATATAAACTAAATTTAATATGCATATTAATGTTTTCGGGGCAACATGTAATGAAAAAAAGAAGTGTAATAATGGGAGTAATAATTGACAAGATAATATTTCATAGTAATATTGAACTATAATTTTTTCCCTATTCATTTGTTGTGTCTCCCAAAATGAGTATAATAAACATGATTTCAGTCCTGATGTCCTCATATGAGGACATGAAATCAACATCCTGTTTTTAAAACAGTCATATTTTGATTTACAACCCCCATAACATTTCCTGATGTTAATTTTATGACACACCGTTTAAAATTAATCAGATTTAAATGATAATTACAAAATATGATTATATTTCCATAAGAGTATCACTAAATTAATATTAGACATTTTTGAAGACCAAGGCGAGGGAACATCCAAACATTCAGTCTTCCTGAACAGCCCTGAATGTGCTCTGTACAGGACATCCAGACTTAAAACTGAGGCATGTATAGTCTCAGAGAAATTCACTAAAACATAATGTCCTCATATGAGGATGCACGGTCTCAGGAGGATAGATAGAATAGATGAATTTTCATTTAATGCTGAAATGCACTTTTTTTCTGTTGCTGTCTATAAAGTGCTGAAGAGATGACGTGTTTTTGTAGACCACCCCGGAGGTTAGCATCAACCTGGTTCCCAAGACAAAAACAACAGCATTTATCCATTGCCTTTTGGATTACTGCAAAACATTACAAAGTAGAGTATAGAGAATTTGTGTTTAGTACTCCAGTGAAAATATAGTAAAAATAGCCTGACCGAAGTTCAAATCATGATTTGAGCTGATAACGACAAGTTGTTTCACACTATATTCCAAACTGCTGAAGTGTTTTGTTTTGAGTTGTTCATTCTGTGAGAACATGTCTATCTCCCCTGCACAGATGATTCCCTCTCTGGATTCCTTCTGGGTTTGGCCACATGTTGCTTCAGTTCAATGAGGTGGATTCTGTCACTGCTGGCTCAACGGATACACAACGGCTTATTTGTTAGTAGTCAAATTGAACTCAGTACTCCTGAAGGCAGGAGTCTGTTTAAGAGTTATATATTCTCTAAAGCATAGGATAAATGCCATTTTCCATTCAAGAAAGAAGCAATGCATTTAGTGTTTCAGCAGCAAAAGCACAATATCAGACAGCTTGGTTTCATTCACAGCATTGGTTTCTAGGTCAAAAAATAAGTTATCAGAGAAACAGATTGCAGTAAGCCAACAAACTGCAATGCAACTTCAATTTGAAAGGTAATGTAAGTGCTAAATAAAAGAGTGATCTGTGAAAGCGTTTATATGGCAAAGTTATAGCTTTGTAAAGATCAATTACAGTGCTCTGGCTGTTGCCCTGTATAGGGATCTAAAACAAGTTCAACATAAAAGACAGTGAGAAAGCTAGTTCTCTCACAGACGACAGATATGGTGACACATGCCATAGTAACAAGTAGGTTTGGGGGTCAGGTGATTTGTTCTGTGACAGGAGGGCTGTCTTTTTCTCTAATGTTATTATATAAAGTCACTTTTCCACAGCTATAATAACTTCCAAACTAAATAAATCTCTGAGCACAACATGGTCGACTGAGGCCCACCCATCATTTACTTACTCTTTTATGTTTCCAAACCTGCATGACATTCTTTCTTATGTGGAACAAATACAGAGATTTAATAAGTATCCACTTGGATGAATTCAATGCAAAGGCAGTAACCTGCTCACTTTAGCACATAATATAGTACCAAACATGTCAGCAAAACTTACATGTGGCTTGGTGATCATTTTCCATGTGTACTGGCCACAACACAACATTTAAGCATGTTAACAGTAAAATGGTGGTGTCCAGCATCTTGCACTTCACACTTTAGTCAAGTCGATTGTGGAAATGTTCACTTGGCAGGCCTTCTGGTATTTTAATAGCAAACATAAAATGTGCAAATGTTGAAATTTTGGGGTGAATTTTTTGTAAAATTGAATTCTGTGAGATAAACAAAGAATACACTCTAGCGCATCAAAACGTTTTTTGAACTTTACCTTGCTCACTCCTATCTGAGTATTTTGTTGGTGCAATCTCTGCTGAACAGTTCTCTAAAAAAAACTTTAAAATTACCTTTGATAACAAAAGAACAAGCCAACGCAGTGAAAATGGAAAAGGGAGCTGTCAAAATAATAGTTGGGCTCAGATATGATTGCCCTTTGTTACTGGAAAACCAAAACAAACACTCTGGTTACAAGTCAAGCAACACTCAAACCTTCAGAAGTTTTTCTGCACAGTCTTCAAGTCAGATTCTTGAATCTTTCAGAAGATCACGCAAAGGTCCTTCTTCAAGCATCTGTAATCATTGCTCATTAATTACATACATGTAGAAGAGACATTAAAGCTGCTTGCTTAATTGAAAAAAACAATCAACAAATCATTTAACTAATCAGGAACATATATTTTTTGATCTCATCAAATCTTTTAATTCCTTAGCAGCATTGAGCGGTCTAACCAATCACAGTCGTTTTAAACAACCAATGGCCAATCAAATCGTTTTATTATGAAATTATGAAAGTATTTTCATTTTAATGGTTATAACTGAACTGAAGTGATTGCATAGATAAATAAATGTGCCTGGAGATCTGTAAATAGAAAAATAAATAAGATAAACAAAAATACATTTAATATAGATTAAGATTACTTAATCACGAACAATAACAAAAATGATTTGTTAAAATCTTGCTGCTCTAAGATATATTAAAATGGACACGTTGAGGTTGATAAAGTACATTCAGTTATTGCAAAGTAAATGCAGGGCCCAATAAGGAGGAATCTGTCAGCTGGGAAGATGTATTCCATAAATACGGAAAAAGCTAGTGTTCTTTGACACAAGATTCTAGTAGCCAATTTTAAGTCAGAAGGATTCTGTCGAGTTTCGATGAACCTTCTAGAACACAGTGTTCTTTGGTCAGGAAGGTTAAAGGTAAAATGACGGTTTAAAGTGTCAGCGATTGCAGCTATGCTTCCCTCATAGCACCGGAACAGAATATCACGCCATTATGACCCAATTCCAACCTCTTCTCTCAGCGCACATATACATATTCATGAACCCACTAATCAGAGACCAACCATATGCATGCGCGAAAGAGGAGATGTTAATTATTCCCAGCCGGCTCAAAGAGCACCGAGTGCTCATTAAGGGTTGGGAGCAAAATAAAGAGATGCATGTGTATGACAATGACATAGTGCTGGAACTATGTTTTTCTTTCTTTCTTTTTTTATTGGAGGGAGACACCTGGAGAGATAACAAGAAAAGAAAGTCACAGTGCCATACATTGCACTTTAAATACCTTATTAGTATAAAATAAATATTTCAAGTATTGAATGAAGATGACATCAATGATTAAAAAATATTCAGAATATTAACTAAAATTTCACATGGAAAACACACACGTAAACGCACACACACACAAATAAGCCTCATGTTGTGTTCTGGTCATTTTGATTTTCTTTTTCCCAAAAATGATAGTTAAAATTAATGCACTGGACTGGGTAATGCACTGGACTGAGTGTGCTGTAGGGTGTATTAGTTTTTGATGTTCATTAGCCTGATAGCCTGAGGGAAAAAGCTATCCTCAGTCGGCTAGTGTGGAATCGGATGCTGCGGAGACGTCTTCCTGACGTCTTCCAAAAATAACACATTTTTGCAGTTTTTTAAGGATTTTTCTCCACCTTGTTACACTTGTGGTGTTCCAAGTCAAAACTGACTAGCCAATAAAAAAAAATGTACATCTCTCATTATGCTATATTATTACCAAATACTGGATTTTAAACTAATGAGAGATTTACAAGCAATTTCTTAAAATCCAGGAACACCAAATTAAAGGATTTAACACAAACTGAAGTGAAATTTTAGGTAAGATTTCAAGGCAACCCAGCATAATTATATTTGCTTTCTGTTGCAATGAACTTTCTTTTTCGGCTCCATGAGGTGTCAAACGCACAAACATTCACAAAATCATAACTTATTTCCCATTCAATGCCAGCTGCCGTTCTACAGCAGATATTCCATCTGCTATGAAAAGGGCAATGGCAGGATATAGGAAGGCGAGTTAGAAGCTTTAATAAATTACCGGTTTCCTCGAAAGCATTATATGAACTCCTACGCATTCAGAAATGTCAGATGTTCCCTCATGTAAACAAACGCCCAACTTTCAAAGATGCTTCCAAGACAATAAACACACAGTGTAGATTTATTCCAATCTTTTATTAAATCGGTAATGTTTTACATTCTCTTTTGCATTCTAATGTTTTGTATTTCAATGTCATGGAATTACTATTAAATGTTAAGTCATTTCATTCCTAGTTCCTCTACAAACCGCACTGAGCTGCTATGATAGAGGAATTATCCCACAGACAACAGCGAATGCTAATCCTGTTACTCTAGGACACCAACCGATGCTAATGTGGTTTGATGTAAACGCAGCGGCAACTCCTTCCCACAAAATACATCAAAAATATTCAGGAAAAGAAATTATGAAGCAATTTAAAAGACAATATTTTGTTATTGATTTACAAAGGAACATTTTTGGATTACTTTTAAATTCATGTGTGGGAAAAATAATAATCCTGTAAATATAATTCTGTTTGAGGCCATGGGGAATCGATAATTCAATGAGAGATGCTGGAGAAGTATATCTTATCAAAGCTGTATAGAAATGTTTGGTTTCAGCTACACAACAATGACAAAAACAACAAATGCTGGAATGACTAGTACAAACCAACACAGGACTGGTTGTAATATAAATGTGAGTGGAAATTTTAAACCATGTGTATGACAAAATTTCATTTATTTCATTTGTTTACTCGTATCAAAACTGCAAAAAAATCATAATAAAATAACAATAATAAAACCTACCTGTAAAACATTTTAAATATGCACTACTGTTCAAATTTTGGGGACTAAACTATATGTTTATGAATGTCTAGAATGAAAACATTAAATGTTGCCATTTATAAAACCATGAGAAGCAATAAACTAAATCAGCAAACACTGTTCCTTTGAGTACATTATAATAGATATACTTATAATAGACTGAAAGGTCAGATACATATATATGTCCATATCATTCAAACCTTGATGACAGAGTGGACAAGGATGTGAGATCTGATATCAAGTGAGCACAATGTCATAAAAACCTGGCACACACACACACACACACACACACACACACACACACACACACAGTCCTAGGCTATATCATCTATGCACATGTGCCTAGGGACATCATTAGAGGAAACAACTGAGCGAATGAATGTGTGTATCCATACACCTCACAGAGGTGTAAACTAAAGAGTTCAACTCAGCTCGGAAAACTTCCATCCAATCGGGTGATGAGTAGCTATAACCACAGGGAGGCTGAGCAGCTCCAAAAACTGCAGCGGGGAAGATAAAACTGGAATCTGTCTAGTTCACCGACTGTATCATCTTCACTGCAACCATAAAGAATTGGAATCAAACAGCATCAGTCACTGCAAAATCCTTCGCTTTGCCCCTAAGGAAATTCACAACAGTGATCAATAGCAACCGAGTGTCGGGTCAGGTCTATAACAGGCATTAGCTGAATTATGATAGATGAATCTGAAGAAGAAAGTACCAGTTTCACTGCTCTTATTATAGGAGGGGATTGTGTATGATTCTTGTCCATTCTCCAGCTCAATCGATGCCATCACAGACATTACTCATCTTCTGACCCTACTGACTGTTCCACTGACAGGGAACAAATAATAAAAAGCCCTCCAGGGAATTGAACGCTAAATAACGACTTATCTTGACATCAATACCCAAACCGAACACTTTTTAATCTGAGGTCCACACAACGGGAAATGCATGGGTGTTTCAGCAAGGGTATAATGACAGAGATAAATAGAGTACGGGCTGCTGCAGAATGTTGTTTCTGTGACACAATTTTTCCACTTTTGCTTTGCAGTCGATAACACATGTTAAACAAACTCACACTTTATTCATAATGTAGACAGTGCAAAGATGCCCTCTGGAGTGGCATGCACAGAATTCAAACTCACATCATGAGTGTCAGTGTGAAGGATGTAATAGAGTTAAAAGTTGTTGACTTTGTCTCCAGTTATCAAATACCTACAAAGCTAATTCCAAAAATATAGTGAGGTAAAATGTGTCACAAGGTTAATGTAGCACTGAGAGATGCACTTTAGAAAAAGTGGTAAGAGCTTTTTTTGGAAAGAAATGTACATTTTATTTAGCAAGGATGCGTTAAATTGATAAAAAATGTAACACTTTTACATTGATACAAAATATTTATATTTTTAATTATATAAATGTAATATGGATAAAATCATGATTTCCACAAAATTATTGAGCAGCACAACTGTCTTCAATGTTGATAATAATAATAAATTCTTGGGCACCAAATCAGCATATTAGAATGATTTCTGAAAGATCACGTGACACTGATCAATTCAATGCAGCCTTGTTGAGCATAAGAGATGTCTTTTAAAAATATTTTAAATGTCTTTCCTATCCCAAACTTTTGATCGTTAGTGTATATGCTGGTGAATGGCCAGCTAAAACATTGGCTACAAATTAGACATGAATTATTCAATAATGCATTTTTGCTTAACTCCTATCTGTGGGGTAAAGCGTGCCAGATCCTTCAGGGTAAGTGAGCATTAGTGAGCTTTGCATCCAAATTCAGAAAAGTAAAATGTTATAAAATTATGTAAACAATTTCACTAAATCATATATTCAAAATATGATTTATTTTCAGGCAGGTTTATAAATGAGGAATAATGCTCAACAAAATAAGACTGTATGCGTGAATGAGAATGCACATGTAGCATAGACTTGTGTCCAAAGTGGTTGAGGGAAGTAGAAGCATGTCATTTTTAATAGTTTTATTGGCATCTAATATTTCTGTAGCTGAAAGGAAACTTAATGCATGAAACATACTCTAAAATGACTGATTGTAAAATTATCTTTTTAGCATTACGTTGTTTCTTATGGTTAAGTATTTCCTCCATTTTCATGAAAACCACTTTACCAGCTTCAAGTGCTGGCATTCAAAATTGCCCAAAAATACATGCAATTTCATATGGCTGGGAATGGCTGTGCCGTCAATAAAAGAAACATCAGGGACAATCATGGAAGATGGCACATTTCAATGCTGCTTCTGTAACATTTGAACTTGTCTTGCGTCAATAGCATTCATGGCCTGATATGCTAATGACTGACATTCACTGCAGTTCACCAGTGTAAGAAGATATCCAGATAGAGCGTGTTGATGGGTTTTAAAGCACAATATTCTGTGGAAGCATTAGAAACAGATTAAATACCAATTCCTCATAACTAATCATAATCACACCAGTCCAAATAAACAAAACTAAACCTCAAATAGCTGTTACAGGACACAATTACCACGACTGCCTACCTAAGAATCACAAATGCAGAGTACGTTTTTTTGCCATTGTGTGCAGTGCATTACTCATTAGTCAGAAAGGTTTAGTTTCTAGGTTTGGTTGATAACACGGATTGGAGGGCAAACACTAAATCAATCAATCAATAAATTATATATGGATGTGTGCATTTATGCTGCAACAGAAAATGTATATCTCACTGTCTTTGACACTGTTATTAGTAAATGGTGGTGATATGACCTGAGCAAAAGCTAAAAAATGGTGTTAGATTTTATGCACCAAAGGTCCCAGTATGGCAAAGGGCAGCAGTAAAGCAGGTGAACAGCATATATGATAATGACTGTTTATTTTAATGATAGCAGTGCCCTGCACTGCCCGGACAAAGCCCTCCACTTAATACCCATCAGCAATTATGCTAAATTGCTCTATTCTCCACACCAGCAGCTGTCCATAAAGAGGATGGCCACTGTTTCCGAAGGACCTGCTTTAGAGGAGGTGAGGGAAGTCTGGGCACCAATTAGCACAAACAAACGAGTTACACGTGCCATGAAAGAAACCAACACTAATGGATACCAAAAGAGCAGCAAACCATTTTCTATTACCTTCTCTCGTTATCTCTATTAAGCCAGAAATAAAGAAATAAAGTCAAACAAAAGAATGAAATTATCACTGATGTGTTCTTAATTACTTCCTCATATTTGAGACTAATTATTCTGGAGATTGCTTCAACCTCCACACCAATATATAATAAATACTAATGATATAATATAATAGATTTATTGCAACATCAAAATATTTTGAAGGTAAAGAGTTCCAATGACCAAGTATTTAAAAAAATAATAAATGTAAATGAATACAATATGTCAATCTATTCTTTTAATTAGTATGTCTAGGTAGCAGTGAATCATAGTCTTGGGACAATGAATTGTATTAACAACACTTTAAAGTTTAAACATACAACTTCTAACCAATCTATACTTTGTAATTTTTTTTGAAAAATAATAGCTCTATGTAAACACTCCAAACACTATGTAACTTTTACTGTACTACTGATCAGTGACTCAGTATACATCTTCCTCTGTATTTCTGTCTTGTTTTCTGCTGCAAATGTCTAAAGATTCTAAAATGGAGACGCATTTACTTGAGATGCAAAAAGATAAGATAAGAAGTCTAGTTTTCTGCTTAAGATGAAGTGACTTCATGCTTAAAACGAGAACAGATCTCTGCCAATGGTCTCAGAAAAAGAAACAATTCAAAAGGAAGACAAGTTTCATAACCTGGCAGATAATTGTTCTTGTTTTAAGCATAAACTAACTTCATTTTAGTGAATGTTTAAGGTACATTTACTTGACATGCAAATGTAAAGCAATGTAAGGATGTTTTGTTGTATTAAAAACAAAAATAAGATTTCTTGCAATACATACAACATTTAATGCAATGAGTTTAAGACTTAAGACTAATTTAAGATTGTTGCGGCATTAATTAGTGTAAGTCTTTTTATGACCTTAAACCTTTTTAAGACCCACACAAACCCTGACAATTTAAGTGATAATATATCTATAATTCTACAATGAAATATGAGTGATATACTTGTTATTTGCAAAAACTGGGTCAGAATAAATGGTTGCTTCTGAATGGGCATCAACCAGCATGGGATAAGTCACGCTAACCAGACAAAACCTTGAACACTTTATCCCTCCAAACAAGGCAGCTTTATCATCATTTCTGAATTTCCTGGTGTGGGTTTGATGGAGAGGCGTGCAAGTTCACTCACCTCCTGCAAGGTGAGAGAAAATCGTCCAGCGCTGGGCACGGGTTCGAGGAAACAATGCTGCCATCACACCACAGAGAGCTGCAACAGAGGTCAGAGGTCAGAACAGATGATGAGAGGCAACAGACCATTGATATGAGTGAGGAATACGTTTCTTTGAAAAAACACTGTTGAAGCCCTTGAAACGATCAAGAGCAAGATGGAAAAAAATGATGTGTTTTATTTGTTGCAACAACTGTGTAAGTAGGAGGCACATAAATACAGTTGCCCCCAAAAAAGTATTACCAATATATCCTATATATATATACCTATATATCAAAATATCATACCATATTTTCAAAGAAACATAGCACAAACACACATTACAAGCAAAACATTTAAGAAGTTAGTTTTTTAGTTAGTTTGTCCAAAAAGTTGTTCTAGATTAAATTCACACTACACATTTTCATACTTTATAGAATGTACCTTTTTAACGGTCGCAAAGTAAGGACTTATTCAAAAGAATAAGTGCCTTCAAAGAGAACATGTGATGTCAGATACAGGCATGATCTTAAAATAACAAAATGTGAAGTTACATTTGTTAGCAGATGCCATTTGATTTGATATTTCATAACACACATTGACATTCATTCATTTTTGTGTGACTTAAGTGTCCAAACACATTTTGGGGACACAGTATATCTACTGAGAAGACTGAAAATCTCCAGACTTCACTGTTAACGGAACAGACTGAAAGTGCTCAAACTAATCCAATAAGTCACACTGTAAATGAGATTGACTGTACAATCACATTAAAGTAAGGAAATCAAAGATAAGCCACAAGATGAAGTACACAGTTCATAACTGGGATTGTACAGGTCAGTTTTATGTGAAGTGAGTGAGCATAATCTCAAATTTACCGCTGAAAACTAATTATATATATATATATATATACAATACAACCCTTTTTACAAGTGAACCAAAAATTGTAAACAAAACTACACGTGTGCAAAGGTCATCCATTCATTGGTTTATTCATTCAACCGTACTAGAGTTCGTTTGGAACCAGACCGAGACCACCTCTTCAGCTGGGCATCAGTACGGTTGACACATCTTCCCAAAAGATCCGCAAAAAGGGGGAAACAAAGTTGAGTTCGATTCAATGGAAACCAAATACGACATGCGTGAATACACATGACACACTTTTCTGTGATGAAAACTAGATGGCACTTTCTGGATTAAACATGCAACAAAATGAGGTCACAACAGGATACTGCCAAGTAGTCTACACTTCATTCTGTGTAGTATGCGATACAGTACTATTCCATTCCCACAAAAGACATTATTTTGTGGAGGAATGAACTTGAAAATGCTAGGTCTGTTACATTTAGTAATTAGGCTAATAGATTAGATATTTTGGTTAGGGCGATTTTGTAAATTTTGACCAAAATATTAGTGAAGTTTGGTAAACATAAATGTTGCAAATGTTCTTTGTGATTAAAAACATAATTAAATATTCTAATGAGTTTTCTTGCTGCTTATGCACATCAATTCCCACTCAAAGACAACGAAGGAGAACCAGGGCTTTTTCATATTTGGCTAGGGCTAGGCTATAGGCCTACACCTTAAAATTGAGATTTTAGATCAGATTAATTGTAAGCTACTATTAACCCACATGCAATTAAAAGAGATGTTTCAGAAAGTCTGTCCAAATCAAGTTTTTTTATCTTTATTTATATTCGACACCTCATGCAAAATGAAGTAAATAAGTGAATTTATCAGATGGCGGAGATGTTTGATGGTAGCCTACCTCATTCATTATAGCCCACAGCCTTCACAAATGTTAATCAAATATTCCATATTCTTTGTGTGTGTGTTTGAAGACAAACTGAAGAGCGCAGAGGAGCGGCTACAAAGTAAACAAGATCAATCATGATGAATATGCAAAACGACAACACCCAGGGATTATATTTATCAAATACCTTTACAGCACACTGCAGTGTCTGAGTACTATAATCCATACATTTCTTCACACCTCAGGTTTGGCAAATAAACGACATACAATAAGTCAATGGACTATTTTGATAAAAATGCAAATGCACATGCAGCGGCCAACTTGCGTGAAAATGCGTTACTTCAAGGTGTGCCACCGTAAAATCGCACGATTTTTAGGGGTTCCATCCGATGCACGACCACAACTGCAACATTTACAGCACCACAGTAAAGCTTGTGCCTGTTTTGTATGCAAGTTTTAGTTCAGGCCTGTGAAGCTCAGACATCACATGCTAGAAAACATCATTATACTCCAGAACAATGGAAGTGTACTAGGGGAAGTTGATTTCTTCCACGCCTGCTGTGAACACACATCCTCATTGAAGTCTCTGCTGGTGTGTTTTGACCATGCTGTGCTCATGGGGAAAACTGGCATATTTACGGCAGCTGTGTAATTTTATTTATAGGGCATTCTACTGTACGAGTTCTGGTGGGAGGCAGCCATCTGGTGGTGAAGCTCGTCACTGCAGACTAAATAACAGCACTTGATAAATGATACAAAATTAGCCTCCATTTGGTATACACTATGTGTGTTTAGCTTTGGCGGAGGTTTCCTTTAAAGCCCCAACATAATGGCTTGACCTGTGCCATGTAGGCCTATTTATTATTGGACCAGAGACTTTTGTGGTGGGACAAATCAAAAGGCTCATTTATTTTAATTTTTAACAGGTTTGTCACAACCCACCTTCATTTCTGCATTTCTGCTTTAATATGATCCAGGACATATTCCTTTTCTTTACTTTGATACGGATGTTTCACTGCAGCAGAGAGGCAGCAGAAGCCTGCGTGTCACTAATCAAAGATCTGTCACATTCTGGTGGACACCCAAGGCCAAAATGGCATGTGGCTTGTGTAGTCTTTTTGATAAAAACATGAAATGCAGAGAGTCTATATGAAAAATCTCATCATTGAGCATTAAAATACACATTTTGAAATGTTTTCTGTAATATAAACTCCTAATTTGCCAGAGAATGATGCTCTAAAATGTAGCTTGTGCATTATGAAAGGTATAAGTTATGAAAAGCTTATAGCATAACAAGTTCTTCAAAGCATTTATAGCTGTAAAGGTACCTTAAGATCTCTTTGTGTGTCTATCAAATCTATCGCATTTGAACAGTTGTTGCATTGCTGTTGCAGCATTGTGTGATTCTCAGGGTTCTATTTACATATCAGCCTCGCAGCGCCTTTGATATCTTTGTAATTCTTGACCTACAAAGCAAACCCAAGAGGAACGCAGTGAGTGCAGTCTTTGTTGTTGACTGTCTTGTCTGACAAATTCCCTTTTGAGCAATGAATTCCTTACAAAAGATCACACTAACCTCATAAGCAATGATGTCTCTTTTATGCTCTCTTTCTTAAAACTTCAAAACAACTAAACAAACAAACCAATAAATAAATAAAAATATGTTTTTTTTTCTTTTAAAGATGGTAGGTTTATTTACCTTCCTATCCTATTTATTCATTGTTTGTTCAAAAGTTGGTGTCACTAAGATTTCTTTCGAATAAATTAACACAATTGCATTAAATGAATCAATGTGAACACTGAAGACTGGCGTAAAAACTGTGGAAAATTCAGCTTTGCCATCACAGGAAGAAAATATAATTTTGAATATATTTTAAAATAGAAAGCATTTCTTTTAAATTTCGCAATATAGTTTTCACTGGATATTTGTATCAATGCACACCAAACTAATGCAGCCTTGTTGAGCGTACGTTACTTCATTTTTTTAAATTATCAAAACATTTATAAAAAAAATATTTTAGCAATTGCATTGAGCATGTTGTTTTCCCTGCTGTCTGACGTTTTATCAGAAGTGGCCTAAGTGTGGGGTGTCCTCAATCACTTGGCCATGTAGTGTTTTTTAAGGGTTCATTTGATAATAAGGATAATAAGATTGATAATAAAGCCATTGGGATCGGAAAGGACAAGCACTAAGCACAGAGATATCAATGCTTAAATGTCAAGGGTCCCCTCACACAGACACTGAACAAACTTTGACATCATCGTTGGTTCTTGCATAAATAAAAACAAAACTATTTAGCAAGTAAAACTGTGTTTTGGTGAGCCTTTGAATAAATATTCCTTGTTTTAGTAAAATAAACTTGTATTAATCTGCTGATTTGGCATGAGCATATTTTATATATAATATATAACTATATATAATAATGCATCTTTTCACAAAAGATAAAGAATCCATGTTGGTCCTAGAACACAATAGCTGTTCTTTTACTGTGAAGTAAGAAACATATCTGATTACAGTATCTAAGAGAACAGGTTATTGTCGCCACCTTATTCCTCAGCTTAATTTACCATTAATAATTTAAAAACTGACACCTTTGCTGGCAACAATGTTGTTTCAGACACTATTCCACAGGTGACGGTATCCTTAGCCTTTGGACTTCTTTGAAAAAAAGCAGATTTAATTTGTTGCTTTGAACTAAATGGCTGCAGAATAATAAGAGCTGCCCGTGGCATTGGATTCTGAACTAACTCTTCATCTGGTCTGGTTTCTTCTTGAAAAATATCTACAGACTTCTAATCTCGCTGGATAAATGAAAGTCTAATAATGGCGAATGAGAAGATGCTTCCAGCCCAAGAGGCTGCCAAAATCTACCACACCAATTATGTGAGAAATGCCAGGGCCATCGGCGTCCTGTGGGCTGTTTTCACCCTATTCTTCTCCATCATTACAGCGGTGGTCTTCATTCAGCCCTACTGGATCGGTGACAGTGTTAACACGCCACAGGCTGGATACTTTGGCCTTTTTCACTACTGTATTGGCAACCCCATCACCTCCGAATTGGTCTGCAAAGGAAGCGTGTTTGATTTTGGCTCGATCCCCTCTGGGGCTTTCAAGACTGCTATGTTTTTTATAGGCACCTCAATGCTCCTTATTGTAGGCACCATTGTGTGCTTGGTTCTTTTCTTCTTCTGCAACTCAGCAAGTGTGTACAAGATCTGTGCATGGATGCAAACATCTGCAGGTGGGCAGGTTTATTTAGCCTTACTAAAAAAAGCATAAATACATTAAATCGTTTAAAAAACTAAATTTTCATATTGTTTATTAACATTTTTATTAAGGGTAGAGACCTGTTTGTTTGCTTGCTATCGATCAGCAGCCTGTGAGGGACAGTCTCACGGTCTGTTCAATAACGTGCAGTCTTAAACGGAAAGGGAAAATAATCTTCCCTTTCTTAAACTATTTTGTGTTCTGCGGAAATAAAGTCATACAGCTTTGGACAGAATAATGACAGAATTAAATTTTTTGGCCTGAATCCACTTTAGATTAATCAGCATGTTTTTCTGAGTTTTCTGGCACCAGGGAATTTCTATTCATCAAAGAATCCTGAAAAAAGTGTACTCAACTGTTTTAAATATTGATAATAATAATGATAATAATAAATGTTGCTTGAACACCAAATCAGCGTATTAGAATGATGTTTGAAGAATCATTTTACATTTATGCATTTAGCAGACACTTTTATCCAAAGCAACTTACAGTGCATTCAGGTTATACATAATTGTATCATTATGTGTGTTCCCTGGGAATTAAACCCACAACCTTTTGCGCTGCAAACGCAATGCTCTACCGCTGAGGCACGAACACATGTCATGTGACACTGAAGACTGGAGTAAATTAACTTTGATCACAGAAATAAATTACATTTTAAAATATATAACAATATAAAGCAGTTATTTAGAAAAAAAGTTACATATTTCACAATATTACGGTTTTGCTGTATTTTGGATCAAATAAATGCTGGCTTGGTGAGCAGAGAGAACTCTAAAAATATAAAACATATTACTGTTCAAACACTTTTGACTGGTATTGTATTTGTTGCGTAAGCGAATTTAAAAACAATTTTAGCCTCGTTTTCATTCGTGAAAAAATCAATATTGCCTCTACCCTGAATAAATGGACATTTACATGTTTCTAAAAAAGGAATAAGTCTAAAAATATAATCTTGGCCCTTGCTGTTGTAGCTGCGTTGATGGCGATGGGTTGTATGATTTATCCGGACGGCTGGGATGCTCCGGAGGTAAAGCGGATGTGTGGCGAGCGGACGGACAAGTACACGCTGGGGAACTGCACCATACGCTGGGCTTATATTCTAGGCATTGTCAGCATCCTGGACGCAGCGTTACTGGCTCTGCTTGCCTTCACTCTGGGCAACCGGCAAGACAACCTGCTGCCAGACGACTTCGAGGTGGAGAATAACGGTAAGAGAAGCACGGATTAAGGAATGATGTGGAGAGTAATCCTAATTCATAGCAGAACATCAAGTTATACTGGCTATGAGATGGCTAGATTCTCACTTTGAAAACACTTTGAAATAACATTGATTATTAATGTATCACATAAATGATAGGGATAAATAATAAATACGTTTCTATCCTGCTAAATAATTATTCATGACTATATTTAGGATGCAATAACCTGTAGAAATACAAAATGCATGATTTTAGTGATGTTGTTTCCATTTGTTTATAGATAAAGCCTGAATCCAACAGATCTGAACTGCAGTGGACATGGAACTAGAGATTCTTTCAAGTTAGAGGAAGTTATATTAAAAAATAATAATAAACCTGAATAAACGTAAAACAAATTGTACTTTCTTTTTTTTTGTCAAAGGCTATAATATATATATATATATGGGCCATTCTACAGAATTGGTGCAAACCGTTGTCCCACAACCAAAAACACATTTAAAAAGCATTTAAGTATTCAAATCTTAGATTTAATCGAAACCACAATACTATTTAAAATATTAGTAAGCTTAATATATATAAAATCATAATTTATTGGGAACTTTCAATTAGGTTGGGCTGTCCGAACCCTAACTCCTAAATTTCAGCACTCAAAAAAAGTATTAATTGAAATTGCTAAATATTTTTGCAAAAAGGTAAGTGGTTGCAATCAATTTATTTTAGCTACATTTAAATAAACAAATTTAGTTGACTAACTTTCAACAACGTTATATATTTTCTTAAATGTAGCTCAAATAAATCGTTTGCAACCACTAACCTTAAAAACATTATACATTTATTGATTTTTGTATGATACCATAGTATCATTTTTTCTCTGAACTTATGAAAATGATATTGAAATAATGTTTGTATTTTTTCCATTGTTGTTTTTATAAGAATCTTTTTGATTCTTTTGAAAAGTAAAGTTTCAAAAAATATTTATTTCATATTTTATTTGTCAATTATGAAATGTTGTTAAAAAGAAATGCGTCCCGCTTTTTCATGTCACTACCAAAACAGTTTATGTTTTAGTCCATTGACCGAGACTGATTTTAACCAGCCCTAAATTTATGATCAGAAAATATTCTTACGTTCCCCTCTCTCATAACTACAAGATGTGAGTATGTCCCATCTTTTTATTGTAAATGTGTTAAATGTAGCTACATTTTAAAAATCTGATTAGCATCTTTGAGCTAGGTTCAAAAGTATCTCAAATGGTCACTACAGGTGTCGGTATGGTGACATCTTTGTTTTGTGGGGTATTAATCCCATAGAATTGTCACTACTGAAAGGGTCACGACCAAAACATGTCATCATGGTTTTGGTAGTGAGAAAAGGGTGCACATATTCCTCATATTTGGGGAAATAAACTACATTTTAGTACAGTTATGCATTTTTATTTTGTATTTTATTATGTTTTGTAGTATTTTAGTGTGCGAGTTCAAATTCTGTAATGTGATGCGGTTGCTACGGAAGCATTACTGTCACTACCGAAACTGGATGTTTTGTCAAAAATAAAGTATACGGAATTATCAACTAAGGTTTTATGATAGTTTTTGGTTCAATATATTTTCAAACTAATTAATCCTTAACTTTTAAATCAGTATATGATCAACTTTTTGCATTTTAGAAAAAAAAGGATTCAAAATACAACAAATCTCAAACATTACAATTGAAATACAGTTGAAAACGTAATGGTTATTGATTTACATCTGAAGAAACTTTAATAAAAGAGCAAATACATACATACTAGATGTAAGCAAAATCTTAATAGGTCAATATAAACCTAATTACATGTTTCGGTAGTAACAAATTTGGGGAGAGGACAAATATTCCAAAACTTTGTGAGAAAACAATATGAGAACGAACTGCACAATTACAAGAAATGTGTACCTTGGATATTATACAATTTGAATACATGCATATATAGTCTTTAAAAACCTAAGGCTATTAAATACATTTGTCAATCCAGATTGATAACCCCAGGTTATGATGTATTTCATGTACTAAAATGTTACCAAATAATAAATACAAATTTGTTTTCCTGCACTCTTTACCTTTTTTCTATTGTTTTGCAGATTTAGCAACAACACATTTAATCTTAACTTTAATTTGTTCAAAAGAGTGTGCATTACAATGAAAATTACTCTGCTTTATCACATCCATTTTATTCATTTGTACTTTTTTTTAAATCAGCAAATCAGACCAACGGGTGAACCCATCTCTCAAATGCTTTATTAAAACACTTCTATCCAGCTAAATAATCTTAGCTTAGATGCAATAGTAGGATTTATTTTAAAAACTGTACATGGCTGTAATATACAGATCAAGACAAACTCTTTGGTACACATATATACAGACACACGCATGCACATGCGCGCACACATAAATCATACGTACAACACACTCACAAATGTTCTCTCTTTTTCTTTTTCAAATATCTATTTTGGTGGCCCTTAACAGTTTACTCACTTTATGTGGAAGCTTATTGTACACAAAATGTACGGAACATGAGTGAGAAGACTTCAGTTCTTTAAAATATAATCGGAGACAGACAAGTTCAAAGCCTACTGAACTAATAAACAAACACCCACACACAAACACCCACACACACACAAAAAAGACACTTGTATAATTGGGAGAGAATCACAGAGGTGTGGCGACTCTTGACGCAGAAAAGAAACATCTTAATTTATACTCTACAGTCATGAAAGTAAACCAAACAATTCCCTTTCCATAAACCACCATTCCTTTTCCACTCAGAAAACTATGAGTGACAAAATTATCTCTTGTGCATTGCACTGCAGTCCGAGTCGCTTGTACTTGGGAGGATTGGACTGCATCTCATGTTAGGTACTGCAAAAGAACAGACCTCCATCTTAATTTTTACGACTTCAGAAAATAGCTCAGGTACCTAAAACAGGCACCTCCTAGGTCTAAATGTCATCCTTTAACAAAATAAAACGGACGGCAGTGGGAGCAAGGCGGGTGTGATCCTCACGTAAAACCTCTCAACTCTGAAAGAGAAGCAGCTTGAACAAAAACAGACAGGTTTACTATTCCTCTGGTGAGCCAAGCAAATGGAATCACTCAGATGAACAGAAGAAAATAACTAAGCTGATATTCTCTAGAAACTGGAAAGTGATCTGTTGCAGTCTCTTGAGTTCAGGGAGAGATGGCCTGAAGTGTGTGCAGTGACAGCAAGGGGCCACTAGAGGGCAAGCCAAGGGTGTCGCAGACAGTCGGCAGCAGTGGTTCGTTTCTCTGGCAGGAGCTCCAGCATTGGAATCAAGAAATCAGCGAAGATCTCGGCCTCCTCCCGAGGCCACTCGTATTTATCCACCAGAACACCCAGCAAACCCCACGGCTTCAGTTTAGTGATGTGCTTCAGGTCACCTACAGGAAGCACACAATTAGAGTCCAGGCTTCTTATTCCATGCACTTCTCTAGTACAGTATTTGTTCCCTTGTAACTTTCTGGCATTAACATGTTGCCCCACAAAGCCACATAAAATCAACATTAAACTTCATTTTAAACATTTAAATTTATAATGGGATGCCTTTCAGAGTAAATATATATTCAAATAAATAATGATAAAAAATTCTGATTTCATGTTAACTGTAAAATGTATGAAAATTCAAACATACATAAACATACATCCATGAGGCTTTGCTTAGAAGCAAAAAATTTGTTTGGGGTCGGTAATTTGTTTTTAAAAGCAATTCCTTTTATTCAGCAAACACTCATTAAATTAAACGTCTGCATTGTTCCATAAGATTTCCATTTCAAATAAATGCTGTTCTTTATGAACCGTCATGGTTTCCACAAAATATTGAGCAGTACAACTGTTTTCAACTTGCTCTGAAAAGAGCTGTTTTTGACAGGGTAATAAAGGTGTTTTTTACACTACCAATGAGAAATTAACCAAACTATGTTTCAGACTTTTAATTAAGACTAAAGAATAATATCAACTTGTGGGAAATGGGCATCATATGACCCCTTTAACAGTTGTTTGTGTCTTACTCTTAAGTGAAGTGAACACAACTGTTGTGAATTCTCTCCCTTTAAGAGGAAGTTAAGTGCGTGACGTTCTTGGTCACGTCAGAGAGCAGTCACACTATCACTCATGCGTGTTGATGAGCAAGAGAAAACTTGTGAAGCTGTAAGTTTACTTTGTTGCTAATAAAGACAAAAGTATACAAGTTTAATCCGCCTGAGTGTTGTGGGTTTTGTGTGATAATGCCTTGTAATTAATCGCTATTACTAATGACTTTATTAATGATACTTTCTCATTTCTTCATACGATTCAATTCACTGTGCAGTTTATTAATGCAAATTATTGATATTTGAAATTGATACTTCTTTATTCGTCTTTCATATATTAGCGCACTTCGCAAGTGGTTTAATAATAATGCAATAATTGTTGTTATATTTGTCAAGTTATATGTACAATAAGTATTTATTTCTGTTATTTTGATTTCCAGAAACTACTTCAAGTACACTGCTGTGACCTGCACATCTTTAGCAAAGATTAATCTATATTTAATTTATGCAGTTATTTTACACGTAATTATTACATTTCAGTGCCTGAAAACGAATGTTAGACCTTATTTTATTTGTAGCTTTGTTCTATTTTATCCAAACCATGAGATTTGTAATCTGTTGCACCCCTACAGTCTTGACTTGTTATTTGAAGAAAAATTCTGAAGTTTCCAAACAAGCTGATTTGTCCACAGTGAAGTTCGACCAATATGTTTTTATTCAGGCTAGTTAAATTCATTTTGGGCAACAAAAATATGAAGAATGCACAATATTATAGCTTTTAATGTCGTTTTAATCAAATAAATGCTGCCTTGGTGAATTTATTTTTCCAAAATGTTAATCAACCCCAAACATTTTAGCAGGAGTGTGCATACTCGTTTTTAATAAAAGCCTCATGACTAGGTATAAAATGCATTCAAAATGGCCGTATTACCTTTCTTGGTGAAAAACTCCTTGGAATATTTTCCGGTCAATATGAGTTTGCGTGGGACGGCCCCCAGCAGTTCAATGATCAAAGCAATGTGGTCTACCATCACACACACAGAGTGTCGAGCAGGGAGGGGGTGGTGAGGTGGAGGGGAGGACCAAACATTGGACAACTTGATCAGACAGTGTTAATACAGACATTCACCCATCCTGAGAGATGAGAGGGAAAACAAGGAGACGCAGCCATGTCCTGACAGCACAGACGGCAGTCACAGTGAACTATTTTCACATCAGAGATTCAGATTAAAGATTTCAAGAAGAATTGGACTTGTGTAATGCAGAAGTGTTTTTGAGGTTCTCCTGCCTCTGGTGGAGCTTCAAGCTAATTCAGTCATGCCGCAATTTAGTTGCTTTGAAGCTACAACAGTTTGTTTATTGCGATTAGGGCTGCCTCAGACTTATAAGAAAAGCCTCCTTGTGAACAACTGGACATTTGCTGAAGAAGATTTTAGCAAAACCTTTAGAATTGTTTTTCAAAAAAGTGTGACAAGTCTGTGCTGTCAATGGAGCTGCTGATCTCCTCTCTTCCCTTCAAAACCCTCCCTCAGGGCAGGGCTTTTCCTGACTGGCAGGCATACAGCTGAAATATTCCTGTGAAAATTTCCCACTCAGAGCATAGTGACGGGGGATATGCCCCAAAAGCTCAATAATAAGAGCAAGATGATCTGAGAGAGAGAGAGAGAGAGAGAGAGAAAGAAAGAGAGAACATGATCATGGAATAGGGACAAGCTGAAAGGACATGGACCGGATCTAAAAAAAAAAGGGTGAATGAAAGTGGGCCAGAATGACAGATTAGAAGCTAGACAGGGTGTCTTACATCAGTGTCTCGAGTCAGCATATACATGTTTGTTTCATGGCTCTATGGAATAAAAAAAAAAATGCTTTTTGCATTATGACCACTAAACCTTTGAGAAACTGGGACACACCATCCCTAAAGGGAACGTCAAATATTAAAGTTCAGGTTGATACCACAAAGCTGAGAAAAATAATAAACAAGATATATATACACATACATATATATGTGTGTGTGTGTGTGTGTGTGTGTGTGTGTGTGTGTGTGTGTGTGTGTGTGTATAATTAGCTCGTTAATGCAAGCGATAATTTTTTTTCAGTTTAATGCGTTCAAATTATTTAACGCCGTTAAAGCAGGAGCGGTGCTAGGGTTGGCCACCCCACTTTAGCTGTCTCTTTTTTTCTTGACAAGGAGTGCATTTATTCAGTTGCAGCAAGTCTTTACGACCACATCAAACTGGAGACGGTTCAGGCGCGCGTCACGCGCTTCCACTTAACTTCAGGGCCAGGCGCGAGACAAACGAGCGCGGAAACGGTCCTGTGCTCGTAGCGCGCTCTTGCACGCACAAATGCGCCAGCGCATGCTGTAGCCTATATCATTCAATTTCAAAGCGACTACGAGCATGTCAGTTAAGACATGAAGCTACCAAAAACGACGATTAAAGCTGCCTCAAAACTGTGCATGCATGTAATACGTTATATATGAGTTAACATTAAGAACATGTCTCGGAAATGGTTTTCAAAACCATCCCGGAGAAGCCCAGCACTGTCTCCCTCATCTAAAACACCAGATTCAACTCGTCAGTTCATTAGAAGAGACTGAAATGGACAGCTCTTAAATAAATAGCAGCCAAAAGCAACCTAATAACCAGCTGCTGTGATGACTTCAAAGAAGAGAGGAAATCAATTACTTTTATAGCTTCATCTGTACTTACTTTAGAATTTAGTGTTTGATAACTTTATTCAATTTCTTTACATTTCTGCTGAGGGATGCAGGTAGCTAAATATGACATTTATTATAATGGGTTTATGTGAATATTGTTTAAAGTTCACTTAAATTAGAAGTTATTTTTAAAGTCTAATAACAGTTAAAATTGATAGCTCTTAATTATTGGTTTCAGTGATACTGGCCTTCAGTAATTAAAAAGATGACATAAAACATAAATTAAACATAAAAAATATACTGTCTTTATGCTGTTTGTACATTCATTTGAAGATTGAATATGAAAATATTGCAATATATAAGTATATTTAAAAACCTTAATGTTAGGTGGGATTAATCGCAATAAATTTCAGAAAAATGTGCGAGTAATCTGTAAAAAAAAAAATATCGATTGACAGCACTAATATATATATATATATATATAGTTTGAGACTAGTTGTCAACCGATATGGATTTTTTCCATACAAGTCTATAAACACATATATACATATATATATTTGATATGACACTTTTGAATTTCATTTGAACTTTTTATAAATCATTCAACTGATAAAAATAAATAATTACATGTGATTACAAGACTAAGCAAGCATTATTGTGAAATGGAACTTGACACAATAATCATTTTATCTTAATTATTTTGTTTTAAAATAGTTGGAAGCCAAAGTCATAACTGAAAATATGATTAAAACTATTTTTTCATTCCTAGAAAGACCACAGAGACATGACTTGAACAGAGAAAGAACAGGATGGTGACACGCCATGAGACACACAGACAGGCAATGTCCTCTATGCCAATAGGAAAATTAAATAGCTGCCTTCCTCTTTGAGATTACTTAAACTGAAAGGTTGAAGTGTGATCTAATTCTGCTCACTCCATATTTAGGAAAATTACATCAGCTGATTCCAGTGCAATGTGGTCTACCACAAGAGTAAGAACAGCATGTTCTAAGCAGGAACATAATGAATCATTACTGGTTTCTGGCTGTCTCTCCAGTTTGACTTCTTGTCTGACCAGATTCTGCTAAATACTTTGTAGATATACAAATACGCTAAATGCACCACAATGCACAATTTACAACCAAATGCTTAATATATGTAGCCTTTATACTGATACTATACTGTTGTGAAATGATTCGCCTTTTAAATAAATAGAATAAACTGAAATTTCCCTTGATAAGTAATGAGGATCTATTAAACAACCCATAGTGGCTCAAAACATGACATTTCTTATCATGAATAACATAACTCCCAAGATCTGTTTAAACAGCATTTACACTCCGGTGTAAACACAATTAGATCACAGATGACAGAATGCCTTAGAAACTGCTAACGAAGCTTGACTGATGGGCAAAAATTAGGTTTTACGTTTACAAGTTCCTCCCTCACTCAATTTCTAAGGCATGCAAACTATGCATCTTTCTGTTTTAGTCCATTTAGTTACAGCATCAACTAATAATGGTACTCTAGGAGGAACAAAGAAACATGCGTCAATAAAAGAAGCAGAAGCAGTGAGCGAAAAGTGGAGGAGGAGGAAGTGAATAGGAAGAGGAAGTTTATAGAAGAGACAGGGTCTCCATGTGTTTTAACAGCAGGCTCTGATTGTTAGAAGGGAAATAACCACAGGATTATTCAACCTCTTAAAGCACTGAAAATTCAAAACATATTAGAATCGAAGAAAACAACATACAATAAATAATTTGTTATTAAATTCTATTACATAGTGCCTGTAGTGAGACATTAATATGATAAAGTAAATTGTCAGAGACACATTAAAGCTGAAATCATTTGATTTATTTTTTACTGTAGGCATCTACATGCATCTGTAATCCGTATTAATTATCACTGTACCATATTTCCTCAATATGTATAATGCAGGAAGCATTCATCATTTTTGTATTCAGGGTAGAAAGAAGAAATATTGCATTACCTTCATCTCTGGAGTAATCTTCACCAGAGTGGGGCTCAAACAAATAATCACCAGTGACCAACTCAAACGCCTGAAAAGAGAAAGAGCAATCCAACATCAGGTCTGAATTGTTACAACAGTGATTTACCTGATCTCAAAATAGTGCCTGTGGATTTATGTAGAAGTAATGCAGATTTGACAAACTGACCACGTGTAGCGTCTCACCATGCAGGCTGTGCTCCATATGTCAGCCGGTGTGCTGTACCCTGATCCCAGCAGCACCTCCAGGGAGCGGTACTGTCGGGTCTGAATGTCTTCAGTAAAGTGCTTGTGCTGAAAAGCAGAAAAATCATAGCAATACTCCGCTCGGACAAAATCTGATTCTTCAATTTATAAAAGATGAAATCAACTTCTATATTTAACAAACGTCTGTGCACCATTTATCAGTCCACACTCAACCAAATAAACTAACACTAACGTTCAAACCATTGGGGACGGTAAGATTGTTTTCATGCTCACGGAGGCTCAAAAATACATCAAAAACAGTAATACTGTGAAATATTAAAACAATTTTAATTAACTATGTAATGTAATTTATTCCTGTGACGGCTAAGCATAAGTTTCATCATTCATTGCTCATTACATTACTATTAGTATCACGTGATCCTTCAGAAATCAATCTAATTTGCATTTTTTTCAGATTAATGACTACAATTTGGATTTCATCAGATTATTAAGATTCTTACCACCCAGCAGGCATTGCCAAGGTCAGCAATCTTGACCTTGATTTTATCTGCGTTAAATGGCTCCAGTGGATTGACCAATAGGCTTCCAGATGACAACTTATCTGGAAGAGGAAAAAGCTCATCAAAAACAGACATATATGGTAGAGATAGACCGATATATCGGTTTCCCGATATTTAAGCATTTTACCATATAACCAGCAGTGAAATGTGTTCTCTGTATTTGACCCACCCAAGTGCACACTTGGAGCAGTGGGCACTGTTCACACAGGAAATGCTCCAGCACGGCTACCGCATGTAACTTTATACAAGATTCACTTGTTTGAAACACGCTAAATTATATTAACAATTAACCATTATTTCGCCAATAAACATCTCTATCGAAATTCATTATTTATTATCTCTGCGATCACAGTTTGAGTATAGTTCTGTGTAAATTTAAAATGACAATTTGTTTTTTATAATTCTGATAAAACGTGCCAGTTAAGAAAAGCAATAAAATACGATGTTTTGTTTGTTATAGCTTATTTCAATATTCCAGAGAATATTATCCATTGAATTATTATTCACTCTTTAGCCTATTAAACAGCTTATAAACCTAAAACTGAAGTTTAAAATGATTGATATGAGCTCTGTCCTTTATTTTCTCCATTTGAAAACATTAGACATTCTTATGCTTATTGTTAATATCAGTGTTGCTGATGATGCTTTTTATAAATAAAATGTTTTTGTTGTAATTTTCAGATTAAATATTACATTAAAATGTTAATTTTCAACAGTTTTTTTTGTTGTTAAGATGACTGAAAGGAGGAAAAACCAAAGCGAAAACGGACTTACTTCACTGTTATTTATTTACTTTATAACAGTAAATAAATATCGGTTCTGCATATACAAATAATCGGTATCTATAACAAATCTATATCGAATGGTCACTATGAGCTGTCATTGTAAAAGGTCTCATCAAAAATGCTCACTATGTGTTCACCTGAAAATAGTAGCATTGCAGGTTAGAAACGACATGAGGGTGAGCAAATAATGACACTCATTTTTTGTGAACTACCCCTTTTAGTTTAATAAACAGTTATCAGCATGCAAGACTCGTTTAATCTCTGAAAATCCTCACTAAAAGAATTAAAAAGCCATAGAAAATTCACTGACCGTTCTTTAGCTTATCCTTGTTTTGTTCCCTGGCTCCGGTTCTAGTCTTTTGCTGATCTTGTTCCCCGGATGGCAGCTCTCCCTCCTCAGGCTGCTCTTGGCCTGCCCATTACAGTACTCATACATGCTTTGAGCAGTGTCCTCTGGGCCTGTGTTTGCATTATGGTGGTCCTCCTGTAGCAGTAGGCCATGTCGCTGGTCTCCTTGATCATCCTCCTCAGGTTGTGTTTGACTGGAGTGCATACAGCCGTTACAGTTGAGCTCAAGTGAAGCATCTGAGGTTAGTCTCTCTCTGGTCTCCACTGTTGCGCGAGACACAGAGAAACAGAAATATGTTGGCGATGTGTTAAGGCTAAATGATTTGTATGGAATCACAAACAACAACAAATTCTAAACAACTTTAACACTAAAAGATTATTGATACAAATAGAAGCTAACGTATTGTGTCCTGAGTAGCAATGTCCTGCAGTAACGCTTGTCTGAGTGGGCCACAGGAGGGGGATTTGGGGGATTCTGGGTCGTCCTCCTCTTCCTCTCTGCCTTCAGGCCCAATCTCCATCTCCTCAAAGTCCATAATGCACTTCTCCAGGAGCTCCGCTTGACGCTTCTGCTTCTTCTTTAGCTTCTTTTTTTTGTTTTTTGACATTTTTGGTGCCTGAGAAAGAGCAAGTTGGGTTAGCATATTAATGCTAAAAAACAAAAGCATTTTGATAACAACTGAAATATTCCAGGTTATTTGACAAATAAACCTACACTACCATGCAAATGTTTAGATTTTTTCCAAGATGTTGTTGAAACATGACTCGATCTTAACAACGGAGCATTTATTTGGTTAAAAACAAAGCTGACTTTTCAGAAGTCAATTCATCCTTCAGAAATCATTACAATATGCTAATTTGCTGCTCAAGAAAAATGTATTACTATAAATGTTGAAAACAGTTGTGCCGCTTTATATTTTTGTGGAAACTATGGCACATTTTAAGGATTCTTTGATGAACATTTATACTTTTGTAACATTATAAATGTTTCACAGTCATGGAGGCAAGATTTAGGTTGTAAATAACCCAAAACATTCTCGAATTGGGAACGACAGCTCAAGAGAACTAGCGATAACTGAAAAGTTTACTTCAGGACATTCAAATTTATTGAAAAGAAAAATATAATTACATTTTTCGAAAACAAAATGCATAAAAACATCTGCTAAAGGAGGAAAACATACCAGTTTAGGTGCTGGGGCAGTGCTCACTGGAAGATAAAGAACAACAAAACACAATGACAGCTTGCAAAGTCAACCGATTTTACTAGAGCAGTATGCTAGAGTTTAAGAAAGCTAACCAACAAGTTCTGTTAATGAGAGAATGTGAAAAAACAAATAGTGGTGAAAAGTTGACAATCATTCGAAACTGACTGAAGCGGTGTAATAAGCGTGCTTCATGTGTGTGTCAGTAAGCAGAGCTGCCGTACCTGCTGACCCAGATGGAGGAGGAGCACCAGCTTTCTGCCACTCAGTGGCTTCTGCAGCCAACCGCCTGATATACAGCTCATCCACACTCATGAGAATGTTCTCTGGCTTAATATCCGTGTGGATGATTTGACACTTGGTGTGCAGGTAATCCAGACCTTGAAGAACCTGAGAGATTTCAACAATACAGACACTCAAACAACTATAGAAATATATTTTAGCATCTTTCTAAACATACTTAAGCAACACAACACACAATTACATTATTATCGGTTATTCACAGCTCTTTAAAACAGATGATTTTGATTGCTTCTGATTCTAATTGAGAAACTCTAGATTTGTTTTGTCATTTAAACATGTCATTATCAAATCATTCAGATTTTTTTATAAAACCAAAATGTTAAGCAAGACTGTAAAACCCATAATAATTAATCTGTACCTGATCCACTGAATCCAGGACAGCAGATAATTAGTAAAACCGTAATTATGTGAACACTGATCTGGTTATGCGCCAGTGTGCTGTGTTACCTGTCGAATGATGCTCTTGACACAGGGCAGAGGTAAGCCTTGATAGTTGGACTTGATAATCCATTTAAGCAAGTGGTGCCCTAGAACCTCAAACACCATGCAGACATCTGAAAGGTCAAGTGAAGGTCCAAGTATTTTAAAACAGAACCTGCTGTTGATAGAAATACGTGTTAGAAGTTCTAACTGAAAAAATAATACCAGAACAGCTTCTCTCAGTATAATCGCTACCATGCAGCAATGGTTTCAAAGTCGGCATTCACAAGTGCCCTTGTAAAATAATTTGGGGTATCTTAAAATAGCATGGGACACCTGCTTGAAGACTTCTTGACCCATTTTCTTTCTCTCACACAGACACACACAACACTCTTCATATTCAAGGATACGAGTCCCATTGACCCCTGAGATCTTGAAGTCATCCAGTAGTTGCACAACCATCTCTCTGTTTGGATCATCAGGGTCTGTATTTCTGACCTGAAAACAAAACAGCATAAAATAAAATAAAGCATCCTTGTTTAAAATATGCATACTTACAATAAAAACAATTTTTTATCAATATTTGCATTAAAAATAAATTAAATAATCATTGATCATTTATATTTCACCTTTATTGTTTTTACCTTCCTTTTTCAAAAATGATTATTTAAAGCATTTCAGTTTCAGAGGTTTCTTTGGATACTTACAGATCTGAGTAGCTTTATTTCATCCAGAGCTGTTTCAGTGTAATGCTCTGCACTCTTTACCACCTTCATGGCAACAAACCGCTTCCCTCTGCAGAGAAGGAAAGAGAGAGAGAAAACTGTATCATGCACATGTGACTTTGGCACATTATAGTGTCGTGTTATTCAAAATTACAAAGCTCTTACTGGATGTCCCAGGCCAGCCACACAGTGGAGAAATGCCCCCATCCCAGCTTCCGGATCACATGGTATTTACCATTGAATAGGTCCCCTATTTTCACATGGTGATATCCTCCTAAATCAAGAAGAACAGCAATCCTTCAATTTGCATTTGGACAGCTCATCGATTGTCCTTTAGGGCTAGTTTGATTGTCATTTTGTTAGGGACTGATTTTGAGCAATCAATTTTGTTTAGACCAAAAATAGAAAGCAAAAATAAAAAAATAATACAGTGAATAATAACATCACTTCCCTTTTACATTAAATACAAAAATAGATAGATTTGAAACATACAGCGATAAAAGTATAAACACAGAGGAAGATGACATGACACTCCTGTATTTACAGTATAAATATCCATTTCTTTTGAAGTCTTACAGTAGTTATGTGTTGCACTTCTAGGACGAAATTGTAGTTTCACCAAAGAAAAACAACTGTGAACCAAGGAAGTGCTTCTAGTCTTCCTAGCTTTCTCAGACTGAGCTCGTCATTTCATCAATATTAAGTCTAGTTTATAATAATCAATAGAGCTTTGTCTGCAACCTTTGCAATAGTCATTAGGATCTTCTTGCTCTTCATCGTCAGAGCCGAGGATTTCCTCATCGGGCTCCTGTATCTGGGTCTCTGTAGGGGGCTGCTGTTGTGATGCCCCGTGTGGAGGATGTGCTGGCCTGAGGGATGACAGTACATTTCATTTAGGTCAATGGACACACATTACAGCACAGTCTATATAGGGCGGCCCTCTTACAGTATTAACACTCATAGAGCCATCATCTTACATGAAAGACTCTTTGATGCTAATTTTACATGGTTTAAATGTTCTGACAACCGTTTCAGCATGTGATTTTAATTTTTGACAAGCTACACTCAAAGGACCTACATGAAAACTAAATTTTACTACATAAAAACACCTTCAATGAGCTCCCTGAATAACTGAACTGGACTGACCTGAATAAAGCAGCTATATAATCTTAGAATAAGTGAAACAGAAGTTGTCATTATAACTAATATGATGGAATCCTGATTGTTTTGCCGTTTACTACAACAAATCTGCTTTAAAACTACCTGTATTGTAAACTAACAACAACAAAAATACATTGTTAAAAGTTGCCATTGTTGGTTCCAGTCCACAAAAGATGCTTTTTAGTAAATAAAATGATTTATATTCTTTAAAATTTTTAAACCGATAGATTGTTTGGGGAACCAAAAAAAAAATAGAATCTATGGCAAAATCCCCCTTTGGAACCATTATTAATAAGAGTGTAAAATAAATAAACTTGACTTGATAAAAAATTCATCTGAATTTTCATCTGAATCCAAATGCAAAAAAACACAATGTGCACAGCTAGTGTTTCATTTTCTACCGCATAAGATCTTTCTATTAAATACAATGTTGACACACTTTAAAAAAATGTAATAAAAAGTCTACCAGTGTTTCAATGCATTCCACTGACTGCATGTATCCATGCTTGGTTTAACTCATGCAAGAAAAACACCTATGTCTTACATCACAAAAACTGAAGTGAAAGAAAGCGCAACTTGATACTCTGCATGCCAAAAAGATGACTTTACCAAAATGTTAAAAGATATCAAATGAACACGGTTCAACAACTAAGACTGAATAATCAGAGTAAACTCGAGATGACTCATTCTGTACACGTCAAAACAGTGGCGCCTAACAGACACTGCGTTTAACAACCTTCTAAGGAACTTCCAGAACATCATAAAAAAAGTCAACAGACAGACTTCCATATTATGGTTCCTAATATCTTAATGTCCCAGAAAAGAGTTTAACTGTGCACAACCCAGTAGTTTACATGCAGGCAGTCCTTCTTAGGTCTAGTCTAACATTCTCATTTTTAAAGTTAATATTAACACCCAAATAAATAAAATAAAGAATAAAGCACAAACTCACTTCTTGGTCGACTTCTTGGCTTTGGCCCTTTTCTTCCTCGCCTGAAGTGCCAGAACTGGTGTGACAAATAAAGTACAACATGAGTATGAAACTATTAATACAAAAAAAAATCACCTAAACTCAGTTACTCAAAGACAGCCAAAGCCTGACAATAATACAGGAGACACAGACCGGTGATAGTGATCTTATGTAATCGTATGTAATGCACATAAACAATACACAGCTGATTGTTTACAGTGTGACAGGAAATAAGCGCTTTACATGAGCGCAGACGTGGCTCTTTAATAACGTGCATTTTTTAATCTGTTTTATAAAAGGCAGGAACATGGGTGCAAAGACGAAGCTGTAGGAAATTAATTCCTGAAGTTTCCACGACAGCAAAGAGGAAAACAGACGCTTTCGACTCTCATCCAGCTGATACGTGCACGCGCCTACTCAGAAGATTAACGTCTATCTAAAACAAACGAAACGCGAATTCGCTTCAAGTGAAAGCGATACAAACCGACAATAAAACATGCCTCTGGGGCGTGATGAAAATAAATTTAGCTCACTTCAGCTGCAGACTGAGTAGCTACATGCTAACGCTAAAGACACCAGCCCATGCATCCCAACACAATGCAAAATGCGTCTTTATGCTTTAATATCACACTACTCGTTTGAGTCAGAGCGTACGTTAGACACCTTACCTCATGTATAAACGTTATAGCTTCAAATAAGGCAAATATTATTCAGAGAAAGTCAAGGAAGAGATTACCTTTTCTCTCCATGTTGGCCCCTTAGTTGGCGGCTTGGGTGGCCATGCGCATGCGCGCATCTCCGGACACGCGCATCTTGACTCCTGCGCGTTCACAGTGCGAATTTTTCAGCATTTTTTGTCATTTTAAAATGTCTGTGCTTTCGCAATTATACATCGAAAGATGAAATATGTTACACAAATAGCCAGACGAGCTCATCTTAACACGAAAACAAAGCACAGGTAAATCTATGGGACAAATTGCATCATGATAGCCAGCGGTTACTATTGTACCTTTTCTGTGGTAACTTATGAGACTAAAGAAACTCTTGAAGGTGCATTGGTCATAAAATGCATTTTTATACATTTTTAATGAAATCCAGACCTATGGTGTAGAAGGTCAATAATGACCTCACTTATATTGTTCAACATAAAACAAACAATAAAAACAAAGAAGCAGAAGTTTCTGAAAAATACCGCCTTTATTTTCAGTAAACAATGGTGTGTTTGATTCCATGTTTTCTATGTCAGGTGCCAAAGACAGTTAAAGCTTTTCAGGTTCATAAATACCACCTCAACAGTATATAAATATTTTACTCAACTTTCTTATTTGAACATTCAATTAATAGCATTTTAAAAACGGCAACTGGAGGCAGAATCATATCGCATACAGTTCATAGTAGCAAATTCAGAAGGACACACACACACACACACACACACGCACGCACTTTCTCTCCCAAGGAACACACAAACAATGTGGAAAAATATCAGAAATAAAACAGCTACAGACTCGAAAAGCTTTATGAAACGTATATATTTACAAATAGTCTAAACATATCACCAGTACCCAATGCAACAATCTAAATTTTTCATCCTTAGCTCTATCAAAGAAGACTCCAATATATCCCATCTTTATGAAAACTGATTAATGGGGAACATACTGTAAATCTTTAAATACATTGCTCATTATTTGATTGGAAAAAATATATATTAACAGAAACTAAATGAACAATGTTTTCTGAACATTTTAAAAGTACTGCAAATGTGATGCATTGTACACAAAAGAACATAACAGCACAACTAAATACTAAGAAATGTCATGTAGATGTTACATTTACAAGTGGACTTGCATGAATAACAATTGTTGATATTACTAACAAAATCTTTAGAAGAGATTAAATGTGTAAAATAATGATTTTCTATGACATTTATTCCTTCTGTTTGGCCCAGCAGACAACATACAAAGAGAAAAGAAACAGTCAATCATCCTACTGACTGGCTGATTACAATACTGCAAAATGACAGCATTATTGTAAAAGTAGTACAGTTGGTTTGATTGTTATCCAGAAGAGAAGGTCAAGACTCCATTTCATCTCCCTCAAAGACTGTCGGCTCAAAACGTATCACCTCTTCATACGTCTGACCTGAACAGGAACAGAAACAAACATTTAAGGTTGTGACTGCATCATACATTAAAACAAATCTAGATTATCCTAAATAATGGCTTTATCAAAACTGCCCATTTTTTAATTAACTGAAACATTTTATAAATTGATATAAAGCTGAAAAAATATATATTAGATGAAAAACAACTTAAATAGAAATAGTGCCTATGCAACTAACTGAAATAATATGTTAATGTTGAAGCAAAAAACTATACTAATAAAAACTAAAACGAAAATACCTAAATATTAATATTTAAAACTAAAATTACTAAAAACGACGAAAGCACAGAACAAAATGACTTATTTAATAAAAAAAATAATAATACTAAAACTATAACCTAATTCAAAAATAATAGTAAATTAATATAAATGTAGTATAATAGTATAAAAATAATCATAAAATAACACCGGTTCAGGGTGGGAGGATGGGGGTTTTGGGGGGAACAAGGAGGGGACGGGACGAACTCAATGCCTCAAGTGAACAAAACAGCTAAAATTGCTGAAAGCACTTTTTGTCATTTTCTTTATAAACCGAGCAGAGACCATTGACTCACGTTTCCACTCTTCAATATCAAGCTCTCGGCTCTCAAAGCTCTGGTCGAATGGCTCCGCCTCGGGTTCATCATCTGGGTCATGGTACTGAGCAAAGTACGAGTGAGCCAGAGAATCCGCTGCTGTGATGCGCTTATCTGTGTCCAAAACCATCATCTTTTCTAGAAGGTCCACAGCTAAAACATCAACAATTAAATATTTCATTAAAAACCCAAATATACAAAAATATACCAACACTGTATTTGCACATGCACAACCATTACAAAAAGTATTTAATTGATCAAAAGTGACAGTAAAGACAATAAGAATGTTTCAAACTTTCTGTTCATCAAGAACTCTAAAAATGTATCACTTTTTCCACAAAAATAAAAGCAGCGGCACAACTGCCACTTTTACCTTGTGGATTAGCCCCGACAAACACATCGGCAAAATTCCTCTTGGGCATCTGAGGAAGTGAGTTGATGTAAGTACGAGCCTGTGGAAAGAACCAGGCGAACCATGAGCAGTCAGAGGCAATGAAATAATGTTGATTACTGTCATTATCAAAGTATCAGCTCTATTCAAGTTAATATTACAATTAAGAATCGAGCATGTTGCAATTTTTGACTTGATCACATGACAACTGCTTGTGTTTTGCACATAGCTAACCCTGTGAATCATAACGTTGTGGTGTTAGTATGCAGTGCCATTTGAATAATGCAGCAAACAAACAGCTTCAGAAGACAGAGGGGTCTGTGCTGTGCTGGTGATGACAGACAGAAGACATTGATTTCAGCTCGCATAGATCAGTGAATAACTGCATGACGGCTCAGCGGCAAGCAAAGGAAAGTGGAGGAGATAAAGGAACTTCTTTGGGTCGCATTTATTACCACAATTACTTTTGCTTGTATTCTCTATTTAAACGAATGTTTTAACTTGAAAATGTTGTAATGAATATTATATCAGCTTGCTCTGTTCCTCTAATTTGATTGGCTGAGTGGGTTTTAGTCCAACGTCATTATTTGTATCACTCAAGCTTGGAACTGGATTGATTACAGAACACATGGCTGTGTTTATCTGGGACATACAACTCTCTCTTGATTGTGTGATATCGCTTTATTATACGTGATAGTACTTTTTAAATTCTTCTAAATGCAGTCCGTATTTCCAAAATGAGGTCTGCTAATTAAAGGACATGATGGGTATTCTGCAAACAAGGGGCTGGGCGACAGCGAGCTCACCTCGTGGCTAGGCATCCTGCTTATTAGTGAGGCAGGTGGAGTTCCTGTAAGTCGCATTATCTGTTGAAGCTGGTTTATATCTTTGAAGGCCGGGTCAAGGAACTCACGGTCAATTTAGTGTAATTCAAATTTATCAAATGTTATCTAGACATTACATTGTGGTTCTCCACTGCTCTAGGGAGAAAGACATGATCAAAGAAAGAGAGAGGAGAAATTGGCATGCAAATTGTGTTCATATACAGCAGAGAAGAATGTCATGCTTTAGAGATTTTGACAAGGATTAGACTCAGTTGAGAAATACAACAGCAGAGCTGGAAGACAAAACTCAGGCTAGTAAATTTCAGTTTAGATGATGATTCAGTCCCAAACAGAACCTCAAATCAGTCTTTCATCTACAAGTGAAGCCAAAAGGTCAAAGTTTAGTTAGAGAACACTGGAGAAGCAGTCTTTTCAATTAGCGACAATCAACACACATTCCCTGTAGGAAAATCCAGCTTATAGTGTTAACTGCATTTGATTTCTAGCTGGTCCAAGCTGATCATTAGCTGGTCATCCAGCCACCATGTCTCAAAACTAGCTTTCTCACTTTAAGATCTGGTAACTAGTCTTGTAGATTCTCTAACAATTTTGGGTAAGAATTTATTTACTTATTTAAGAAATTAGTACTTGTATTCAGCAAGGATTCATTAAATTCATAAAAAATGGCAGTGCAGGTATTTATAATATTACAAAAAAATGTATTGCAAATAAATACTGTTCTTTTGAACTTCCTATTCAAAGAATCCTCATCCAGCCTGGACTAGAGAAAAGCGATTACAGCTGCCAGCTTCAAATGGATTTTCCACTTTGAAAATAAACACAGACAGGGTTTTTAGCAAGTACACCATTCCTAAATATATCAAACTCACAGATTCCGATGAAACTTTCATTAACAGCTCAGGTCCTGGAGTTCCAACCAGAAGCATAATAAGCTTCAACTGATCGATGTCTAATAAAATGAGATGAAGGAAAACTAGTGTGGCTCAACAAGGAACAGGCCACAAAAACAAAGCATGAAACGCTTAATTTGGGATCATGTGTACTTAAAGAACAGGAAAGCATAGATGCTTGGTCACATCTGTGGAAAGACAAGCAAGCTGATAAAAAATAAATAGCACAGGTTGAATATTTTCAGCCTTCCCAGCAAAAACAAGTCAGAAGACGCTGCACAGGTGTGCTCTGAGAGGGGGAAATATTTGGCAAGTATTTCTGTTCCATGAGTTGTGGAGCCAGATGCATTTAGAGTGACAGCCGTTCAAGATACAGTGTGTCAAATATGCAAAGCCGAGGGGGGAGAGAACACACACTGCAAGTGCTGAAACCTGAAAACATGTGTCATTGTCAATTAGAAGCGAGAAAGAGGCATGTCCTTTCCTGCAGGGCAGTTTATTGCGTTCTCATAGTGATGGATGATATATCCTTCCATTCACTGTTGCATCTTGGGGCGTAGCTTAAGCAGAAAGGACAAAAAGTTCAGTTTAAGACAAGACCTTCTGCCGTAGCACAAATACACACTGCAAGGACAGAGAAAGGAGAAACTTAGAAAATAAATTGTAATGTGGTGTTAAAAACATTTATACATAATTTATATGCATTTAAATCAGCATGAGCAAATACGCACTTAAAAACACTAAATCATGCATTTTATGGCTTTGAGCCATGGTGCAGTTTACAGAGAGTGTTTTGCAGGTCAGCGAGGGTGGAAATGAGAGGAAAAGGATACGATCTGTGCCAGGAAACAGAGTCCTGCCTGTCAACAGCTCAGCCATGATGCAGCCCACTGACCAAATGTCCACTGAAAAGAAATCAAGAAACAACATTAGTGGAGAGACAGCAAGCACCTGACCCAGCTATCTTGTCACAGAGAGCTGTAAAAACAACATGGATCAACAGCCACAATCCTCAAAATGTATTTAGGCAAACCCATCAAGATTTGGCTGGTTAGCATGGGCCAGTCAGCTTGCTATGTAGACTATGTTATAGTCATAACTACACTACCATTCAAGCTTTTGGGATCAGTACAATTATTTTTAAAGCCTATTCATTTTTATTTGTAATACCTTCATTCAGCAAGAATTCAATAACTTGATCGAAAGTGACAGTAAAGACATTTACCTTCTAAAATCTATTTCAAATAAATGCTGTTCTTTAACATTTCTATTCAAAGAATCCTTAAAAAAAAAGTATTAAGCAGCATAACTGTTTTCAACATTGATATTATAGAAAAAATATTTTTGAGCACCAAATCAGCATTTTAGAATGACTCCTGAATTATGTGACACTGGAGTCTGGAGTAATGGCCGCGGAAAATTCAGCTTGAATAAATTACATTTCAAAATATAATTATATTCCTATAAGAGAGTTGTGCACCAAATATCTACACCATCTTGTTCTAAAAAGCATTTTCAAATGAGTTGATTTGTATTGTATCAGATGTGGGTGTAGCCGTGTTACCTGTCATGTTGTAATGCATCCAGTTAAGCATGATCTCTGGAGCACGGTACCACCTTGTGGCCACATACCCCGTCATCTCATCATCTGTGTGTCGAGCCAGACCAAAGTCAAGGATCTGAGATACAAAAAAAAGAGGGGGGAAAACATACTGTTATTATTGTTTACAGGATGATTTGGGTAACCACATTAAGAAGAAAAAGTATAGAAACTATAAAAAAAAAAAAACCACAGACTCACCTTAAGTTCACAGTCTTCATTTACTGCCAGATTACTGGGTTTCAAGTCCTAGGAAACAATTAGTTTACAGTTTTTTTTATACCACACGAACCAACTGTTTCAAAGAATATTTGCAGGAAATTTATGAATTAAATATAGATGTAACAGTTTTTTACATTTCAATTTTTAGAAACAAAACATTTCAATTTCAAGTTCATTAAAACAAATTAAAATGCGTATATTTTTAAAGAAATGCTGAATACATAAACATGAATAGATTTGAAAACTAAAACATTATGTGAGCTGTAATGTTGTCAAAATCTTTCAGATTACCTATGCGACTTCTAGGGAACAGAAACTAAATAACAAATGAATCACAATTATCTTCTGTGGTAATTGACAGTATTGCAATGACCTGTCCACAGGCATCAAGATGAAAATAACAGAATATGCCTTTAAGCCAGAACACATTTCAAGCCATTTCTTGCTTTACAACAGCAGGCCTGAGCATGCAGCATGGTGATGCCAGGAAATGGGATCCACGTGGTTTGGGCAACAAACTCAATTTTTAAAGGGGGAAAAAGCCTGCAGGCCAGAGTGAACACTTACCCTGTGAATTATGTCAGCCGAATGGATGTACTGGTAACAATTTAAAAGAAAAATAGGGGGGAAAAAAGGCTAGGTTAAGTGAGAATCAAATTCCAGATTAAGTCTTATTTACAGCAGACTTGAGAGATTCCTGTTTATGTTTGTTACAAGATTGAAAAAGTGCAGTTTCACCTTAAGCCCTCGCAGGATCTGGTAAATAAGGAACTGAACATGATCATCGGTCAGCTTCTGACACTTCACGATATTATTCAGGTCAGCACCCATTAGATGAGTCACCAGGTACCTGCCAAACAGAACACAGGAATGTTATTCTCCTGGTGTTGGGAGTGACAGCATAGACTGAAATGTAGGGAACATTTAGAACTTCTAACTACGGTCAACATCAAGATGTGGGACTGGATCAGTTTTCACATACATATCCTGGGGTAAATGCTCGCACATATTATAATTATTAATGTGGGACTATGAGAGAGGAAACAGGAAACCACAGAGAAATATAAACTAGAGCTGTGCTGATACAATCATATAATACATATTTCACAATACTGCTTTCCTTACAAAAGTGATTCAATACTTGTTTAATATTTATTTAGGCATTCACAGAATTACCTTATAATTTAAAATTACATGACCATTAAAAAACGTTTGAGGCCAGTAAGGTTGTTTCTTTAAATAAATGAATGCTTTTATTTATCAAAGATTCATCAAATTGAGCAAAAGTGATATTAAAAACTTTCAGATTGTTAAAAAGTTATTATTATTTCTAAAGCATCACGTGACACTGGCGACTGAAGTAACAGCTGCTGAAAATTCAGTTTGCCATCATGGGAATAAATTACATTTTAAAATATGTTAATATAGAAAACCTGTTTTCAACATTACTGTTTTACTGTATTTTTTATTAAATAAATGCAGCCTTGAGCAGCATAACAGACTACTGCCAAAAAAAAAATTTTTTTTAAATGGTAGTGTACGTATAATAAATATATATTATTACTTAAGAAAGACTGTTATACTCAAGTAGTCACTTAAAGGTAGAACTGAAAGAACAGATATGTAAGGTTTAATTTTTGCACATTGGCAAAATCAAAGTGCAACTGTATTGACCATTGGACCTGGCTCACAGTATATTCTCACATGCACATTAACAATCAGATTGTATTCCAGTCTTCAACTCATCAAACAAACACCTCATGGTAACCAACAGAAGAGTCTAAATAAGCACTGACTCTTGGCAAGAGGGTGGAGCTGCAGGTCAAACAGAGCCACTGTAGTACGACACGCACAGCAGAGCTTAAAATAAGCCCTACTTAATCCCAGAAACACTCTCCACCCAACAGGCACACTCAGCATTAGAGATAATCAACAAATACATCCAAGCCCCACAAAGATTTGGGGAGAAAAACACAGATTAGAGACAGTAAACAAACATACATCGCTTCTCCTTGCACAGACAAATGAAAAACTGAAGCAAAGTGCGGACGCCCTTCATCCATCACTGTGCGTCAGGTCTATTTTTGTCAACAGAATCAATGTTAAGTCACAGCAGCATCTGGTTTTACAACCTGGCCGTATCTTAGCATTCCCCACCAACCCACAGCTGCTAGGCTGGAGCCAGGCAGCACAAAAAGCTCAGTCTCTGGGGAAACCCAAAGCTCCATAAAACCAAGAGAGACAGAAAACATGCTTCTAGTCATGTAACAAATGGCGCAAGATAAATGATGCAGTATTCGGTATGAGAAATTAGTGGTAAACACACAGGGGGATGTTAAGCTGTGCTATTATATTATGGGATTATATTAAAGCTGAACTAAATGACACAGTGCATCAAAACCAAATCGCTCTAATTATGATCAACAGTTGTTTACACAGGAAGTGTCTGATCACAGCTTCAGTTGGCAGACAGAGTTTTTATTTTTGATGTGCAGTAGCCACTTGTCTGCAATAAAATTATTTTCTGAATGAATTTACACTATCCTTCAAAAGTTTTAGTAAGATTTTGTTTCATATTATTAAAAAAAGCTCAGCAAAGTTTACATTTATTTGATCCAGTAAAACAGTATTATTTATTTGAAACATTTAATAATATATTATTATATATTTGAAATATATTACCATTTAAAATAACTTTACACTTTAAAACAATTTATTCCTGTGATGGAAAGACTGAAGTTTCAGTCATTCATTACTCCAGTCTTCACTGATACATTCTAAAATGCTGATCTGCCACTTAAGAAACATGTATTATTATTATTATCAATGCTGAAAACAGCTTAGATGTGAACATTTGTGTGAAAACCATGATGCATTTTTTTCTGGATTCTGAATAGACAATTCAAAAGAACACCTTTTATTTGAGAAAAAAAAATCCTGTAACATTATAAATGGCTTTGCTGTCACTATTAAATAATTTAAAGGGCCCTTGTTGAATAAAGGAATTCATTTTTTCAAAAATAATTTGAATAACCCCAAATGTTTGAGTGGACTATTTCCTCCAGTTTAATTAACACTTGCATGGAGTATAACCCTATTCAAATCAACCAATTTAATCAAGTCCAGTGAAAAGATCTCTTAGGGAGGAAGTAATCGTCTGACTCACACATCATTAAACTCCTCCAAGCTGGTGGCAGGTGTAAAAACATCCAGCAGGCCGATCACCTGTGAGCAAAAAGTGCAAAGAACAAGAATCAGGATCATTTAGTACAGTATGTACAGTCTTGCATTACAATTTCATTGTGTAACCTGATGAGGAAAATCTAGAATTAAGCAGTTATAGAATTCCCTGTATAACCCAATTTCTAATAAGAAAAAGAGAGGAATTACTATGTTTTAATACCAGTTTAATTCTGACAGACAGAATAATGGCTAACTCTAATAGCAGAGGAGAGCTGCTCAGAATTGCTGGCGTTGTCAGTTTTCAAGGATACTGTGAGAAAAGTGATGTTCCAGAGCCCCTGGAGCCAAAAATAGCTCAATCACAGGGCTTGATTTAAGGGTATAATAACCCACATTTCCAATTGCACATCACCGCTATTTTACAGTAAACATCCTATTATTGACCTATTCTATTTTATGATTTCCAACAATAATTATTTACTATGAATTATGTTGGGGACCCAATAGAAAGAGGACTTTTATCTTGTGCAGTAACTAGTTGACATTTTGCCAGTTCACTCATGGTCATTATGTTGCCCCATTGAACTTAATACGGTAAGAAGCCATATTGAATTTTCTGCAAATGAAAACAAGGCTATGAGGGTTAAACTTTACAACAGCATGCGTGGCTTTTTTATTTTTATTTGCCACTACCCGGACTAGCTCAGTCTTCCTAAATTAAGAATTGAATGGAAGTTTTCAATGTATTTTCTTTTGTGGAAGAGAGAAAAACAGGTTTGGGTGAGTAAATAAGGCAGCATTTTAAATATTTGGATAAACTAAGCCTTTAACCATTGGGATTACAATACACCACTGTGCATATTAGTCTTGTCAGTTTGATAATACCTGCGATCCAAACTTACATTTTCATGTTTCATATGCTTGAGTAGCCGCAATTCCCTGTAGGTCCGTTTGGCATGGATGATGGACTGAAACGGCCTTGACAGCTTCTTCACTGCGACCTTCGATCCGGTCTTTGAATCATATGCAGAGCTGAAACACATGATTCAAACATGCCCTCACTTTGTTGCACAACTGAAACTCCAACATGCTACAACAGGACCAAAGTTAAAGACAGCTGCAAGTAGAAGTCAGCATATGCAAGGCACTGAATTAATTTGCTATACATTTCAGACTGAAACAAAAACGTCCAGATTCTCACTTCCCCGTGGAAATAACCACCAAGGCCTACAGAAGGAACTAACAGTGAAACATACTTATTGCAACCAATCAGAAACTACAATTTCAAGGACAAATTGTTAAATAATTAGTCACACATTGACCACCACAACAATGAAGTAGTCTTAACTGCAAGGATCGTGAAACAACCTTTCAGGAACCACATGATATTTGTTTTACGTGTATAAATTGACAGAGAACAGATCTTATCAAAGAAAATCAGTGCTTCTCTTTTTTTAAACCACTGCACAAGCTGAGAGATGAGCCTGGCACTTCAAACCCAGTGCAATCTGTTCATCAGATATTCAATTACACAGACACAATAAGGGGGCCCATGAAACATAATCTAGATAGCACGGTTGCCTAGCATTGCAACTTCTAACAGTCACTTTGGTGCATAAACAACCTGTCTGCTCAGAGTAAGAGTAATTTAGAAAATGAGCCTGGCCTTCAAACACCTGTCGGTATAATATCACAGAGACCTTTCTGAAAATCATTTGGAAACATTAAAGACCGAAGTAACACTTGTTTTGACTTTAAAGGAAGAAACCAAAAAAGTAGCTTGATGTGCACAAACATGACTGGTTAAAAAAAAAAGGTCACATCACATGTGTTTGCTGATCACAATAATTTGGAGGTTGAAATGTGCAATTTTTACAATGGAAAATACTTCCTCTTTAATATAGAACAACAATTTGTAGAATGTTTCCCTAAAAACAGTATGTCGCTTTCGAAACATCAGTGCTGCTTTGAGCATCTGAGTTTGGGAAACAGTCATTTTCCCCAATTCTGTTTGGTGGCACTAGCGCTGCAAAGATTAGGTCTAACTTTAAAGTTGCAGGAACTTTTGTTTATGTATACAGTTTACTCTTTTTAATTTCAATAATACCAGTAGTTTTGCACTTTATAACCAAAAGCCAATCTGTTTATGCATTTTTGTTTAGTGTTTTTAATTCTTTGTTCGTTATATGGAGTCTACACCTCATTTGAGTGTGAATATATTTGTAATATTTTGTATTGTGTGGTTCATTTATTTATCTGCAATGTTTTGATAATTAGTAGCACATTACTGAATGCACCTTTAAATTAATCCTAAATCCAATCGTGCCAGAAAATAAGCACAAAACCACCGACAAACTTCCTCATCGCAGCTAAACAAACCAAACGAGCAATCCAGAAGAATTAATCACGAGATTAAAACAATAACATAAGACAAACCCAGTGCTTCACCTCATCCGGGTGTTACTACAAGCAAACGAGAAAATTAAGTACTATGACAACAACAGTCAGACTTGAAATTACATGCAGCTCTGACTCACTGGCTGCGTTTCAAAATCTATTGAGTTACCTACAAAGACAACAATTTAGCGCCTCACAAGCGCACGAATGTGCCCAAAACTGCAGCTCCCTTGTTTCTGGAGACACAGTCATGATGCATCATCGGTGAGGTGACCTCATTCAGGACAGACCCCACCAGATGTCCGCATTAAGACCACACTACACCACGAAGTAGGGCGAATAAAGAAACGTGTGGTTCTCTATCAACAAACATCGCAGTTTACAAGAAAAACAACTTTGCAGTGCACCGCGTTTAGATCTTCGACAATTTTAACGTGTGCATCACACCGACCGCAAAAGGTTTAATCACTTTGCAACTGAACATGCATGCATGCGTGCGTGCGTGCACGCGAGGTGGCATTTGCAACATACGTGACTTTAAATGTTTATAAAGCATAAATCACACACGTTCAAAACACTTTGCAACACTACAAGCACTTTTAACCCGCCTTTGTAACTAGCAACACCTCTTGCATAACAAACTACGGACTTTGGTCTGATTAGCAAGTTTGCTAACGCAGTGCAATGCTGTAAGGGCCCGTAAGAGTGAATGGGACACATCGTTCCGCCATCGAAACAACAGCTAAATATTTACCAAACAGTTCCGTATGCGCCAGAGCCGACGGGAGACAAGTTCTGATATCGCACAGGGACCTCCCATATCGTCTTATTGACCTCCTGTCGATGGAAAGTTGGTCTTTCTTTCTGCGACATGCCTGCAGAACGAGCGCCCGAGGCGAGTTGAGACACTTCTGCTTTCCCTGGCTTGCCTGCCTGTGATTCAAGGCGGTCGAGTCTTCTTGCAACAATCAAAAATGGAAAGTAAACGACTGATAAAGTCGACCGTGCACGCGGATACTCAAGAGCGAACCACCTCGGTGTGTTTAATTCATGCCAGCGGCTCCAAATATTCTTGGAATGTGAGTGTGGAGAAGTTGCTCGGTTCCGGGTCACGGTGATCTCGAGCACTAGTATCCCGTCTGGTCTGCGGCTCTCCCTGCTGCTACAAATGAAAGTAAGTCAGTGTAAAAAATAATAAAGCAAAGTGAGTTCTCAAGCGCGCCCCCTGCAACACATTTACACGTACACAGGAGGATTTAACAAGGCAACACACAGAGGTTTGTTGGTGTACTACAAGGTTTAATGCAAGTCTCTGAATTCAATATTTATACCACACTAAAACGTTTTAGGTTGTTTGAACTTTACAATGTATAATAACATCAGAGAACGTACTGTGGTACATAATGGTGTAAAACTGTCCAATATATTTTTACATTTGTTTTTAATGGAATAATAATTTTTATAGTAGTGCTGTCAAACGATTAATCGCATCCAAAAATAAAGGTTGTTGTTTACATAATGTATGTATGTGTACTGTGTATATTTATTATGTATATATAAATACACACACATGTATAATTTTAAAATATTTATACGTTTATATATTCATATTATTATATTATATATTTAAAATATATACATAACATATTTTCCTTAAATACATGCATGCACGTGTATTTATTTATATATACATAATAAATATACAGTCTACACATATATAATGTAAAAAAAACTTTTATTTTGGATGCGATTAATCGTTTGACAGCACTAGTTTATAGTTATAATAATATAATTATGTATAGTTTTATTTTACATGAAAACATACAATATATTCACAAAATAAAATTCACTCAAGGTCACTTTATAAGAACAAAGAAAAATAAGAAAAAATGTATATAGCATCATGATATATGGCATAAAGAAAACAATATAGTTACAGAATGCAGTAATGAGCAGAGAAAGAAATAATAAATTAACACTGCAGACTGAACGTAATAGAATAATAACAAAATGAATTAGTGGAAGGAGAAGGAAGTGGAAGATTCTTGTCTGAAGATGGATGAAATATATTTTTGAAGATATTTATTGCAGGGAATCTTGTTCTATATTTTTTAAATGAAATATTTTACAGTCAGGTGTGCTTGAGGGCTGGTAGAACACAGGGGTCAGAGGTCATATTGGGCATTGGCATCTGGGTTACAAAGGTCAGGCTACGTTTTTCTTCAGTAAATCTGTGAGGGAAAAATGTTTTGACTTAGAACTTAAAAGACCACAAAACATAATTATAATTATTCTTGTAAAAGAACACCGTAAGTGTTATCCATCACAGTGGGCCTTACCCTGCATCACTGCTAACCTGGATCTTCTCAGAGGAAGATGTTGATAGAGCTGGAAGATGGAATGGTTTCCTGTCAGGGAGTAAAGAAAAACAAGAAAAAACTAAACAAAATATCTTTAATTATAGAGTTGAAGTGGGCCACGAAAGCTACTTGGCACTGTGTTGTATGTCACGACAGAAACAAGGACACTTTCACGGAAGGATGAAACAATGCGTAAGCATTTGGGACCCTGAACTGCCTTAAGGAATTTGTGAAATGCAAAGAAATCCAGGCATAAGAGAATCTAAATCTGAATTCTGGATGAATTCTGGTTTCTTTGAGTGACGGCATGGCAGTGCTAAAAACAAATGGTGCAGTGTTCGTTTCATTTCATTTTATTTGGTACTGTCATTTCAACTAAATGTTTTCCATACAGAACAATGCAATATCCAAATCCCGTTTTACCCATTCAGATCCAGCACACATTCCAATGGACATCACTTTCTTTGTTTTTAATGTTAATTTGTATATTTAACAATCAGTGGCGGCTGCTGATCTTTTAAAGAGGGAAGCTCATTTTCGGCCTAAATCATAAAATTGTCCATTTATTTATATGTAAATTCTGCCCTACGTTCCTTTTCAAGAAAATGCTCTGTAACCCTGTCGCACCAACTAGGCGCCTTTTCCAGTGACTTGACCAGTGTCCTCTCAATGGCCAGCAGAGCTAGGCTGCTTAAACGGCCTTGGCCCATTGTGTTACGGTGTAGGACTTGAGCCGCTTTAAACAGGAGAAGCTCCTTTCTACACCTGCTGTGCAGTTTGCTAACTGGCTAGTTCAGACTATATGAATTAATGAACAAACGATCTAATATATATATATATATATATTTAACTCAACGGGAGGAAATGTGGGAATTATGTTAAACTGAAACAATGAATGTGGTGTGAAATTGTGTGAAATATACGATGAAGGTTGCAGCAGTTTGTCTTTCGACTACACATGCAAAATCCGCGATGGGACTGAGTTGGAAATGGAGACACAGAGTGATACGCGCCATAATCTGAAGACCACGCCCACGCCCACACCAACCGTCTCTTTGCATTGCGAGAAGCTGCCGCCTCCTTGTCATTTATTTATAAAAAAAACCTTTTCTAAACGCTGATATGTGACAATGTGTATAGCAAACAAGCTAAAAACAATAAATACGTTTTATAAGCTGTCGACCCCAAAAACGAGCGTTCCCTTTATCGAGCTGTCACGAGACATCACGGAGATTTCTCCGTTATGGGAACTTCTTCCTTCAACCTTTCCTGAAGTCCTATTGGCTCACGCCAGTCAAATGACTGGCCAATTGTCGCAGCATGCAAATACGGCGAGCTCGAGACAGTATAAATGATGCTCGCGACAATTATATCAGAATCTTTACTTCACCTTGAACTCGTGATGGCTTCAGTGTGTAAGATCTGCGCGGGACCCATTGAACCGCTGGATCAGCATCTCCACTGGGCCTCCTGGCTCACGCCGAGGCGGCGCTGGACGAGTCCGACTGTGAGGACTTTGCGCGGACCTCCCGGTCCGCGTGCTCGGGCCCGCCGCGATGTGGTTCGCGGCCTGTTAGTCGGGCTCACTGCCGCCAGCGTGCCGCTGGTGAGCCCCCTCTCCTGGCGGCGGAGCGCCGTCTTGCCGTGCCGTCGAACCCAACGGTCGCCGCGATTCGCCCATCTCTTTCCCGAGGACTGTTTCCGCCCCTTCCAATATTGAGGATTCGTAGCTTTTGGCCACGAGGAGGCGACGAGGCCATGTCCATCTCGGCCTCGGAGAAGGACGGTTGGGCTGGATCGAGCCCGAGCAGCTAGGCAGCTCAGAGCCTTCAGGCCTCCAGGAGGAGCTCATGAGGGTTCTGTCGAAAGCTGTTCAGGAGTTGGAGCTCACCTGGAATCCTCCGGAGGAGCCTGTCAGGAGTAAGCTCGACTCGTGGTACTTCAGGTCCACACGCAAAGCTGACGCAAGGACATCGGTGCCTTTTTCCCGATGTTCATGAACAGCTCGTGAAGGCGTGGTCTGCGCCCAATCGGCGTGGCGTCCACTTCGAACACGCAGGCCATGTTCTCCCACGTGGATGGAGCGGAGGCCCGGTTACGCGGCGCCTCCCCGTCGAGGAGACCGTTGCTGCACACCTGTGCCCTGCAGCAGCGAAGTCCCTAGGCCCGGACATCAGCCTGCCGTCGGCCGTGCAGAACCACCGCCCATCTCGCTAATAAGGCGTATGCCTCGGATGGCGAGGCGGCATCAGCGTTGCGCCATGGCAGTGCTGCAGGTGTTCCAGGCCAAACTCCTGCAAACGGCAGAGGGCGGAGTCCTCACTCCTGAGGCGACGAAGGATCTGCGCGCTGCAACGGACTTCGCGTTGATGGCGACGGCGGCGGCCCAGTCTGTGGGTAAGGCCATGGGCTTTATGGTCGCCCTTCAGAGGCACCTCTGGCTGAACTTAGCTGATCTAAAGGATGCCGATCGGAAGGTGCTCCTAAACGCCCTATATCTCCCTCCGCCTCTTCGGTGATGCCGTGGAGACCATAACCGAGCGATTTGCTGAGACTCAAAAGCGCGGCGAGTCACGTGATGCCTAGACGCGCCCCCAGCAACAGACTGCCAGATCCAGATCTTCGCCAGCGCATGGCTCTGCCCAGCGGAGAGATTTTCCCAGGCCTGCCCAGGCTGGGGCTACTGCTACTGCTCCTCGACAGGAGCCAGACGTCCGGAGGAAGGTGTGGGGCTCCGGCAGGAAGCGCCAAGGTCAGCGGAGAAGCCCGCGACGCGATTCTCGCCCGCCCCCGGCTGCTAAGCCGTCTTCCTGACGATCGGAGGGAGGGAGGAGAGCGAGCAGCCCGCGCCCAAGCGCCCAAAGTTCAGCTGCCCAAATGTGTGTGTGTTGAGTGTCCATTCAATAAAAATGCATACTTTCTCACAAAAAGAGCTTTCTCCTCCTCACTCAATAAATGCGGTTCCCCTTGCCCCGCCTCAGTGCAGTGCAGGTCCGCATCCAACACAGGTTATAGCCGCGCACCCAACGACCGAGCAGCTAAAGCCGCTGCGTCAGTTCATAAGCGCGTGGAAGGTTATTCCGGGAATCTCGCGTTGGCTACTCAGCGTGATAGAGCGGGTATACTCTTCAATTCAGACGCAGACCACCCGCTTTCAATGGCGTGGTGCAGTCTCTAACATCGCCTCGAAATGCCCAGGCTCTGAGGCAAGAGATTGGCTGTCTGCTCGAGAAAGGAGCAGTAGAGCGAGTCCCTCCACACGAGCTGGAGAGCGGGTTTACAGCCGCTACTTCGTGGTACCCAAGAGGGATGGGGGCTTCGCCCAATTTTGGATCTCAGGCCCATCAACAGAGCGCTTTAACGCCAGTTCAGGATGGTAACGCTGAAGCAGATCCTGGCGCAGATTCGCGGGGACTGGTTTGCATCCGTGGATTTGAAGGACGCGACACATTCAGATAGCGCCGCATCACAGACGGTTTCTGAGGTTTGCTTTCGAGAACACAGCGTACCAATACTCTGTTCTCCCGCTCGGGCTGGCTTTGGCCCCGCGCATTTTCAAAGTGTGTGGATGCAGCACTTTCCCCTCAGAGCGGGCGGGATGCGCATCCTGAATTATCTGGACGATTGGCTGATTTTAGCTCAGTCCCGGGACACGCTACTCAGCCATATAGACTCGCTGCTTATTCACCTGGAGTCCCTAGGGCTATGTGTGAACAGGCGAAAGAGCATTCTCGCCCGAGTCAGTCCATTCTGTATTTGGGAGTTTGCATAGACTCCCTAGAATGAGAGCCCGCCTCGCGAGCGCGTGGCGGCCATTTTGTCTTACCCACGCCATTTCAGAGAAGGCAGCTCTGTTCATTTGAAAGAATTTCAGAGACTACTGGGACTCATGGCGTCAGCGTCGGCAGTGTGTCATCTGGGCTTATTACACATGCGACCACTGCAGCTGTGGCTGAAAACTCGAGTCCCTGGACGGCATGGACCTCGGACGTTTGAGTATCGCGGTCACCCGCGCTGCATCGAAGCTCTGGCTCCGTGGCGCAACCCGAATTTCTTCAGCCGGGAGTCCCCTGGGGTTGGTAACCTCACGCGTGGTGGTCACAACGACGACGACGCGCCGGCTGGGGAGCGGTGTGAGGGGATGCCAGCCGGGGCAGTGGTCAGAGCCACAGATCCGATGGCACATAAACCGATTGGAATTGGAAGCAGTCTTTTTAGCTCTGAAGGAGTTTCAAGCACAACTGGAACGGCAGCATGTACTGATTCGCACCGACAACACGCCTGTGGTCGCAGACATAAATCGCCAGGGCGGCGTCCGTTCGGCGTTGTGCAAGCAGGCAGCGATGTTACTGCTATGGGCGGATTCTCGCCTTCTATCCATCAGAGCAACGCACATCCCGGTCTTTTGAATCGCGGGGCAGACATGCTTTCAAGGAGGAGAATTCCTCAAGGGAATGGAGGTTACACCCGAGTCAGTTCGGATGATTTGGAACCTCACGGGAAGCAGAGGTGGATTTATTCGCCACGAGCGAGAATGCACACTGCCCGTCGTTCTTCTCTCTCTGTCCCACTCCCGTTGGAAGGGGACGCGCCACAGCGCTGGCCGACAGCCAGGCTTTATGCGCGTTTCCTCCGATCAAGATATTGCCTCTGGTGTTATGCAAGATCAGGGAGGAGCGAGCGTCCGTCATACTCATAGCTCGAACTGGCCGAACCAGCCTTGGTTTCCGGACTTGACAGAGCTGCTGATAGCCCCTGGCCGATTCCGGTCAGGAAGGACATGTTATCTCAGGTGGACGGCTCGGTGTGGCACCGAACCCAGAACTATGGAACCTTCATGTGGTTGCTTCAGGGTTGTCAGGGGAGCTAGACGCATTGCAGGCTCGTGTGGTCGGCACACTCACGGAAGCGCGAGCACCCTCTACAAGACGATTATATGCCTTAAAATGGGAGTGTTTGTGAAATGGTGCCATCAGGCTCACATCGACCGGTTGTTTGCACCGTGTTGGATGTTCTGAGTTTCCTGCAGTACAGGCTGGATAGTGGATCGCTACCCTCGACGCTAAAAGTCTATGTGGCGGCCATTGCTTGTTCCGTTCACCGCAGGGTGGCCAGTCGATCGGCAGAGACCCCATGGTGGTGAGTTTTTCAAGGGAGCGAAGGTTACACTCTCCGAGGCCACCTTCGGTTCCGCCTTGGGACCTAGAGGTGGTGTTAAGAGCTCTCTCAGCCACCTTTTGAGCCGTTATCATCAGTGGGTTTGAAGGAGTTGTCTCTCAAAACTGCACTCCTTCTTGCACTCGGCCAGCCAAGCGCATAGGAGATTTGCACGCCTTTTCTGTGGATAGTGACTGTATTCGCTTTGGACCCGTGACTGCAGCGTCACTCTCCGGCCAAGAATGGGGTATGTACCTAAATCACTTTCTACACCCTTCAAGATTCAGACTGTTTCTCTGTCTGCCTTGTCTTCCGAGTCAGCAGCCTCGAGTAGACAGATGCTCAGACTTCGTGTGCCCTGTCAGGGCTTTGAGGATTTACATCGACCGATCGGGCGAGCCGTCAATCTAACCAGCTATTTGTATGCTATGGTGGTTGTGCGAGAGGCCGTGCTGTGTCTAAACAGAGGCTCTCCCACTGGATCGTGGACGCTATTACGGCTGCGTATACGAACCAAGGTTTGGAATGTCCTTTACACATTAGGGGCATTCAACGAGGGCCATGGCTTCCTCGTGGGCTTGGTCGAGAGGTATGTCTATTCAAGATATATGTGTTGCAGCCGGCTGGTCTTCTGAGAATACTTTCGCCAGGTTTTACAGGCTGGACGCTCAGTCTTTTGCCTCCCAGGTACTGTCGGTAAGTGGCTGATGCATGTTTACTACATTGTTTGCTCTGCATACCCTTACTAATACGGTTGTTCTGCCCTGTGCTCAGTGCAGATTCCTGTATTGTGTTGTTTTATCTAGCGATACTTTTATCATGCTAGGTTGGGGTCATGCTATACAGTCTGTGCAGTTCCTTATGCTCACAGCAAGTTGCCCTGTTTCAGCGCAGCCAACGTTATTTCTATCCAGATATGCAAATTTGTATACCTTTGGGTTAGACGCTCATTGGCTTACAGCCACCTATCAGCGGTGAGCTCGCCACAGCGCCACTATTGTGGGAAGTGTCTACGCATGATTCTATCTGCTGTGTTTTGGGGTAGGGCTCGTAGCCTCTCTCACGGCGGATTTAATATCGCTCCCATAACGGAGATCTCCGTGATGTCTCGTGACAGCTCGACAGGAACGCCCGGTTACTGTCGAACCTCGGTTCCCTGAGAGCGGAACGAGACATCACGGTAGACGCCGTGTTCGCTACTCCTCAGCTTACGGTGTTCAGTATCCGATTCTGATATAATTGTCGCGAGCATCGCATTTATACTGTCTCGAGCTCGCCGTATTTGCATGCTTTATACAATTGGCCAGTCATTTGACTGGCGTGAGCCAATAGGACTTCAGGAAAGGTTGAAGGGAAGAAGTTCCCATAACGGAGAAATCTCCGTGATGTCTCGCTCCCGCCTCAGGGAACCGAGGTTACGACAGTAACCGGAGCGTTTAGGACATAAAAGTGGATTAAAAGAGATGACAGACCCTCCAATCATCACGCAGACGCCGGAGTCCGGGCCAGCCCACTCCTCCATTCATCCCAGAGACGCTGAGCGTCCGTGGGCGGGACATAATCGCAGCATTATCCAATGACCGTCCTTGTTTCTAAGCACTGAAAAACCTGTTTAAAGCAGCCCCATTGAAGTCAATGGACGCTGGGCTTCAACAGAGTAATGCACTGTACGCTACGGGAATGAATGAGAAGGAAATCGAGTCAGCCGACCTAAGTAGCTGATTCTGAACGAAATTGTTTTCGCTCGAGATGAACGTGTTTAACGATTTTTAGTCAATAAAATGTTAACATAATAGTACATATATTTGACCATTCATTTTTGACAATTATAGGGGAAGCTGAGCTTCCCTTGCAGTCTTAAAGAAATCGCGGCTGTTAACAATAAAATAACATATCAAATAAATACTAAATTCCAACCATTAGTCTACTTTTTTTTTACTTTTATTTTGCATTACAACTTATTTAGTTGAAGTTTTCTCAAAAGTAAGTTTATATAATGTGTTTTTTATACATAAATACAATTATAAATGTATTTACCTTGTTTTTTGCCCATTCAATTTAGCAAAAAGCAGATTGAGTAGTCTCTCTTTCTGCTCCCATGTTAGATCAGAAATATCCACACTGGAGCTTTTCAAGTTGCTCCTAAAATGACACCAGACCATTTTCATCATCATAGTCATCTTGATTAGTAATGCACGTAAAGAGCAATTAGTAATCCTGTGCTAAAATCTCTCACACCATTTGTCAGCTTCTTCCAGGTCTGTCTGAACATCATTGGTGCTGTGCGGGGCATTAGAGAAGGTCCGTATACGAGGATACTCCAACCTTCCAGCCCGAGCCTCATTCATTCTCCAGCGATAGGCCTTCAGAGCCTCCTGTCTACATACAAGACCATCTTCAAATGTGTGAAGCTCTTCAAAATCCCCTATTAAAGGATATTTCACAGAGCAGTGTTTAGTTCTCATAACTTGGGCAAACCTGTAGAGGTGTTGCTGTGTTCTTATTTCCTTCCTAACATGGTCAAGAGCTTCATGAAAGAAGAGTTCAAGTTCTTTGCGCTGTTCGATGATGCTTTGAGCCTGCCATTTCACATGGCCCAGCTCCTTCTCGCGAGCATCTAGAAGTATTTCCAACTTCTCCAGGTCTGTGCTGTTAGCCTGCATACTGACCATGGCACGCCGCTCCACCTCTTCTCTCTCCTGCTCAAACTCCCCCGACATGATGCCCAGAGCTTGCTCAAGTGTGACCAGTTTAGCCCTCAGCTCGGAGATCTCAATTTGTTGGGACCTCAGCTGGGAATCGCCTTCTTTTCTCATCAGTTCATTCGTCTCCTGAATGAATCAGTTGGAGAGTCAGTCTACATCACTGGACAGATTTAATGTGCTGAAAACAATGGCAAACATGAACATCTCTGACACCCAGCTTAGTTAACTCTATACAGCCTACTTTATCATATTTAAAGCACAAAGTTAAGTTAAAAAGTGAGTAACAAATATGATACATCAGGCTTTTGAGGAACATTTATATGTACTTAATTCTATTTCATTATATGTTTTGCCTCCACAATAATAACTGCAGAACCTAGGCATTTAAATATAATTTGACTAAGAAATATTATTGGGATATACAGAGTGTCAACTGATATTTATATGCATTTTATGTAAGTAGTCTATATAATATTGTTAAAAATATATCATTTATTTACATTACAAGCTATTAGAATTTCTAAATCATACTTTTGTTCACATAAATAATAATATCTTCACCCAATTGCATATTTTGTGCAGTTTGTGCCTCTTAATAAAACTGCTGTATTCTTTTCCTTCTCGAGTGTGAATAAACTGTTCCATTTCTAAAAATTTGATTTACCAGACATTTTACAAGATTAAATTGTACTTGGATTTCATTAAGCTTATGCTTTAATGAAATACTCTACAGAGAAACTGTCTCTGATAGTCTGTTAGTGGTAGCACCTTTAAGAGAGCAAGGGAAGCATTCTTCTCTGTCAAGGTTACATTTGTCTTCTTCAGTTCCTCCGCCTCTTTCACGTAATAATTCAGTGCCTCATTCAACCGTACATTCTCCTTGAACACAGTATGTGACACTGTACCGAGCTGTCTGTTGGGAGCAAAAACTGATATATACCAATAAACACCAATGATACACATACAAAAGTTATACAGACTTTAACCATAATTACGGAAAAGAGTAATGGATTCAATAGAATTGAAAGAATAGCTGCTCACGCAATAGCTTCACGATGTGCTTGCTCTGCAAGCTGAGAGATCTTTTGCTCCGCTTCCTTCTCAAGGTGAATCTATATAGAAGAAGATATCGCCGACTGTTCTAGCGTGTATTTTAATGCCACAAAAAGTGGTAGCAAATGGATTTTAATACACTTTCTCAAACATGTTTCTATCCATTATGTCTATTATATAAATGGATGCATAATAAATTTGCCAACTGGGTTTTCTCACTCGTGCTGTGTAGAACTTGTACTCTGTTCTCGCCAGACTCTCTTGGTGTCCACGGTCAGCAATATAATTTTTTTCTCTCATCTAGAAGCACAAGAAATACATTATATGTTACATTTCTGGAGGTTTTATGTATGTGCATTGCTTACTACATTAACTATTTATTAGTAATAATGACTGTGCAGTACACTGATCAGGTCTTCTTCCAGATTGGCCTTTATTTTGCGAAAATGTTTAATGGTTTTGAGCTCGCCATGCATCCTCTGGAAGTCGCTTGACCTCTGCTTAAACTTGTCTTCTAAAGCATCTATCTTCTGCATGTATTCAGCCACCTGCAACAGCCAGTCAGAGGAAACGAGTGAGGGGTGAAATTCAAGCCTTGCATGATAACAGCTTCTTGAAATTCAGTTGTAACAGCTTGACACAATGCTAATTCATTTGGAAAATAACTCAAATTCAATCAGTGCTTACCAGAAGGTCTTTCTCTTGTAAGACATTCGCTTTTTCTCTTTTTAGTTGCTCTTCTAATGCAGCAATCTTAGGAGACAAATGTAGGAAATGAACAACACGGGTGGATAAACTGAAATGTTTATGATAGAGATGTAAAATGACGAAAGCAGACTAACCGTTGCTGTCTTTTCACGGTCTGTTCTCTTCAGAAAAGCGATAATTTCGTGTGTGTCTTTCTCGGCTCTATATTGCTGGTTCGCGAGCTCCTCGTTGGTCTTGGCGAGCGCGCAAGTAGCTTCGCGATACTCGACACGCGAAATTTCCGTGATATTAAACTTGGCCTCCCATAAATCAGCGTTTGATTTGAACTTTTCGATCTCTGACTCCTTGTCTGCTTTAGACTCATGCTTGCCTTCTTTCTTACCTTTTCTGTAAAAACGTGAAGTGTAAAGACAATAAGAGAAAGCAAGTACCTCAAAGGCTTACTGGATAAATCAACCTAAGTAGGCTACATCTTTCATCCTTACCCCTTTCCCTTGCCCTTGCCCTTGTTTCCTTTCTTTTTCGGCATGTTTCGGCGCTTCAGACAACTAAGTTAACTAACGTTAGCTATCAGATGTTTTTGGAGCTGCACGGGCTCATGTTCATTCTGTTTACATTCGTACCTATGGAAACGGTCACTGTCTGAGCCACTGCGTTAAACAAACTGACGCAACATACGATAAATTATTTAAATAGCAAATAAAAGCTAGACATTTTATTATTATTATTATTGTCCTTATTGATATTATCTCTTGTTGTAGCTTGGTATAATTGGGCCATTCCACCGAATGGGTGCCATTTGTGTCCCCAGACGTTATAGGTACAAACATGCATAAAAAGTTACTATAAAATACATTTTAATATTAAGCAAAGTGTCTTGCACATTAATCTACCTGCAAATTTAAAATATATAATTAAAAAAGTTATGAAAAACTGAAAATATAGCATTTTTACATGTGTTTTTACATTTTTACATGTGTTTAACGCTACATTTTAACTTGACATATAATGTTTAAAATCCTTCGGAAAACATTTTTATTTAGCATTTTTGTGTACCTCCATATCCCATCTGTGCTTTACATACCGTTATTTCAAAATAAATGTATTATATTTTGGATAAATACACATTTTAGTCGTGTCCCCAGGTTTTCACTCAGTCCTGTTACCCTAACACATTCCCCCTCTAAAACACTTGGAAAATTCCACAAGACACATTTTCAACATAATATTGCAGCATCTGGATCTTCTGAAGGCAATGAAATGATCGGAAGCATGTGGTCTTATTTTCTTTTCTGTATATTTGATGATATTGTAGCGGTGGCTGGGTGCGTTATAAATGTACTGTCCTGTTACCTAAATTGTTTCTTAGATGTTACTTGTTTATTTAAAAAATACAAATCTTTGTATTTGTATTCTCATAATATGTAGGCCTACTCCATGTGGCTAGATTATATGTATTTGATGATTTTGTCCTACAATCTCAATCCTGTTACTTTCAGTCCTGTTACTCATACCCTAAATATATATAGTCACTGAGTAAAAGTAACTGGAGTGAGTAGTGTCATCAGATTTATTCATGTAAATATTAGGCCACATCTATTATTATTTAGCAGTGAGGTCAGCTCACTAGTCAATGTTTAACACTTTCACTATATGTGGGCATTAATATTTCATATGTGTAGTCAAACCTGTGTACTAATATAATGGACACTCCTTCCTGTTACCCATTTCATTCCTGCTACTAAATAGTTAAAGTTAAACCACTATTTTTTTATTTAGTTTGGTCCATAATTTATCCCATTGTTTAATAAATTGCATCATAGAAAATTGATACGCTTGAGGTTTGAGTCACCTTTAAAATAAAATAAAAATGGGTTGTGTACTTTAGAAAAATACACCTGTGATTTTTTATGATAAAAATAATATTTTTTGACCATGAAACCAACAATTTCTTTAAAATAAACATCTGCCTGAGGGGGAAATGAAGGAATTTGTTGACATATTTTTAAACATGCTTTTTAAAAGACATTAGAGTTTTGGTAACAGGACTGAGAAAATGCATCAATCTTCCACTTAAAAATTGTGTAAAAATTTAAATAAAGTTACCTGAAATGGACCAGTACATATTTTGAATAGTTAAATATGTGTATTACTAGATTCAGTCTTTAAAAAAAGATAGAACATTATTTTTTGAAGAGTTTTGGAAGCAAATGGCACCCATTCGGTGGAATGGCCCAATTATAGTTAATCTCAAGATTTGATAAACAATGGACAAAGCTTTATCAAGTAGGCTATATTCTTTAAGAAAACCATTACAAACAAGATGACATTTCCTAAAATACAAATAACATAATAAAAAGGTTCACACAACATAAATGCTAGTATGCCAAAACATTTGAATGAAAAAAAAACTAAAACTGCAACATATTGCAAGCACTTGTAAAGGCGACACGACACGCTCAATGCACGAAAACAACATCACTGACCCAAATGAAGAGAATAAAAAGATAATATCACATGATGATGTCAAACAAATGTAATGTAAATTTTCCAGCATTATTTTTCACAAGCATACAGGTGATATATTTTATAAGCCTTTATATACACACAATGCTATAGGTCTTTAAAAAAACACATCATAAAATAAAGTTTTAACTTCTTATGCCAGTCTTGAAATCACAGGTTTATTAGGTGACTTGAATAAGGCAGACATGTTTTTCAATATTTTTTTTCTTCGCTCAGTGTCTCTTTGGGAATAAAGTATTGATGTTATATTGTCAGATATAGCGTCAAGGATGTCTTGTGACAGGCCAAACATTTATTGCTGGCTCTCCCTGTGTCTCAGAAGTTCTTCTAGCTCATCTCCATCTCCTGTGCAGCTGATGATTTTAGAGGAACAGAATCAAAGCCATCTGATGTCCTCTGTAAAATAACAGCAGTTTTTCAAGAAAATGTCTGTATCTCCCTGCTGATGCTAATCTTACAGTAACATTAAAAACATGTAGAGTGGGGGGTTTGATCCTCTGCTGATTTTGTACACTTGCCTGACAAAGAAATGATCAGTCTATAATTTTAATGGTCGGTTTATTTGAACAGTGAGAGACAGAATAACAACAACAAAAATCCAGAAAAAAGCATTTCCCAAAAATTATAAATTGATTTGCATTTTAATGAGTCAAATAAGTATTTGACCCCTTCGCAAGACATGACATAGTACTTGGTGGCAAACCCTTGTTGGCAATCACAGAAGTCAGATGTTTCTTGTAGTTGGCGACCAGGTTTGTACACATCTCAGAAGGGAGTTTGTCCCACTCCTCTTTGCAGATCGTCTCCAAGTCATTAAGTTTTCGAGGCTGACGTTTGGCAATTCGAACCTTCAGCTCCCGCCACAGGTTTTCTATGGGATGAAGGTTTGGAGATTGGCTATGCCACTTTAGGACCTTAATGTGCTTCTTCTTGAGCCACTCCTTTGTTTTGGGTCATTGTCATGCTGGAATAACCATCCATCCTGGCTTCAATGTGGCCCTGACGGTACATGGTCCCATCCATCATCCCTTTGATGCGGTGCAGTTGTCTTGTCCCCTTAGCAGAAAAACACCCCCAAAGCATAATGTTTTCACCTCCATGTTTGACGGTGGGGATGGTGTTCTTGGGGCGACAGCATTCCTCCTCCTCCAAACACGGCGAGTTGAGTTGATGCCAAAGAGCTGGATTTTGTTCTCATCTGACCACAACACTTTCACCCAGTTCTCCTCTGAATCATTGGCAAACTTCAGACGGGCCTGTACATGTGCTTTCTGGAGCTGAGGGACCTTGCGGGCGCTGCAGGGTTTCAGTCCTTCACGGCGTAGTGTGTTACCAAATGTTTTCTTGGTGAATATGGTGCCAGCTGCCTTGAAATCATTGACAAGATCCTCCCGTGTAGTGCTGGGCTGAATCCTCACCGTTCTCATGATCACTGAAACTCCACGAGGTGAGATCTTTCATGGAGCCCCAGTCCGAGGAAGATTGACAGTTATTTTGTGTTTCTTCCATTTGCAAATAATTGCACCGACTGTTGTCACCTTCTCACCAAGCTGCTTGGCGATGGTCTTGTAGCCGATTCCAGCCTTGTGTAGGTCTACAAACTTGTCCCTGATATCCTTGGACAACTCTTTGGTCTTGGCCATGGTGGAGACTAGTTTGGAAGCAGATTAATTGATTACTTCTGTGGACAGTTTGTCTTTTATACAGGTAAGAAACTGAGACTAGGAGCACTCCTTTTAAGAGAGTGCTCCTAATATCAGCTCCTTACTGTAAAAAAGACAACCTGGGAGCCAGAATTCTTGCTGATTGATAGGGGATCAAATATTTGACATTACAACGTAAATCAATGTATAACTTTTTAGGAATGCGTTTTCTGGATTTTTGTTGTTGTTATTCTGTCTCTCACTGTTCAAATAAACCTACCATTAAAATTATAGACTGATCATTTATTTGTCAGTGGGCAAACATACAAAATCAGCAAGGGATCAAATATTTTTCCCCACTGTATAGCATCCATCAAGAATATAGCTATAGAGTTTATAATACTGACAAATTGACGTCTGTCTTGTGACCTCCTTACCTCTCTGGAAAATGACTTGATCTTGGTGAAGAAAGATTTCTTGGAGAGGTAGATGAGGTCATCCTCTGCATCTTCTCCCTCCATGATGGCACAGCTATCTGCAGCTGGAAGTTCACACTCCCTATCTCCTGCAGTCATCATTAGCTTTGAGTACTTATACTGCAGCCTAAAGAGAGGGCATGGATACTCTTATACATACAGCAGCCTTCATGTATCCCCAATTTATCTACAACTAGGCTTATAGAGATAAAAGAACAAATTCACATCCATCCATGTGGCAGTATGACATTGTATGTTGTTCTTTGTATGGTCTTAATTTCATTCGCTCACATGTACAAAACAGTTATCCACTATGATTTTCCAATTAAATTCATGGAATTATGTGATTGAGCACTACACTATACTTTCAAGTGGAGATGAATAGATCAAAATATGTAATCTATCAATACAGATATATGATAAAGTCTTGGCCAAAAGTCCACATGCAATGGGCTAAAAACAAATATTTAAAAAAATAGTATTTTTGTTTGAAATAACCAAATTAATATATTTTCCTTAAATTGGCATTACTCGATTAATATCTATAGGATATATTTTATTTTATTTAACAATACTGTGGAAAAAATACTTTTCCATCGATAATTCATCAATCTTTATTCATTAGATCAAATTAAACATAGGTCATTTCAACAGTATGCTGCTTTTTTTCTACCTCAACTATTTTATCACTTGGTGTTAAAGTAAAAAGTAAGTAAACCAGTTTTTGATCCAGATTTGTTTTTTTGGTTTTAAATATCACTTTAAGTAATGAACTCTCACTTGCGTGTCCTTTTCCAGAAGTAGCAGCTGATGGTAATGAGCAATATAGCAGCCACGGTTCCGATGGAGACACCAAACTTCAGCCAGAAGTCCAGCGTCACACAGGCACTGATCTTCTGAGGAGGCAGTGACACCCCACCTGTGCACCTCAGAGGTTGCTGCCACACATAGGTAGTCCTCTGAGAAACATAAACACATTTTAGCTACATTGTGTCATCTAATAAATGGTAAAATAAAAACATTCAGAGTGGGCAAATAATCTCATTCACAAACTGTGTGGTCTATCATGATGTGAATTGACATGTACCTGAATTCCTTGGATACAAGCGCTCACAATCTCCTTATAGTTCCTCTCAGAACAGAGAGGACAGGCATACTGGGACCGCCACAGGAAATGGAAAGAGCAGCCATCACAGGTACCCTCTGAACAGTTGCTATACCAAGTGCACACACATAAAGAAAACAAGCAATAAACAGCAATATTCTTCCATCATTTGAGTTGGAATACATGCATAAAACCAGTATTACAGTTCAGTCCCAAACCATATAATATTTATTCACTACACATACTTTCAAATCAGATTGGTCTTGTTTTTACCTTGGAACAGCCCCAAAAGTAGAGCTGCGCCATTTGGGGAATACAATTATAATTTCATAAAATTACGGTTGAACTGATGTCACATGGACTATTTTAACGATGTCCTTACTACCTTTCCGGGCCTTGAACATATCAGTTGCATTGCTGTCTATGCAGGGTCAGAAAGCTCTGGGATTTCATAAAGAATATCTTAATTTGTGCTCTGAAGATGAACGAAGGACTTACAAGTTTGGAACGACACAAGGGTGATTTTGGGTGAACTATCCCTTTAATTAAATCGCAGCCTTTCAAACTGCAATTTTGTTGTTGTGTTGATTAATGGTGCATGAGGGAAAAGCTATTTTATGTTGTACCTTGGTAAGGAAACATGGTTCTTCAGTGTTACAGTGGGATCACATCGGAGCCTAATGGAGGCTGATCTTCCATTTTTACATGCTTGCGTCGTTTCTCTAGATCTGTTGACACCATAATACGAAGAACATCATTACAGATCTGTCTGAACTAAATCAACTGAGATACTGAGTTGAGGTCAACAAAAATAGTTTGTGAACATAATAAAAACATTAGAATAAACTAAACACAGATCATTGCAAGTACACACACCTGTAGTAGAATATGACATCAGGCAGCTCCGATTCAACAGGAAAGTTGCCATCCAATGACGAGATGTCATCAAATTTGAAGTCAGATGTCACTCCTGAGTATAAAAAGTTTGCGTCTGATGAATCCACAGGACGGACCCAGTGGGATAGGTTTATTTGATAGAGATTTCAAAGCATTAGCAGCACTCACCAATTAAACTATCTCCAATAGTGAAGGGCTGAGAGGACACAACACTCTGACCCCTGACCTCAGAAGGCACTACGGTAGACTGACAGATGTAGCCTTTTACATCCCTCTTGCTTTCAGTTACATTTTCCACACAGGATGCAAGAGCCCTGTTCTAAATGAGAGAAAAACACACTTTAATGTTTCATTCTGAGCTTTCACAACTCAGACTTCACTACATACTTCAGTAATATATTCTCTTACTTCTGTCCCACACAGCGCCACACTAAAATGGTGGAAATACTGCAGCCCTTTACTGGTGAAGCGTGGGCTGCTCTGGAAGCCAGTGACATTTGCCAGCGGAGAGAAATCATAATTCAGCATCTCTCCTTTATGATGCAGTGCTAATGTACAGTCACTCCTGCACGCAGAACGGCCCTGTGAACAGAGAGGACAAACATATGACAGAAGCGAATAGATATATAAAATAGTTGGACAGTACATGATTTGTGAAAACCAATATAAAGTGGTTACTAAAAATGTGCATACACAATAATAAAGATAAATAAAAATAAATATACTAATGTAATCATTATTAAAAATAATGATATTCTTTATTTTAATATATTGTAAATCATTTATATATGCTAAGTTATTGAATAAATGTAACAATAATTTTGAATATTTATTAATCATTTCACTTTACCAAGTACGCAGGAGGGAATTAATTTTATATACTGTATGACTAGGATGTTTATACAAGCATTACAGTCTTGCTTTACATTACATGAATAATAGGCATTGCAATGATGTGATTATGTTAGGGGTGGTTAATAAGCATTAAAACACAAGGTCTAAAAAGTTTGGGAACCACTGTCTGATAAGTTTGACTATTTATGCACAGATTGGAATGCAAAATGATTACTTCTCTACACCAGAACTACCCAATAAATTATTTATTCTAGGGGCTTAGCACCCTAATTCATTTTCAAAGAAGTAAAAATATGATATGAATAATTGTATATTCAACACTAATGCATTCAAGATGCATTTATTGATATTTATTTTTTTATATTCCAAAAACTATACATTTACAAGATCACATTTCAAACTGTGCACAATTTTTTAAGCACAGAATTAAACATAAGTAATTAAGTTAAGATTGCTGAACACTTCTATTATTACCTAATCAGCTCTCTGAATCAATAATGTTTTCTGAAACCTGTCGACTGACAACAGACCCACCTACTGGCCGGAACAGGTACTGTTCAAAAGCTAGCTATATCAAGGCATGACACTTCAAAACAAAGGCTTTAAGACTGCAGTGAGCTCAAAGAACAGGGGCTATTCACACAGAATGTGTTTTTAGAAAGGAAAAGAGCACATGGTCTGAAGACAAGTTTTAAATTTGAACTTTTTTTGTGTAAATAAATAATGCTTACTTTATTACTGTAAGTATTGGGTCTGCAAGGTATGCAGGCTTGCTTTCCGATTGGCTGCTCGGGCCTGATGATGGTATTTAAGGGACAGCTTTGACACACTCCAGTGCCGTTCAGCATGTAGTGTCCAGGAGGGCAGGAGACGCAGGCAGACTCAGAGTCAACGGCAGCCAGAGCACACTGACGACATTCTGACGCCACACCCCCAATCACATTAGTGAGGTGGACAGAGTAGATCTTAGCATAGTCAGAGCTGTATTCATTTTTCTGTAAGAAAGACACAGCCATAGATCATCAAAAGAGTTTAATTCTCTGCTACTAAACAGTAAAAACAAATCAGGAAAGAAGTGAGAGATTCCAGTTTAATCTTACCATACTGAAGACCCCAGTGCGCTGAAAACCCCAGGTGAAGCTAACAGTAGTATTGCTTTTAATAAGATAAGAGTAGGACTGCTTCCCTGTAGTGCTAGACCAACTCTCCACAATATTACTCCATTCATTTTGCCCCTGCAAAGAGACGTAGACAAATCTTAGACATTAATACTCTGCAAATTAAGAATTTATAATAATTGTACCATTTAAAAGTTTGGGGTAGGTACAATTAAAAATAAGAAGAATACTTTTATTCATTAATGATGCATTGCATTGATCAAAGGTGACAGTAAAGACATTTATAATGTAACAAAATATTAATATTTCAAATAATTGCTGTTCTTTTGAACATTCTATTCAAACACATTCCACAAAAATATTAACCAACAGAAACTGTTTTTTTTCGATATTCATAATAAGCTTATTTTCTTTCTAGTTTCTAAGTTAAGCTAAATTTCTTAAGCACCAAACAAGCATATTAGAATTATGTCTGCTGAAGATCCAGCTTTCCCTTTACAAGAATAAAGTACATTTAAAATATATATCCAAATATAAATCATTTTAAATTATAATAATATTTCACAATGTTACAAATTGTACTGTATTTAGATCAAATAAATGTAGTCTTGGTGAACATAAGACACTTAAAAATGTTCTTCAAGCTCTAATTGTAAATTTCATACATACAATGGTATAAAACAGTCAAACTCACTGCCATGAAATATAGATTACAATCAGCTGTACACTTTGTTTCAAACACAAACATTATTCTGGAAAGCTGAACTCTCTCATTGTCTTCACTCAGGGAATGAGGCAGGCTGGAAAAGAAAAATACATTGAGTAAATTATTACCCCATGTTTGTGTCTCTTGTATTCGCATTAATGTTGTCTTCAGATGACATATTGAGACCATTAATAAGATGCAGTTGCTCTTCGTTAACATCTGTTTGTGCTCACCTGTATCCAGGTACTGTGAGAGTCAGCATCATGTAGTCAGAGTCCTGATTGCTTGGTGTGGTGTAGATGTACTCGCCTGCAACCTCCCAGCCTGTTACAACAAAACCCCCATAACTCACAAACACCTACAACAGAAAGACTCTGTCCACAAAAACATTATGCCCCAATCAATGGCTCACTTAAAATTATATATTAATTTGCATCAAATTGTGTGGAGAGCTAGTGAGGAGATATTTAGGCCCACCTGTGCTCCTCTCCGTGCTTCTGTATTCTGAGCTGAAGACTGAACTCCTCATATTGCTAGGCATTTTGTTCCACCATTTATATTCAAAACCCACTACTGGTTCCGTTCCAGCGGGACACTCTGAGCATTCTGAACACATATAACATGATCACATCTAATATTGAGTTCTGTCGTTGATGCATTACAATAAAATACTAAAGCATACATTTAGTGTTATATAAACATGTAGTGTTGCCATCTAGAGATAGAACATATATGCTGTCATAGGTGAGTGAAATCTATAATTGTTGTCTGTTGGCTGTCTCTCTCTACCTGTTCCATTTGAATAGAAGCCATGTGGGCATGGTTCACAGGTGGAAGTGTTGTTGGAGAAGAATCCTGGATTGCACGGAGGGCAGGTCATCATCTCCCCTGAAGCCGGAAGCTGCACTGCCCCCTCCACACTCTCACTGCAGATCTTAGGCTCGATCCACTTATACATCAGTTGTGTCTAAATATATATATAAACAGTCAGTTGTCATCTGGAGATGTTACATCAATAAAATAAAATAAAATAAAAATATATAAAATTCTTTAGATTTGTTGGATTTTTTGTGGTACCTGACCACTGGAGTCACATGGTGTGTGAGTATAGAAGTAATCAGTAGTCGTGCAGGGCGGTCGCTGTAGACAGGTTCCAGATCCAATTCCTGGAGTAACACACACAGGACAGAGGAAAACGCCCGTGGCATTAGGAAAAACACACACTCGTTTAGATAAAGTGATAAAACACAGTAGGCAAATCCCATAGAGTACATGCGCTGGTGTGTGCAGGTCATTTACATGAACATTTACTTTAATGAGCTTACATTTAAATGCTTGATCACATCTATGCAGATATAACGTTTAAAGCCTTTTACAAGGCATTTGATGAGTGACCACCAGCCATTTAAAAGAACGTGAACAGGATTTTCTAGTATATGACTGATATATGTTAGTTTAACCACAAAATCATTCAATATCGTTTCATGTTCTTATAGAATAATTTGAATTAGTCAAATTAATATAACGTTTATATAGATTATTTTCTTCTTTTAATTGAAATACTCATCATAAGGATAATTTATGCACCTACATAAGGAATATAAATATGTTGTAAGTACTCCAATATTCCACTTACACAAAACATCCTGAAAACACTTATATACTTGTCTAAGTACAGAGGAAAAAATAACACTACTATGAGCAATAATGAATGTGAAATGTTAACAATAGCAGCTGATGACTGACCTGAATTAACATGAACATCGCTTTAAGAATGCTGAGACACACACCTGAATATTTGTCCACCTCACAGGGTTGGCACGCAGTGGCTCCCTTATTAGAGTATGAATTAACAGAGCATGGCACACAGTGGGCAGCCCCTGGTTTATCACTATAGGTACCAGGCTTACAGTGAAAACACTCAGATGTATACGAGACACCTGAAGAAAAAGTGAATTGTTATTTACTAAGTCAAAATTTTTCATGCATTCAAATTCAAGCCATATTTTTAAGGTAGTGCACAATGGTGTGTGATGGAAGTGATGGATACATACCCGAGATGGCAATGTTCTTCAGTAGAACCGGTTTGGCAGTGTTGGAAGCCAGAGAGAAACCTGTTGTTCTCCAGTACAAGACATTGTTACCACTACTCAGCTGCACCTGGATAGATAGCAAGAAGAAAAGGTTTTAAGGCCTGAGGCTTCTACATATTCTCTCAAAACACACACACACACACTTACATAATGGTAATCCCAATCACTTTCTGATATCTTCATCCAGCGACGCTGAGAGTCTGTAGACTGACACTGGTCATTCTGAACCTGTTAGCACATGCATATCATATCCCATATCATGTAGTATCTAATATTGTCACAATGTTGTTATAAAACTCAATTTATTAATTTCATATTACCTATTATATGTTATTTATATATTAAACATAAAAATGCACTATATACAAATTCAATTTAACTAACCATCATTTTAATTCTGCACATGTATATACTTGGGGAAAATAAATAAAAATATAGACACAGTACTTACATAAAATTCAAAAAACATGCGGTTGTCTGGATAGAAGTATTGGAAGGACACAGATCCAGGCTTCTTTAGACTCACAGCATATGAAAGAGTTGAAGTGCACTCATCTGTGTTAGAGGCAATATAATCACCTTTTGGGATCCATGTTGAGCTGCACAGATGCAAGAGACACATGCAATGGGTCCCCATTAAAGCAAATTTCACAAATGCCCATTCTTCAGTTTCATTTAATTCCCAAAAATTCAAGGTCCTGACTCGTCAAGCACTTTTGCATAAACATTCTGAGCATGCAGCTACTGTTAAGTGAATTCTGAATGGTTCAGCCATCCACTTGATCTTGAATTTTTAAGCACTAGTACCTGTTTGCATATACTGAAATGCTGTAGCTCTTATTTCTTTCAGACATACAGTATATGAGTCACTCACTTGGAGCAATTTGTGTGAGTGTCTCCTAAGTTCATGCTGATGCCATGGCTGACAAAGCCAGTGGGCAAAGTATCCCACTCGTCGAAAGCTACACCCGTCCCAAGAGAATAGGTCCCTGCAACGCATTTCTGACACTCTTGATTCCTCATGTCCAGAAATTCGCCTTCATTACAGCTAAACGCTGATAAAAGAGAAAAATAACAACAAAGATTAAAGTATCTTAATGCCTTTCTAGCTTTGAAAACCCTTCACCTGGTAGCATAGCCTGCTAGAGACCGTTATCTAGTGGCGGTGTGTGTGTGTGTGTTGCAGTTACTCACTGCAGTGGGTGCCTTTGACTGGATCAGGCAGGCCAGTGCAGGTCTCAGGCTTGTTGGGTATCGCTACTCTCCATCGAGACCCCAAAACATCACAGTCTGTGTACTCAAAATGATAATCGGACTGCAAAATATTGAAACATACAAAAAGAGCTCCATTGAAATGTCATTCATTTTGAAAATAAGACAAGGACCAGGACACGGTAAAATTGAGTTTTGTGCAGGGTAATACATTTGTTGACATAATTGGAGATATCAACCACATAAACCTTATTCAGTACTGATTAATTTAGTGCTTAAGTAAAAAATATATATATATATTGTATAGCTATCCAATTAATGTAGAAAAACAGACTAAATGATAAAAAGCTGGCATGGAGTGTTTAATAGGTAGCTACTCGCCAAATAAATAAATACATGGAAGTGGCATGTTGATTTGAGTTGGAATTATTTTATATTATGTAATTTATACTATCATAAAGCTTCTGCAAATAAAAAAACTTTCATTACAATACTATATTACAGCAATATTAAAACTGCAGGGGTCCAAAGTCTGTCTCAGAGTGCTTTTAAGTAATTAAGTAAACTGAGATGCACATAATATAAAATTATAGTTACCAACATCTTGTTTATAATGTTCCTCTGGATTATACAGTATCTCCTTTTTAAAATACTGTGTCAGACCAATATTTGCACAGTAGGCGGATCCACCCACTGGAGATCAACTTCAAGGAAGTCTTTGAATCCTTGTCTAAACAAACAGTCTTGAGCAGGTTTTATTTACTCACCGTTATGCAAAGCAGGAGAGCCTGATAAAATAAAATCTTGAATATATATATTAACATCTCCAAACATCCTGTTTATCAGTTTATCCTAATCTAATGAAGGACATAATAATCTGTAAAAAGATACTTAAATGCTTAAAGGTGTGGTTTAAATCAAACAATTATTTAGACTCAACGTGGCTTGTATATGTTGACAACTAACTCTCCCAAAGAACAAGCAGCCGGCAAGAAACAAGAACCTAAATTAAACTGACAGAATGGCACCTGAGGTAACAGCAGACACTTCACTTTCACAGAGTAAATCAGAATGACCCATGTGGAATAAACAAGATTAATAGTTAACAAAACCTCAATGTGAGAGTGGCCAGGCTTCCTACGTGCTTTGTGTTAGTGTAGCAACATAAACGACGTTTATTGAGAAAGAAAGAAAGAAAGAAAGAAAGAAAGAAAGAAAGAAAGAAAGAAAGAAAGAAAGTTGTTGTTCTGAGCAAGCAGTCCACATCATAATCCTCACATCCATATAAATGATGTAACTGAGAAACCAAGGCAACAGAACAGACTGACATTTGTTTCTATGGTGTCTCTTTAGGGGTCGGATTAATTGATGAATATCTTACTCCCACAGAAAACATGGGCTGTTTTTTTTCACAAGGTCAATGGTAATTTTAACTTGGTCTATTTTCAGTTATATTTGCAATAATACAAATGTTTTATCAGTTCAGGTACACCAATAACAATGCAGCCGTTTGTTGGCTGATCATAACAGCAGATGCCCCTTTCACACAGCTCTCTACCAACGGACAAGCTTATCTAGACATGATAAAGTGAGTGTGTCACCCATTTCCATGATTATGTTCACTCTTATTCAAACAATTATTTTCTTGAGGGAAAAGAGGACAGAGAGCTAAAACATACATACAGCAGAATTTAAACAAGTTTACTGAAAGCTAATACTGACGATGCATGTAAACTTTTTATTAACTAAGAAAACATCCAAGTCACATCTCTTATTTGTGTTATTAAATGATATGAGCTGGCAGGCTTCTTTTTTCATGGAATTTGTATGGTTTCTTATTTTTAAAGTGGCGTCATGTGATACACAGGCTCCAGTGTATTTGATGATGTGTACAATACGATTTTCTTAGCATGTAAGCAATGGGGGAATAACGATGGCTTCTGTTATTAATGGACCATACATGGTATATATATATATTTATAGAATGTACTGGCCTGGTCCTCCAGGACAATGTTAGGTGTTTATAATGATCAATATTCCTTCAGCAGCAGGCAGCAGCATTCACTCACAAATGTGTTATTCTCTTAATGTGTTTAGTCTGGCAGCCAATCATTTGAGTGCATTATGTAGTTCTAGCAGATGTCGGAAATAAATACCATATAATAAATAGTTCAAATCACTTGAAATTGCGTTATTTTAAAAGACTGTTGTAGTGCCTCACGTTACAGTCTCACAAATTGGTATAATGCACAGTAAAGTAGCACCTACCTCTTTGCAGCTGGGTAATTCCGCTGCCCCCGTTAAAAGTAAGTGAAGCAGAAAAATAACAGAAACTCTTTGCGTTCCAACATTGAAAAGCACATGACTTAAACCCATTTCTGTTTCCAAAAGACACGTTCACTTCAGGAAAGGCGTGTGACAGTAACAGGCGTGCTGTTAATATTGCTGGGCTTTTATCCAGACACTGTTTGCACATACTAAGCGTGTAACGCGCTCTGCTCTCCTATTGGCCAGTCTCTTTGGGATGGAGTTCCAACTGCAAACGTGTCCCTCTTGTATAGATGTCAATATATGCATGTCAATACATTAATATTCTTTAAAGGTTTTAAAAATCACATTAAGCACCGAGAACACGGCTGAATAACAAACATTATAGTAATGTTATGAGGTCTACATTTGAGGGAAACACATTTTAATACGTAGCAGCAAAACTCTGGCGAAACTAAAGCTTTTTTTTGCTGTTTTAAAAACAACGCGGTAACAGCCAACTGTTAATATAAATGTTTACACCAAAATGCGCTTGTCTGTAAGGTTAGTTGGCATATTTAGGCCTCGAGCTGTGGCGCGGCAGACCTGACGCTCACTGTTGGTCTCTAGGCAACGGTAGGAGGGACAACAAAAAAGTTGCAAGATCTCAAACCATCGATCTGCTACATTCCACCAGATTAGTTTGGATATATTGTGGAAATATGCCACAAGAACGAGATCCTTTTCCATTCCCGCAATATGAAAACGATTCTACATTTAAAGGGAGTAAGGAAATTCAGGTAATTCAAATGACGACCTTCAAACTTTACAATTGCCCACCTTTTCAATTTACACATGTAGTTCGTATGATTTTTTATTATAGCCTACATTTGTTTACATATTTCTTACTTTTAACCTTGCTTGATAAGAAACTGCAATATGACAAACCAACCCATCTCGCACAAGATGACGAACCCTGGAGGAGACTCCATAACACGACAACACAGGCCAGCTCTCGGCGAAATGTCTTTCATTACGACACTACAGTGAGTTAATATAGCCTAACCTCGAAGGAAGATTTTAATTTGCTTAACGTTACTACTAACGTTAGCGATTTAAAAATTAAAACATATCCAAAGTAAATCCAAACATGGTCTGATTCAAAGCTTTGTGTTTTTGAAATGTTCTGACTGCTAAAATGTTGTCACAAGGCACCAAAGGACAGTCTGGACATTCATCTAAAATCCACATACGATCATCATTTAGGATTATTTCAAAACAAAAATCAAACCATGAACCAGAAGGAAACTGTTGCATTGGATAATGGGTAAGGAATCGAGCTATTTTATATTGAATATATGAATTTATTTGCAAAAACAGAACAGTGTTTTTATAAATGTTCATAAATCGTGTTTTGTATTGTGTTATGTGTTGGTTATTTAATCTAAACAACCCAACTGCAGTTTGATTTATATTAATTGGAATGCAGGATAAAAAAACATGATTTTTGAACTTTTAAAAAGTTATGTTTAGCAAATTAACTCTTCATATATTTTCATATTAACAGATAATAAAGTACATTGATTAAAACTTCGATTTTTATTTGAATTTCTTTTATTGGTACTTCAATTAAAATAAGACACCCAAACAGCAGCGTTGTTTAGTTTGAATGCTCAATAAAGCTAACACTCGCAGCCATTTTGATGTTTTTTCCCCACACAGGACACTGAAAAACAAAGAATTAGAAGAATCAATGCGCGAGACTGAAAACAAAGGAATGAGAGTGTGGGTCGACACACAGAAGGCTTCTATATACAGCAGTAAAGGGTCCATAGGTGGGATTTAAATCTCGACCCATAAGAAAGAGATTCTTAAATAAAAATACTAACGTACAGAATTTAACCACGGTGTTTTCTTCATTTACAGAGTCTCATCACTCCGCCTCTACAAACCGAGGTTACTCTCGGAAGCATGATGGCGGCTTTTACTCTACGTAACAATGCGCGATATACAAGTTCTGATGTGTTATCCGTACTCCCAACAGTAGGTTAAGCAATGGGTATCAGAAATACCCCGTATAAGGGCTTGGAAAATAAAAGAACCGTCGGTATGCCGGTGTGGTCTCTTCTTTAAATGGATAACGTTACAATAAATTTGGCCTGCAGCTCCGTGATGCTCACAAACGCCAAGGACTCGCTCGCTGTTAGAAGTAATGGTGAGATCAGAATCGCTGTTATACTCAGTGAACAAACAGAGTCTGTTCTAGTATATCTGATTGATTCATCATTTCTTACCACAGTTTCAACTGTGGATGCCCCGCGTTTTGTGAAAAGCCTCACGATCATTGCTACAGAAGCTCTCGAGTCGGTTATTATCATCTCTGTATCCGAACAGGGCAACAACTCGGACCAGATCAAATAAGATCACGGTGTAGATTTTTAAAATGGTCTCATTCACTCACACACTCTCACAAAACACAAACATTCATGCACACAAACAACCACTCTCACAGCACTCACTCCACACACACGCGAACACATTCTCTCAATGACCTCACATCCTGATGGACGTCAGCACTTAGGAATCATGGGAAGCGTTTGAACAATCCTTAAAAATCACACTGCCCTCTTGTGGCTGGTTACGGTAAGAGTGTATACATTGATGAGCATGCGCAATTTGTATATCTATTTCAATGAATTATATTATAAAATTATAATTTGTATAATTTATTTATTATTAGTTGATGTTACTTAAATTTAGAGGAATAAACAGAAAGTAAAACTACATAATTTGGACAAGATTTGAGTTTGAAAACAAACACCTCTTAACAGGCATTTACTTATTTAACTAGCAGACTGAACACAGACAGACATTCATTTGTCTTGCTGAGGAAAAAATAAAGAGATCAAGAGTTAATATTTCCAAGGGAGGAAGACAGTTAAAATCAGCACTGATGTCTACGGTAATTAGCTAATCTGGCATCCTACGTGCCTCATATAGGTTCAGGTTAATCTGGAATGGCGTAATGAGTTTAAACGTAATGTCTGCAACAAGCATCACTGAACATAAACAGAGCAAACGCTGACTGAAGGCCACAGCCTCGACACTAGTCGCACAATGCTGGACCTGAACCCGACAAAAAAGCAATCAACTGAATGTGTGGAGGTGAGTGTTCTTAAAAAAAACAATGTGTTTCGAGTTCATTGGATTAATCTTTAGTGAATGATTGCTGGCGTTTGACAAAATCACTCTCTTTTAGTAACTAAGTTTGGTGCTTTGAATTTTTTTTGAAAAATTATGATATGGGAATTAAAAGTTATTATCCAGTTACTTTTCCATAGTTCATTTTAAGAGCAACAACGTGTTTGTTTTGCTGCTGGTTTTAGCATTTTTATGAAGCTTCTTTGCCTTGAATACAGTGGAAGTCCCTGTCTGTCTTCCAAACTGTTTCATGAATTAAAATGTTTCTGGAGTTATTCATTGTGTTGTTAACAATGCACTTAGTCTTCAGTCCCAGCAAATAGTTTTTGTATTATCTTATCAAAAACCTTTTTATATAATGCTCATAATTTGCATGAATGGTGTATTTCCGTCAGTAGTCTGCTCCTGTTAGTTTAGAAGTGTGGAGACAGGACAGGGCTGTGTTTGGTGTGGCTGACACACAAATGGCCCTTGAGCGTGGCACTGTTGGACCAGAGTAAGCTGGTTTAACCCAGTCTTCGTTATAAACCATATACTTTGGGCAGGATGCCCAGAAGATTAACGTCTCATTGAGAGATGGACTCGTCAAGGTCCCTAAAATGTTCCTGTACAGCGAACAATGTCAAATTCATAGATTCACATGAATGCATTAAGAGCTATAATATGTGTCCTGGGAGTAGATTTATACAATTAGATTTGGATAAAGACATTTAACTAAATAAATACAGCTTTTAAGCACAGCCAGAACAAGAATACACATTTCATGTGACTAAATTTGTTTTGTTTTTGTGGGTTCATGCAAAAGTGTCTGTCTTTTTGTTATATAAATGTAATATACAAAATATTTAAATGTAAAGTCAATAGATATAGTGGTGGTAGTAATTTTACAAGTCAATGTATGCATGATATAATATTTAATGCTAAGGAAATCTAATTTTGAACATCTGTCCTATTGGCTGTAGTCATATTTCGGAGGTCGAAAATAACTTAAGAGCCTCAGTGTTGCGCTATAAATGGCCCTCTTTGCTTCATTCATCAGTTAGTAAATCAAGCCAACACTCATTAGGAGGCAGAGCATGACATCTCAGTCCACTGAGCTGATTTGATTCTGTGCTTTCATCAGCAGGTGGACATGCTGGCACTGTTACACTATTTTAATTGCATGCTAGAAGTAACTCATTCATTTTAGGTGAATTTATTTGCTTATACTTTTTTATTAATGTATATACATTTTATTTTTATTCTTTTAAATTTCTCTCCAGCGGCCAGGATTCAGACATCACCGAAAAGGTACAGGCACTGATTATGCTCAGAGTTTAATTTACATTTGCATCATATAATCTGTCATTTAAATGTGTAGATGTCCTTTTAGACATCTTACAATTTGCTTCTCAAATAAACAAATGTCAAATCATAACAGAAAATTTGTTGGTGTTCATAAGTCTAAATGTTTCAAGTCTTTATCTTTTCAGAGAATTATGGTTGTCATTCTCCGTCCCAGCAAAGCACAGACTGTGGAGATGAGTTTATTCAGCTCAGGAAACTGAATGGCTCACCCGGCGAGTGTCCCAGTCATCGTCAGAATCTCCATAAGGAGCTTCTGCTCAGCCACAAGAGGTGAAGAATAACATCCAAAAGATGTTTACTTTGCAAATGATGGCGAACACCAACATAAAATAATCCACAAAGAATAAAAGCAAAGTAAACTAGTTAAAATAAGTTTTTAATTGACATCAAACCAGCATTTGTCCATACAAACTGAGACCTTTATTTTATTTTCTCAGAGGCCTGTTAGAGGAGAAACCAGAATTGCAGCGTGTGTTACAGCAGAGGAGGCTTGACCTGCACAGAGAGGAGGAACTTGCCCTCCGGCCTCCTTCTGACCTGGAACAAGAGCTCCGTAAGAGACAGCAGAAACTGCAGGAGGTACGACCAATCTCTGTCCACTTAATGGTCCTTATTACTGAAATGGAGGTCAAGAGTTTTGCCAGATGCAAGGCAGTAACTTTTTTTTGGATGAACTGAATTGTCAATGTATTTTGTTGGATGGACTTGCGCATTAATCAAATTTAGTGTTTTTGTAAAGGTTCACAGTTTTAAATATTTCTCCACAGTATGAGATGGAGGAACAGAGGCGCATGGAGGATGAGAAGAATGTTCCAGAATTTGTCAGAGTAAAAGAAAATCTGCGTCGCATACAGTTGACAGAATAAAACAACTGAAAGGGCCTATGGAAGAAATGCGCCTTGTAATTTTTACTGTTTTATATAATAAAAGAGAATGTTAAGAAAGTAAGTTGCATTCAGCTATAATGTTGTTTAGTAATGAAGCACTATTTAAATGTTCTGTAACCTGGAGTCATATTAAAGCTATTCATGTCTTGTATAATATTAACGTCTTTTTTTTTCTCCAGTTATAGCCTAATACATTTGATTTATGATACTATGACTTTAATATACTATTTGACATACAACTTTTGTCAAGCAGGTGACCAAACTGTCGTACTTAAAGGGATAGTTCACCCAAAAATGAAGTCTGTCATTTACTCACCCTAGTGCCAAACCTTTATGACTGTCTTTGTTCTGCTGAACCCAAAGGAAGATATTCTGAAGAATAGGGCCTTTGGCACTACTTCAGTTCCAGAAATAAAAGTACAGTACTGGGACGGTTTTGGGCGAACTATTTCCCAGTACCATTTAAAAGGTTGCATTCATACCGACAGTGGGTACTAGGAAGTGACGTAAGCTGGTCGACAGCTGTCATTTGTGTGCGGCGTTCAACAACGTAAACCAAGAACAACATTAACAACTGGAGGATGCTGTGATCGGAGCTGTTTTTGTTGTCTCGCAGGTTTCACAATAATGGACATGGAATTTCGACTCATACGTCAAGCGCTTTGAAAGGAGGAATAAGAATCTCCAATGACAATTTACTTTTTTACTTAGTCATTTGGCAGACACTTTTATCCAAAGCGACTTACAAATAAGAAAAAGTAACAAACTATAAGTTAAAACTCTATAAATACTATATACACACATTTAAGAAAATGGAGAAATTAAATAAAAATGACAAATGCATACAATATTTCAAAACTAAACCTTTAAATTAAAATAAATCTAAAAACAATTCCAAATATTAAAACAATAAAAGGTATGAGTATAAAAATGATTCTAACATGACACCAAGCCAAACACCCATATATATATTTAATTTCCATGTATGTTGAAGTAACGTTACTAAAATAATTCCAATTTATTCAAACTAAGAAAATGCATATAAAGACATAATAAATTCATAATTTATCTAAAATTGGCAGTGTTACATTTCATTGAGGCTGATAGAAGCACAAAACGCTGTAGACTAAGTCTTCAGGTAAATGCTGTTTATAAATGCTCTCAGTATTCCAAATTGCAGTTTAAAACACTATGATCGTGTTTTAAATCATGGCGGGTTACAGATTTTTCGTACACGTTTAGCCAATTAGCGTACACTTATGTCACGGATCGTTCCTAGAACTGTTTTAGACCCTACTTTGAAGTAACCTCCAAATGGGGTTCCTGGAACTAAAACTTCCTAATTCCCGCGGTGTGAACATGCCAAAAAATTCCACAATTAGTTTGGGTACTATGAAAATGTTCCTGCGGTGCGAAAGGCCCTAATGTGGAAACAGCAGTTCTGGAGCACCATTGACTTGCATAGTATTTGTTTTTTCCTACTATTGAAGTCAACAATGCCCCAAAACAGCCTAGTTACAAACTTTCTAAAAAAGATCTTCATGTTTGTCAGAACAAAGAAATTCATACAGGTTTGCAATTACTTGAAGGTGAATTAATGATGACAGAATTTTCATTTTTGGGTGAACTATCCCTTTAAATGGGACTTTCATCTTGAAAAGTCAGTTACTAACAACCAAATGACAATATCTTGCCACATCTCGGCAACACCATAATATCATAGCATGGTCTTTTTAAATGGAAAAATTACTTTTGTAGTTTACTCTATTCACAGCCTCGTTTGTTTGTTTTCCTACACTAGAATTCCCAAATCGATTCGGTGTCTCGCTGCCTTTGCATTTACAGGTGGCACTTCTGCACATCGCCAGTATGGAGAGAAATCTCAACGAGCTCTTCCTTTCACATGGAAATGACCCGGTTTAATTAGCTGATCTTTAAATTCAGGGAGAGGCACGAGTAAAGAAAGCCTGACCATCTGCTGTAGCCCGCCTTTATCAGGAAGGTAACAACAGGAGGCAAATCGAAAGAAAAGTTTGTAGGAAGAAACTCGATCCTTGTTGTGCTGTCAAAATGTATATATCTTTATAGGCAGACGACAGTTACGACAAATACTCTTTCAGCAAATTACTTTGAACCGTATTGGGCATGTCGCCACGCAGGAAAACAATCAAGTTGTGGCACCGGGCCATTTCAGACACAATTCATACAGTCCAGAGAGGACTATTCGCCAGCTGTCCTCTTGTTTAACTCTTTTTGTCTCGTTTTTTCCCCACTGGATCTAGACACGCCTACAGCAGAAGAAGCGTGTGCTGCCTTCAAAAGATCACGCACGCGTAGATCTCTAGACAAACATTCGCGATAGGGGGCAGGAACAGTTGCAGTGGTATCGCCCGGTTTTGTACCTCAAATTGTTAACGAGCACAATTCAAACATTTTCCTCATCAAAAGTTTTATTAGGCGTCTATTACTGTTAATGCGTATGTTACTTTATTAATAAAAGCTGTAAAACATGTCAGCCATTTGGCAGAGTCCCCTTGAGCAAATATGGTTGGTACAGTCCTGTGGCTTTTGGCTGGCTTGAGTAAAGACTCCAGATCCAGCCGCACTGTGGAGTCACCGACTCACGCGCATCTGCGGGAATGGAGTGAACGGAGGGTGTGTATTGGGCTGGATACTGCGAAGAAAGGTGTGGTAAAGATAATATATATTTGTATTAAAAAATTACATTTGTGTATTATCTTTTGTGTGGCATAAATGTATTTTATATGTGGAAATTATATTTAATATAAAAGCTTTGCACAATGGCTCCATACAATCATTAATTCGAATGCATGCGCTAATTCTTTGATAAGCGCTCTACTCTTGTTCTTAAATATGTTTTGAGTGCATTTATTTTTGGACTTAAATCTACATTTATAACAGACACATGAATGCATTTCATTGCATGGACTAGTGCTGCTTATAAGGTCACCCATCCCGTTCAAAGCATGCACATTATCAAAGACTGCTATTTCTAAAATTAAATCTGAATTGCATGATATTTTTGGACACAGAGTTGGTTTTGATGTTGATTGCATTATAATTGATAAGCTGAAATAGGCCTACTTAGAAACACAAATTAATTGTTATAATTTGTCTTCACATGTTTCTTAGTGCTTGCCTTGTTTAACATTGATCCATGTCAACTGATATTGTTGCAGCCATTCTAAACATTAGAACTGTTAAAAGTTCATTTAAAAGGAGCATTTCACCTCCAGATACAACCATTGCTATTTGTATAATGGCTTACAGGGTTGATCTTTTTTCCAGAGATCCATGGTATATCTTGATTAACTTTGTCCTGGAATACAGATTGAAGTGAATGTCCATTCATAAAGGAGAATGAGTCTGTGTTTACACTGGCAGAGAAACTTTCTTTAATTTATTAGCCAAAGGTGTTTTATATGAGCTTCATTTTCATTGAGTGGAATGATGAAAGGAGAGAAGTGGAATCAAAGACCGTCTTTCAAGTCTCTTCACACACTCACTCTCGCTTTCTCGCTCTCCACCATTTTTTTGCATGGCTTCATTAACATTCGACTGGTTTTTGGCTTTGCACCAGCTATGGAAATAAGTTGCACACTAAATTCTGTCGCTCCCATAACATCTGCATCCACACGATTCAGCATCTCTATAATAACAGGATCCGCATACAATCTGGGTCGTGTTCAAGTCTCCCATCAGACTTTCCAAGCTCTGGCACTCTCTGTCAATTCCAGACCTGGCCGCAGTGGTAATGAAATTGGCCGAGTAGGCATTCCGATAGATCACAGCCCCACAGACTCATGGGAAAGGGTGTTTGGGAATCTGGCAGAGATGACATGAGAATTGCAGACTATTGAAAATGGGCTTATTCGCTGATGTCTCATCTTTACGCTTGACTGCGAGAGAGGATGGGTGGATCTGTTGTTATTCTTCTGCTGCTGAGATAGCTGTTGAGAAGACTATACATCCTGTCTGCTCTACTGAGTTTAATGCGCTTGTAATCAAGACAGACCTAATGTGTTTTCAGGGTGGAGGTCCTTGCGAGAGCAGATTGTGGTTTGAAGGAGTAGGTCATCCAAAATTGTAATCTGTCATGATTTACTCATCCCACCCCTTATGATATCCTTTCTTCTGTGGAACACAGAAAGAGAAGTTCAGATTGTGCTGATTGCTCTTTTTCACACGTTTACAAGTAACTTTTAAGGAAATTAATTTATTGGCCTTTTGGGAAATGTTAGGCATCTACTGTCATCTACTTGAATGGCGAAATACTTAGATCTCAAAAATCTAGCATCAGCGTTAGTTCTGGCAGGTCACGACACGTTACTCAAGTTAGTATATATATGTATATAAGGTCCTTCAGTATTATCACCAGCAGTATTATCACCAGGTCACACCAGCTTACCCGCATTGCTCAATAGCTATTTACCCACTTCCATCCCCGACTCCTCCCCTTGTCAGTCAGGATTTAGCCTTCTGATTATCCTTGAATCAGACTAATTTCTAAAATGTTATATTAAAATATTGAACAAAAATTATATCTGCAATACATTTTTTTTTGGTTCTGTTCTGTTTACCCTGGGGGGTTATTGCTGCTCTTACCCCTGCTAGGCTGCATGGATATGCAGGTAGTTCTTGCCCAGAACAGAACCATACTGCCAGTCCAAACTGTATGCTATTTTCATCTTTGGTGCATATTCTCTCTTGGTGCATATATGCAGTCTTCATTTACAATGAATTGAGAATTAAGACATGAATTCATTACAATGAATTCATGTGTTCTTTGGCAGAAAGTCATACAGGTTTTCAAAGACGTGAGGGTGAGGCCATGTTGGCAGAATTATAATTTTGGGGTCAACTAAAATTTGGAGTTGCTTTTTGTTTAAATAAGCACAGTTTGTCACAGTGACCTAATTCCTGCTGCAGTTTCATCAGCCTTTCTTTTGCCCTCTGTAAGTCTTGTTGTATCGGCAGATACTGTCCTCTCAGCAAACTGGCCACTCGGGCTTGTTGACACAGAGCTTTGCTGGTGTTTTTTCAGTCGTTGGAGTGTCTGATGGAGCAGGCTGCTTTTTATTGTGCTGAGCTGCATCCATCCACATGAGTTACAGAACTGAATGAGGATGGAGCTTTTAGAAGCTCCACAATCACATCCTGTCTAATTTTCTTCCTCAGAACTCAGGAAGAGGGATGATAAGGATCCACACCGACTCATTAGCAGGGATGTTGTCCCTAGTGATGTGGGTGGGCAGCTAGATTTCCCCCCAAAATAGCATTTATATAAATACAGTGTCTGTCCTAGATTTTCACGTGCTTGACACTAGCACTCGTTAGATATAACAAGGAGCCATGGGCCCTATTTCTAAAACACACGTATCATTGGATTTGATCCTAAATTGCTAAATGTCAAAACTGTTCCATAACAGCCATACAAACTTTTTTGCACCATATATATATATATATATATATATAAGTAATTAAAATAGTCCAACACTGATTATGAAAATGTAAAGAAAGATAAATAACTAGACAATCACAATATGCATTAATATTATTATATGTGCACCTTAGTCATTTGATCTGTGTTGTGGGTATTATATGATTTAAATTAATTAATTAGATTATTGATTTACTGGAATGAATAAATAAAGTGCATATGTAAGAGAGAGATACATTTAAGGGATGTTTTTGTGCATATAATATTAATGTTTAATAAATCAGTCACAGGGACATAAAAAAGCTGTTGCATGTTCTCATCATTCTATGCACATCTTTATACATGAGGCCAGGTTTGATAATGGTTAATGTTACTTGCCTTTACTTTTTCAGGAAATGAAACCTTACTTTTTTGTAAGATGTCAAAAAAGTAGTGTTGCAAACAGTGGTAATTTTGACAGGCATTTTTTGATTTAGTCTATCTTTAGACGAAAATGCTTAATATTTTAGTCACATTTTAGTCATTTGAGTCTTTCATAGTTTTAGTTTCAAATATTGATACTGGATATGAAAGGATCTTTTGTATTCTTGAAACTCAAGATGATGACAATTCACTCATAGTTTAATCATCCTCATGTTGTTCCAAATTTAGGCCACTTTCTTTTGTGGAACTCAAACATTTGAAAGAATGTCTGTATTATTTGTTTTCCATATAATGCAAGTCAGTAGGGTCCAGTGTTGTTTTGAACCCCATTGACTTTCATTTCAATTCTGCCATGATTTATCCACTCTCATTTTTGGGTAAACTTCCGCTTTAAACGGATATGTTTGTTGCTTGATTGATTACGTTTGCATCTGTAAGAGGATCCGATTTGTCATTCAAACTCTGTCCAATGCATTAACATGTTCCTTTACAATAACAGAACAAGGTTTTATGTAAATGTCACAGCAGTATCTCCTCATCTTACTTTCTCAATACTGAGGCCGGCGAAATCTGAGACATCACCTTCATCCCTAAACGTTATTTCGAACAATCCTTTAGAAAAACTTTGCCTGTAAGTTTTCTTCATGGTAACAAGAGAATCCCTGACATGGTTATCCAAGTTATCAGCATGTCCCGCCTGAAGCTGAATCAGCATGGACTCATTGTTCCACTTCAAAGCTGCTTGCAGTGGGCACTGAAAGAAAGAAAAGGGGTCTTGGAGAGAACAGGTGCAGTCTTTGGGAGGGGGGAGAGTCCCTTCTGCCATCTGTTGACTTCTAGTTTTCCCCCAAACACACTTCATCACAATGAACACGCCTGCTTGGTCATAGTGATCCAGGTTGCTATGGTGCTGCATGGGAAGGATAAGACCCCCACATGTGTGCGGTCAACTCTGGACGCGCGGCTATTGTGTTTTGAGGCATTCAAACTTGGGGGGGGGTACGTCTGTGCGCAGACTGATATAGGGGTGGATGAGGCGAAAGATTAGTTGCTCTGTCAGATGTGGAGGAGACGATGAGGTGCCTGTGAAGGGTTCTCCTCTGGAGGTTCGTTTTACATAATCGCACGGCCACAAGCCACTATTTGGAAGGCAAATTGACTTAGTGGTTGCTGGACTGGAGAGCAGTAGTAAATAGACAACGTTTGAAATCAAACAACAGGTTTCAGTCTTTTCTCTTCCCCATCATCAGGTCACATCTGCAGACTGAACTTGGATATTGTTGAAAACTGCAGAGTGTCAAAAATAAACATGGATTGTAAGGAGGAGATCAGTGACTCTGATAGCGGGATCATTTTGAACTCAGGTGAGTGCTTTTGTTTAGTTTTTAATGATAAATAACATTTAGGAGGTAGCAGAATGCATATCAGTAATCAAAATGTGGTGCTGTAGTCCACCCCCTCCCCAAAATGATTGTTTTATCAGTATACCAGTTAATAAACATAAGTGAAGTTTTCTAGATTTATCTAAATACATTTTTGTGTTAATAATAGATAATATTAAGAACTCTAGTTTCTTACATGAGCGCTAGAGTTCATTGTGTCAGGGCAGGCCAACTGCTAGCCCCCTGTGTGTGTGCTGTGTGCTCTTGTATAATGAAATCTGTTGTGATATCCAGGCCCAGACAGTCCCACGTCTCCGGTGAAGGACCTGAGCACTCACACACGTGCCATGAGGCTGAAGCAGCAGGCCCTTGAGGACAGACTGGAGCTTTGTGTCTTGGAGCTAAAGAAACTCTGCATTAGAGAGGCTGTGAGTGACAAAAAATGTGACATCAGTATCGCCATCTCCGCTAAATTCATAGACATCATGTATCATATTTATATATGTATAAAAAAATTTTTTAAGCATGGGGCTTATATTTACATGCAAAACAAACCATCACAAATAGCTAGAGGGTCTGTGGAAAATTCTTGAACTGTGACTAAAAATCTGCTTGGAAAAACTGGCAGCCAATATGATATTTCCCATCCATTTCTCCATAGAAATTGCATAAACGTCTTGAGCCATGACCAATCCCCCATCCCCCAAAAAATCCATCTTAAATATAAAATAGATTACAACAGTAAACCCTTGATTTCCATTTGAAAAGACAAAATTAACTAGCATCTGCCAATACTTTGGGACCATGAAAGGGGTTTCTTGTTTTAGAGCAGTTTAAACCTGGCCTAATTAACTAATGAAGCATAATGACTTCTAATCAGGCTAAACAATTAAACTACCATTTAAAAATATGGGGTTGGTAGAACGTTTTATTTATTTATTTTCATTTAAAAAATAGTTTACTGTAAAATTAAGAAATATTATTTCTATTTAAAATAACAGTTTGCTATTTGAATATATTTTGTCTTGTATTCCTGTGATGCAAAGCTGATTTTTCAGCAGCCGTTTCTCCAGTCTTCAGTGTCACCTGATTCTTCAGAAATCATTCTAATTTGCTGTTCAAGAAACATTTATTAGTTTTATTAATGATAATTATGGCTTTCTTGCTAAAAACCATGATGAAATCGTACTGATCCCAAACTTTTGAAAAGTACTTTGTATTACATACAAGCATAAATTACTTTGCACACACATTATGTTAGTTTCAAAAGAATAGGAAAGTTTGAGTAGGAAAGTCAGCTGGCCCATAAGCGTAAATCTGATTGCTCTGATTAAGCTGGGCTTGTTCTTGTTCACAATACAGCTCTTCAATAGAGGCACTAAAGCAATGTCCAAGAAACAGATGCTTCTTTGCATGTTAGCCCACATGTCTGTCATTCACTATTGGCCAAGCAGGGAGAAGATTTAAGGGCCTAATCATTACACCATAGAAACGTCTTTGTGAACACTTATAAAGACGAGCATCTGCTCGGTCAATAATATTTTTTTTGGATTGACTAACAAACAAAGTTTGTTTTCTTTGAAATTAAAATGTCCTTTGTTTTAACAGGAGCTGACTGGAAAGCTGCCCTCTGATTACCCTCTCCTGCCTGATGAGAAGCCCCCGCAGGTCCGGCGACGCATCGGAGCCACTTTCAGACTGGATGAGGGTTTTATTTCACAAGATGGCGAGGTATAGGCCACAGTTTCTAGACGGAGATTACTTTAATGCAACTGACTGTTATTTGAGCCTATACCTGGCTAGTTTTAAAAGTTATTATTTAGTGGTGAAACAGTTCCACTTATATGGAAAACGATTTTACAAGGTGCGTTTGTAATCATGTGGTTACCCCTGAAATGTTTGTCTCCAGGAGTCTGAGCTGCACGCGCTCGAGGCTGATCGCGCCCTGCAGCGGCAGATTTATGAGGCAGCCCGAAAGCTCTCCCTCGAGGAGCACATCAGCAAGCCAGTGAGGAAAAGCCGACTGCAGCAGTGTAAACGTGAAGAGAAGAAGATGAAAGAGCTGCAGGATGCAATACTGAAACACCGCATCAACCACGGCTGTGTCTCTCCACAGACCTGCTATTCTTCCAGACAGAGAGGTCAGCTAGTCGATTCTCATATGAACTCAATTTTGTGCATTATAAAAGCGATTGGCTGTATTACTAAAATTATATTTTAGAATGAACAAATATTTGTTGGTCCATTCCAGATCTTTGTATGTCTGATGACAGCTCACTGTCTGATGCTGTTGTCTTGGATGAGGGTAAGTAAGCAGCCCTTTATTTCCTCCAATTCAAAATTTCTCAGTCCACTGTGTGTGGATATGTGATGTTTAAATTCTAGGAGTTTGCTAATTTAGAAACATTGTCTATTATCTACAGACTCAGACTGTGCTCCCTTTTCTCCAGCCGTTCTGGGGTCTTCCACAGACAGCGGTTTCCAGTGTCTGACTCTCTTGCCCAATAACGGCCCAAAGCAATCGAGCTCCAGTTCCAGCCTGGACTATGAAGCCTCACCCATCCAGAACTCTCCATGGAAGGAGTCCAGCTTGGACCAGCCCTACCAGAAACAAAAACCTTCTCACTCAGCCTGCAGCAGCCGCTCAAGGTACTGTGGGATATTCTTGTTTTGAGTCCCATGGCAGATATTTAATTGCAATGTATGCAAATCTTTACTTTGTGTTGTCAGAGCTGGTTTAAAGGTACTTGATAGAGCATTTGGTTAATATACACCTTACTTTTCAAATGTTTGGGGTTGGTAAGATTTTTTTGGTAACACTTTACCTTAAGCCTTCCTGTATAACGGATTATTAATGGTTATTTAAGTGTATAATGCATTATAATTATTGATAATGTGTGTTTAATACATTATATCTTGTCATAAATAATTTTACAGCCAAATTTAAAATGCAGTGTAACAATGATGCACAAACTACTTAAAACTACTGATGCATTAAAACTACTTTTATTATGCATTAGAATTATACATAAATGCTTTAAGCAAAGAGTTACTTTTTTGGAAGAAGTGCCTTGTGCTCTTCAAGGCTGCATTTATTTAACTTACAGTGATATTGTGAAATATTATTACAATTTAGAAGGTCTGTTTTCTGTTTTAAATATTTGAAATGTAATTTATTCCTGTGGTTGCGAAGTTTAATTTTCAGCAGCCATTTCTCCAGTCTTAAGTGATCCATCAGAAATCATGCCAGTATGAAACATTATTATCAAAATGTAAAACAGTTGTGCTTCTGTGTCAGCAGCAGTCCAACAGGCTCATCAACAGACACAAGAATGGCAGAACTTCCTCCAGCACCGCAGTTTGTGTTTAAGAGTCTGCCAGGGCGAAACAATCAGCGAAACGGCGCCCCCTCCACCCCAGAGCTGCCACTGCGCCGACAGTTCTCACAGTCCTTCAGGTAATTAATATATAGTATTGGTACTTCAGGATCGTCTGAATAGCTGTTTGTCAAATACATGGCTTAAAATGATAAGACTGTTTTTTAAAACCTTTTACAAACAAACATATTTGGTGAAACAGTTGCATTTAAATATTTTTGATTGATAAGTTTCAGTTTATTAATGAACAACATTTTATTTCTATTCCAGCTGCGAAAATATCTTGCCTTACTAATCTGATATCATCTCCTCTTAAATAGGCTCCCCAGAAGCAAACCAGAGTTGACCAAGGCCAGCTCAGACCTGGGAAGGGGCCGGACAAAGCTGCCATGTCGACGAGTGACTGATTTCGCATTAGCCTTCTCAGTTCAACGTTTATATCAGTGCAGCTCTGAAGACAGCAGCTCCGAGCTTTCCATTTCCTCATATAGCAGTTCCTCCAGCCGAGAGACGACCACCGAGGCACCCAAACCCTGTCCGCCTCCATACGGCTACCATCGCACCGCTCCAAATAAAGGACCAAGCCAGCTTAACACCCACAGTACACTCAAAAACAACAACAAAAAGCCACTTAACCTCATGCCCGGCCTCAATCGAGTGAAGATTAACAATGGGACACCACTTCAAGCAGACATGACGAGGCTGCAACTCGGACAGAATTCACAATCTGATCCTTTACATACCAATAAACCCCAACAAGTCGAGGTTACCTCACCCAAACGAATGCTTAAGCCTCCCCCGCCATACACAAAGGTGGTCCGCACAACGTCACTAAGAGAATATCCCAACCACCCCAGCCGTATGCTTCCTCTAGATGTGGTATCAGGGGAGCTTAAAACTTGGCACCAGAAAAACAATGTATTCATATCCAAACCTCGCTCACTTGAACGGCAAGGATCGATTCGAATCAAGCGCCCAGAGCCGCCGCCCTACCACCAGGTTCCCTCTCATAAACAGGTAAAGATGTGAACAATCTGTGCATTTATCAGTACCAGTTTTGTAAATGAAATCCGTTCTTGGTAAATAATGAACATACTTGTTTCTATCCAGGTTTCTCAGAAGGTGATTCTGCATAGGGCTTCAGATGGAACGCCGCTGCAGTGGTACGAAGAGGAAGACTCCGAGATTGTGAGTCAGGTGTAACCAGGTAGAAGAAACCAGGAGGAGATGACACTGAGAATAAGTGCTCTCATTGTACGTGTCTTTATTTTTATTTATTGAGCCAATGGACTCACTGATGTAGTCTGATTATGTTCATTGTCACCGACTTTTTGACCAAGTTGGAGCTGAGCCAGTGTACGCCTCAATTCCATTTATGCCTACACTTGTATGAATACATTTAAAGTCTAAGACTTCCTTGTAAGGTATCATGCCAGATGTTTATGATGAATGTATAATATAATTGAAATTGTATTGATGTCAGGAGAGTATGGCCCACCTTTTGCAAATGAATGCCCTCATGTAAATGACATCATTTATTATATATTTGTGTCTGGTACACGATTCTTCATAATTAATGTATTAAGTAATGTCTTAGTTTCCCCATGGTTTTATTTAATTTAACACATTATAAATTAATATATTATTTTCCCATTATATATTTTTTATTTGTGAATTAATATTGCCCCTTTCCTAACAATTTTTTATTAGTGAAGTTTTGCTCTGCTACTGTAATATGCATTGTAAGAATAATCCATCTGTGAGTTTTAATAATACCAAATGCATATGTTTTACTTCCTGTTTGTAGACTAACTAATTATGAAATCTATTTTATATTATTTATAATACAATTTAATAAACAATATTACAGATCCAGATTATTGTCTTGTGCATTTTGTCACATTTTCAGATATTTCACATTATAGAAAACAGATGTAGAGTATACATTGACATACAATGCTAGAGTAAGACTTTTATTCTGAGACCATTTCCAACTATACATGAAACGGTTTCCCCGAAAACAGGTAAAAGATCTTCCAAACAGTAACGAAGAGCTATCAACAATATTTATAACTAGTGCTGTCAAACAATTAATCGCATCCAAAATAAAAGTTTTTGTTTACATAATTTATGTGTGTACTGTGTATATTTATTTTGTATATATAAATGCAAACACATGCATGTATATATTTAAGAAAATGTGTTGTTTATATATTAAATATATTTATATATAACATATAATATAAACATATAAATGTATATACATGTAATTACTTTCAAAATATATACTGTATGTGTGTGTATTTATATATATACATAATAAGTAAACACAATACACACACATACATATATTATATAAACAACAACTTTCATTTTGAATGCGATTAAACGTGATTAATCGTTTGACAGCACTACTTTTTCACATATTCATCAAATGTCCATTTCTGTAGATATTTATTATAATTTTCACATCCATAAGACGGGGGTTTGCAGCAACCACACTAATATGGCTAATATAATGATTGCGCAAAGAACAGCGAGGTAAATGACAAGGACTATCCAGCGGCAATGATACATCCACTGCATAAGAGGGCGGTGTCTGCAAGTGGAGTCACAAACAACACAAATGATTAGTATGGATTAATAAATCAATAAATAAAAGACTATGTGAAAAAGCAACGTGCAAATGAATATTAAGTGTAACTTACAAGACAATGACACATCTACCACATTCTCTGAGGTAGTGCTCAGATTTCTTCAGCCAGGCATGACTGCGCTCCAGCGATGCCTTCCTCCTCAGCATTTGATGAGGTAACACTGGCTGTGAACTTGTGTGTCTGTTATTTTCAAAATTATGAAATGGTTAATATACCACTGGATATCTGAAGCAGAATAAATCTTAGCACTAAATCAAACTTTGTGGATTGTTTATGTCTGCAATGATACATTGATGGTTCATTTATTCCTGAAACTTTTTCTCCATGACTTTCAAAAACAATGTGTCCATGTTTAAGGTGACCTACTTTTTTACAAAGGTGGGGTCCAGCTCAAGTCTCAGAGTCTGGTTAGGATGAATTTGGGCACAGGATGTCCCCTCAGAAGAATCCACTGTGGCAGTTTGTGAGAGACAGTCATCTTGAGATATTACTTGTCTAAAGAAATGTGAGACTTGGATGTGGTTATTAATCACACTGTAGTAAGTCAGCATAAAACATCATTCACAACCCATTTTATTGCAAAATGTTATGTATTCCAAAGTAAAAAAGGTATGAAATGAGACAAAATGACTTCGTTTTATCCATTAGAAATTAGAAAAGTCAATAGTTTAAAATTTGATTTCATGTTGATGAAAATGCACTGCATATTTCATAAATTATTTTATTGTGAATGGTTCATCTGTGTGCAGGTACGTCTAAAAAATTTTTTCTTGTAACTTATTTCAAAAAGTGAAATGTTCATATATTTTAGATTCATTAAATGTAAAGTAAAACATTTCAAAAGTGTTTTATTTTTTTATTTTGATGATTAGAGCTTACAGCTAACGAAAGTCAAAAATCAGTATCAAAATATTTGAATATTTCTTTGAGTTTTAATAAATGACCATCCATACAGTATAAATTGTGGGTATCTCTTGTTCTTTGAAACCACAATAATGGGGTACACTGTTGACTTGCCAATGGTCTAGAACATGATCATTGACACCCTCCACAAAGAGGGTAAGTCACAGAGGGTCATTACTGAAAGAGGTGGCTGTTCAAGGAGTGCTGTATTAAAGCATATTAAATGCAAAGTTGACTGGAAAGAGGAAATTGGGAAGGAAAATGTGCACAAGCAACAGGGATGACCGCAAGCTTGAGAATACTGTCAAGCAAAGCCGATTCAAACACTTGGGAGAGCTTCACAAGGAGTGAACTGAAGCTGGAGTGAGTGCATCAAGAGTCACCACGCTCAGACATCTTCAGGAAAAGAGGCACCAAGCCACTTCTGAAACAGAAACAACATCAGAAGCATCTTACCTGGGCTAAGGAGAAAAATAACTGGACTGTTGCTCAGTGGTCCAAAGTCCTCTTTTCAGATGAAAGTAAATGTTGCATTTCATTTGGAAATCAAGGTCCCAGAGTCTGGAGGAAGCGTAGAGAGGAACATAATCCATGTTGCTTGAAGTTGCTTGACTATGAAGTTTCCACAGTCAGTGATGATTTGGGCTGCCACGTCATCTGCTGGTGTTGGTCCACTGTGTTTTCTGAAGTCCACAGTCAACGCAGCCATCTACCAGGACATTTTAGAGCACTTCATGCTTCCTTCTGCTGACAAGCTTTATGGAGATGCTGGTTTCATTTTCCAGCAGGACTTGGCACCTGCCCACACTGCCAAAGGTACCAAAAGCTGGTTCAATGACCATGGTGTTACTGTGCTTGATTGGCCAGCAAACTCGCCTGACCTGAACCCCATAAAGAATCTATGGGGTATTGTCAAGAGGAAGATGAGAGACACCAGACCCAACAATTCAGATGACCTGAAGGCCACTATCAAAGCAACCCGGGCTTCCTTTACACCTGAGCAGTGCCACGGGCTGATTGCCTCCATGCCACGCCGCATTGATGCAGTAATTCATGCAAAAGAGGCCCAACCAAGTATTGAGTGCATAGAAATGAACATACTTTTCAGAAGCCTGACATTTCTGTTTAAAATGTCATTTTTTATTGATCGTATGTAATATTCAAATTTTCTGAGACACTGAATTTTGGGGTTTCATTATCTGTAAGCCATAATCATAAACATTTCAAGAAATAAAGGCTTGAAATATTTCACTCTATGTGTAATGAATATATGTAATATATGGGTTCAACTTTCTGAAATGAGTGACAGAAAATATTGACCTTTCTCATGATATTCAATTTTTTTAGATACCTGTTTAATTTCTAATACCTGTATATAATTGGTTAAAAAAAGAGACTTGAATCAATTCTCCAGCATTTCTTTCCCCACGATAATCTGTTTCCTCAGATGTACATCACTACAGCGATGATGTATTTTTGCAGGCCAATCTGGAAATTAGCATCACACTGGTTCCCTGGACGATAATCCAGTGGGATTTTTCCATTGGCTTTTGGATTATTGTAGAAAATAAGTATTGTTGAAAAAAGTTTACAATCATTACACATTCTGTTCATCATTATAATATTCACAAATGAACACAACTTGTATTTATTTTGAAATATTTTTTTTGTATTTGTAAATACAATTGGTAAAGGTAAAAAGCTAAATGTAGGCTATAAATAACCTACAATTTGCACGGCATCACAATCACTAAGCTGTCAACTCTTTCGGTCTTTATTTACACTGAAAGTTTGAGTTAAAATAGTTTGCATGAGTGTGATTATAAACACAATGAAGCTGTGGAAGTGGACTAGAGATTAGATGAGTTCACCAGTGTATGGTGGCATTTAACATCCGGACAACCTCTGCAGTCCCATTTAACCAGCTGTAAGCACCTGCCTTATTAAAATAAGTAAAAGCTTTAACTCTTTAAAATATTAAAGGTTATAGAATACAACATGAAAATAACTTGAACTGGTCTTAACCACAGACCTTATTTTAAGCTTTTACCCAAAACCCAGTGAAAAACTTGACTTCAGGACGATAGAACCAAAAGTGCTAAAATGCTAACTTATTTCGGAGTTTACAAAAATACATCATCACTGAAGCGGTCTAAACAGAAGAAAAAATCTTTCACTACTTCTGTTACATCGTAACTATAAATATACAAATGTATCCAAATTACCCTCTGCTCATTTGGCAGTCATCTGTGTGGTCTGGTTTCTTTGTGGTTGACTTTATCTCTTCACAAATCTCATTAGTCACTGAGGATAATATAGCTTCTGACTCCTTTATGTTTTGCTTCTTCAAATGAAAAATAAAATAAAATTACAAGTGCACTTAAACTAAATTAAGATTAGATGTTTATTGTAGTTAAAATGTAATTGAAGACTCATTGTGCACTAACCTGGATTTGCTTTGCAATGATGTTTGTACTGATTCTACGCCGTAACTGAGGCTGAGACAATAGAAAGAGACCGATGATACTCTTAACAAATCATATAATGCACATCTGAACTATTAATTATTCATATATCTTTGATTACCTTCTTTGAGTCTTTTTCCAGCTTTTTAATAGCGTCAGTTTCCTCTGCAGTGACACAGATACATTATTTCAAAATGATAGTGGATGAATTGTAACTTTAACATTGTGAAATAACTAAATGGGTGTTTTCCTACCCCACTGCTCACAGACATGTCGCTCTCTGCTGCCTTTCTCCATCTGTTTCTTCATCTCCTCCAGTTCAGTGCTGTTCTTCTCATGACGGTGCTTCAGGTTGTCCACATGAGCCACCATCAGTTCCACTCCACGGCTAACTTTGGCCTCCTACACAGACACAGAACAGGATTGAACATATTAAAAGCCCATTGATTGAACCACCAATTTAATGGGACCTAATGTAATGTTCTCTGGCTTTGCTTCCAGAGTAAAATCTAGTATGGACTGATACCTGATGCACAGCCCCAAGAACCTCTGCTGTGTTGGAGATTCGTCCGATGGAGCCCCCGATAACGTTAAGACACAACTCAAGATGCTGGAGAAGCCCAGTACGTTTGATGTCTAAACACATTCCCTTGAGCGTCTAGTGGCAAAAATATAACTCTATGATTGGCATAGGCTAAATCCAAAAAAAGCAATCATTCACAAAAGCTATTCTCAGTCTGTAGTCATACCTCAAGCACTTCCATGCCTCTTTCCACTTCCAGTTTGAGGTTGTCCTCAGCATTGTCTCGAGCGTGTTCCTCTGTCTCCAGCCTCTGACACAGTGTGTACTGGTCACAGCGAAAGGCCAGAGACAGCCAAGAGAAAGCAGCCTGTGCAGGGGGTTTGTAAGGTAATGAAAAGCTAAATTAAATAATACAAAAATACAATTTAATATTAAAATAAACAAATACCATTGAAAACATTTATTTAGATAAAAATTCAATCCACGTGGAACAGACTTATGAAGGCATGCCACACCTTAAAGTGAGCTGATATTCTTCAAAACCATCACTTCACAATGTCCATTTATGTACTGTATGTATGTATCCTATCTATCTATCTATCTATCTATCTATCTATAACAGGACTGACCTCCAATTCCTCCTCTGTCATGTCAACACTATGATGAACGTGAAATAACCAACAATGCAGATAGAGTGAAATTACATATTATAAGAATTTATGTCCACAAACCAAAAATCAAGTATCGGGATAACCAAATAAATGGCTGATATAAAGCTAGCTGTAGTAAACGCTAGCTTGTGTTAATATCTGAATAAATCACCTGTTTGGACGCAGCCTCATCATAACAGATGTCTCTTCTGAGGCAGTTTGGTCCTCGTGTCTAGACCCTTCAGAAGAGAAAGAAAGTAACTTAAACTTCCTTTAATATACCCTGTATAACATGAATGTATGGTGAGTAAATAGTTTTGGCATTACGGTTACCTTCCTCAGAGTCATTCTCACTATTCTCTGTCTGGTTGTTGGTCAGGACCTGCTGGTCTTCACAGGCCTAATCAGAAGTTATTGTTTATACAAAACATATTGTAATATATACTGTAGTGCATAATACTAAATATATAGTACTGTTTGGATTCGATTAATATTTGACCTCAAAAACAAAGCTAATGAAAATTTTCAAAATATTTAGCTATAGTTAATCTTGAACAAATAATTCCAAAATAATTAAGAACCGAGTCTAAAAATATACTGACTATAAAAGCTTAACTGAAGTGTATCCTTATCTCCCCAGCAATATTAAATGTTTAACATTAAAAACAAGGTTTCTAGTTATGAATTCTAGCAGTCTATTCACAAAAGCCATCCACTAACACTTAAATTCAATCCAACCTCATTAACCTTCGTTCTAGTATCCAGATTTACCGCTTCTGCTCAGTGTAACGTCCATTAAGTATCATCAAAAAGATAAACTTACTTGCTTACCATGACATTTGCTGTGATTTCTTGCTCTCCACACCTCCATTCCTGCTCCTAACACTCTTAATCTCATTAAGAGATACAGCGAAGAAAACTGGCAGACTAATGACGCTGTTTTAGACGAGCCTTGGCCGCCACAGACAGTAATGACTATACCAGGATTGAGCGAAAAATCAATGCTACGAAACACCTGCAAAATATATTTAGCTTGGTGTGCATACTAAAAAACACCATGAAGGGGAGCCATCTTGCAAAAATTGCCTTTAATGTTTTAGTATAGAATTCTTCATTAATGCACGTGAAGCAGTTTCACAAACTATTTCTAAGAACTACACGGCATTATAAAGCTTCATTTGCCCTCTAAATGTGATGCAAACAATTATATTTTATTACACCAATAAAACTGATCAAATGAGCATATTTAGCATTTATTTGAAAGGACATTAGGAAAGACAAAAACAGATGCAATTTGGACCAACTCCACATTTATTGTAGAAAATTTAGGAACAGAGACTAATAGAGGCGCTGTGGCTTTCCCATGGTGCTCTTGATGTTGAGCGCTCTGACGTTCTGCCAGTTCTTCTTCAGCAGAGACACCAGGAAGTTCACAGCCAGGTGGATGTTGTAGACCAGCTCTTCCTCAGTCATCCTGACATGACCAACAGCCACAGCCAGACACAGAACCTGAACATGACAGATGACCATTAGCAACTTTTAAGTAACACAAATTCAAGAGTTAAAAATATAAGGTTGATAAGATTTTATTTGGGGGGGGTTGAATGAAGTCTCTTATGCTCAACAAGGCTGCATTTACTTGAACAAAAATACAGTAAAGACAGAAATACTGGGTTATTGTGTTAAAATACTACAAATAAAACAATTTTATACTTAAATAAAATATTAATTATTCCTATGACGACAAAGCTGAATTTGCAGCAGCCATTACTTACATATTTTTATCTCAGTCATACATTGTCAGAATTCATGAGCAGATAAAAAAAAAATTCTGCATTTCTTTAAAATATATATTTTTTTAACAGTATGAATGTTCATACGGTCACTTTTGATCAATTGAATATGTCCAAAGCACTATTATTAAAAACATACCTTCTTCATCTGGAATTTGATGGTGGATTTCACTTCATCCACCTTGGTGCCCAGGTTCTCGTTATGGGTGAGCAGAGAGGGGAACTTTCCTGCCTTGTTGAGGCCAGGGCCCAGGATACGAGGAATCTGCTTGATCAGAGACTCAGAAGCCAGGAAAGCATCATACTTCTTTGCTAAAAAATGGAACCAACAAGATGCATCAATACATTGACTAAATCCAGAACATAAAACTATTGGACTGAACACGTCTTATCACTAATGCTCTCTCAAAAGGAAACTCACCCAGCTTCTTGACCATTTTCTTGTTCTTGTTGAGCTTTTTAAGAGCCTCGATGTCCATGTGTGGAAGCTCAGCGGCCTTAGCTTCATCACAATGCTGCTGGTCACCAAGGATGCACACGGAGAACTTGGGACGTGGGGTGGTCTTCAGCCTGCAAGGGGCAAAGGAAAAGACTGACTGACAAACAGAAGCACATCAGGCCCCCTTTGACCCATGTGAGGCAGAACAAAAGAGTCTTACCCACACCACCTCAGCTGGAATCAGGTGTCGATAGCACAGGCATATAATAAAATGGTCGGCTTAGGTATGACAGCATGAATGCCATCAGCTATAGCCTCCCCTCATGTTTTAAGACCCAGGGTAGGGGTCCGCCTGCTTCACCAAGCCAGAGAATGAATGGTTCAGACAGACTACCCAAGGCTGTTCTACACTGCCTGCCTTTAACCTGCCTGCTCAAGCCATTTAAATGAGCAAATAACTACATGTCAAGATATCCATATATTTATTCAAGCAGATCAAAGGTCAGGCAGACAGAAGGCTGGGTGATACAGTAAAGGGCCGAACCTGACGGTGCCTGAGAAACGCTTGTCCTTCTGGGGATCGTAGTTCTTCAAGCTGATCTGCAGCTCCACAGTCTCAAGAAACCTTAAATATAAAATTCAATATAAATACCTTGTATACAAAGATCCGCTACATAATGAGGGTAAACCCTTGGTGCAGTTAACAAAAACACATCTGATATTTAAGCATAGGCTTAATCTTTATGGCAAGCAGTTTAACACTTATTAATTTGATTAACAGCCATTTAATTATTAGCAAGTATTACAATAAGTAGTTTATGTTGACCAGTGACTACTAATCCCCCAAAATAAAAACACTTGCTTTTAACTAGTTTGAATTCCAATTGATGCTGGTCCCCATTCAGTTCAGTACGAATTACTCTTTATATATTACTAACTATACCAAGAGCTGCAAGTATGTTCTAGCACTAAGTACGTATTTATTAAACGGTAACGTTACATAATACAGATTAAACTAGGTGCCATAGGAATACATTTCTACACAATTGAACTACTAAATAATTTAAAAAGCTACCCAAGTGAAATGCTTCCTAATATTAATAACAATTACTTGTGCTGTCAGCTAATTTAATGAAAAACGTTATGACCACTCTTACTTTCTCGGCTTAAGACGGGCACCAGCCTGGACCTCCCGAACAGCCTCGTACAACGTGTCTCTTGAGACCTTGCTGTAAAAACACACAATCCATGATTAGCTTGTTCCGAGTGCATACATGTCGCAGACTGATCGGCGAATGAATCACTAACATGCCTCCAAACTCCGTTTCCCAAACGGCAATGTATCTATATTACTTAAGATAGACATGAATAAAACCGTCAGAACAACTATCATTTCAGATGAAGTTAAATATGTGTCAGATTAAACCGGATTGCATTCCGGTGACCCGGAGCGCTGCTCGGCAGCTCTCAAGAGCTGTTCCGAGCTTGTCAAGAAAAACAAATCTCAAGCTCTCCGACTGACATTGCCTGATGATATATTTGATTATATAGCTATTAAATGGAGAAGTAAAACGTCATCAAGGATTAAATACTTTATATATGAACATTTCTCACGTGCCTCATTTTGCCGTAGCGTCTCTCCTTCCACACGGAGACCGAGAAAGGAAGTTTGAGGGGAAGTTGCGTCGAATATAAGCGCCCGAGTCTGAAAAACGGACTTCCGGAGCAGCCATGATTGTTGTGGCCCCAGAAACATGTAACCAGCACATTCCACAAATTTGTTTTTTAATGTGTCAAAAACGGTGTGCACCATGCCTAATTACATTACATTTTATATATGTATAATCAATCAAAATAATGTATATTCAAGCATTCAAATATGTCCAGGATATAACATTTAAATAATATGAATTTAGATATTTATTAAATGTAACAGTTTCAATTAAACTAATATAAATATTGATATCAAGTGTTATCCAATTCAATATTTTTTTATTGCAATACAACACAAAGAAGTTATTACATTTACTAAATATATTAACTTTTTACAATCAGAATGGCTGAAACTCATCTAGTAAAGTGGCATTTAAAATGGGCATAATATGATTCAAAGGGAAATCCGTTTTAACGCAGCCTGCAATGATTTCTTGAGGAAGGTTTCATTGAAAGACAGGCAGCTGGAAAGTGTGTGGTGGCATGCAGGATTCACCTGAAAGCAAAGAAAAAAGTATTAATCAGCCGTTTTATTCTAGCTTTAAAAACACACTTTAACTTAGATATTTATTACATATACATTATTTTCAGTATGTGAACTGTTTATTAGTTACTTTCGATGTTTATTGGTTACTTTCGATGCCTCTGAAATTTGCACATGGAGCATAATTATTTTCATAGTAGACTAGATGCTGTGAGGACCATCAAATTATACTTAATATTGTGGTTGACGGTTTTGTTGAGATGTTTTTGAATGAGTTATTTCCAGTCATTACAGTTATACTCACATGTGACAGATACTTGGTTAAAACGCTCAGCAACATCTTAGCAAAATTCATAGATTTGCTGAAATGAGGAGACTGACTGCAAAGCTGATCGGTGAAGAGAGAGAAATCCTCCTCACTCAGCTCAAGCTGTGAACATAACAACAGAAACCATTAACATAGGACTAAAAGACCCTTAAAGACTCAAAACCGATTTCTGAAGTACCTTTGAATCCAGCAATGCATGGATGACTGATAACACTCCCTCGTCCCAGGACACTCCAAGAATTGTTCTAAGATTTAGAAGTACATTTCTGTGATCAGCTAAACCGATTACTCAAGCATTATATATTACAGAAATGACTAAGACCTATTTCTTTCTGAAAGCTGAATTGTGATCTTCAGACTGACCGAAATACAAGAAGCCTGTGATGTGGCTCAAGGCAGTCCACTACCAGTCTACAGAGTACCTCTGCCTGGGCGCTTCCTAAAGAAAAAATTGATTTAGTACTAACTTAAAAGATGCCTGAAGTATATAATAATAAAAATGGTAAATATAATCTTGCTAACTAATCCAGGTGAAAAAAAAACGTACTCATACCAGTTTGATCCTTCAGTAAAACTGGCTCTATCAGAGCCTGGCAGGCCGGCCTGGGGTAACGAGTGCAAAGAGACATTACAGCGGTTACCAAACAGCGGGAGGCAGCTTCTGCAAGGGCCACAATCTAAGGCAGAGACATGCATATATATAAGTGCGATTACACTTATATAAAAAACAACACTTAAAAGCTGCATTTACAGCATAACACTTACAAATTCAGTTTACAAAAAACATAGAAAGAACCAAACACCTATACGCGCTACAGTTAAAAAGTTTCAGTTTGGTATGATTTTTGATGTTTTTACAAAAAGACTATTAAGCTCACAAAGACTGTATATATATATATATATATATATATGATAATAAATATATTGAAGATGGCAACATTGTGAAATATTATTGCAACTTAAAGTGACTTCCTTTAATGACATTCAGCAGCCATTTCTCCCATCTTCAGTGTCACGTGATCTTTCAGAAATCATTCTAATATACTGATTTGCAGCTCAATAAACATTCCTTAGCATTATCAAGCATTAAAACAGATGTGCTGCTTTATATTTTTGTGATATATTTGTTTCAAGATTTTTGTTATAAATAGAATAACACACACACACACACACACACACACACACACACACACACACACACAATATATTTCATTTAATAACACGTTTTTTTCATGTGTTCTGATTCAATAATAGGATTAAAATATTTTAAAGAAGGTAAGGTGACAAATGTGATGTTTGTGAACACTAACTTTTGGCAGCAGAAGGTGTGTGATCACAGCAGAAGCAGTGCTGTGACTGAGGTCTGGCGACAGCTCCAACAGACCGCTACAGAACTGAGGTAAACACCGTTCAGATGCTTCAGACAAACACAGCATCGAACACAACATCTCCACCTGTCATCAGATACAACAAATCCATACTGATGGAAACATTTCTGGAGTAATTAATCCAAAAAGAGATTAATTTTCAAGGCAAACCCACAAACCTCATTGGGGTCACATTCATGAAACACTTTCAGAGCAGACACCGAGCTCTCATCCCACTGTGAAGGAAAAATATGTTAAAAAATTATACAAATTAAAAAGATAAATGCAAATACATTTGCATAATAAAGCCGATGTCTTACTGCTGACTCTGTATCTAGTAATTCTTTGATCACAGGAACAGCAGCCTAAAAAGGAATGTTAAAATGTTAGACATTTATTTATCCTGAAGAAGAATAACTTTTCTGAGGTTAAAACAGTTAGAGATTTTAATAACCTATGAACTTTTAACTGTCAAATTGTGTAAAACTTGTGAGAGTGAAAATCAGTTTAACTGAAGTGAATTCCAATTTACCTTCATGTGGTCTGGCAGATTTTCTGAAGGACCCAACACATCAGAGCGAGCCTGTGATACAGAAGCAGGACTCTGTTCCAGCTGTGACATTTTAGGTTCCTCCTCTTCAGCCAACCTCTCTTCTTCTGCACTTGGACAGAAATCCATCTTTCCTCTTTTACTGTGGTGATCATCTTGGGCATCTCCATTATGATCCATTTGTCACTTTTCCTCTTTTTCTGAGATAAAACTTTATCCTCTGCTTCAAGATCCTCAAAACAGTAAGTCCATTTACCCTTTGCATTAGCATTCCTGAATCTCTCACAGAGGCTCTTTAGTTTCCCTGTACCGTCTGAGGTGAGAAGGGTCCCTTTCCTAGTGCCCTCAATATCTCTTTGGAGCTGCTTGATTAAGGCACAAGTCCACTGATTTTCCACATCCTCCTGAGTCAGACACTGAAGCAGGTGGAGAACATGGTCTTTGGGAAGTCCAGGGTGAATCAGATGTAGAAAACACAGCAGATTTCGCTTAAAGCCTTCAGAAAACAGGCACACCAAAGGTTTACTGTAAAACAAAAACAATTACTCATACAAACGATTTCAGTGTATTATTTAACAATGGAAGGAACTCTTAAAAGGAAAGGAACAAAAATAACTTCTCAATTCAAAATGGTGTTATTTTATTGATTTATATAAACACTTTATATACAAAAACGAAAAAACTTTATTTTTAATATTGACACGTATGACAGCTGAACAACAGTCGAGTTAAGCCTTTTATTTATACTAAACTTCTAAAAAAATACAGCTTTTTTATACATCACTAGACCGTTTCTTGTGGAAATCTGAAAATAAAAGAATTAACGTTAACGCTATTGTGAAGTAAAATATTTCATAATTATGACACTTTGCCAAGTGACACTCGACAGAATTCGGGTAGTTGATGGTCTGCTTACAGAACGAGAGCGTCCTCGTGCACACATGCTTCTTGTTGGCACAAAGTCTCTAAAAACGGAGTGATCGTAAACTCTGGATCAGATCTGCGCTGTTTGTTGAAAACGGTCTGCGTATTACTCGCCCCAGCTGCTCCTGAATGCAGCGAATGAACCAGCAACCGGGACCGTCCGTCAAAACGCTGCAACAGAGCTTTCCGATCCATCCCTGGACCTCGGTCACGGGTAACGACGAAGCTTGCTAGTACGGTCACTTCAAAATGATATTCGTAGCGAAATATATAATCAAATCAATGACAGCTCATAACACCGCTTAAAGCTGTAGGAAGTTGTGTAATTTTACCAAGTTTCAAATCAGTTCTATGTGGCTGTAAACAAACGCTTATTCACTGAGGATACCTGCAGGGCTGGAGCGGAATTACAACCGAGAAGCCCACTGGCGACATTAACCAATTTCGCAGTAGTGTTTTTACATTTAAAATTTTTAGCTAAAAAACAAATATATATAAAAAAACTCCGACTTCTCCGAAATGCCCCCAACCTCCTCAGAAAAGCTTACTAGCAGCTCATATAATTAAAGAGACAGAGGATCAGGTACAGCAAACAGTTTTTATTTTCACTTTTCTTTGAATATAAACATGTACTAAAAGTAATAAAATGTGACATCAAGTCCTGGTATAACCTGTTAACACTGCTGAGGAGAACAATACAAAAGCCTGCTGACAGGTTGCACATTTAGTGTTTTGCAAAATACCGGCAATATTATAAACTACACAAAAAATTAAAATCTGATTTCATAGAATGGTATCAGACAAAAGGGTGCAACAATCAGGAATCGGCACAGATGGAAGTACTAAACGATCAACAAGTGAAAAGCAAGCAGAAATAAGTGACCGTGTATTCGGTTCACGTCAACCTTTTGCCCTAGTTTCTCCCCAACTCAACCTGAAAAGACACTCAATTTGAGCATTCAAACTTTTTTTTCCCCTCCCACCCACTCTTAAACTAAAAGGCAAAATACTTTTCACACTCATACAAACAACACTGTAAATCTACACGGCTAAAGAATTAGCCAAACATTTAAGGCTAGTTAAAGTAAAGCCAACCCCAAAAAGAGACAATTAGATTTCAGTGCAGATAAGCAAAGCTCACTTAAGGCTAACCCAACGAATACACGACTAGAAGGTCCTTAGTCATCAAGAAAATCCAGAAGGTCATCATCATCTTCATCCAAAAGAGTTAGGGCAAAAATGTAGCTCCAAAGTTGGATACCGTCAATGCCCAAATCCTCCAACATATCAGCTGTGTCCTGAAAAAATAAAAATCAGATTAAAATGACTCACTGATGTTGTCCAATTCAGCAAGCTTGGCACTGCAATACAATAGTGAACATTTCCCACTTATTTAAAAATGAAACAAAACTATGGTTTACAAACATGGCACAAAATTGACAAAACAATCTAATTATTTAAACAAAAGCGTTACCCTGGGTGCCGAGCGCCTGCGACGGTGTGTAATATTAGGGGGCATGTCATGGCTGTAGATACACTCCGACTTAAAGGGGCAGCATCCATGACGCATGAAGAATGTGCACTTTAACTTACTAGAATAAACAAAATTCCAGAGTCAATGTAAAGATCAACTAAACCATTACAAAAGATTTGATCGCATGAATGTGAACCATTTTAACCTGCTTCTTTCTTTGAAAGCGGCTATCAATGATGCCTTTTCGTCCCCATCACAGACCCAGTGTTTGCTGGGAATGTAAAAGGAGGATTTCACTCGGCACTGTGGACAGCCCCTATTTAAATAAGATTTAAAAAAAAAAAAGTTCAAATAATTTTTACAATATGCAGCTTTATATGCACAAGTGAGAAGGCGAAAAAGAAACTCACTTGACGACATCCTCCTGGAAGTCCTTGGTTTTCCGCCATGTAACAATGCAGCTGATGCAGAAAGCATGATTGCAGTTGGGTAGGATGCCATAACGCCGTTCCTGACAGGTGGATTTCTCAGAAATTTTGTCCATGCAGATGCCACAGGCTACATCTTTGCTTTGGTCAAAGGCTCTTGAATACTGCTGCTCCGTCGACACTGCAGCACCACCCTGATCTGGTCTCTCTGGTGAACCAGTCACCTATGATCCAATAACATTTCATTAAACCCAGGCCGATGAAACCCAGATAGCTTCATCTAGGAGCTACAGAAATGTGTAGTGTTTGTGACCTGCGTTTCGGTTACTTTTTGGACTTCGGCCTGTGCTGTGCCAGGTACAAAAGCTGCAGAGCTGTAGTTATCTGAAGAACTGGCGTCTGTAGCACTGATTTGTTGTAGCGGTCTCCCGGAATCTAAAGAGGACAAAAATGTAATTCATAAAAAGAAAGTGTGATTTCAAAGAAAAGCCTGAATAAGCAGTAATACCTTGCTGGGAGGTCCATCCTCTTCCTCCTCTGCGATGCCTGTAGTCAAGCGCTCAAAGTTCTGCTGCAGCACACTCATACTTGTGACCAGAGGCTCTGAACCCCTTCGATTCAGGCTGTAGGCTCCTTGAGGTGGAAGAGAGGGCTCAGATCCTCGCCGGTCAGCCAGAGAATGTCCCGCCTGCGCTGAGGGGAACACTGCAGGTGCTGAACCACGTCTGCTGCTCCCTGAAGAACCTTCACCCGCTTGAGGAACATGGAGATACCTGCGAGACATGCAACTTGTAAACTGCATGTAATGGTAAAAAAAATAAAAATAAGCCAGCTGGCTCCTTACCTGCAACGGTCACCAAACCAGCAGCCACTTTTCTGGAAGTACCTACACTGAACTTGAAACGACGGTGCTGCAGGAAACTCGTGTAGATAGTAACAGCTTGGACCATAACGACAAGATCCATTGATGAACTGCCTGCAAAACACAACATGCTAATTACATACATTTGTTGACAACTGCAGCACGTCTTTCACAAGTTTTTGAAAACTTGCAACATTTCATAAAAAGAGGAAATAGTAGCAATTTTGAACCCTCGAGCAGAAGTTCATGTTGTTATTGACTACGATAGAAACTGTAGGACTTTACAACTAAGGACTAACAAATCTAGCAACGGTCTTTTCAAACTACGCTGCAGTTCAAAGTATAATAACGATCACGATGTTTGTTGAAACTGCACTAATCTTTTTACTAAAACAAAAACAAATCCTCGCTGCCGTAACCGGATGTAAACATCTGCGCCGAGAACGTTAAAGCAGGAAAAGTCACTCTTTCAAACCGATGATCGGGGCTAAAAACGAACTTTTCGTCCAGTCAAAACCACGAAACTACCTGCAGACTCCTCTTTCCACGTTTGAGCTCTCTTTTCTCGACCGTCTACACGGTGTACGATACCGATCCATTTATAGATCCTCCAAAAAGCTTGATTTAATGCAGTTGTTAGAGTAAGTAAACGGATTGAAGAGTTGGAGAGAGAGCGAGAGCGAAGCGCTGGAGTCTCACGTCACGCAGAACGCGCGCTGACCAACCAGGGACGCTCGTGTCTTTTCCATAGAATAAACAGAGGGTTTGGAAGGATTTCTGTAGAATTGATTTTGAAAGAGAAAAACAACTTGGGTTTGGAGGGTGACATCTATTCCAACGAGACTTGGGTCTCACAATTCAGATAAACTTTCAGATTTTTTCTCAACATATTTCTTCCCCAATTGTTTAGGAGTGGGGTGGCACTGCAAAAACCCAATAACCACTGATTTGGAAACGAGTGCAAAAGCTAAGAGCTGAACTGTATACCGACCTACAAACTGCACTGCTGTCTCCTGGGGCTTTGGCTGATTGTGCGTCCCTTTCCATCTTGCTGCCGTCCCTCTTTGCCTGATGGATGGGTAATGGCATGCACACTTTTATAATGGTTGGGTGGGGCCTTCTCATTTGGACGTGTGATGGACAGGGAGGCATCTTAAATTGTGATGCCCAGTGAGGGTCCGAATCAATTACAGCAAACGGTTCTTTCGAACACAATCGGTTCAGATTGTCAAATTGAGCGATTCTTGTCAATTGCGTCATAATGCGATACTTTGCTTTATATTGATTTTTATTATGGGTGTGTGTTGTAATTTTATGTCACTGAACCTAAATATAACAATAGAATAACACTAATTATATAGAATAAACATAAGTAAATATGCTATTTAAAATCATCTCTGATAAGTCGATTCTTTGTTCAATATGACCCGAGAACCAAATGGCTCGATTCGATTCGAGAATGAATCAATCTGAATTCAGACTCGCTATTCAGTAGTTCAAACTCGTTTATGAAGCATGTCAACCGATACATTAATAGATAAAACAAAAAAAACCTATTCGTTACGATGCCTTGCAACATTTAATTCACTTAAACATGACAGTTAGACTAAACTAATTAAGAATTCATCGTGAAATATTTGCTCCAAATAAAACGGGTGGTTTAGTCACACAATAAAAGGGTTATTCATTGACGCCAATTGTTTCTTATTAAAATGTTTAATATTTTTTCACACATTTTAATTAGTTTGGTAACCGTAAGTGATTAAAAGGTTACACTAACATATTTTTATTATGACTGCAAATTGCTTGTGAAATATAGGTATATCTGGAGCTTTTCAAAAATCACAAAAAAACTTAAGAGATGTCTAGAATTGTTTTACTGTGATCCAAATAATATCCCACAAATCATAACACTTGTGCATCTCATCAGTGAAGCAAGACATTGCTGAGATGGGCCAGACTGGAAAGGTAGAATTATATACTGGTGAACGTGGTGTGAAAAAGATGACAAAAAAGTATTTAAAAAATAAAAACAAATCTTAATTTTATATTATTGTGCTCTCTAGTTTCACAGTAACATGTTTCTACATTATCATAGACATCACTCTGACATCAAGTCCCATCTTGAATAAACAGATCAGAAAAGCACATTTCAGCCATAAGAGAAAATCTCAGATATTTCTCAGAGACGTCTGGATGCGAAATGGTAGATGAGTTGCACATCCTAATAATACCAATTAATGTAATTCAACATCAAAAATGCTTTTTACTGCATGTACTGAATTCCCAAATTATTCAGTACTGTTTTTGACAAGACCCGTTCTAAACTCAGAAGTGTCCGAGTTACTTCAATAAAGGACAATGTATATGTTTACTCAAAATCCATACCATCCATGTACATACAACTATCATGACATGATCATTCAGTAATTAATTAACGCATCTGATTTAAAGAGCAAATTTAAGTTTAGATGTGTACTATGCATCAATTTGACCATAATGTTCTAGTTCGAATGTAACCACAGCCTGCTTGCTTTCAATCACTCAATATATATTCATAAAACATGTTCAATCAACATATAATGGAAGACCTAATTTAATACAACTGCTCATTAAGGAGACAATGAGATCTAAGTGATTTCTCAAATCAGTAAATATGACTAAGACTGGTACCGGACAGTGTGCTAAAATACAAGTACCATCAAGGTATTAGATCTTAAAGAGATCAGTACAGAAGAATTATATAAACATATAGCATGTGAACAAACATTTCCTTCCATACAGCTGAAAGTATCACACTGCTGTTGGTTTATCCCAAAGAGTGAATTATTAAACAGATTTGTCTTCAGTTTCAATACCAATATATATTTGTAGCAGCTGACACTGAAAACAACACCCTCGACAAAGTAACATAATTCCAAGATAATATAACTGACTGCTGTACAGTTTTGTGTGTAGTCTAACTTTTACTTTAGTAAAAGTGCCTAATCAAACAGAATCAGGAGGAAAGAAGAACTACAAAATAAAAGTCCTACAAACAAATGCAGTGACATTACAAGAGCTAGACTGTGCTCTGATCTCCTCAAAGAATCATTCTAGATATCTCTTGCAAAGCAAAACCATGTTGGAAAAGACTTGTAAAGGTGTTAGCCCTCATCAAGCAAATGAAGAATAACATGACGGTAGTAGTAGTAGTAAACAGTGACTAGAGGTTCTGCGTCCTTGAGTTTAAATAAAAAAACACTCTGCAAAATTCAGAAAAAATGTCAGTATTCAAAGCTAATATTTGTAAAAGTCCTTTACAAAATTCATTTTTAAAAACAAACAGCACCGCAGCGCCATTAAGATGTGTGCACTCTCTCCGTTCAGGAGGGAATCTGAAGTCCATTCTTCAGTCAGGTCCTTCTGAAGTCCATTCTTCTGTCAGGTCCTTCTGAAGTCCATTCTTCAGTCAGGTCCTTCTGAAGTCCATTCTTCTGTCAGGTCCTTCTGAAGTCCATTCTTCTATCAGGTCCTTGCAAGTCAGTACATGTCTTTATAGATCTCCTGTAAAAGCGGATGGAGGGAGGTCTCAGATTCAGTCTTTTTGATCATCTGAACCAGCAGGGCATTCTCTGTGACCAGCTGTCTGAGGTCGGCCATCTTCTGGAGCAGTTTGGGGAAGAGATGAGGAGAGTCAGGATGGTGCACCTGAAGATGCTGGTCCAGAGCTTGCAGGATGCCATCCTGGATCTGTTCGACCTGCTTCACGTTCATCAGCCCGGGACGGTCTAGAGCAAAGAGAAACTATTTTTAGCATCCATTTCTTCTTAAGATATTTTACTGACATGTGAACATTACAAATGATTGGCTTACATCAAGTGCAAAGTGTGCTTTGTCTTATGATAAACAAGCTTTTGATCTCTTCTAATGTTTGGTTCTCATTTGTGAATATAAATTGTATAAACAACAACAAAGGACATTTGAAAACATACTGATCAAACAAACGACACGGCCTTACCTCCGCACAGTACGATGGCTGCCACATACAGAGCAAGGTCACTGTCATCCAGCTCCAGGGCATTGAATTTCACTGCAAATTCAAATTTGGGCTCCATGATCTCGCTGAAAGGTTTGCGTAGACTACGCAGGAACTCTCTCGTCACAAAGCCCTTCCCATTGGCCACCAGCAGCCCATCTTTATTCATTAACGATGGGAGCATCGCAAATATGGCCTCATGGACTCCATATTTTAACAGCGTTACCTGAGAAAAAAGTAGGGGATGACTTTAGTGGAAGAATGCATCAATATTTAATTCATGTATAATAAATATTTTTTTTTACTAAAGAGACTGAATGCTGGTTAAAAAGTCATTGACCGCTGCAGAACTCTTGTCAGGGAGTCATCATATTGAGTTTGACTGTTTATTGTACAAGATTTGACCCTATACACATGTTGGTGTATTTGAGGTATTTTTTTTGTCACACTTTCTCTTGCACATAAATGCTGTACCTGAGTGAGAGCACACGATGTGACTGCTGCGCTGAAGTAACTTAGTGAATATGCGGTTACGCTAAGACTATACATGCTGTGAACCCTGCCCTACGTTATTTACGCAAGTCAATACTGAAACATCACGCAGATCACAAGTTTTAAACTTAAAGGGGAAGAATTCACAACAGAGGTAAAAAACATCAATCCTAGCAGTCACTACTTGAAATTATTAAACCACTAACAATAGATTTAACAGGTTACAAGGTAATAAAGTAACATGGATCATTCTCACCTGATCATTAAGGAAGAGATCCACAAAGCCAGGGATGTTTTTGGCAAACTCTGTGAGCTCTCGCACAGTTTCAACTGTTGTGCACTGGCAGCGGTAGAAAACATGGACCCCGATCTCTTTGTTGGGTGGTGCTCCATTAAGCTGGTTCCAGACCAGACCATTTTCTGCCTGCCACAGTGAGTCCATATCATGGATCACAAAAGGCTGGAGATGAAATGAGAACAATTAAAACAACTGGAATAACTACAAATCAATCATATACTATTTTGTGTAAAAATAAACAAACAAACAAACAAATCTGCCAGAACTTTAATATCAATGCATCCTAAGACTTTCCAAAAATTAAACCATTTGAGAAAACTGAAATTGTTAGTGGCATCTCACTGAAACCTGAGCGCATACTGATGTGCAACTCGTCTTGCCCGTGAGGATGCTCCGTGCTTTCTTCTTGGTCATGTTGAGGTTCCTCAGGTAGGATGTGTTGACATGCTTGGCCATTGTTTTGAGGTCAGCTCCACTAGAGCTTTGCAGTTTCTCCCCAGCGAGGAGCCCGGCCACTAGCTTCTTCTTCTCTGCCTCTGGCATACGTCCGTACCTGATCGCTGAGGCAAAGAAACAAAAACAAGCTCCATTTATCACAAAATAACCCAGCACACATTTCAAAATAAAGCAACAATTTATGAACACTGAAATATTAAAGGGGTCATATGATGCCCATTTTCCACAAGTTGATATTATTCTTTAGGGTCTTAATGAAAAGTCTGTAACATTGTTTGGTTAAAACTTTTCATTGGTAGAGTAAAAAACACCTTTTTTTACCCTGTCAAAAGCAGCTTTTCAGAGCAAGCCGTATTGTATCATTCTCCTTTAAATGCGAAAGAGCTCTGCTGACTCCGCCCCTCTCTTCTGAGCGCTCACTGAAGGACTGTTTACTTTAGCCGCATTCATCCTGAAACTTGCTAATTAGCACATTATTAGGAAAAGTGGTTTGCAAAGATTCATTTAAAAACCTTGTACTAACTTCTTCTGTAGATGAAGCTGGATCACGAATAACTCGCACGAACAGACGCATTTAGGTAGATCGAGGGCACTTTCCCTTCAAAATCAAACGTAATCATCTTCAGCGGCTCAGATGACGACTGCTATGTTCATTATTACATCCAACAACAAAACACCTCAATCGCTTGGAGTCATTCTTGTCTACATCTGCTCCGGCGGTGAAACAACTGATGACAGCTCACTCAGGGCGGGTCTGAGGTAAGACAACAGTGCGGACAAGTTCAGGAAAATTACCTTGCAGCCTTCACAAGCATGAACTCCATAATGAAATCCTGAGGCTTTATCTCCACATATGCAGCACTCAACATTCAGGCTCATATTACTGGGGTCATCCCGACCCAGCCGTAACTGGTCTGACAGCGAGAGAGAGGGGTTCTGTAACGGATCTATAAATGTGAGACAGACACAGAAATATTGTTTTTAAAGCATCTCTAATCAGAGCACTGCAAAAGTATATATTTTATGAATAAGACATTACTAAAGCATGTATTTATATTATTTTAACATCAGATAGCCTGACAATGAATGTCTACTGAATGTTTTGATGTCAGAAAACAATTCTCTTCTACATTTTACTTTTGATTTTAATCTCCAATTAATATTGTTTAAAGTGTCAAAGCCAACAAAGGATAAAACCAGGTCATGAAAAAGTCACAAAAATAATGTATTAATAATAATTACATTAAAGGGGTCATATGATGCTTTTTTTAAAGATCATTATTTTGTGTATTTGGTGTAACAGAATATATTGACATGCTTTATTGTTCAAAAACACATTACAGCTGACACAGTGTATTGTGATTGGACGAACACCACAAGCACTAATCGGAAATGTAACACCCCTTTCCATAACCGCAAGCTTTAGCTTTCAAAATAAATGTAAAGACAGTTAATAATGTCCTTAGTTTTACCATCAGTTCAAGCCCGAAAGGGGAAAAGAATCATGTGACAGACACAGTGATGAAGCTCGTATGTGTTTGAACACAAGCCGCGGTTGTGTGACCGTGTCTCCCTCTCTCGCACACGCAAGCACACACATACACGCACGCAGCCATACACACAAACAAACAAACACACACACAATGCGCAAAACTCTGCATTTGAACAGTCAATAGCAAATACTTAAACTAATAACAAAACATAAACATTACAGTCGCTGATTCAGAAGCACCAGATTGTCATAAAGTCAGAATGATGTTTAGTTCAAAACAGTCATCCATAAAATGCGTTGCTGTTCTATTGCAAGTAATCTTAATGATTCCTAAATGCATCTACTTTTGGAAGGCCAAATAAAGTGCTTTTGCTTTCGCCTAGAAACACAGCTTCTCCCTGACATGGCTGCATCAACCCTACTGCGGTTACTGAAACCACGCCTTCTTGCTTTGCGTGAACATTTTACCTGCATTATACAAATATTTCTACATCGTGATGTAGACATGTAGGGACGTGTTTGAATGAGCCATTTTAGGGGGGCGTGGTCTTCATTTTGATAACGAATATCTCTTTGGTTTTGAGACTTTAGTCTTTGCAACTTCACCCATACTCAGAATTTGTGCTCTGCATTTAACCCATCCAAGTGCACACACACAGTAGTGAACACACACACACCGTGAACAAACACCCGGAGCAGTGGGCAGCCATTTATGCTGCGGCGCCCGGGGAGCAGTTGGGTCAAGGGCACCTTGTGGCATTGAAGATGGAGAGAGCGCTGTACAATCACTCCCCCCACCTACAATTCCTGCCGGCCCGAGATTCAAACTCGCAACCTTTCGATTACGAGTCCGACTCTCTAACCATTAGGCCCCGACTTCCCTATAATGATGTAGAAGCCTTGTAAAGCCATGTATCAAATATGACACACACATATTTTCAGGGTAAGTGGGTAAAAAAAATCAGTCAGAATGTCATAATACTTTTGATGTGTAAGAGCAGTTTTACCTGGAATCCTTTGAGCTGTTACAGGAGTGTCTCTATTCTGTTGAGGACTCTCCTGCGATGTCTTATCTCCATTCTGTAGAGTGCCCCCCCGTGATCTCTTGCGGCTGGGTGAGACTTCTAATCCTGCAGCATCAGACGTCTCGCTGCCCTCCACCTCCTCACCGGACGCTGAGCTTGGCTCCTGTAGGTCTGACGTCCCTCCACAGTCTGAGGATGCAGTCTCGCCCTCCTGGACTGCCATCCATGTCGAGTCTTCAAGAGTCTGGACAGGGTTCAAGTCTGTCCGCGGAGAGGACTGGCCCTCTGAAACTCCTGTGAACACAAGGGCCTCCTGGGCTGCTGCAACATCTACGGGGCTGTCACATTTCTTTTCTGAGGTAGGTTGCTCAACCTGTTCCATGGTTCTCCTATAAGGCTGCTAAATCTCATAACATCAATCACGTGACATTGCCTCTGAAAAGACAAAAGACAAGTAGAGAGATGGGAATTATTGAAATGGTTCAATAAAACAACACTGTATCAGAATATGACCATCAACACTGGTGAAGTGACCAGGTGTTTAGTGCACACACATTAGATTACACAGATGACCTGAGTGTGACCTGAGATCCAGTGCTGCTTGTGTCATTCCTAACTCCACCCCACACTCGTTACCTCTCTGCTGACTCAAATTAAATTAAAGGGGGAAAAAATGATAATGAAGATTTTTAAAGCACAGCAAGGCTTTGTTTCTTAATTCAGATTTTCATGTGCAGAGTCTGATATTTCAAAACATATACTGCAAAGGAATTGTGTCAGTAAAAAAATCATTTTCCTCATGAAGATACTGATTTTTAACAATAAACAAAAACTTTTTTTCATCAAGGCCACATTAAATTGATCAAAAGAGACAGAAAAGAGATTTAAATTATTACAAAAGATTTCAAATTAATGCTGTTTTCTCTTTAATAAAAGAATCCTGAATGAGATCCTGAATGAATATATATATATATATATATACACATATATATAAATTAATTTTATTAACATTTTGTATTAATATTTTACAATATGAATGCTTATTTGAACTGTATTCTCAAATTAAATAAATGCAGACTTGGTGAGACATTCAAATACATCTGAGTTTTGAACAGTGTTTATGTAAACTCCCAAAAATGTATGTAAAAAGTGGATGCCCGTGATCTCTTGACCGGGTGAGACGGCGGTTTTAATCCTGCAGCATCAGATCGGCAACCGGCGGTTTTGTCTTTTGACCGATTTCCTCCACAGTCTGAACATGTCATTTGTGTGGAAGACCATTACCATCACACACAGAAAAACAGGGTTCAAGTCTGTCCGCGAACTGGCCCTCTGAAACTCCTGTGAACACAAGGGCCTCCTGGGCTGCTGCACATCTAACAGCCGCTTTCCTTTGCTGCTCTAGGTGAAGTTGCTAGTGATGGTTCCTCTATAACGATTCATTCATTTTGACGATTGCCTCTGAATGAGACAGAAGACGAGTCATGAAATGGTTACGTTCAGTTGTGCATCGCACCATCAAAGGTTCTGTGCTCAAATTAGTTCACTGTTTGGTCAACATTTTAGGGTTCGTTCATGGCGTGTTAATGCAGTATGAGCGGAAAGATAATTGATTAGTGCTGCTTGTGTCTTGGGTTTTAGTCGTTACCTTCATCTTGAGCGAGATTAAAGGTCCGAGTGGTAAAATGATCCGAACTTCCCATCACTAGATTTTTAAATCTGTACAGCAAGGCTGACCGTGAACAGTTGTTCAGCGCAGTCTGATGAGAAAAGAAACAAATTGTGACAAAGCTGAAATGCTACTTTTGTAAAGAATAAAACGTCAAAAGCATAAGTCAGTTTCACAAGACTATTATTTTTTTACCTTAAAATTACATTGATATATATATATATATATACAAGAGCTGTAGATCTTTTTTTTTAATCTAGATTAATTAGATTAACATTTTGGAATAATCTAGATTAAAATAGGCTACTTTTATTTAGTTTCACTGGTAAATATGTTCTTTACCCAAATAATTTTAAAAGAAATGACAACAAATGTTGATTAATTGTAACATCTTTATTTGGACTGTTGAATTAATGTTGAAATGTTGTCTGCTTGTAACTATACAAATGCCTTTAATTTCATAGTTACTGTTAATGTTTTCATTTCAAGGCCAGTTTCTAAGTTTCTCGCTCAATTTAAAAGACCATCTGTCCATCTCAACTGTTAAAAGCGCAGCCGTTGTTGTAAAGATGCTTGTTTGTTTTTCTAATAAAATATATTGATAGGCATTTAAAATTAGTTTTTATCTGTATCCATTAAAATAAATGGATTATAAGCAAGTTACGCACGGAGCCTGTCTTGCAAAAAACATTAACACCAGAGACAGTAACACCACATAGGTTAACATCATATAGACTTTTCTAAGTTGCTACCATCATGATGATTTCAGATGACATTTTGAGGTTGATGAATGATGTATTTATATATTTTATTATCAAAATAGACCAGATCTGCAATCTGTCAACATAACACCACTTCACTAATGACAACACTAGTGTCAGAGATCCGCGCTTCAAAATTTATCAGGGTGAAAGTCATCCCCATAACTCAGTATAGACCCAGCACCAACCCAACTTATATAGAGAAGTAGTCCAAATAGAATTTTTTTATTAAGGGTGACATCACGTTAACACCACAGACATGCGTTCAACTTATTTCTAATATATATAAATTAATTTTATTAACAATTAGATATTATACATGTTAACTAATATATTCACTAATATAACCACTTTATTGGTGAGATATTCAAATACATAAAAATGACGGTTTTGAACAGTAGTTTATGTAAATATGTAAAAAAAATTATGTAAAAATACAATAGTTCTATATTGCAGTATTTGATATTTTGATTCAATTTCATCAATCGCAGTGCTTCCTGTGAGTAGTAGTTCATACCCTTATAAAAGAATCTTAAATGCCTTCTTTTGTGCTTCCAATTTGTAATGTCTAGACTCCAGAGCTGGCTGGTTTGTCTTCATTTTTTTTATGAGTATGAAGAAAATGAATGTGAAAATACTGCAAAACCAAGCCTGCTGAAAAAGTGGGCGGTTACCATTGCACTCTGTTAGCCACATGAATTGTGAATCTTTTTTAAGGCCTGGCTCAAATGCTTTCAGGAAAAGAGAAAAGATAATCCTTAAACATAGAGACTCAGAAAGTAGCTTTTGTATTTTTTGGCCTTTCATTCATTCACCACTTCCGAATGCATGACCTTTATTGGAGTCAGATACAAACTGTGCCGTCAGCAATTACAGGTCTGTGGTATATTTAGTCTACACATACAGGGGGAGGTATGACGTTGCTAGGTTGTTTACTTAAAAAGATTAGATAACCCTGAAAAGAAAGCAGCTGTGGGAAAATTGTATGACCAATAGAAAGAGATTTAGCAAAAGACTTTGTTACAGAACCTACATAATCAGGTCACCGGAACAAGAATGGTGCATCAAAACAGAATGAAAATAGAAATAATAATTGTGATCTTCCTTCCTCAAGAGACAGAACTGACTGTGCCCATGTATGTTAAGCACAGGTCACATAACTTACATCCTAACGGAAAACAACAGCAGGGCAATGAGCCATCTCAAACACTGAGACATGAATAAATGCTTCTTATAAAATACTGGAGAATCATGCTCACTCATGACCCATTTGCATGAGCAAACAAAAAAAATCTGTCAACATATAGGTCAAGATAAATTGTTTAATCAGTTAAGCAGTGTACTTCCTCAGACTACAAGGTGCTTATAGAACGTCTTAAAGTGATAGTTTAAACAAAATTAAAATCCTCTCATTGTTTATTCACCCTCATATCTTTCCAAACCTTCTGGGGAACACACACACACAACATGCACACAAAATGACGTTTTAAAGAAATCTGGAGTCCAAACAACACTGAAAAAAAAAAAAAAACATTCATACACAGTCAAACAGTGTATGAAAACTATACAGTTTTGGAACAACATAAGGGACAAACTAAGAGACATTGAAGGAATAAGGTCACATCCATCATAGCTCTCAGCGTGGAGAACATTGATAACAGATGCGAGTCTTATGGAGGATAGAGACCCCTACCAAACAGACTGCGTTTGTAATCCGTGGATTCTGACAGGAGGATTATGCAGTAGCCAGATCAATGTGACTAACAAAGATGCAATTTAAAAAAACATCTCAGTTGTTACTGAAAAACACTGGATAACATGGAAAATAAACAGCACTACCATATATATGCAGGCTTTAAGTTAACTTATATACACGCAAAATAAATGAAGTGATCAGAAACGCTTTGAGCCACTGTTCAGACTTGCCAGCAACCAGTTGTTCTGGTTTTCAGCCTATCAGCATTGTACTGAGGTTGCATGCGAGAGGTGACGCGCACAGAGGAACTGAATGAGTCAGTGTGTGGAGGTTTTGACACACATGCATTCCAGTGTCTGGACCTCTCACTTGCATCATCCTTGTTTTTAAGGCAAGACACTACAGATAAAACATTGATTGATAATATCCTAAATTAATCCAGGAAATTACCCAAAATACACATTCAAGTGTTTATTTTATTACATTTTATCTTTTGCATCTGTACATTTTAATTCTCACGCACTGAGCCAGAAATCTCTACTTCAGTAGTGCTTACCTTTATTCTGAAGCTTTTACAGAGGGGTTTGTTCATATATAATTTACTTATTTCATATAAGTTTTTAATCCTAAAAACATTATTTTTTCTGGCTCTTGACTATTCTCTGATTTATTTATTTTCTGAGTGCTAAAACGAGAGATCCAATGCCCTCTTTTAAAAATCGTTAATATGTAAACAAATGAAACATACAATTTGAACCTGGCTTTATCCAGTGTTCAGATTTTTGTTCTAGAAATGCAAATAAGTGCACATTTAGTGTGTATTATTTGCCTATTTAAACATAACATTTAAGAGAAAAAATGCCTTAATGTGCTGTAATTACTAATCAACTGGGTAAGTATAGTGATATCCATTAGTTAGAAACAAATGACCTTTTTCACC